>CM057379.1:106170000-107370000 GCA_030015415.1 Cynopterus sphinx
CGGGGACCCCGGTGAGCGGGGAGGAGTGGGCAGAAGCAGGGTCCACAGTGGGGGCCCCGAGGAGGGGAGGCTGGATCTGCAGGGGTCGAGGCCCCCGCCCCGCTCCTACGGGGGCAAAGGCGGGGGCGGGCTATGCTCTGGGGTCCCTGAGCCGGCCAGGCCCAGGCACCTGCAGGGACGAGGCGCCTTCCAGAACCCCGCAGGCCGGCAGCTGACGCGTGGACGGGCCCCCTCGAGGGAAACTGCCCAGTCGAGACGAGGCGTAACGCCCGCCACAGCTCCATTTACTCAAGGTGACGCCGCCACGTGCTGCCGAGGTCCGTGTCACGACAAAGCTCCTAGCGCGTCACAACTCGGGGCAGAAATGGGTCAAAAGAAAAAAAAAGAAAAAACTCGGCACACTCAACGTTCATGACACACGTGACCTTGAGAGCCAGGGCACCTCACGCGGCGCCGCAGGAGCAGCAGGTGGCAGGGACTTGGGCCGTCATCACCCTCCTCATTCCCCTAAGGGAATGTGGCCCCTAGAAGTGACCCGCCCAGGCCCCACAGAGCCGACGGGGAGCCCGGGACACAAACCCGGGTCGCCTGGGCCGGCGACCTCCAGCCTGCGAGGCTCACCGGGGCCCGGCAAGACGGAGGTGCCTGCTGACACGACGAAGAGCCCACGCCACCCCACACCCTACAGACAGCTCAATCAACACTTTAGTCGGTGGGCGGGGGCGGTGGCAAGTCGTGCTCGGAGAAGGACCTCTCTTCCCCTCCAACGAACCTGTAAATCCGACGGCGCTGCGGGGCGATCCCGAGAGGACCTGAAATGTCAAATCGGACATTACGGCGATGAGGTTTCTCGTGGCTGAACAAAGAGGGGACTGCACGAGAGGGGAGAGTCGCGGGCGGGAGCGGCGACGGCGCACGATGTGTCTTACGGAGCCACGGTCACTGAGACGGCGTGGTCCTGGCTCAGAAGGGACCAGCGGATCCACGGGGCAGGCCCCCACCCTGGACGCAGGCCCAGCTGTCTGCGGAGCTCGCGATGGAGGTGGCATCTCCCACCGGCTGGGGGTTACGGGTTATTGGGGCGCTATGGGGACAATCAGCGAATCAGCCGGAAGAAAAGGGAGTCAGGTTTCCCCTTTCACACCTAGGCCGCTTATGACCTCGAGAGGAAAGGCATAATCAATACACGAAGCAGAAAACGATGAGAACAGGATTAAAATGCGGGTCGCTGTGCTCCCGAGAACGGGGACGGCTTTATGGCCACGACGCCAAGGGGAGAAAGCAAACTTGCCCTTCGTGCGCAAGTTTCCGAGGGCAGAGACGTCCCCGCAGGGGAAATAAAATGCAAAAACACCGTGTTCCATACGTGACGGAGAAACGTTCCATATCTTTAACACGCAGACTTTGTATAAATCAAAAAGAAAAATGCCGTAATAATAATAATAATAATAATAATAATAATAATAATAATAATAAAAAACGAGGAAAAAGCATAACCGTTCCCGAAAGAAGATCTAAAATTGGCGACAGACCCAAACCCGCCAGATTTCCAAGAAACACAGATTAGATCCCAACACGAGGGCATTTTTGACTCGTCGCAAAGTTCCTGGTCCCCTCCGTGGCGCAGAGACTACGCATTGCCCCACGGGGCAGGACCCCACCTAGGCTTGCCCTCTACGGAAGGTCTCTCGAGAGTTTCTCTCGTCCGAGTTTACCTTATGGTGCAGACGTCTGCAGGGAGGAGCACGCTCCCAAGGGTGCCTGCCGCACAGCACGAAGCAGAGAAGTGACAGAACGGCCCACGCGACCCCGGCCCCGTGTCGACTCCGTGGTGCAGCTGACGCGCGATGACTGGTCTCCGCGCGAGTGCACGTGCGAGTGCACGTGGCGTTACCCGTGAGACTCTAGCATCTTCGCGCGCTCCGTCGTGTGTGAAAACATCCGACCCGCCGCGCTCGAAGGCCCTGGAACAGGCCCGATCGGTCCGCCCTCTGCGGGGTGGGCCGCACAGCCCCTCCCCACGGGGCTCCCGCGCCCGGGTGGGTTCTGAGCATCTGACGCCGGCACAGAGCCCGTTTTGCACATGGAAAATGCAGACAAGGAAAACGCACGGGCTTTGGAGCCGGGCACGTCTGAGCCGGAGTCCCTCCCTCCTTGTCACCTAGGGCCGGGCCCTACCCTGTCCCCGAGCCTCGCTTTCTGCGTGCAGGGGGATAAAAACGACAGGGACTCTGCGAGGCTGTGCAAGGCCCGAGGCTGAGATGCTGCAGGGGAAAGCAGGGTGGCTGGCGCACAGTAGGTGCTTGTGAGCCGCGGTCGTGATGGCCGACCTTGAGGCCGCCCGGGACGGCGGGGGGACCCGGAGCAGGATGCAGTCACCCGCGCTGGCTCGAGGCCAGCGTGTCCCGCCACACGCTGCTGCTGCACGTTCAATCGGGGAGCCTCAGTGCACTCAGCCCCCCTTGGGTCCCCCCGGGGCTCCCGAGGTGGGGTGCCTCTGAGAGGGGCGCATCTGCTGGCTTTTTCAAACCCCACGATGAACGAACCGGAGGCCTCGTCCGCAGGCTCCGCACGGATGACCCGAACGTGGCCGCACGCCCCGGGCCTTCGCTGAGAAAGGCTCCCACCCCTGGGGGCCTCCAGCCAGATGCTGAGCTCCCCGGGGCCTCGAACAGAGAACTCTGACGTTGACGTCGCCCGCTGGGAGGCGGGCCCCACGCGCAGGCCGGCCGGTGCCACGGCTCTTTGGAACGGGGAAGGCACGATCGATGACTTAGGGATCGAGCCCACAGATGCGAACGTCGGGCCGACACGGCTTCCAACCCTGATCTGTCCCCTCTGAGCTGAGACGCCCTGGCTAAGTTATTTAACCCCTGGAAGCCTCAGTTTCCCCACCGTGGGACACGAACACCTACGGTGCCCACTTCCCAGGATTATCGCAATAATTAGGACGAGGGGGAGAATTAGATCTGCTTCCCACGGCTGGGGCTTGGGAAGGTCTCAAACAAAATGTTAAAAAATAGGAGACGGAGGTGCTCGTTCCTTAGGACGTCGAAACAACCAGAAAAAATAAAAATAAAAAATAAATAAAAAGGAACTGCAGGGAGCGTTCTCACTGCCCTGTTTCCAATTTGCTTATTAACTATCCTCGGAAGGGAACATCCTAATAGTACGGCCGAAAACATCTCAGCGGGTCCCCCAAACAGGCAGCCACGCTGCTTTAAGAAGAAAATCCTCTTGGAAACCCGGGGGCTGGCTGTTGCTGTGCCTGCGCGATGGGATCGCGCCCGTGTCGACGTGTTTTCCCAAGGCGTGGGCTGCCACACACACGGAACTGGTTATTATTTAATTCCAGGCGCGCGCTAGGGAAGTCATTTTCCGATTAGCGAGGAGGTCAGGGCAGAGGCTGGAACGGAGGAGAGCGTGGGTTTTCCCCTATTACACCGAGGACTGTGACGCGGGAGAAGGCGGCCACGACTTTCCTGCTTTGTCTGGAAAACAAACCGAGACCGGCCTCCGTGCCAAAGGCAGCTCTTCGGTCCGGCAGATTTTCATTTTTATAAAAATGTTTTTGCCCAAAAGGCCATCATCTCCCAGATCAAGGTCACAGGCAAGTCCTGACCTCTCGGATCTCATCCTGCGTCCTGGTTGTGATCAAAACGAAGGAAAACCGGAAACCACCGGAGCGTAAGCCACAGGGAAGGGCAGCGAGGACTCGGGCCTGGGTGGCGGCCGGGGGCGGGGGGCACGCCCCCACGTCCCCTCAGCTCCCGAGTCAGCGTTCACACCTACGAAGTGGGCAAAGGAAGAAGCCTCTGCGGCGGGTCATTTCCTGTGGCCCCTGCCGCCCAGGGAGCAGGTGGCGCGGACGTCCGGGAGCGTCCGTGCAGGCCGGCTTCGGCTTCGCGGCCTGGGGAAGCAGGTCCCTCCCCACGTGGGCGGCATCCCCATCTGCTCCGGGATCAACTGTGACAGGAAGGCAGGGACGGGCGCGCCCTCTTCTCGAGCAGGGACGTCGCCTTCTCCTGCCGCTGGATGTGCCAGGGACAGGCTCCGAGCTGCATGGGGCCCTGGGGGGCTGCGCAGCTCCCTCGTTCCTGCCCACCCCCGTCCGCGTTGGCCGTCACGGTCTCCCCGGGCCGGTGGCCCCTGAAAAAGCCGCCTCCTGTGGCTGCGTCACCCGTGCTGGGAGAGGCCAGCCCGAGCTCAGGGGGAGGAGAATCGGGGAGCAGAGCTGCCACCTCCGCTTTCATTTACAGCCCAGCGGCCCCCCGCGGGGCCGGGGCCGACACTGACGATGGCCGTGCCTGCCGGGCGCACACCTGCTGGCTCGAAGCGCCTGTCCCTCCCCCGCCACGCCTGCGACCCGGCCCGCCTCCTGTCAGGTGGGGGCCCCGCGCCAGAGCCACGTGCGCTCACGGCCTCTCACACCCTTTCTCGTTCTGGTCTCGACCCGCACTCTGCGGCTGCAGCGGCCTGGCCCGGGGGAGCCGGACAGGGGCCTGCAGCCCCCGCTGACCTCCCTACTGACCCCCGCTGCCCCTGCCAGGCTTCTGGAAGGCTCGGGCAGGTCCCGGGCCGTCCAGATTGAAAGCATACGGGAGACTCGGAACACTCGCCCCCTCCGGGGCTGGTGGCCGAGGACCGTGGGTGCCGAGACCGCAGGAGGAGCAGGCCTGTGGCCGGGCCAGCTGGGGCCGGCGGGGATAGCAGGTCCCAGCGCTCGTCCCGGCCGTGACAGGTTCCGGCCCCAGCAGCTGCCGCTGTCAGTGCTCAGCGGCGCCATTCACCGTGACTGATGCCTTGTCCCAGACGGCAGATGGCCTTGGCGGGGCTGGGCACACGGCAGGCCCGGGCTCACAGCCCAGTGGGCCGTGGCCAGCTGGGGACGCGGGGAGCCTGGGGATGGGAGTCACGGGGACCCGGCCTGAGAGCAGCGCACGGCCCAGTGGTGTGGCTGCGATGGACCAAGTCCCGGCAAGTCCGAGGACTGGGAGGCGGGATGCGGGGGGACAGGCACCTGCCTGCCACTCGACGCAAGGGTGCCCAGGCCAACCGGGATCCGGGCCCCGGCCACCACGTACACACACCCCAGCCAGCCCCGGTCGACCCCCTAGCCAGCCACAGGTGCGTGAGCGAGTCCAGCCCAGGTCCGGCGACCTGGCCCAGACCCGCAGCACGGCCCACGCGAGCTCGGGTCACACTGTCACCCTGCAGAGCCGCTGAGCCCCCTAAACGCGGTTGTTTCCCACCACGAAGGTTCCCCAGACAACAGACGCGAGCCGGGATGCGCGGGTTCTGTGTCGTCAGGGACGGCCAGAGCGGGCGGCTTCGTCCAGATGCCCCCTGACGCGCCTGTCCCGACACCCCGGGGTGGTCGGCTGCAGAACTGAAGGGCAAGGGGCGCGGGCGTGGCTTCCAATGACCGGCACCGGCACGGAAGCCATCTGCCATCGTCCCCCCACGTCTGGGCTAGGTCCCCTGCCCCCCGAAGGTGCCGGCCAGGTGGGTGGGGTGGGGGGCGAACACCGCGTCCCCACAGGAAATCACGCCTTCCCAGTGACTGCGAATAAGCAGGAGTACGGGTCCACTCGTGCCCGATTCCCGCATTTTTTAAAGACAAGTCAGAAATTTAATTTTTAGGGGCGTTTTTAAGCCGGCACTCAATCTAAAAAAGATTTCCTTTTTTCCCCTAAAATACCACGTGAGCCAAATCGAACGTCTCTGGGCCAAATATTGACCAAGAGGAGCGTCTGTTCTATTTGGTCCCAGAGATGCAACTCGGGCCAAGTGACAATAAACACCGGGATGAGTTCGGGGGGGACTTATCTCCTGGAGCACGAGTCCGGAACAGTCATCTTTAGGGTCGATGCGAGACGTGAAGGGTGGATTATCGAACCGTCCCTCGCTTGGGTTTATCTCCAGGGCCGCCACCTGACAGCCCAACGCTCAGGTGACAAATCGCCAGGCCGTCCGTCCCCCCTCAGCGCAGAGAGCAGATTTCCCGGCCAGGCCCCGGGACTGCCCGCCGCATCCGCGACGACGGGCCCTGGGAGGGGCACGGGCGCCGCCTGTGGCCGTGCCGACGAGGGGTCCGCGCCCCGGTCAGCTCCCCACGGGGCGACCCCGGGCCTGTCTGTACCTCGCAGGTGAGCGACAAGGAATGAATCCCCAAAGGGCCTCGGCTTCTCCGAATGAGGCAGAGGAGGCACCTGACGCGACTCGTGTTTCTGCCGACGTCATGGGCTGGGAACGACGGAGGAGGAGACAGGGCTGGAGCGAGGACTGGGCAGAGGCCGATGACAGTCATCCACGACCCACCGAGAGGGGACGGCAGCCTGGCCCAGAGCGGCTGGGAGGGGTCAGGCTGCGGAAACCTCCAGATCTCCCGACCCTCAGTGTCACTGCCACCGCGGCCTACTGACCGGCCACTCCTGGTGGCTCCAGTGCCGGCCCACGGACGCCCTGAGGTTGCCTGCGAACTGCCGTCTTGCGCAGGGCACGCATCTGGGCGGGCCCGCTTAGGGCAGGGCGTCCGGGGTTGGGAGCTGTGCCCTGCAGGCCCGCGGGTCGTCGGGCACCGCTTCCTCTCTACGACCCCCGCGCGTCCCAGAGCTCGCTCTCAGCCTCGGTGTCCTCGCCTGTCCACTCAGGGACACGGATGCCTGGACCTACCTGATGCGTTTAACGGGAGAACGTAAGACTACGTAAATCGCGTCATAGCAAGTGATCAGTTAGAGTTACCCACGTTTTATCCGTTTTCCTCTCGGCATCGGTGACCCACATCAGGTTGAGGCTCTAAGGCTCTGCGTGAACCTGAGCTGGACCACAGGGGACGTGAAAGGGCCCCATAGCCACCCCCTGGCCTAAATGAAAAGAAGGGCGGAGATTCGGGGTTCGGCTTGGACCCCAAATCCGGAGCCAGGAGGCTGAGACTCGGGCGGGCAGAGAGCCTCCTGCTCGATCGAAGAGTCACCCAGGAGGCCGAGGGAGGCCTCAGGCAGCCGTCAGCCCGCAAAGTCCGGGCCAGCCTTGCCGCAGACAGCCTTACAGACCCGAGCTGCGGCTCGCTGGGTCTCCTCCCGTCCTTCCGACGAGGTAGGTCCCCCCGCAGGTCTCGCTGTTTGAGACCCGCCAGGAAAACGCGGGCTTCTCTATGGGGCCACTGCTGCTGGGACGACGCTAAGCGGGTCCGTCGAAATCCTCGGGGGACAGCGTCTGTAAGGGCCTCTACCCAGGGAGCTTCGTAAAGCTGCTCGTTGTGTTCATGGGCCGTCCTCAGACATGCTAACGTCTAATTATCGACACTAATGGGCCCCAAAATGAAATGACGGGTTTTATTCGATTAGGACAAGCAGCAGGTACACTGCTGAATAAACCCGGCAAGGGACACAGAGCTCTGGAAGTGAGACGGGCACCCCCGCTCGGGGACCTCAGGCTGCGGCGGCAGCAAAACTCACCCCGAAAAGCAACGAATCGACGCCCGGAATGGTAAGACGAAGCACGGGGGTGCGAGGGCTCACCCTTAGGTGGACGGCTGTCCGGGGTGGGGCCTGGGCTCAGAGACGGACCTGGAACCCAACTGCTGCCGCCTGGACAATACTTCACTTCCCGCCTGATGTATGGAAACGAGGGAAAAACGGGATGGTGCGCCCCGCCGCGCAGAGACGAGCACGATGAGCAGGCGATGTTCTCCCATTTTATGTTTCTACTTGTATGACTTTGTGCCTGCCTGGCCATTTTCAACGAGTAACCAGAATCCCACTGAAAAGGCGTGGTGTCCTGTGACTTCCCAAAACGTGTTACGGGGTGGCAGACGTTAATAGTTTAACTATAATAGTTCGTAGTCCATGTGAGTAGTTTACGATCCTGCACTTCATCCCTTTAGACAGCTGTATAGTATTCCACACCCATCTCCGACCCTGGCTGGCTGTTTGCATTGTCGAGCATTCACACCAGAGAATTAAATATCTTAGAGGTGAAACATGCATCTGCCCTTCATTTCCTTGAACTCGCTTTCTAAAAGCACCACTCCTGGGTCTGACTGTCAACAAACAGCGAATGTCCTTCCAGAACAGCGTGCCCATGCACACTTATACGACCAGAGAATACTTTCCACATTTCCCAATTTTATTGGTGAAAAAATGCTGTCCTTATTTTCTTTTTCTTCTTTTGTCGGGAATAGTCAGTCGAGCCTTTTTCTTTCACGTGTGGGTTATGGGTCTGAACTTCCAAGTTGCTTGTACACGTTGCTTATTCACGTCCTTGCCCAATTTGCCATTAGGAAATCTTTCTCTCATGTCTATGTTACACGTCTGGACAAGGTCAGAAGAGTTAACGTTCCACGCCACCCCTTCGGCTTCATCTTTATAATTTTAGTGTGTGTGTCGGGGGAGGAACCCTCCCACACAGCTGGTGGGAACGTAACCTGGTGCAGCTGCCATGGGAGACAGCGTGGAGCCTCCTCAAAACAATTCAACCAGAATCGCCACAGGGCCCGGCGGCCCCTCTCGCGGGCGTCTACCTAAAACATCGGACAATGTGTATCCGCAAACGTATATGCACGCTGACGGGCACGGCAGCATTATCCACAGTGGCCAGGACATGGGAACAGCCCAAGTGTCCCCTGACAGATGACGGGGTAAAGGGGACGAGGCCTACACCTCCCGTGGAAGGAACACGCCTCAGGCCTAAGGGAAGGTGAAAACGCTGCCATTTGTGCCAGCGCGGCTGGGTCCTGGGACTGTCGTGCTAAGCGAGAGAAGTCGCACAGAAAGGGTTGAGAACTATATAAGTTTACTCACATGTGGGATGTGAACCTGAAAGCAACAAATGAGTAAATAAGATAAATAAAAACTCAAAGACGCAGACAACTCTTAGTGGTGACCAGAGGGAAAGGGGGCAGGGGTGGGGAGATGAGGGCAAAGGGGGTCAAATACATGGCGACGACGGGAGATGTGACTCTGGGTGGTGGTCACACCCTGCCCTTGCACACGATGTGCCACCGAGTTGTCCACTCGAAACCTATGTAATTATATCAACCAGTGTCAGCCCCATAAATCTAATGAAAAAGAAGTTTTCCTTTCATTTCTACGGAGCCCAGTGTCTCACCTTTTCCTTTACGTCCTCTGCCTCGGGTGCCACGCTTAGAAACGTTCTGCCACTCCGTACCTGTCAAGCGGTTTTCGGCCGCCCCTCCCCATCCACAGTTTTGCTTCCCACGGTTTCGGTTTCTCACGGTCGACCTCAGTCTCAAAATATGAAATGGAAAATTCCAGAAGCACACGCTTTGCAAGCTTGAAATCGCACGTCACTCGGAGCGGTGTGTGATGGAGTCTCCTCCCCGCCGGGGACAGGAGCCACCTCTTCTCCAGCGTCTGCACGCTGCCGACCCTCCCTGCCTGCCGGTCACTCACCAGCCGTCTGGGGGAGCAGGCTGACCGCCAGGCGTCCCTGCGCGTGTGCTCGAGTCACCCCGTTTGACTTAACAACTTCGCATTCGCACACCACAGTAAACGGCTGCACCTGTTCCGTTTGATGATTCGTTGTGTTGGTGAGCTCTTACTGCACCCCATTTATAAGTTCAATTTTTTCACAGGTTTAGGAAAAGACACAGTCTACGGCCAGGCCACCCTGAACAAGCCCGATCCCGTCTGATCCCCGAAGCTAAGCAGGGTGGGGCCTGGTTAGTCCTGGGATGGGAGACCGCCTCGGAGGACCAGGTGCTGTGGGCGTAAAAATAAAAAACCCACAACCATGTGCGGGGGTGGGTCTGGCACATATTCCCCATGGATACGGGGAGGCTATCGCATTTTTAACATTTAAGCCTGTAATCAGGTTGAGACATCTCGATACGAGGGAAGAATTACTGTCCAAGTGGCTCGGCAGTCGCCCCAGCACCATTGGTGGAATACGTCTCTCCAACGGGCTCGGATGCCACCGCTACATTCGCAGTTTCAAAGGGGCTCGTGTTCCGTTCTGCTGGCCTTTCCTGTCATTATGACACGGTTACGTTTCACGGTGAGAACCTTATTCTCCACGATCAAGAGCTTTCCCTCTCCTCCCCGTTCCCACTGAGCAGAGTGAAAGGAGTGGGTTCACCTGAGGAGACGCGACAGCCAGGCCCATAGGATGCCCTCCCCTTAGTCAGGCGTGCGCGTGCGTGTGCGTCTTCTGCTCTGCCAACCTTTTATTAGTTCCCACAGACTGTCAGGGTTCTCTTTGGTCCCATCATCTCCTAACCATGAAAAAAAAAACCCGACTCCTTTTCAGGACGTGCGCCTATTTTCTCTTTTCTTGTCTTATGGCATTGGCCACACCTTCCGGAACAATGCTAGGTAATCACGGTTGAGGTGGCGTTGCTCTGGGCTTCACCCACGAAGTCAGACCAACAGCAAGGACCGCCCTCGCCGACTCCCACCGACGCCCAGTTAAAAGCCGCCCGTGGACTGCGTGTCTTCCCTTCTTTCGAGCCACCAGGGTGCTCTGAGCGCATCGCTGGGCATCTTGATAACAAGCCACTCCCAGAATTCCTGGAAGGGAGTCCTGCTTGGCTTCAGCGCATCCCCCACATTCTCTAGATGCACCTCGAGTTTTGCTATTTTGGCAGAATATCATTGGCTCCCGCATCGTTCAGGTGTCCCGCGTCGGGATTCAAAGCCTGGTTTCAGAGCGAGCCAGGTCCGCGCCAGGGAAACAAACGCCCTCCATCCGCGCGGCCGGCCTCGGTGAGCCAGTTCCTTGAATACCCGACGGGACTTACACATCGGATCCTTTTGGTCGTGCAGCTCTGCTTGGAGATTATTTTCAAATACTCAGCATATCTGCAGTTTCGCTGATCTCCTCGCGTCAAATTTTCCCCTAGAAAACCGTCTGCTTAAATTAGGTTTTACCTTTTCCTAAACGCAGCATAAAAGCCTGCTGCTTCGTCAAATGTTTGTCAAGTGCTGTACATCTGAGTTTTCTCCCCCCCCCCCCTGGTTTACCTATCAAGGGATCTGTCTATTTTGGCTTTTTTGAAAAGCAGCACTCGGGTTTATGTGTTAGTCACAGTGTCCGGAGGGCCCTGCTCCCGGAGTCGTGAATACGCGGTGTGTGTGGGTCCAGCCACTGGGTCGGGAGAGCCTGGGCCATCTGCCCAGGCGCCAAGATCCCTCCTGGGGACTTGGGACCAAGCGCCACAGATGCTGGTTAACACGTGCCACTTGCTCAAACAGGCAGTTGCCGTCTCGGTTCCTGGCTGCGGTCCTCCAGGAGGTCCTGCCACATCGCCTGTGCCGGGTCCCACGAAGCATCCCTGCAGCTTCGCGGTAAATCCCCTCGCTCCGCTTTACCCAATTTGGATAATTTTCTGCTATTTGCTCCAGGCAATGCTCGATGGAGGCAGCCGCTGGGGTGAGAAGCCCAGACGCGCCACCTCCAGAAGGGGGGCCACTGCATGCCGACGCTGAGGGACAGTGCGACTGGACGGCTGACCCTCCCTCTACAGCCTTAGCTCCTCAGCGGATCTACTCCCTCGAGACTTCAATCTCCACCCTCCTTACTGAGACGCGGTCTGTCCTACACACCTGAGGTCACCCCGGGGCCCAGGGCTGAGCAGGGTACCCAGGCCACTGCTGCCTGGGCCGCTGTTCCATTTGGCCGAGTGGCCTGCGGGGGCCGTACCCCGACACGAGCCCCTTGCGCACGCCCCAGACGGCAGTGTGACAGTCACGAGCGAAGTGCACCCCTGGCAGGACGGCCCCAGCAGCCCGCTGGGCAGCTCCCTCGCCTCTCAGGCCTTCTCTCCACACACCCCTTAGATGAGACCCCCCCAGAGTGTCCCAGACCTGGCTCTCCCCAGCTCGACCTGACCAACCCGGCCTTAGCTCAGAACCCCAAAGCACCCCCCACATGGACCCTAGTAAGGCACGTGTCCCTGCCCCTCCCTCTCTGATCTCCCTGAGGCATGCCTGACGGAGTTGGGGGTGGCACAGGGATCCTGGCATTTCAGTCGGGGGCCCAGGGGTTAATGCACAGCACAAGCCTCGACCGCTGAAAGGTTCCCTACCCCAAGTGGAGCTGTTTCCAGAAAAGTTCAAGTTCATGGGCTAGAATGTGTGGCCAGGACTTCTTGGGACACACGGGCATTGGCAGAGACGCTGGATTCTTTATCGGGACACCCAGCCACCCACCCACACACCCGGCTGCTGTTGCCCTGTTGCATCTTGAAGGCATCACGAGACCCCGAAATCGTCACGTGCTTTCTCCTCTTTTTACCGGGGGGAAGTGATAAAACTGAACTAAACGGGGCCGCTGTACGTTCTAAAGGCAAGCAGTCCTTTCAGCCACAGCCATTCATAAAATTTAACCCCGCAGGAGGCGGCCCAAAGCTTCACCCTTCACCCCACTTGCCTTTCTTTCCTCCTGACCGTCAAGCTCGCTCAGCGTCTCTGCGGAGACGAAAGCCGTCAGCCGAACCTCGCTCCCCCCTGCACAGCAGGAGAAGGCGCAGACGGTGCCTGGGCGCCCTGGGTCCGAGCGACCCGCCGGTGCAGGGTGGACGAGCCCCGAGGCTGCGGGAGCCAGGCAGGGGCCAGCATCGGGCGTGACGAGCGGACTGTCAACCACCGATGGCAAACGGCGGGGACCGCAGGCCTTTGAGACACGCGGGGGGCCAACCGCACCGCTTCAACGGAGCCACGGGCTCCACTTGCTCCGCGGGGTGCGGGCAGGCGAGTGCTGCCGCCGGCTTGGCCTGGCGCAGGTGACACACACGCCCGCATCAGCGCCACGAGGCCGGCTCGGCCGGCCGGGGCGTCCGCTCACACATCCGTTCTACGGAGACCCTGGGGCGTGCACGGAGCCACGCCAGGCGCTAAAGCCGCCGTGGTCAACGGACCCGCCCTCGCGGAGCTCACGTCCCCAAGGTGGGGCGCGGGTGGGGGAAAGACAGCGACAGCCAATCGAGTCCGTCGAGAGCACAGTCAGATGGGAGCGCCTGCTGGGCTCAGGGGGGATGTCAGGGTGAGCAGAGCCCCAGGAGGCCCGGAGGCGGGAAGGGACCTGGCAGGTCCAGGGGTCAGAGAGGCCTGCGGCTGGGGTGCGAAGAGCGAGGGGGAGCAGGGGGCCCGGCCGCAGAAGTCAGACGATGAAGTCTGGGTTAAAAATTACGCTTCAGAGGCCGGAGCGGAGCCCCACTGGGAGGGACCACGAGGCTGGGGACGGCAGCTCCTCCGGCTCCCGTCACCTCGCTGCCCTGCAGGCCTCTCGGACTCAGGAACCACCTCCCCGGCAGGTGCCCGGTGTCCACGCCATCTGCACCAGCAGCCAGCTGGGCTCGGCTCGGTTCGAATGCCAAGGAGGGACCCCCGAGTAACTGGGGGTCAGGCGCCGGGCAAGCAGCCTGTACACGCAGCGCCTGTGACCGGCTGCACCTGCTCCGACCGTCGCGCTAACGTTTAGGGGGAGCATACGACGTGTCAGAACCGTGCGTAGGTGCTGGGGTCGCGAGGGGATGGTGAGTGCCACCGAGAGGGGGGACTCCTCCCCGAAGTCAATTAAGTAGAAGATGGTGCTCACTGCTACGAAGGACAGTGAAGCAGCGAAGGAGGATGGGCGTTCGGGGTGCCGGGGCAGAGCCTCGGCCACCCTGGAGCTGACACCCGAGTACAGGGGGACTGGCCAGGTGGCCAACTGGGGAGGAAAGGTCCAGTGACAAGAGCCGATGCGGACGCCTCCCCAGGGTTTGTCCGAGGCCCAGCGACCTGGCTGGGCGTCGGGGGTCCAGGCGGGGAGGGGGGGGCGTGCCCATCCAGGCTCTCTTGTCCCCGCTCACTCGCCACCTGCCCCAACCCCACCTCTCCATGGTCACCTCCCCTTACCCACCTCGAGCAACGCTCTGGGACCAGCCCAGATGGAGTGACTCTCCCTCCTGGGACACGCGGCCTTGACCCCGGCCACCGCCCCGGGCACGGCTCATCCTGCCAAGGCGAGTGTCCGTGGGCCACATTCAGCTCTAACTCACAGGCACACGTGGTTGGGCTTCTGCATCAAGACCAGGTGAGCATCTCACAGGGAGAGGTGGAGATGTGTGTCTAAGATGGGCTCAGAGCCGCCTCTGCCGGGGGGACTCTGGCCCAACGAGGAGGACTTTGGGGCAGGAGGGCGACACGTGCCCTGGCAAGGACGGCAGGAGGCCTGGCAGCTGTAACCCTGCAGACGAGCGTCTGTAACGTCTAGGACGTGCACCTGGCCCCGCGATCTGGCCCTCTGCACGTCCACGAGCCCCGATGTCATCCCCCAAATACCCCGTCTGCCCCGAGAATTGTCCGTGGCAGCCGTGAGAACTCGCACTGTGGGTACGGCACACGGCACCCTGCTGGTCTGTGGTGTGCAGGCCTGGGGCCCTTCCAGGGCACGGGGGACACCTGACGGAGAAAGGGGCCGGGGACAGGATCGGAAACCAGGGACAGATGGTTTTATCGTATTTCTGCTCAGCGGGACGCTGAGCTGTTATCATTATGTATTAATTTTTCCGGCGCGGCACTTTGCAATCTGCACAACGAATTCACGCGCACGACCGGCCGACCGCGGAGAAGCCCCGCGACCGAGGCGCGGGCCCCCAATCGCAACGCAGGCACAGGCGACGGCCCCGCACAGAACCCGGCGGGGGCCCGACCCCAGCCTGTCCGCCTGACCCGTCCACACTCCCCCGGCCCCCAGCCCCCTCCCGAATCGACTGCCAGCCGGGGCAGCTCGCTCCCTCTCCGGCAGCAGAAATCGGTTCCAGAAAGGCCTTCCCAGGGCCATCTCGGTGACGACGCAGCATCTGAGCATCCTGTACTCTCCTCATCTGAGAACAGAAAACGTCTGGGTTGTCTTCTGGGCCCAGAACAAGCGCACGCCCCGCCGCAAGCACGCGGTTCCTGCCTCGTCCCCGTGCCCTGGAGGGGCCCAGGTCAGCCTAGGTGGGCCCAGGCGCGGGCCTTTCCTCTCCCTCTGGCCACTAGCCTGGCACCCCGCACACTGCGGACGCCAGGGAAGGTTTGCAGAGTGAACGAGCGACGGCGGAGGAAGCCTCCTGCTTAGGACGTCCTCTCCTCTCCCCCCAGCTCCCTGCCCGTGCGCCGAGTGGCTCATTAATTATGGATGGAAGTGGAGGCTCGAAAACAGAAGCTGCTGTGGGTGTCATCGTACCCCGTGTCTGCACGCTCAGAAGGAGATTATTAAAAATGGATAAGGCAGCCGTAATTGGGCCCTGGCCTCCCAGAAATCTTAGAGGAAGCAGATGGAGCGTTCGGGCATTTTCTGAGCTTTAATCTGAACCGGCAGGAAGGAAAAAAAAAACGGATGAGAAGCTCGTCTCTCACGGCCCATCGCGGCTGCCCGGGCCGCCACCAGCAGACGGGACACTGGGGGGGCCTCTCCCGGCCCGGGACCCCGAGGTGCGGGGCTTTGTTTGGGGAGTTCAACTTGGTTCTGGTCGCCGGGCTCTTTGGGGAGCTTGGGCATCTGGCCAAAGCTGTAAAGTGAATTTTCCCCCGAACACGTTTCCCTTTCATTTTTGACACGGGGCTGGAAGGAAAACGACACGAAGGCGTTTTCCCACCGTTTATGCTTTAAAATCACCTCCAACGCTCACCGGGAGGTGATGCTAGAAAGGGGGAGGGGGTTCCTGGCGGGGAAACCACCCCGAGCTCGGAGGGTGGATGACGTACCTGTGGGGACATACGAGGGGCGTCCGATGCGACGATCAGAGCTCACGCTTCCTTGCATAAAGAGGAAAGCCACGGCTAACAAGCGGATAGGTGTGAAACGGCGCCACTTAGCCCTTCTGAGTCCCTCTTTCCTCACCTCTGGACTGGGGGTGATGGAGACACACACCTGAGGACGTCGGGTGTTTGGAACCGTGAAGTGTGGGGGCGCCTCCCGCGGGCAGCCACCGCCTGCACCACACGACCCCCCACTCGACCCCCGTGTTTCCTTTTAGGACCCGCGTGGGGCAGATTCCGAGTGGAGCAAGGACCCGCGCCTAATCCGGGCAGAGTGTCCCAACTCCAGCGGGCGACGAGGGTGTCGAAGACGACGAGCGTGTGATCGGGAAGAGACAGACTCTGTGACTAAACTGTCCCGGGGTGTTGGGCGAGAAGAAACGTCCTTCCGTTGAACTTGGCATTGAGAGGCTGCGAGGACCAAAGCTGTAGCAGGCCCCGCAAAGAGCCTGGGAATGGGGCCGGGGGGACAGGCTCTCGGAGGGGTGATTCCGACATCCCCGAGCCCAGCCGCACCCCAAGCCCGAATGCCCCCGAATGTCATGCTGGGGCCGTCTGTGGCTCCGCCTTCTCTCCTGTCCCCCAGGGTGTTCGGTCCCCAAACCTGCAAAACCTTCCAGCTCAGGATCCAGGTGGGGGTTCGTTACTAGCAAAAGCCACCGCCCCCTACCTGGGAGGGGACGCCCGGCCTGGAAGGGGAAAGACAACGCGAAGCCGGTGACAGCGGCGTGTCGTCAAGCGGGCAGAGGACACACGTGCTTTGGACAGAACGGTTTTTCCGCAGGAAACGGACGTAGATCCCACCGGCACTGGCTTTGCAGGCTCCGTGGAACAGGAACGCGGGTGAGGCGAAGAGAAGACGGAGATGATGAGTGTGGTTTAGGGGCAGGAGATGAAGCCACTTAGGAAGGCGCCTCGATATGGAACAACCGAGTGAACGAGGCGGAAAGGCAACTCGGAGGCCGGGGGGACGAGCTCGGGAAGGGTCTGTGGGCGTCCGAGGGAGCCGACGGGGTGACAAGGCCGAGAGGTGGCAGATGCTGGAGACGGGAGGTGGAACGTGGCCCCTGGGAACTCGTATCCGCCACCGATGCCAAACCAACGTGACAGAAGCTACAGGAGGAAAAAGGAGTTTCCTGAATTGAAGACAAACCAAATCTGTGTTTCAAAAGAGTGAAAATCCTATCGGGGAAAAAAATTTAAAAAAGACACAAAAACCGAGGCACGTCTCCTGGTAAAGTTCTCACTTTAAGGAAAAAAACGATAAATAGTCAGGGACAAGCTTTCTGATCAAGGGAAAAATTCGGCCTGGCCTCAGACCTCACCTCCGCAGCACCAGAGTCAGCTGTGGAAGGTTCCGGAAGCCTGCAGCCCAGGGCTCTGCCCCCCAGTGCGGCAGCAGTACCCCTCCCGCCGACTGTCCGCTGAGTCGGGAGACAGTTGTGAGGTCACGTGTGTCCGTGCTTAGAGACCGAAAAGTGGGGAGAAACGGGTGTTTTTCTAGGAAAAGAAACGTCACCAAAACTGACCCACGGAGAGTGAACCTGTGCAGGCCGACGAGCGTGCCAGGCTTCCTGCTCCAGCCGACGGCGGCCCCAGGGGACGCCCCGTCCCCGCGGGCTGTGATGTGCGGTGGCCGCCCACGCCGGGGCGAGGGGAAGATGGATCAGCGTCAGTGACCCGCTGGACGAAACCCCTCGGACGCGTCGACTGTGACGGAGCAGAGGGGACAGGCTGGGAAGGCAGAAAGCCAGAAGGGCTTCCAGAAGCAAGGGCGAGGACGACCGGGCGCTTGGGGCGGTGGCCTCCTCCGGGCACTGCCGCGTGTCCCCGGGCAGGCCGTGGCTGTCCGCGGAGAGCCCCTGGGGCAGGCCGAGCTCGGGCCGGGCTCCCCCGGGTTCCGTCTGAGCATCAGGGCGGGTCCAGGTCGCTGCACGTGTGTCCCATCCTGCTGGGCCCAGCTGGTCACCTGGGGAACATCCTCGGGGTGACCGCAGAGGCACACGGAGGCAAGCCCGACGACACCGCATGCCTCCAACCTCTGAGCATGTGACATCCGCTCACGGCCCTTTGGGTGCAGCGTGCCACGCGGCCGGGCGAGGAAGCACGCCACGCCCTGACGGGGGGCGGCGAGCACTTAGGGCCACCAACACCGTGCCCGGCTTAAACTCCCCTCGTCAGGGAAGTCCTTTTGTTTTTACCTAAAGTCATCCCGGAGGAGACCCCGGAGACCCTTCAGACACGGATGGCCCCAGCGGGCCTTTGACTCCAAATGCGTGAGCGACGCTGGGTAAACCTACCTGGGGAGCCTGGTCAACCCGGGAGCCACGGGAGATGACAGTGAGTTGCTGGGTTAAGTGACCACGTTTGGGGTCGGCTTGTCCCACAGCAGGAGACGAGCGGCACGTGCCTTGCCACTGTGAGGGGTTACTCTGGAGCCGGGTCACACGCAGGCGCCTGGGGAGACGGCACCCCGTGGCCCGGCACAGCTGTCGCCGAGAAGGGCTGTGGTGTAGGCCCCTCGCCACTCGGCGTCCACGACGCTAACACGACACCCGACCGTGCTTTGGAGGGACGCCCTGTCCCTGTGGGTTGGGGAGGGGGGGTGCCCACATGGGGTGTCCCGTCTAATCTGACTTCCGGGTCGACAGCAAGTACTTACTTACCGTGAGCACGTCTCCTGCGGCATTTGGGACTGACTTATACAAAAAAAAAAGAAAAAAATCCTTGTGTATCTGAAATTTAGCGCTAGCGGGGCAATCCGCACTTTATTTTACGGGGGCGAGCCCGCCCCCGTGTCGGGCCCAGGCGTGGGGACACCTACGCTGAGCTGGTAACGCCCCGTGTCGCGCCAGCCACGGGGACCACGGCAGGCTGGCCCCTTCCTCAGTGAGGGGGGCGCCTCTCGGGTTTGTACGGGAACCATTCTGGGGACCGCTCGGTCCCTTCTGCTAACTGGGATGTGAGGCTGGAACTGCCAGAAGCTGAGGACGGCAGAAGCGGACCCACAAGGCGGAGCGTAAGGCCTTGTCTGTGCCCGGATCACGCCTCCCGAGGCCACCTCCGGGCAGACGTGCTACACGCCAGGGTGCAGGGCCTGCCACGTCCCCTTCCCACTGCCAGGGCGACCCTGGAAGCCCACGTCCAGGTGGAGCTGCCGAGAGCTGGGTCCCTGCGAGGGATCGCCCTGTGGGGTGCCTGTGTGCGTCAGTCGGGCTGGGGGGAGGACAGCCAGCCAGGGGCGTGTCCCTGCGTGGGTGTCCACGTGCGGAGACGAGGAAAACAGGGCCGACAGGGCAAGAACAGCTCACAGATCCAGCGAGCGGGGACAGCGTCCAGGCCCGCCAGATGGAAAACGCTCCCCTGGGGAAGCTTCCAGACTTCCCGGGCGTGAGTGTGGGGCTCGGGGCAGGGTCGCGGCGCGGGCAGCTGCTGCTCAGGGGGACGTGGCCGGTCTGGGAGGCCTCGGGGTTGGAGGGGGCCGGGTGCCCCGTCTGTCCCTGCCCGACGCAGGTGCGAGGCCATCGCCTGGCCCCGCGTGAAGGTTCGGCCTCTTTCAGGGGCAGCAGAGGACGAAAGGGAGCGAGGAGCCCCTGGGGACAGGGTCTCTTCCCGGGCCCGGCGGGGGGCACGGCGTGTGAGAGGGCGCAGAGCCCTCGAGACGGAGCACAGACAGGCGGGCGCAGGCGGGAGTGGATGTGGGGACCGCCACGTGGCCGGAGCCAACGTGAAGGTTCCTGTCAGCGGCGGGGATAGGTAAAATACGACGATAAACAACACGTCGAGGAGTGTACAGAGCAGGAGGGAAGCCCCCGACGGCCCGACATGCAGAGAGCGCCGACAGTGAGGACGAGGCCCACGGACACGGCGGTTCGCCTCCAGGGCGCAGCCGAGGACGTCGCCGTGCCCCAGGGGACCCTGAAGCGCAGGTGGTTACCCAGAATTGAGACCCCACACGGGGCTGGGGACCGTCAAAGGGCTGCCTGCCATCTTTGGGGCAGGGGGCCAGACTAGCTCTTCCTTCCGGCCCCGGAGATGGGCAAGGAGCTTGGTCTTCACTCGGCGTTCCGGGAGGGGGAACCCCCAGCCCGTGCCTGTCGCAGTGCGGGAACCTCAAAGCAAGACGCCAGCGTGAACACGCGTCCCCCGAGGTGGAAGCAAAGGCCGCGCCCATGAGCAGACTCTCCCCCACCCAGACGTGTGGCGCCCGGATGCGAACACGACCCCCTGCTAAAACGAGCTCGAAATTTAAAAATCGCAAAACGCGCCAGGTTGCGACCCGTCATCGCGGAGAATCGGGAGACGGGGCAGAAAGGAAACGGGGTCCCCTGAAGACTCCGAGAGAATGAAGCCATTTGGAAGACGCTATCACATACACACGTTCAACATGACTGGAGGGACTGGAAGAAAAACACAGGAAAACGCTCATAAAAGGATGGCGCGTGATGGGGGGCGGGCGGGGAACGGCACATCCACGTTTGGGCCCAAATTCTAGCCTTTCCGAATGGAGACATTTTCTTCTTAACAAAAAACACTCTCAAATGCACACAAATGCAAGGGACATTTTCTCTAGTGTAACAGAGAAGTTAAAGGAAGGAGACGGGGGAGAACGGTAAAAAAGGGGAGGAACGCGTAAGACGACGCGACAGGGGCCTAACAGGAGGTCCTCGACGGAGGAAGCAGGGAGAACAGCCAACACCGAGAATCGTCCAGCGTCGGCCAAAGGGCACTGATCCTTCGATCAAACAAACAAATAACAAACAAACAAAGCCCTCCTTGCGATCCATGATCCACACAGTGAAACTAGGAAACTCCAGAGATCCCATCAAAAGCAGCCGGAGATAGGAGATAGGTTTGCGGAGAAGCAAACGAGAACGAGACTCAGGTTTCTCAACGACCCCGGCGGAGCCCGGACGACGCTGGAAATGGCGTTTTCCAGGACCTGAGGGAGAGCAACTGCCGACTCCCTCCCACATCACCTCGGACGACCTGGAGTTCTGCACCGGGCTAAGGGACAGTCAAGGGCAAAGGCAGGAGAGAGACGTTTTCAGGAGAAAAATAAATAGAAGATGCGACAGAATGTGCTGGTGGACGGGGCGTGCCGAGGACGCGGCTCGGTCACCGGGAACAGCACGCGGAAGGAGGGTGCGGGGAACACACGCTGGTGAGCACGGGAACGGGCGAGCCTTCGGGAGAACCCTCGCAGACGGGGGCGGTCGCCGGAAGAGGAGGGGACAGTGAGCACGGGGGGGCAGGCTGGTGGGGAACAAGGTGGAACTGGCATCCTAGACGCAGACGTGGCCGACGGGGTCGGCGACAGGCCCAGGGGTTTCTAACGAGGACGCGGACGCGTCTCCTCGCCGCGGGGGCGGGTTGGGGAGGAATCGGCGAGGACACCACGCTGGGCGGCTGCAGGAAGCTGCCGTCCCCCCACTCCCCGCCCGGGGCACTCCGATGCCGCGGGAGAATCTGCACCTTGTGAGCTGCTTTGAGTGGATCAAAGAAGCGGGCGACACGTCTGAGCAAAGGATGTTTCCCGGCCACGCGAAGACTAGGCAGGCCGGGCTGGAGGCGGCCTCCCCGACAGACCCGGCCGCCGCGTCCCGCGTCCCCCGAGCCTCGCGCGCCCGCGGGACCAGGCGCTGTCACCCTTCCAAAGGCAGAGAATACGCTGCCTGGGGCCGAGGAACCAAGTTCCAGGGGCTCGCAGCCTGGACAGGTGACGTCCCCCAGGCACCAGCGGCTCCTCCTCCTGCAGCTTCCAGACAGACGCCGCGCCCAGGGGTGACCTACCGACCGTGCCTGGCCGGCCACAGGCAGGCAGGAAGGTGGGTACCTGCCCCGCTCACCGCCTGGGCCTGCCAGGCCTTCCCGCACCTGCGGCCGTGAGCCCCCCGGGCCCCCGGCTTCCAGGGGGCGCTGGGAGCCTTGCCGGGCCCCGCCCCGGGCACGTCGTTCGAAGTCTCCTTCCTCCAATCAGCAGGCTTATTAGTGTCGTCGGGCGCCGGGCACTTTTGAGGGCACAGAGGGGCAAGGCTGGGCTCTATTCACAGTGACACACAGGCACGTAGGGACGTTCGGGGCGAGCGCGGAGCTGCCAAGGGCCACGCAGGTGCGTGAAGGTCGTCATGCCTGGGCGCAGCTCGCGGCTCGGGTGACAGTGCCGGCTGGGGTGCAGGGCGGCGTGGGGCTGGGCAGCTGGGCAGAGGGACCCTGTGCGGTGCTGGGACTGCGTGGTGTGAACAGGCCGGCGCCACCACGCCCGGGTCCCGGGGTGACGAGGCCCAGGCAGGATTTCCTGGAAGGGACGGCGTCCTCGGGGGGCTGTGTCCTGGGGTGTGGGTGTCGTCAGGCGCACCCCAGCAGACACCCATCCCCCCACCCGTCCCCTGGCCTCCTCTCCCGCCGCGTTCTCGCCCTTCCCAGTGACCCCTGCCCTTTCGTAACTGCAGCCCTGGGAGCTCCTGCTGCTGCATTCGGGCGGCTGTGACACCTAATCGATCGCTCCCCTGACGGCCTTCTCCCCGGCAAGGGCTCGGCACACGCTGCTCAGCTACAGCCCGCCTGGGCGGAACGAGGCGGGGGTCAGCCCGGCCAGAGGGGCGACTGGTGGTGTGTGGTCCTGAGGACTCGTGCCACGGCTGCTGGGGGAGAGGGAAGCCTGTGCCGACGGTCCCCAGAGCCTCTTCGAGCCCCTGTGCTCGGTGGGCCTGCAGGGGACACGGGCCTGCGGGGGACACGGGCCTGCGGGGGACACGGGCCTGCGGGGGACACGGGCCTGCGGGGGACACAGGCCTGTGGGGGACACGGGCCTGCGGGGGACACAGGCCGCAGAACAGCGCGCCCCACGTCCCGGCGTCACCTGGACCTGGGATCCTAGGGCTGCAGAGGGCCTGCAAGTCCACGCGTCCGAATTCAGCCGTCCCCGCACGGCTCCCCCATTCTGGCCACGTGCTCGCGCCATCACTTCATGCTTTCCTGTAAAATCCACTTTCTTTTTCTCTTTTTTTGCTTAAATAAACCTACTTTGTAATTGTTTTCCTCAAACCCTGTCGGAACCGTACGTGGAGACCACAGACAGCAGGTGACTGTGAACACAGATGGGGGATTAAACGCGAACCAGGTGGTGTGGCCGAGCGGGGCGTGCTGGGCCGCAGGACGACACACGGGACCGCGTCGGAGCGAGGGGCCGGGAGTCGCAGGGAGAATGAAGCGCGTCGTCGCTGCGTGCTCTGACGCCTGTGACGGGAGGGCCCGGCCTCCCGAGTCGCCGCCGGGGTCACCCCGGACCAGCCGGCGCACGCCGTGTTCTCCCCCCGGGACACACACGTCCAGCCTAACCCTCCGCTTCTGCGAGCGGAAACGCTGGCAGCACACACGCCCCCCACCCAAGGTCAGAAGCAAGTCGATGGGCTCCCTGGGACCGGAGCCGAGTCCACCGGGCGGAGAGGCCCGTCCCTGGTGGCGTGGGACCTCCGGGCAGCACCTGCGTGCCCTCGGGAGACCAGCCCACTGTCGCGCGTCCAGGAAGGCTCGGTTCTCGGCCACCTGGCCCTCTGAGGCGGCCCCTGCGGGTGGCGGAGCCCTAGAAAGGGCTGGCGGCCCGGATGCTGTGCCCCCAGTGCCTCTCCCCGAGGGGAGGCCTTTTCTGAAGGGGACGGGGAAAACGAAGGCCCCGCGGGCAGCTTTTAGCGAGAGCCCAAGATGGGGCCGAGGGCCGGATCCCCGTCTAGACCACGCTGGACTTGAAAGCCGGGCACCGTGGCGGTCACTGCTGAGTTATTAGCACCCGCAGCACGAGAAGGGAGGGCAGAACGGGTAACGGGTCCGTGGTACGGGACCCACGGGAGCCAGGCCTGGCGGCGAGCGCGACGCAGCGTGCACAGAGGTCGGATGACGAGGCCGCGGCCCTGAAGCTCAGACGATGTTTTAAACTGGTGTCCCCTCCATTTAACGAAAAAGGAAAAAAGAAAAGAATTCTCCCCGAATCCAACAGCAGAGTCGGGAGAGGCGGGAAAATCCAAACAGGGAACGTGAACTAAGTAAGCGACAGGAAGAAGTCCGCATAGGCTGGCGGTCGGAACAGGACAGGGGCGTGAAAGTCGAAAAGAGAAAAACAGACCCGGCCCCATGCGTCCGCCTCCTGGGAACACACGAGGTCGGACGGCAGGAAGGTTGCGCACTCGGCCCAGAGTCTTTTCAAAAAGAAAAAATAAATTAAAAAAAAGGGGAAATCTCCAACAGGAAGGACGAGCAACCAAAACTGCCAGAAAATGAGACAAATGGGCAACAGACAGGCTGGACCGCTGTCGGAACGGCTCAAACTACAAGGAGGCCGCCCCGTCTCGAGAAGGGTGCCCTCCCCGGCCCCAACCCTGGGACCTGTCATTCTCCGTCCCTTTAGTCCGTCTCTCTCTTGGGCAGAGCCAAGGAGGTGCCCCTGGCGGAGCACGGCCCGGGTATCGGAACGCCGCTGCTCAGTCTGCCTTGGGGGACGCGTTTCCGGTTCCTGCAGACGGCGATTCCCATTTAGGACCACGACGTGAAGTGTCGTGGTGAAGCAGAAGTCACGAGGGGGCTTCGGTACGTGGAGAGCGCACCAGGGGCTCGGCCCCTGAGCCCGGACACGGACCGTGCAGACGGCGCCCAGCCCCTGAGGGCTAGGGGACCGCATGGGACTTTACCGGGGACGCTGGCAGGCCCCCAGGCTGACCTGATGGTCCACCCCCAGCCCAGCATCCCTGCAGCCAGGTGGCCCCTCCAGGCGGGACTTCTCCGTCCGCCAAACCGCTGGGCCACAGAGGCTCTCCCCCCTTCTGCACGGGCGAGCAACGGGAACCTTTGAGCACCCCCACCTGCCCTGGGGGCGGATGCCCGGGGCAGTGTGCGGGAGGAGGAGGAGGAGGCGCCCTGAGCTGCTCCGAATGTGCCACCGGGAGCTGGGGGCAGTGACCCCGCGGCCGAGAGCGTCCGTCCCGCAGAGGGGAAGCAGCGATGGCTTCGCAAACTCGACATCCTCGGGGGCTGCGTGCGCACGGCCATGAATGACACTGAGCAACGGGGCTTGCTGGCTGCTGCCTCCCTGGAGGCCGGTCGTGCACCCGGACGGGTCTGTCCGACCAGGGCCCATCCCGGCTCCGGCTTCTCCGCCTCCCCACAGGCGGGCCGAGGCGGGCCACGGACCTGGGCCACGCCTCTTGCCGTCCAGGCACGCCCAGCAGCTTGGCCACGGTCACAGCCCCGGAGGGGAGACCCGCAGTGGTAATGAGATGTGACCTGTGCCTGTGACGTCGGACCACGGCCACGTCCGGGGAGGCAGGAAGGCTCGGCAGCCTCGTCTACGCGGGAGAAACCCACGCTTCGACCAGGGAGGCCGCTTGCCCCACGACCAGAGAGTGGCAGAGGTCAGAGGAGAAAGCACTAGAAGGTCCACCCTCGCGGGGTCACCAGGGGACAGCGTACAGGGGACGGCTGGCCCGGGACACGTCCTGCTGGGTCCACGGTGCCCCGTGAACGTCGTGAATCAGCGAGACACGATTCTAAACGGACAGTTTGTATGGCTTTCTAAATGCCACACTTCGAGGTTTTTTTCTGAATGAGAAAAACTTCTAGAAGGTCTGGCAATGCAGGGAGGGCGAAAACTCGGTCGGGGTCGATGAGTGGTCGTCCCCGCTAAATGGGACAAGTCCACCCCCCCCTTATTGTCCCCCAGCCAGCTTCACTCATGCACGCGTGAGCCCGGGATTCCTGAGGACACCGAGTCGGCGATGCCATCGCCGCTACGCACCACTTCCCCGCGGGACGGACGCTCTCCGCCGCGCGGTCACTGTCCCCAGGTCCCAGTGACACATTCGGAGCAGCTCGGGGCTCCGGCCCCTGCCACACAGCGCCCCGGGCATCAGCCCCACGGATGGGATGGAGGCAGTGAGAGGCTCCTGTTTCCCAGACGACCTTGCTTGTGCAGTCGTCATCTGAACCACGTCCAAGGACGAGGAAAAAAGGCTGCGCCACAAGCCCCTCCCGGAGTCCTTTATGCCCATTTCCTCCTCTCGATCCTCAGCAGGAAGAAAACCACCGAATTAAGTCGGGTTCTTGCCCTTCTGGCGCGATGACTGACAGACATGGAGCGGGCCACGTGGCCGGAGGAGACGTCTGCGCTGGAGAAAGGACGAGACAGGGGTGGACGTCCTGCCACCGCAGAGCTTTGCAGCAACGGGACTCGTTTTTCACGGGATTAATAATTCAGATCCCATGCGGCCGCGGCCAGAAGTGGCCGTAAAGGGCGGCGTTTCACCGAGCCCTGCTGAGCATGGGGATTGACCCTGGGGATGCCACGTCCACTTGAGCCGTCTCGCTGGAGGGAAATGAGCTGCTGGACAATTCCGCGTCTTCATGAAAAACCAGCAAAGCAGAAGCACACACACGCCAGGCAGAGGGGCCTCGGGAGCGGGGACGCTCCCCGGGCCCCGGCGGCGCTGGGGCGGGGAGGGGGATGCTCAGGTCCCGGCTGCCCTGCAGGGAGCCACGGCGATGTCCGAGTCCGTGGGAAGGAAAGCACCGCATGGGCCCCCTGCGTCCGGCCGCGCCACCGAGGCCGCTTCCCTGCCGTGCACGTGGATGAGGCCAGGACAGGAGAGAGAAACCGAGCGACGCGCGCCTTCTCTGGGTGGGGACAGAGTGGAGTCCACCTTCAGGAGATCTCAAGAGATGACACGGGAACACTGTGCTTCGGAAGGCCCTCCCTCGCGCTCCCTGGCAGGAGGGGCTGTGCCATCTGCCACCTGCTGGGGGGGGGCCCTGACGCCGCTAGGTTACAGGAGGCCACGACTCCCTTCTGTGTGAGTCCAAGGTCACCTTCGGACAGTCTCTTGGCCACTCGTACCAGCCGAGTCAGACTCAAACCCCGGCCTGCCACCCGTGAGGGCCTGAGAGGCAGCAAGGCCCGGGTGGACGCCACTGTCAGCACGGGCAGCAGCGCCGTCCTCGCCGCCCCCACCTCGGCCTCCGCGGCCCATCAGCAAAGCCCGCCACACCCCGCAGCGTGCACCTGCGACCGCCCGGCCCTCGTCCACTCGCTGCTGCCACCACCGCGAAAGCCTCCTGACCAGTTTCCCTGCTCCCGCCCCCAAGGGGGCCGAGAGCGTCCTTCCCAATGGAGGCTGGAGCCCTGAACCCCAAACCCCCCAGGTCCTCAGAAGGGCCCAAGGCCTTGCGACGACCAGCAGGGCCTGTGTGGTCTGGCTGTGGCCCCTGCCGAAGGCACCTCCCAACGCTCACGCCACCCCAGCTGTCCTGGCCCCGCTGTCTTCAGACTTGGCACCGGTTTTCCCTCCACCTAGATGGTTCTTTGCCCAGATCACAGGGTGCTCTGCCCCTTTGCCTTCCCTCCCCATGGGACCTCACACCAGCTCCCCACCCTCCTCCTCCGTGTTTCTCCCCAGCGGACTCAGGTGCGGTTTCCTCACCCCTGGAGTGACCGTGTCCTCCCCACCTGCAGCGAGGAAGCACCGCAGGGCAGGGACTTTTGTGTTTTGGGGTTTTTTCCCCTGCTGTCCCCTCCCCCCCAGTGACTTTCACAGTGGGTGCTCAATAAACGCCTGGGGGAGTGGTGGCTGGGACCCCGGCGTCTGCGTCCCACGCTCTGTCGCCCTGCGTCCTGACACCCACGTGTGACAAGCCTGCCGAGGGGTGGCACCAGCTCGTCATCTCAGAAGAGACTCGGCAGTTCATAGGTACCCCAGGGGTACCACCGACGACGCGTCACCCAGCACCTCTGGGACCCACTCTGGGGCCGCAGGTGTGAACCAGAGACACCCCCGGGGCTTCAGTCGCAGGAAGAAGCACGAAGTGATTAAAACAGGGTACCAATGGGGAGGGCGAGCCGGCTCAGTCAGACTGGGCGGCTCGGGGCCGCGTCTCGGAGGTGACACCTGAGCTAACCCGCAGGACGAGCAGCAGCCAGACCGAGGACACAGCAAATGCGACACCCTGGAGCGTGGCCCCAGAGCCAAGGCGTCGGGTGGTGTCCTCTCCCATGTCGGACGCGTCTGCCCTTTCGGCTCATCACAGGAGAGGCCTTCGTTCTCACCCGTGTCCTTCCAGGGCTTGGCCCGGGGCCCGGCATGGGGCAGGTGGCAGTACGTGCGCGCAGAGCTAAAGCCAGCCAAACGCTGTTTCTTGGTGCTTTGACTGCGTCCTGACAGGGCCACCCGCCTCATCCGTCCTCTGCAAGAGTCCTCTCTGCCCATGGAGATGTGACTGCTGTGCCACCTCCTCCAGGAAGCCTTCCCTATGCCCCCCATTGCACTTCACCTACTCTTCGTGCACCCACCGCCTCCTGACTCCTGCGGACACTCCCAGGAGCAGCTCGCCACCCGTCACACGCTGAGCCCGGGGGCAGGGCCTGCGTCCCATTCACGTCCAGGCCCTGGGCGCTGAGCTGGGTGGGGGCCAATGAAAACCACCAGGGACCGATGACGACGGCCGAGGCGTGTCCCATGCCTCCCTCGTGGTGGAAACGTAAAGCGTTGTCACCCGCTCGCTTCTCCCAGTGACCGTCGGCGGGAGGCGGTGGTCAGATCTGGCCAGTGGGCAGGCGGACAGAGGCACAGGCTGATGGACACACCCTGAGGTGGCGGACACCCCGAGGGGGCGAACGCAGACCCCGACTCGTTCGAGGGCCGCACTTCTCATCGCTGTGCGGACACACACGGCTTCCCTGGCAGTTTCTCTGTCCTTGTCGCGTCTGAGTCCACCTCGCCCGTCAGGCCTGCCGACCTCCGGCTCCCTGGCCCCAGCCTCAGAGCGGGCCTGGGCCTCCTGTGCCCAGCAGGGAGCACCGAGACCAGGGGCACCCTGAGCCGCCCCCCCGGCAGTGTGGTGACCCTGCGCTCCGCCGTCACGGCCACCCTCTGGGTTGCCCGTCCCCAGCACACCAGGAACCCAGGGGCCAGGCCTCGCCCGCACAGCGCCTTCCATGCAGCGAAGAGACTCTGCACCCCGACGTCGCCCTGCCCAGCCCCGCCCTGTGGGTGAGCCTCACCCGCGCGTCACAGAATGGCAGGGAAGGGGCTCTGCACCCTGAGATCTTACAGACACCCAGGCCTGCGCCAGCCCGGGGCCCCCGCCCTTTGGAGGCCTGGACCACCTTGTGGTTCAAGAGCCATCTCAGAGCTCTGAGCCGCCGTGTCCCCAGCACCCCCTTCTAAGCAAAGACGGTGCGGGCCGCAGGCGTGGAGCCAGCACCCAGTCACCGCAGGCAGCAAAACTCGGTGGCACGTTCGCTTCCAAGCTCTTCGTTTTCCCAGTGACTTTCCAGTTACGGCGAGCGTGCGGCTCCCCGTGTAGGGGGCTTCTTTGAAGAAAGGTATTTTTAAAAACTATGTGTTTTAATTATTCTGGTGTAGCGTGTGCTTTGCTCGCAGACGCCCGGCACACGTCTAGGAGGGTCCGCACAGCCGGGCCTGCGGCTCCCGCGGGGCAAGGGCACGCGTGGCGGGGACGCGGGCAGGGGAGGGGAGAATGGTCTCATGGACTGGCCTCTGTCACTTTGGAAGTTCAAGTTCTGTGAACCTCTGGATTCTAAAATTGAAATAATGAAGGAAAATTAAGCCCAGTTCTTTATAGAAAAATTGTCATGTTTCAAGGCGTGAACTTGGAAATGGGAAGAGAGTGACAGCGGAGGTGGCACCAGGTCTGGACAAATACCAGGAGGGTGGCGCTGGACACGGCCTCCCTCGGAGAATGGGGGCACGGGCACCCCGGGGGATGGCGGGGAGAGGGCCTCGGGCGTCCACCAGGGTGAGCGTCCCTCGTGTTCTTCCTCACGAAGCCACGGCTGGGGACATGGAGATGGAGCCATGGTTAGTGGCCCTGATGTCCCAGCGTGGGAGGAGACGTGCAGGGGGCTCATGCCCAGGAGACCCAGGGGACCCTTGAGCCCCAGGTGCCCCAAGCAGTACCTCTGGCCCGTGTCCCTGGAATGCTTGCCCCCTGCCCCCGTCCCTACGCCGTCACCACGCAGACAAAGCCCCCTGGACGCTGGACCAAGAGCCCGGCTGTGCCACTTGACGGGCAGCAATTACCTCTGAAATGCTAAGTGACTCCCACCCACCGGTGGCTTTCACCGGCCGCGTCAAGCTGTCCCCCGGCCTGACGACAAAGCGCTGAAGCCATCAGCGCGGCCCAGGAGGAGAACAAAGTGGCAGCGGCGGGCCTGGCGGCGGTGGGTGTTTGACAAATAAGTGGATTAGCCGCCTGGGGTTGGTTCAGGGGGGCGGGGGGTGGTGGGCGCTGCGGGTTCGGGCTGTGCGAGCTCTCAGAGGCCTCCAGCGTGACTCACTCCCGGCCCAGCCTCTGCTCCTAGACAGCTCCCCCTCCCGCCACCCCCGGAGTAGGGGGGAGCCGGTCAGCAGGGGGCCACGAGCTTCTGTCCTCCCCAGACACTCGGGAATGATCCTGACCAAGGGGAAGGGGAACCCTCTCCAGGCGGCACCCAGATGCCCCCAGGTCCAGCACCTGCTGGGCACTGGCTCTGCCCCCTCCGGCCAGGGGCACGTGTCCGCCGCCCGTCTGGTCATCTGTAGGCGTCAGCCTGCATGATCCCTCGTTTCAGGGCAGACGCCGTCAGGGGGACGGCGTGGGTGTCAATCAAAAATCGAAAATTGGTGCAGCTCCCTGAGCAAGCAGAAGAGACCCTGCTGGGGGCAGACGCAAGCGGGGCCTGGGGTCCCCCGCCGTGCCAGGCACTCAGCACAGGCCCAGTGGGCCCCCGGGGCCACCTCTGGGCATCAGAGTCTCTATCCAGCGTGGAAGCAGCCTGTGTCGCCGAAGCCGAGATCAATGCACCCGGCGTCAAGTCCATCCTAGCAGCACAGACACTGAAACGTGGGGGGACAGCTTCTCGGACTCGGGGGCGAGGGACATCTCCCCGTGTCGACAAGTCCAAGCGGCCTGAGCCCACGGCTCTGGGGAAAGCCCCTCCTTTTTTTCTTTTCTTTTCATTTTTCATCGCACGCTCTTCCGCTGTCCCTCTAGGCTCCGGGGGGAGGGAAGCCAGCTCTTGGGCAGTGACAGTTCTGCTGGCCGCCTCATGCCCCCCAGCACCTGCGGGGGCATCGCCATCACTGTCCAGCGAGCTCTGGGCTGACAGAGAGCGTGAGGGGGGCGGGGGGGTAGGAACACGATGGTGTCGTTTAACCAGCGTGGGTGACACCTTCCTGGACAGGGGTGGGGGACTCCTCCTGAAGACGTGTCTGCACGGGCCCCGTGATCGTGCGCGCGCGGAGCTGCACGTGTGTGAGGTGTGAGCTGCACGCGTCTGTGCACGCTCGACCGGCACGATCGGAGCGTGCTGCGTGGCGGTCACTTCGTTAAAGGTGGCTAAAGCCCCCTCCCTGCCTCAGCCACTGCTCTCGCGTCTGCCTTTGGGTTTATTCCTTCCTGAAGTTCGTCCTTCTAGATTGATTCCTTGATCAAAACGAGCCGGAGAAGGTGACACGCCACGTTCTGTGATTTCACCTCCTTCTTACTTAGACAGTTGCCTCCAGGGCAAACACTGTGTCACCTTTGCCTCCCGCCACCCCAAGACCACCAGCCATGGGGAACAGATGAGTGACCGGGGTGGAGCAGCACGTGGCGTCTGAAATTCAGAGGACGGGCTCCTCTGTCGCGACGCCAACCCCGGGGCACAGAGTCGATGACCACAGGTCCCCGAGCTCCTGCTGGCGTCCCAGTGCTTCTAGAGGCCGTCCACCTCCTCCTCGCACGGCCACCCCCAACCCCATCCCGGCCCACGGCTGAAAACCAGCAAAAGAGACAATGCAGCCTCCCCTAAGGCTCTCTAAAGGACTGGGCAAGGCCCACTTTACATCTCCTGATAGAAGACGAAGACCGGAATGTTCTGCCCCCCCCCCAGCCCCAGAGGATGGGAACACCACGCGTTTAAGGGCGAGCAGCCTGACACCCAAGCCCGTGGAGTGACTTGTTAGCCCCGGGGAAGGGGCGGGGGGAAGACGGGGGCAGGACGAAGCTGGAGCAGGGCCGGTGGGAGAATCTGGGGCCAGGACCCCACCTCGCCTGTCATGGAACTCCTTTTCCAGCGCTTCACACACCCCTCAGCCCTGCCTGGTGACAGCAGCAGGGACAGAAAGCGGTGGTTTCAGCGCTAACGGCCCTGGTGGCGAGCACAGAAGTGCTGGTGGCGGCGACAGTGGCCATGACACGAGGTTTCCTGCCGCGTGTTTATGTGCTGGTCCCGGGGGCACCTCCACACACAGTTTCTTTTGCTCACTCTTCGGAACCACGTCCCGCGGTTGTCATGCCGGGGACCCCCAGACCATGGCGTCCAACCCAGCCCTGGCCTCTGACAGCCCCCAGCTCCCCCGCCAGCCCGGTCTCACTGTCCGCCCGGCCGAGCCGCCAGCCAGCCCCTTCCGGGCCCAGCTGCTGCTGTAGGGAGGACACTGGCCCGAGGGAGCCAGGTAAGATGCACAGGCGAGGTGAGCGTCAGTGGGGACCTCTTGGTCCCCAAGAGGGAGGGGGGCCCTCCTGGGGGGGAGGAAGGTGGACTCCATGCCCCGTCTCTCTGGCTGAGTCCCCCTGCCTACTGGCCCTGGCTGCCACCTCCGGGCTCATCTCCTCTCCCCCACAGGAAGAAGTCTCCGGGGGGTCGGAAGAAAAGCCTTTAATTTTCCATCTGCCTTGGGCCTCTGGGCCAAGGAAGTTGTCCCCAGGGGCCTGGCCATGGGCAGGTCATGAGACCAGCTGCCGGCAGCTCTGCACCTCCACCCTCAGAGGCCACGTCCCCCGTGATGGGCGCGAGGGCTCTTGGCCACGTCTCCCCAGAGGACGGCGGCTTTCCGCTGGCACGCCGTGTGGGGCAGTGGTTAGAGCACTTGGCTGGCAATGCCCACGTGCCACACAAGCGTGTGTGCGTCTTTGTGTGACAGTGGATGCCAGTGGCTGCTGCCCCTAAATCTCACCAGCCTGCCTTGTGACCCTATTCCAGATGCCCTCTCCTTTGGGGGGTTACAGTGTTCGCGTCTGTAAGACCAGAGGGGCAGCGGGCGGAGGGAAGACCATCACCTCCCCGGCCACCCAGCTCGGGAGATTCAAGAACCAAGTGCGAACATGGGTTTTAAAGGATCCCAGAAATCCTCGTCGTTTCGGCAATTAATGCATGTCATTTGAGTGATAATCAAGGAATCAAGGATGAAACATACACAGAGAGATGTTCTGGAAATCACGGCAACCGCATCCAAACAGGGCAGGACCACCTTCTGCAGAAACGACCCCGCACAAGCAGACCTCCCGGCTGACTGTTCTTCCAGAAACAGTCAGAGGGAAGGGGAGGGTGTCAGACCCTGGGAAGCGGGGGGCTGCAGGGAGAAGTGGAGCTGTCAGTGAGCTCGCTGTTAAATAAAACCTACCAGGACTCGGCTGAGAATTTTAGCAGAATCCAAATGTGCTATAAAAAAATAAAAAATAAAAAAGGCACGGCTCCCATCTCGAAGGTTCACAGCTAAGCTGGCTTTGAATCACACATGCCAAGGTTAAAAATAAAAAGCAGCCATCCCTGAGTGGCACGGGTTCCGGGGAGGAGGCCCGAGGTGCGGCGTCTGGCGGGGAGCGGGGAGCGGGGCTGGGGCAGGGGGCAGGTGGAGGGCACGGCCTCTGCCAGCCGGATCCTCTTGCAATCCTGCCCGTTGCACTTGAAAGGCACTTCTATTGTCAAAGGCTTCGTTGATGATTTCCCCCCCGAGGAAACCTGCTGTATGATCACGGCTGACCCATGCAAGGCTCTGCGGGTCAACGCCGGGCCACCCCCGACCCTGGGTCTGGCTCCAGCCCCGTCCTTGCACACCTCGGATGCCAGTGGGTCACAGCTCGGAAAGCTCCGGCCCTGTCGTTCTGAGCCACCCCATTCCGTGAAGCCAGGACATCAGTGCTGGGGCCACCCACAGGCCAGCTGCCTGCCCTGGGCTCTGCGGGAGAGGGCCCGTGTATCTGTCCACTTCCCGAGGACGGCGCATGTCCCAGCCCTGGCCCCCACAGCCATGCCCACCGCAGGCCGGGGCCGACTGGCAGAGGTGACGAGGCAGCCCTGTCGACCCCATCCTTGCAAGTCCAGGCCACATCACAAGCCCAGGGGACTCCCCCTTCCGATGAAGTTGAGCTTCGTCTGATACGCTTGGGACTTTCTGCTTCCTAAAGGGTTTGCTTTCTTAAAACATGTAAACTTTGCCTCTGCTACCACACCGCCCCTCTCCGTTTCCATGCAGACGTTCCCAGGGAGTCTTCAAGGGGTCAGGTGGGGGGTGAGGTTTCGGGGAGCCTGGACATTACACCTCACCCCCAGGGGCCAGCCCTGCACCTCAGCACCACACAGGGCTTGCAGGGGGTGAACGGACACTGAACAGTGGAGGTTGCCGCCTTCCAGAAGCTTCAGGCTGTCTGTCCCCAGACACCACCAGCCTGGGTGACCCTCACCGTGGCAGTGCAGCGGGGGAGTGGACAGTCAGCATCTGACCGGCTGCCCCCAGGACCCTGGCCGGCCTTCGTCTGGGCGCCTGCCAGCACCCCGAATTCCACACCCTGGTTTAGAAGCGTCACCCCAGCTGTACTGTTAAAGGGTTTTAGAAAGGCGGTGGGGGGTGGGGGGTGGCAGACAGGGCAGGACTGTCCTCCTGTCCACTGTGATGGGGGGGGTCACCCAGGCTGCAAAAACTCCCAGAGTGTCAGGACTTAGCTGAAGCCAAGTGACAGCGGCAGCCTCCACCCAGGCTCCCCCCCACTGCTCACTCGGGGTCGGAGGGGCGGGGTCCCGGGCCGGAAAAGGCTGCGAATGGACCTGGCGGTGAGTGGGCAGTGGGGGGCCTTTCTCGCGGCACCCGGGCCACCTGGCCTGGACTGCGGGGACCTGGCCCGGGCGCAGCGCCCTGTGGCAAGGGGACCCTGTTCCGACGCTAAATGCTCCGTCCTTCCCGGGGTCCTTCAGACGATGCTGGGATAGACCTAGGGTGGGGGGTGCTGCCTGCTCCCTCCCGGACACCGGCCCCGGCGGACAGGCCGGCCACCTCGGGCCGTCGGCTCGCCCCGGGGCTCGTCCAGGGCGCTCCCCCCGCCCCCACCGGGGCCCCAGTGCCCCCGGCCCGTGGCCAGGTGCCGGGAGGTGCCCGGGAGGTGCCCGCGGACATCACCGCGGGTGCCGGCCGGGAGGGGGTGGGAGGGGGAGGGGCGCCCGCCCTACCTGTACCAGTCCAGCCCGCGCGCGTAGTGCCGGTCGAAGAAGTGGGGCTCGGTGCCCAGGGCGCGCACGTCGGGGTGCGCGCGGATGAACTCCAGCAGGGCGCGCGTGCCGCCCTTCTTCACGCCCACGATGAGCGCCTGCGGCAGCCGCTTGGTGCCCGGCCGGGGCGGCGCGGGGCGCGCGGCGGGCGCGGCGGGCGCGGGGGGCGCGCAGGGGCGCGGCGCCTGCAGGAGCCGGAGGGCGCCGGGGCCGGGGCCGGGGCCGGGGCCGGGGCCGCGCGGGCAGCGGGGCGCGCCGGGGGCGCGGGCGCGGCCGCGCAGGAGGCCGACGCACAGGCAGGTGCAGGACAGCGACAGCGTCACGGCCACCAGCAGCCGGCGCGCCCCCCGCGGCCGGGCCGCGCCCGCGCCGCCCCGCGCCCTACAGGCCATGGCGGGCCGGGCCGGGGCGCATGGCCGCGGGGGCCCGCGGCCGCCTAGGGCGCCGGCGCGGAGGGGCCCGGGGCCGGCGGGCCGGGCGCAGGCGGCGCCGTCCCCCCGCCGGGGCGCGCGGCATGCCCGGCGGGACCCCGGGGCGCGCGCGGTGGCGCGGGCGGCATCGCGGGGCTGGCGCGGGCGGGGGCGCCCCTCGGCCTGCGGGCGCCGGGGTGGGGTGGGGGGGCCGCGCCCGGGGCCCCGAGCCCCGTCCCGTCCCGGCGCGGTCCGGCGCGGCCCCGGCGCGGGCGCTCGGGCTCCCCGGGAAATGCCGGCCCCGCCGCCGCCGGCGCTATTTGAGGCGCCGCTGACGTCAGCGCGCGGGTCCCCCGGCCCGGCCCGCCCGGGGCCCGGCCCCGCCCCGCCCCGCCCCGCCCGGACACACGCCCGGCCCGGCCCGGCCCGCAGGCCGCGCCCCAGGGAGCCCCGGGCGGCGGGGGCGGGGCTGGGCCCGGGGGCGGGCCCTGGGGCGGGGCCGGCGCTCAGTCTGCGGGCCGGACGGCGCACCCCGGGGCCCCCCCCACCCGGGGCCGACAGCGCACCCCGCCACCCCCGACACCACACCCGGGGGCGGGGACCCGGGCGACGCGGGCACCTGCAGCGCTGGGCGGCCCCGCCGGGCGAGCACTCACAGGTGCACGGACCCCGCTCTGGGCGGGGGAGGGAGGAGCCCCCCACTCGGGGCACGGGGACGGGCCACTCCCCTCCTCCCCGCCCCCCTTCCCCAAACCCACGGAACCAGGCGCCGCACGGGACGAGGCCGCCCGTCGCTGGCCGGGTGGGCGGAGGGGCCGGCGCGAGCGAGGCTCCGAGTGACCGTGGAGCCCTCCCCCGACACCCCGGCCCCCGCGCTGAACCCCGGGCCGTCTCACGCCCTGCGGCGCCCCCTCTCCACCCAGCCCCCTCTAACCAGACCCCCCCCCGCCACTTCCCTTCTCAGGCCGGAGGGCAGGGCAGCGAGCCCCGGACCCCAGGACCCCACTCCGCCCTGCGGGCGCCTCTCCCAGCGGCCGGCTCCCGGCGGCGGGCCGATCCCCGGGGAGCTGTTCAGGGTCCCCCAGGGTCCCCCAAGTCCCGGACGCTGCGGACCTCTTCACGCGGTGGCACGAGGAGAGGGAACTGGGCGGGGGGGGGCGTGTCCACCAGCACTTCCACCTCCAGCGGTGCCTAAGAGGCTGCCTGGGGGGACAGAAGTCAGGGACCATGTCCAGAGCAGGCTCAAGCCCCAGTGCTGGGGTGAGTGACCGGCTCGTGGACCAGAACCACGGGTCAGAACAGGCCCATGTGACCCAGCCGAGAGCTAAGTTGTAGCTCCACGACCATGCCAAGCCCCCGGGGGCCAGGTGTTCACAAGCGAGTACCCCACCCCTCCTGGACGGGTGAGTGACCACCATGCCCCCTCCCCCATACACACACATAGAAGTGAGTATCCTTCTTCACAGAACATCATCAGGCTCCGAGGCCGCAGACCCAGCCAGCGCACACTTTGTCCCCACACCCTGCGCATCCCTAGGAAGCTGAGGCCAAGCCCCTGGCCGTGGATGATGATAATCCTACCAAGTTGGTCTGAAGCGCTGGGTGTGTGTCCTCACGTTTAATATCCACCCCCAGCTGCCATCACCCCCACATCACTCCGTCTCCTTGACCCAGGAGTAGCCTACGTTTATCAGGCACCTGTTTGGTGCTGGGAATGTGCGGATCATGTGACCTACAGTACCTCGGTCATGTGTCCAAAGGGACAGAGGCACCCTTGTGATCCCTCGTTTACAGACAGTGAGATGAAGCCCCGATGATGAATGCGTCCTCAGTAAGGGACAGAGCTGCCCCATCCCAGGGTTCATTACAGGGCTTCCCTTCCCCGACTTCCCGTGACCAATCTGCAGGGAACTCCATCCTACAACTGAATTGTTCTAGACCTCTTCTAAACTCTTAGGACCAAATGAGGGATTCCAGGTGCAGATGGCCAAGTTCAAGAGGACTCCGGCTTCCCTTCTGTCAACCCTATTGCTAGTGCTGCCCGCCCTGACGGCATCACCTTTTTCTTGTGGCTGCATCACCCTGCTGACACCTCAAGCCTGCGGCCGAGTCACATCTCTAAGTGTTTCTCACAAGTGCTGCTGATTGGGGCGCCTCAGCCCCACACTGTGCTTGGTACAGTGGGCTTTTCGGGACCGAACATGTGGGTCCTTACACGTTTGACCTGATTAAACTGTCTCTCGTCTCATCAGCTCACTGCTTCAGTGGTTGTTCTTTTTCTTTTTTTTTAAATGTCTACTTGAATCTTGGATCTGAATGTAGCTCTCATTTATTCCAAAAGCAGGAAAAAGAAAGATGGGATCCCGGCAGCTTTGCCCTTGATTCCAGGCGTACCTGGAGCAAGAGGGTTGACCTCTTTGAGCCTTGGTCTTCTCAGCTGTAAAGTAGGGGATTACGGTTAACTACAAAACCCCGTGGGTTTCTAGAATTCAAGGCATGAAGCTTCATGTCATCTCCGTGTTTGATTACAACTTAATTAATCCTGCACTCAAATCGCTAATAAAAATGTCAAAACAAATATGTTGAAAGGAATTCTAATACGCACTTTCACATTATGAACCTGTTATTTCTGGACTGCGTTGTCAAAATTACACCGTTCAATGTGGATTAATCCACTCGACAAGCACTTTTTTCCTAGGGGAGGAAAATGTGGATCGTTCTTTCTCACAATTCTGTGCTTGGCTACACTTACACATTATTTTTATCTTTGAAATTCCTGGGTACTCAGATGCCTCTCAGCCAGGCAGATTTGCTTCTTCACATTTCCACCCTGAAACGATTGTGACTTAAGAAGAATTCTTCAGGGAGTGAGACACCCCATCTCATCCCCTTCCACCCCCTTTTCACGGTTGTAACGTGATTCTCCTTCGGGGGGATCAGGGAGGATTATGCTGGGTTATGCAGTTTGCCAAAGACACTCAAACGAGAGATATTTCTTCTTCTGTCACATGAAAGGTGCAGATGCTTGCAGGCTGGCAGGGTTCCACGGGGCGAGGGACCCAGGCTCCACCATGCACTTCCATTCCCAGGCGGCCGCGTGGTCCAAGGTGACATAGTCGTTTCCAGTCATCATGTCCACCACATTCTGAACACAGGCAAGGAAAAAAGAATGGAGAGAGACCTGATGAGCCCCTTTGAGGACATTTCCAAGAAGGCGCCTGCATTCCTTCCATCGAGATTCAGGTGGTGAGGATATTGTCGCACGGCTTTCTAGCTTCCAGGGATCCTTTGAATTGTGCTCGTCACGCTGGGTGGCTGGATGCCTGGCTAATGGTGGGGCGTTCTGTTACCCAGACTGAGCTGAGGAAAAGTCCTGGTGGGTGAGCAGCTAGTAACCTGAGCCTTTTCCTGTGTGGTCTGTGTGGGCCGAGGCTAGTTGCAGGGCTGATCGTGATTTTCCAATCACCCTTCACGGAAAGCAGCTCAGATTTTTTCCCGGGGAGCATCAATCACAGCACTTCTGTCACAACTGTTGGAGAAGAGAAACTTCTTCATCCGAGATGATGAGCCCATTCAAAATGAGCCCGAAGCTGCCGGTGGCCGCCTCTGCCATCAGGAGGGGAAAGCTGGAGAATGCATCAAGCGCAGCGAGAGCGAGAGCAAAAGATGGAGACTCGGATCATATCCTTTGAACCTCTGAATCTAGCCAGAGACCTTTTTATTTTTTTCTATGACTGATTAGTTATCTTTCTGTTACTTGCAATAAAAAGAATCCTGGCTAATCCAAAAAACAACAAAACAAAACACAAAACAAAACAAAAAAGACAATTGCCACCTCAATTACAAGGAACAGGGGACCTTGAGTAAGGAAGGGTGGAGGAGGGTGGGCCTCATTTTTAAGGCTAGGCCCACACTCGGAATGGAATCCTCCAAAATCTGAGCCAGGCGTAGGGTGCGGCGGTGTTCCCCATCCTCTCTGCAGCTCTTTCTACCTTATTTATTCTCTTTTCACTCAGAATCGTGTCCCCAACCCCTTTATTTATGAATCAGTAAGGGTTTCTGAGTTGCAAGCCATAGAAAACGACTTCAGCTGATATAAGCAAAAAGGGGACTTCAGAACAGCTCAGACGGAAAAGGAACTTTAAGACGGGTCGCAGCATTACTGAGAAGCTGGAGGACGGGCCTTCTAAATGGGATGGCAGCCACAGGCTGCGTCTCTTTTTCTTCTTCTTTCCAAGCCTCTTTCTCTTTTGCATCAGCGTGATCAGAAATCCTCTTCAGATTTCAGATCTGGAATTTGAAATGAGAAAACAAGGATTTTTTCTTTCCCTTAAGTCTTTGGAGCCCATCAAGCCTTATCACCCAATTTTAGTTCGGTGTAAGTATCCATTTTTTTCCCCCTCACAGCCAAGTTTTGTAAAATATGAGAAAACGTTCTGAGGGGGGTGGTCTCTGTGAGGCAGAGGCTCGTGAAAGGGAGTCATGTGGTCTGCGTGTGGGCTGTGTGAGCTGCCAAGTCCCCACCTGAGCCAAGAGGATGTGAATGAACATTCTCCATTTAGGAAAGAGGTCGGCGTGAGGATGAGAGAAGGTTTTGAGCACGCTCCGTTCCCTGGATAAAATCGGAGGGCAGAAGTTCAAGGGACAGAGACTGCCTCTGGAAGGGACCCAAACCCAGGCCCGGAGTCACGGCTGATTTTAAGGATCTGGGAGGATCCTAAACATGTGCCCTCAACACCTCGTTTGACTTCTGCTCTTAGCAACAGCAATCATCAGAACGATGGGCACCACTGATTGACTGTTTTCTCAGCTCTAGGCACTAGGCGAAGCATGTAGGTGCGTTACCTTATTTATTTAATCTTCTCAATAAACCAAAAAGATAGGGATGATTACCATCTCTGTTTTCTAGATAAGGCAACAGTCTCAAGCAGGTTGGGTTTTCCACGTCCTCATAGATGCTGTGGGCCGGAGGAGGGGCCCCAGTGCAAAGAAGCATGAATGGGGAGGCTGGCAGCCCATAATCTTCCCTCGGGTCCACCTTATTTAATGGGTTCTGCATTATTTAACCCACACTGTCTTATCTTCGCCCTGTCTTACCGTCCCCACTTCCCAGCGAGGCTGTAAGGGCCCTGGAGGCTGGGGGGGGGGTGTCAGCTGGTCGCACACCAGCCTGGTACTTGGAATGTGGGGCGTGCACTCACACTGGGACCCCTTGGTGTCTCGATCTCCTTTCACCCTCTTGATGAAACAGTAAATATTACCCCACTAGGAAGAACTGCTGTTTCATTACAAAGTTGATCCCAAGTGGCTTATTCGTGATGTCGGGGAGGACACCGAGCCTGTTCACTGGGACGATAACGCGGTAGAGCCGGCCTGCTGTCACCACCATCCCGCCTTTGTCACTTAGCGATACTGTGACTGTGAGTACAGGCCTGTGTGGGTCTAGCACTTTCTGAGAGAGGAAGTAACTTTCTGCTGGAAACGCTAGAGTGGGGACGGGGTAAGCCTGTGGCTACCATGAAAGGAGCAAACCCGCCAGGCGTGGGGCTTCCCCGGAGCAAGGGGAGTGAGCAGAGTGGAAGACCGAGTCCCAGAACCAGGTTCGGATCCTGGATCCAGCTTTGCCTGAAGCTGTCGCTTCGAGAGCCAGTAACACACGGTGGCTAGGAGTGCGGCGTCTGCAAGAAGACTGTCCAAGTTCAAACCCTGGGTCCACTACGGAAGTTAAAGAAGATAAACGTGTAAGACACCGAGAGCCTGGCTGGCAGGGAACCCCCGACAAGCCTTAGCCATTGTCGGGCTGCACGCTTTTCAGTTACACCCAGCAATAAAGTTACCCTTTGCCCTTAAGCCACTTTGATCGATACAGACATGTGCTTTTTGATTGATTGATTGATACACGTATATACTTTTCAACCAGATGTGCATCTTCCAACCTCCTTGACAATTTTATCGGCAAAAACATAAAATCACCCTCTGTTCTCCGTAATCACCTAAGTCCCCTCCTGTTTTGGATCCAGCTTACCTCCCTGGTGTTTTAAATCTTTCTAGAAAAACACCATGGACTCATGGCGAGTGCCCAATAAGCAGCGACCGGATAAACAGACAGCAAGACCCTCAGGCACCTGCTTGCCTGAAGGACAACATTCGCCGCGAGAACGCGAGAACGCGGTGTGACTCATCTTCAAGGACGGGATTCTCTTTCCTCAGTTTAAACTCCATCAAGAGACACGGTCACCACGTTTTGCTTCTGTCATCAGCCCCCTCCACCCTCTCTGCCTCACGGAACCGCATCTTCCTGACGACCATCAGCTTCCCACCCATTCCGGGCCCCAGGCCCGCGCCCCACGCAGCCAGCCGGACAGGCAAACGCACAGACGCCAGCACTGGCCTCAGGTCAAGTTCATCGTGTCCGATCTCCAGCAGGCCCTTCACCCGACCTAGCAACCGCGTGTTTCCCACTCCCCCTCCCGTCCTCCTGGGCAACCAGTGCGTTCCCTCCCCCCTGTCCTCAGGCCTCTGACGCCCCGTCCCCAACCCACCAGCCGATGGCCTGGCGTCCTGAGAAGCAGCTGGAGGAGAACGCACTTCCTTTTCTCTCCTGTTACTGTGACCCTGGTCTGTACTTCCAGGGAGAGCTGACCTCCCACTGGGGCGCTGTCCCCGCCCACAGTCGTGACTGCAGCAGTCGTCCCCTTTCCTCCTGCGTCCAGCTCTGCCTTCCCCCCGGCTTCTCCCCATAAGCTTACCAATAAATTGATATTTATCCCATCTTGACCACGATTGCCTCTCCCTCCAACTTAACCTTGTGGGTTTTCCTCTCTGAGGCTCAGCCCTCAGCAGGGATCTCTAATCTCTGGCTCTACTTTCTCTCCACTCGCCCTGAGCCCAGGCCGGTCAGACTTAGGCCCCCACCTCTCCTCTCGACTGCTCCTTTCACGGTCACCGGTGACTCCCACGGGGCTAAGCTCACGTCTGGTCCTAATCCTCATTGAACTTGACCTATGCTCAGCGTTTGACGCAGCCGCCCCTCTTTTCTTCTCGAAAACATTCTGTTCGCCAGGGATTCAAGAGGCCACGTCCTTCCCGTGCTTTCCCAGCTCCCTGCTTCTCCTCCTTTGGCAGTTTCTTTCTGCCTCCGTGACCTCCAACTTGGAGTGCCACGGGGATTAGTCCTGGGACATCGTCTCTTATTTATCTGCGCTCACCCCCTTGGTGACAGCGTCAGTCCCCCGGCTTTACATACCATGCACGTGCGACCGCATCCCACATTTCTAGCTCCTTTCCCCTGGACGGTCTACTCAACGTCTCCGTCATGGAGGCACCTGACACCAAACGTGTCCCAAGCTGGACTCTGACCAGTGCCCTAAGGCCTGCTTCTGTCACCAAGTAAGCTGAAACTCACCTTCCGTTTGCTCACGCCGGGACTAAGCCAGAGTCATCTCAGGCCCTGACCACGCGTGCCATCTGTGAGCAAATCCTGTTGGCTCTTCTCTCAAAACGTATACGGGGTTTGACTGCCTCTCACCCCCCCCCCGCCCGCCACCATTTAAATTCTCATCTAAATCCCTGCAGGAGCTACTATCGGTACCCGCCCCCCACCCCACTCCTATCCCCACTCTTCCTTTGGGTCGCAAGGTGCTGGGACCCTGAAAGCGACATTTCCCAGGATCTCTTGCCCTCTGGCCTTTAATCAGCCTCACCCAACAGGAGCCCTTGGACACCGGGAAACAGATGGAGGGAGAAACCAGGCTCTGCTCACAGCATTAGCAGCGACAGCGCTGCTGGTCAAGGGTTCTAGTCTCTTCCTCAGTGGCGTGGAGGGTGGACCGGGCATTCCTGGGGCCTCGGCAGCACCGACCTCGTGGTGTGACAGGCCCGCCACCGCTCAGACAGTCGTGGGGACAGGAGGACCCCGCGGTCGTAGTGGGGCTGCGACCTCCTGGCTTCATGCGGGGTGGACGTGGCCGCGGTTCGGGCAGCCGTGACAGCGCAGACGCTCCAGCGTCCGCAGCGATGTGGCAGCCACGGGCCCGGCGGCATCATCTTCTGCCCGGGGTTGCCCTCAGGTCCTCACTCTGAGCGACCGCATCCTTCCTCTGTGCCACTCGCACCCCTCTACGGAGACCAGTTGCCTGTATTACACTCTCTCTATTTGAAGTGCCGGAGGGTTCTGTCTCCCTGAGCAGACACCGACGAGTACAACCCCCACCACGTCTCCCTAAAGTTGTCTCAACGCGAGGGACCCTTCTGTGGCTTCCCATCTCACTTAGAGACGAGATCCAACACCTTCCTGCCCCCAACCACCACCACCACCCCTGGCTACAGACCTGTCCACCCGGTAAGAGTGCCTTTGAGGAAATAAACCCCAAACTAAACTACCGCCTGCCCACCCAGCCCCCACACTGCTCCAGGTCACCAGCAGACTCAGAACTGGCCCCATCCACAAAATAAGAAACAACCAGAAGAATCTGGCGTGGGCCCTGGACACGTGGCCCGCAGGGGGGTGATGTTCCCTAAGTCCCCGTGGCTCAGAGCGGTGGCTCTGTCTGCTGCGGTCTCCCTGTCCGGAGCTTGTCTTCGTCCGTGTCCCTACAGAATCGGTGACTGGGCAGAGGGAAGCACAGTTTCCTGTGTGCAGATGACAAGGGACACCCAGGGGCCCGGCTGCCTGGCCCGGCACCGCTCTCTGGTTCCCCTCATTGGACACGTCCGAGGACGGAGCCGTTCGGGACCCTCTGGTGGGGTCGTTTCCTCCTTCAGGCGTGTGGCACGGCCTTCTCGGCGCTTCCGTGCCACGTGCTGCTCCCAGTTTCGTGGTGTGATCTCTCCTGCGCTGCGGTGCCGCCTTGCTTTCTCGGTCCCTGTGGGTTAATGTCATTCTTCCGCTCCTCAGACGCGGCGGTGTGATGAGAAATACAGGCTGTGTGACAGAGGGCTTCTGGAAGGACCTTGAACTTCTCCGACAAACACACACCGGGGTGAAGGCTCCCGAGCTGACCTCCCAGCCAGGGAGGCGGCTCCAGACCCGTGTCTGCAGCTCCCACAGCTCTCGAATGCGGACCCTGCAGGTGCCAAGTGACGGGCAGGGACACAGTTTAAGGTCAGCGGGGGAGGGGGGGAGGAGGGGAGGCGGGACACTTAATTCATTCGTGCCACGCGAGTCGTGCGTGAATCGTTTCTCCTTTTGTGATGATGCAGCCAAAGACAGGGCGCCCTTTCACCAGCCCCCGGAATCTCAGTGCACGGAAAGAAAGTGGACTTTCGGGCTTTTTCCTCCACTTTCGTGCACAGAGAAAGAGGAGAAACCCGCACACTTTACGGGGCGCTGGGGAGAAGCGCACGTCTCTAATTAGGATATTCCACTAGTTGCCGAAAGCCGATAGACTGAACTCAAGTCTCTGCAAAGGGTTTCATCATCAATGTGACACCTCGAGTTGTTTCTGGTTTAACAATTTTATGCATCATGGTCGAATTAGCCATTTTCCCATTAATTTTAGCTTTGTATCCATTTCGATTAAATTTGGCTGCTGGAAATCCAGAAACCCAAAGCGACAGCCGTCCGAATAGGAGGATATCAGTCAGTTGTGTCGTTTGAAGTCCAGAGGTGGCGGTCTCGGCCTGCACGGCGGCTCCACGACCTCGGCAGGCGCCCAGGCTTCCTGCCCTCCCTCAGGAGCCTCGGATGGCTGCTTCTTCCCTCCTCACAGATGAGGGTGGCTGCTGCAGTTCCCGCAGTCACATCCTTGAGCCCAGTTAAGACTGCTTGGAGGTCGGAAACAAGGTGCCCAGCCTCCCTCTCGGGCAGATTTCCCAGGACTCCCGTGCGGGTGGCCAGAGTTTAAGGCCACGGCCACAGGCGGCTGCGGGGGTGGCTGGGACACGGACCCTTCTGACGACGGAAATGGCCATAGGTTCTGCTGGTGCGCCACATGCAGGCGTCAGCATAGCAGACTCCACCTCGCCTTTTCCCAGTCTGTGGTCCTAGGGCGCTTTGATGGACATCTTGGGGGTCACAGTCAAATATCCCTAAGCAACTAGGACAGACCCTGTGCCCAGGGCTGGCATGGAATGATGGGGAGGAGGCAGGTCCCGACCTCAATCGTTAACTCCTCAGATGCTGGGTTTGAGGCAGCACGGGGCTGAGGGGAACAGGTTAAAGGGACTTGGGCAGCTGGGCTCGGGGGCGCCTGCAGGACTTGAGGCCGGGGCTCCCTCAGCCTAGACGCAGTGCTTCAGCCTTTCAGGGCCCGTCGAGCCCTGCTTGCTCTCGCCCTTGCTGCGTACCTGCCCTCGGTGTCAGTCCCGGTGGGGGTGCTGTTTGACGTTCTCACAGATCCTCCCCCATCTCCCTCGGACACGGCTATGCCGATTCACACTCCTCATCAACCTACATCTTGAAAAACTGTAGTTTTACAGTGAGTTTGCTCTCTTTTCTCGCAGATATAAAATGCTATGTTTCTCGTCTATGGACTCGCTCGTTAGTGCCACAGATCTGGCCAATAACTGGTGAACACACAATGCACACACACACACACACACACACACACACTGCTGAATTATTTTCATTAAAAAATAAGTTGGCCTATCATTTTTAAGTGATAAACCCCAGACCATCGAACATAGGGAGAAGGGGGGGCACGGTCGTAGCTGTCGGCTGGGACCCTTGTCGTGGGGGACGCCTTGGTAACGTGTACTGTAAATGTCAGGACATGTCTGTACCTTTTGACTCAGGTTCGAGAGGAACCCCAAGACACCAGATCACGGTTACGGGCAAAGGCTCACGCCCAAGGGGATCGGTTCGTTAAAGCATCATTTATACAAAATGGGAAGTGATCTCAGAATCTCAAAATAGATGAGAGCCTCTTGCTCTCTCCATGCCAGTTCTTGTCTCCACCCCCACTTCGGAGGGTGCGAAGAGGAAATCGCAGATTAGAGAAGGAACAAGATGCGCAGCCCCCGTGTCTGTCTGAACTTGGCCCCTTTTCGATCTAGCCCGGTGGTTCCTGGCCGCATGTGAGACTGCCCTGGGGGGGCTTTTGAAAGAAACGTTGGCAGCGGCCCAACGCGCGCCCCGGGGGACCGGCCTCCCTGGCCTTGCTGCAGTCCGGCCAGCCAAGTGCCTGTTAGATCGATCCCAAAGGGGTCCCGGTCGACCTTGACAGTCCCCCTTCCCGGCGAGGGGGATGCCCGGCTGTGCCGTGACAAACTGCCACGACGGAGCGGCACGCCAGCCCGCGTTTCCATTTTTAGCCTCTTCATCACCTCCATCTGCTGATGGAGCTGCGGCAGCAGACACGCGGGCGTGGGCCGCCGTCTCCGCTGCTATTGTGTCAATAAGGACGGCCCGGCTCGCCTGGAGCCTCCCACTTGCAGGGGTGGTGGATGGGATGCTCCCCGAGTGGGCCCCCTTCCCACCCGCCCCCCCCCCGAATTCCACCTCGGCCCTCTCCTCCTCCACCTCAATGACGGGGGTGACAGCCGGGGGCTTGGCTGCCCACCTCGGACATGCCGCGTCACTTTCATCAGCCTCTGCCTCTGCCCCAGCCCGTCCCACGGCCCCACCTCTGGCCCCGCCACCCCAGGCGCTGCCTGATGACACTAGGAGCAGAGTGTGAGGACCGTGGTTGGGTTCAGACCAGCTATTAACTAGGATGGAAGTGCAAAGGGAAAGGTGTGGACGGTCTGCACCAGGGTGCTTGTCCGCGCCCCTTTCCCCACGCCCAGATCCCTCGGACAGGCGGGAACGTCCCAGAGCTCCCGGGATCGCTGCTGTCACTTGCGCTGCACAGCGAGGCTGCTGCCCCGCCCAGGCGTGACCAGCGCTGTCATCTCTCTCTGTCGTCCCACCTCACATCTGTAAATAGGGGAGCCCGATCATTACAAGTAAAAAAGCAAACTCCAAAAGCTCAGCATCTGTTCCTGGACGTGAAGGTGACCTTGAACACATGCACAAACAGAGAAGAAGGAGAAATCACAGCGCTGTCGCCGTCTCGGGCTGTTGCGGCCTGTTGCGGCCTGCAGCAGCGCGGTGGGAGGCTGTTCTCTCTTTTTCACAAGGTGGAGGAGGGAGGGAGCTGTTCGGGACAGGCCAGCACCAGGCCCAGAAGTCGCCCTGAGGAAACCGGAGGGACAGAGAGATGTTCCTAAAAGGACAACTGTCTTCGTGAGCGGGCGGCTGTGCGACACCCGAAACTGTCCCGATGCCGTCACTGGGAACAAGCACCCACACTGGGACGAGCACCGCATCCGTCCAGCGCTTCCCGCTGCCGCCAGCCGAAGCCCCCTCCTTCCTGCCTCCCTTCCATGGAGCCGGACTGTCGCCCGTCCCCCCTTCCAACCAGGCGACCACCTAGCGGCCGGTGCATCGCCCCGAGACAGTCGGATTCGGTAGGTCTGGGGCACGCCGCAAAGCAGCCATCCTCACAGGGCTCCGGATGGCTCTGACGGAGAGACAGGTCCGGGGACTGTCGCCCAGGAGCCCCGCCACCCCAGAGGCACTGCACCACGGGGCCCCACCACCGACGTCCCTGCCAGAAGGAGGCCTCTCCTCTGCCACCACCTCCCTAAGAAACTGAGCACCGCTCTGTCTTACAGCCTCCCGGATCGCCCCAGCCTCACACCCGGGGCGGGAGCGACAGAGGAGAGGGGACGGGACGGGACAGGGTGACAGAGGTGTTGCCCCTGCCTGTCCGATTCTCCTGGCGTTCTTTAATCTCATCTCTGCGGCTGTGACCTCTGGGAATCCTCGGTCCTAAAGGTGTCAGCATTAAAACACGGGAGAACTCAGCCTCCTAGCCTGGCCCCGGGGACACCCGTGCAGGGAGCTCGGCCTGTGGGGTGTCCCCACTCAGGATGGAAGACTCGGAGTGACCTTTTTCAGGTTTCTTAGGCAAACAGCTGACACGCCTTTTGATTTGGGGGTTCAGAATGGAGTGCAGTGCAGGGGTGGAGTCTGCAGACCCCGGAGCCAGGCGTCCTTGCCTCCGAAGCCCGACTCACCTACATGCGGCCCAGGGGTCCTGACCTGGACCAGGGTCGTGGCCTTTCCATGTTCAAGCAGACGGTAAGGGGGCCTCCCCCCTGCCCCCCGAGGGCTCCTGCCCGAGGGCCTGGAAGGGGACAGAACTCGCCTGTGTGCCTGTGCCAGGCTGTGAGTCAGGAGCGAAGGACGGAAGGACGTTCCCTCCGCGCGCTCTGTCTCTCTGTCCTTCTGTCCCTCACTGCTGGCGACGTTGGTGAACAAGTACGTCATTGTCATCGCAGCAGCTCAGGGTGGCCGTGGTGGTGCCCAGACGGGGGACCCCGCCAGACGCTCCTGCTGCCAGGCCCTCCTACTGCCTCCCCAATTCTCTTTGTCCAGACGCCTCACTGATTCTGTGAACTCCCCAACGGCCTTTTATTCTTCAAAAAAAAAAAAATGTTTGTTTATTGTCACCCGCCAGTCCATGTGTCAGTCAGAAAAAAACAGAGCACGCACAGGAAAGAAGAAAAATAAAAAATAAAAAATAAAAATAAAGTTACCCACAGGGCCTCCCCCCGGAAAAAGTCATCCTTATCACTTGAGCATCTATTGCAGATTTTGTATTTATTAACATAAATGCACAAAATTATCTAAATAAATCACTACTATTCTATTGATATGTTCGCGTTATTCTGTTTTGTAACCTAATTTTCGCACAAAACCCTCTACCGTGGCCATCTTCACACGCCAGTGCGTTTTTCTTTTCTAAATTAAACTTAATTTCGTAAGAAAGGGGGACCACAGGCCGTTGTCAGAAATAATGAGAGGCTCTCCCACTGGCACCGTGTCACGAAGCTAGCGCACAGTGTCACCACTAGGATGGTGACGCTGGCACAGCCCGCCAACCTTGTCCTTCCCCGTCTGCTTGTCATGTGTGTCCTGCCCCACCCTGTGGACGTGCTGACACACCCGTCCATCTCCATCCGTGTGACAGTGCCCGATGGCTGTGTCATAAAGAAGTCACCGCGTCCACGTACCACCCTTCGGTCAGCGGGCACATTTCAAAGCCTCCTTACTGTCCCAATACCCACCGAAGGGGACTTTTTTGCGCTTAAAGCATCAGGGTCTGTCGCCTGAAGCTACGCACGCTCACATGAGCACCTAAACGCCTTTCTGGGAGCTCGTTCAAGCAAACGTCCCGTGCTAAGTCCACCAGAAAAAGGGCTGGAACCCAGAAAACGGTTCATTCCCGCACCCCGGAGGCCCCCGTGTTAGGCCACATCAGAGCCTTGCAGCTTCGAGTCCACCCTCCGCTCCGACCCGCGGCGCTCATGCCGTTTCTGTTTCTATTTCAGTGTGCACTTGAGGGTTTACATAGGTTGTTTTTTTAAGGACCTGAGTCATTGCCAAGGTGGAGGCTGGGGCCCATCGAGGTCACCCACCTCACGCGGCGGTCCTTCCCCAGGCGTGTGGCCGGCGGCACCCGGGGAGCTTGTCCCATCTGGACCTGCGCTGACTTTTACCCTTGCAGGAGGGGACTCACACCTGTGTGCTCGGCGGGGCCAGCGGGGGACTGCAGTGGGGTCCCCAGGCGAGTCTCATCTTCCCTTTCACGTATGCTCAAGCAGGGGTTTCTTCTTGGCAGCTCTCCATGTTGATTACCTCTGGAAGCGTGGAGCTCACTACCAAAGCGGCCGTTTGGTCATTCGAGTTCCTGGATTCTTAGAGGGTTCTGTGCACTGGGTATGTCCAAAAAGGCCCAGGTTTGGGCCCAGGTTTGTCAAATTTGGGGATTTAATTTAATTTAATTTAATTTTAAAGAAAGCCTGGAATTCCAGACCCTATGTGAAATCTTGGGATTCTCAAATGCTGGCAAGTGATATTTCAACAACAACAGCAACAACAACAACCATACCCTGCACACCAGGCCCAGCCAGGGGGCGTGGGCCTCTGCTCCAAAACCATTCAGTGCCGGAATTCCTTCTACAGCTCGTTTCCCAGACTCGGCACCACAATGATCGTTTGGGGCCGGATGGCTGACTCTTGGCTGCGGGGCTGGCGGGGCGTTTAGAAGCAGCATCCCTGGCCTCTGTGCACTGGATGCCCGTGGCGACCCTGGCCCCACTCCGTGGTGACAGTTCAGGTCCCTGTCTCCTGAGGGGGCCAAACTGCCCCCAGAACCACCTTTCAGAAACGACCCTGAGGGACTGGCTCCCGAAGCCGCCTGTGCTGTCATTTTTAAGTCTATAAGGTTGGACCCAAAAACGTGAGACGAGCAGGCCGCTTGTTTTTCCACGGGGACAACTTTCACGCATGAGCGACAGCTCCCGTCTCCACTGCCACTCAGAAGCAAGCCTTTCCCAGCCTAAGGTCGCCTCTCTGTCCTCCTATGAGGCCTTCTCTTCCACCCTCTAGTGCCTAACGCTCCCTGATTCATTCCCCACTCCTCCTCCCAAGACACGTTTCCTGGGCCTTCGTCCTCCGCCAAATGCCCTCCAGGTCTCTGACTCCCCAACTGTCGTGTGGATCTGAAGGTTTTGCATCCACCTGCATCGTCCAGCATTCGGGGGGGGGGGGGCAGCGAGCCGGGCAGGGGGGCATTTCCTGCCGCGCCCCCAGCAGCGCGCGCTCTTAATGCGTCTTTGGGTCCCATTAGCTGTTTTTATCGGCGACCACATCCCGCCGTGGACTCAGACTGAGCCTGTGGTCAATTAAAACCCACAGCTCCTGGGCGTGTTGCTCCTCGGTTCGGTTTACTCCGCCCTGCCCTGCTGCGGGCGCGCGTGCATGTGTGTGTGTGCCTGCACACTCACCTGTCACCTCCTTTCAGTCCTTCACTGGATGGGGATCCTGTAGGTTTCACCTCCCTGGTTTCGGTCTATCATTCGTGTAGACCGAAGGTTTTGCATCCACCTGCATCGTCCAGCAGAGAACCTGCTGGGCCCGGTCTTGTGTCGGTCACAAAGCGTGGTGGCCCTGCTGTGCCCTGGCGTGAGCCACTGCTAGAGGCGCTGTCCTGGGTGGTCTGGACAGGACCACTGCGGGACTTGCCCAGGTGGCGCGGGCTCCGTGAGGCTGCAGCATCCCCACTCTTGGTCCACATCCCAGCTGTTCACCCATGGGACACTGGGAGAAAATGGGGCTTGTCGAAATGGAGATATGCTGGTATTCGACCTTAAAAAAGAAGGACGTGTGGACACATGGGACAGCATGGATGAACCCCGAAGACATACAGATAAGCCAGTCAGAGCAGGACCAGCAGTGCATGGTCCCACCGCCGTGAGGCGCCTAGTGTCGCCATGATCACAGAGAGAAGGGCGGTGGCCGGGCCTGGGGGAGCAGGGGACCCGGGAGGTCCGGCTTAACCAGGCGGTTCTGGGTCGGGAAGATGCAGACGTTCCAGAGGCAACGGCAGTGACGGTTGCACAACAGTGGGAATGGACTCAAGGCCACGAGGTGCACGCTTCAAAACGGCTGAAGTTCTCAATTTTGTGTTATATAGAAATTTTACCGCGACGCAAAGAAACTTTTAATGCATTGGATTGTTAAAAAACAGGGAAAAAAAAGACCGGGAATACACAAATTCTACGTCGTGTGCATCCCCAAGGCCACGGCCTGCAGAATCAGGAAACTAGGACAGTCCCCGGCAAGTTGCTCAGCAGGTGGCCGCGTCCTTCTTTCCTGAGGGTTTTGACAGTCGCACTCTTCGGAGTCTTGGAATTTGGCGTTTCTAGAAATAGGGATTAGCACCTTCTTCCAGCCTCTGGCTCTTCTTCCTACAAAACAAATGGCTCCTTGTTGCCCCAGGGTCCAAATCTGCCCCTCGCAACCTCGAATTTCTTCCGGCTGGTACCGGGTGGTTGCTAGGGAGCCCTGTCCCCCCATATTTGGGTCACACAGGACAGAATTCATGGCGAAAAGGAGGTGGTGGGTCAGACAGACCCTGGTCTAGGCCGGATTCCCCTTCTGGACACAAGAAGCATGGAAGGAAGGAGGGGGGCCGACATTGGGGGGTAGGGAGGCGTCCGAGGGGTGCAGTCACCTGTGGTCAGGGGTAGAGCGAGCGCTGGGTCAGCTCAGTGGCTGCTGTGGAGAAGCCCAGGCAGACAGAGGGCAATGCCGAGACGTGTCCCCGTTGGGTGGCAGGTCCCAGTCCCCAGCTGGGGTGAGGGCTGAGCAGCCACCAAGGTCAGGCTGCGTCGGCCCAGCAGGGGCTCTCGCCCTGACCCACCCGACTCCCCCAGCCTGGTGGAGAAGATGCTCAGCAACCACGAAGCCCAGCTCGCCATCGTCTGCAGACCCCGCTCTGACCCCCGGGAAGGCAGGAGTCCTTGTGTGAGTGTGCACACACACGCGCGCGCGCACACACACACACAGCTAGCCCGCGGGGCCCGCCTGCCCGTGCCCCTGCCCATCTGGTCATGGGTAAAGCGGGGACCCTCAGCCGCCCGGTGTGGCTCCTTAGTCACCTCAGGTTGCACTGTGAGGTGGGACGCCTGGTCGCCAGACGTGGACCCCGGAGGGGAAGGCGGGGTCAGGGTGACGATCACACTGGGTCTGGGGGGCTCGGGCTCACGTGATGCAGCAGATGCTACCTCCCTCCGTCTGGGGCTCTTTAAATCTCATCTTTTTTTCGGGAATTTCTTGCTTTGCCTCCGAAGATTGTTCTCTGCACTAGAGGCGAACGGAAACCTGAGTCCTGCTCTTCCTCTGTCACCTGTCGGCACCATCCCGCCTCAAATGTACCCACATCGAATGTCCTCATTCCTAACACCTTTTTGCAATCCTTCCCTCTTGCTTTTATTTACTTATTTTGGGCACAGCCTCCCTCGCGCCATTCTCCTCCACGCTGACCATCCCTCCGTGCTCGTGTGGCTCCGCGCCTGTCTACCCATCACACACGAACGAGCTGATCATTCAAGATCAGAACTCGCCAGAGAGTTCCCCGTGGGAACACACGCGTCACTTTAGGGCCCTCCTTCTTTCTCCACCCCCACGGGAATTACATAGGGAAGGAGCCAGCATCCCTTTTTCGGGTCCTCTGCCTTCTGTGTGCGCTTTTGGCCGTGGGGCTGTGGCCTCTGGAAATGTCCAGATCTTCCTAACGGTGGGGACAGTCACGTCCTGGACCTTCGCAGCAGCCCGACCAGCCGGGCAGGGCGGACACTGACGCCCCCACCTCACAGCGGAGAAAGACGGATCTCGGCGGTCACACAAAGTTACAGTGGGGACCAAATCCTAGACTCCTAGTCTCCCAGTCACCAGGAATGACGGGCAGCGACGACGGTGACTGGGCACCCACCTCTCTAGCGGAGACAATCCGAGAGTGAACACCTGAGTGGAGAGAGTGTGCGCTGCGCGGCAGTGATAAGGGGCGAGGATGTTGCTTTCCATCGGATCAGGGCAGGCCTTGCTGACGGGTGACAGCGGAAGGGCCTTGCTGATGAGGTGAGAGGTGACAGTGACAGTCCGAGGGCCTGCAGGAAAGGAGGGAGAGGGGGAGGGGAAGGGGGAAGGGGAAGGGAAGGGTGTTTTGGAAGCGAGTTTTTGGGGGTGCGGAGTGGGGATCACTTGTCCCGTGTGGATGCGACTCTCACTGGGATGAGCAAGACCAAGGGAGGAGCCAGCGGGTGGGGGCAGAGGGGCCTGAGGTTATGGGGTGGGGGTTACTTACTGGTCACAGGGTGGGAGCTTCAGAGGGTCAGTGGGAAGGCTGAGGAGAAGGTGCTGGGGACGCGGAGGAGTCCAGGGCTCAGGCTGGCACGGCCGACCGCGCCCTCGGCCACAGCACAGGGAAGTCTCAGCCCCTTGGGCTTAACAGGTTCAAGGCCGGCGCCCTGATCCAGCCCCAGATCCGTGTCTCCCGGGGCTCCTCATTTCACCGAAGTGCAGCGTCACCTCCCAGAGCTCAGACAGGGACCTGGAACTCCTCTCTGAGCCCACCCCGCCCTGTCACGCTGCCCTGTCACCTCCTATGAGGGACTCCTTCTTCCCCGCCACCCCCGCCAGCCCAGGCCCCCGCCGCCCTTTGCCCTGGGGGTGCAGACCCTCCTCGCTCATGCGCCCGCCTGCTCTGGGCCCCCGGCTGTCCTTCACGGGGCAGGCTGGGGTGGTGTCCCCGAAAAGGTCCCCGAATGCCATCGCTCCTCTGCTTCAGACCCCTGGGGAAGAGTCGGGACCCGACTGCAGCTCTCAGGGTTCTGCCCCCCGGGCCGTGCTGCTCAGACGGCCATGCCTTCGGGGTCCCTGACGGTGGGCCCTGCTGTCGTCCTCACACCCGAGTGTCACCTCGGAGGCATGCCGATGGGTGACAGCCTTGCTCTCGTGAAGCTGTGTAGGCCCCACTCGAGTCTGTCTGATGTTTCCTTTTTCTGTCTTTATTTTTATTTATTTATTTTTTGTCCCTAAAGGTACAAGGCCTGAAACAAAGGGATCCTTCTTTCCTCCCAGCGCGTTTGGTTTTGCTTTCCCTCTGTGTTTGTGTTTGCTTTCGGAGATAATTATTTTCCTGCTCGGGTGCCCGCTGCATAATTTATCTTCGCGAGGGGAAAGACATTTCTAGATGGCGTCTCGTGGCAGGCTCTCCTTTCATTAATTTCTTTCTTTTTTTTTTTTCCTGAAAAAATAATGAAGCTTTTCATTTGCCAACAGGGAAGGTCTTGCTGGTTCCATCCTTTGTAGTCCTGGACTTACTGCCCTGTCATTGCCCTGACCTCTGCCATGTTCCACGTGCACCAGCTGCGGCGTCTCCACACTGAGGGAAGACGTGGGAGTCCCGTGAATGGGCGACCTTGGCCAGGCCAGCAACTGCCCCCACGACTGTCACCAGGGCTCCCGTGAGTGCTCAGGGTGACCTCTCGGGGGCTGCAGTCACCGAAGGACGCCGGCCCTTACGGAGATGCCCCCGGCCCATCCTCGAGAAGCAGAGGAGCCACGGGGCAAGGCCTGGAAACAACAACAAATCAGGTTAGAGGCCACATTCTGGCCTTGATGTCTCCGTTGGGCCCTGGTGGAAGAGATCAAAGTTTGTCTTTATTTCCAGGCAAAAAAAAAAAAAAAAAGGCCTCGGGCCCCAAAATGTCACTGCTAATTCAATTTTCTTTTTCTGACGTGCGTGCCACTCAGCCGCTTTGGGTTTGCAGCCATCTGCCCGCCGCTGAGTGTTTTCATCCCGTTAGAACGGGATGGCACGGCCTGGGTTTCGGTCTGAGAGGGGCACGAGTGACAGGCCGTGGTCTGTCACCCCACCCGCCGCCTCAGTGATGGAGCCGGGAGTGACTGGTCTGGAAGCCTGGGAGAGGAAGCTGCCCTTCACTAAAATCTCTCCCCAAATGCCTGTCTTTGTCCTTTTTCACTTTTTCCCCCCTGAATAACACAAGGAACTCGGGGGAGCGAGCAGCGATGTCTCAAGGATTTCTGAATCCCCAAAGTTAATGGCCTGAGGGGACATCGGGGTTCATTTCACGACCCAGAGTTCAGGCAGAGTCGGGCTGAAACGGTCTGGGACCTTTTAAGATCAGAAAACAAACCTGTCACCACAGAAAGCTTCCAGAATTTTCATCCCAAGCTATAAACAGATTTCCATAGACCGAAGCAGGGACGGTGACATTGCCATTCGTCACAGGCCGGGTGCTGTCGGGGCGCTGGGGCTGAGCCGGCCCGGCGGCCAGCAGGACGTGCCTCTCTCTCCACCATGCCCCAAGCGAGGCCTAGAGCGACAGGGACATGCGTGACACGGATGGGATGACGCAGGCCCCAGAGCTCCCACCCTGCGCGTGCGGCTCCCTGCAGGTCCGGGTGCTTCTCCCAGGAAGATGGGTCTGAATCTGGACGTCGCCACGATTGATTGTGTCGGAGCGTGGGATGCACATTCACATTCTGTTTCCCTGTCCCCGAGCTAAAGGCCAGCAAGCGTCCCCTTCCAGACAGCCCAGGGCACTGGCCAGGCGGCCGGCCCTGGGGGGTGGGGGCTGGACAGGGGGGTGCTCCATAGATCCTTGTCTGGCAATCGTTTTAATTTTAAAGTTTTCCTTTATGAACTGAGTCAGACGTGGAAACCGGACAGTGACGGGCCCAGCACCCACACTGCACAGCTGTCGCGTGTCCCTCTATTCGCTGCAGACTCGTTTCCATTCGCACTGTCTGTCGCAGAGAGAGCCAAGGCTCCCCCCGCACGGGAACCTGCCCCCCAGGCCCCGCCCGGCCTCCCCCTGGGACGTCAGGTGACACCGGCTTGGATCCCTCCCACGAACGTCTGCGTGATGTCACCACGCATGGGCGCCTCTGCAGAATTGGGAGGGAGCGTGCGACGTTCCTCGCCGCATCCTCGACAGCAGGACTTTGTGATTTCTCAACGCTGAAGAATGCAGAGCTTTGTCCTTTTAACCGCGCGACCCTGTCTTTCGGGCTGTGCCACAGATCCCTTTCGCCTGGGACCTCCAGAAAGAACGCATTCACACGGCCACCCGCCCCCCTGCACCACTGTCCCCAAGGCCAGCGTCTATTCTTACTGTGTGTGATGTGTGCCGCTGCCTCCCTTTTTCCCCTTTTTCCTCTCTTTTTGCTTTTAGGGCTGTTTCAGACCCTTCAGTCCCCACAGCCCACTCCCTGGGAGGGGGGCGTGCAAGGCACTCACGCCGCCAGCGCCGTGATGGAGGGTCCCCCTCCATGTCGTTGTCGCCTTGCCGACACGTAGCACTGCCAGGCTGTCTTCCGGACGTTTGCCATCCTGCTGGGTGCAACGGGATCTCATTGCCACTTCAGCTGGCAGCTCTCCCGTGTCCACTGAACTTGACCCTTCCCTCTCCCATGAGAATCTGGAGCGTCGGCACCCACGGATGTCACCGAGAAGCGTTTTTCCTTGCTGCTGACGTCCAGATGGCTGCTAATGGCCATGGGACTTTTCCTTTGGCGCGTGGATTGTGTAAAAGCATCATCGGTTCCCAGGGGCGCGGGGAGAGGGTTAGACTCAACCCTCTCTGCCCTTTCTTTCCCATTTTATTGTGTCGTCAAGGAAGTGGTCCGCACGAAAGGATTCCTCGGTCCTTTCTGAGACTCGCTTTGTCGCCTTGATGACATTGAATAAATATTCTAGGAGTGCTCACCTAGGACATATTTGAATTTCCAGGTTCTCATGTCCTCAACGTGTCCCTGAGACCACGTGAACTCACGGTGACACGCGAGGCCTCACCGTCCTCACTCACGTTCCGTTTCCTCCGTGCATCAGCGGCCGAGAAATGCTTATTAAAATCTCCCTCTGTGACTGTAGATGCGTCCAGCTCTGCTCGTAATTCTGTCGCGTTTGCTTCGTGTGTTTCGAGGCTGCGCTGTCAGTTGAACGTAGGTTTCGTCTCTTGCTGGTGAATTTTCTTTTTTCATGATTACAGATGGTTCTTTTGTATCACTAATTGCCCTTTTCATCATAAATTACGTTTCACCTGATGCTAGTACAGATACTCATCCTTATTTTAGTGATCCAGCATTTGTCTGGGATGGGCCGTCACTTGAAAAAAAATTCCTTTCCAAGCGCATCTCTCATAAATACCATTTTGATACATTTTTCTAATCAAGTCCAAGGATCCCTGTGTGTTCAGGATGACGATAATGCATTTCCAAGCATTGTGACTGCACACGGGGACCTCTTTATTTGTGATTTTATTTTATATTATGTATTTCTCGTAGTTTCTATCTCCCCCTTTGACATTACATTAATTAGATTCCTTCTACTGTTTTGGAAGTTATGCGTCCCATTTCTGTTCTTGTCGCCGTTTGATAATTTCTCTGTCTTCGTTATCTTTCATTTCCAACCTGGCGGATCCATGCGTGGCTATGTGTTTATTGATCCTGTTCGGAACTCAGCGTGCATCCTAAATTCTGAAAATCCGCCCTGATGGTGGTCTGTTTCCCATTCTCTCTATTCCTGCCTTCTGGGATGCGCCTCACGCTCTGTTCTCCATGTCTCTTCTCCACCCCGTCTTCGCTGGGGCCTCAGGGGAACGGTATTGCAGAGTGGCTTTGCCTCTGTGGCTGCTCGGAGTCCTGGGGACGACGTCGCCAGTGCAGAACACTGCACTGTGAATTTACCGGCCCAGAAACCCGGCGCTTGCCCAGCAGTGGACATTTGGTTTCCATCATCACCATGAGGTGCAGCTTTGGCATTTCTGTTTTCCACAGGTGAGCCGGTTTGGGACTTTTCCAGCCCAGAGCCCCGCGTAGCAACAGGCTCCCCAGTTTGCTTCCCCGGGGTGACAGACACACTTTTTCTAAGCCCCCTTTCGTCAAGGCAATACTCCCATCAGGGTTCCAGCTTTAGTTTGCTCAGATCTCGATTTTTAATGCCTCCCACCATCCCGGGTGGGAGAGCAACCCAAACGGAGGTGAGGGTTGGCCTCTTGGTGACCAGCGACGCTGACGTCTGCACGGGCGTGCCCTGGCCACTTGGTGTAACACACCCTGTCGCCACAATCCCCGTCAGTCAAACTTCCAACTCGGGTGTGCGATGAGAACTCCTTTTGTGTTCCAGCTCAGCTCGATGATCTGCCCGCAGACTCTGTCCCTCTGACCTGATCCTTCCTGGGGTCAGCCACATCCAAGGGTGGCCTGTTTGAACCTCAGGCCTCTGGCTACACAGGCTGCACTGACACGCCCATCCTCTCCGTGTGGGAGGCTTCCTTCCGTCCACTCCCTCCCCGCACTTCTCTGTGGATCTCAGAGGGCGAGAGGGTTTTGTGAGGCTCCTGTGGATCCATCTACCTGGATGCGCCACGCAGAGTGTCTCTCCGATGCTGCCGGGAGGCAGGGCTCGCCTCCGCTGCTCCTGGCTCCAAAGGGCACCCCCCTTTCCCCCTCTCTCTCTCTGTCTCTCTCCCCCTCCTGCACCATATTGCTCATTCTCCGCCCCCCAGTCTACCAGATCTCATGTCTCGTGGAATACATCTTCCCATGCTTTGTGTCCTTAGACCTCTTTTCTATACAAGAGCTTTGGGGGGAGCCTGCAAGGAAACCCCTTCTCTGACTTCCACTCCACTGCCCACATCCCTACAAAAGGAGGGGGGTCTCAGACACGGCTCCCCACATGACTCCAGGGAAGAAAACGGCATAAGGGAAAGGGAAATTTGTGGGGAGAGGAAAAACGACATTAATAGCTCAGATATTTTCCTATCATCGTGGTTCACATCCTTCGGGTTTGCAGTCTGACATACCTGATTCTTGATCCTGGCCATGCCCCTGCCAGGGGTGGGGTTTGGGGTGAGCTACGCAACACCCCCTGGCATTTGCTTCCTCGTTTGAATGGGGGTAACAAAGTCGCCTACCTCGGGGACGAGCAGTAAACGAGGCGGTCTGTCACCTGAAGCGTCTCCCGGCCTGCCTGGCACGCGTAATGTACCTGCTTGATGGCAAGCTGTTCTTTTAACGCGCATATAACATGTGTTGGGTTCACTTTTTCCTCAGGGCCAGGTAACCTCGGAGGCATTGTTCAAGCTCCTGATTTCTCAGTCCCCGCCTGTGTCATGGGGGGCAGGGGCACCATTCCCAACGCGAGTACTTAGGAGCCTGCAGCACCTGCTCCTGGTCCCCCCTGGGGGGACCGTCCACGGCACCCAGCTCCTCTGCAGCATCCAGCTGGAGCCTCAGGCTTGCATCCTTCCTATGCCAACGGGAGCCCCTCGCCTGATGATGATGCTTCAGCGATGACAAGGGACGCGCCTCCCCGGGGCCCTCTGACCACAGCCGAGAGCTGCCAGATGTGGGGGTGCCAAAGCCAGCCCCCCTCTGCAGGTCAGCTCCGACTCCAGTGTGGCTCACACTCCAGCCCCCCTCTGAGGCCCACTGAGGCACCAGAAGCCGCCCCGCCTCTGCCCGGCGTCTCACTCGTCTCCAGCCCACCTCCCTCGCTTTCTTCCTCGTTTCTCCCCAGAACAGGCTCATCGCTGGCACGGGAAGCCCCTGCTCAAGTTCAGCTTCAAGGGACCCCACCCGAGACACAGCCCCAGTTCCTAGTGAGGCTTAGAACACCCTCCCTGACACCAGGACAAAGGGCCTCGCTTCTGTTGTTCGGGCTTTCTCTGAATCAAGTTGTGTAACAGATGCCCGCACGTGTGCCTAGGATCGTGTAGTGCACGAGATGACACTTCATTCATTCATTCATTCATTCTTTCATTCAGAAAGTGTTTACTGACGACTTACTATGTGCTAGACAACATAGTAGGCCATGGAAATGACGCAAAAAGCAGAAGTATGTAAAAAAAATCATGGATTTTATAATGTTGTTAATAGGTTCTATTTATTGGCGATCGATTACGATACTTTACATCTTGTACCTCCTACCATGATGACGCTGCGGAGGGAGTTATCAGGCCTCCCGTTGTCATAGGCTAAGCTGTTGCTACACCAGCTAAGATCCAGAAAGGTCAAACAACTTGCCCTAGGTCACGGAGCTAGGCAGCGAGGGAGGCAGGATTCAAACCGAGGCCTCTCGACCACCCACGCTCTTTGAAGAAGACCTCGCCATCTACTTTATCGCCTGGAGTTTCAGCCATCTGTTCAACTGTCCGCATCCCCCACTAGACTTGAGTTAATGCCAAGAAAACACCTTTTTCTTTTCAACATCCTCAGCCTTAGAAAAAGGCACCTTGGTAGAACAGGTACCAGGAATGTTTGTTGAATGAATGAGTGACTGAGTCAATGGGGATGAATGGTCAGGACTTCGGGGGAGGGGGGGCGATCAATTTTCAGAATTGATGGTGCACGCCCTCTTCCCCCTGGGACCCTACTTTGCTTCCGGTGCCCCATTCCATAAAACGGCGGTCAGAGGAAACACAATCTGGGTTTTCATAATGCATTTAAGTTTAAACTGACAAACACTTCTATGGTCGAATGTGGGGAGGCCCGCTGTCAGTTCCCAGCTAGGAGCTGAGCCGTCGGCCTCGGCTGGGCCCAGAGAAGCCCACGGGGGGAGCCTAGCACCCGGATGTCGAGCACCACCAAGCAGGAAAGTTTACGGGGGCCACAGGGTAGCTGGCTAAGGGCAAGTAAGATTACCTGAACCTCTAGTGTCTGGAAAGAGGTCGTGTGTCCAGGTATTTCTGCAGCACTTCAGGGCGATTTGGGACATTTCAGGCAGGCTCTGGGGATTTACCAGGAAGGGTCAAGTCGAGAGAAGAGTCTAGAGATCAGAGAGGCAAGCGGATGGCGTTTCCGAAGGTGAGACAAGAGGTGACCTGATACCAGCGGTTATTAGCCGACGTGTCAGCCCCTTATCGCTGAGAACCGCTCACAGCGCAGCGCGGCGGCTCTGCTCCTGCTGTGTGACACTCTCCCGCCCTCAGTGTCAGGGTCGGAGCAGACCCTCCACCTGAGCAGGGCCGATCGGATTCTCGCTCCTGGAAAATGGAACTGACGGGCCCCGAGTCTGGGCGTTGGAAGCTGTGACGAGCCCTGGCGGAGCAGCCCCGGGCCGCTGGCGGTCGCCAAGGGAGACCTCTGGGGCTGTCCTGGTTCCTGCAGCTGCTCGAATCGCTTCTCCATCTTTCCCTTGGATTCCAAGAACTACTATGTCCTTCCAACAAATTCCCCTTTTTCATCATGAAAACTAGCAAGTGTAGGTTTCTGTTACCAGTGGTTGAAGGATCCTTAACGAAAAACGCTGCAGACGAAGATGGGAGAGAGACGCAGGGCGGCTGCCTTTCATCCGTATTTATCCTTTCTTTGTCGTATTCCCCCTGCCCCCCGATTCCTAAGAGGGAAAGAGAGGAGGCTTCTGACACGGTCTAGCAGGGGAGAAAGACCCATAAAGAGTACAGGGTGGTGAGGGCTCTAAGCGAGGTGGGTGAGTGGAGGAGACCGGGGGAGCCGGAGAAGGCCTGGCCCAGAGCTGAGTCCCCCAGGACGGCTGGGAGCATTCTCAGGGGTGTCACGAGACTTAAAGGTTTTTATGTTTCTTAACAAGATAAGAGATGAAAGAGGAAATAGAGAAAGGGGTAATCTGCCTCTAAGAGGGGTTTTTCGTCAAGACCTTCTGGTTTTCGCTGTGGGACATATTAACTCTGAAATCTCAGTGGCTTTTTGTGACAAGCTCAATTTCCTTCTCAGGGTACACAGGCCTCAGGGTGACGGGGGGTTCTGGTCCACAGAGTCACTTAGGGGCCCTGGATGACAGAGGTTCTGACGCCTTGTTGCCACGCCATCTAGAACACGAGACCTCCTTGGTCACCGCAGCACAGAAGAGAGAGGGACAGAGTCATTGTGACAATTAAAGGCTTTGGCCCAGAAGTGACATGTGTCACTTCCATTCTGGTCCATTGTTCAGAACGAATCATATGGCCCTGCCCAACTGCAAGGGGGCAGGGCTGTGTCACCTCTGATGTGCCCAAGAGGGGGAGGACAACAAGGGGAGGGCAAGCACTAGAAGAACCCCGACCCCAAGAGGAGATCACCGTGTTCACACCTGGATCTGAGTCTTAGTCTTGGTCATTTGTCCCTCACCCCACGCGGTCTGCACTTGCTCCACCGATGACACCCTCACTACGTCTTAGCTTTTAGCAGCCAGGAGTCCCTCGGGGGCTATGGAGAAGGGACAGAGACAGCGTGGCTTCGAGGGTCTCAGGACAGCTCGCTGACCTTCCGATCCCAGCAGCTGCCATGCCATAGGACCACGCCCTCCTCCCAGTTCCCCAGTTCCCTTCTGAGTCGTCTCATCTCCCACCACCTCAAGCCACACCCCACGATTAACTGAGGGGGTACATGATGAGAGGCGTAAGAAGTAAGCCTTCAGACGTCTGCGACCAAGACCCAGTCTTGCCCCTCGAAACGTGCCGAACCTCCCCAACCCCCCACGTACAGGCGGCCCCTGGGCCAGTCCCATTGGTGACACGCTGGGCCGGACTTGCTGCTCTCCTTTTGGGTCCCACACCCCGTGCATTGGGAAGTACCTCTGGCTCCACCTTCAGAAGACATCCGAAGCCAGCGACTCCCCACTTTTCTTCCTGTCACTCTGGCCTGAGCCACTGTCACCCCACGACTTTTCCCCTAGATTCCTCACAGACCCCGCTGCCTCTCTCCCGGCTGAACAATCTGTTCTCAACACGGCTGCCATCAGATGCAAATAAAAAATACGTCAGATCGTGCCACCCTCGGGCCCGAAGCCCTACACTGGCCTACAGGGTGCTGCGTGCCCGTCCCACCCCGTCCCCTTTGGGACCCCGTCCCCCCTCCATTGTATCCCCACTGTCCAGATGGAGTGTAAGCTCCTGGGCAGGTTCTTTCTTGGGTTGGGTTGTTCAATGCATGAAAAACCTCTGTTCACTTGATGCGCCGCAAGAATGTGGACTGGCTCTCGGCACCCAGTGGGTGCTCAGTAAACGCCCATGGGTTCCAGGGTTCACCTGGAGTCACTGAGATATGGCTTCCATGTCGCCAGCTCTCCTCTGAGAACACTGACCAGGTCCCGGGAGAGCAGCGGATACACCGGTGCCTGGTGTTGAGGATAAAGGGTGCTGGGTCCCCCTCTGGCTACTCCCCGAGGGATGAGGGACAAGCCCAATCACACAAACCCTGCGGCTAAAAGAAGGGGGCGACCCAGGCCAACCTGCTACAAGCAGTGCAGCTTGACACGGGCGGCCCCGTCCCTAGGTGAGAAAATGCAGAGATATGGAAAGTTCTAGCAGGAACCTCAGTGGGCAGTTCCAGGCCAGGGCAGCTGACGGTGCATCTCTGCCATCGGCCAAGTCGGTGAAGCTCACACCGGTCCACCACGATGGCCGAGCAGTGCTCACATGTCATCTCAGCAGGAGCCGGGTCTGCGCCCGCCACGCAGCTCCTGATGCTGCCTATTGGCCTGTGTCCCAGACCATCCCTTATGCCCGTGCTGCAGAGCGGGATGCTGCCCGCTGCGTGGAAGGCGAGGGAAAGGGCTTCCAAGTCAGACGAGCCCGAACCAAGATCCTGAGTCTCAGTTCTGTCGTTTTTAAAAAGTGGGTCACAACATCTGTGCCGTGGAATGACGAAGAGGATGGAGTCACGTGGTGGGTGTTCAGACCCTCGCACTGTGCGCGGTGCTGCGTGGGCACTCGCGCCACGCAGGACCCCACCTCCTGCCCCTGATCGCCTGTCAACACCTCCACTTGCTATAGGACCCTCACCATCGATTACTTGTCCGGCCTACCACCTGCTGTCTGATGACGTCGCAGACCCCGGCCTGCCCCCAGCACCCATGGCTGAGTCTGTCTGTCAAGGACCCGCCCCGTTCCCGGGGCTTAGCCCAGGATACGCACCGGTGCAAGAGGGAGAAAGTCTCTGGTGTCTCGGGTAGAAAAAGCAGGTTTTAATTAAAAATCTATCAAGGTGAATCTGCTGAAGAACCAAGTATGATTCCACATGACTAGATTTCAACTATGCTTGGCCGAAACACTAGTAATTCAGATAAATCCAGATGTCAGCTGCCAAACTCAATAAAAAGACCTCTGTAGGTCAATCACGTCCCCAGATAAAGGTTGAAAAATGAATATATAATGTTCAAAGTGGAAAAAGATTTTCTACGTATAAAAGACAGATGCCACAAAATGAAGGACTCATAAATGTCACCAAATAAAAACCTATTGATGTGTCCCAAAACATATTTTTAAAAGACAAAATTTAAAAAACTGGTGTGAATCATTTATACTTAATATATAAAGAGCTTTTACAGATCAATACACTAAAAATCAACTGTTCCAATAGAAAAATGGTTCCTGGGCATGAAATATAAATTTCTAAAAGAAACAGAAGCAACTGATAAAAATACTCTACCTAATTCATAAGCAAATAAATGCAAATAAAGCAATAACAAACCATTCCCCGCAATTAAATCAGCGCAGTTATGCTGGTATCGTCAGGAGCCCAGGAAAGTCAGCTTTCCCACATAGCACATTTTTAGAAAAGTTAGTATCTTCCCGGGAAGATATTCAAAACCACAATACTGTGCATATGTTCTGACCCATCAGCAATCATAAAGGGGCACAAACATCTGGCTATTGGAACGCTTAACTGGTCTATGGCCATCCCACCCTGGACGAGCCTGATGCCGTCTGACCTCGGAATCTAAGCAGGGTTGGGCCTAGTTAGTCCTTGGGTGGGAGACCACCTAGAAAGACCAGGTGCTGGAGGCGTTAAAAAAAAAAAAAAAAAAAAAAAAAAGAATGTTTAATTGAAGCACTGGTTGTACCAGCAGAAAATTCAGAAGTAAGATAAAGGCAACCAGTTCTCTAAGCTACGGCCTCTTCGACGACAGACGCACGTCTGGTCCCTGAGAACGGAACCGGAGGGAACGTGTCTCTCCAGTTTTGCTGGATTCAGCCGCTCGGCCACCACCATTCACTCGACAACCATTTACCGAGCACGTGTCAGTGAAGTTAGCACCGCGGATGTCAAGGTGAACGGGACAGAGCCCCTGCCTTCAGGGAACACACATCTATGCATGTGGTGAGTGACACAGCAGAGGCGTGCACCAAGAGTGGCCCCACGTGCACCCGTCCATCCTGGCAAACGACGCAGACGTGGGAGGGTTAACAGCAGCACCTAGCAGCTCTACACCACGAGTAAAATTGCTAGAGACAAAGACGAGATTGGACTGAGAAGGCGTACAGGGTTGAAACTCCAAACCCAGAGGGCGTGTGTCTTGCTTCTCCATCGCTATGTAAAAATATCACCAGAAACTTAGCAGCTTTAAACAATTCCCATTTATTTTGTCAGAGATCTATGGCTTGGGGGCCTGGGTCTGGCTTAGTTGGGTTTTCTGCTCTGGGGTCTTGCGAGGTCGCAATCGAGGTGCTGGCCAGCGTGTGGTTTCATCTGAAGGCTCGGTTGGAGCCATCGGCTCCCCAGCTCGTGCGGTGGTGGGCAGGACTCAGGCCCCAGGGGCTCTCAGACTGAGGACCTTGGTTCCCGCTGGTTGTTGGCTGGAAGTCACCCAAGTTCCCAAGGTGCTGACCAGCCACTGTCCTTGGACCCCGGCACATGGCAAAGCCATGCTAGGGAAGGCAGTCCGCTAGCAAGACGGAGTCTGTAGTCAGGGGAGTGATGTGTTGTCCCCTACACTGTACTCTGTACTTATTCTAACCAGAACTAAGTCACAGGCCCTGCCCACTGTCAAGGGGACATCACACAGCAGCATGTCAGGAGGTGGGGGTAATTTGGGACCACCAGGGAGCCTGTCCACCACAGCCTGCAAGAAGAGAAACACTAGGTCACCGAAGCTGCGGTGCAGGGCCGGGCAGATCAGAACAGCGGAGCGGGGTAGGACGAAGCCGTTCTCCAAACGCAGCCCCGCAGGGTAATCCTCGCCCCGTCTGTCTGCCAGATGGCCCCAGCCCCGCAAAATGGTCCAACTCATGGATCTCTCTAAGCACGAGTATGGTTTGTCTGGGATGGGAAGCTCGAACTTAAACCTATGCCCGGGCCAGGCAGGTAACATAACACAGGGTGACAGACAGAGGCGGGGACTGTGGCCCACAGAAGGCGTGGCCCCCAGTAGCTCAAGGATGTAGAGTCCCTTACTTCCTAAGAAGCCTCCAGACCACATTTCTAGATGAGATGTCCCAACATTTAACATTATTTTGGACTAAACAAATCGCATCTGCAAGCCAGAGCCAGCCGCCCCCAACCCCAACTACAGATCGTGACCGGGCACCTCAGGGCCTTCTGCAGGGACACAGGGCAAAGCCACTGCTGACCTTAGAGCTGATGTCTCCCCTTCCGGTGGCCCCCCGGCTGCTACTAAATGTGTTCCCTTCTCTTTCGAGCTTCTGATCGTGGACGCCGCACCTTCTGAGCCAACCCACTTGCTGATGAGTTTTCAATTTCAGCAGCTTTAAAGTCTCCAAATTTGGAGGGAAGTGGACTCTCATTAAGGAGTCATTTGCCAAGAATTAATCCCTCTGGGATCATCTTGGAATGAGAAGAAAGCCCCAGCTTTCTCATCAGTTGTTACTAAGCACTCGGTCCCCCCTCCAGGCTGCAGTCCCCCTTGGGCTCACCTCTGAGGCCCCAAACAGCTGTCGTGGAGTCTGGGGAAGAGCCTGGGGAAGCACAAATCACAGGGAAGGATGTGACAGACCTCCCGGCTCAGAGGCTGCAGCCAGCACCCCTGGGCCCGGGCCTCGAATTTAATCATCGTGCTTGAGCCTGAGGATGAAGAGACAGATTCTCGTCTTACTGGGGAGATTTCAGAGCTTACCCTGCCTAATCCTTGCAGATCTGTCACTGACCCAGGAAAGAGAATAGCTAAACAACGGGTGTGCAGGGTCCCCATGGAGGGGGCCGCTGGGAGGACAGAGCTCAGCGGCTCCCCACCACAGGGGGCAGCGACAGGCCCCTGAGAAGCCCGTCCAGAGCAGTCCTCAACTTTAATCACTGACTAACCCAGTTGTAAAGGCTTTTTTGTATCTCAGTGGTTGTTTTTGAAGCAAAGTGGCTATTTTCTTTTCTTTTTCTAAATGCGTCTATTTTTATGCTTTGAAAAGATAATCACAGAGGCACATGATTTTTAAAAAAATTCCAAACAGAACAAAAGGGACTTTCATGAAAAGTCAGTCCCCCATCCTGACCCCTAAGTCCCTATTCCCCGCCCCAAGGCAATTGTTATTACAGGTTTCTTGGGGGGAAAAAGATGGCTGTTTTTTAAAATTTCCTAATTGGGTCTCAAAAATAGCCCAAGGCCAAACAGCGCCCACAATAATGTAATTAAAATGAGTGATGGAGTTATGTGTCTAACATGTCCCAAGGAGACAAAGATCACAGACACAAACTCACATCTACAGAAAAAACAACAGCGTGTGTGTGTGCGTGCATGTGTGTGGACCGTGTGTGCGTGTGTGTGGACCGTGTGTGTGCATGTGTATGTGCTCACACTGGGTCCCCCATCGCCCCGCAAACCCCAGGTGACTCCATGAACATTTACCTGTGCTATTCCCGGTGCTGTGGGTTATACCGAGATAAATCACACGAGGGCCTGGCTTCGGGAAGCTTTCAGAAAGGATAACTAACTCACACTCGATCGGTCCCTTCCCCTCACAGGGGATTTTCAGGGGACTCATGTCATAACTCAGGCTGGCTGCGGCCCGAAGCATGCTGGGGCTGGAGCAGTGAGGACTGGAGGGAGGCAGAAGCTGGTAGGGGATGGGATGGGAACAGGGCCCACGGCAGAGGCTGGGCCTTCCACAGCTGCTGAGGACAAGGGGCTTGGGCTAGAGGCTTGCGCCTGGGAGGTGCCAGTGGCTGCCGACGTGAAAGCGGTGATGGGAGCCTCTTCTCATCAGACAGCCCGGCTGCGCCCCTGATCACCAGGAAACGGCTGAACCTCCACATGCCTCAGTCTCTTCTTCCACAGACATAAAGGATCTTCGCTCCCTCCTAGAGCTGACACGGGGATCGGTGAGACAAAGCAGGAGGCCCTGGCACGGTGTCACACAGGAAACCCCCTGCTTTGGGTCCCATGCGACAATGTGACCCCCCTCAGTCTCTAGTGTAACACGAGGGGATTGTCGGCGGGTCAGGGAGGGGTCGGATCGAGGGCCCCTGAACGTAGCCTCCTCAATCTCGCTTGCCCTCTGAGCCGTCCCTCTGGTTCTGGCAATGGCTGCTTCTCCTTTTAGCACGAGGGAAACGGCATAATTAAAAAAAAAAGTCTGGGCTAGATTTTGAGGGCAACCAGCGCACCATGTAGAAAGCCTGACTCCAGCCCACCTAGCGAGCATGGCATGGCTCCCAGGCTGCCTCTTCCCACGTGGGACCCCAAGGAAAGACGCAAAGTCGGTTCCTCACTACATGGCTCTGAGTCTGGTGCACCAGACACCCTAACCCTGGTGGGGGGTCGGAGAGCACCCCAGAGACTGTGACACTTGAGCAGAGGCCTGAAGAATGGGCGAAGTGTCCAGACAAGGTGGGGGTGGGGAGGTCAGGAAGGCAGAGTGTTCTAGGTAGCAGAGAGTGCATGTACAAAGGTCCTGAGGTAGAAAGCGGCTGGGCGATTTAGTGGTCAGGACAAAAAAGGATTTCTGAACCACCGCTGACCAATGCTGACTGCACGTGAAAATGAGCTGGAGAAGCTCTGAAGAACCCCAAAGCCTGAGCTAAACCCCCCAGGACAGCTGCGTAAGAGCACCCGATCCCCGCCCTCCCCGGAAGAGCATCTTCTCCTTGGTGGCACGCTAGGAGTGAGAAGAGAGTAAACTCTGACACAGTGCTATGCAAGTGTAAAAACTCATTTTGTAAAATATAATATTGAAAAACAGCTTTCGATATATCTTAATTTTTTTTTTAAATCCTGCTGTGGTTTAATATCACCAGCATCAAGAGAACCCTTTATCTACAATGCATATTTGCATGTGTATGTATGTGATTTTGCTATTTATTTTTGAAAAGTGTCCGGACCCCACACCAGGCTCACTGAATTGGAATCTCCTAGGAAGCAAGTCCTGGGCAGGCTTGTCATAAAACAAAACAAAAGAATCGCTCAACGATTTGTTCTCATGCTCATTCTGATTAGAAATTGTGTATTTAGAAAAATAAAAAATACAAGAACGACCAAAATTTTTAGGAGTGGACACTTGTTAGAATAGATAGAAAACTATTCTAAAGATAAAATAATTCAAACACTAAAGGTGTCATGATGGAGCTAACACGTAAGATAAAGGGACAGAATAAAGTTTCTAGAAATTGAAATAAATATATAAAAGGCAAAGCAGTAGGTGGAAAAATTGGCATTTTTCATCAGCAGGATCATTCAATAAATATTAGGACACATGGTGGTCACTGAGGGAAAAATTTCAAAAGATCCTTACCTCACACCATACACCCAAATCAATTCCAGGTTTTCTCAGAAGTTTTAGGTAGACAGAAGAACATAAAGGCCCTTGAAAATATTTGGGGTAAATAATTTTAGAATTTAGAATTCTAAATTTAGAATTTATGTCTAAGCATGACATAAAGGCAGAAAACATGAAGAAAAGGGCTGATGACTTTTATTACAAGAAATAACTCCTCACATGTCCAAAACCGTCATAAATAAAATCGAAAGGCAAATCTGCTACATGATTTCACATGAACATATTCTTAAACAGGTCCTTCCACTCACAAAGATGAAAACCGCCACAGAGGAAGGATTTGCAAATGCAATTCCCATAGGAAAACTGCAAATACCCCAGGACACACAAAAAGCGTATTTTGCATCAGTAGAAATTAAATACAAACCAAGACAATAACAAACTGCCACCCTTCTCCAGTGCAATTGTGAAAAAATAACGGAGATTACAGGAGTCAGGTGCTGGCTGGGACGCAGGGACAGGGGGGCTGTCGTTCGCTGCAGGCAGGAGTGGGAACGGACCCATGAATCCACTGCTTTCCCACTGCTTTTAAGTCTAGATCCCGGGAGAACGGGGGATGTGTGCCAAGTGACAGCTCGACAGCGATGTTCTTCAGAAAGCCTTTCACTAGGATGAGAGATAAGTAAGGACTCATCGTTCAGAGAACTGGGCCGCGTAGCTGGCTGCAGTGTTTGTTCTTTAGATCAGAGCAAATAGAACAAAATATCAACGGTTGTGAGCTGCACACGGTGAGAGTAAAGGTGTCACTTATGACTTCCTTTGTACTTCTCTGTCACTGTCGATTCTTTCCAGATTGTGGTCAAACACGTTGCTATAGGAGAACAAACGCTGCCATGGAGAAATAGTCAAAATACATGTTTTAATGAAAATGAACACAGGTTACAGGGGCATCTGAGCATAATCCCAATTTTATTTCAAAAACATGGATGCCGAGAAAAGGCTGGTATGCCAGGCCATTTGTTTACGTGTAGGTACGTCGTTTTCATTTGCTCTTTGCTGCTTTTCTGTGTTCTCTATAGAGTTGACACCTATTACTTTTAAAACATTCCAAAGTCAGCATCTACAGTACTTGGCAGGCATGTCTCACCTCCTCTGCTTCTGGCTCCGAACACACAAAACATTCCTTTTATGAGCCTCAAAGGTAAATGTGAAGAGCCGGTGGATGTCACCTTGGGTGTCATGTTGAACTTCTTGATGTAAAAAAATAGAAACAAAGTGAATGGGTTTCAGATTTCTCAAGGTTCCTTTCAAGAAAATTCTGATGTCTTCATCCATTCGATAGATATTCACCGCGCACCATGCCCATCAGGATTATTGAGTTATGTGGGACAGAATCCCACATCAGAATGACAGTTTTGGAACAAAACGATTGGCTTATAGAGCTGGTGGTCGAGGCGTTGGCAGATTAGGCTTGGCTGGGTCCCTCCACCCTCTGTGCTGGCTTCGTGCTCAGGCAGACCTTCCCCAACCATAAGAGGAGCCGCAGACTTTCAAATTATGTTATATTTCATCATGTTATCTCCTACAGCCATCAAGAAAGGGGGTGCCTCTTCCCCAGTGGCACCAAGAAACGTCAAGTGAGGTGGGGAGGGGGTGGGCAGCTCTCTTAGATCTACAAGCTCAAGTGTTTCCATCTGAGCCAATCAGTGTGACCAGGGAAAACGAGGGACTGCTGGGACCTGTGGCCCTGGTTCTGCTGCCCCAGTTCCCTTTCACATTCTCCCCCTCTGGCCCTCCCTGATCCCCTTCCCTGATTCATAGTTTCCAAAGCACCTATCAGCCCCTCGTATATTATGTATTTTCCTTGTTTATCATTTATCTTTACCCCCAGGAAGGAAGCTCCTTGCAGGCAAGTCTCTGTCTTGTTCATTGCTGTATCCCCAGTGTCAAGAATAGTGTCTGGCACACAGCAGGTGCTAAGTAAATATTTATTGGATGCATGGATGCATGGGTGGATGGATGGATGGGTGGGTGGGTGGGTGGGTGGATGGATGGGTGGGTGGGTGAATGGATGGGTGGATGGGTGGGTGGGTGAATGGATGGGTGGATGGGTGGGTGGGTGAATGGATGGGTGGATGGGTGGGTGGATGAAAACATGAAGTTAGGAACTTCACCTCTAATTTCAAAAGAAATATGCTCCCCTCTAAGCTTGGCTCCAACAAGAATAGTTCCACCCCACCCCGTAGCAGAGCTAACCTAGTTGAGAAATTCAACTTGCTAAGTGCGAAGAGAGAACAAAGGAGGAGCAAACGCAAAACAAGAGAACACCCTGGCTCAGCAAGCAAAGTCTGTCAGCCTGCCACGGTCAGCTTGTGACCAGAACCTGGCAGTCTTGTCCCATTTCACATGCCATCTGCACACAGCGCTCCAGCCCCAGAGGCTGGTGACACTGGGACGTCCCTTTTGGCAGGTCCCATCCAGCACCTGGGAGCTTGGGGCTCCACATCGTCACTGTGCATAACGAGAGGGCCTGAGCCGTGCCCTCCGAGTGACCCTCCAGTTCTACCCCCATTCCTGCATCTGGTCTGCAGGACACACCTCTTTCCTGAGTGCGCAGCACCAGAAAAACCCTGTCACCAGACCCCAACTCCTACAAAGGGGAAGGGCTTGTCTCCCAGCAAAGCTCAGCACTGTCATATGCCTCAGTGCAATACAGTGACCCCGTGCGTGTGGACACCCACACAGAGAGGGAGCAGCTGGGGGCCTGTGCCAGATCCAACCCAGAGCAGGGGTTCAGGGTGACGGGATGCAAGGTCAGCCTGCCTCGCGGTTTCCTGTCCCCTCTGCACAGCCCCCCCCCACACTCGCCTGCCGTACCCCGCAGGGAACAGCAGGGAACAGGCCCAAGGGGCTTTTGGAGTGGTCAGGGACATCAGCTTGAGGGGAAAAAGTGGGGAAAAGCCGTAAAGACTGCTGGGGGTGCTCACCAAGTGCCAGGCACTGAGTTACTCAACGTCACTGAGTCCTTGTGACAATCTACTCTGTCCTGCCCCCACCACACCCCATCCCCCGGGTTAATGGAGGAGGCTACGTCTCGGGGTTAGGTGACCCACTCAGGCCAGGTGGGTAGTTTGCGCCAGAGACAGGATTTGTGGACTCCCACACCCCTAACCACTGGACCTTGCCCTGCCAGTTGGACACAAGGGGAAATGCATGCTCATATTTGTAGTCTCACGCTGGCGGCTGGAGTGAGTGTAGGGTGACATCAGGGCTCTATGTGCGGCCCCCATTCCCTGCTGCTGCCACCTGGGGTCTCCATTTGTCGCCCATCTGGCTTTTGGACATCACTGCACGGGGAAGAGCCCGAGGCTCCCATCGCCACATTTCTCGTCTATGACTTTTCAGCCCCAGAAAAGCTGCAACAGCAGAACTTATCGTGGGGACCCCCCTGGCTGGAGCTGCCATCCGCCCTGGCATCAAAGCTTTCCTGTGGGCAGGGGAGCATGTCTGTGCCAGAGAAATGGGACTGACACTCATAACACAGCACTTAACCTGCCAAGTGGCCCCAAGCAATGCATTCTAGAAATGAGTGCAGCTTGAGCTTCCACAGCCAGCCCCACAGCTGGGCAGCTTATGCACAGAAACTCATTTCTCATGACCCAGGGGGCCAGGAACCTGAGGCTGAAGTGCCAGCGCGGCCACGTTCTGGTAGAGCCAGCCTGACTTGCAGGCAGTCCCTGCTGCGCTGTGTTCTCACGTGGTGGGGTGCGGGGAGAAAGCTCTGCCTTCTTACGAGGGCACCGATCCCATCGCACGGGCCCCACCCTCGTGGTCTCATCTAACTTTAATCACCTCCCAAAGACCCCACCTCCAGTTAACCTCACATTAGAGGTTAGGGCCTCCACATACAACCTCATTGGGAGGGACACGGTTCAGTTTGCAGTGTGCTCCCCAACTAGACAGAAATCCCCCCCTCAACTCCACAGTGGAGTAATGCAAGCTGGCAGAATAGGGACTCAGGCAGTAAACACCTGGCTTTGTAAGAGGTGGCCAGGGACCATATCGACAGGCGACACCTACTGAGCACCCATCAGGTGGCAGGAACCATGCAAAGGGTTTTCCACGTATCACCTTAAAACAGTGCGATGAGGTCGGTCCTGTTTTACAGAGGAGGAAAGGGGGGTTGGAGATCAGAGGTGAACTTGCCCGAGCTCTTGTGGCGAGTAGTGTTATTTATAGGAGACTGCACATAGAGGAAAGCATTTCCTTTTCTGTCCAACCAACAGCCACTGGAAATAACGAAATAAAACGAGATGCTCTGGGTACCAAACGCAGCATGTGATAAGCGCTCAGAACAGTTTGCCAGGGATGTCACTGTGACTAAGTCCTCTGCGACCGTCTGGAAAGGTGCCTGGTCACCTGCCCAACCACTCCCTGTCCAATGGAGGCCACACCCGCAAAGCCGCCGGGGTCCACGGCACCATGTAGATGCTCAGCAAACGCTTGTGAAGTGAGTGAACGGACGGCCCAAACCACCTCCGGCTCCATGAGGGGCTCTCCCAAGCACATCGATTTGCTCTGGATTTCGTGATAATTAATCTCTTGACAAAATTTCAGGCCTGTTAATTACCCCTGATTAATTAAGGTGAACTTTTTCATTGCTTCCCTAAGCTGAAATACACTGTCAATAGGCCCCGTAATTAGTGACCCAGGAATCAGTTTTAAACCAATTATCCCAGGGAATCGAGTGGAACCAGGCGAGAAGCGCCTCAGGGCTGGGGCCTCTCTCAGTGGAGCTCGGGATCATACACATTGGCACTTGTGTGGGGGAAGGACACACATGTGGTGTCACCACGCATACAGGCCCTCCGGTCCTCTCTGGTGTTTTATTGTTCTGGGTGTCACGGCTGCATTTTTCTAAAAGGAATAAAACACTTGTCCTCTGCACCCACCGAATCTGAGGCCTGGGGCAGATTCTCAGAGCTGCCTGGCTGCCTTGGGGTTCAATTAGGACCGTCACATCGGGTTGTGGACTGCACAACTCCAGGGTGCTGGCCGCACAGACCACTGTGTGACTAGCACCTCTAAAAGTTGTGCAGGACGTGACCCGGGTACAATAACCTCTCGTCATGTGGTGCAAAGCATAGGGACCTAATCACAAGGAAGGCCTGCAGCGGCATAGTGGGCTCGGAGGCACTCTGATGTCATTCGGAATGGGGACGTGCGGGCAGCAGGTGTCTTTCGTGGCCTGCCAGAGCTACGGGGTTCTATCCCTGCACACTGACTTTCTGCAAATCTCACTCCTTGGGTTTGAGAAGAAATTCAGAAAAAGACATAATAACTTAAATAGGACTGGCAATTCTTCCCACCACTGCATTCGGTAGGTGCACATGCCAGAGCAGGCCTGAAGGGGGGCTTCGAATGGGCTGTTTCGTGCATGCCTCGCATAGAGACATGACTGCGCCGGGTAGAGAGTTCAAAGACTGGAACTTTTTCAACAGCAGGACCTCCGAGCCAGCTGTTCATTTGATGCCCATGGAAGAAACAGAGATTTCTGCCCATCGTGAAGGAAAAGTGGCTGGGCTGGTCCTTGTAAAAGATGCCATAACTGCCGCCAACAGCGCCAGTTCAAAAGTGATTCTGATGTGAGATCTTTTCTTTCTCCTTTTCTGCCTGCCTGAGTAGCCTGTGTCCTTAAGATGAGGCAGAATTCTGGTCTGGGGAAGCGGGGTGCTAACTGTGGGACCGGGGACCTCTTTTTCTCGATGTGTAGGATTCCTGGCAGACCAGCTGGTTCTCGAGATGTGGCTGGGCCGAATGCATGAGCCTCACCCGGGACACCTGCTGTCAAACATGCAGACTCCGGGTCCCCACTACAGACTTACTGTGTCAGAACACGCAGGCTTGTGCCCCAGCATCTGCATCATGACAAGTCCATGAGCTTCTGATCTATGCCCCCACGTGTCAGCTCAGGCGAGTGTGGGAAGCACGTGAGGGTCACTCGTGGCCCTGTCCTCGGTGCCTGGCACGTGGTGAGGTTTTAACAGATACTACACGACGGGATGAACAAGCATCCGGGTCTTTGTTTTGATGTTCCGATACAAGGTTGAGATTTCAGCCACGCTAGGCCTTGAGGAAGAGGAGGAATCAGTCCACCCCTCACCCCTTCTCGGCTTTTCCAGAACCAAGGCCTGAGACCGGCCTCAGTAAATGCTGCATCCAGCCTGCTCCCGGCGAGCCTGGCAAATGGTCTCCCACCCAAGTGCTTCCGGGACTGGTTCCACCAGAGCATTTCCTAAAGAGACAGGGCCACTGCCTCAGTCTGGTGCCTGGGATGCGACAGGGAGCTCCCATGGGGACACGCCTACACAGAGACACACTCACACTAAGACACACCCACATGGGGACTCGCCCACCTGGAGAGCACTGCACTGACAGCACACCCACAGGGCACACCTTGCCCCGCATCTCGCTCACTCAGCAGGCTGTTTTGAGTGCCCACTGTATGCCAGGTGCTGCTCGAGTTACTTAGGATACACAAGGAACAAAGTGGAGTCACATCCCTGTGTGTGTGGAGCTGCCAGACAGACCCACGCACCTCTATTCTCTGTCCCTTTAGAAGAGGGAGCGTCCTTGCTATGGGCTGAGCGCCCACCCCAGCCCTGCTCCCTGGCCACAGTCCTCGGGGTGGCCCCCAGAGATGCCTCCCTCTCAGGTCTCCTTCTCATTTGACATGTGGGTGGGGGCTGGTGACTGGACTGTGTGGAAAGCCATTTCGGAATTCTTCTCCCGGCCTCCTTGGCTCCTTCTATTACCTTGTGAAACCACGCAAGCATTTGAATTTGGAAGCCTTGAGAGAGCTGCAGCTAAACCTCCATCTTTAATGTATCGAATATGGAAGAGTTCAGGACAAGCGAGAACACAGGAAGAACCAGAACCGAGCTAAGCTAAGAGGGCTCGGCGGGCTTTGGAGTGAGTCCACCCGCACCTTCTCACACCCCCCGCCCGTCCCTGCCACACAGACTCCAGGAAACAGGCCAGCCCCCTTCCAGAGAAGTCAGAGGGTGAATGGGATGGATACAGACGGATCTGGTCCTCAGGCTTCCACTTGTGTCCCCTCCTTTCTCCCTCCGGGGGACTAGGAACCAACACTGACTTACGGCTGCTGAGTTATCACTTCAAGCATCACGAGGATTCTAGGAAGTGGCTCTGACGGCTCCCGTTTTAAACGTAAAGACACCAAGGTTCAAAGGAGCCACGTCAGTTGGCCAAACTCGGACAGCTCACAGGTGATGGGAGCGAGCTTCAACTTTTGCTTTCACGTCTTCATTTCTTACGACCTCAGGATGAACGTGAAAAGGTACACACAACCTGGGCATGTCTCGTTCTTCCGTGAACACACACCTTCTTCCTCCGCTCAATGGTACAGCGATGGCCGCACGTCAGCACCCAGACCCGGCCCCCTCTCAGCAGCTGCAGCGTCTGTGGATGGAGCGCACCCTATTGAACGGCTCCCCTGTTGGCGGGCACCCAGGCTGTTTCCCAGGTTCTCACTATCAGGAAAAGGGCCACAGTCGGTGTCTCCCTCCACCTCCACGGAGACAGAGACACAGAGGGAGGCCAAGGTGTCTTCTCCGTTTGAAAACGGCCCTGGCAGGACACTGCTAGCACCGCGAAGCGCGCATTTCCAGCATTGGCAGCTGCAGCTGGACTCTCCCCTCAAGCTGCTGGAACGATTCGCAGCCCCCGCCCCTGCCAGTGGAATGCTCGTTTCACAGCAGCTTCACCAACAACATGGGACACGTCTGCTGAGAGCCGGAAGAAGTGGCCCAGGTCAGTCCAGGAACCACCACCCAGGGGTGTTTCGGAAACACCTGGCACAGGACTCTCCCCCACCACGGCGGGGGGGCGGGCACTCTGGCTGGGGACGCCCCAGTCCTATAAGCTGGATTCGGGGGCCTGGACCCCATCTCAAATCGAACCCCAAACTCCTGTTGAGCCACTCAGCCTGGCTCCATGGGGACCGGCTTCGCCCTTGTTACTTGATCTTGGGCCTCAGGTCCCATGTACCAGAGACACTGGAATCAGCCACGGCTAGGCTGCAGCTGGTGGGTCATGAGTGAACCCGGCAGGATCCTTCCAGAGTCACCACCGCATCCTTCATGGACACGTGATCAGCGGGCTCCGCCCTGGTCACCCTAGCCCACAAACGTGCTGGCAATGAGTGAGCACAGGTGCCAGTTGGTGGCAGAACCCCTTCCTTGTCACAGCAGGGCTTCGTTCCTTTGTCCTTCCTCTCTGGGAGTCCCCGCAGGGTGCTCACACCCAGACCACCAGCCGCAGCCACCCACAGGTCTGTCGTCCTCCTTCCCCTCTTTGGTTCCCACCTGTCTTGTCCCCACACCGGTGTCTGGAAGGTGGCCCACCCAGCCCACCCTGAGATCGTCCCCTCCAAGCACGCTGTCCTTGGCTCTTTCAGAAGTTGCCAAACCTCAGGGGTCCAGCATGGCACCGGACTCCTCGCGAGGATGGGAAAAAGGGCATCCCACCCAATTCTGGGTGTTGTTTGGCCTGAGGACTTGGAGGAAACACACCTAGAGCTTCACACAAGGTCCGTTCCCAGCTCTGTCGCCTCCCGAACCCCGCACGTCACTCTGGAGCAGGACGCTCCCAGCCCCTCCATCCTCCTCCTTCCTGTGCCCTCCCCGCCTCCCCAAACTCGATTCACCTCTTCCAGCTTAGAAAGAGCTTCTGGGGGTGCACGTGACGTGGATGGACGGGGGCACAGGAGGGGCGAGGGCATCGCGGAGGGTGTTCTCCTGCCTGGCATCGGCTCGTGCGCGTGCCTTCTTACAGGGTGGACTCAGGACTGTCTTGGCGCTCACTGTACCTAGCTGATTTGCTGTCCTTAACCGGGGAGGCCAGCTCACACAGCACGGAGATGGAGGCCACCGCCAGGCCCTCGCGCTGCTCCCGTCTCTTGTTCTGTTTGCCTCATGCATAATCGCTTTATCTGTCCTAAGTAAACGCCCAGCAATGCCCAGACGGATAGTTTCTGTGACTGACACATTCTCTGCCACCACGAGACAGCACCCCCCAGAAAGACCGCAGACACACGCTTATTGAGTTAGGCAAACGCACACCTGAGACGCACCGACAGCGACACACTCTGGGGGCAGGTGCTGGTCACTAGGCCTTGCACTGCCTGGGGACAGAGCTGGCTCCGCCCCTTCTCCTTGGCTTTGCTCCCTGAGAGGGGACCATCACTTGAGGCAGACGTGAGTCCTTACACACCTAAATTGCATCTAAGAGGATGTGGGCCTTCATGCTGGTCACATGCTCAGTGACGTGCCGGCCAGTGGAGCCATGCTTCCTCCACCTGCGGAATCCACCCACTGTCTCCCTCACAATGGTCACGTCCCCACTTCCTTTGCTTCACATTCACGACGCCCTTCCGAGTCCCCTCTGCCAGAGGCCCGGCCCCCGACACTGTTTCTTACCTTTTCTCTCTCCCGCCTCAGGTGTGCTGGACGTTCCCTTTCCGTGGCTCCTCTTTGAACTGACCTGCAGGTATCCGGGTCCCAAATCCTTGCAGACTCCCACACGAGGCTCGGTTGGCCACGCGGAACCAGCTTAATTCAGAGACTGAGCCTTCCCCCACCCCCACGGTGTCCTCGGGCAGCAGCCACTGTTCCTTGACCCTAAACCTCCCTCCCACCCTGTAGCTTCCTAGCTGTCACCTCCCAGCGGCCAGGAGGCCTCCCGCCTAACAGAGAAGGCCAACAAGCTCTCACAAGAGGACTTGGATCTGCCAAGTTTAACTGCACAGGACTCTATTTCAGCAAATGAATTCTCTACTAAGATTCTTGACAGCCAAGAGGAAACACGGGCAAAAGGTGGGCTGGCCGAAGGAAGCAGAGCCACTGAGAATGTCCATCTCGGACCCTCACTCTTCCTGCTGGGCCCAGGCCCCAACTGGTCAGTGCAGACGCTTCAGCTGTGTCTCCCACACCTCCAAGTTGCTAAGCAGACTACCTAGCGAACGGCACTGAGGATTTCTGCCCGACATCGTCTATGTACCTATAAGTGGCACAGCCATCCCTGCATGCCAGGACAGCTAAGCTCTACCTGGAGACACCTGAAGTGGACCATTATGTCTTCAAGAACCACCTGTCTAGGAGACAGTAACACTGATCCATCAACCAGCAGCCATTTTTCCCACTGATGTAATTTAACGTAGTTCAAACACATCTTGGGTAAGGTTTATCTAACTCAGGGATGTTTTGTTGATGGGTTAACACTGAGCCCCTCATGGCTTCCTCCCTTCTATGATCCCCTAAACTAATGAAAAGCCACCCTCCCCACTCCCAGCCCCCAGGCCACGACGGGCTTCCCAACCGCCCTCTCCAAACCAGGTTTTTCTGACGAAGGGCCTAGTAATCTATTTTCAGTCTAGGGGAGTGGGGGACTAATTTTCCCAATTGTCCACATCAGTTAATTAAGCAGACGCTCAGCTTAGCCCACCATTGAAGGACACGACTTTAGTACTTCCTAAAAACAGTGATTCATCATTTTACGGGACACTTTCCTCAATGTTTGCTCGTTTTAATCTTAGTACACGTCAGACTCAGTCCATCTTACCTTAGAAGCCACCATGGTCATGAGGAGCCTCTCTTCTACTGACCACGGTTATCCATTTTTTCCGCCTAAAAAAACCACATAGAATTGTTAGCACCTACCTCTCTTTGGGCCTCGATTCCATGGGGAGGAAGGGATTCAGAATAAAGCAAAGGTAATGCGCATGTGCTCGTCACCCAGCTTTTGATGGAGGCCCGCACAGTGCTGGGGGCCTGCGGACGAAGGTAGGAAAACCTGGTCCCTGACAGCAGAAAAGTCATGTCCCAAACTAAGAGCCTTTATTAAAAATATGGATTCTAGATTCTCACCTTGGACTCTTGGGTGAGCCCAGTGGGGCCCGCGAAAGATGCCTTTGCCAAGGTCCTGGGGGTTCTGACATAGCCAGGTGAGGGAGCATGACAGCGGGAGAACCCACACTCTACCCTCCCTTCCTCAGAAACAGCTGCCATTCTTCTTCACCCTCCAGAGGGGCTGCGCCCCAGATGTAATTTAGTCAGACACGAGGTCGGTTTTCCTCGTCTTACTCACTGAGTTCACCAGGACTCCCAGGTGACGAGGGCGTCGTTACTTCTGTCCCAGCAGGACAGGTGAGGGGGGTGGTCTCGAGCTGGAAAATCTAGTGCCCCCATCGGAGCATAGTGGGGAGGCTTCCCCCCCACCCCCCCCCAAACCCTGTGGGGTTCATCTGTGGAGTTGTGAGGGCGTGGGTGGGACACTGTTCACATCGTGTGACAGACAGAGACAAAGGGACTTGTGGAGATGGGCGACAGTCCTGTGGGGGCATTAGCGGGGTCCTGGGAGCTGATGCAGCAAAGTTCAAGCCGCCAGGAGGACAAGAGGGAGCTCCTGACCCCAAGGACACTGGGCAACTTCACCCTCAGGTCGCTGGCTGTGGCTGGGTTCCCACACAATGGACACCTTTGCGTGCTTCTCCCTTCACAAATGTGAGTTTTAAAAGCGGGTCCCTGACCCGACTCACTCCCCCAGGCTGCACATGGCTTGCCCTTCTTCAGAGAGTTCTCAGTGTTCGCCAGTTCCAACCTGGCTTCTGCCTCCACTTCTCTCCAGAAACAGTCCTTCCAGAGGTGACAGGTGACTCACTTGTCTGCAAATGCAATGCCTGCCTTAGTCCTCACACCACCTGACTTCTAGCCAACACGTGGCACTGCTGACCGTGGCTTCCATGTTGAAACATCCTCTCATTGGCTCCCAGGTGTGCATGGAGATGCGAGTCCATTCGACCTTCCGGTTCTGCAGCAGTGAGTCCTCCAGTCGGAGGGTCCCTGACCCCAGGGCGCAGATTGGTTCTGGTCCCTGGCCTGTCAGGAACCAGGCCGCACAGCAGGAGGTGAGCAGTGGGCCAGCGAGCCAAGCTCCATCTGTGTCTGCAGCCACTCCCCAGCGCTGACATCCCTGCCTCAGCTCAGGCCACTGGGCGTTAGATGCTCATAGGAGCCCCAGTCCCTGGTGTCACAAGGTTGGGGACGGCTGCCAAAAGCAACAAAAACCAGTTTGGGTGGGGGATGCAGGTAAGATAAATTTGTCAAGAGATTTGTGCAGGCTCGTTGCGTTTGGGTGATTCAGTAACATCTCCAGTTCTCCGTCCCTCTCCGTACCCACACTCTTGGTGATGTGACTTTTTAGCTCCTCCCCCTGTGACTTGCTTTGCCCAGTGGGACCTTAGTTATGATACACGCAGAGGCTTGAGAAAGCACTGGCACTTGGCGCGCGCGCTCTCTCCTCCTCCCCCCCCCGCCTTTATTCTGAGACCATGCCTACTAGCTGGAGGATCGGAGATGGTGAACACATTTGGTCATCCCTTTTGTCCCAGAAGAGGTCACCCTAGAATGTATTTGATTCCCCGCTGACCCCCCCCCAGACATAGGAGAGAGTCCAGGCAAGGCCAGGCGAGTGTTCAGTTGGCCTCCAGGGAACCATAAATTCATGGCTGAACCTGACTGAGACCGAAGACATCCCCCAGGCGAGCCACCAGTTCACCAGCTGAGTAAATGCTTAGTGTGTTAAGTCACAAAATTCTGGGACGCTTTGTCCCTTAGTTTGTTAAGGCCACAGTAACAAAATAGCACAGACCAGGGGGCTGAAACAGTTCTCACAGTTCTGAGGCTGGAAGTTCAAGAACAAGGTGCTGGCAGGGCCAGTTTCTCCTGAGGTCCCTCTCCCTGGCTTGCAGGTGGCCGCCTTCCTACTGTGCCCTCCCATGGTCACCCCTCTGTGTGCCCAAATCTCCTCTTCTCATGAGGACATCATGTGGATCAGATCAGGGACTCGTTCTAACTTAATCACCTCGGGAAACACCGTCATGTTCGGAGGCACTGGGCTTTGGGGCCTTCGCCTACGCATTGTAGGGGACACAGCTGAGCCCATACGTTTGTCATGCAGCATTCTCGTGGCAACAAATACCCGAAACGCGCCAAGAAAGGCAAAGCTGGAGAGCCGGCTCCCAACAGGACGTGAACCTTTGGCACTAAGGACCCACAGGGGACAATCGGTAGGGACTCTTCAAATGGCAGGGCTGACTTTTTCTTTTCTTTCCTTTTTTCCTCTTGGGTGGAGAGGGCTCCTTGGGTCATTCTTCTCAACAGTTAGGTTCCAGAGGAAAAATCTGATCGGTCTAGCTTCAGATCTGTCGTTTGACTGTCAACCCCATCCCGCCACGGGAGAGCCTGGTGCCCTAACGGGATACTGAAGTGCAGGACGTGGGACAGCAGGAGCAGGGTAAGCAAGCCGACTCTTCCTCCTGGCTTTAGAACACCCACTCCATGCATGAGCGGGGATAGTCTGGATGACTCTTGAACCATCGTAATCACAGCACAAAGCTGCCAGGATGAGAGTGAATCAGGATTCAGCTGCAGGCCTGTGCTGGGCCCCAAGAAGCCAGCTGGCGGAGGCCGAGATGAGGATCTTGATGTTTACCGGCGGCCCGTGTGGGGGAGACCTGCAGCTCAGAGGAGTCATCATCAGTGGGAGATGGCCTAGGGCAGCGGACTCGGCCCGGGCTGACGGGGTAGGGGAAGACAGTGTTGCAATCCCCGCTGGAAACACAAGGCTCGGATGTCCGGGTGAGCAGCTGGGGGCCCTGGCACACATCCACCTGCAAGAAACGCGCCATAGGGTACCCTTGGGAGTGGGGCGAACACGTGAGGGGCATCAGGACAAAATCATTCTGTTTGGCCTCACGACAGTGGAGGAGAGGCAACGGGTAGGTTCGCAGCAAGGTAACTGTGTCTCAAGGTCACAAGGTCTCTCTGACTTGGCCTCTTAATACTTAGAATCACACTAAAGGTAATTGTGTTGCCATCGCACACATTGGAGCATCGATATGTGCTGAGAACCCACAGCTGCTCCACGCAGTGCCACTGGAATAAAATCACAGCCCCAACTGTCACTGAGCACTAACTCCCTGCCAGGTGCCACACATGGGGGTGCTGTTACTCCCCATTTTGCACACAATAACGTAAAGCACAGACAGGTTAGGTAACCGTGCCCAGGTCACACAGCTGGGGAGGCCACCCAGGCTGACTCCAAGCCGAGAGATTCTCACCATCACGTGGCACCGTCCCTGGACCAGGTGAGGACCAGCGTCTCGGCCCAAGCATCGGTTCCTCCCAGGCGGTGACCCTCATGTGACCCGGTGCACAGACCTGGTGCGTGAGAGCAGAGGGCCTGCTGAGGCCAGCGGCACGTGCTTCGGCGACAGGAAGTCGGGCGGCAGTTTATTAGGACTTCATTTGGGCTGCAGATTGCTGCCGGTTTACAGAGCGCTCTGCAGAGCCTCTCCGTGGGGCCGCCCCGACCCGCAGCAGGGGCAGGGGCAACTTTAACGAGATCATTGATTTCCCCGCAGAACGGGCAGCCCCGATACCAGCTGCTCATGCTTACGGCCCGCTTGGCTGGGGTCCTCCAGGGCGGAGTGGGCAAGCCCCCCTCCCCACCTCTTCCTTTCCTACATACACACACACACACACACATGCACACGCACACTACAAACTTCTCAGGGGGCCTCCATCATTCTGGCACACCGGCCCTAGCAGCCCAGCAAAGCCTGAAAACTAGCTCTGAAACCAGACAAATTTGGGTCCAAATTCAGGCTGACCTTGAGCTTGGGTTGTCATGTGTAGCAAATAAAACGTCAGCACGCACGGCTGCATTTCAGATGAACGGTGACTGCCTTTTTGGTATAAGGATGGGACACGCTTCTCTGAAATTTAAAGATTTGGCTGGAGCCTTACATTGCAGCAGGGAGCTGTCCCCTTTGGGGGTGGGGGACTGATCTTCTCTGAGCCTCAGCTTCCTCATCTGTAAAATGTTATCATTTCACGAGATGCATGCATGATGCCACCTACTAAGTGCTCAACACGCTGTCTAGCACACTAAGCGCACAACGTATGTTCTCTGCGACGTTAAGATGATCACAACAGCGTTTTGTGTTCCCATCTGCATTCCACCGCAGTCATTTGTTTACTTCATCCCCTCAAGTTTCACAGGTCCATCCATACCTCTGCATCCCCAAGGCCTAGAAAGTTCCTCGAACAGAGTATGTGCTAGTGATATAGGCTAATTTAACCGATTATCAGTTTAATGGATGCAAAAAAACCTCAACAGCCAGAGTGTGAAAAATTAATGACCCTGCGACTATTTATCCCAAAAGCAAGGTTCCTGGCTTTTACACAGGAAGCGCAAGATTGCCTGTCTGTTGACACATATTTATTGTGTCGTAGTTAAGATATTAAGGACACCTGAGACCGCCTGCCGTGGCTCGGATTCTGGCTCCTCCCCTGCACTTCTCAGGTGTCTCGTGTATCTGCATCTCTCTGAGCTATACTAACTCGGGGGGATGTTGAGTAGGGTATGGAGTGATGCTTTCACGTGTGTGCATGGGTTTGGACCACACAGAGCATTCCTACAAGAGAGTAATAGAGACTACTGTAGTGGTCGTCTCTGAGGGGGGAGCTGGGGAAGGGGGTGGTGTCTAGAACAGGAGAGGTGACTTTTCCTTGGATTCCACGTGGTTTCATTGGCTATTTTGCCACCCATGTTAATTACCGTTTTAATTTTTCAAGTAGTGTTTAAAATGTTTGGAGACTGGCCAAGAATATTTTAAATGCTTTTTCCTAATTATAAAAAATAATACATTCTGGGAAAAAAGATTTAAAACATAATTAAAAAGAAGAAATGAAAGGCACCTGTGATTCCATCATATAACTGTTGGTAACATTTTGGTGAATATCCTACTATTTGTTCCAAAGTACATATACTTTTTTTGTTCACCAAATGCTAGTTTTGTATTTTTTTTTATATTAATCATTAAATATATATGTATATATGTAACCATACACTGGGCACAGTTTCTCAGATCATTAAAGCAGACTTTTGTTTACAAGAGCCAGAATGGATTTAATTAGACCCTCGGTGTTGGACACCGGGTTGTTCTGGGTTTTTTTAACCGTTACACATAATACTGCAATGCACATCTGTGTCTGCATCTCAGATTATCTCCTTAATGAAATTCTTTGATGTAGAATTGCCGGGCGAAAGGCTAGCTGTTGTCCCTTTTAACCTGCATTAACACAGAGAAAGCGTAGATGCTACAGCTAGGAAAAAGGCGAGACGTAACGTAGTACCACTCATTTTCACCCGTAGATGTGTGGGCGTGTGGGCGTGTGTATCTGCATGCACACACAGTGCACATGCCATGTACTCACACTTATCCATAGGGATACCAAAGACTGAGACGATGCCATGACGTTCAAATCTTTTTCTCAGGTTCGTGGGCCCAGGGTAATGTGTTTTCCTCTTTTCTTTTCTAAAATGTCTACTGGGATAGACAGTACGAACACCCCCTGGGGCCCTCTCCAGGATGCAGGCACTCCTATCCCCCTTCTGGGGCGTGTTGGCCATCGACGCCTGTCAGCTGAGACACTGGCCAGGATTTGTCCCCTGCTAAAAGAGTGACCTCGTCAGGGTCACCCACAAACCTCTGGGGACATCCACAGCCTACAACTGGTCCTTGGTGGCCCACGAAGGCCTGGCTGGCCTTTCTCAGGCTGCGTCACAGCCCAGAGCTTCCTCTGCCCAGTGCCTAAAATGAACACATTCATTTGGCAATGAGGAAAACTTTTAATTAAAAAAAAAATGTCCCTATAAAATGTCCCCACTTTTCTGTTCTCGATCTTCCACTAAGAAAAATCGTCTGCTCTCCAAAGGGACCAGTCCTGTGTATCTGGTCCCCAAGTCACGCAGAGAAAGGCATCAAAGGCAATTAATCAATTAGTCTTGTTGTCTTCCAATAAATCCCCTCCCGGGGCGCCTGTCCCTGACCAGCTGACACTTCCATAACCCACTGGCCACCTTAAGTGTCTTATGTGACTTATTGCCCTAAACTTGGAGGTTTTAATCTCATCTATTAAGCCAGGAGGCTCAGTCATTCCCTGGATGCATTTTTATTGATTGTGTAAATGAGACGTCCCCACCTCGGGCACGGTGACCAGGAGAGACGTGTTTGTCTGTGAAATTGGCTGGACACAGACCGCTGCCTGTGATGATAACCAGGGATTCACGGGGCCGCACAGACGAGCTCCGTTCACTAAGCAGATTAAAATATAACAGAACAGAAGAGATCCCATTACCAGGAGTCCTGGCAAAGGGCAGCAGGATGCTTGTGATAAAAGATGGAAAACAAACTAATTTCAGGTCTGGGAGGAAGCCCAACATGGCACTTTGCTCCTGCCCTGGAGCGCCAGAGAGGGACTGCGGGGCTGTGAGCACAGCTGGGCCCCTGCAGGCTGGGAGCTGGGTAGCAGGAATAGGGTGGGCCTATCTCCTGCACGCCCCCACACCCCCCATGCCCCTCAACCCTGGCCGCTGAGAGCCGGGTAGTGGGAGCAGGATGGGCCTGGCTCCTGCACCCCGCTACACTCCCACCCCCAACTCCCACTCTCACCCTGGCCGCTGAGAGCCGAGTAGCAGGAGTAGGACAGGCCTGGCTCTTGCACGCCTCTCTGCCTCCTGTGGTCGAGGTGCAATGACCATTTTAAACTGCTTCCAAGGACACTCTTCTGGGGTGTCCTTCCCGCTGAGGAGGAAACCAACTGAAATCCGAGTGGGTTAGGGCTCGCCTTCTGCTCCAACTTCGTCCTTTGTCCATCCACTCTAACCACTGTGCTCTGGCCACTCCACCTTCTGGCTGCTGCTCTAGGGACACTAGCACCTTCTGGCCCCAGGGCCTTTGCACCCGCTGCTCTTGCTGCCTGGGGAGCTCTTCCACCAGACGCCTCCCAGCCTTGGAGTCACTCAGGTCTCTGGACAGACGTCACCGCCTCAAAGCACCTACCCGGGTCACTCAATCTGAAATGCGCCCCCCCCCAATCACTCACAGTCTCCCTGATCTTATTCTTATCCCGGTTCTTGTGGGGAATGGACCGCATGGTATTTACTTCGTGGTGTTTATTTTAAGCCTCGCCACTCTGGGGAACAGCAGTTTTTGCCTATGTTCCTCACTGCTGTATTCCCAGCACTTAGGACAGAGAGGGCTGGGGTGCTTGCTGAATGAATGAATGATGTATGCCCCCTCCTCTGCCCTTATCGTCATCTCGATAGCCGAATTTATTCATATATTTATTCAACAAGTGTTTGCTGAGGACCCACAGTAAGCTAGGGTGTGTGCTGCCGTGCTCTCTCTGAGAGGATTCTGTTCCCTCCTACGTCATCTAGATTCGAGAAGACATACCTCTTCATCATTTTCTGTGTCTACTTCTTCGTCAACCCTTCCCTCTAACCAAGAGAGAGAGAGAGAGAGACAGAGAGACAGAGACAGAGATAGAGAGAGATGACCATACACTGGCTGTGTAACCTCTCTGTGCCTCGGTTTCCTCATCTGCAAAATGGGGGATGACAATTGTCTACAAAAAGTTGGTGATTACGGTTATTTTATTATTACGACACGAGGACGGCGAGCACGGGCAGGGGGACACTTCAAGATCAAGGTCTCTAGGTCTGCCTGGCCCTCAGCACGCAGGGCAGCCAGCCCTTGGTGTGATGGTCACCTCCTCTCCCGCCCCCTCAGCAGCCGGTGTGCTTCCACTTGCCGACCAAGCCAGCCCGGTCCCCTTAGGGGAGCCCCTGCCAGCTCTTTCAGAGACAAATGATGGCTGTCAGGCATGAATGTGATAATTAATTTTGTTTCATCCACTCGTGCTTTTGATCTTGTGCCCACCCCCTCCTCAGGGATATTCTTTCCACATTAACTTCTCTGTCTGAGGCTCACAGCCTCTCTCTTTCCAACAACTTCTTCCATTTTAACCAAGATTCATGCCTGGGGCCTGCCGTCTGACTGTTAACAGCTCACCAGCCCCCTCCTAGTACTCAGAGTCCTCTCTGGTCCCCTGCCAGACTGCTGCAAACAAGGTCCTGTCCCTGGCCGGCTCAGGAAAGGGGTGAGCCTTGCAGGTGGCTGGGGGAAGAATATTCCAGACAGAGGGTGGAAGAGAGGCGCAAAGGAAACCCCCAAAACTCTGTCCTTCCTCACCTGCCAGTCATTACTCCCATAGCCACTTGACCTCCTCCCAAGACTGCCACAGGCTTCATGCTCACAAGGCCCCCAAATGTAAAATTTTGGCCTAAACACGTTCCTCAAATTGCAACGGTAAGTACAAATAATAAGATAATTATAGCAGGAAGGTGGGAGAGAGAAGGGATGTGGTGACAAGGGAATTAAACGCCTATCCATCAGAGCGGGCAGCCAGCAGATTGTGTCTACGGTGGATAAACGAAGAAGGAGACGTTTAGCGTGTTATTTACAGAAATGACACTGGAAGAAATAGTTAACAGAGTTAAAATGGGTTGCCACAGAGAAACAAGGCTCGACAGTGGGAAGGGGCAGAGCAAGAATACTGTTTTCCATTAAAAGCTATTTTGTACTGTCTGGGTTTTTTTTTTCCTCTTTCGTGGTTTTTCCTTTCTCTTTTCCAAGTAATGAGCATGTCTTACTTTTCACTAAAAAATTTAAGAGGCGCTTCTTCCATCCCAGTAAACCTCCAGCACAAGACTTGACCTATCCTCCCGTGCTCGACAGAAAGAAGTAACCAGGCTAATTTCTTTATCGGTTCAGGTCTAAAAAATAAAAAAATAAATAGAAAACCTCCTTTTATTGGCATTAGAATGTCAGTCTCGCTATAAATGTTTTAAAGAGCCACAGTAAAGCAGAGATGCTTTAGCTCCCAGATGACGCTGCCCATAAACACCGTTTATAAGCCTGTTCCCTGTGCCATATTTCGAGTGAAACGGCTTAGTGCTTCAGATCAGGGGGTTGCTGGCCTGCCGTGGGTTTTCTGTGACACAGATCATGGCCCGTCTGTGTGTGCCGGGAGGGCTGGTGACGAGCAACTGGCACCAGTTCCAGGGATTAAGCCTCCTGCTGACTACGCATGCGGAAACCAAACCGGTCTGGGCCACCTTTGTTGCCCGAAGTCCACAGTGTGGGCTAAGTGGCTTCTGCCACTTGGACCTGAAATATTCCTGCGTCGTGTCCTACGATTCCCGTGTCCCCTATCACTCCAGGTCCTTGCCCCACTGGACAGCAGCAGCTCCCGGCCACAGGCCTCAGCCTATGTGGCTTCCTCTGCCAGGAGACCCCTTCTTTGGAGGACTGACCCAAACCCCGGGGGGTCAGGAATCACCCTTTCTACTGCTGAGCCTCGTACCACCGTGCCCTGCCCAGGCTGCTTCCAGAGCTTTCCTCCCCATGCTCGTAAACCTCCATGACAGGCACAAGCTGCTTTGTCCCCGCCGGCTGCCTGCTGATCGGGCACCTCGATTCCCGCTCTGTGCCGCCCTGGGGTGAGCACTGAGCCCCCGTGGCATGTACCGTGGCTCTGCGGCCACCACGTGAAGCAAGAGAAACATGATTGTGAGTGAGGTGCCAATGCACAGTCTCGCAGGAAACGTGGGCAGCGACACTAGAATAGGCGCCAGGGTCGCGGGGACTTTGACAGAAGACTGCAGCAGGAGAGAGGATACCTAAAGGAGAAGGATGGAGCGGGGGAGCAGGGAGAGTTGAAAGGAAGTGACATGGTAGCTGAGACCTCCACTCTCTGCGGGAGCTGTGAGGCAAGGGGGTGGCGGGAGGAGGAAGCGTGTCCCCTGAAGAGGGGACAGCCTGTGCAGGAGGCCAGGACAGCTGTCCAGATTGAGGGTGGTGACTGGAGTGGTGCAGGGAGGAGGGCAGGGACAGCAGAGGACAGAGAGGTCTGCAAGGCCTGCTCGCCAAAGGCCTCGTTAGCCTGCTTAGGGCGCTCAGACTTTATCCTAAAGCAACAGGGAGCTGTGGGAGGATTTGAGGCAGGGAGGGACCAGATCAAAACAGGGCTTTTTTATAAAACAGGAGACAAAGATAACAAATGGGAGGATTTTGGAGTCGTGCAGCCTTACAGCACGTTTGCAGACATGTTTCGTGCCTCTCCTGACCCCCTCGTGGGTGTCACGTTTGCTAGCAACCTTAATCTCAAATGAACGTGTAGAGTTCTAACAGAAATTTTATTAACTTTTAAATTTTAGTTGTAATGTTAGAGTTATTATAACAAAAAATCAGAGGAGAAAAATGTAAGAATCAGCCAGAAGATCACCGAGCAGAGAGAACAACCATTTTTCTCGTGTGCGGACTCGGCAACGGCCATACATGTGGCATCGCTGAGCATGTGACGCATTTCACGAACTACTGCTCCCACTTAAATACCATTGCCATTCTCCGTGTTCTTAGCATGTCGTTTAAAAACGTCACCTTGGCAATGTCGACGTTGAATTATTCTGTGGATTTTCTTTATTCCTCAAGAAATGATTCTTAACAGAAATCCCAGAAAAAAAAGGAAAGTACGAAATATGAGGAGTCAGTTGCAACCAGGTAGACGTTTTTGTGAACGCCCTTGCGATCTTCAATATTCTATTCACATGTTTATTTCTATGAAAAACTCTTTTTTCTTTTTTTTTTTTTAGGAAGGGAAAGAAAAGCGCATCTTTCTTAGAAATCCATGTGCACCTATCGTTTTGTCACCTGCTTTTCATTTCGTGAGATGCTGCGAACGACTTTACCCATTTGACAAGTATTTCTTTGAGGAGCTGGAAGCCCTGGGCATCTGCCGTCCCCTCCACCCCTTTCCTTTTGTTGAAAGTCTGGCTTAGGAACCTCTCGCCTTCTGATTTACCGGGACAGCTCACATGCTGAGCAGTGAGTGCCTAGTTCTGACACCCGGAACAGGGAGGGAAAAAATGTCCCTTTGCTTCAAGCGGCACCTTCGGGACTCACATGGGTACCGGGCTTGCTCAGCCCTGCCGATGCCATGGTTCCCTATGACTCTCCTGGGGACCTGGACCACACTCCTCCCTGGAAGAATAAATCCCCCCCGCACCCCATATGTCCACTTAGGTTTGCGCCTTCCTCAACCCCACATCCACTGCAATGTACAGAAGTTAGTTTTCTCTCTTTCTTTAGGTATCACTATTACATTTTTTTTCTCGACACCCTGCTAGGCCACCCCTAAAACTGCTGTGCAGGTTGATGTAAAAGTAATTGAGTTACAGTCTCAACACTCGCATAGGACACAGTGAAGGGCAGACAGATGCACTGCTGGGCGAGGAGCGTGTCATTAAGTGCTACGTACGGGGTATGGTGGCGGGACGCAGAAAGAGCATCAGCTCTACAGGGTCGGGAGAGGAGGTATAGGCGCAGTCCTGGAGAGCTTCCTGGAAGAAGGGGCATTGAAAACAACTCTTTCTACCTGTGAAAGTCAGATGTCTGTCTCTACCACTCTATTGGGGACAGTGACGGGGACTCTCCAGAGTCACTGACAACTCCACCATTGCCTGTTTTCAATCTGACAGCCTTTCTTTGGCCTTCATTCTACAAGGCCCGCCTGCAGGAGTGGGCACCACCCACGCCCACCACCTCACTCATTCATTCGCTGGCCAACTGGACGCTGAGAACGTCTGCTCGGTGCCCATGATGGGCCGCGATGTGGGGCCCTCACCTTCCGCGGCCATGACTTGCCTCTCCTGACCCCAGGAATCCGACAGTCCCAGCACAAGCTCCCTGGAGAACTCATTCGTTCTCCTTCCACCAGCCTAGTGCCCTCTCTCCCCTGCCCTCCCCAGCCACTCAGTTTCTCCAATGACACCGACAAGTCCCCCTCTGCGAATCTAAGTTTTTCCCCAGACCCCCCACTTTCAGCTTTATACAGAAAAAAAAGAATGATTGGGTCTCCACAGGGTGCCAAGCACTGCACTGATCACTGGAACCAGAAGGGCGGACCGGCACATCCTTCCCCCAAGGGCAAGGTTAAACAGGAGTGTCTTCAGAGTTGTGGAGCATGGTCTGGAGCGCAGATGGCATGTGCACTCTGGAACATGCGACTCCTGATCGCCCACCGGGCTCGGGTGACACTTCCACACAGACAGTCCACAGCCTACACGACAGGACACGCGGCTTCCGCTGGCCTCCTTGCCAGGCGGAGGGAGCAACAGGCTGGCCCTGATGTCACCCCGAGGGCCCTCCTGGTGCGCCCCACTGCTAAGTGCGTCCCCGCATTATGTCCCCGCATTACGTCCCCGCACTGACCACAGACTCACTTAGCAGACTGAAGGGCCAGTGTCTCCCAGTAAACGGCGGGCAACAGAGGCCCAAGGCTGTGGTCCCCGCAGGTCCTTTCCCCTCCTCTGTGAAGGTCTCAAGTCCATGGCAAATCACTGAGGATGAAGACCTTCACTTCACGGTCCACACCCCAGGTGCGAACCAGGGCTAGATCGCTTATGTCTCACGTGACCCTCGGACGTATTTTGAACTTAGCTGCCAACAAGTTCCATGCGAAAATCCACATGTTCAGTCTCTTTTGAAAAACCTGGAAATCAGGGTGGCCCTGAGCCCACACTCCAGCTGGTGGTGAGCAGAGGCAGCCTCGGAGGAGGCCTTGCTGTCCACTCTCGTCACCCCACCCCTGCCTACCACCTCCCCCGGGCCTGGCTGGCCTCGCCCTGTCACCTGCCTGACCCTGTAGCCACTCATATTCATTTCGACGTAAAGAATTCTTTCCACCCAGAAACGATCTACTAATTATCTTATTGACTGGCAGAGTCCACTCATTTATCGAATTTCCCGGCATAACCAGCTCCAGCTTCATCATAAAAAATAGAAGACTGCGACAGCATGGATTCCAGGAGCCTTTGCTCAGCGCACACAACAGCCAATTAGTCCAAGGAGGCACCGGCCCCCCCTCGCTCCTGCAAGAGCCACCGCCACCCCTGATCTACCTTGAAATGAGCTCAAGATCCCCCAGAGCGGTGTAATTAGCCATCTCTCCCAGGCAGGCTCCCCTGCGGGGACCGGGCCATTTCAAATTAACCCTTTGTCACCTGAACAGATGTCGATGAAAGACGAACTGCGGTTTGTAACTGAGCTCCTGGAAAGACCTTCAGATCTAAACAAGATGCAGCGTTTTCTCTGAAAAGGGTGGCAGATGTTTAAAAATAAACAAACACCCAGCCAGAGCACAGAGCAGGCGCTTTTGATCACGGTAGACCGGCCTACCCTGCAGGAAAGGCTCTGGAAAGCAGCATTGCCAGAGAAATGTTTTTATGTCCCTAAATCACAGGCTTCTAGAGCCTTCTCTCACTGGTGGCTCACAGAGGAGGCAGACAGCTCTCTTGGAAACTCTGTCCAGGGCTGCGTGGACAGGACAAAGGATAGAGGGTCCTCAAGGTCCGATTGGGGACGCCCCTTCCCAGAGAGATGCTGTGCTGGGGGAAAGATAGGGAGAACCTGCTAGAAAGACCCTCCCGCCACCTGTGTCCCCTCAAGTCACAGGATGTGGGCTCCAGGCACGAGCAGGTCAGGAGGCTGGGTTTCTGGTCCCTTCCTCGAGACCTGGGGAGGCCCTGGGCTGGCCTGCAGGACAGGCCTTCTCGGGCTCCGACCAACCTGGTGGGCTCGTCCCGTAGTTTCCACCAGCGGCGGGCGCCCTCCCACGCCCTGTGAAAAAGAGGCAGACTAAGTGGCCCAAACCAGCATCTGATTTCTGCCATCTGTCCCCACATGCCAGGACAAACCACCCACATCAGTGGCTGGTTTCACACAGGAAAAACAAAGACAAAAAAGATAAAAGCACCACTCTACCCTCAAGTGAACGAGATGATCACCTCCCAGGTTCTGGGGTCTTCCTTCACCCCCTCCCTCCCTGCTCACACCTCCCCCAGGCCAGAGGCTCTCTGCTCCCAGAGTCCCTTCTCCCAAAGGCCAAGCTCATTGTGTCATTACCCCTTCAAAGAAACCCTCCAGGCCTCCCCTTGCTCTTAAGGTGAAGGCGGGGCCCTTGACAATGACCCACCCACCCCTCCTCCCCCTACCCTCTCCCACCCACGCTCCAACCACAGGGGCAGGTGGGTGGGTTTTTATCCATGTTCCTCCAATAGTTCAGGCTTCCTCCTGGGAAGAGCTCTGCCTCACGCACCCACTCTGGATTGTCCAGTCCCAATCATCCTCAAAGTCACAGCTCAAATGCCACTTCCTTCAGGAAGCATCTCCCGACTTCCCTCCCTCTCCAGGTGCGCACTCTCTTTGCGACTGCCCTTGGCTTATCAGATTGATGTCCTACGACTAACCCACAGGTGATAAACTTCACGAGAGAAAAGATCTCGTCTGCTTCCCTCCCCACGGCGGCCCCAGCACTCAAATCAGTGTAACCGAGCACACTGCCGAAGCATGACATGAGGGGAAACTGAGCCTGGAATGCAAGGCACCAGCAGACGCCAGGATGGGAGGCGAGGCTGGAAAACCCAAACTCAGAATCAAACCGACTCTCAGCCAGGGATGGATTGATGAAAACCTTCTACTTGCAGATTGTCGTTTGGAGAGATTTTTATTTTGGCAGAACGACTCTCCCTCACACCTGTGTTATATACATGGCAGGTCCTGGGTATGTTGTGGAGATGCCCTGGGCTTTGTTTCTAGTGTCTGTGGCAGTGTCCCCTGCAGGCCTCCTTCCATTATCCCTACCCTACCCTGACACACACATGCGTGGGCTCTGGATCCCTAAATTTAGCCATAAATTGGTGCCTTTTGGTTTTCTTCCCCTTTTCAATGTAAGTGGTGACCTGAATGTCCCTTTCCACACAGCCAGGGGATATTAATTTACAAGCAAGCAAAAAAAAAAAAAAAAAAAAAAAAAAAAAAAGAGGAGGAAGAGGAAAGGGAAAGAAGGAAAAGAGAAAAACACTGTGCAAAATGTCTGATCTGTGATCTTGACAAGATCCAAGAAGTCATTGTGACCTATGAAGCGAGGATGAGCGGTCCCAAGGAGAAATCCGTGCTGGACGTGGAAGGGTTGGTTATCTGGAGATGAAGAGCACCAATCTCAAATTAGAGGCTGCTTTGGAGGCGGCCATAAATAGCAAGGCCGCACGGAGGACACGGTCAGCAGAGTGGAAGATAAACCTGAGAAAACTCACTCCCTTCTTCCCCTAAACCCAGAGGAAATGGTTAAAGGATTAAACATCACGAGAGAGAAGCCACAAAAGGAGCAGAGGCACTATAGGAAAATGAAAGAAAATGCTTGGATCCAAGTAAAGACGATAATGTTTAAATGGAGACTGGACTGTAGGTAAGTAAGACCCACAGATAGAAACACTGCGGCAAAAATTTTCTTTTAATTCTTACAAATATCCAGGGGAAATATCACGTGGCTTCGGGCTTGAGCTCTGTGACACAGAAGGGCAGAAGACACTGGCTTGTCATTTACAGAGCACTCACGTGAAGGGTTCTGTAGCCAGCCAGGTGGCCATCCGGGGAGAAGTCTCCAGAAAGATGTTCTCATATGTGCAAAGACCCATCCCGAATGAGATACTTAAAGGCTCGTGCCAGAAAGACGAAACAGCGGCCAGAGGGAAATACTCCAGGACGAGGAGATAGCAGCTAGGGAGGATGAGCCGTGTCTACTGATGCCAGCTCAACAGAACAGAGATGATAGCTTTAAAAAACTCTTTTAGTGGTGATGCAAGAGTGATTGTCACCCCCTCAAATTTTTTAATAATGAAAAATCCACAAAGTCTGGGGCAGAAAACATTCAAAAATAAAATTTCTCAATGTCCAGGAAATAAAACAAAAAGGAGTGCCCTACAATTCTTGTTTATTGAACTTTCTGGGGGCCAGCCCCACCCTGAGACTACCTAAGGGCCCACCCTGTCACCTCATTAGCATGAACCCTGGTGGGTCTGATCTATAGGGACCCCTATGAAGAGCAAATGACTGTCCCACTGCTCAGGAAATCCCCCATTTTAGGAGCTCAGTGCCAGCAACCAGGGACAAAGACCAAAAACACTTATTATAGCACAGCTGTCTAAACTAGGTACTTTTAACATACATGCCATGCATCCTCAGACATTTCCCTCTTCCGATATTATAGCTTTTCCTTGGGATCGATATGCCCCACCAGGACAGCCACGATATGTCTGTAAGACATGGTCGCCGCTCCCCCAGGGGACAGGACCAGTTGTCTCCATCTTCCCAAGCTGAGAATAAGATCCTGAATTCCTTTCTATTGGTTTTCTTTTTTTAGCTAAAATTTGCTGAGCCCCAGTGCAGGGCCAGCCACCTGTTCTGCTTACGATCTCATCTTCTCAACAACCCAAAAGTCAGACACTATTATTAATCTCCATTTTCAAGCTGGGGAAACTAAAACCCCGAAGGCTTAGGTGTCCTGCCCAGCGTCACACAGCTGGTAACTGGTGGAGGGGAACTCAAAGCCAGGCGTCTGCTCCATCAGCAACATCAGCATGCCCACTGTCCAGCCCTCCCCACATCGTATCAACAAACGCACCTCCACCTGTCAAAAGGGCCCCCTTCACCTTGCTAAGCTAGGTGCACATTGCACCCCTACACAGAATGCTCGAGGAGCCCAATACTGTCTGCTGTCAGAGCTGCGCTGGCTTCCCCTGACACCCCAACAGACTGGGGTTCACGAGTTTGTCTTATGCACGTTTAGAATGGGAGGCCCTTCTCCTGAGGGTGCCCCCCGATTCTGAGCCCCGTGATCTTGGGGCGAGGGTGAGTTCCAAACAAGGCCTGGAGTGAAGTCCGGGTTGGAGGTAGCCTGGCAGGAGGCTGCGGGCACAGGTGTACGCACACTGGGAACACGTATGGGGGTACGGGCTGGGTGGCACACCTAGGCTGATGGGGCCACTGAGGTAGAGATGTCAGGGACGCTGTGGGCGGTACAGCCTGTACCTTCTCATTGCGAGCTCCTTCAGGGTCCTCGCCATTTACTTGTCACCGAACAGGAGGCCGTTCTTATAACTCAGCTACACCCCTGTGCAATAGCGGCCACCAGAAGTGGGGTGTTCGCCAAGGAATACGGTCACCCCACAGTCCCCTTACACAGACCAGGGGCCCTCAGGCCTCAGAATTAAAGCAACGTCATTTTTTGTGTGTGTCCTTGGCCCCACCAGGGCCCTGCATGACAGGGGCTCGGAGTGGCACCTTCCACGGATGACTCAAGCTCTCGGTTTCAATCTGTTCCAACTGCTGCGTGACAGTCGCGTTTTCGAGCCTTGTCATCCTCGGAGCCATTAAGTCAGCAGGCACAGTTGTCTGGCACCGAGACGCAGCTTGGGCGGCACAGGGTTTAGCAGACGATCCATCAGAGGTGCTTCTCTCCACTCGGCAGCCGCCCACCTCCACCCCCACACCCTCACACACGCAAAGTGGGGGGGGGGAAACAGAATGGCACCCTCAAATAAATAAATAAAAAGGACGCCTTCTGTGCCCTGAATGCAGTGCAGACGCTCCGCGACGGCGCCCGGTTATTCTTAGGGTCTGAATTCGGAGGCGGCAGGTGGCATTCCGGCCTGTGTGCTCTGGCGTCCGGCCACCTGGGTCTGCATCCTGGCCATGCCCCGTCCAAACTACGGGATCTCAAGAAGCTACCAGACCCTGCAAGCCTCAGTGTCCTCACCTGTGACGCGCGTGCCAGTGACAGTCCCTACCTCCATACATTGTCAACTAAATGAGACGGTGTGTGGAGCTCGCCTGGCTTAGGGCAAGCACACAGGGACGTCAGCTGTTGTCAGGGAAAAGCAGAGCGAGGGACTAAGGAGATGGAAATCATCAGCAAAACCTAAATTCTCAGGAGGAAGGAGCTGGAGCCGGGGGTTGGGGAGAGCGGAGACGTGGGAGCTCTGGGGTAATTTCATGCACGTCTGAAAATTAGAAATGAGAGGGGAGTGTGTTTCCTCCCCGCTCTGAGTGCCGTGAGCTCTCGAGAGAACGGTCCTGCCTAAACAAACGTTATTTTTTAATGCTTTTATGGGCAGGGAAGGCAAATGACTCTCCTCTGATGTGAATTCCAGAGTTGGAACGGGCGCTGTTTCCACTCCCTCTCCGGCCCTATACAAATGGCAGTCAGGTTTCCCGCACAGCGGCCGGCACAGAGGAATGCTTTCTTCAGTGGGGACCGGGGGCCACTGCTCATTCAGCCTCCCTGGGCAAGCATCCCAGGTCCTCAGACCTCCATTTAGAAAGCCTCCACAGGGAAGAGAAATAATATGTTCCAGGTCCTCCAAGATCTTCGAGTGCCGTGCAGATATCAACAGATTAATTCTCCAAAAATGCGTCCAAAGGCATCTGAGCACTCGTGAAATGTAAGTGAAGTCTCCATGGGCCCCCCTTCCCGCATGCCGTGCTCAGAGCAACCACCTTGATGTGAGGGCCCAGAGTAAATGCAGACGCTCCCTCCTTGATCTGGCCCGACGCCCTCCCTCCCCGGTCTCCCCATCAGGCTGGTACCCAGCTCCTTTGGCCTTGAGGCTTTGGCACTTGCTGTGGCCTCTGCAGACCCTCCCCCACCCTCAGGCCTCTCCCTCGTACTGTACCCTCATAACCTCAGAGTGCCCCCGTGACTCTCTCAGGCACGCCCGCCCTGTCTCATTTCCACCTGACACTGACCATCAAGTCCAACTGCCTTCCATGTGCTTGTGTCCTTGTTCACTGCCACCTGAGCTAGGTGAGCTCCCGGGACTTCCACCTGCTGCTCTTCCAGCACCTGTTGACATGCATTGCACGTAATAAATAGGTGCTCAGTGGTTTTTTTGATGAACAAAGAAACGAAGGCTAGAACAACCTGATTCATTTACCCAAGCTCGTGCTTAGAGTGATAATGTTACACTCTGTAACTAGAACGTTCATCTCTAAGACACTAAAACCCTTACAAACACCATCCCAGGGCTGAGCCTGCCCCCGAACCATCTTCCTTTGGCTTGCATAGACTCGAAATGTCCTCAGGAGATCAAATCCAGGCTCTCTGAGGACACTGCTGTCCCCAAAGACCACACGTTCGGTACAAGGCCCCCAGTGCTCAGCCTGCTCTGGGGGCTGCTGTTATGGCTCCATTAGACAGTATGGCAAATTGGGGACATGAGGTCAGGGGCCACTGGGCTTTAGGCGCTGGAGCCCTGGAGGTCCCCTCCAGCCCTCCTGATGATGAAGAATAGAGGTCGAGAGTGGAAGGAACTCACGGAGAAATGAGAGCACAGAGAGCCAGAGTGAGAGCTCAGTTTCCCATTTCACGGGACCCAGGACTTCCCAGGGAAGGAGGCCTCACAGCTACTGCCCACCCACGATGTGCGATGCCTGTTTTAGATGAGAAGAAAACAAGGCTCAGAGTTCAAGTTCATGGGTTCCCGGTCACTGGGAAGTGGAGGTAAGAGACCATATGTGAATTCAAGCTTATCAGTCCGCAAATGCTCTGCTATTTCAACTCTCATACCTCTTCCCCATCCACGGGGAGGGTCACGTCGGTGCCAAAGGAGTTTGTGAAAGCTTGCTTATTCCCGACAGGACCATGAAGCCAACACACAGCTGCTCTCTGTCAGGCCACGTGCTGTGTTACCTTGGTCAATTTTCACAGCAGCCCTAGGAGGCTGAGGCGGGTGGGCAAAGCTGCCTGAATTTACACCAGAGCGCTTACAAGCCAGGTGAGTCAGGCTGGCATCACCTTTGTGTACTTTGGTTTCCTCATCAGTGAGATAGGAGGAGCAACACCAACATTTTTCTAAGGATGAAATTAACTACTGCCTATAAAGTGCGTAGAGCCATGCCTGACCCACAGCAAGTACCCATGAGTACCACCTGTTATTACTCATCATCCTTAAACAGAGAATTAAACAGGGGCTCCGAGGGTGGCACGAGGTCTCCATGTGGGTGACCTGTAGGAACCGCAAACTCAGGACACTGACATGGGGTTCTTCACTACCCTTTCCCCCCACCCCACCTGGATTCTGCACAACTGCTCAGACTGGGACCCAACCCCCTGCCCACCTGGTCCCTCTTGCTCCCTACATTCAAGCAGTCTCCTAGCCTTAGGCACGTTCTCCAAACCCGCCCCTTCTTACTGTCCCCACTGCCTGTGCCTGAGTTCAGACTCTCTCCACGGTCCTTAGGACCCTGTGGCAATTCCCATGGTCTCCCTAGCACCAGCCCATCCGTCCTCAACACAGCTGCCACCACAGTCTCCCCAACCACGTCCCATTTGCCTGCATATCCATCCTCCCCCTTCCCCTGCAGGTGTGCTCCTCGGGCCTCCTGGCCAGCTGACTTCTGACCAGATCTGGCCAATGGAAAGCACTGGTGGGAGAGCTGGGTAGAAGGAAAGACAGCAGTTAGAGCCTTTCTCTCCCAGGCTCTCTGCCCCAGGCAGCGACTCTGGCCAGTCTGCATTTCTCCTACAGCTTGAGCTCGGCTGGACAGCTCCACCATGGCTCTGCTCCCTACAGGACAGCTCCCACCACCCTGCTGGACAGTGCCCACCGTGGATCTGCTCCCTACTACCCAGCTCCCATTGTGGATCTGCTCCCTACAGGACAGCTCTCCCCACCCTGCTGGACAGCCCCCACTGTGGATCTGCTCTGTGATAAAGTCCAAACACTTTGGAGTGACCTTCAGGTCTCAAATTCTGGGCCCAAGTCACATGTGAGGACAAGCCTTCCTGCAAACACTCTGCTTCCCTGCCACTGAAACCCTTCTGTCCCCCAAAAGCAGCTCCGTGCGTTCCTCACTCAGGGCCCTCTGTGCCTGGCAGGTTCTGCCCTCATGGCCAGTCTCGTCGCTACAGGTCGTTCTCCACACAGTGGTCAGTGACCCTTTCATCTACTTGTTTATTTTTATTCTTACTGAGATGTAACTGATACACATTGTCATAGTAGTTTCACGTACACCACACAGTGACTTGATGTTTGCACATAGTGTGAAACGATTGCCACAATAAGCCTCGTTCACACAATCTCTTGTGAAGCAAACTTTCATGATCGACTCTTAGCGCCTTTCGAATACACAGTACAGCATTGTGAAGTGAAGTTGCCATGCAGTGCGTTAGAGCCCGTGACTTATGTATCGTATAATCGGAAGTGTGTACCCTTTAACCCCTTTCACCCGTTTCCCCTATGCTCCCCACCACTGGCACCCATTAATCCGTTTGTATCTATGAGTTTTGTTTTGTTTGTTTGTTTGTTTGTTTGTTTGTTTTTAGATTCCACACGTTAGTGAGATCATACGGGATGCAGGTATCTTTTCAAGACAGCCATTTCCTGTTCTTTGGCTACACACCCAGAAGTGGAATTGCTGGGTCATATGGGAGTTCCACTTTTAGTATTCTGAGGAGCCTCCATTCAGTTTTCCATAGACCGACGCTTCTAAAATCAGACTGTCACGCCCTTCTTAAAACCCTTCTATGTCTCCAAATCAGATCCAAGCTCCCTGCCTGCAGGGCTCTTCCCTGAGGACCCCCAGCATTCTTCCTCCTTGCCATTCAGGTCTCAGCTGACCACATACCCCACGTTGCCCTTCAGCACCACTTACCCGCTAACGCATCCCTGCAGGCCTGGTTCAGCACGAGTTGGTGGTACCTTCTTCAAAGTGTCCATGGAGTGCTCTGCCTTTGCCATTGCTCTCATTATCGTCATGATCACTGTCATCACTGCTAAGACGGACTGAGTATTGCACTTACTCTGTGGGAGGCACTTTCTAAGAGCTTTACACGTATTATTCCCTGAAATTCTTACAACTCTACAGCCAGCATTCTTATTCTATTTCACAGGAGGGGAAATTGAAGCAGGCGTGGTGGCCCTGGCCACTCAGCTGGTGACAGGCAAACCCACAGAATGGTGAACACCCCAAGGGTCAGGAACACAACCTCACCCCTTCCTTGCCAACTTTTTCCTGGGCACCAAGAGCACACTCTGTGCCAGGTGTGGAGACACAGTGGACTCGCCACAACAGTTTGTGTGTTGTTGTCGTCAATGAAACGAGTGACCTAAAGAATAAAGAAATCGCTCTGTGTGCTCTGGCTGCCAGCAGATGCTCCACCTCTCAGTTTCCCAAGTCAAAAATGTTTAAGGAGAAAAAGAGACAGTTACCTTTAAACTTGGTAAAGAAAAGTCCCACTGGAAAGAAATTGGATTTTGAAACAAGAGACAGGTCCCTTTGCTCTGTGAAGGGTTTGTGCTTTCATTACTGGCATTCGGATAAGGGTTATTAAAACCATAGAAAAGGCTAACATGGATCTATAGCTATGGATTTTTTTTGTTTTTACCTTTTACTGCATCTGAGCTCGCGGGATTGATGTCTCTTACTAGCAGGAGTCCACAGTTTGGGGAATCTTTTATTTATAGTGATCTGGTGTTTGAAATAGGTTTAGTGACTTATGGGGTAGTAGTCTGCTCTCCGCGGGATCTGGGGAGCAACCCGAGTATGCAGAGTTTGGGGTCCCAGAAACAGATGGGGGTCAAGGGGGACAGCATGACCTCCTGTACAGCAAGCTCTATTTCTGGGCTGGAGATGCAGGGCAGAAACCAAGGTAGCCAGCCAACTCCCACCAGGGAGCAACAGGGAACCCCCGCGCCAGCCCCAGCTGACCCCCCTTGGCCTCTCACCAGGCCCAACCCTGACATCTTCAGAGTGAGGCTGCTGGGGTCAGGACTCACCCATGGACAGGAGGGGAGGACGATCAGACAAAGATAATGCTGGTGCAAATAGTAACAATGGCTAACACACAAGGAGTGTTTTCCAGGGGCCTAAACCAGCCTGAGCACTACCATCTTTGCACCCACCCTGGACGCAGCTGCTCAGTGCTTACCCCCATTTGACATAGATGAGGAAACTTAGGCACCGTGAGGCTGAGCATCTCACCCGAGAACACAGAACTGAGAAGGGGAAGACCCCAGGTAGTCTGACTCCAGAGCCCTGCTCTTAACCAAGAGTCACCAAACAAAACGAAAACTTAAATGAAGTAGAGGACACACGCAGAAGTCGCAAATCCCACCCAGTGGCAGTCCCAGAAGGGAGAACAGAGAGGAACAGATGGCGATAATTGGACACAGTAGAAGAAAGTTCATACGTGAAAGTGCTTCGACCAGTGGCTGGTTCATAACAGGCCTGGGTGCGCGTGTGTTGGATACTGTTACTCTTGTGAAATCAGAATTGTCTTACGATGCAAGTTTGATGAAGAAAACATAAAAACGAAGGCAGTACCCACAAATTCACTTATAAATGCAGACACACAGTTTTAAATGAAGTATTAGAAAATTAAAGTCATGAGTCCATAAAAGAACGATACGCCTGCTCTGGGAACGTGAAAATGGCTCAACGTCACACGTCTGTCACTATAATCTCTTATATAAATCAAGTAAAGGGGAAATTTCTTATGTTGTATGGTTATAAGATAAATCTACAAAAACCAGAAGATTTTTTTTTTTACTATCCTAGTAATTTTCATGTCTTTTAATAATGATTAAATAAACTTAGAAAAGTGGGTTTGGGCAGTAGGAGATCATGGCACGTTAGTCCAATAAATCCTGTACTTATTAAATGTACAGTAGGAAAAATTCAAACTGGAAGATAGCACTTGTGGGGATGGGTAGCAATGGAGATACTGCAGGCAGAGAGACTTTTAGGAAATTATCGCCATAGTATCGTCTAGCGGTCCCTAATCTTTGAGGCCCCAGGGACCCAGGCTCCTATGAGAATCTGATGCCTGGTGACCTGAGGTGGAGCTGAGGCAGAGATGCTGGCGCTGGGGAGCGGCTGAAAACAGATGAAGCTTTGCTCGCTCACCTGCCTCTCACCTCCTGCTGTGCGGTCCGGTTCCTAACAGGCCACAAACCAGTTCATGACCCAGGATTTGGGGATCCCTGGTCTAGTCAACAGGAAATGAGGAATGGAGCTGGGACATAGCCTTTCCAGAGAAATAACTATTAGTAATATTTTGGAGAAATCAACAGAATTCAGTAAGTGATGTCCGGACTGAGTTGGCAGTTAGGGCTTGGAGGTCCAGGAGTGTGCAGAGCCATGCAAGCCAGGGTAGAGCTTCAGAAAGGGTGATGGCCGGTGGTTGGACACCAAGAAAGGGCCAAGCAGGAGAAGCAGGGCTCTGGGGAAAAAGGTGTGGTGAAGCGTGGGGTGGGGTGGGGTGGGAGCCACTTGCCATCTGCCGGTCAAGCAGAGATAAGAAGTAGGTGCGCTAAAGAATCCAAGCTACTTTTCATAAAAATGAGTAAGAGTACATACTGTCATATTTCATTTTTTTAAAACTGTAGGAAATGCAAAGTGACATGCGTCAACGGAAGGCAGGTCAGCGGCATCTGGGAAGGCAGGCGAGGGCCTACCAGGGGCACAGGACGCCTCTGAGGTGGTGAACATGCTCATTATCTCGCTGGTGAACACACAGGTCAAAACTTACCAAACTGCACACTTTCAACATGTGCAGTTTATTATATGTCAATTGAAATTAATACACTAAAAATATCTCAAAAAGGCTACTTAAGTATAACGAATTTTTTAACTGGATGGATGGATGGATGGATGGATGGATGGATGGATGGATGGATGGATGGTTGGTTGGTTGGTTGGTTGGTTGGTTAGAGGATGAGTGGATGGGTAGGTAGAGGGAGGAGGGAGAGAGAAGGAGGATAGGATGGGGGGATAGAAAGATGAAGTCACCTTCCCTTCACTTGTGGCCTAAGACATGGGCCCTTTCCCATTTATTTAATAAGCACTTCCTGTCACCTTGGGGCTCATCTGTCTCCCTGTCCATCCTGCATTCATTGTCTGTCCTGACTCCTGCCATCCCTAAGGACAAACCTTTGATCACTAATTGCACTGTCCTTAGATTTGTCTCTCTCCAGGACCTTTATTAGTTTAGAGGTTTTCTCCTCTCACATTTCTGGCACCTTAGCACAGCCTTAACACACTCAAAAAGGCACTCAATAAAGATGTTTTGGTTAATTGATTTACTGATTCATTAATTGGAAAAGCTATAAATTCTATCAGGTGTTAACTATTTCCAAAATCTATTGGAACTTGGAGAACTGGATTTTTAATAAACTGCTCACCTTCAAATATATGTATATGGGATCTTCGACTTCCAAATTTTTCTATAATTGCCACATAATGCTTTTATAATCAGGAAACTGGCTCTATAAATAACTAAATAAGTACACCTACCACTTAATTTTTAAAAACAACAGCCTCATCAGATTCATTGGCGACTCTGGCCAAATTAGACTGGGTCTTTTCATTGTCTGTGTTGTGCCAGAGGTTGGCATCCCCACCCCTCTTCTTCAAGCTGAAAGTGGTTCTGGAAGATTCTAGTGGAAACCACAGTGGAAACCGAAACCATGGATTCATGGAACGGGGCCATCGGGAAAGGCAGCCAAGGCCAACCAAAGCCGTCTGCTTAGACAAAAGCCCTGATCCAGCACTTTGCTTAGAAAGTTCCAGTGGTATTTATAGCTTTGTAAAGCTTTGGGGAACGTGGAACACTCAGCCGGGTGGAATCCTGGCTCTGAGAGGCACCGGGCACAAAGCCTTCCCTCTTGGCTTAGACAGCGAGCCAAGTTTCGGGCCCCTGAGTCCTGACCTCCGAGGAGACATCTGGCCTCTCTGCTCCCTTTGTTTGATGATATTCATTTTGTCCTACTTGACTCAAAGAGCAGGCAATAGTACAGCCACCATTCCGCAGTGCTTGTCACATCTGAGGCCTGGACTTAGAGTCCTTTCATTGTCACAAAGAGCACTATTTGTAAATGACCATCCTACAGATGGTGTAACTACGGTGCAATGTGGAGATGAAGTCATTTACCCTCAAGGCTCATTCTGCCGAGTTAAGTGGTGAATCAGGTGTGAACTCAGGTCTGTCTAGCTCTAAAGCCCTACGTCTCTACCGCACACCACTACAGGGGTCTGAGTAAGTGAGAGAAAGTACAAACAGAAGTGTAAAGGAGAGAGAGCCACCATTCACCGAGCCTCTACTGTGCGCTGAGCATCTCTCACGAGTCACAAATATCAACTGCTCTCAAGGCGAAAGTCATGTTATATTTCTTCATCTGTTTAAAGCAGACATAATCCAGTCTGAGCCCCACTCCAAACCCTCGAGAAAGCAGGGCTATCAAGAGGTTGAGTTAGCGGTCATTGATTTGGCCCTCCCTTCCATCATTTTAAAGACCCCCCTATTTCTTTCTGGGGTCCTGGAAAGCCCCAACTCACACCAGTGGCTGGCCTCCCATGCAGGGCCGAGGGGACCACTGCCCACTGTGCCCACATGGAGCCTGGCCTCAGGGTATTGTCCCCATGACCCCTGAGGTCCAACAGCCTGAGGAAAAGTCTGTTACCCCCCCCACCCTCCCATCCAGAGGGTCCAAACTCAGACCTTAAGGACATGTAGGGGGACTTGTCCTGGGCAAGAACAGAAAAAGGACACCCGTTCTTTTCCGATGAACAGGACATGAGTCATCCTTCCACAGGCTACTCCGCTGTATTAAATTCCAAAAGGAGTCCTGTCACAACACCCTGTCACATATGCATTTTCCCATTCGATCCGCACACCAGCTCCAGGAGGACCTGGGGGGAGGCGAGGGCGGGGGCCCACTGCTTTGCTACATGCCAGCCAAGAGGGCTCAGCTTCTACCACCCGAGGGAGAGCGAGAAGGAGGAAGGGGAGTCTTCCCCAACCAGCCAGGTCAGCCTACACCCCCCAGGTTGTCAGGGGTGGGGACAGGCATGATTTTGTGTGATCACTGCTAATATATGACAGGCACTTATTATATCTACATAGTGTGTAAACCCCTTAAGCATATTTTTCCAATTTTTCTCACAACAACCTAAAACAGATGGTACCATCCTGGTTTTGCAGATGAAAAAACAAAGGCTTATGAAATTCAGGCTCTTCCCCAAGATCTCGGGGCAGCAAGTGCAAGAGGCAGGATCTGAACCCAGAGGTTCTGCTGGCCCTTTTTATACTGTACTTTGCAATCCAAACCCACGAGGCAGCTTACAGCCGAGCAGGTAAAGGGTTGGAGAGGTGAAATAACACACTCAGATGGGTAGGTGACAGAACCAACGTCCCCCTCGCCACACCAGAGTCAGCCTGCCAGAACCATGGCCACGCAGAAGGAAAGCACTTTGAAAAGCTAAGGACATGCAAACCTAAACCTAATGTTTTCCTGAAGTTCGAGGGCGTCCTTGCCCCTGGAAGAGTCAGTGGTTCTTTCCTCGGGCTGTCTGATCATGGGGTCTAGGCAGGAAGCAAGGCTCGTAGGTCCTCAGGGGCGCCACACACACACAGAGGCCATTCCATCTAGAAGGATTTGTAAAGATCCATGAAAAAATAATCACGAAGTTTGATATGGTGCTCACCAGGTGCCGGGCCATGTTCTAAGCGATTTATAAACGTAGTAACTACTGCTTCTTCGGTACTAACGCCAAGGCTGATCCGCCTGCTCTCGGGGTAAGCACTGATTTGTCGCATTTGCCAGTGTCCCTGGTGTAAATACTGTCACTGTGGCCATTTCCAGCTACCACATGGCACGCCATCCTGTCACTGCCACCACGCAGGCCTGATAGACTCAGACAGCCTCCAGAGCATAAATCATAGTAAAACAGAGTCAGATAACTAGGAATTGATGCATTTGACTGCTTGTTATCTTTGCTTTTAATGTAACCTTACAAGTTTATCAAATTTAATTTTTAATAATGGCTGCTTTCAGCGACCGGCTGACGGGTTGTCCCAATAATTCGACAGCTGGCTTTCATAAGCTTGCTCTGGCTTCAGCCAATACTGGCTGGTACCGTCACTGCCATTTTAAGGAGGATGAAACAAGGCACAGAGAGGCTGGGTGATTCAGAGAAGATCACACAGCTCGGAAAGCAGTAAAGCCAGGATGTAAACCCAGGCAGTCTGGCTGCAGGGCCTGGGCTTGGAACCACGACACCTGATTTGCCTGCAAAACCGTGTCCTTCTGTCCAGACTGTCAGCCCATACATGTTCTTTCATGCTGTCTTGGATATGTGTCCGCTGTATCTGACCGGTGACTCACAGGACCTTGGGGGAGAGCTGAGGACTCCAACTGCCTCTGTAGGGAGGGCTCAGGGGCCCAGCCCTGGCATGCCCTGTACCTGGCCTTGCTCCGCACCTGGTGGTGCCCTGCACTGGCCGCACCCCACACCTGGCAGGGCAGGCCTTGCTCCCAGCCTGCCAGTGCCTGCATTCACCCGCACACCTATTATAGAAAGGAAGGTCCCTTACTGTAGCCCAAGTTATAGCTGGGACACAGGCAAATTGCTGGGTTTTACTCGCTCATAAACCGAGCGGAACCCGGGGGAGTGTGCATCACCCTAAATGGCATCCATGACTCATGGCCCAGCAGGCGGGCGGGCGTTCCCCCCACAGGTCCCCCCGAGGCCCCGCCGGCGCCTCTCATGCCCCAGCCAGCGCCCGCGTGCTCAGCTTCTCAGGTGGCCATGGCGCATCTATCCATCAGACCCAAGTCCCAATTAGTTTCCTAGCAGGACCCGGGGGAGGAACCAAAGCGACAGCACCGTGCCCCACCCCAGGGACACAGATCGATACTCGGGCAGCGGGCGGCGTGGGCCCACGGGTGCTACTCTCAGGAGTCACGGGGGGCATGGCCCACCCTCCCCGCAGTAGGCCGGGGCTGCTTGCCACCTTGGGTGGTCAGGGCACAGACACCTGGGTGGTTTTCCATTGCCCGGATGAGCAAGCGCCAGTTACAGCCTGGCTCTTTGCACGTGATCTCGTGACAATGCTGTGGCCGAGGGATTTATCATGTCCCCCACTTTACAGATGGGGAAACTGAGGTCAAGTCACTTGCTCTGGGTCACACGGGCAGTCTAAGTGGCAGAGCCAGGGTTTAAGCCCAGAAACTCTGATTCCGAGACCCGGGTGCTTTGTGCCACTCTGTGCTGCTCCCCCCCTCCCCCGGGGGAAAGGGAGGGAAGCTCGCGGGGATCACAGGTCTGATGAAAAGGTGACATTTACCTTCAAAGACACTGCAAAAGGCTGACAGGAAGGTGGAGGTGCACTGGACGAAGATGAAACCATCAGGGCTTCAAGCTGAAAGAAAACATTCATCAGACACTTACATCTGTTAAGCATCTTCCCAGGGACAAGGCTCCTTGCCTGGTTCTGGGGTTCAGGAATCATTAACACATGTATTCAAATGTCCCCAAGAGACGAGTCAGGCAGAGGGACGAGTAAATCCCTAACCAGAACACGTGGCAGAACATCCAACACAGGCTGAATATAAGCAGACGTCCCTGCACCCATGTCTCCTTCCCACCCCAGGGGAAGATCACACCGTAGGTGGGCTGGCAAGACTCCCCACACGAGCGCCCCGACCTCTGCAGGGCCCCACCCCGCTCCCAGCCAGCCTTTCCGGTGTCCTGCTCCACATCTTCAAGGCCAGCTTCTAAGACTTCAAGTCCTCCTTCTCCTAGAAAATCACAGCTAACTCTAGGGCGAGCTGAAAGCTTCCACTGGCCAACTCCTCTGCCTCCGTATCTGCCAATGTTCACCCGTCATCTCCATCCCTCCCCCACTGAGGGCCAAACCACAGAGACAGTCCAGTTTTGTGAGGCCCACGATGGGCCCGAGGCCACAGGGCTGCCAATCAACAGAAACCAAGCTGGCGTGCACGGTGGACAGAGGAACAAGGAAGGGAACATGCGGAGCCAAGGGGAGGGTCTGGATAGCTCAGAGAGGTTAACTGCAAGGTCAAAATCATAAGGCATTCCAGCATATGGGACCAGGGGAGCAAATCCCAAGACAGGCAAGTAGGAGAGTGAGCCAAGCAGCCAAGGGACTGTTTAGGATGCCTCAGGGGCCCTGTCCCCTGTGATCCACAGGAGGACAAAACTGTGAAAGAGTGCGATGAGGGCGGGTACTCGAGGATGCTGCCACTGCTTCTCTCCTGCCAGACAGCTTACAGACGTGGGGGAGAGTCGCTGCCATGTTGATGGTGTCTGGCCGGCATGCCCAAGAGGCCAGCACCCCATCATCCCCCAATAAATCAGGAGGTCATTTTTCACTGAGCTGAAGCTCAATACTCCCATCGTTTTCTCCCCTAACCAGCCCTGAGATTGCTCTGTGCTCTTTATTACCTTTCAATGACTTAAGCCCCTGAACTGGATAACTTCATCAAGGTGTCAACCTAAACAGATTTTCCCCATAATGGCCCAACTCTCACAGGTTCTTAATGAAAAATATTGATTCCCAAGGATTAGTTGCAGATTTATGTGTCGGGATGCTGATCTCTCTGTCACCTGGCACCTTATCGGTGGATGAAAGGACCTAGTTTCCCTCCGTGGTTTTAAAAAAAGCAATCACTGGCAGCTTAGGTCCAGAAAAAACAAATAAAATCCTGTGTCAGGATCCCAGACGACACTTAACAGATGTGGGTGGGGGGTGGCGCAGACACCTGTCTGTCTTTCCTCATTAGCGACTTCGGTGGTCGGGTTCTGGGGAGACCAGACACGGAGAAGCTGGGAGCCAGGGTGACAAGTGGCCCTCCGGGGTGACTGATTTCTGGGACAGTCTGGAGAGAGGCATGCTGTGCACACCCCGTCTGGGGCTGAAGACACCGACTGGAAGGCTGCCGTCTTGGAGCGGCGGCCCCCCACACCGGCCTCGGCAGGCCCTGCCAGCTCACTCTGTCAAACACAGCCAACTCTACAGGGACAATGAGCTGCAGAGGGGATCCCAGCCCTGACCCAGAGGTGGCCAGAATGGAACAGGATTCATCCTTCATCTATTCGATATGTATCTAGCGAGGGTCTTCTCTGTGCCAGCCTGGGGACACCATGGTCAGCAAAGTCAGATGTGGGTTTCCACTCTCATGAGAAGGGCAGGCCAAAGAAAGAAATTTCTTAAACCACAAGTAGAGGCAGAATGGCAGCTGTGACAAGAGCAGATGCTGGCGGTGGTGACATAGAGCTGCAGGAGCCTGTAACGAGGGGATTTACCTGATGAGAAGGGTCAAGAGAGGTATTCTTGAGGAAGTGATGGTCAAGGTGACACCTAAAGGGGGAGGACTGGTCATTGGCATAGTGGGAGGACGGGGGACATTCGGGCAGAGAAAGCAGTCTGTGCAGAAGCCCTGGAGGGAGGGAGCAGCACCCCAGCAGGCTTGGTCAGGGCCACTATTCTAAGAACTGGGAGCCACTGGGCAGTCCAGCAGGAGGCTGGCCTGATCCCATCCTCACTTTGCAAAGATGGCTTTGGAGAAGGAGGGAAACTACTTTGGAGCGAAAGCGGGAAGCAGAGGAAGGCTTGGGGGTGGGGAGTCATGGGGGTCCAAGTGAGAGCAGAAGTGACAATGCTCCCAGGGACGGGGTTGGAGAGAAGTGGGCAGAATCGAGGACCATTCAGAGGGAAAACCAGCAGGCCTCCGTGCCGACCTGACTGTGGGGGGTGGGGCAGGTAGGGGAACGGGGCACAGGAGGACTCCCAGAGGGTTTCTCGGCTAGGAAGCTCCTCGGCTAGAAACTGGCCGAGACTTCAATAAAGGGCCCAAGGGAAATGAGGTAGTCCCTGAAGCCATCCTGTCCTGTCGCTACTCAACTCCGCTGTGGTGAAGGGAAAGCAGCCACGTACAACATCCAAACAATGTCTGTGGCCGTGTCCCAATAAAACTTTATTTACAAAGCAAGTGGCCAACACAATGGGCCCCATGGGCTGTACTTGCCTCCCGAGCCCCTGCCCTAGAAAACCAGGAAAAATCCAAAATCTAGGCTGACTCCTGGACACCCATGCCCTTGTAAGCCACAGCGTCCACTGACATAGGGGCCCCTTCCCAGGCCTGGACATCTTGGACCTACCCAGAGAAATGAAGTCAAGCACTGAGCACTTGGGGTGGGGTCCCCACAAAAGACCTAGGGTCAGCAGGAGAGTCCCAGAGCTGGAGAAGGGCCGACAGAATAGACCCCAGCTTCCCCGGAGCCCTGCTGCCTACACATATGAATCCATACTTGTGATGGATTTGTTTTAAAAAGTCCAGAGACACAGAAGCAGCCAACAGGTGCCTCCATGCATGCCTGGGCATGGGCAGGAGGCTTCCACACGTACACATCTTTAAGTCGTTTTGGTTTTCTACCCATGGGAATATATTAGGCATTAGTTACTCAAAAAATTAGCAAATAAATGTCTTCATTAGTAAATAATAAATTTCTTTATAAAACATAGTCTGTCCAGACAGAATATATCTAGGTACCTACGATTAGGTTTTTTAACTAGTAAAAAACACCTGAGTTCATCCCTAAAATTGGGTGTTGGGCAAGTTTTGAGCACAGCTGCATTACACACGGGGCTGCAGACTGGCTGTGAGAATTTAACGAAAGCATCCTTTCTGGTCTGCGTCTCTGATCTGCTCTCTCGGTTACTGGAAGTCTGCTTCTGACATCTCTCTTGTGTTTTAAATGACTCCCTACGTTCAGGTAACAGCACCCACTTTTACTCTGGGGAACCTCCCTTCCTGGTTTGAGATAGTCTGGGGGGACCGCCAGTCAAGAGGTCCCACCCGCCTGAGTGGTGGTCATGTGACCCAGGCTAGAGCCAGCAGATTACCCCTCCCTGGAACGAGCCTGGAGGGGGACCCTGTAGAGAAGGAAAAATAGCAAGAGTGTCTTGAAGAGTTTTCTGTTACTTCCTGTTGCCTAGATCTCTGAGGCAGACAGGTATAATTCAAAGGGATAATTATTTGACTTGTTTCCACTTTAATTGATTTCTTTCAATTGTCCAGAATCCTTTTTTGTTGCTTGATGCTGATAAAGAGACCCTGCTTAAAAATCTCCACTGTCCCCCTGTGGCCTGCAACACAGAGGGCAGACAGGGCACATAAGTCATGACAAGCTCTGTTTTGTGGCCGCCCCTGTCCTCAACATGCACCCGCTGCTTCAGCCCCACCAGAATTTCTGCACCCCCTAATGGCACCCACATACACCTCTGTGCTCTCATCCTGCTCTGCCCCATGAAAATTCCCTGCTGACGATTCGAGGCAGTGCGTTGTGGTGGGTCTGAGTCCCCATTCTGGTGCCAGAGGAGCCTGGCCACGGGAGACTGCTCATCGACAAGCCCCGCACCCCAAACATGAAACCAGTCAAGTTCTCTTCCCCTTGAGAGACACGCCAGGACCTACCACAGCTCTAGGATCCCTGGAGTTATTTCTGAGACCCGCAGTGACCGTGTCATGGCTGTGACAGCACTGAATTCAAGTGATTCTGCCAGCTGACTTTGGGCGAGGTGCTGACTCATTCTGGGAGGTGGTTTTCTTGTCTCTGAAGTGAAGGTATGAGTTCTGCCTGCCTCACGTGGAGGGCTCGTTTACAGACTTAACAAACATTCTGTACCGGCCACAGTTCTACGTGCTTCACGTATACGAATTCATTTAAGACCCAAAACAGCACTACAAGGCAGGTACTCTTATTAACTCTGTTTTGCAGGGCGCTTTGGTTCTAAGAAACAGAAACTAGCTTTAGGTAATGAGGCACAAGGAAGTTTCAGGAAGGAAATGGAGACCAGACCCTGCAAGGTGACCTTGAGGTGCCAGCCAGGCCTGGAACAGGCAGGGACCAAGATACCTCCACAGGCTAGGAAAGAAGTGAGACCCAGGAAGGGATAACCTAGTGTTTAAAAGCATGGACCCTGGAGTTCAAAGACACCACAAAGAGCGATGGAAAGACAAGCCACAGGCTAAAAAATACTTGCCAAACAGTACATGTTGAAGGACTTGTAACCAGAATAACACCCACAACTCAAGAGTAAGAAGACATACGTACAACCCAATTTCTTTCAGGGGCAAAGGATTTGAATAAACACTCCGCCAAAGTGGATATGCCAATGGATGGCTATAGTTAGTGTTTGGAAAAGCGCTCGGCACCATTAGCCATCACAGGAAAGCGCACCAACCCAAACCACAGCGAGATGCACCCATTAGCAAGGGTCACACAAAAACCAGTGACAAATCAAGTGTCAGTGAGGAGACAGGGATTGCAGCCGGCATATTGACGGTGGGAATGCAAAAGCGGCACAGCCACTTCAGGAAGCAATTTGGCACTTTCTTAAAAAATGAGTCACCATACAACCCAACAATCCCACTGCTGTGTATCCACTCAAAAGTAATGAAAATGTGTCCACACGAAGACATCAGTGCAACTGCTCATAGCGATTCATAACAGCCCCAACCCAAACAGTCCAAACGTCTAGCAGCTGGTGAGTGGGTAAATGTGGTGTTCCCACACCAACACTAGAAGGGGACGCTGCTCATACACGCGATGACACGCGTAGATCTCAAAGACATCATGCAAAGTGAAAGAAGCTGCTCATGTAGACGACATAGTGAATGATTCAAGCGACATGAAATTCCTAGAAGAGGCAAAGTGTCAAGATGGGGAACACAAAGGCGGTTACCTAGAGCTGGCTGGAGGTGGGAGCAGGGATCCACTCTAAACAGGAATGAGGAAATTTTGAGGAGAGGTGGAAGTAGTCTAAACGTGGTTGGTGGAGATAATTGAACAATTATAGAAATTTGCTAAAAACTCAGCAAACTACACATTTGAAACGGGTGAGTTTTAATGTATGTAAATTGGACCTCTATAATGGTTTTTAAAAATTAATGAGAAACTATGGGAGAAGGAAGGAAGGAAGGAAGGAAGGAAGGAAGGAAGGAAGGAAGGAAGGAAGGAAGGAAGGAAGGAAAGTAGGAAAAAGAAAGAGAGGGAGGGGGAGAGAGACAGAGAGAGGGGGAAGGGAGGGATGGAGGGAAGGAGGTGGGGGGAGAGAGAGAGAGAGATTGAGAAAGAGAGAGAGAGAGAGAACGAGAGAGAGAGAGAGAGAGAGAAGGAAAGAACAAACAGAAAAGCAATGATGTCAGTGCCGTCAGGCGGGGAAGGACGCTGGGCTGGGAGGGAGGACAAGCACATGTCATCCTGTGTTGTGCGTTGGGAAGACGAAAAGAGTGGCCTGCCTGCCCGAAGACATACAGCTAGCAAGTGGCAGAACCCGGATGCAGATCTCAGCCCTTTGACCCCAAACCCATGCTCTTGACCTCCCCGCTGAGCAAACTCTCTCCCCATCACACAACCTGAGTCCAACAGTGCCCTGGTGAACAGGGCGACTGTGAGAGACTCCGCTCACACGGCCGTGTGACCTGAATGTTCGTCCAAATGACAGATAAGTGAGAGGCACTCCCAGGCCCGAGGTTCCCAGACGGTCCGTTTCCATCGAGGCTGTCACTCTGCCCCTGCGAGCTGGGTTTGGGTGGATGGGTGCTTTTTGTGTATCGCTCATCTGGCAGAGAATTACGACCGTGCTCGACAAGTTCCCACAGATGGCTTTATTTTCCATCGCTATTAAATTGGTTTTGAACAAGACATAATTCTTCAAGTGCCTGGTGAGCTCTCTGGGTGTGCTCAGGCAAGATTCCATAAAAATGTAAATAATCGGAGCACTTCTGGGATTATTTATCACAACTGACTTGCGGCTGTAAATTTATGTATTAATTTCAGCTATAAGCTTCGGTGGGGGGAAGAGGAACAGCTGGAAACAGACTCTGCCACCAACCACCCTCCCCATAGCCTGTCCCCATGCCCCGCCCCGGCTGCTAGGGAGCAGACTATAGGATGGCCCGCAGAAGTGCGTCTGAAGGCACTGGACAGGGCTGTAAAGACATCAGGTGGCAAGCAGGGAAGGTGGTCCCTCAGCAAGCCATAGGCTTGTCCCCAGCCCCTCTCCCCCTTGCTCTTGGGACTCCAGCCACACCAGGCTTCCTCCAGCGGCCCTGCTGACGCCTGCCCCAGGACCCTTGCACATGACCCCTGGACTTACAGTGCTCTTTCCTCCTTTTTCTGCCTGATTTCACTCTCCCTCGCCCTTCAGCTCTGGCTCAGCATCACTTGCTCAGAAAAGCCTCCCGTGCCCACCAGACCGGGTCCATGCTGGTGGCAGCATGTCCTTGTCCTCACAGCTCTGAACACAACTGCGACTTCTCTTGGCCATAGGCTGTCTCCCATACTCAACAATGAGCTCCACTAGGGCTGGGGTCGTGTCTTTGTCACCTCCCAGGGCCTGGCACAGTGTCGAAGATGTATGAATGCATGTGGAATAAACTCATGGGTCCACCCACAGCGGGTAAACCTGGCAGGTGTCCTGGTTCTCGGCCTACACATGCATGGACCCCTCTGCCACTGTCTGCACACAGCAGAGGGGTGCAGCCCCAGGGTGCTTTCCTCCCCCGCCCCCAGTGCCTCACTTTGCACAATCCTCTGCTCAGGGCCTGCTTAGGGAGCCAACCAAAACAGAGGGCCGTCTGCTGTGACAGACCCCCGCGGGCGGCATCCGCGCCATGAATGCCAGCACATGGAGGCACGAAGACCAGACAGGCCATGTGCAGGCTCAGACGAGGATAGGTCCTGTCGGTGGGTGTCCCTGGCGAGGGACAGGCATGCCTGTGAAGTAGGGAATGACTATCTCCTGAACTTCTGAAGCTCTGCCCCTGGCCCAGGGTCCTCCCAGGAAGCCTGGGCCCCTGGCACCCCACAAAACTGGACAAAGAGTCTGGTGGCAAGGCCACCCTGTGGGGTGAGCCAGGACTATGTCTGCCCACTCCTTCTCCGGGACACCAGGTGGGGCCTGGCCAGGGCAGGATCAGGGTTATAGGCGGGGAGAGGGGACCTCTGGCTAGAGGGCTCAGGGGTGAGGTGCAGGCTGTTACAGTCTGTGCAACAGGAAAGCCTTCGGCTTTAGGGAACACACAATTAAAGGAGGCTAGTCATGGGGGCCTGTTTATTGAGGAATTTGCCATAAAGTAAGGCAATGGATGTCATGAGAGAGGAACTCAGGGGACCTACATAGATGGGGTGGCAGAAGGCCTGGGAAAGGAGGTGCACTCAAGTCAAGACCAGAGATGCCAAAGAAATCGGCTCCATCAGGAAGAACAGTGCAGGTGGCACCCCACCACCCCATCAAAGCTGCCCACGCCTACCCACCCTCAGCGGACTTGTCACTCCCCGTGGCAGGTGTGGTTCGATACAGGGTCGTGAGGTGGGGAGGTATTCCATAGTGTTCAGCAGGGCCCTCTCCAACCACAAGGGTCCTTCTCAGGAAGAGGCACCAAGGGAAGCAGAGGTCAGAGTGACAGGGCCACAATCGAGGGATGCAGACAGCCTCCATGCATGAGAAAGGCCAAGAAGATTCTCCACCTTTTAGCCCCATGAGGCCCCTTTTGTTCGTATAATCTCCATAACATTCAGGTAAGGAACATGCGTTGTTTTATGCCACCGAGTCTGTGGTATTTTGTCACTGCAGCAAGAGGAAATGAACAGAAGCATTGTCACGGGGGACAGCATGCGTAAACTCCTGAGGCAGGAGGGCTTCCAGGGAATGTGAGAAATACGAAGGTGACCAGTGCGGCTGGTCCCTGGTGGGCTGAGAACCCTGACAGGGGAAGAGAGGGGCAAGGCCCAGCCCCTGTGGGATGCCCTAGACCACCAGCAGGAGTTTAGATTTCATTCTAAGATGGATGGGAAGCCTTCTGCACTTTTCTGAGATCGCTGTGGCTACTGCACAGAGACATGGAGGGCAGCCCTGTCTTCCAGGAGTGAGATGGTAACGGTCCCCATCCAGGCAGTGGGGCTGCCGACAGGACATTGCTGCAAAGTATATTCCAAACAGTGATTTATTGGTTCTGAAAAAAAGCACATCAAACAATTTGGATAGCTAATGCCAAAGGCCCTTGGATGAAAAAAGAGCCAACTTTTCAGAGACCACATGTTGGCTCCTGACAGTGACAAAATAGTGTCACCACAGAAGTAGGCCCCAGCACAGGGAGGGACTTGGGGTGCTCTGAGAGGGTGGAGGGGGGGAGAAGGAAAATGCATGCCCCTCTCTAAAGATCCAGTGACAGATGATCGATTGCCTAGCAAGAAAGAAATTCAGACAACGCGCGGAAGGAAGGTCTGATCACGCTGTGGACGCCTGAGAAGTCAGATGTTATTTATGAGGACGGTGATGTATTCTCCCAAACGACCATGAGACTTTGTCCCGACCTGTCAGAGTTCCAGGAAAACCTCTGGCTCCACCATCAACTGGAAGTCACGAGAATGGAAGTGGATCCTTCGCGAATCCAGATTTGCTGTGAAGGGTATCCGGAGCCCTGCTGACAATGTCAGAGTTCTGGAAATGTTGGAGACTCATGCTTGCCGACAGACATGTGCGATAGACATGGCGTTCCGGGTTAATTTTAAGCCAGGAAGAGGGATTGTGTCTGTCCTGGGGTGACGTTACTGACTGTCCCCAGTCCCTCACAAGAAACGGTAGTTGTGGCGATGACACAAAAACCAAGCAACCACACACACTTCTTGGGCTGATTACACCCAGCTGTTGTACTTCTAGGCCTGTTGTTACACCCTGAGGAAATGGAATCTCAAAAATAATCTGAGCACGAGAGACAGGGACGATTCAGAGATGGGGCCTGACCTGGGGCTCTGCAAACCCCGGCCTGCTGATGGGAGTGACGGCCGCCACCTTGCTCACGCATGCAATGGCAGAGATGCACACACTTGCAGTGTTGCTCAGAACCACCACCAAAAGGCAGAAAACGACTCACATCCAGGTGTCAAAACTGAAAGGTAATAAGAGATGGCGGGGTCGTGCAGTGAGTGCCCTCCATCTAACCGCACCCACACGGAGGAATCTCAAGAGCGGATGCTGAGCAAACAGAGGCAAATTTCAGAGAAATTCCAGGGACAAACAAAATAACACGTAGCTAACTATTCAGGAACACTTACAGAACTGGTAGAGACACAAAGCCTAGATTAGAAGCACCAACACCAGCTTCAGAAGTGTTGTCATCTCTGGTTTCTGTGAGGGCTAGAGATGGGCAGGAGGATGGAAGGCAGGGAGGATGAGACTGGGACCCGGGATGGGTGCAGAAAGGGAGCCTCAGCTAAAATACGATCTTATTTCATTTCTCTTTTAATAAATTGACCTGAAAAACCAAAGTCTTTGCATTCTTGGGCTTGCTCACAGTGAATGCTTCTGTTAATGTATTATTGAATCGGTTGCTACTACTGTATTTATAGTTTGTCATCTAGGGCCTTGGTCTCCCGTTTTGTTTTTCTCTACTATATTCTCCAAGATTGCGTTTCAGGGTTGTACCATCCTCGTCAAATGAATTAAGAGAGTTTTCTATGATCTGGAACCGTTAGTCAAGCATAGAAATAATGGGTTATTGGAAAATTTGGGTGGGGGGGAGCACATTAGAAAAATCTTTTTTCAAGAAGGGTATTTTAGAGTTTCCATGTAGTGACAAGGTTAACTTTTTAATTTTTATATAACTGTGTTTCATGAGTCAATTTTTGTTATTCGTATTTCATTAAAGAATCTGCATCCAGGAGACTTTTTTTCATTCTTCACAATGAGTTGTGCATGGGGACACTCTCCTTTCTCTCTCATTTATAATTTTATTTTATTTTTTTATTTTTCTCCTCTTCAGTCAATATGCCAGAAGTTTACCTATAATATTGGTTTTCTTCCAAGAGTTTTCTCTGGGGTGTATTTATCATTATCTTTATCTTTTTTGTTTTTGAATTCATGGCTTTCTGCTTTGTTCTTGAATAGATTTATCTTTCCTAACTTCCTTTAAAGTTTTTTGCTAATTTTAATTCTTCTTGATTTTAAGACTGACTTCATTTTTATTTTCAACAATAAAAAGCAATTTAAGGGCTTTGGCTGTATCCTATAAATTTTCACATGTGCTTTTCACATTCTCATTGTTCTCTAAATAGTCTTTGATTGGATATTTTATTTCTCCTTTGATTCAATAATTAAGTAGGTGATTGTTCTTTTTTCCTCATTTCCATATAGTGATAGCTGTTTGGTATTGATGTGAAAAACACAAACTGTAAGAGCAAGGCCAGTGATGTGCCCAGCATCCCATAAACTGTGTGCTGGATGCACTGACCGACTATGACACAGAGGGAAGGCCTGGTAACCCCAAATAATATCCATTCCCCAGTTAGGTCTCAAAAGTTGAAATAACAACAACAATGAAACAAAATGGAGAATCTGCAGTCGAAAGTCAGCTGCCCTTCAGCTCACAGCTTGACTATTAGGCTTAAATGTGCAGAAAACAGCAACCAGCAGCAAGAGCCTTCACACCACCAATGAAGCCACACACCTCAGACCTCACGAACAGCAAAGACCTGTAGCCAGGGTCTGGCCTCCACCTCTTCCTATCTGAAAGAGAACCCAACACGAGCAGGCACAGCACAGGGCATGTCTGCTAGAAGGTAAGAGGCGTGGCCCCTCCCTGCCTCCAGAGTGTCGATACTTTAGGTGCAAGGCCAGGCAAGGCCAAGGTCGGCAGCACAAACACCACAGCTCTTACCGACTGTCCACAACCTACATCCCGACAAAATGCGTAGGCCCGCTGTGCTAACCCTGAGATTCAGGATGTCACCTTGTGCCTGTCCATTGTTGCCATTTGTTTCAAAGACATTGGTACGCTTTGTCCTTTCTTACATAACTTGAATGAATTTTCCTTGCAAAATGATGGCAATATATGCTCACATGACCCTTCCCTCAGAGTAACCGATGGCAACTGTTGGGTATGTATCTTTCTTTATGATCCCTGGGCTCATGCAAACTCTCACACATAAAGTCACATGAGTAGATTTTCTTCTTTTTTAAAAGAAAGAATGGGATCATGGTATACAAATTAGCTTTTATTTCCCCACTTAACAAGACATTATAGGTATAGCTCCATATACTGTTTTAACAGCCGAACAAAATGCCAGAATATGGAGTAATTTAATTTATTCAATTTCCTGTTTTGGACATGTGGATTGTGTCCAGATTTTTGCAAATATCAGATACACTGTAATAAATATTTTTATATTGATCTGGTATTTTTTATTTCTGTCTTCCCAAAGTAAAATGGCAGGGTCAAAGAGTATGTATATTTTTAAAATTTCAGTAGCTACTTGGAGATTTTTTTAAAGTGGTTTAAAGCAATTCTCACTCATTCCAACAAAGTATTAGAATCCTTATTCCCCCCACGTAATCACAAGTCATGGATTATGAATAATTTCAATTTGGGCCAAACTAATAACTTTCTAACATGATCTTACTGTCGTTTTTATTTACATTTTCCCTTCCCCTATAAGAATGAGCAGAACTTAATTTGCCTGTTGGCCATTTGCATTTTCTCTTCTGAAAATTGCTTACTCCTAAATTTTGCCTATTTATTTTTTTTTCCAATCTTTTCAATTTGCAGAAATTCTTTGTAGATTAGAAAAATTAACCCTGGAGCCTTCCCCAGTACTTTTCTTGGAACTACCAGAAAAGAGGCCGGTCTTTTTGCTGAGACTGTTGGTATAAGAGCAATGGATGCCTAGTAGGCATCTTTGCCACCACATGGAAAAGCAATGAAAAGAAAATTCGTACAGAGAAAATAAGTCAGAGTGGGCAAGAGAGAGAGAGAAAGAAATCATCTGAGTACCCGGGTATGGCCACATTTGAAGCTGCAAGGGTTTAGTCATTGAATTTCCTAGTTGAAAGAACTAATAAATGTCCTTTGGGGTTTGTGCCAGGTTTGTCATTTTCAACCAAAACATTTCTGGCTGTCATGACAGTGTGCACCCTGATTCTGGAATAAGATCTTACAGTCTAAAAGGACCGAACATTATAAATTCCAGGTCCAGGTTGTATCTGAACTGATCTCATCATTGTCCCTTGGCACTAAACGGTTTCTGGCTCAAAGGCACATCAAGCCCGTGGGAAGAGTTCATGGTGCCTTCCTGCTCCATTGGTCACTGAAAGCATCTGAACCTCTACCAATCCCTTGGTTTACACCTGCACACTGACTGTGCACGCGTGAATGAGACCCATGCCAGAAAACGCGCGGCCACCCACGTTAAACAAATCACAGGTGACTCTCACAACTCGAGAAAGGAGTTTCTGGACCCACAGGTAGGTCGGAAGGCCCACGCAGGCAGCTCTCCGAACGCACGTTGAAAACGCAGGGCCTCCCTCCACCAGCTGTTCTCATAGGTTGACTTCTGTACTTTCTTACACCATACTGAAGATTGTGGACTTGCTGGATCATGCTGTAAGGGAAAGGGGGAAGTACTTGGGACTCTGCTTTGTCTCTTCTATTTAACAGAGAAGGATCAAAGTGCCTGACTGGGTGGGTGGGCGAGATATTGAAATGCTAAGAATTGACATGAACTTTGAACATACTATCAAAATGGCACCAATGGGGTCACTCAGGCATAATACACAGGCATCCCCAAATACAAAAGCAAGAGCACGCTCTGACTTTGATTAAGTGCTCGCTGTGTGCTGGACAGTGCGTGAAATGCCTTTTGTGAATTATTTCAGCTTTTTCCTCGCACGAGCACCCAGTGAGGTGGCACCAAAGCTTGGAAGACATCGAAGCTGAGAGAGGCTGGGAGAGGTTCTATTGGGCAGGACAGGCTCTGCCACATGCAAGTAATAGGAACCTCATGCTGCTTCCTCTCATGCTGCAGGGCCCACGCAGGGTGGCAGGAAGAACCTGTCTGTACTAACATCGTCAAGTGGAAGCTCCCTTTGCCTCAACTGCTCTGGCATGACTGTATCTCTATTGACATCGCTGTTCTCATAGCTCGTGGAGCTTAGGCAAATCGATGTCCAGGCAGAATTTTAAAAAGCAAAACTTGGGATGTGTTTCCACCAAACACTGCCTGCACATGGGCGTGCCATCTCCATGGAGAGGGCTTCTGTGGAACCCACCATGGGAGACAGCCAAGTGGTCATCTTCCAGACTGCATGCTCATGCTCTCCGGAGGGCTCTGGAGCTCAAGCCAAGTGTCTACTCGTACCAAAATGTGGCCACACAGAGGGCCAGGTATCCACATAGTTGCTAAAAGTGTCAAAGCAGAAAACGCAAGCGTCTTGAAAGTCCTCCCAGATCCCTGCTTCATTCAAAGTCTGGGCGACCACTCCTTCGTCTGACTACTGCCTTTTTCTGCCTAACACCTTCCTACAGGAATTCTCATCTTTTCACTTTATTTTAATAGGATGTTCAGCCTCCTGGGCACAGAACTCTTAAAAGTGCACATCTGGTTCAGAGGGGTGTGGGGTTCTTTTTCCAAAGAAAGTTTTAGAACCTTCATTTTGTATTCAGGAATAAATGAGGAGTGGTGTTATTTATAATTGGCTCCCTCTAATTCAGACCAAATGTAGATTAATCCTAATGGTTAATGCATAAAATTTAATTAAACCTTAATAAAGAACCTGGGGAAGTGTCCTCCACAGATGATATCAACGGAACTGATGGATGCCGCACACCGCAGCCCCCAAGATGAAACACAATTCTCAGAGTATTTCCAGGGCTTTGTCTGAGCCCAGATGCAGGGTGTTATCTCAAACATGACATTCATGAAAACTGTGGATAAATGTGAGAGGTGGTCATCTCCACGATGAGAAGTTTGGGCCACATAAGCTCCCAATGGCCTCTCCCACCCTCCCTCCCCTCCCCAGGATGTCTCTCAGTTCCCTGACCACAAAGCCACCCTGAGTCACTGCCAGGAGCTGTTGTCACAGCCCACGTTCCATCAGATAACCCCCCACCAACTGCACATCTAATCGTAGAAATCCAATTAACAGTGCTACAGGCGTCGCCCTTCTCATCAGTGTCCCCAACACACTGATGTTTTCATTCCACATATTCATGAATATTTTTATGTGTTCAGGAATAATTGAGAACTGATCTTCCGTGGTCAATCACCCCAGGATCTAATTACTTAAAACACAAATAGAGAATCCAGGTAGAGGAGAGCCCCAGCCCACAGGAACGCCTGCCTGAGAGATGGGAGTACAGACGTCCCAGCTGCTAGCAAAGTTTATCAGAAGAAGCACACCAAGATGCCTCCAGGAGTCGTGAAGGCAAAGTAAGTGGGGAGGCAGTTTGGGTCGGTACCACAGCAAACCAGAAAGGTCTCCCTGGTCTCCAGGGGACCGCTACGTCTCCACTCTGCCCAGAGTTCCCGTTAGGGGATGGGGTCCGTCCTGTGAGGTCTATTCTTCACTAGAATTTTTAAGTGTGGATAATAATCTGAAAAACAAAACCAGATTTTTAAGTTGCCTGTCAGCGAATATTTCTAAAGTTTAAATGCTTTGCATGTCTTGTGAGTCTTTGTCTATAAGGCGTCTCTAGGTCCTCAAAGCCATTTCTTTCCTTTGGGTCACTCTTTAACAGACATTTGGTGAACACCTGCTATGTGCCAGGTGCTGGAGCTGGAACCACAAACAAAACAAGGATCCCTGGGCTTGTGAAGCTGGGCGATAAACATAATAAATGAGTAAGTACATGGTAGGTCAGGTGTGGTACGTATTAAGAGAAGACAAGAAAAAGCATAGTGGGGTGAGCGGGGTTAGAAACTGCAGAGGAGCTGTCGTTGATATTCAGACATGTGGGCAGGGAAGGACTCATGGAGGAGGTGACATCTGAGCAGAGACTTTAAGGAAGGGAGAGGATGAGCCACGGGAATATCCAGGAGAAGAACCTTCCAGCAGAAGGAACAGCCAGTGCAGAGAGCTCAAAACAGGAATGTGCCAGGTGTGCTCGAGAAACAGCAAAGCAGCTAGTGTGGCTGGAATAGGAGGAGCGAGGGGAGAGCAGGCTGGGAGAGGGGCTGATCACAGAGGCAGAAGATTCGAGGACAGTCCCAAGCTTTTTGGCTTGACCAACCAGAAGCTCAAGTCTCTATAGGTACACCCTTTCTCCAATCCCAAATTTTCTCAGATAATTTCAAACAGCCAGGATATCCATTTCAACCCCTGTCCAACGATGACGAGTAATATCTTTTTATTGAACACTGACTATATGGCCAGGCATTTCAGTGCATTACTGCATTTTATCCTACACCAGCTCTGTGAGCTAGACGCTGTTATTCTGTGTCATTTGCCCCTCGAGGACACTGAGATTCAGAAAAGTTAAATAAGTTATCAAGCTCACAATGCTAGAGACAGAGCCAGGATCTAAGCCCAGGGTTCTGTGGCTACAAGGCCTGTGACCCTAACCACATTGCCTCTCTAAACCTACAATTCTAAGATGACCCACCATGCATGAGGCACAGGCGGGGCCATTTACATACGTGACTTTACTTAATCTTTACAACAACCTTAAAAAGGAGGCATTTGTGTTCCCATTTTCAAATGGAAGCTAATTGAAATATCCACCCAAACCCTACTCCGCTTATTCAGAAATCTTTGTTCTCCAGGAGACTATGATAGGGCAGGGGGCATCGACCCACCTGCCCCAACGTTGGCTTGGGTACAAGAAACTGAGTACATCACCAGGGAGATAAAGAGGCTTAAATAACAGTTTCTGCATTTAGGGGGTGTGACTGTCCCTGGGAAGACAAGTGGTCCCCTATGGCTGGCTGGATGGCATTATGCCTCGGCATGCACATTCCTTAGGCAGGCAGCCCACTCCATGCTCCACTCTGCACTAGGCATTGAGGATAGAGAAATGGACAAGCAGCAGCTCCCACAAAATCCAAGGGCGATTAAGAATTTTGGAGGCATCTACATTTCTGTAAATGATTTGCAAGGCTTATTCAAATGCATCGTAATTGCCACTGAGCCGAGTGTCTATTCCCAGTTCTTCTCCTGAAATGTTAAAGACTAAAGACAGCCTTTACCATCTGCTGCAGCTCAAGATCCGCTCCTTCCCGCAAGGTTACCCAACACGGCAGGCCCCAGCTGGCAGCCCCACCTGAAACACCACCAGGAGCACCGAGAAGCGGTTGGAACCTGCTGGCCTTTCCCCTGCAACATGCAGCGACAGTAGACATGTGGCCCTTGCCTTTCAGGTCACTTCAGCCTATGGAAAATCAGGAATCTGGGTCCTAAGTGTGCAACCAAGGTCTCATCAAGTCTGGGTTCCTGGTTACTTATTCAACAAATGTTTCTGAGCACCTGTCAAGTGTCAGTGTGGTTATAGATGATACCACGGTGAACTAGAAAAATGCAGGTTCTTCCCTGGTGGAAAAACTATCTAGAAAGGAAGCAAACTCTGAAAAAGTTCACTGGCTACTGGGAAGGTGGCCTCGGGAACATCTGATGGGTAGATCTCTCCCCTTCCTTACAGCTGGGAACCAAACAACAGGCTTCACCCTCTGGCTCCTGACATAAGACGCCACAAGACCAGCCTACGAATTAAGGGCAGTAAACCAATGAGGACCTTTATAGCCCTGGACAAGCTGCAGAGGAAAGGAAAGCCGGGGAAGCATGATGGAGAGAGAAACACAGGAGAAGTCGCTGAAGAATTCATGATACTCAATGGATCCTGTACTTAGGAGGTCAAGACCAGAGCGAGCCCTGCAGGAGACAGAACACGGGAGGCTGAGAAAGCTGCCAGGAGAGATAGCGGGAGGAAGGAAGAGCAGCTGCAGGAGAGAAGTCGCCACATAGCTTTCAGCAGCACCAAAGCAAACGAACGCTTAGCATGCTGCTGGCGTGCGAGGATGCAGCCCGGTAGTGCATAAAACACTTCGATAATGGTATTGATTTCAGTCCGCAGCTTCTAATTAGCAGATAAAAGAAAGGGCAAGAACACAGTTGATCCTTTGTGGGCTCCCATTGCATCAGATTCACCATACACTCTTTTTTGAGAAGGGGGGAAAGGACAGCCCATGGTACAGAACGTACAGGACAATCCTGGTCACACTTTAAAGCCCAGAGGGACAGATCGTAAACGGTTAGCAGCAGTCAACCCTGGGAGATGAGAGCAAAGTGAGATTCCATTTGACTCTACTGTCTTCATTTTTCACAACGGTTCTATGCTGGGTCGATAGTTGCAAAAGAGCAGCTGTGCGGACTGTTAAAATAATGAAGTATTTCTGTTTGGGCTAGGAAAAGCCACTCTCCCCAGTGCCTCCTCCCTATGAACTTTCCTCAAGCTACCCATGATCCAGCTAACGAAGGGTTAACAAGTACAGCGGTAGCTTCCAGTGTCCACTCTGACTGGTCAGGTCACCGGCTGGGCAAATTGCAGCTTTTTGAAATATGTGTTGTTTGCAAAAAAAAAAAAAAAAGTGTGTGTGTGTGTGTGTGTGTGTGTGTGTGTGTGTGTGTGTGTGTTCATTTATTTTGTAAAAGCCTGACACTGGCTCTCATCAGAGTTACATAACAGAGATCCTGCTGGAAGAATTTGAGAACCAGGGTTTGCAGTCAGCATGGTCACTACTCCCATGTTAAGTGACATTTTCATAAAAGCTCACTCTTACAGGCTTACTCAAATTCTAAAAATGACTTCTAAATATTTAAAGCCAGTGTGCTCCCGGGAACTTGTTCACTCTTATTTGCATTTCACCCAGACATAAGCTACTGAAACAGGTTTCCCACACAGAACTCTCTGCCTGCCACTACATCACAGGCCCGAGTGTGGTCACTCCATCCTGAAGGCCCGGGTCGGCTCCGTCTTACCACCCATTTTGTACTTGGCCTCTGTTCCTTAAGATTTCTCCTTATTTTCTGTCACCCCGACTGCTTTGTAAGCACTCTGAGGACGTATCACTTGGCAGATATTTAGTTTTCGTCCCCTCTCTAACTAGCTTACTGCCTGGTTTGTGATGACTTTCCAGGATATGTATTGCTATTGGTTCTGAAATGCCTCATTCGCAAAGTGACCCTCCGCCCCGGTTACTGCCATAACTGTCTCTGCAGGGTTAGCGTGGTGGAGGATACAAAGCCTGGTGTCAGAGTCTTTGGTGGAAAATATTTCTCCATCTTACAGGGCAGAGATCATCTGTCGGCCTACCTGTCCCAATGGCATCGCTTTTACAGTCCTCACTCATCCTTAGTATCTCTGCTACTCATATAAGGACGTGGTAACTAATACCATTCTCTTTTCTCTTAGACTGGGTGTCCAAAAACAAAAGTGCGTTACCCGCCCCCCTAGCACATATGTTCCACATGGGACGTTGAGGGTCGTTTTCTTATAAGCATCTGAGTTGGGAGATCAAAGAGCCTTAATCCAGAAGAAGATCATCAGTGCCCTATTGACCACCCTGTGAATGTTGAATACGGAAATCTACTTGGGTATAGTGAGCAAACCCCCGAATTCCAGTGGTCAGAAGAGCTTATTTCACACTCACATCAAAGCAACCCATACAGTGATTCAGGGCCCCAGGCTCTTTCCATCACATGTCCCAGGGGCTTTGGAAAAAGAAAGAGAAATGGAAAAGGCCCCATTTCTTAAAAAAAAAAAAAAATGCTGACCCAGAAGTGACACACATCACTTCTGCTCACATTCCACTGGTAAGGACTGATCCGGTGACCAGCTTCGACGAGAGGGGGAGCCGGGTTATACTGCCTTGGCTGGGAAGTTGCTGCCCAGTGGACCTCCATGCTCTAGAAAGGGGATCACGAGTTTTTGGTGGAGAGCTAGCCATCTGCCAAAGCAAATGAGTTTCGAAGGCTTAGAAGACCATCTAAGAGACACTTAAGGAAAACCATATTCAAATGAAGGCAAAGGAAGCATTTTCAGCTGTTTTCTTCCCACATCTCTAACACTCCTGTTACTTGTCACAGACAAGAGTTTTCATGGTAATGGGGGAAGGTTTTGAACATGAAATGTGACAAGGGCACAACTCATATTAACTTCAAGCTAGACTGTAGCATTGGATGGCCGCCTCCAATAGAGCTGATGGGTACCAGGAAGTCAATAAAACACCTGCAATTCCTTGAGCCAAACTGGTCCCCATTCTCTGAGTTACCACTGCCATCCTGGCACTAGAACCATCCAAACTTCCTGTCCTCCAGGCAAGAATCAAGCCTGTGAGGGAAACCAGAAGTAAACTCAGAGGACACATATCCCATAAAGCTACTTCTCTGAAAAATATAAGCAACTGCTTCTGGTCCATAATGAACATTTTTATTTTTAATTTGTTTCATAGGGAAGAAATGTAATTCATTCTTTTCCTCCAAAATAATAAAGAAAACTGCTACTGGGAACAGTTTGGCATTTGAAACCTAGTGGGAGATTTTTCTAGCAGATGGTTTAGTGGGAAAAAAAGCTTTTAAGAATTTCTGATTGCTAGCAAAACATGAGAGAGAGAGAGAGAGAGAGAGAGAGAGATGGAGAGATTGAGAGAGAGAAACAATTCTTATTTCCTTATTCAAGGTCTGATGACTCAAATGATCCATAGACTGGATCATGGGTTCTAAAATCTGCTGTGAATCAGAAGAGCATGAAAAACATGTTTAAAATACCCGTGGAGTCAGAGTATCTGTGGGTGGTGACCAGACATGTACATTTCTTAAAGCTCCAGAGATGATTCTGTTGAAACCCAGTGGCCCAGTTGTTGTCATTGCTGTTTTAATTCTGATTGTAGTTATGGCACCAGGCAGCATTCTGAGCTTAGCAGATATTCGGCACTCTTGGCCATTTAGCTATCATTTGCCATGTGCTCAAGCCTACCAGGACCAGGCTTTTCATCAAGTCCCTCATCTTTCTGCACAAAGCATCTGGGTGATGTTTTTAAGAACCCCATGGGCAAAGATGCCACTGCATTTGATGGTTTTATGTGAAAGCAAAGGAGGCAGGGTTCACAGCCATTCCACCCAGCACTACCTACAGACAATCTGAGCTATGTCACAGCCGATGGTTTTGCCTAATACCACTGGCACACCCTCTGGGAAGGCAGGGTGGCCTCCTGGGAGGAACACAGGCTTTAACTGACCACCCTTAATGCCCAGCATAGTCACCTGCTTGCTGGGAGCCCAGCCCAAGTTTCTGTACCCACGTCAACTGGCAATACTGGCCCCCTAGTGCTGTGAGTTGCAAATGAGGAAAATGTGAGAAAAGCATCTAGAGGAGAACCTGTGATAGGAAGAAACTTGATCCATGGTACTTTTCTCACCAACTTTCTTTTAATCCCTTTCTCCCGAGAGAAAGGACAACCAACTATCAAAGGCCAACAAAAGGCAGTCGCATTTCCCAAGACTCCATGAATTGCCTGCAGAAGGGCTCCCCAGGATAGAATTTGGAGACAGGTACCCCTATTGATCTTCTGTAAGGTGGCTACCACTGAATAGGCTTCTACCTCTAATCCCAGGTGTCACCCAAACTAGAAAGCATCTCCCAGCACCTGAGGCCACTGGGAGGAAATGGCAAGATGTAGTTTTGCAGCTGTCACTTGGGTTTTGAGCATGATTTGGTGAGTCCCACACAGCCAAATAGTGAATGATATGGTATGCAAATTCATCACATAGACAGTCATAAAACACCAGATTCTAAACATTATTTACTCGGCATCAAGCAGATGTTTGCTTCCGAAGCTACAATCTCCTCTAATTGACTGACGCTGTGCTGCATAGATTCTAATGCAAGCTTACGTTCTATAATGAATGACAAAGGCCTGGAGAAGTCCTCTGTGAATTGCCATTCCCCCTCCCCCAGCATGCAAGGCATGGGAAATTCCACCAGCACATGCACATAAGCTCGTCTGCATAGTGGGCAGACGAGTGGATAAACACATCCACAGATTCTTCGTCCAAACTCAATCTGGTCGGTTCATCTCCTTTCTGAGTGATCATCTATTTGTTAATTTATTCATTCAGCCAACATTTATTGAGCAGCTATTCCATCAGAGGCACCGTCTTGGATGTTAGGAATACAAACATGGATAAGAACATGGCCTCTGACTTCGAGAAGTTCACGATGAAGGGAGGGAGACAAGACTGGTAAAGAAACAAAACAAATGATGTGAGAAGAGCAGAGAAAGAGATGGGGCAAGCATTCTTGGTGACACAGAGACAGGTACAGACTCTACCTGCGGGGGCGGGGATCACTCCACAGACTTTCAAGACAAAAGTTGGAGGAAGATTCTAGAGTCAGCTAGACAGGGTGTAGAGGGTGAGGCTGCAATAAAGGGGATCATAAGGCCAAGAGACAAAACCATGTCCTGTTCTGGGAGCCACAAGCAGTTTGAACTTGCTGAGCATAAGGTGCAAGCAAGCATCTGCCTTGTTTTTGCTCCTTAAACTCATGCGCAGGCGGGCATGCAGACTGCACAGCCCCTTTGAAGGGCAACAAGGCTCTGTCTACACATAAAATGTGCAGGTTTTTGTTTGTAGTAGCAAAAGATGGGGTGGGGTGAGAGAGAGGAATGACCCTCCGTAAGAGATTCATTTACTAAATTACAGTACATCGACGTAAATCCTACACAAACAAAATACTATCCAAAAAAGGCCTGGGGGTGTGCTCTATGTACTTATATCAGAAGATGGCCAGTTATGGGAAGAGCTCCAGAATATACTATCCAGGGAATAAAACAAAATGAGATAAAGGATATTATGCGTGTATATGTTTATGTCACGCTACTATATGTTTAAGAAAGAAATAGGATACTTATGGTTCTTTGCTTTATTTTCATAAAGAAATTCTGAAAAGAGACACAAGAAACGAGATTAGGAAAGAGGAGTGAGGAGACTTTCCAACGCATACCTTGTGTACCATTTTTGACTTCTGAATCACACAGGTGCATACATGGCCTGCTCAACAAGTAGAAATAAATTTTAAAATGCATCTGCCTCACAGCCCAGCAATGCCAATTCTGGTATCAATCACAGAGACTCACTCACACATGTGCAGAAGTGTTATAGAAGGACATTTGTTGCAGCGTTATTTATGGTGGTAAAAAGAAAAAAAAAATAAGAACTGGAAACCAAAAAGCCCATTAGTAAGATCATGAAATACAGTGCCACAGGTTCCTGCTTTGGAATAGCACACAGCCGTGAAAACAAAGAAGCGGGATTATCTACTAAACTGAACATATCGCAAGGCTTACTGTTGCCTGATTTTAAAATAGGTATAGAAAGAATGATATACCTTTACTGTGACCCCACATAATATGGTGCTACACCAAGCTGAAAGGATGCACACCAAGCTGGCCACAGGACTCCCCCTGGACGTGGTCTAGCGCCGTGTTTGGCCATACTGCCCTGCCCGCAGCCCAGCTGTTAATGCATCAGGCTTCTCAGGCCTTCCGTTCTGTGCCACAGCTAAGCAGCCCTTGCCCTGGAGTGCCATGAAACCAAAGACCAGAATTAAATGAATGAGCTCTGTGCCAACACCACTCTATTTCAAAAACAGAGCCAGATTGCCCCTGTGGGCCATCATTTTCCGATGCCTGATCTACAGAACCAAGATAGGAGGTGTTGGTTGATGACTCTTGGATGTTTAATTTTTTTTATGTGGAGAATGAAAGTATTTCTTGTGTGACTAAAATTAACTTAAAACAATGTGAGTACATGAGTCTGCTGGGACCAGTAAAAAACACCAGACGGGTGGCTTAAACAACAGACACTTATTTTCTCTTGGTTCTGGAGGTCAAAAGTCCAAGATCAAGGTGCCAGGCTTGGTCTCTGGTGAGGCCGCTCCTCCTGGCTTGCAGACAGCCACTCTCCATTTTTGCCCTTACACAGCCTTCCCTCTGCACACAGGGTCAGTGGGACAGAGCTCACTGGTGCCTCTGCCCCTTCTTAGAAGGATGTTGGTCCTACGGGTAAAGGCTCCACCCTCTTAACTGCCAAACTAAAGGCTCCTCTTCCACCTACAGTCATGCTGGGAGTTAGGGCTTCAATTTGTGAATTTTAGGGAGACACAACTCAGCCTTTACCAGTGGGGCAAGACGTGAGCCCCATACTAATGACATATGCAGGCTCCTCTTCCCAGAACACAGGAGAAATGACGATGGCTTTTGCCACCAGGAGAGCCCGCCAGAGCTCATGCCTGCCTCCCCCAGCACATACTCCTCCCCCTGCAGGGTGCCATGTCCTTCCAGGGTAGGAAGTCTCTACCCCACGCTCACTCCTCTCTCTGGGTCCCTCTTCACCTGTCAGAGGTGCTAGAAAGGCACTGGAAAGAAAATTTGGAGGACTTAAATCTATAGATCTCTATATCTTTCCATTTTTCTCTCTATATCTACTTTCCAATTAGAGAGAGAGATTATAAAGAACAGTCTTATGCCAGCAGTCTCCAACCTTTCTGGCACCAGGGCCCAGTGCTCCTATGAGAATCTAAAGCCTGATGGTCTGAAGTGGAGCTGAGGTGGGGATGCTGGCGCTGGGGAGCGGATGCAGATACAGATGAAGCTTTGCTCTCTCACTCACCTCCTGCTGCATGGCCCAGTTCCTAATAGGCCACAGACTGGAGCTGGCCTGTAGCCCAGGGGTTGGGGACCCCCGGCTTATGCAATCATGGAATTATGGAGCCTAAGCAGCCCAGACCCAGGAGGCCAACGGTAATGTTCCAGCCTGCCTGAGTCTGAATGCAGAAGGCCAATGTCCCAACTCAAAGACAAGTTGAGTGGAGAGAAAGAATTTGTTCTTACTCAGCCTTTTAGTCTATGCAGGCCTTTGACTGGTTGGGCAGGGCCCACCCACACCCCCACCCATACCCACATCAGGGAGGGCAACCTACCTACTCACACGTTCGCCTCATTTGCAGACACCCATACACCCAGAATACCATTTAGGCAAATATTTGGCCCCTTGTGTCCTAGTCACATAAAATGAACCATCGCAGCAAGTGACTGGAAGAACTCAAATGTCTGCTGGTAGGGGACTGTGAAACAGATTATGGGACAGCCAGACAGCAAAACACTGTGCAACTGTAACGTTAAAAAAAGAAAGAAGAAAATGAAGTTCTCCAAATACTGTCGTGAAAAGATCAAAGTGAAAAAAAAAAATTCAAGTGCAGATTATGTGCTTAAGATGGTACATTTGAGGGGGAAATGAGGAGAAATTACCATTTATATTTTCTGGTCTATGTATAAATAGAACCTCCAGGAGTTGAAAGCAACCAGCAATGATCTCCCGTGAAAACAGGAACCAGGCAGATAGATCTGAGACAAAGATGGGAGGGAGAACTTTGGCTGACTGTTCGTTCATACTGTCTGGATTTTAACTATGAAAATGCGGTACTGGTCAAAAAGCTTTTAGGTAACTGGGAAGGGGAAAACACACGTCTGGCACCTAGGAAGGGGCAGCTCAGATGTCATAGGTATGTGGACAGGCAGCGGCAAAGTCGTGAAGGTGAGGTTGTCCAGGCAGGTGCGGAGAGAGAGGGAAATGACACAGGAGACAGACTCTGAGGGAGGAGGAGGAGGAAGGGGAAGCGGGGCGGCCGTGCAGGAACAGTCAGAGGGTGGACACCAGGAGAGCCCGGTGGTCTCAGAGGGCACGCTGGCGTCACGCAAGAAGCACGCGCAGACCTGAGCGTGGGCAGTCATGATGATTCTGGGGGATATATCGTCTGTCTGTATTGTTCTCGCACTTTCCGCAGGAAGTGGATCACGTAGTTACCCTTCTTCCCTGGAATTCCTCTCCCTGCTGTAGCACAACCCGATTTGAGATGTGGATAAACCGCAGCGGTAACGCCGGGACCTCGGCGACTGTGGTTCTGCCACCAGCCGGGCCTGGCGTGACGATGGGTGGTGCCAGGACCACGGCGTGACCTCTTCTGTTTCAGGGCTCCACACGCACGCCCCCCTCATCCCCGGCACCAGACGCACGCGGCCCGTTAGAATCCCTCCGCTCCTTCCCCAGCGCTCGCTGCTGGGCTGCATCCCCGGCCCCCTTGAGTCCCCTTCACTGTCGACACGGACACGGACACCCGATGTCGCAGGGGCCCGGGGGCGGTCGGGCGCCCAGCCGGCCGCGCAGGGAGCCCGCGTCCCTGCCGGGTGAACAAGCGCCCCTCCCTGTCCCCAGACTCCTGCCCCCCACCCCGCGGCCCAGGGCCTTGGACAGTTACCCCCACGCGGCCCACTGTGGCCGGGGGCTGTGGGAGGGCAGCCACCGCGGTCACGGGCACAGACCCGACCCCGCGGGTGAAGCCGCCTGGTCTGGGGCTATGCGGTCTGGGGCAGCTTCTTCTCCTCCCCGTGCCTGGGGCCCCACTGGGTGGGGCGAGCCGGGGTCCCCCAAAGGCCACAGTGGGGTCCTGACCCGGGGGGGGGCCGTGGCCCTCCCTTCGCAGATGGAAGCGGGGTGAGGCGGGGCTGGGTCGGGAGGCCCCACGCGCGCTGGCAGGGTCCGAGGAGGTTCGGGGACACGGGGCGGACCCACGGGGAAGAGCGCCCGGGAGGGGCGATGCGGCCGCAGGCGGGAGACCCCGCTTATCCGCTGGGGCCCCGTGACCGCGGAGGCCGGAGCACAACGACGACAGGGGAGCGGCAGGGGATGAACGCGACAGACAGCGCCGGCGCGGAAGGCGACAGCGGCGGCGGCCCGGCCCCGGCCCCGGCCCTCACACACACACGACGCCCCGCCGCCCGCCGCTCACCTTCCTCCTGACGGAGCGGCAGGCGCCGCGGGCCACAGGCCGCGGAGTGGGCGTGCGACGCGGCGTGCGGCCCCTCCCGACGCCAGCTCCCGACGCCGCCGCCACCGCCACCGCCGGCCGCAGTCCGCAGCCCGCAGCCGGCGCCTCCGTGGCGCGCAGGGCGTCTGCAGCGCGCGGCCGCGAGACTCCCGCCCAAGGCATGAGTCAGGTCTCACGAGCGCGGGGCGGCTCTCGCGAGACTTCGGCGCGCGCGCAGACGCGCACGTGATTTCACACCTGGGAGGCGCGCGCTGGCGGAAGTTTCCCTCGGAGACGCGCGGACCGGGTTGACCCCTGGGCGTGGGGGTCGCCGCGCGGAGGTCGGCAGTGCCAGCCGAGGGCGAGGCGGGAGGGTGGCCCCCTCAGAACCCCGGTCTCAGACTTCCCGCCCCCGGGGCTGCGAGAGGCGCGGCCCTGTTGTTTTAAGTCACGTGGTGTGCGGCCCCTTGTTGGGCTGCCCAGGAAATGAAGACCCCCCCCCATGAGGACCAGTTAGTTCTAGTGCAGAAGGCCTAGGAGAGAGCCCGATCGGGGGATCGCACAGCGTAGCGCGGTTGCTAGCACTAATTATTATTATTATTATTAAATTATTATTATTTGGGGCTTCGTCCCATCAGCAGGCAAGCGTCCCTGGTCACCTTGAGTTACAGCTGACCGATGGACAGACGGATGTGGCACCTCCCACCCTCACCGCCGCCCAGACCTCCTGATTGCTAAGTGGGGCCCAGGCCACCAGGAGCAGGTAGGAGAGCAGGCTGCCTGCTTGAGCCACCCCCGCAGGGGACTCGTCACAGGCGTTTGCACAGGGTGACAATTCTCCAAAGTCTGGGCTGGTTCCTGTCACACCGAATCATCCCCGGGGAGGAAGTGGTTCCTTGGAACCGGGCTTGGGTGGTACCGCGATTAAGCCTATGGGTCTTGGAGTCACACTGTCTGGTCCAGATCCCACTCCCTCCGCTAACCACCTCCGTGACCGCCAACAATTCTTTAACCCCTCCGAACCCCGGTTTCCTCATCTGCAAAACAGGCAGAGGCTAACAGAGGGGTATGAGGTACAGGGAAGGCTCTGGGGAGGGCGGGAAAGGCAGCTTCTTCAGGACACACGCATGCGCACACACACATGCACGCACACACTCGTACACGAGCCTGGTGGCACTTCTGAGGTCCCCCTAATGTACTGATCTGTACTCTGCCTGTCTCGCCGTGTAGGGGTTACGGGCTTCCAGGCTCTGAATATACAGAGCAGTTGTGAAAAAGAAGGCATTGAACAGCGATAGCTTAAGCCAAGGTGTCTTGATCTTTCGAGCATTCACATTTCAGCCTCCAGTTTCTAAAACATTCACTCACTCCCTGAACTGTATTAATAATTTTCTTTAGATCAGCGGCCAGCAAACAACAGCCTCCAGACGAGTCTGGCCACACACAGCCACGCGCGTGCAAACTGTCCACAGCTGTGGGACCAAGTAGTCACAACGGAGACCGTTTGGCCCACAGAGCTGGACATAATTTCAATTTGGAGCATGACCGAAATCTGTTGACCCCCGCTTTCTGACTCACTTTTTAATTTAAACGCATTTTTAAACAGAAACCTTCATATATCTATGGCAATTGAAAACGAGCATACCTTGCCACAGATGAAAGGTAACAATCAAATAAATTAAAGTAGGCCACATACTGACTAAAAGCACCTACCCCGCCTCAGGAAGCCAGGTCATAGTGGAGAGAAGCAGAAGCAGGACAAGATGGAAGATGGTGGGTGGTGGGATGCAGAGAGACAAGCAGAGGTTAGTGCTGGGTCTTGAAGGACAGCCATGAGTTCAAGTGGAAAGAGGAAGACGATGCCAGTAAATGAGTCAAAGAAGAAACAGGCAGTAGGAGAACCATGATTTATAAGGGCAGGAATCAGAGGGAACTCAGGCAAAGGGGCCGTTGAGAAAGCTAGTGAAGGCTTTCCATAAACGAACAAAGTAAGTGAAGGCGCGCGCACACACACACACACACACACACACACACACACACACACACACGACACTGGGAACCACCACTTCTCCCCAAAAGACTTTTTTTTCACCAACTAAAAGTAAGAAGCATAATTGATAAACCAGAGTAGAAAAATACATCTCAGCACATTTAGCAGGAAAACCACTGATGCTAATGAGAGCAGCAACATTTAAATAGAAACCTGGTTACCTTCGGGAAATTCATGCATAATGACAAGGGCACGCGTATTGATTTAAGGACCAGGGACAGGCGTGATTAACTTCCCTGGTGTGTTTTGTTTGTTTGTTTAATGGTAGCTGGTTGAAGTGCAAAGGCATGCTGGCACCTCAACAGCCCATCCGGTGACTGGGGGTGATCAGAAACAGGTGAAACGAGGTGGGAGTGACAGACCTGCCCGTAGGTGACAGTGACAGACCTGCCCGTAGGTGACAGTCTCCTTTATGAGCTGGCATCTTTGAAGAAAGCTAGGCCCCTCCTTCCCACAAAGATGTCCAGAAATACATATGCCAAAACTTTGGCATTTACTTTTTTTCTATGTTGGAAAATGTATTTTCTGCAGGTGAAGAGAAGTTAAAAGCAATTTTTAAAGAAAATCTTTGTCTCATTTTTAAAAATAACTTATTCTAAGGTCTAGTTGAGTGGCAAGAGGGAATAGATCTAAAACTGCACACGAAACAAAAAATTTTCAAATCTTGTAATCACATCTTAATGAGATTGCTGTGATTGCTTGCCTGGCATAAAAAGTTGAAATTGTGGAGTAGTCCTTGATTTCAACACCAAATCAGTTTCAGCTTTTCATTTAGAATGGCACCAAGGGTCAACACCCTGAACCCCAAAAATGCATAGGAAAAGCAAAACTTAGCATCCCTATTATTCGCTTTGCCAACTTATAGCAGGGTTGTGTCGGTAAAAAACAAAACAAAACAAAACAAAAACAAACAAAAAACTCCAAAGTATTTTCTTGATGGAATTTGTGTTGCTTGTTTTCTTTTGTCCTTAGGTTAATGAGGCCGGGTAAAGAGGGAAGAATGCGTGAATCACGATTAAATTTTAAGAGAGTCTAAGTAACCCCTTGAAGGAGTTGTATGTTGTTGAGTGTGCCAGCCACTCCCTTTCCTGCCCAGATGTTTTTTCCAAAGTGTTTGCTGAAAAAAAAAAAAACAAAACAAAACAAAAAACTTTTCTGCCATTAGTGCTCCCAGAGGGAAACACTCCTTCTGATGGCACCAGAGTGCCCATAACGGGTGACAAGCAGGCCCTCCACGCTGGAAAGTGGGGCGGTTTCATGCCGCTGCAGGCTGAGGGCATGAGGAACGGCTGTGATTCTTGCTTCAAAGGACCAGGAAGAAACTCTCGTAGAGGTTATTTGAAAAAAGGCAGCTGTGTCTGAGTCCCAAACCCGGCATGATCGCTGCCAGGGTGGGCGGGTCCCGCACAGACACTCTGCAAAGAGGCAGTGTGAGGAGTGGCAGTGTGGGGGGTCCCAAGATGCAGCATGGGGCCAGGACAAAGGCCAGTCCAGAAGCTTCCTCCATCCCAGGTCTAAGCATCTTCTCCCTGCAGGAGGCCACATGGGGACATGGAGGTGGAAGGCTCCGCTTCAGCTGCATTCGTCTTATTGGCCAGGAATTAGCATCCCCAGGACCTCTGTGGCACTTGTGTCCCATCGTGCTCAGGGATAATAGTGAAGTTGAGGGAAACGTAAGTGGCTTTGTGCTTTAATTTCTTGATACATCCCCAATTAGCTAAGCCCAAGGCTGCCCTGAGCATGATGGCGAGGTGTACCTTCTTGGGTTTCTATTGATGAGAAAGGGATCTGGGCATTGACACGTGATAACCACAAACTGGTGAGTCTCAGGAGGTGTAGTTCATTCAGAACCTCTGCTACAGGGCTGCAGAAACCCATCTGTATGCTTCTATCTTTTTGTTGCACAAACTTTTAGTTAATTTTGGATTTCGAGTAGGGCCAAACTGTCATCTGTTTCTGATTTTTGTTTCTTTCTCTACAGGTGGTGATGTTGTATTTTTTATATTATTATTATTATTATTATTATTATTATTATTATTATTATTAATTATTATTTGGCGGTGGTTACTAGCTATACTTCAGGGAGGGGGTTCTCTGAATTTTGCTCATAGCTAGAAATTTCTTCCTCCAGAAAACCTTGAACAAGCATTATCTGTATCACGGACGTCTCCCACGGAAATGGTGGCTTTATCAGGTTTGGGGACCCAACGGGTTAATCTAACTGAGAACCTTGGTGCCAGAAATGTGCCAATGGCAGATCCCTCCTGGCACGGGATGCTAGGAACCCATGGTGAAAAGCGCTGAGTGACAACTTGGAGGCTAGGTATCCCCAGACGGAGAGAAGGCTTCACACCTCAGGTGCTCGATCTGCATGAGCTGAACAGGCCCAGGGTGGGGGTCTGATTTGAGAGCTGATTTGAGAAAAGGCTGAGAAAAGGATCAAGTCAAAAATAATTCAGAAATCAGGAGTGAGAAGGTCTCCCTGATGCCTTCATCCCTGCATTTCGCAAACTTCTGTGATTAAGAAAACAATGTGGTTCTTGTTTTTTGTTTTAAGTTTGGGTAGTGAGACATTCAGGAAAACCTATCAACAAATAACAAGCCTGTCCTTTTTAAGACAGTGTGTAGAAATAATTCCATTAAGATTAAAATCATGCAGAAACCAAGGAGTCATTTTTTCTGTTTTGTATTGATCATCCCAAGTGGAACCGTTAGCTATCTTAGAAAAATGGTGGCTGTGAACTAATTGCCTTTGCCTCTCAGTCCGAACCTCTTTTCCTGAAGGATTGTTTCCTGAAGGAAAGACATTCGATCGGAAAATTTTAGCACATCAGAACCTCTCTGAAGATTAAGGAGTCTCTGCGAAGGACTGAATGTTGAAATTGAAAAGTTTTTGCTGTCACACGCAGGGTGCAAGTGAAATGGCTCTTCGTATGCCCTGTCTTTCTGTCTGTGGTTCACCTATGTCAACTTTTCTCTCTGAAGCAAAATAAAATTAAAGCCCATGACACCAAGTGTCAGTCATGGAGCGACATGTCCCCAAGTTTGCCTTTGCCGAGTGTTTCTAGAGATGCCTGTCGCATACCAAGTCTCCTCTGTACTTCTTTTCTACTCATTTTCACATAATCCCAAAGTCACATTTCAGGTGCTCAGTTTCCACTGGGGTGACCTCATTAGGCCTGGCCACCGCTGTACCCACTTGAGATATTCTTACTTGAAGGATCTGTGCCCTCTCCAGACTATGTGGGTTGACTTTCTCCCCTTCTGGGGTTGCTTGGAACAGGAATAATTACCTCAGCTCCTTGTAACTAAAGCGAGAGGAGATGGCATTAGATTTCTCAGAACAAGATGGCAGGACAGGTTTTCCTCATCAGCTACAGGTAAGACATGTAAGTGGCCAGTCCACTCTCTGCTGACCTCGCTACACAGTCTTCTCAGGCCTGGCACTCGACCTTCCCATCTAGACAGGGACCCAGCGTTCACCAATTTAATAACAATAAAACACAGGACCTAGGCTCCCAAGCTGAGTGACTCCGTGGTCAAGTTCATGAGGCTCTGTGTCTGCCTAAGGAATGTGGCACTTCAAAACGGTGACCAACCCTCTCAACCACTGGGCGATCTGAGTGCGTGAGGCTCACCCTGTTGGTCCAGCAAATGGCCAGCTATGGGCTGGAGGACAGGTGTCAGGGGAAGGCCGGGGTGCCTGCGACCTTCATGCCCTGGCAGCCTCACCTGCTGCCCCGGGAACATGAAGAGAGAGGCCGGAAATCATACTCGGTGGCTTTGCTCCTCTCCCCTCTATCCTAATTCTCCTTTGGAACAAAGATCATGTTCCTGCCAAAGAGCTAATTTATGGAGGTAATGCCTTAAATCCAGGGCTTTCAAACCTGCATGCCGCCTTCGCTGCTTTGGCAGCATGCCGATTGTTCTTCGCTCAACACTCTCCTTTAAGTCAGCTCATTCTTCATTTATTTAATCTTAAGTGGTAACACCTAAGAGCCGATGAGTTTGGTATGTTAGTCATATATTTCTTTTCATAATACACATTATATTAAACAAATTCCCAAACATTTCTTAAAGGTTTGACTTGGGACCATTTAAAATAATCCTATACACTGTCCGTAACAGTCAAGATCCAGGCAGGACAACAGAAACCACGTGCATTCATTTTATCCGAATTTTTTTTTTCAACAGCACGGGAGAACTAAAAATGCAAAAAGGGGACACTCACGTTGACAAAGCAATGGTGACAGTCTGAAGCAGTTATCATCCTACAAGAGTGGGGAGCCGAGCATGAAGACACCAGACCCCAGAAGCTTGGCAGGAGCAGTTTCAGGTGGAGCTGGGGCCCCCGCCTCTGATCAGAGGCTTGTGCCTGGTCGTGCTGGCCTCTCCGGGGGGCCTCTGAGGCTTGTTCTTGGTGGGAGTGATAAATAAGGAACTGGAACAACCGCTGGTATCATTTATTGTCCCTCCTTGAGGTATGGAGCCACTGCTAGAGCGATGCCAACCAGAAGAGCGAGCGAATAAGAAGGAAGATGTTCCTTCTCCTTCCTTCTCCCTTCTGGGCTCCCCCTGCCCATCATCCACCCACCCAGCTGGCGAAGGGGCGAGGCAGCACAGAGGTCCACAGCCCAGTGACCCAGAGCAGCGCCCAGGCGGCTGGGCTAACTGACAGACAATGGCTTACCTGCCAGCCACCGCACTTGGCAAAACGCGGCCCTGAGAGAGGCTCAGAAGAGAAACGCCAGTTTGGGCAAACGTGTGTGCGTGTTGAGAGAGGGATGGAAGACGAAGCAGGCTTTCCAGACCCCCTCAAGGCCCAACAAACAAACCATAATTTACACGAGTCTGGGACTCTTCACAGCTCAGCTTGTGGCGAGGGTATTAGCTTTGCAACTGCAGACGAGCTAAGCTGTCGGAATGAACCCCACCCACCCACCCACCCACAGCACCTCACCGGGAAGCTGGAGGTGCTGAAAACACACGTTTGATTCTTGTTTCCAGCCAGGGGGGGCCGCCTGGCAGATGGGCACTGTGTCCTGCCCTGCGCAAAGGAGCCCACAGACCTGGATCCGAAAGGGCTCGCAACCAAGATGCCAAGGTCACCTCTGGGAGGTTTCTGGCATGGCACAATGTAGCTCAAGCCACCCGGGCCACGCATCCTGTCACCGCTACCGCCTGCTCAAAAGTCTCTGGTGCCTTCTGATCACGCGCACTCCTTCTGTGGCTACTAAAATTCCCTCAACTGGTCTCACGTCCCTGTCCCCCACCCTTGACTTTGTGAGCTTGCAGCCCCACCCATCGAGAGGCGGACACCTTCTCCCCACCCCTGGAGAGGGTTGGTTGTGGGGTGTGCTCCGGCCAATAGCATGTGGCGGGAAGAGGGGCTGGAGTACCAGCTCTGAGCTTAAGTCTCTAGAGGCCTGGCATGTGGGAATGAGGGCGTGGTGCTGGCCAGTCAGCTTTGACCACAGAATCAAGGCCGAACCCCAGGGGATGGCAAAGCAATGAGACAGAAGGAACCCAGGGCTCTGGACGAGTTCAGGGAACCCAGCTGCCTACCCCACCCTGGGCCAGGAAAAGAAATAAGCTCGACCCATGGCTTCTTGGTTACAGCAGCTCAGCCCGTATGTAGTCCCTGCCCCTGGGGGAGTCAGGAAAGGAAACTGAGTCTCAGAACATCAAACGAACCAAACGGCTATGACAGCACCTCCACCTGCCATGGTGTGCAGCCGGAGCTCAGGATCCGATGGTGTTCCTTCTCCACATTCCCTGCCTTGCTCCTGTCATGAGACAGGACGGGTCCCCGCTGTTCCTCCTCTCTCACATTAGAAATGGGAGCCCAGGTCCCCCTAGGACTCCCTGGAGTAAGTAGGACATGGAGCATAACCCTTCATGCTGAGGCTGACGGGTCTAACTACTGGTAGGAACGAAAACCTAATCACCAACTCGTGACAATGCCTGCAGCGATGATGTCCACTCACTGTGCATTTTAAGTTAAAAGTCTTATATATCTCTCAGGAAAGGCCGCATACGGGACACCGCTCTCCTGAACTCGCCCCCAAAGGCGTCTGGGGACTTTGCACGGAGTAGCCATCCACACGCCAGGGGTTTCGTTCAGGTATTATATTTTATCTTCAAAACTCCAGCGCACGTCGTTGACACGCTCTGCCTGTTTTAATATGAAATGATGTTTTCTTTTGCTTGCCATCATGTTTTAAGGCGTAGGAAACGTGCTCAACCTCACTCCTAATAAAAATAAAAGCCAAATTTCTTTTTTTTTAAATTACGAGGCACAAAAGAGAGTGTGGCGTTCCAGAACTAGGTAGAAATGGTGGTGGCCTCATGCCATGGAATTGTGTGCTTTAAAATGGTTAATTTGGGGATGTGAATTTTACTTTCTTTTTCTTTCTTTTTTTTTTTTAGAGAACAGTAGTGCGCTCTCCTTGTGCTGATTTAAAAAAAATAAATAAAATATAAAATAAAAGGCAGTGCATTTGTGTGTGCACAGACATAGATGGGAATGGACCATCTTGGCGGGACCGCCAAACCCTGGCATTGAGACTTGTCGCCCCCACGCATACTCTGTGCTGCCTAACCGCCCGCCACGTGCCGGGAATGTCACCGCCGCCTACCAGAACATCGTGGGATTTCATTGTTGTGGTGAGAGGGTCCGTTGCCTGACGTTGGGAAGCCCAGGGAGAAACCCCTGCAGAAGGAGTGCTGGGGGACACCGTCACATCCTCCTTTTCAGGCTCTGAAAACTCAGCTTCTGTCGCTGGGCACGTATGCCACATGTCCAGCTCATTCTGTCGCCTCGCTCCGGGCTCAGGGTGCTCAGGAACGCAGACACAGGACGCCTCTGGAACCGCGTGGCAAATATCGACACCTGGTAGACAAAAGGAAAAGCTGCACCGTGCTGCCAAGTCCTGCACCAGCTGCCCCTCCATGCAGCCCGGAGCAAACGAGCACTCCTTCCAGGCTCCGTTATTTTGAAGATACTGAGACCACCAGACTGCCCACACCCCCCTCTAATCAAAATACAGAGGCGCTGGCTGTCCCTGGGTCCCTCCACCAACTGCTCAAGTATGACATCTCGGGTGGCGGCCTCTCTCTTCGACCCCAAATAATTTCCACCATCTCTACATTTCCAGGCTCCACCAGGTTCTCTGTTATGAGACGTTCCTCACAGTGACTCCAAACTGACCTCGAATGAAGAGACAAACACTTCTGTATTTGTTTGTCCGTCTCAGCGAACTTCCCCAAGCCAAGACTGTTCCGAGTTGATTAAAAACAAAAACACTAAGGCCTGGCCTTCGGATCACGCCGGTGGCTTTCGATGACTCTGCCTGCGCTGTGTTCCATGCAATCCGTGCTCAGACTTTTCTCGATGGAGAGACATATGGTTGGGGCCCATTTTAGCAACTCCATAATAAAACCCATTATAAAAATAAGCATCTAAGAATAGCTGATGCTTTTAAGACTGACACCACCGCTCGCTCCTCAGTCGCTAGCCGTGGCTCACAGTGCACTTGGCATCTGTGTGGTCAAGTTCACTGTGGCAGACTCAGAGGCGATGCTCAGGGACTCCGGCCTGCGTGGACATCCGTTCCAGTACATGTCACATGTCACTGATTCCAAATTTCTGCTTCAGACTCACATCTTCTAGGTGAAAGTGTCACTTTAAACGTATTGCTTTTTAAGAAAGCAAATGGAAAATGATACTGAAATCCCAAAAGGCAGTATTGCTAGCAATCCTATACATGTTCATTCATTCGTACCTTTAATTCATTCATTCAAAAAATATCGACTGAGGGCCTAGTCACGTGCCAGACCCTGAGGAGGGACCTGAAACTACAATGGCAGGAGCTGAGCACGAGTCCCTGACGACGAGGGGCCTATTATCTAACAGGCAGACGTAGACGTCAAATTGATCATTGAACAAACGTATGATTACATACTGCGACAAGTGTTCTGAAGACTCACGTGCTCCTCCGAGTGAGTGCAGGGGGCCGACTTTAACTCAGAGAGTTAGAGAAGCGATACTTAAGGCGAGTCCTTGTCGTAGTCTGTTTCAGCTGCTCTAATGGAAGACTGGAGAGCGGGTGGCTCAGAAACGACTGAGATCTACTTCTCATGGTCCCGGAGGCTGGAAGCCCCAGACCAGTGCCCTCGCGTGGCCGTGGTGCAGTGGGGATGCCTTCCCAGTCACAGACCTCCCACGTCACACCGTGTCCTCGCGTGGCAGAGAGCAGAGAGGAGAAGCAAGCCATCTCATGACCACTGTCATCGTGGGAGCTCCACGTCATGGCCTCATCTAATTCCAATGACCCCACCCCCCACAGGTCCCATCTGCTAACTCCACCACCTTGCAGAGTCAGGGTTTAACATATGAATGTTGAAGGGACGCAGACATCCAGGCCCGAAAGATAAGTAATGTCACCAGTGCAAAGGAGAAGGGGAGGCATCTTCAGCAGAGGGAACAGCACACGCGGAGGCCAAGGGGAAGGAAAGCGGCTGTCTCGGGGTCATCCCCGGTTTGCCCCACGTTGTCAGCCTTGCCGTCTGGGATGCTGCTATTCTCCAAGGAGGCCGGCTTTGGTCCTCCCTTTGCCCATCCACCCACCACCACTCAGATTTCCTCTCTCTTCTTTTTGTCCCTTCTCGGTCCCTAAGTCCCCTGGTCATCAACGTTCACGTCCAAAGCAATCTCTTTTACAAAGCCAAGGAAAGAGCCGGATTCTCTTCCACTACCACCGGGTCCTTCAAGGATGATGGTCTGTTTTAACAGTCCCTTGTCTCTTGTTCTGTTTTTGTTTTTGTTTTGGCCAGCAACGTGGTCAGCCAGACATGGTTTTTCCTAACCCCCGACATGGTTGCTAGTACATTTGCTCAAAAAAAATGAAGAAGAAAATGCCCCCCGACAACGTGTTCTGGATATGCTCACCTTCACTTGCACGGCTGGTTCTCCAGGAAGAGTTGCCACGATGAGGAAAGGCACACTGACCCGCTCGCAACGAGCAGGTGTCGTCACAGAAGCCTCTGAGGTATAAGGTCTTGGCTGTCCTCATAGAGTCTAACTGCCACTTCTTGGGCCAGGAATTCCAAGGTCTGTAGCAGTTACTTCTGGATTATCCCCCAATTAAACCACTTAAGAAATTAATAAATAAGTAAAGCTTAAAATCGATCGGAATAGATTTACACCAACATTCATCTCCTGGTTTTGACACCGTAATAGGGTTGTGTGACTGTCATCGGGGGAAACGAGATGACGAGTATCCAGAAAGTCTGTCATGTGCATCTCGACACTCTTTCAAAATAAGAGATTATGATTTTTAAAAAATCAAACACAACTTCAAAAATTAATCATGGCAATCCTGTTAGGGAACGCTCGATGATGATACTTCCTCATGCTTTGAGGGGGAACAAAAATGCTTCATGATTGATCGAAGCTGCAAGGGCAGCAGGCAAAGTCATTTAAAAAGCTGGATGGACACAACCCCATGAAAATACCTCCACTGACAGAGTCGCAAGCCAGTTACCCCAGAGGCCTGACAAGGTTACCGCCCACTCTGGGGCTCTCCTAGGGCCCTCCACGCCTCCCTTTGCCCAAATCCTCAGAAGATCCCTGGGCCAAAAAGCTAACCACGTGTTAATTATCTTGCAAACCTTGGTGCAAGTGTCCCCTGATACCCCTGGCAGATCACAGGCAGAGATGAGCACAGCAAAAGTCACTGACATCGACCCGACGCTTCCCTTCTGCATCCACGACCTCACTTCATTCTGGTCGTGAGATCAAGAGTCAGATCAGATAATCCACTGTTCAGCCAGCACCCCAAACCAGCAACTCCCAGAAATCTCAGTCCCTTCTCCCCTGAGGTCAAAGCATTTGCAAGTGAGAAAACAGCCATCTCTCTGGGGTGTGAAGGAAGGGGGACCAGCACACCTGCCTCCCACTCGGTGTGGAAAAGAAACTTGGCCGAGCCCCAGATAAACGTCTGCATCCCTCTGAAGAGACGTACACATCAACCAGCACGCTCTTCAGAATTATCATGCATGCAGCCGAAATTTAAACAAAGAAATCAGTTCAACAAACCTCAAATCCTAAGACTCAGATTTAGAGATCTAGCCCTGCGCTCTCATAAATGTCCCATCCGGAATACCATTTTGTCTCCACAGAGCCCGAGGTTCTTATCTTTGTTATCTTTCTGTACCGTTGGCAGAAATGCGACATCTTTGAAAAGAAAAACATTATCCCCAGAGCGAAAACAGAGAAGGCTTTGAACTATTTAGGACTAAATTAACTCCTAGCTACCAGGGAACCAGAGAGAACAAGGGAGACTCCTTCAAACCGAGCAGCTCCCTCTTACACACATTCAAGTGTTAATTTCCAAAGCGGCCTTAGAATATACACAAATACATTGAAATTCTGCTTAAATGTCACACAAGGCCCCCGTTCAAGAAGTAAAACAATTTAATTCTTTCTCTCAGGAGGAATCAGGGTATCAGATAAGCAAACCTCACGGAAAGCTTGTCCAGCCTGACTGTGGCCGGCCCGACTTGTGACCTCTTTCACTAGATGTCATGCCTCGTAATTGATACACAAATTTACCTGAACTTCGTGGAAATGTTAAAATGCTTCTCTCAGCTGAGTTGCTGAGTTTTGTAATAAAGAGGAACAGCAGGTACCCTGGGGGCCTCTGGGCGGCGTGCAAGCCGGGCAGGCACCTGGCCAAGGTGATGAACGGGGACAGAAATGCAGCCCTGGCTCTGATGGCGAGTCAGGCTGTCTGGCCTGGTCCAGAGGGTTTCATCCTAGAGGTAATTGCTCTACCTTAGGCAGAGGAGGCACTTAAAGTTCACCTGGCTGAAGTGGCACCCCACTGTAATTTCCCTAAAGGAACTGTAGGTGCTGGCTGTGGCTCTGGGTGTCACCCAGCTGCAGTCTGCCCCCATAGGTGACCTACGTCCCACGCGGAGCAGTACCAGGCTTTTGTCTGCAGCCCCCTGGGCCCCAGCCCTTCCCTGCTACTTGTCTTAAGCTTCAGCTTTCTGGCCGCACAGATTTCAAGCAGGGACCCACTCTCTTTCTTCTTTTTTTCAGTTTTTGTAAATTTTTTCCAGCCTTAGTAGGGTATAAATGACAAATTTAAACTATGTATTTAAGGAATACGACGTGATGCTTTGATATGTGTATTCATTGCAAAATGGTTTCCAAGATCAAGCTGATGAGCACATCCATCCGCTCCTCATCCCGTTTCCGTGTGTGTCGGGAAAACACTTAGGATCCGCCCTCCTGCCGGCCCCTGCCGCGTTTCAGACCCTGGACGTGAGGCCTAACTGACATGTGTCTCGTGTCTGGTTATCTCTCTGCGCATCACAGGCTTCAGGTTCACCCACGTGGTTCCGAAGGGCGGGATTTCCTTTCTCAATATTAATTCACGTTCTGTCATATGTGTGCGCCAATTTCTTTATCCATTGACTTGTCGGTGCCCTCCAGGCTGTCTCCACGTCTTGGCTGTTGTCAGTAATGCCACCATGAACACAGGGGAGCACGGATCTCCTCAAATTACTGTTTTGCATTTCTTTGGACAAATACCCAGAATGCTGGGTCACGTAGCGGCTCCATTTTTAAATTTCTCGAGGATTCTCCGCACTGTCTTCCCTCGTGGCTGCCCCGATTTACATTCTCACCAGCCACGCATGAGGGGTCCCTCTTCTCCACGTCCTCGCCGACGCGTCGTCACTTGTCTTTTTGGGTAATAGCTGTTCTAACAGATATTTCGTGGTGGTTTCGATGGTTCTGTTTCCCTGCTGTGGAGCCTCTTTCATGTTCCTGTCGGTCATTCGTGTGACAGCTTTTGAGAAATGTCTATTCTGGCACTTGGGACGGCCACTCTGAACTGCTCACCTGGGATTTAGTGGCTTCTCCATGGGCACCTCTGTGAACGACTCCTAGGAGGAGAGCAGCGACGGTTCCCTTATTAAACGGTGTCTGGCAGCTGTCCGGGCAGCCCTCTGAGAGATGGAGTGAAAAATAAGGGGAGACGGTACAAACGAGGGAAGGTGTGCCCTTATTTGTGTGACCCGAAGGGTCTGGAATTAAAAAAAAAACACACACTTTCATACATTTGGTGGCTGGGATGGCATCCTCCTGCACCATTTGTAGGATGCTGGCGTGTCCTGCCCAGCTACGACTTCCCTATGTGGCACGTGGTGACATCCTGAGCACATGGGAGCTCTTCGCTCATTCGTCCGGCGGGTGTGTCTCGAGTACCTACTGTGCCAGACACCGGTCCAGGTCCTGAGGCTACAGCGGTAAACGAAGCAGACGAAAGTGCCTGCCTGATGGGTGAGGGTTACGTCCCGGGGTGGGGATGGGGACACAGATGACAACCAAAACACGAGTAAACCGTGCCACAGGTCAGATGTGCTACAGAGAAAAACGAGGCGGGGGAGAGAAAGTGTCGAGAACACGCATTTATGTCAGGCGGTCGGGTGGCCAGGAGGTGACACTGGAGCCAAGGCCTACCCGAAGGAAGGGAGTAGCTGCAAGGGGACGCGGTGTGAGCACCTTGGGGTGGGGGCCGGGGGCTGTGCAAAGCCCTGGGGCAGGAGCAGGTCCGGCTGGGGGACCAGAGGGGCGGGGGGAAGAAGTGCAGAAACTCAGACCGGTGGGGTGGGGGACAATGCCAAGACTTATAGGTGATTTTCAGAACTTCGGTTTGGACACCCCCATGGCACAACCACTGGAAGGGTTGGAGCAGAAGAACGTTATTTTATTTTATTTTCCTCACGTGCCCCTGAAGCGAGAGACTTCTTTAACCTCTGTCGCCGTCTCTGTCTTTGGAAAGGGGGTAACGTCCTCCTGGATGGTGACAACGTTGGCTCCCAACGTGCAGTCGGTCGCCAGACTGAATTCATCCTACTCAAGCCTGGGCCGGAGGAGGTGTCACGTACCCACCGCACGAGTCACCCATCTGAAGAGGACGAGCCACTGTTTTTTTTTAGTGTCTTCACAGAGTTGTGCGACCATCACCACAACGGAGTTTACACATTGTCGTCACCCCGAAAAGAAGCCTTGTCCCTGGACTAGTCCCCCCCGCCTCGCCCTGCCCTCCCGCGCCCCCTGGAACCCTGGAGACCATGCATCTACTCTCCGTGCGTGTGCATCCCAGACGCTTCAGATTAATGAGGTCACACGGTAGGTAGACGGCCACTCGTGACCGGTTTTCCACTGTCATGTTGTCGCCCGTGTCCGGGCCTCACGCCATCGTGCACAGAGACCCCTTCGGTTCATTGAATGGACATTTGCGTTGTCCCCACGTTTTGGCAATTGTGCAGAATGCTACGATCTGTGTTCCTTTAAGGGACATTCCGGTTGCTGTGTTGAAGGGGACACCTGAGACGACGGGACAGCTATGAAGTTCAAGGACTCAGGACAGAGCTCTCGCTGGGGCACACTTTGGTGAAGTCAGAAGTGGCCATCTTCAGTTGCATTTTTAATATACCTCGTTCCTGAAGTTTTTCCCTTTTTCTTTTCCCTTTTTTACCCGTCACTACAATCACTTCCCTGCACACTCCCGCCGACCCCTGGATCACGCGTGTAAGACCTTGAGGCGAACACCTGCATTCACCTTTCTTCCTGGGGGCGGGGGTGCGTTAGGCACGACCCAACCTGATCGTGATCTGCACAGTGAAGACACCCCCACGTCTCTAGCTCCAGTCTCACTGTCAGGACCTCATGGTCACAGCCTCTGAAACTGTTCCCTTGACGTCAATACCTAAGTGGCCTTCCATTCTGTTCCAGCCCGTGTTCCCCCGACGACGTTGCTAACTGTGTCCGCAGCAGCCGTCGTGTCTGAGACACTAACTGAAATGTCACAACGCGAGGGGGTGAAACAGCTTTGCTTCGGGGCCATGTACTTCTCCTTTACACGTGACATGGTAGCTTAACTCAGACAGTGCCACCAGGGCACTCTCTCTGTTAGATGAAAATGTTTTTCAATAGCTGGGAGCTGCCGAGTAGCAATACGCGCGAGAAGCCGGGCCTTATGTAACGGGTGTTTGATTGATCCGTAGCCCACGCTGATCCCTGAGCAAGGTGGCCGTGTGACAGAGAGGGCTTTGTCCTGCTGGACGCCCGGGAGGGCCTGTCAGCAAGTTCAGGGGGAGCTGTCAGAAAGAACCAGAAGTCTCTGCGGAATGCACGGGTCAGGTCCTGGGGGCAGAGACCAGCCCACCCAGCTGGGGTGGGTTTAATGAGGGGCTCTCACAGGATTAAGTGGAAACGAGGGGTGTGAAGCACCTTGGAACTGTCCACATTGGGGGGCCCTTTGAAGACCAGGTCTTAAAAGGGAGGGAGAGGCTTCTGGAACCCAGGAGAGATGCAGCATAGGGTTTTGGAAGCTGGAGAAACCCCAAATAGTTTTTAAATGGTCTTTTCTGGAAAAGGGACGTGTGCCCGGCAGTCTGCTTCAGAGGGTCACAGCGCCCGCCTCACCCCACCCTGCTGTTTCTACCCAGAGCCTGGCCCGAGGCAGGCGTTGGGGCCCCGGGAAGAAGCAGGGTGACCCAAAACTAGAGGTGGTGCTAGGGAGTGTGGCGCCAGGCCCTGGGGCATGCTACAGGGACGCGGCAGGGTGACAGGCCTCGGGTGAGGTGAGAGTAAACGTCCGCGGTCGCATGTTTACAGGGGTCAGCGCCACTGCCTACGGCTCTTTCGTTTCTAGGGCCACGTACGTGACAGGACCCGTGTAGGTGTCTGACCACGGGGACAGCTGTGCTCTCCACACCAACGAGGACGAGAGCCCAGCATCAGCATGAAGACCAGCGAGGCCCTGAAGAGAAGTCACACGACAAGGCGCTGCCAGGTGCCACTTAGAAAATCAGACCTGAGCCAACCCAGGCCACCCAAGAGAACTAAAGGCCCCCGCACTGCAGAATCGCGCCCAGGGCGATGCTCAGTCAGGAAGAAAAAGAGCAAGACACAAGGTTCCATGCCCTCGGGGCACAGGAGGCATCCGGCGCGGGGACAAGCAGATGGCACTCAGACTTGGGGACCGCAGTCGGTCAGGTACGACTCAGCCCCGAGGCCAAATGCCCAACGAGGGGGCCCTGGAGGCTGCGGGAGCAGATCTCTGACAGGGCACATCTGTACCGACTGTGGAGACGGTTTTCAAAGTCAGGCGCGTCTGAGCTGGAGACGAGGTGAAGCCCGGGGCTGTTGGGGGTCCGTGGGCCCGAAGTCTGAGCACAGTGCAACCGGCGTCCTGCTTGGGCTCTGACTGGGCTGAAGTCATGGCGTCAGCTGTTCCCTCGCAGGCGGGTGGCCAGGGACCTCCCTCACCTCGGAGCCTGCACCGAGTCCTTGCTGGCCATGTGGCCCCCGTGTGAGCTCTCTCGCACTCCGAATCTCCCCGACTTCAGGGAGAACCCCGTTCCTTTGAGCTGCACACCTGATGAGGCCAGGCCCACCCGAGCGGCTCCCTACTCATTAACTCAGAGTCAGCCGCTGGGTGAGCCAGGGACGGGAGTGACATTCGTCACCCCGCAGGTTCTGCCTGCTCTCGGGGGGGCCGTCACACGGCGTGGGTACACCAGAGAGTTCGGGGCCGTCTCAGAATCCTGCCTGCCACCGTGTGGTGACTGCACTCGAGTGGAATGAACCCCTTCCCGCTCAGTCAGTGTGCTCTGGGGCCAGAGTCACACACACACAGCCGCGGGGGGGCACAGACCCACCCGGCCACGGAGCGGCCTGGCAACTTGGTCGTGCCTACGTGGTTATCCCATGCATGTCCCATGCAGGAGACACAGATGTTTTTAAAGGCCCTCAGGAGGCGAGGGTATGCAAAGACCTTTTAAGGGCAAAGAAAGACCTAATACTTAATATTAGGTTGTTTACTATCTTGCATGGCAGCAAGGCCAGGTAAAGGCACGTGCACACGCGTGTGCACACACACACGCCAAGATACAGCCTCTGTCCTCGGCAGGACAGCCCACCCAGCCGCTGCAGTGAAGCTCTGGGTCCTGGGCCAAGGGAGAATAACTCACTTCTGAGCCCCCAGGATGGTAGAGGGAGGTCGCAGGAAGGCTCAGCATGGAGTGGGCCCGATGGTGGGGGTTCTGCAAAAAAACACCCGTCTGGGGTGACACTCCAAATAACGGGCCTGGCCCAGGCCTCAGCCAGTCAGAACCATGGCCAGCACCCCGTCCCCTGCACGCACATGACCATGACCCTGCCGTCCGCACCCAGCTGGGGAACAGTGGAAGAGGGAGGCTGGGAATCCAGGAGCGGGGGGTGACAATGAAGGGAGAACAGGAGCAGCTCCTGCCAGGGTGACCTGGCAGAGGAGCGCACATCGCAGCCCGACACCCCGGGGGTCCTGCAGGGCATCAGCCGGATTTGTCTTCTCGCCCCAGGCGGTCACCAATTACAGGAGCTGCCAGGCAAGCTGGCCTCCCGCCAGCGGAGGAGGAGAAGGATTTACAGACTCTCCCTCTGATCCGAGTCGTTAGAGAAGGTGGGGAACAGCCGTCCCGGAGGCCTCGCCTGCCAGACAGACCTGCCCTGAGAGAGGCCTCCCGATGACGAGAGCGCCTTCACCCCTTGGCCTCCGCCCCTCGTCTCGGAAAAGGGGACCACACACGGCAGCACCCACCCGGCTGGGCAGCGACGACAATGACGCGTGCTAATGACACAGGTGAAGCCCTCAGGGCTGTGCCGGGGCAGAGCCGGCCCCCCAAACAGCAACCGCGCGTGTCACCCAAGATGGGAGGAACGGCCCAGGAGTTAAATCGAAAACAGAGACGGGAAGGGGACCTGGGACAAGACTACGGGCCATCGGCAGCATGAGGCCGGATGCAAAGGGGACTCGTTTCTGTTGTCCAAACAGCCTCCCACCCCCGACAGCCCGTCCGGGCCAGCTCCACGGGGCGCCGCTGAGGGTTGTGAAAAGATGGTTGACCACTTCCCCGGCAGTGAACACCAAGTCAGAGCCAAGACGACACTGCAGGCCTTGCTGTCCACACGCCAGTGTCCTGATTCCCTGTCGTGACCACATGTGACATCTGAACATGCTCCAGTCTCCAGCTGCCTGCCCCCACAGCTCTTCAAACCCCGCCGGCCTCCTCGGGAACACCGGACGGCTGTGGGGACTCAAGCTTCCTTCTTATCTCCAGAGGGGACGTCTACTACGGACACGTGACCAGGGAGAGAGCCCAGGACGTGCTGGTGGCAGAGCCGGTCCCCAGGACACCTAACTCGCCCCCTAAGGTACGCCACGAGAAACGACTCTGATGGCTGTCCTGAAGAAGGCATCGCCCCTGGCAGGTGGCTCCGCATCACGGCTGTCCCCTGCCCTCCCGGGCTCTGCCTCCCTGCGCCGAAGACCAAGACTGTCCTTCCAGTTGCACAAGTAACTCTGTCCCTACCTCCTAAAGGATGGGGCAGGGGCAGGTGGGCTCTGCTGTGTCGCAGTCACACAGGTGGCCGCTCACGCAATGTGTCTTCTTTTATTCCAACCCGGCCCCAAAGCCCAGAGCAACTTAAAACAGGAAGAGCCACCACCTTCCACTGAAAAAAAAAAGGAAATTTTGAAAAGCCTGACTGATGACTCCACTGCCACCCGTTCGGCCGACGCCCAGAGAAATGGAAGGCGTGTGAAAAATGTATTTAAAAATCGACTTCACGTTGAGCCATGTTAAATGTTTTAATTTCCAAGCACTGAAATGCCTCCCAGACCATCCATTAGGCCCAGCAATCAGGCAGGGATATTGGCTTCAGTGAGGGATCCATTAATTTCAGCTCTGCTAAACGTGTAGGAAGGAGAAATCCAACGTGGGCCGAAGGGACATTAAGGCGGAGTGGAAGGCGTCAGGCCTGGCTGGGACGGTGCCTTCGCCCGCACAGTCCTCTCTGGAGCAAGGGCAGAAACTCACGAGAGGTCCTGGTGCCCTTGACAGACCCTCCTCTCCCCCCACTCCCCACAATAGTTTCCATCTCCAAGCTGGAAAACGAGAGAGGCTGGACGTCGGCCTGCGGAGGGCACACGCCAGCTTACGAATGTGCGAGATCATTTTCAATCATCGTTCTTCTTTGAGGTGCCTTTGCCGTGTCAAGGACCCCAGTCCTAGGGGGCAGGGGCTCTGGGTTGAGCCAGCTGCCCGGGTGCTGGGGGGTGATGTACACGAGCCACCCACCTCACCGCAGGAGCTGGAGCACTAGAACCAGCAGGGAGCAGCCAAGCCAAAGACCCCCGGAGACAGGGACTCCTGGAAAGAAACACGAGAGAGAGTGCGCTGGGGAGTCTCTGCAGCCCACGGGGCCACACACCAAACCCTGGGAACCCCCCACTCCTGGAATGTCACTGTGCTGTGGCTTAACTGAGAACGACAACCCCCAACGGCGGGTCAGGAGTGGAGAGAAATAAGACTGAGAACTAACTGGGCAGGAGCAGAGCTGCTCCCACCAAGGAGTGGCCTGGGGAGGTGGCTAAACCCTGCAGGTTCCCATGCAGCACGTCCAGGGTACGGCCCAGGAATCGGGCTTTTAAGCATCGCCCCCAGGTGACTTGAGTGAAGAAGCCAGTTTAGGAAACCAGAGATCAGGGGCCTGGCCCGCAGGAAGGGTCAGCCGGCTCAGGCCTGTGGGGTGATCGGAAGGAGAAGGGTGGCGAGATCGTGCCTGGCTGAGGACACCCTTTTAAAGGGCCCTCACTGCTCTCCAGCTCTGCTGGATGGAGGGGAGGCTGTCCCTGCCTCTACGGGAGATGTGGCCCTGTCCATCAAAATCACAGATGCTCGCAGTCCCTGACCTGGCCGCCCGCTCCAAGCGTTTATCCCGCAGACGACTCGAATGGATGCTAAAGATACAAGGTCATTCGCTGCTGTGCTGTTCGTAACGATTTAAAAAGAGAAGAAAGAGAGAAAGAAACAAGGGGACTGTCTGCCCACCGAGATTTAGTTAAATAAAGTTACAGCGTGGCCAGAAAACCAACAATGGCACAGCTCCCGGGTACAGATATGGAAGTGTCCCCAAGGCAGTGGTCGGTGAAAAATGTGAGACGCGGACAGGGCGTATAATGAGCTTTTGTCAGAAGAGCCAAGATAATCTCGACAGTATGCACAGAATACCTCTGGACAAAGAGGCTGGTAACAATGGCTGCTTCTCGGGAAGGAAACTAGGGGACAGGGGACAAAGGGGGACGTCGCTGCATTCCTTTCCAGAGCTCACAGATTTTGAACCCTGTGCACCATCGACTGTACTACATACAGCACAGAGAAAACCCTAAACATTTAAAAATAATTTCTAAAAGTGCACGTTAGTCCATCAGCAAACATTTTTAAACATGGCAATGCTTCGAAGGACACAGCTCCGGTTGCAAGTGCCACCCCTGGCCACTTGTAGTAGAACCCCCCCCCCCAATCGCCAGCCCCAAGAGAAGCCAGAAAGGGAGAAAGGGACGGGAGGTTTTAGCTGGACGCTCAGTTCCCTCTGCGCCCTGGGGACCTGCTCGTGCGGTTCCCTGACCTGGGCCACCCCCAGCTGGGCCCCTCCTCTCCCCAGCCTGGGCGGAGCCCTAGACATCGCTGTCTCGGGGAGGCCCCCTGGCCACAGGGCCCCCCACGAGCCTAGGTCAGCTGCCTCCCTGCGTTCCCTGGGTACCTCCCCCTCGCCAGCACCTGTCACCCGGCCTCGTGGCCACCTGCAAGGGGACGTGCCCGCCCCCGGGCCCCGCGCTCAGGGGGGACGGGGCGCACCCGGCTCGTTCACGACTGTTCCCCCCCCCCCGTTAGTCCAGGGGCGGTGCTCAGGGACGCGGGGTCACCGGGCGGGGAGGGGAGGGGTGGGGGGCAAGGGGGGCAGGGGGCCTCCAGTCCCCTTCACCTCCTCCCCCTTCCTGATCCTTCTCCCGGAGCCGAGCCCGCAAGCGGTCCTGGACGGTGACCCGAGCCTGCACGGCGAGGGGGAGCGGGGCGGGAGGGGCTGGTTCGGTGGGTGCTGGGCGGGGTCCAGGACACCCACACCTTGGCTTTCACGAGCTCGCCCTGGAGGCCTCCGTGCACGGGGGGCGTGTGCACACGCACGTCTGCTGGAGACTGGATTCTTCTCTGGAGGAGGGGTCTCCCCTGGGGCCAGGGGCCAAGCCACCCCACCCCCCACCCCCCTTCCCCGCCCCAAAGGCCCACGGGACCGGGGCGGGAGGGGCGGGCAGAACCTTGTTGGGGGCGGGGCCTCTCCAGGGCGTGACCTAGGGGCGGGGCTTCAGAGTGTGGCTTAATCAGGGGGGCTTCTCAGATGGGCGGGGCTTCATTGGGGCGGGGCCTCGCGGGGGCGGGGCTTCATTGGGGCGGGGCCTCGCGGGTGGGGCGGGGCCCAGGCTCACCTGGCGGCGGGGCGCGCGCCGCGGGCGTCCACGGGGGCCGCGCGCTGGGGGCCGTGTCCGGCCCGGCCCGGTCTCCGTCCAGCGCCCGCTGCAGGCTCCGCAGGCGCCGGGCGTCCAGCTGCCCGCGCTGGGCGGGGGTCACGGCCGCGGCGTTCTCGGGGCCCAGCGCGGCGATCTGCTCCGCCGACAGCGCCTGCAGCGGGGGGCGGGGCCACGCGACACTGCCCACCCGGGCGCCCTCCGCGCGGCTCCCAGGGACCCCCCAATCGGATCGGATGGCTCCCTCGCTGCCAAATCGGTTAGATTTCACGCGGAAATTCCCAGAAGTGGAAAACCAAACTTGCCATAGTTGATCATTAAACATAAGCCCGAGGAACTAAGAACAGCACTGCGGAATTCTAGACAGATGTGCAGGCCAGCGACGTCTGAACCCAGACCTTACAGAAAGGGGGGACTTCAAACGCGTTACAGGGGCGTCAGGGACATCTTAGCTCCCTGCAAGGCTTTCTCCTTGGAATAACTGGTATCCAAGGAGAGCTGAAAGGGAGGCATGATAGTAAGAAGGGGAGGGAGGGAGGGAGGGAGGGAGGGAGGGAGGAAGGAAGGAAGGAAGGAAGGAAGGAAGGAAGGAAGAAAGGAAGGAAAGCTATGACTTGCTCTCTGTGACTTAATGTCATTTAAGGCCGTGCAAGGTCCCTCCCCAAAGCTTCCAGTCCCCCACCGGAGGACCACTGATGTGGAGGGGGAAACACTGAAGGCTGCAGACCCGAATCTGTGTCCCAGCTCTGCCACATACGAGCTGTGTGGCCTTGGGCAGGTCACAGCCCCTCCTGCCTTGGAGGCTGGTCGTGGGCAGCACAGAGGACTCGCCTGCGCGGCTCTGACACAAACACCGCGGGGCCCAGGCCTGTTTGGGGTAGAGGAGGAACGCAGGGTTTATAAACACAGTCTGCAGCAGATGCCAGAAGTGGGCAATGCCGCCGAGGGCACTTTAAGGACCCTGGACAGAGGTTTTCTGAAGTCTCTCCAGCTCAGGAGACTTAGTGCCTGGTCCCACTGGGTCTGGAATGCCAAGGGGAGGCAGGATCTGCATGTGCGGAGGCGGTCTATCGTCATCCTGTTTTCTAAGAACCCCAAAGATTCTAAGAAAGGGAGTCATGCTCCCTCATCCCTTTCTCTCCTCCTCCCTCATCCTTGTCTTTCTGTCCAGGGAGATGCTTTCATGGGATCCTGCTCAGAACCCTTCCCAGCCCCCACCTCCAGGACACAGGTCAGGCTCCTGAATGTGGCAGGGGAGCCTTCAAGCTCTCAGCCGTGCCCACTTCTCCAGCCACCTCCCCCGGCACTCTTCACCTCCACAATGACCACCCATGACAGCAACCCCCAGGAGGCAGCAGCTCTGTCATGCTCTTCCTTCTGCATGAAACACTGTTCTCCCCTACCTGTCCTGCTAACCTGTGCTGTGAGGTTCACCTCCTTCTTGTCACAGAGAGAGAGAGAGAGAGAGAGAGAGAGAGAGAGAGAGAGAGAGCGCGCGCGTGTGCATAGGTGCTCTCCTGGCTTGCAGCTTACATCCACCATTAACAGAGTCTGTATTATATAAATTATCTATTTTTCCAATGTTGCTGACTCGCCACCCACAGGCCAGATTGAATCTCCGGGCCTGTTACACTGTTTTAAAAAACAAATTCAAAGTGGTTGCCAACATTTAATTACCAGGAGATTTCACAGTGAAAAAGGAGACGCCTGACTTCTTAAAAGAAAAAGGAAAGAAAGAGAAAAGGGGCGGGGGAAAGAAGACCCATTGACCCTGGGCCCACATCATCTCACAGCATTCATGTGCCAGAGCTGAGAAGCAGCGCCCCCATCCAGACAGGCTCTCCAGTTCCCAGCCCACTGAAGAAGGCACTGTGCCCTGCTCCCCTGGTGCCCCCAGCCTGCGGCCCAGCACAATGTAGGAGGTCCTCTAGAATTTATGCAATGGATAACTACCTGAGCAAGGAAGCAGCCACTAACTGCACTCCAAATAAGACCAGAAGAAAGTGTTGGGCGACAGGCCAGCATCCGGGATCCCATAGAGGGTCCGCTCACTGGCCCTGACTATTGATTCCCCCCAAACAGCTGTTGCTCCCTCCCATGTGGGGAGCTGTCCAGGGTGCTGAAGCGGTTCAGGGTTGGCTCCTTGTCTTGATGCCCCATCGTGGGGGTTTGTCTGGCTTCGTTTGTGTGTCTTGTCCATTTGCGGTGGACAAAACATATCCCCAACTTACCCAACACGCCAGACCACCACGGTCACTCCCCATCAGAGCGGACTGTCCCCATCAAATGCTCTGCAGAGCTCGCACATAGACAGGAAGCGAGGACCTCTCCCTGGGGACCCTAACTGCCTCCCTAACTTCAGGTGGTACGACCCCAACCTCTCAGTTTCTCCGGCAGCAGTTCCTCACCTGCCCTAGTGTGGCTTTCTCAATACTTTTCTTTAAGTCAATGCAAATGTTCTTACCAGAATGTATTTTAGGAGGCAATGTTACCCAGGTTCACAACCCCTCATTGGCAAGTCTGAAGCCCCCCAAAAGTCTGAAGATCAAAAGGGTTTTCTAAAGTTTAAGATAAACATATTTACCAGCAAAGCCTGACCTGAATTGATATGAGGCCTTTTACAGTCTCCGGTTAAATTAGTATGACTTGTCACCGATTTCTTCACAGGAATATTAACGTCTATGCTTACAGGGTGCTTCTCAGCCACTGCTGAAGGTGTTAAGTCACATGCTGTAAATCCACAGTGTGATCTTTCTAAAACCCAGAAAACACTGCATTCTGAAATACATCTATCCCAAGGGTTTGGGATAAGGGAATATGAACCTGTCATAACACTATATATAGAAAACCAGTGCCACATGCTATGAAGAGAAGGTAACCATAAATATTAACACAATTAAAATTGTTAGGGAAAAAAAACTTTTAAAAAACCCTAAAATTGTCTTGCGACACATCCATCGGCATACAGCTTGCTTCTGTCCCTGTCACCAGAAGTCTGGCTCAAGCCTTGAGGATCCAAGGCCTGCCACCTGCTTCCCCCACCCCCGGTGATCTCAAATGGGGTCAAGCTCCTATTCTGCAAGGAATGAAAAACCTACTTGGAATGTCTCATCCGGAAGGCATCTGATGGCCGATGGCTGGAAATATGGCATCAAATCTTTGTCGAGCACTCGCAGCTCTTCCTTAGTTAATCCGGCTGGGGACAAAAAGGAATCAAGAGGGTTTAGTTCAAGCCAGCGAGGCTCTGCTTGTTGTATTAATGGTGCTGCATGATGCACAGCCCGTGCGAATGGAGCATACATCGTTCCTCATGAAAGGCCCCGAAAATCACCCTGGGAATCAAGTTCTGTAATCAACCCAGAAAAAAATAAACTGTGGGTCATGGTAGCCCTGATCAGTCTACACATGGTGCACAAACCTGTTTGGGGGCCCGTCCACCATGTGCCAAACCACTTCAGTGTACAAAAGCACCAGGAGACCTTGTCCAAAAAGCGGATTGGCGGGCCCCACTGTCTGCAACTCCACAGTTGAAATCGAGGTTCTACTAGAACCCTATAGATGCTTGCTACACGTGGCCAAGGGTTCTTTTATTTCTTTTCCTTTGCCCAGGTTTAAGGTCGGAAAGGCATGCCCCAGGTGCCTCTTACCAGCGATAGTTCCAAGCTCCTGCAAGACAGAGTTGGACCACTCAGTGGGATTCCCAAACACAGCCTCTGCTTTCTTCTTAAACTCAGCTAAGACGTGGGTGCTACAGACCAGGGTCCCGATTCTGGCCACCACCACCCTAGGCAAGAGGGAAGGATATGGTGTGATCCTGGAAGATTCACCAGCCAAAAAAGGGGTGTGCAAGGTGGATACACTCGGCATCGATGCAGGGCCCAGCGAACCCCACTCCCTCCGTCAGCCCAGAAAGGCAGCCTACCATCCAGAAGAGGAGAGTATCTTGCTGCATGAATGACCCATGGGTCAACCCTGTGCCATTGTGCACGCTAGTGTTGGGGTTACCTGAATTCTGAGACCTTTATAAGGGAGATTTCAGTGGTGTTCATGGCACACAGAGTTGCTCCAAGTCCTACTAAGTGGAAGCTCTTCAGATCCTGGATGCGGGAGCCTGAATCCTCCAGGAATCCTTGCAGGATGGACTTAGCCTATAGGAATGACAAAGAGTCAGAGGTGAACTCTCCAGGCAAGACCCCGAGGCCTGAGGGGATAACGTGCAGCAGACTCCTGTCTGACGCGCCACCCCACTCGTCTGGACGCACCAAACCATCACAGCCACTGCACCCAGGCGCCACTCCCGCTGAGTCTGTGCCCTGATCTGTGGAGGGCTCTTTGGGCAATGACATTCTTGCAGCTTTACCAATACTGAAGGAGCTGTGTCCTGTGTCTGCGTCTCCCGCTTATTTCCTTCAGTCACTCGTGCACTTCTGACAAGTTGGGCACTTAAGTTCTTCTGCACCAGAATCCAAACTTTTCCAACACCCATTGCCACAACTTCCTGACAAAATCTGGCAATTTTCTGCCTTTGTGCCTTTGCTCAAATCAGTCCTTGCATCTGATCTGAAAAACCCTTCCTTCAGTTCCAACTGTGCTGTTATTTGCGGGATTCAAGTGCACTGTCCTTCTTCAGGAAGTCTTCCCTGTCTCAGCCAGAAGGAATTTTTCTTTCTCTAAGGTCCTACAGACAGGTTCACGCCTCTCTCTTCCATTCCAGAGAGCAGTGCATCAAATGCTCTGGTGCTGAAAACCACGCTGGACCTCCTGAGTGAACTTAGGCTTGAGAGGCCTGGTGTGGGGGGTCCCTGAACTTCTCGTACTGTGGCCACCACTGTCCACGACTCTCCTAGACAGCATGCCGAGTTCCAGGTGTGAGTCTATGGCCCGGTCCTGACCTGGCATCTCTTAGGCTGGCTTCAGCAATTGCTCTAGATTGGGCGTGTGATCCAGTCACAACCCCTCAGAACTATGGCTGGAACAATTCCTCTGGATTGGACCTGGGAAGGATTAACACCTGTGTGTGCCAGAACTCACCATGTGGAAAGAGCCTGTCTCTGAACGAAGCCAACGCAAAGGAAGGCAGGGCTGACGTAAAGAGGCCGAATATACCAGGGTTCATTTAGTTACAAGTGGCAAAAAACCCAAGTCAGAGTGGCCCGAGCAAGAAAAGGAAGTGGTCAATTGCCATAATGGAAAAGTTCAGCTGTGGAGTTCAAGGAAGGCTGGATCCCGGGGCTTCCACGCTACTATCAGCAAACTCTCTCCCCATTGTTTGGCCCTGCTTTCCTTTGACATGGCATCCGATTGTCATCTTCATGTGAGGGACTGGCTTTGGGGAGTTCTCCCATGTTTCTGCGAATCAGACTGGTCGGTGTCTTGGGAAGTCACCTTCAATGATGACAAGGCTCACGGGTGCTACGGGGCAACTTCAGTAAACCACACTCAGACTTTAACGTCTTAAACGATGACGGTGGTGAGGAATCAGAACATGCATCCAGGATAACAATCGCTAATAATGTTTACTGAGTGTCCGCCGTGTGCCGGCACTCTGCATGTACCATCTCATCTGACCCTCACAACTACCCCGCAAAGTATTATCCCTATGTCACAGATGAGGAAACCAAGGCACAGAGAGGTTAAGAAACTACGCCAAGGTTAACCAGCTCGTAAACACTGGTTCTGGCCTGTACTCTGAAGTGGTGAAGATGTTGGGGTTCAGAGAAAAGATGGAAATTCAGGTCAGCTTTTGAACTTTTTTCATTCAGGCTTCCCAACCAGCTTTAGCTAGCTGACTCCCAGCAGTATGTGCTTCCCAGCGATCAGGTACACCCACCATAAAACGAAAGTGGAAAACTACAATTCGAATAAAGTCACTTTAAAGATGTGGTATTAAATTGCCCTTGCCACTAGAACCTGGAACATGCGAGCTCAGCCTGCCAGGTAATAAGCCAGACTTTACTTACGTGAACGGCCGGACCGATGTCTCTGTAATGGTTCCAAGACCATTAATACCAGCACTTTTAGGCTATGTTAACCACCGAGAAATGAATAGCTGTAAGATTTCCATCTCTGCTCATCCCGCCAACCTCGAAAATAGGTTCTTTTTCTTTAGGTTGGTTTTTAAGCTGAACTAGCTGTTAACATGGTTCCACCACATTGGACTATTAGTCTGGAAACGTGTGCCTAAGGGTCTGACAGGGCCCAAACGCTGAATGACAGATGCAAATGTTGGGTTTTCACACCCTCTCCAAACACTGGCAAATCCCACCCGTGGGCATTAAACCTGGTGTGAAAGGGAAGAGATACCGTAGCTTCTCATTTGGGTATATTTTTCTGTTTTCTCCTACACTGCAAATACGACGGTTTTAATACCAGAAGTGTCATGTGGTACCCCTCAAACCAATCACAACCAGATTGAGAGTCACAGAACCCCAGGACTGCAGAAAGGCAGAGTGAAAGGGACCTCAGGTTGCTGCGTCCGACCTTCTCATCTGGCACCTGAGGTGCAACCCGTAACTCGGAGAAAAATTAGTCAGTAGAAAGAGACTCAGAAATGCCCGAATGATGGGATAGTTAAAAGATCCGGCAGCATCTCCCTACCTGTTCCGGGGTCCACTCCGTCTGCTGGCTCAGGGAGGCCACGGTGTCAATGGTGCTGAGATCCAGCTGCCCCAGCTCACTCTCATTAAGAGCCAGAGCTATGCGGCCCAGCGAGAGGACGTGGTGTTCTCTCCAGTGAGAAGGCGTGTCCCAAACCTTCAGGTGGGAACAGAAAAAAAAGAAAAGACAGATTAGGCTGATCACTACAAACAGTATTTTAAACAGACTTAGGGTAAATCTCTTGCATATATAAAGTTCTTTTGCAAATCAATAAGAAAAAGACCACTTTTGCTTTAAAGAGGAGAAATAAAGGATGAGAACAGAAAATCCACAAAAGAAGAAATGAACACATGAGGAAAAGCTCTGCCTTGGCCATAATTAAAAAAATGTATATTAATGACAATCAAAGAATGAATACCGCGTTGGCTGATGATAATGGCAGGGACCAGAAAGAATGACTGTTTATGGAGTTGGCAGGACGTGGGCTAAAGGAACCCCTCATTTGTTGTTGACAAGAATATAAATCAGCACAGGGGATTTAGAGGGGAATCTGGCTATACATAACAAAAGCTTTTAAAATATCTGTACTCTCTGACCCAAAAATTCCACCTCTGGGAATTTCACTCAAGTAAATAAGGAGACAACTACCCAAAAGATAAATACGTATATGTACCTCGAGGCATTAAAAAAATATAAGCAATGTAAAAGTATACTGATTAGCTAAATAAATATTAGCCATAAAATGAAATATTATATAATTATTTTAAATACAGGTACATATTTAGATTTCCAATATGAAAAATATGCATTCATACCGCTGGGTGTGGGCAGAAGTTACTGAAGAGTAGGTAAGTGCATTGTTTTTTGTCCACATGTATATGAGTATATGTGAAATACATGCACGAAATGTATTTTACATGCATATGCAGAAGCCTGAGACGCTTCGGGTGAACATACCAAAATATTAACAATGATTATCTCTGGGTAAAAGAGTACGATGATTATTATTATCATCTTTATTATTTTATGACGTTTCTACAATAAACTTGGATTACTTCAATATAATCAATAGTGACAAACATAATTTTAAGGAATTTAATGTCTCAACCTACTGCACACTCCACAACTAGCCTAAGAGCTAACACAAGCAAGCCACTCAAAGTCACCTTTATAAAGATGGCAAACTGCCTCCAGGCTTCTTTTTACCCATTTTGGCTATGTTTTTGGACCAATCACAACCAACCCAAGCAGCAGCTAGGGCCCTCCAGGAGGAAAGAGGAAAGGCCCAACTCCTAGGAACCGTCTCACCGGAATTCTCACAGAACTTGATTGACCCAGCATCTGTTAGAGGCTGAGACAGCCTGCCCTGTCTCTGCCGGGCCCTGAGGGAGGGAGCACCTGGAAACTTCAACACGAAAACCCAAGTGATGACTCCTGCGGCAGGGGATGCTCTGTGCACACAAGTGCTGGGCTTTTCCTGGCTCAGGTGGGCTTTACCTGCACGGCCTTCTCCTTCAAGGCGGTCAGCTGAGGCCGGTCGAACCCCCTGACAGCCCCCAGGAGCTCCACGTTCCTGACGAAGGCGTCCTCCCCCATGCAGAGCAGGGCCTCGGGCGCCCAGCAGGCGTTGGCTTCCCCCAACCTGAAGATGTCATCGGAAGAGGGAGCCCCGACTCCCTGGCAACCTGAAGAATGGGGAGGCGCAGAGGGAGGGCATCTCAGGGACCTGGGGTCTGTGTCGTTATTGGGATGAGGATGCGCCACCACGTGTCAGCAAGAGCGGGAACTCGGGGCCCTGTGTGCATCCCACGCCTCCAGTTCTGCTGATTATCTGTTAACCGATCCGTGGCCACCTGCCGCCACTGCCCTGTGCATTGGAGTTTGTGACCCAGAGTTAAGGGTTCCAGGATCAAGAGGAAGGAATGTCCCTAAGAGTGGGAAGGGGGGGATGGCATGCCCTCCCTAAAACCACGGGGGAGGAAGGGGGTGGCTGCGGCCTTCACACCCCAGGAGAGAGGGAAAGTGCGCCTGCTCCTTGTTCCCTGGTAAAGAGAGAAACCCCGAGGTTCCCTGTCTTAAGAGGGACCCTGGACATCCCTGGTGCTGACACGCCCACCAGCGCCACTCCCACCAGGGCATGTCCCGAGCCCTGGGGCCACCTGCTTCTCACTGAATCCCCAGTGGCAATTCATGAGACTCCAAGCAAGAGGTGACTCTGGACCAGGTCAAGGGTGCATGTGAGGTCCTCAAACGTCGCCATCACAACGTACTCGGAGGGGACGGAAGACCCATCCCCCCAGACAGACACCTCCCCTCTACACGATCTGACGGCAGAGTCAGAGCACCCGAAGGATGCAACGGGAACTCGGCCTTGGCACACGGCAGGTGTTCGGCGAGTATTTGTTGAAGGAATAAACCCATTCTCACAGATCAGCCGAAATGAACCCAGCAGGAATTCTGCTGATCCATTGACTACCGTGAGCGCGACAGTCATCAATGCCCGGAACCAACCCAAGAAGCCTGTCACTCTGCACTGGTGACGAGTGTCCCCGCTGAGGCTGGGAAGCCTTGCACACACCCCCGGGCACGGAGTCAGAGCCTCGCAACCTGACAACGGGACGGTGAGGGCAGGAGGAGCTGGCAGTGAGCCCCACCGGCTGTGGGGACAAACCCGAGAGCTGCCGCGTACTCACGCTGTGACTTGGGCCAAATCTCTTCGTCTCTCTAAACCTGTTTCCTTTGTCAAGAAAACAAGAAAAACCATTGTGCCCACCTCACGGGACAGAGGTGAGGACCAGACAATGCATGGAGAGATGGTCACCCGTGAGAGACGTGAATCGGATCATGACACTTCTTTGCTCGATGTTCCCCGACATCCCTGCCCAGGGAAAAGCTGAAGTCCTTAGGGTCCCCTTCTAAGGCCCCACGTGACTCGCTCCACTCCAGCCACCCTGGCCTCTCACATCACTGTGTCCCCCTGCCGCCACACCTGCTTCTGCCTGGACAGCGAGCCCCCACACCCACAGGGCCCACTCCCGCATCCCTCAGGTCCGCACTCCACCGTCAGCATTAACCACAACCTTCCTCCGAAAGGCACACACCCTGAGCCCTCCCCTGGCTTTACTTTCCTTCTTGGCCCTTATCGTGAAGCAGACATGTCTTTTCCTGACGCGTGTACCCCATCACCTGGCCACACCCCCGTTTGAACGCTCTCTGAGGGTGGGAGTTTCTGCCTGTTCTGTTCACATCGTCCGTGCTTAATAATCACGTGTTGCAGGAAAGCAAGCAAGCACTTGGTGTCAGCTATTAGAGTGACAGTTATTACGGGGTCTCATTAACTCTGTCCCCTCCTGCCTGGCACAAGTCTGCGTGAGAACACCCGACACTTACGGAGCATCCTGCACACCAGGTACTGTCGAGGTCACGTTTACAGCTTTAAAACCATGAATCCTCACGATAACCTAATCAGGTAGGAGCTTTTATCATCCTCGCTCATCAGAGGATGAACACAGAGGTGAGGAGAGGTGGACCCGAAGTCACCCAGCCAGCAGGCGGCCTGCCTGGGGTCAGCGCTGCCAACGGAGACACCAGGCCATTCAGGCCCATTCGGTCGATGGGTGTGATGCCCGCATCCCCCATCCCTCTGCAAGCCTGGGTGAGGGGTGCAGGACGTGCTTGCGAAGCTGATCCTTCGGCCCGTGCATTTCTGTTGCTCCATTTGCTTTGCTAACATTTCACCCAGTCCCAGGCACACAGAGGCCTCTGGGCGTCAGGGACTCCGTCGAAACACAGCTGCCCCAGCCTGGGCTCGGGCACCCCAGACACACTCACCGGGGCTGGGGTCAGTGCTGGGCCCCCTCTCACTGCTGTTGTGGACAGACTCAAAGACAGCCCAGAGGAATTCCTCCGGGGGCCAGGTCCCGGCCATCTCGGAAGCTGTTTGCTGAAGGATGTCAGGGAACTGGGTGGCACAGAGAAGAGGAAAGAGGAGGAACGAACACCAAGTCAGGCCCCAAACGCAGGTTTCAATCCAGGTGGAGACAGGCGCAGCCCTGACTGCCACAGGCTTCACCCCCCTCATAGCTGCTTCGCATGCACATCTGGTCCCCAGCCCGGTCTCTACAAAGAATCACATGACACGACACCCAGCTCGGTAACACCCGGCGAATGTCCAGTAAAGTAAGTACAGGTCACTGACCCACGCTGGCCGTGTGGCTGTCAGGCCTCGAATGGCACGCGTTGGACAGCGCGCAGGTAGCAGAGGGCGACCGATAGCTCGCAGGCTGCACCTCTGCCGCAGTGCAGCTGGAGACGGCTGAGCCCCTCGGGGCAGGGCGGAATATGCCAGAAGAACACACTGGAGTAGAACTGAAAACACTTTCCCTCCCCTCCCAACGCCTCCTAACGACGGAGCACAGAGGTACCTTTGTGGCCACAGAGCTCAATTCGTGTCCTGAGAAAAGTGCCAGGAAGGGTCCCATGTCCTTGATCATCTCGGCTGTCCAGTTCTGGGGGGGCCTGAGAGGAGATTACAAGCAGTGAGTCGTTCTTGTTCCCCAGCATTGCAACCCCGTGCTGAAGTCGTCCTTGTCCCCCAGCATCCCGTTCTTTCAGGAGCAGACCATCTGCACACCAGGAGAGGCTGTCAGTCACACAGCCCTACTTCCCCCAACCACGGCGATGGGCATGTGATGCGAGCTGACCAATCCGAGCCAGCCCTAGGAATGTGGATGGAACTTCCAGAAGAACAACCTCTTCTTTCTGGCGTCTCTAGCCGTGGAAGGGGTGCTGCAGGCCATTCCGATCACCAGGGAGAAGGAAAGCCACACCCCGGAACACAGAGCTGAAGGATGGCAGGAACAGATTCTCAAGGACATCACAGGAGCTCCTGGATCCAGCCGTGCCTGAAGTCCGCCCCTGGAGTTTTCCATTACAGTCGATTTCTGAACTCAACAAACTCCCCTTTTTCAGCTCGAATTGAATTGTTGAGCTTCTGTTGTTTACTTCACAGCGTCTCCTTCCCTCCTCCTCTCCCTCAACAGAGCGGCAGCGATTTATTTGCTCCTTTAAATTCCCGGAACCGTCTTCTTCGCAGTGAGATGAACTTCCTCTTGAACTTGGCAATACTAACGGCACTAACACAGAACCCACTGTCCTCCTCAGAGAGACCACACGTGCCTCACACCATATTCAGTGACCTCTCCGAAGGAAGCTGCCCTATTAGCAGGAATAAGCCCTGTCTTCAGACCGAGGCAAACCACCCTGGGCCATAAAAGCTTCCCCCACACACTCATCTCTGATTAAAAAAATACTATCCCTCTGGCCTGTGAGCTCCATGAGGACAGGAACCACACCCATCCTACTAACCTCTGCACCTCTGGTCCTGGCGGACCAGTCGTCACAGACTCAGCACCGTGGCGGCACAGTCGTAAGACCGTTTGTGCATTGACTCAGGTAATCATCACCACAGCCCCACGGGGACTATCACTGTGCCCATTCTACAGACGTGAAAACAACGTGCAAAAAAATTAAGTAGCCTTCCCCAGCCCACACAGACAGTAGGTGGTAGAAACAAAATGTCAACCCGAGGCATCTCAGCTCCGATGATGTTCATGCTCTTAAATGCCACGTGACAATGCAGTGCCCGAGACACAGGAGATTCTCCAGAAATGTCGGCTGGCTGACGGCTAGGCCCTACTCGACTACCTGACGGAACTTTAGAAAAGTCTACATGGGGAAAAAAAAAAGCAGTTCTGTCTTGCCCAGGGAGCTCTCGCTCAGCCAGAGCTGACGATGCCTTGATCGTCTGCAACATCATCGTCATCATCATCGCTGTTATTATTTCATAACAGTGACACCACTCCCACTTCCTCGCCTCTGTGAAGTGCCACCTTTCTGGAACTCGTTCCCTTTCCACGTGCTCAGCTGTGCTGGTGACAACCACGTGAGGCTGCACAGCGGCACGACTGTTCTGAGGCGAACAGAAGAAAGCACCCATTTCGAGAGGGAACACAACCGTCTAACCCTGTCCCTGGCCTGGGCACCCCTTCTCCAGCGCACCCCACTCCCGTCCTCACCCGCATTGCTCCAGGAGGCTGAGCCTCACCGCGGCCTTCTGCTCAGGGCTGAGGTCCAGGCAGCCTCTGAGGCCGTGCAGGGCGGTGGCCCAGGCCCTGGGGGACACCCCATGGCGGATGACGGGGGCTGGCAGGTGGCAGAGCAGAGTCCCCACGATGTCCACAGTGTACTCGTCAGCAATGGCATCGTTCTGAAAGCGACAAGCAGAGCCGATGAGAACGCCCGGCAGCTCACTATCGTGACCCCTTAACAACACTTCCTGACCCCAAACCTCGGCCAAGTACTGGGATCTGAATAGCCTACCCCACCGTGGACCAGCCGAGATGGCACGGTCCTGATTTCACCCCACAGAAGCCTCGTCTCACCTCTAGAGAGCCCCCAGGAGTGGCATGGACAGAGACCTGGCACATGGTGAGGACTTGGTAAATGAGGGCTGTCGTCAGCGTCATTGCCATTGCTCTGAGGGGACTCCAGAGCTCGACAACCATCATAACAACAGTACCCCAGTGACAAAAACCGCCCGGCACCGCGTGTCTGGCCCCTGAATGCCTTCAGAGCTCGTTCTCACAGCGACGAGAAGAGCTAACGCTGACTGAGCGCTCACGTGTGCCAGGCACTGCTCTAAGCGTTCACAGGTCTTGACCCACGTCATTCATCTTAAAAGTAACTGTAAGAGGCCAGTATTCACAAAAGCCACTTCTGAAAGACAGAGTAACTGCCGGCCGGGGACAAGGCCAGGATCCACCCGCAGTCTGCCCTTTGGGCCTTGGCGTTAAACTACCCATTGCCTACTTCACGCCCTCGATGATGCTACGAGGGGATTGCCTTGCGCCTGTGCCACAGATGAGGGGACCGAGGCTCAGGCAGGGGACGTGACCCACCCGCAGCCGCATAACCAGCCCTGGCAGAGGCGTGCCCAGAACTCAGACTGTGAGCAGTGCGCCTTGCAGTCCACAGAGTGGCCACCCCTCCTTCAGGCCCCAAAGGGACAGCCTCCAGACCCAGTGTCCAAGGGGATCCCACTTCAGAGCCAGCCTGAGGCCCACGGGTCACACTTCTGGCCAGCACCGCAGGCTTGAGGTCCCAGCCAGACCACCTGGGAGCTCCGCAGGGTGGCCACAGACACACAGAGGGGGAGGGACACCAGTGCCAGTGTCACCCAGGAAGTTCCCTTACCAGGCACTGCTGCACCTTCCTGAGCACCACATCCCTTTTGTGGGAGTCGACCACCAAGGCGTCCAAGCGACGCTTCCCCAAGCTGATCAGGAGGGGCACACACTGGGAGGCGGGGACGGACGCCAGGTAGCGCGCCCTAGAGAGAGATGGGGACACTGAGGGCAGATGACAGTGGCTGCTCCACATCCAAGACCCCGAAAGCAGAGTCTGCATGCTCACGGAGTGCTCCTTAAATGTCCTCCCCAGTGACGTTGGGGCGCCTCTGGGTAGGCAGAAACCTCCCACCCACTGAGCTCCTCGCCTACAGGTGGGAACCAAACCTCCCATCACGCTCTTCTCGCGTGCTCCAGCAGCACCGACCACAGAACAGAATCTCCATAAACGCAGGCTGACTGGTTGAGAAGAGATGAGGAGGGAAGGAAAGGAAAAACTAAAAGAAAGGGACAGAGAGGAGAGAGAAAAAAACAGACAGTGAGAAAGAAAGGCGAGAAGGGGAGCGTGGAAAGAGAAGTGACACCCGAGGCCACCAGGCCACCATCTCCCGTCTGGACCGGACCCCGAAGCTTTTAACTGTCTGTTCTCAACGGGGGTGACACCACCCCCAAGGGGGAGAAACAGGCCAGGGGGAGGGAGGGAGCAAAAAAAGTCACAGAGGTGCTGCTCTCTCTGAAATGTAGGCCTGAGGGCTGTGCCCAGAATACAGGCGACACCTCAGGGTGTCACACAGCCCATCCCCCCCGATCTGACCGTCCTCTCTCTCTCCCAACTGCTCTGCAGATAGATGCGTCCCCCTGAGTGCCTCACTTTCTTCACCCATGGCTGGACTGAACCTCCTTCGTGCCCGTTTGGACTCTCTGACCCCAACTCGATCCTCAAGCTTCCTGTCTTCTCCGAGATATTGTGCCCAGCGCCCATGACCCCCTCCTGCAGTAACAGCACCTGGCCCTAGATCAAGCTGGACCTGAAATCCATCCGCGGACCTTCCAGGTACCCGTACCCCAAACTGCCTTTTATCACCTAAGGCAGTCTGACTTAAGATTCTCTCACTTTCAACAAATACCAGTGCGACACTATAATTGGCTTCGTGCTTGTCTATCCCCCAACACCCCCAGGAGGTTGTAAACTCTTAAAAAGGGGGATTCAGCTATCTCTGAGAACTAGTACATCGTACGCACGCCATAGATACTTTCTGAATGAACGAAGCAAGAGAAGAACAGCAAGAGAAGGGAGAGGGCAATGAAGAGAAAGGGGGAGCAAGGACGTCCAGAGCGTATTTCGAAAGCAGGGCCGCCCCACAGCCCGAGCACACACACGGACCATCAGAAGTCCCCACGGCTGACGGCGGCCCTGCCTCCCCGGGGCCTGGGCCCGGCCGTGAGCCCGGCCCACGAGGGCTTCGCCTCACTGCCAATCACTCGGACTTGGGCTGCTTTGGCTCTGGTTTCTAAACGACAACAAAAAGCAAAAGCCTCTCAACTGTGTATATGAGCAAAAGCATCCCGACCATCTGTATGAGGCTCGGGATTTAAATCCCGGGTCTCGAGGGCCTCGCTGTCTGTCGGAGGCGCTCTCCACTCTGCTGCCCCTTGGGTTCCTTATAGCACCCCAGGGGACACGATCACCAATCTTCTCGCCGGGCCAGAAACGGGGGCGCATGCTCACTTACGGGAGCGCAGCCAAGAGGAAGGGCGGCACAGAGGCCCTGGACACCTCCCAGTGTCTCCACGCCAGGCAGTTGACCTGAAAGATGAGAGCAGCTGCAGGCATCGGGGTGAATGACAATGAGAGGCAGACACAGGCGGTGCTTTCTGGTGCTTTACATCTGTCCACTTAACAGAAGGCCCCGTGGGGTGGCTACTGGCACTATGCACCCAGGGTACGGATGAGGAAACCGAGGCAACAGCCCCTGCTCTAGGGGGAATTTTATTTTCTATATATATATATATATATTTTTTTTTTTTTTTCAGTAGAACAGTTATGTGCCCTCAGCAAAAATATAAACAAAAAGGCAAACTTTCTAACAAACTGGCACTGGAAGGTTCTGAGGACCGGGGAGCATCTAGGTAGAGAGCTTCGTACTTGAACAGGACACTTGGGTCTCCCTCTAAGCGGGTGTGACGTCCACCCATCCTCGTTACTGACTTCCCTCCCTCCCTCCCCGGGGGAGGCTTTTCCATAGTCCGCTGGTCCTCAGCAGGGACCTGGTTAGAAATGGAAATCATAGGGCATCGCACCGGGCCTGCTCTAAGGGGAAGTTGGCGAGTGGGGCTCTGTGACCCGTGTCCTTTTAAAGGTGTCACTGAGGTGTGAGCGATACGCAAAGCTCCACGTGCACTTATGTGCACATGTGAGGAGTCCAGACGCCAACAGACGCCCTGATGCTGTCACCTCCCTTGTGGTGTCAGACACGCCCCACACCTCCCAGCGTTTCCTTGTGCCCCTGTGTCTCTGCAGTGAGAGCCTCTGACGTGATGCCACCTCTCCCATTCCGACGTGCACGAAACCACAGCAACTGCAGGCACTCAGTAAGTATCAGCAGAGTCTGGAACCTTCTCATCTGGCAAAACTGCAATCGTACAGCCACCGAACGGCCGACGCCGGCCCTCTGGGGAATGCTGAGGCGAGCTCGTGTTTGAAAGCAGGGACAGAAGGGACGCCTGAAACACTGAGGCCGGAGGTGGGAAGACACTGGGTGTCCACCCGCTCACCCCCCGGGACCCTGTGCAGCTCAGAGTTACAGCCCAAGTCCAAACGCTGGTCTCCAGGCCCGGTTTGTACTTGCTGAGAAACTCTGAGAAGTCTGCTCTTCCTTCTCATCTCCCCAAAGGGTTAAAAAGAGCTGCTATAACCATTTGGAAAATGAAGTCTTAAATGAAAATAAAAGGGACCAGAGTCGGGGTCCATTGCCAACTGGCCCTGGAAAGGACAGGGGTGTCATGCAAGGAAGTGACTGAGCCGCTGGAGAACCCCGTTGTGGACACGGAAAGTGGGGTCCCTCCCAACTGTCATTTAAGGTCCACGTCCGTCCCACGCTCTCCCTTGCTTCGCCCGAAGCATCCATCCCAGCGTGAGTCTCTGTAGCCACCAGGGGCCACGCAGTGGGGACACAGGAAAGCACGTGCAGCGCACCTGGCCGGGTGAGAGCAGCCCCAGGTTGTTCTCGAAAAGTCGGAAATGGGCCAGGAAGGAGTCTGCGCTCATGGCATCGATGTGTGCGCAGGTTACGCCTTTGAGCAGCTGCCCGGTGCTGGAAAACAAAAACGGGGGGCAGGAGAAGCGGGGTGAGGAGGACGGGAAAAAAGGAGCAAGGCAGGGAGGTGCGGGCTGACCCCGGGGCAGAGGGGACTATCCCGCTCTCTCTCGTCCCGGGACAAAAGGCCGCAGAGGGCTGGCCGCGGGGGGCAGGGGGGGTCCCCTACCTCAGGAGCGCCTCGGGCCTCGCGGTGGTCCCGGACAGGAGCTGGTACAGGAACAAGGCCTGTGGGGGGACGAGAGCCGCGGCCAGTGTGGACAGGGCACTCGCCCACTAGCTGAGCACACGGAGTGCCCAGCAGCGAGCGGGAGGCTCTGGGGGATGTCACGGCCACTGCCCCACTTTATAGACAGGGCCACGGGGGCCAGCAGCTGTGTTACCCGCCCAGGACCACAGGGTGGTGAAGGGACAGCGCTGGGACAGGCCGGCTGGCAGAGAAACGGCACATCCTGGCTCACACTGGGCATTCCCTGGGCCCTCACTGTGCTTTGTGAGGTCGCTGCCCAGCCCCTGGGTCCATGCCCAGCTGCTAGTGGGCACCCGCCTCCCCAAAGGGGGATGTGGAAGGAAGAGAGGGGTGAGTAGGCCAGGGCGGCCGGTGGAGACAGCCATGTGGTTAGGAGGGTGCACCAGGTCCCACCCGACTTCACCAATGGCCAGTGAGTTCATCAGTCATGCCCTTGTCATTAAACCTGCACAAAAACCCTAAAGGACGGGGTTCTGGGAGCTTCTGGTTGGTGACAGTGGGGATTCGGGGGAACGGTGCCCGGGGAGGGCTCTGAGCCCCTCCCCACAGCCACCCTGTGCACCTCCTCGCCTGCCTGCTCCCGAGTCACAGCCTTTCTAACGGACCGTCATCTGGCGATCAGAACGCTCCTCCGGGTCCTGCGGGCGGGCGGCTCTTGGGAATTACCCAGAGCCCAGGAGGGGGCCACTGGAATGCCCAGTCTGAGGCCAGTCTGCCAGGGGCACAGCTGACAACCTGGACTTGTGACCGGCATCTGCAGTGGGGACTGCCTTGCAGGACTGAGCCCTCAGCCTTCGGGCTCAGAGACTGTCCCCGGGGGGACATGGTCGGAATCGAGCTAGACTGCAGGACCCCCAGCAGGTGCTGGAGAACCGCTGGGTGCGGTGAGGAAACCCCACGCACACCTCAGAACCGGCGGCAGAACCTAAGGGGCCACACCTGAGCCCGCCGGAGCGCCTTCCCCCGGAGGACAGTCGCGTTGAATCGGGGTTCCCTCCGCAGATGGAAGAGAGACACCTCCCTGAAGAAAGCTCCTTGTATTTCCACGATGCCGGGGGCGGAGTCTCCCGCTTCCATGAGCTGCCAGAAGTGAGAAGAAACCCGTCAACGGCCTCGGAGAAGGTGCACTGAGCTTGGCACAAGGGCCAGGCCCTTGGTCACATGCTTCTCGGGCAATAAAGTCCATCGGGCCTGCTTGGCAACCCATGGGGTGGGACCATCGTCACCCCCACTTTCCAGGGGAGAAAACGGAGGCTTCAGGGGTAACCACTGGTGACAGATGAGACGGGAGCCCTCGTCTGTCTTAGTCCAAACCCAGGCTCTGTATCGATAGCTACGTGGGCTGCTGCTGTCTGCGGGGTGCTGGCGTTTGGGGCCAGAGCCCTTGGGTTGGGCTTTTTAATAGATTTTGCAAATGGACAAAGCAGATGGCACAGACTAGGATGCCCCCGGGACCCGCTGCCGAGAGAGAGAGGGACACGGTGAGACTTTAGATGACGGAAGGGGCCTTCACACACACCCCGGGAATGTCAGCATTCGTTTTTAGATCCGAAAAACTTTTAAACTATTATGATCTCGAGAAGCCTAATTTAGGAAAAGCTGTCCAGATTCGACTGGCCGAGGACAGCACTGGGGTCTGGGAGAAAACCCAGGGGTCTGGTCTCTTTCCAGAAAGGAGGGGAGGCGGGCATCCGGAGAGGGTGTTGTCCAAGCCCTCATCAAAGGCCGAACGAACCCCAGCCCTGAGCCCGTATCCCAAAGCCACAGCCCACGCACGAAGCCCGAGGCCACACGCCCTGAGCCACACGGGCGAGCCCCGGGGGTCCGCCCTCACCTTGCTGAGGACTCCTTGCTGCTGGACAGGCGACAGACTGGACCCGTGCAGGGAGGCGGCACTTCTCAGGACCTGCACGAGGGCCTTCTGCTCCATGTCGTGGAAGGCCTGGGCGCCAACCCCGGCCAGCAGCACGCCCATCTGGCTGACGTTGGAGGACTGACCCTGGGCAAGGACCACCAGGCCATGAGGCTGGCCCGTCCCCTCACGGTGGGGGGGCATCTAGCGGGCCCCACAGTGTGCCGGGGACAGGGACAAGAGCCAGGGGCACCACCGTGGGCAACACGCGGGCTGTCCTCCCAGACTGTCCTGCCTTCTAGCGGGGAAGAAGGTTCAACATCAACACACAACACGGGAGGTGACAGCCCTGCTGCCCCGAGCACTGCACTGAGGCCACAGCACAAATGTCCCAGCACAGTGACCCCTGCACCGCAGCCGACCAGGTGGCGGGCTCTCTTTGTATCTAACCGGAACCAGCTGACATCTCAAAACTGGGGGAAGTCCCAGAAACTTCCAGATTTGAGTCCCTTTATGTGTGTGTATGTATTGTTTTTTTAATCTTGATGCCGGGAGGGGGTGGGGGGTCCCACGTATTCAGCGGCGCTCCCCGGCTTTATAGAAAGGCAGCTGTAGCGTGGACAGCCTCTCACTGTCCCCAAGGAGGGCGACCTCTCGGGCTTGGCTTCTCAGTCAAAGCTGCCTCGGCCTTCCGAAGGAAAAGCCGGATACCAGGAAAGGGATGAGCCACCCCGTCCAGTGCTGGCGGGGAACAAGTCAGCCCCCTCAGCTCCCCAAAATCAAGTTCATGAAGAAAGGCCCAGGGGGACCCACGTGGCCCCCAGTCAAAACAGGGAAGGGCTGCCGCCCCTTCAAACTAAGGTCACCACGAGGCTGGCAGGGACAAGCTGACGGCTGGCCTTGGCCGTGAGTCGCAGAGCGCGAATGGGTGGGCGGCGGGCAGGCACCCCATGGAGGGAGTGAATGTGGATTAAGCAAGCAGGCCCTGCAGCCACGCGTCCCGGCTTCCGTGCCACCTGTGCCCCTGCTACGTGGCCTTGGCAGTTCCCTTACATGTCCTGTGCCTCGCACAACCTGGAGGGTGAAGCTTCCACTACCACCGACCTCACAGGGCCATGGGGAAAACGAAATGACTCACTCAGAACACGCCAGGCACACGGCAAGGGCTCTATACACGCTCGTGACTGTCGTCACACTGGCCCCGGTCTCCACCCCGCGAGCCGGTCTGCTTTCTAGGAAGTGGCTACAAGTACGATCTACAAGAGGGACCTGATGTCTGGGTCCCTCAGATGTCTGGGGCCCTTGCTCCCGGGACGGAAGCCACACTGTGCTCAGCGCGTCAGGGAGACCCCACAGCCTCTGAGCTCGTGCTCCGGGAACCGGCGTCCCACCCTCTGCCTGTGTCTCGACTACAAAATCCCTGCAGCAATCCTATGGGCACCTCTCAAGTCTTACCATCTTGCAAAGAGGGAAACTGAGGCAGGGAGAAATTAAACCAATCATCTGAGGCAGCACACGTCTAGCCAGTCAATGGCAGAGGAAGCATTCGACCCCGCGGCCCTCCACAGGCATCTGACGTGGAGCCCTCCACATCCTCTAACTGACGGGCTGCCCTGCCCTGTGCGTCTAGTGGCCCTTGGGTCTCCAGGTGTTCATAAAAAATAAATAAATAAAGGTTCAAGGCTCCGACTGACCTTCTCATGGGCCAAGTACTTGGCAGCCAAGATGACGACCTGGCTCTGGGCCCAGCCCGAGACCTGGTGGAGGGTGGAGATGGCGCCGTGCACGGCCTCGGGAGAGAGGGCGTCCAGCTGGCTGTGGGTCAGGCCGACGATGGCGTCTGACAAAGAGCCCAGCGTCTCGTTGAGGGTCTGGTTCTCCGTGGCGATGTCCAGGAGGTCTGCTTTGAGCTGCGAGGGGGCGAGCCGGCATGAGGGTGGACGGCGAGCAGGACGGGGTCCCCTCTGATGACACCCCGGGCTGCCAGGACTCCACTCACCCTCCCCCCCGCAGGTCACAGGGGGAGGGACTCCATCCAGCCCGCGGGAGGGGTGCTGCGGCCACACCCGGACCACGTCCCCCAGAGAACACCGCTCCCCTGACCTTGACAAGCCGCACGTTCACTGTGCGCTTCATTTGAATATTAATTTGCTATTAAATCAAGCCTGAAGCCTGGCAGAGCAAGTCTCTTCCCTTCACTCGGATGCGGTCTGGGGGGGATGTGCCCTGGACCCACTGTCTGGGCACCTGTGCCTGCGCCCCCAGGCCGAGGTGCCACCGGCACCCCCCCATGCCCTCCCTCCCCCGTGCAGGACTCTCCCCCCTACCCCCCTCCACGCGCATCCTGACCCAGACTCCAAGAGCTGCGGCTGGACCGGGTGCCCCCAACCCTGGCCCCCACCTGGCGCACGGTGGCCCGGGAGCCACGCAGGCCGCCGCACTGCAGGGTCCGGTGCAGGAGGACGCGGGCGGCCGCAGCGTCTAGTGCGTCCAGGTCGTCGTGGAAGCAGAGCAGCAGCCCCAGCCTGCGGGGATGAAGCGAGCCTGGGGCGCGGGGGGCAGCGCCGACCCCCATCCCATACCCACAGAGTCGGGGTCCCTGTGCCACCAGCGACAGGTGCTGTGCAGAGCCCTTCACCCGAACCGTCCATCACTGCGCCCTGCCCGGCAGGGGACCTGTCAGCCCCCATCACAGGAGGGCACAGAGACACTGGGGGGGCAAGTGACATGCCCACGACAAGCGGGGGAGCCCGGGCCACGATCCATAGCCTCGGACTGTGTCACCTGGCCTTCAGGAAGGCATCTGAGGAAAGCACAGTACAGAGTCGGGCCCGAAAACCCCCGTTTCCACCCGAGGGAAGGGGGCTGTCACCCTGAGGGGTCCCCAGGGACAGAGACTGAATTCTGGGACACTTCACAGCCTACCTCCCCGGGTGGCTGGATAGCTTCAAAAGGAAAAAGTAAAAAAAATAGGGTGTGAGAGTGGAGGTGGGACGTGAACCCCGGCCTGGCTGGGAGTGCCACCCCTGAGAGCACAGCTTCGGGCCACCCGGGGTTCGAGGCCGGGCTCTGTGACATGTCTGACCACAGTGACACCTCTGTGAGGCCGCTGCACGCAGGTGGACTATGGGACGGGGTGGCCCAGCTGCCCTGGGCCTTCAGTAGAGGGGGGACCTGCTTCGTTCACCAGGGTGCATGGGAATGAGGAAGGGTCTGAAGACGCATGTGACAAGTCGAGAAGGCTCGGGGGAAGTGAAGGCTGAACACCACGGACCGCGTCAAGAGTAACTCTCATTTCCTGAGCGGCGACCATGTGTCAGGTGTGCCGAATCCTCACGGGGACCCTGATGGGGCGGGGGATATTCGCCCCCCACTTTGCAGATGGGGACTTGGAGGCACGGAGAGGTGTGGCCCCGTGGCCAAGTCACACGACTGGTAAGTGACAGAGCCAGGCTTGTACCCCGGAAGTCTGGCTCCAGGTCCCAGCTTCCGAACCGCCAAGCTATTTTGTGTAACCATGGAAACATGGGGCCGGGCAAATGGGTGAAAATTGCAAGGGGTGGGGGGAGAAGGTTCAATGTGAGGTAGAAGGTAACAGTTCTAGGTAAAAACCTTCTCTACAAGTGACTTCGATAAAAAATTAAGAGAATTTGGTGATGTCAGAGGAAGCAGTGATATCAAGGCTCCAGGAGACAGAGACAAGTGCTCCCCACGCCTCCCCACGGCTCACTCCCCGCCCTGACATTCAGGCCCGTCCTGGGATCACCAAGTGCACAGCTGCTGGCCCTCGCCTGGGGGAAACAGTTCCCAGAGGGTCACATCACAATCACTAAATTCTAACCTGATCTCATCCCGGGGGGCCAGTTAAGCCACCTGGGAATCTAAACAAGGGGGTCCGCAAGTCCGGGGAGCCACGAGCTGTTCCAGGACTTGGCCCAACACAATGGGATTTTGTCCCTTCCCCTGGAATGGGCGAGTCTGGAGCCCCATCCCCACGCTCAGAGCTGGAATCCGGGCACACAGGGGATCCCGGGAATGCGTGTGTTCCCTCCCCTGACTTTGGAACCTCTTAAAGGGGTCTCCCGGAGGAAACACCTCCTCTCTCAGGCACAGAGACAGGTCAAAGAGGGGGGCAGTCGTCTCCCTTCCCGCCGCCGGCTGCTCAGGCTGTGTCCTGGGGTGCCGCCGCCAGGGCCGAGCCCCACTTGCCTGTGCACGGTTGAGCTGTTCCTCAAGTCAAAGTCGGAGGCCCGGATTCTGTCCAGAAACGCCCGGGCCAGCTCCGGCGTCAGGTCATACACCGTGTCCAGCTGCTTGGTGGCGTTGTCGTAGCTGATGAACAGCCCCATCTGGTGGACACGGACGGGAGCATCAGTGGCCGGACCCCGGGCCCAGGCCACCCACCCCCGTGCTGTGCCCCAACCCGGACTCGGGTCCATCAGGATCCTCGCGGTGGTGTCATGGGCTTCTTGATGGCCTGTCACCATCAATGGCTGCTGTGGGTTCCTCTTCAACCCGACTTATTTAGGAAAGCGTTATTTTTATTTAATATCGAAAAAGTTGAACTTTTTTAAAAAGCTGATATTGGCACATGTATTCCAAGATTTGTTCTGTTTAGGTCAGAGAATGCGGTGCACACATTTTGTTTCGTTTTTTAATAGATGGGAGTTTATAAATGGCCTCGGAAGATAGAAAACGAGTGTGTGGTCTCCTTGTAGGATAAAAGGTGAGTAAAAAGAATCTGAGTAGTCTATTTAATAAGTTAGAATACAGACGTACACCTATTCACCTTCTTTCTGTTTTGTTCGCTTTCTGCCTGCGCGACCACGGCTGTCACATGGAAGTCCCCTATGTTGTGAGGCACCGCCATTCCGTGCCTGAGGTCGCCTCGGCCTCCCAGATGGCCCTGTGTCCATACACAATGCTCTGAGGGTTGGTGCTCTGGTTTCACCTCCCTTCTCTACCTTTTTAGACGATGAAGGGAAAGTTGCCAATGGCCGCATCTTAGACAGTCCCCCCAGGGGCCTGGCTTCCTTACAATTTAGCCTCGATCCCCTTCCTAAACCCAACACTGGGAGCATAAACACCATTGGAGGTCTGATCCACGGTATAACTGAGAGTTAAAAAATCGAAGACGTCGGAAAAAGCCCAGCCTCCCAGGTGAAAACACAGTGCTGCCTCTGGCTCCATAATGACTCGACGTCGTTGGATCTGTGGGCCTCTGAACAAGCCCGGCATCTGATGCCTGCTGACCCAGACACACACGATAAAAACTGGAGGTGAGCCCCATTCGCCCCGTAAACGCCTCCATGTGGGCAGCATTCGCGAGTCAGGATGCCCAAGGGATTTCCATGTCACCGGGTCGACATCGGGGGAAGGAGAGAGGCAGGCTGAGCGGCGAGTTCAGTAACCTTGGAACACACCTTGGAGACTCCAGTTAAACTGGAAGCCTCACTTGAGCCACCAACAGACCCCGCTGCTGATCCATGTCGCTTCCAACTTGGGTTCATACTCCCGAGGACCAAAACCCTGGAGCTGCTGTCCTCGGCCTTCCTTGAGTGCACAGAGACCCGTCAATGGTTTCTGGTCCACAGCCGAGACTCTCTTTAAATCTCGTTGGTTCGCATCAGAGCTATCTGGTTGGCCCCCAGTTTTGTGTTTTTTTCCTTAGTTCCTCTAGCCAAGAACACGGCTCAATGGCTGAACCGCCCCAGGCCTTACTCCAAGAGCTTTCTTCAGATGTTCAAGATACACTGGGCCGAAGTAGGTGCCCACTTTCAGGGCAGCTTGACTGGCTGGCTGGCATCGGGGGCTTAGAACACCCCCGAGCCCAGATGTATCTGTAATGGGGACATGAAATGGACCCTTCCGACTCACTTGAGCAGGACTCATTTTCATGATTTCGTCAAGCGACAGGTGAACCATGTATCTGCCCAGAATCCATAAGTCTTCTGCTCTGACCCATGAAGCAGAGTCATCTGAAAGAAAACAAACAAGGGGACAGATAAGCCAATCAACAAATAAAAGCCTCTGCACTGCAATGGGACAGTCAAAAGCATCTCCGAGGTCAGGACCTCCTTCTCGCATGCTTGCCTGCCTTCCTTCCTTCCTTCCTTCCTTCCTTCCTTCCTTCCTTCCTTCCTTCCTTCCTTCCTTCAATGACCGTTCTGGGACAGCCTCCTACTGGTGAGGTGCTGCACCACGTGTAGGGGATCACAGGCGCCTGCCACCTGAGGCTTTGTCCCTTTAAAGTGTGGTCCCTAGACCAGCAGCACCAGCATCACAGGGGACTTGTTAGAAAAGCAGGTTATTTTCTAAGACTTAAGACCACGAAATTCAATGTTGCTTTTGGGTGACTTATAATAAATAATCTCGCAACTTGAGATACGCTGGACTCACGGTTACGACCACCAGGTACAGTCACCACTGTCCTTACTGACCGGCAGCAGGTGCTGTCCATGAGAGGGACCAGACAGGGTGTCCTCCCTCCGTGGGCCCCAGGCTTTCCCCAGTCTTCCCATGCTTTGGCCCCTCCCCTAACTCTGCCCCCAGGCCCCACCTCCAAAACTAAATGCAAGGGTCCCCAGCCACCCCACCCCTCCCCCCTCCTCCTCCAGCAGTGACTCCCCCCTCCTCGGAACCCCCAGGCACAGAGAGTCCCTCAGTGGGACGTCAGTGGGACATGAAGAAAAATCATGTCCAGGATCCAACTTGAAGTTCCACTGAATAGAGTCAGCTGCCACCGCCCCCAAACCTTCGGGCAAAGACTTTGACACATGATGACATTGCGTTGGTGGCATTTGGGGGAAATGAGGGAAGTGAGAGCATTTACAGGGCGCAGGGGTTCAGTCACCAGGAGCGGGTTCTGGGTCACAAGAGCAATGAGGTGATGCCCAGACACCAGAGCTTTGGGGTGAGCGCAGGCAAATGCCCCATGATCCCCTAGAGGGACATCTGACTTGGCGACGAGAAGGGCGGCCCCAGAGGGCTAGAGAGTGGAGGACGGGAAACCACTAAATCCACCGAGGACCACGTCGCGTGACTCCTTTTAAATTATTCTGCCCAAACTCTGCTTCTCCAGAGCCACGGTCCCCAGGCGTGGGGCAGTTCTAACCCCCAAGTCCTCCCCGTGACCTCGAGGGACTTCCCGGGAAACAGTCTGAAGTCCCAGCAGGATTCAGTGTCATTCACTGTGGTTTACCGGGGAAACGTCCCAGCGGAGGGTCACAAGGAGTCTGTCTCCTGTTGAGTCCTGACCCTCAGGACGTAGGGGGACGTGGGAGAGGCTGAGTGTCTTTCTCAGGGCTACCACGCATGAGAGTCGGATTCCATGGGCACACACCATGCAGAGGGGACTCTGTGTGGCAGGTGTCCGGGCAACGCTCCCGATGGGCCAGTCCAGGAAAAGGGGGGGGACTGATGGGCATCCCCCTTGTTGCAGCTCCACCAGCTCCCCTTACGTTTCCGCAGCACGCCGGGCTGCAGGCTTCATTTACTCATTTTTTAAGTGTTTCAGAAGTTTATTCTGTTGACATTACTGACAGGAAACACACACCAAGTCCGCGCTCCCTGGAACCTGCCTGCCTTGTCACTCCGCACGGCCATCCTTGCTCTGCAGGCCTCGGATTTTTCGATTGTGCTGAAACCCCCGGGCCACAAACGCGCCGTCCTAACCACTGCGGGGCGTACGGGTCAGAGCGTTGACACTGTTGCGACCGTCGCCATCATCCGTCCCCAAAACTCTTCTGATCTTGCCAACTGAGACTGAAGAAATGGGCTGTGCCATTTACCCCCCACCCCCACGTCAAGCCCTTTCTGGTGGTCAGGGGTGGGGACAGGTAATGAAATCCCTGGCTTCAGGGATGAAGCGCCTCTTTCTGAAGGACGGACTCGCCCTGGAAAGTGACCCACCCCGAAGCCCGGGCTCACCAGTGGCATTGCAGGCCGACCGCAAGCGCGCGGCCATCCAGGCGAACACGGCTCCCTGCGCGACGGCCGAGGTCCGGTCGTAGAGGTCTCTGAACACGGCCGACCTGCGGGGCACAGGCGTGGCCTGGGACCAGGGTGGAAACCACGATGTATCCCCACACCCTTCCTGCTCCCTCCCAGCCCCGAGCGCTTGTCCCATGTCTCTCCGTCCCCGCAGTCAAACACCTTCCCGGGGGCGGTGTCCACTGCCTCCCCTCTTGGTCACTTTTTTTTGGGGGGGGTGGGGGGGTGGGAGGGAGGTAACATCTCTACTGAGATGTGATCCACGTGCCATCCAATTTGCCCCTTTACAGTGGACAATTCAATGGTTTGGGGGATATTCACGTAGTTGTGCCATCTTCGTCACAATCAATTGTAGAACATTTCCAGAACCTCGAAAAAGAAACGCTGTCACCCCCAACTCCTGGTCACCCCACGCCTACAAACGCCTCGTCCACTCTCTGCCTCAGTGCATTGGTCTCTTCTGAACACTGTGGGTGAACGGAGTCAACAAGTCTTCCTTGTGTCCAGTGTCTTCCACTTGACACGATGTTTCCGAGGTTCACGCCTATTGGAGCATGTGTCAGGCGTTCACTTTTTTTCACGGCCAAGTAATATTCCACCACGTGAAGAGACCGCATTTGTTTACCAGTTTGTCCGCTGACGGATACTCAGGCCCCCCCTACCTTTCGGCTCCTGTAAATGAGGCTGAGTGGACATGTCTCCGCTCCCCCCGGGTGCCCACCCAGGGATGGAGTCGTTGGGTTAAGTGGTGACTCTACGTTGCAGCTTTTGAGAAAGTGCCCAACTGTCTCCCAAAGCAGCTGCACCGTCTTACATTCTCGCCAACGGCGCACAGGGCCCCAATGTCGTCGCCTCCCTTGCCAAGACTTGTCATCATCTGATGTTTTGATTACGGGCATCCTGCTGGATGTCAAGTCGTCTCGGTCACTTTTTAAGCCACTGCGGTCGGGTTTCCTCACCACCAGGCCGCTGCATGGCCCAGATCACCAATGACTTCCTTGCTGCCAGACCGACTGGTCTCATTTGGTCCAAGCTGAGTTGAACTGTCACAGCTTGTGGCATTGATCACCCCCTGGCTCATCCTGCGTCACAGTGGAGTCATTCAGTGGAGGCATTCTCCCTCCCCCGCCTGCCACCACTGAAAATCGAGTCACCAAATGACCGAGCCCCCAGTCTTTTCTAAGCTTACAGGTTGTCCCTGCCACACCCCGTCACTCCAGAGGTGAAGAGGCGCACTTTCCCTCAGGTGCACCTTGAAACCATCTATCTGTATGTCCCTTTTCATTTATGTCTCCTTCCCCTTCTGCTTGTCGTCGTTGTCATTCATGAGAGTAGATGGAAAGGACAGGAGATAGCTCAAGAAAAAAATGGTAAATACCCTTTAAGGGAAAGCTTGCCCATGTGCAGAAATGCCACCCCAGCATTCCCTAGCAGTCCGGCCTAGGGCTTTAATCTCTCTGTGCCTCAGTTTCCTCATCTGAAAAATGGGGGTGCGGTTAATGACGTTTTCTTCCGAGGAGAAGAGGGATGGCAAGGTAAAGTAGGGAGAGGACCAAACTGGGTTGAGTTCGGACAGGGCGAGCCCTACGGGGTCATCGCTGGGACACCGTCTCCTCCTCGGTCCTCGGTTTCTTTGTCTGTGGGAGAAGGGGCTGGATTAGATGACGGCCTTTGGGGTGTCTTCGGGGGAAGCGGGGGCACAGTCTGGACTTCCTGCTCGAGAACTGAGGATCCAAAGCTGGGAATGTTGCATCTGTGTTGTCCTTTCGCATTTCTGTCTACGAGGCTCCTGTCACTTCCCCAGCTTCCTTCGCGGTCCACAGAGTCTGCGTGCGGGCTGTCCGTGGTTCCGACCGCCCAGCATCCGTTCTTTCTTTTCTCGTAGCAGCACCTCATCGAGGTGCTGGCTGCCTCCCATTCTCGGTCCAGGCCATCTGGGTGGGGTTGTGAGGGACGTCTAAGCCATTAGATCCGGCTGGCCATGCGACCGGCTCAAGGATGGGCACAGGACCCAGTCTGGGCCACTGAGAAGCAGGCCCAGAACTTGGCTTGGACCTGTTGGAAGGACAGACTCTGCCTCCGTGGACTGGGCACTCTGAGGTGGGCCAGGAACCACCAGTGTCTCTCCCGGGGCAGAGCCTGCCCGAGCGCCAGGCCAGCCAGGGCCCGGCAGAGCTGAGCTCTCGAGACCGAGCCAAGAGGCTCCTGACTGCGTAAGCTGAACCCCTGGATCCAGCTGTGCCTGAAGCCATCTATGCCTGAAACTATTCAATTACACGCTCCCGTGAGTCCCTTTCTGAAATGAGGACTTCAAACAAGTTTGGATGGGTTTTCTGGCCCTCACGATCCTATGACCAGGGGCCAATCAACTCCCCCACCCACACGCAGCCTGGTGAGGAGGTGGGGGAAAGGCTGAGCCGAGGGGGGTTGGGTAATGGCATACAGAGCAGGGGGGGTTCACGTGATATAGGTTCTGGCCAAAAAAATGGACACCCCGGAGCCAGAACGGGGTCGTATATTGTGTCTCCCCAACACAGTCCCTTGGCTGCAAAACAGACAAAAAAAAAGAAAAAAAAAAGGAGAGAGAGAAAAAGCCCTTTCAAGTTGCTGCTGTCCCTGGTCTTTTTCTTCTACATCATTTTCAGATTGAGAAGGGCCCTTTACAGCCATAAAGTAATATAACTAGTAAAAGCGGGAGCTGGCAGTGGCCTTTCAAGTCCCGGACACGATCCCCTAATTTGGTTCCCCCGTCCGCCCCACCAGTTAATTCCACAGAGGGCTAGGTGCTGACACCCAGTGACTGGCACAGCGTCCCCAAAGGAGAGAAGCAGTCCCTTTTCGGAGCTCCGTCAACCCCGCTGCCCTTTCATGGAGAAAGTCTCAGTGGGTGCTTGGTAGGTCTTCCACACTCCGCTCTTCTCTTAGCAGAGGGGACAGATCCCAGGCTCAGCGTCTCGGAAAGGCAGCACGTCCAGCCAGTATCTAGTGACGCTGGCCTTTGTAATTATTCTATTTATTTCTATGACTCCGTAAGACATGTGACACTGGTCTCCCATTCCTGGTTATGATGTCAAATTTGCTTTTTAAAATGGATATTGAGTAAAAAAGAGTGAGCGGCTATGAAAAGAAGCAGGGAGGAAGCAAAGAGCACAGGTGCTGTCTAGACAGGGCAGAACTCAGCATGAATGAAATTCGGGAGACACAGTTTTACCTGAACCATCTCTAAACTGCACGGACTTGAAGCTTCCGTCCAAGACCCGTCCCCTCCAGCCTCCCTGCTGCCACTCAGTCCCCCCTGGAACCTCCACGATAGCCGCCCCCCATGGATGGCGTGTGGGGTGAAGAGCGATGGGAAGGGTCACCTACAGGTTCTTGAAGGCATCCTCGCCCAGGTCCCCAGGGAGCCTGTCCGCAATGTCCGGCTGCAGGAGGCTGGCCGAGGACCCCCTGAGCACCCTGCCCAGGACGTCCACACACTCCAGGGAGCCGAGCAGCTGGAAGCACCGCTCCAGCGTGACGAGAAGCAGGCTGCGGTTCACGCCCGGGCTCTGCAGGGCCTGTGTGCGAATCTTCCCCAGGTCGACGATGGTGCCTCCCAGCTCCTGCATGAACGAGCGGCCTCTCAGCTCGGAAGCAGCGGTGGGGACATTCAGCAGCGCCGTTTAATACCTTGCCTTCTGTCTGAACAAAGGCAGACCTCCACCTGCTTCACACACACCAGGCAACTTCTGGCTCTCCAGGTACACCAGGACCGTCGCCCTCAGGAGCTGGCTCTAGCTGAAATTCCCTCCCCCACCCCCCTCCCCCAGCGAGATCCGGCTCATCCTTTAAGGCCAGGCTCAGCTGCCACCTGACGGGTGACGTCCTCTGATGTCTCCCTACTTTGGTCGGATCAACTCTCCCCCATGATGTGCCCCAAAGAACAGCTTGAACCAAACCCTGCGATGCACTGGAGATGCTCACAGGCCCTGGACGTCAGCATCACCGGAGAGGTGAGCCCAGCACCACCACATACTCTGATTTCGTTGGTCCAGGGTGCAGCCCTGGCACCTGCCCCTAACGCACAGCTGGGGCTGAGCCGAGACAGTCCTTGAGGCCTGGGCCACATGCCTACTGGGGTGCCTGGCGCCTACAAGACCCTGTAAATAGCCTGTTTGCATGAATCCATGTGTGCATGCATGAACCCTCTGACTCACAGAACCCAGTAATGCTCACGGGGTTTAGTCACCATCTGCACAGAACTCAGGGCCTCTGTGACTACCAGGGGGAAACTGCCCCCTCATTTCACTGCCTCAGAACCAGCGCCTAGCAGTCCCTTAGGGGACAAATGTAGGCAACAAGCCACGGAGGTAGCAGCAGGACCTTTGACTGTCGCCCACAGAGTCACAGGCGTTCACAGCGCTTTGTGATCATGTCTTGAAACCTCGTTTACACTCAATTCTTCCTCAGAACTACAGACGCTACAAGGCCCACTGCTAAATCTGGCCATCGGCCGTGTTAAACACATGAATTTCTATACTCCAACTTCGCTCTTTACTTTACAATGTGAAAACTGTCTTTCGATAGACCTGGCTTCTTTTGAAATCCTTTGTATTTTATTTGACAGATTTTTACACATTACCCTGAGGGGGGGGCCCATGGGTGTCGGCCAGAGGGCTGCAGTCAGAAGCCCAGGGTCCAACCTCAGATTGGTCACTTTCGAGCTGGGCGACCCCGGTTACCTCTTAACCTCTCCAAGCCCGTTTCCTCGTCTGAATATTGAAATCAGATCCTTTTTCCCCTCATTTCAGAAGGTCCTAGAGAGGACTCGGTGGGTCCGTGCATATTACAGCCTTGGACCCTACCGGGCCTATGACCACAATGCCCACAGCCAGTGGCTTACCTGCTGTCCCTGCACCTGCTCCCCTGCTACCCTGGCAGAGGCGAGGAGCTGTGACAGAGACCAAGGGGCCTGCAAAGCCTAAAACACTCACTGTCCAGCCCTCAACGAAAACAGTGTGCCGCCCTTCCCTTGGGACAACACCTGACGTGGGGTGAACCTTCAATAAACATTAGTCTGGAACGCTTTCGCAGAACACCAGGCCCACCCCTGCCTTCCCCATTGCTCACGCCTGTTTTCCTTTAAACTCTTTTCAAAACCTAAATTCATTTCAGAAGGGAGCATCACGCGTCTTCCAAGCCCATAGGTGTGTCGCGTCTGCCCTCCTGCGACAACAGTCGACGTGTTCCTATGATGATTCAGTGTTTTCAGGGGTTTGACTCCTTTTTGGAAAAACTTCTGCACTAACCTGTCACTGAACAAAGAAATCGCCACACCTGGCCCTGCTGGCTCCCGTGGCTTTACCCTTCCCTCACCAAGCTCACTTGGTGAAAATTAGCTACTTCTAGAAGGTTCTTGTCCTCTCTCCAGCCCAGGAACTCCTTGAAAGTGGGGACCGTCTTTCATCTCTGAACCCCGGGTCCCCACATGCACAGCAACTGTTTTATGGACGTTAATCGAGCCAAACGATCAGAAGCTCCTCGACCCCCCTCACTGCTCAATACCCAGAAGAACGAAAAGTTCTTCCTTTGAACTTTGGAGAAAGAAAGAAAAATCTGGGTCCCAAAGCCACTGGGCCAGGGAATGTGGTGCGGGTGGGCTGGGGATGAAGAAAGGTCAGCACCCGACTCAAGCTCAGTTCGTGTCAACACAACACGTACGGCCTGGCCCTGGACCCCCACTCCCTGGACCCCAGGACGCCTCACCAGGCGGCCCTCCTTGTCCTCTAGGAGGAATCTCATGGCCGTGCGGAACTGCTGGGCCTCCGTGTCCCTCAGGTCCTCCAGCAGCTTCTGGGGCTGGTAGAGACACTGCAGCAGGTGGTTTTCCATGGCGGCCTGGATGAGGGGTGTTGGGAGGGGCCGTGAGGACAGGACAGGGCCATGGTCAGCACCATGGCCGGCAATCGGGCCAGGCCACCCACAGGCCTGCAGGGACCACAGGCGGCAGCCTGACACGGTTGGGTGGGCTGGCTCTGAAGCTTTTCATTAAAAGCCAGGGGATCCCTCAAAAAATCCAGATTCTCAGCTTCTCTTGGAAAACACAGAGACATGGCGACACCGGGCGCACGTCCACGTCTGGTAAGGACCAGCAGGCAGAGAGAGGGGCTGTGGCTCGTGTGGCTACTCTCCTGCTCATGCCCACCAGCCAGCCCACTCCTCCCCGGCTTGCCCTGGCCCCTGGGGTGACTACAGTCCCAAGTTCAGAGCAGCCCAGAAAGTTCACAGCCCAGGGGGCCCTGCTCACGTCCCAGCCCGTGTCCCAAGCTCCCAGTGCAGGACAAACATCCCGCAGGAACCAAGTCCCAGTGGCCCCCTCCAGGGCAAGGAGCAGAGGCCAGCTGCCTCTCCTGACAGAGACTTCCTCTGCCACCCGAGGGGTCACTTCCTAAATCTCCCCGAAACGGAGCTGTTCTAGAAAGGAGCCTGGCATAATGTCCTGGGCAAAAGGTGGGCTCCGGGACCAGGCAACCCACGTGCAAATGCCCACCCCGCCAGCTCCTGGCTGCGTGGCCTTGGGCAAGTCGCCTAACCGGGGTCGCTAGGTGAATGACAGGTGCCCAGGTAATACTGACTTGCAGACAGGCGACAAGTAACTCTTTAGCATGAGCATTTCCCACGATTGCGTGGGACAGACTTAAAACGAAAAAGAAGTTATTCGTTGTACAGGTCAAATCTCACTGGGCACCTTGTGCTTTCAATTTGCTAAACGGGCCTCAGTTTCCCCAGCTGAAAATAGCGACAACAGTCGGACCCACCATGAGGGTTGTCATGAAGACAGGCAGCGTACCTACCAATCTGGTCAGAATAGGCACAGCTCATGAGAAACCAAACTGCCAGAGAGAGCAGGGTCCGGCATCAGCTCCCTTAAATGCCACGGACGGATGAACGGTAAAGAGAGCAGACGGCCACGCGGCCCACGGCCACCCCCAGCCCCTGGGAAACAGCCAACCATCAGCTCTCCGCGTCGGCTGAAACACGGCACAAACTCTGTCTACCCTAGTTCCCACGGGCACGGTGTCTGATGTTCTCATTTCCATCAAAAAGGAAGTAAAAATTGGAACAGCAAAGGTGTCAGAACTTGGTTTGTGCACGACATGAATTCTTTGCTGAATCGGTTAATAGTTCTTGAATCCTGGGAGAACACGGCCTCGGTTTTCTGTGCCGTTTCACAGTGTGATGGTAAAGACAGAACACGCCACACTGGGCGGCTGCTCACGCTAACGACACGGGATCGTCCGTGGGCCACGGTCCCCACCGTGCCCTGCTGCTCCCTGAGGCAAACGTGCATTGCCGTCCAGCAACATGCTTGTGCTACTGCGTTCCTCATGGAGTTAAAACAAAGAAAACCTATATATATCTCGGACCCACGACTAAGAGCGTGATAATCACACCCAAAGATCCTGTGGCTCCTTCCAGCCTCAGAACCACGCACGTCCCAGCTGCGCCCACGGGCCCTCAGAAAGGCCGGCAGGAGGGTGTGAAGGGAAGTGGAAGGAGGTGTGCGACCCGCAGGTCACGTCCTTCAAAGAGAAGGTGCTCACTCGGCACTTCCTCTTTCCCACCACGCCGCCCTTCAATCATGTGGGTGGCGGTAGCAGCACCCCCCCCCCCGCACCCATTGACATAGCAACAAGAGAGAAGGAACCTGGGGCCTGGGCAGCCGCCGCCTCTCCCTACCTCATCTCCCACCAGGCTGTGGACTGTTGTGTGAGCTAGAAATGAGCTCAGAAGTCGGAGCTGCTGTCATTCGGGGTCTCTGTTACAGCAGCTCGGCCTATACCCCAAAACCCATGTCTCCATCGAAGGCAGGAAAAGGAAAGACAAACAGAGCGTGTGTCACGTTTCAAGGACAGAACAGGATTCTCTGGGCAAGCGAAGACTAGCTCTGTGCCACGGCTCCAACTTCCCTGGCCCTGCGAGTGTGACCCCTGAGCACGGAGAGGGCAGGGTCTCGGGTACATACCAGCAGGCTGGGGAGGGTGAAGGCCACGTTCTGCGAACTCAGGTAGTCCAGGACTCTGTGGGACAGGTCTGCCGTCCACACGTGGGAGCTTTGGTTGAAGACAGACGGGAGAAAGTCAGGATGACAGTTTCCCTGGGAAGGGAGCTCCCTAAGGAGTGGGGTGACCAGGGCCCGGAGTTCAGAGCGGTAGGTGGGAATGGGCGGGGGTTGGGGTGAGGCCAGAACCTTCGTGTGTGGCTGTGAGTGGCGTGGGGGGGAGTTTCCAATTCTAGGAATCCAATCGGATCCCATTCTCCCAAGGATGATTATCAGTTTATGAGCTGGGTGCCGTGTCCTAATTCCCACAGCAACCTGCTTACCCCAGCTACCAGGCGAGCAGAGACTTAGAAAGTCGTCCTGGCTAAATTGAGTCTAAAAGGCAATGCTGCGCATGCGCCGTGAGGGCCTGGGGGCGCTGTGACAGGCGTGGGCTCCAAAGCTGGATTTGAATCCCGGCTCTGCCACCTAACGGTGTGGCCCTGGGCTAACACTGCTAACAACTGTGAGGATTCCACCTGTTCGTACACCTGAAATGCTTAAAATGGGGCCCACCGCCTGGGAAATGCACAGTTTCCTTCAGAATAGGTAAAACGGGAACAACCCAAAATGTCTAGCGCCGGGGGAAAGGTTCAACAAGACGGCACGTCCACTGCGTGGAATACTACTGGTGAGTAAAAAAGGAAAGAGTGGGCTTTTGCTTCCCCATGTGGTGGGGTGATGACGACAGATAAACCCTCCCACTGTGAGCACTCAGAAGGCCTTTCTAACCCGTTTCTAAGAAGATGAACAAGGGAATGAATGAATGAGCAAATACAATTTTTAGCCTGAAAGAATATACCCAAAACCATCCATAGGAGTCAGCGTGGGGAGAGGCGTGTTTATGGGGATCTGTCCCCGTCCCAGCCGATGCTCCTTCATGGTGTTGGTGTGTGTCTCTGCAACACTCTTCCACACCCCCTCCCCAAAGCCTGGCAGCCGGCTGCACAGCCCAGCGCCACCACTCCCCAGCCCCAGGACCCTGACCTAACCGCCCTGGGACTCATTTCATCATTCTGTCCTATGGGATGACAACAACCCTACCCCAGGATCACATGTGTCTCTGTGCAAAAGCCCTTGGCAGGGTGCCCACTGCATAGTGAGTGAATGTCACCCCCGTGCTGGAGCGAAGTCTGTGCAGCAAACGACCTCCCGAAGAGACACCTGTGGCCCGGCTGACGTTTTTCCTAACGAGTGTGTCTTCCTTTTCACAGTTAAGAGACGTCTATCGAGCATTTTTATGGAAACATCTATCCCATGCCCTTCCCTCCCCTCTGCAGTAGGTTACCTCTGAAACTGTAGGAGATCCAGGAACGCTAAAGTGGGGATAAAATGAAGAGACAACTTAGAAAGGAATCACTCCAGAGAACTCACAGGCACATCAGGTGTGCAAGTCCGAGAAGCAGCAAGGGGGGACATTACCATTCAGGTAGCTTCCGTCTATTATTTCCTCCTGAAAGGCAAAGGGACGACATCAGGTGCGACAGCCCAGAGCGGCCGTTCCAGGAAAGGGGGTTTTGATGAAAAGAAAATGAAACACTCACCGCCATTTTTTGCAACAAAGGAGGCAAATCTGTAAGAAAGTCGTGTGGATAACTAGATGTGAATTGTGTGACCTCCAAAAACACGAATGTGGGTGAGGAAAAGGGCCCCTCCCTCCATCACGTCAGTCGGGAAGGAAATGTTTAGTGGGTTTTCACTATGCCTGAGCCTGTATGTGCCCAGTGTGAGAAAAACGTGGTTAAAAACACTTCTAGAATAATCCTGAAGGTCCTACACACAGGACCTTTATGTGGCAAACACACACACACACACACACACACACACACACACGCACGCACACATTTACAGCATCACGTACCTAAATGGATCCATCCCCGCTCCGCTTCCCTTGGATGTGGGGAAACCATGACAGATGGCTCCCCCCTCGGGACTTACCCTGCCTGGAATTCGGAACGCTGTGACTTGCCACCCCACGACCCAGCACAAGGAACAGGAACAGAGTGTACATCCTAGGTTCCTGAAACATCTCCTGTAGTTAATTCAAGCACAGAAGGGATTCGGGTTAGATCTCTTAAATATATTTAAGAACATTTAAAAGAGAAAAGGGGAGGACAACTAGACCTAGAATCCCTTGCGGTTTTTGAAAAATTATTTTAAAATTCCATCGATTTTGCTCCGTCTAAACCCCTATCCTAGTCTAAGATACACTCATCTCTCCTGTTCAAATTCCTGCCCTCAATCAAGCAAAGAGGAGTGCTTAAAAGCACAGACTGTCATATCTGGCAACGGATTTATGTCCAGTATATAAAAAGAACCCTTATGATTCAGTAAGAAAATAAGCCAATGAGGAAAACAGAGAAAAGATAAAAATCTGAAGTTCATTTAAAAAAAATACAAAAAAGTCCATAAGAGATTATCAACATCATTAGTTATTAGGATGAAAATTTAACCCACAGCGAGATGGATGCCATCACATACCCACCCGAATGGCTGGAAGGTGAAAGCCTGATCACACCAAGGGTTAGCGATGACGTGGAGCATCAGAAACTCACACTTGGCTGACTCGGTCGCGTTGGAAAAGGCGGGACCAGCAGCCTGGAAGCGGACAGGCTGAGCCTGAGATGCCCCTGAGGAACCCCAGTGGGGACGGCGAGTCTGCAGTTAGGGGACAGCGATCAGCATTCGTCAGGCCCACAACCCTGGATGAGATCACCAAGGAGGGAAGCGGCAGGAGAAGCGGGGTGAACCCTGAGAATGAGACCCAGGGCATTCTCCTGCCAGATGAGGGGTGAACCAGGAGCAACCAGCGAACCCAGACTGTGGGAAACTCCCCAGAACAACCGAGTTTCTCCAACCAGTGTACTTACTGCAAAGGGAAAGGAAGGGACTGTGGACTTGGGAATAAAAAAGAAAATCTTAGATATACTAATTACTGTTGCCATACAGACTTTATTCGGGTCCCGATTCAAGCAAACCATAAAAAGTAAAAATTATGAGACGACTGGGGAAATTGGAGCCCTGACTGGAGATTGGAAGACTTTAAAGAATTATTATTAATATTTTTAAGTGTGATAATGAAACTGCGGTTCTATTTTTAAAGGGGTCCTTGTCTTGTAAAAGAGGGGTGTTGGTTTGCGACCTGGCCTCGTAAGCAGAGGGTAAAGGAAAACTAGGCCGCTCCAGGTGGGCAGGTGACAGTTTTCATAAGCAAGGGAACCGCGAGGCCTGTCTTAGGCGACCACAAGACCAGTCCACCTCTGCCCCGCCTGCAGGAATATTAAAAGTTCATACAGAAACCTTAACTGGGGTCAGTCACTATTCAGTCCAGACGGCCTCAGCCAGACCCTCCTCTCTCAAGCCTGAATCCTCAAAAAGACTCCCACTGGGGTAACAGTGGGCAGATCTCACACTGTCCCAAGGACCAGGAAGAAATGAGGATCCTCCGATGGCCCGAGTTCCAACTCTTGGGTCAACCCATGGTCATGTCTTTCAATGACCTTCTCCGACAAGGGGTCAGCGAACTGCAACCCTAAGGGCCAAATTCAGTCGGCTGCCTGGCTTTATGTGGCTCACAAATGGTTTTTACATTTTTAAATGGTTAAAAAAATAAAAAAAAAAAACAATACTGCTTGACACGCGACACTTTCATGCATGAAATTTAAAGGCTAGCATCCATAAATAAAGTCGTACTTGTTATGTGAATAGATTCTTTATCCCCCAAGAGGGCTCCCCTGACTCTCTTGGGAAACCAGCATGCTCATTTTACTGCCCAAGGCAAAGACAAACTGAAACTTTTGAAACCTCCAGACCAAAGCCAGGCATTCCAACAGGTTTTGAGCAAATGGATCCCAAAGCACTTTGGAGCTGGTTCAACTCGCATAATACCTTACAGGGTCTGGGTCTCTGGCTCGGGGAATCCTCTGGCTCTCACACCACCCTGCCTTTTGGTCAGCTGCCACGGGGCACTGGCCTCCTCCACGAAGCTCCCGTGGCCCAGACAATGAGGCTTCTTGTGCTTATGGCTTCAGTTCCCCAGTAACTCCACGGGGAGGTTTACCATTACCGAAACAGACGCCCGCTTTCTGCCTTCGTCCCAACGAAACCCCAGCCCACCACCAGCCCCGGATTCGGTTTTAACCAAAAGCCCTGTGGGTCACTCTCTTTTAGGAGATGTGGCCAAAAGGACTGAAAGGACGGAGCAGGGCAATGGCAATCGGGGGGATGGACAGCTTTCTCCAGGGGCCCCGCCATCCTTTCCCCATCAAAAGGCCTCTTGCCGCAGACCCAGTGGAAGTCAGGCAGGCGAGGACTGCCTGGGTGGAATCTAAACTGACACAGCAACAGCCACCACAAACCTGAAACAAACAAGCTTTCCTGAGAAACGAGCAGGGAGACCAACCCACCGGGTTTCCTGGGCCCGAGGGGTTCGTTTTTAAAACCAGGCAGGTCACAGGTGACCCAGGGCGCGCCGACTCGAAACTCGCAGAGATGCTGGGACACGCCATGCCAGACTCTAACCAACCATCGAGTCACACGCAGTTTCACTGTCTGCAGAGCAGCCCCCGCCACGGCCTACCACGGACATACACACATGGCCTGCGGGTGCGAACCTGGAGGTTCCCCACAGAAAAGAAAAACCCACGAGGCCACTTCCATTATCGTCCAGTGTGTCAGGCTCGGGGAATCTCACCCACTCACTGCACGGGGCTTGGATTTTATCCCAAACCCTGGAGTGGGAAAGGCCGGGGGGACAAGGGGTAACGGGCCCCACAGAGTGGGGCTGTGGGCCCGAGCGTGGCCCCAGCTGGCCCTGACCCTGAGACCGCCACCCCTTCCTCCCCTCTTAGCTCAGGAGGGCGCCTGCAAGGCCGGAGTGGGCGAGGCGAGCGGCGGGGAAGGAAGGGGGTCCCAGCGAGCATCCTCCGGTGCTGGCGGGTCCGAGGCGCTCCCCCCTGCGGCCCTGAGAGTCCACTCAGTCTCCTGGGGGTCACAGGGCACGGGGCCCAGAGGCCGGGCCGCCTGGCTCCCCGGCCATCCTGACCCCGCCCAGCGCCCCCCCGAGCAGGGACCCGGCTGTCCCTTCGTCCCCGCGGCGTCCCCGCGGCCAGCGCGGCCGCGGCCGCTGCTCCCCGGGGGCCGGAGGACCCGGCTCTGCGCGGCCGGGGGGCAAGGCCGAGGTCACGCGGCCCCAGCACCAGGGCCGGGGCCGCTCCCAGAGGCCGTGACGGCGGCGCCCCGGGCCGGGCCGGGCCCCCGGGCCCCCCCGCGCGGAGGGTGAAGCCGGCGGCGCCCCCCACCCGGGAGGGCCCGGGGCCCTGTGCCGGGGCCCCCGTCCGGGCGCGCGGCTCCCCCGCACCTGCGGGCCCCGCCCGCGGCCCACGCCGCGCCCCGGTCCTGGCTCACGGAGCCGCGAGGGGAGCGCGGGAAACCGGGCAGGACCCGGTCCGCAGCGGCCACCGGCTCCGCCGCGACGAGGCCGCCCCACGACCCACGCCGCGGCCGGCGGGGCGCCCCTTGCAGACCCCGCACACGCGCCCCGGGGCGCCCCGCCGCCAGCCCCCAGCCCTGCCCCGCGCCGGGCCCCGCGGGGCCCTCCGCCCGCCGGACGCGCCTCACCTGCCGGGCGTCTCCGCGGCTCGAGCCCCACCGGCCGGGCCGCGCGCGGCGCATGGAGGGGGCGGGGCGATGGCCCGGGGCGGGGCTCGGAGGGAAAGGGGCGGGGCTAGAGCTCGGGGCGGGGCGAGCGCCCCGTAGCGACTCGCGGAGGGGGCGGGGCGATGGTGCTGAAGGCGTGCCGGGCGGGGTAACGGGTAATAGTGGGGGCGGGGCTGAGAGAGGAAAGGGGCGGGGCGAGTGCTCAGGGCGGGGTCGTGAGGGATGGGGCGGGGCGAGTGGTTGGGGGCGGGGCGAGGCCGCGGACGCACGGGGCGCGCCCCCCGCCCGGGGGCCCGTGCGCGCAGGCGCAGTTTGTCCTCGGCGCAGGTGCGCGCCGGCCTGGGAGCGCCCCCTGCGGGCGGACGCGGGCGGGGCGCCCCGTGCGCGCCGTCACCCCTGCACCTGCGGCCTGAGGGCTTCCCTTGGGTCCGAGTTCAAGCCCCCGGGAGTGCACAGGACGGCCGGGACATGGGGTCGCTGGGCACGTCGTGCTCAGGGGCCTCAGGCGTGACGGGGCGACGTGGCTCCCCTTGGAGGGTCGTCTCTAAGGATGCGAGTGTGCAACCGGGAATGGGACGCTGGGGCTGCCCGGAGGTGTGGGGCCAGGGCCGCCAGGCCTGGGGGCATGGCCCAAGCCTGGGGAGGGGCTGTGTGTAGGCTTTTCTTTCTTTTTTATGTGCTTGGAATGGTCCATAACAAAACGATTTTAAAAAGATACTAACCATAAATACATTTGGGCCCCCTGGTCAGTAAATACGACCAAATTTATCTAAAAGGGAAAAAACATTCAGAAGTAAAAACAGTTGGTGCGCCCCACTGTTTCCTCCAGCAGAATGACATACATAAACGAAATAAACGTAGGTGACGGTGGTGGAAAGGCACCGTTTGAGTGCCCGCCATAAAACCTAGACACTAATACACCACCTCCGGGTGTCACACAGTGTTAAAGGGGACATTAAGACCATGCACCAGTGCCACAAGGAAGTGATTTTACACCCAATGTCAATACACGTGGATGCACTTTTATTAAAACTGAAAGAAAATACATCTTTCCTCGTGAAAATTCCTGTGAACTCTAGAGGTTTCCTTGTAATTCTTCACATGTAAGGAAGCATCTCAATAGCTGACACATTTTAAGTAACAACTGAAATAAGTGCCTGATGCTGACATTGTTTTGTCAGAGGCAAAATCAGTGATTCTCTTCATAGAAGTCCACCTGTACTGTTCTGTTGCTCATTTGGTGCTTCTCTGATCTTTACGTTCTTACTTATCTCACATCTATGTTATTTATATCATTGGCATCCTCAACAACGCCCTTTTTATCCCCAGGCTCTTGGTTTAATCCTTTCAACAAGAAGCTTACTCTCAAGCTCTAAATGATGGGAAATGTCTTCCACCTTTTGTCAGTTTTTAATTTAGAAAATAGGTGCCAAGTTTCACATGATGGATCTTGGAAGGATGAATTTATCATTTCATTTAAAAATTTCTTAATGTTAAAAGTTTGCAGATGTGGATGTGTGGGTACACACACATGTGGAGAACAGCAGAAGGGCATATATCAAAATGTGGTGCCGTCGGGGTTATGGGACAGGTAAAGTTTATTTGTATTTTCTTCTTTTCACCTGTATTTTCTACGTTTTCTACAACAAAGATGTTACCTACTTACAATGCAAAACCCAGTAGGGTTTTATGATCACTCACAGCCACTTCGTAAATAATAAGTAATAAAAACAAGCTGGCAAAGTCAAGTGCAGGAAAACCCATTTCATTCTGCTGGGCCTAAAGGACTGCCGTGTATTCTCACCCACCTCGACTCTTCCATTTGGAAAGTGCTGAGGGATCAAAGGCATTTGAAACTGATATTCTGTGCGACTGCTGAACACGATATAATGAAACAGCAATAAGGCATTCTGTTTTTAATTATTCTCCAGAACTTTTAAGAATTGCAGGTGTATAAGACATTCTGATCCTACAAGGTCATTTATTTAAGGGAAAAATCTTTACTCTTTATTTTACATGTATTGAAAGTAATTTTTTGTATTGAAAGTAAAACTGAAAATAATTTTTAAATGGCTTTGTGACAAAAATATAGTATTTAATCCATGTGAATGCAGCATATTGGCTCTAAAACCTGGAGGGAAATCTTAGGTTCTAGTTATATAACCATATTCTCCTAATTCGCCAAACATATAAAATTTCATAGTTAAAAAGAAGTACTTCAGCATCAGAGAACACTGATTCCAATTCAGTGATATCAAGATAGACAGCAAGCTAAATTACTGGTAAATTAAACCCAGTGCCATACGATTGTACTATAAAAATAAATTGTTAGGGAAACGCAAATCAAAACCACCATGAGATACCACCTCACGTCAATTAGGATGGTCACGGTCAAGAAAAGCAGAAAATGACAGAGGCTGGTGAGCACGTGGAGAAACTGGGCTCCCTGTGCACGGCTGGTGGGACAATAAAAGGGGGCAGCCCCTGTGAAAACCAGTCTGGCGGGCCCTCAGAAAATGAAACATGGAATTGCCATTCGACCCAGAAGTGAAAGCAGTGACTCCAACAGATATCTGCACAGCATGCTCATAGCAGCCTTATTTACAATAACTAAAAGGTGGAAACAGCCCGAATGTCCCTTGACAGAGGATGGAAAAACAAAATGAGGCCTACACAAGCAATGGGATCTCATTCAGCCTTCGAAAGGACATCCTGACACATACTAGAGCACGGATGACCTGGAGGACATCTGGCTCAGTGAAGTAAGCCAGTCACAAAGGACAGATATGATGATTCTACCTGTGTGGGGTCCTTAGTCAGACTCAAGGGCAATAGAAGGGTGGCTGCCTGGGGCTAGGGGAGGAAGGGACGGGGAGTTGGTGCTTAATGCAAATAGTTTGTTTTGCAAGACGAAGCGGGTTCTGAAGACGGATGGTGGTGATGGCTGCACAGTGTGGATGCACCACGGCCACGGAACCGTGCACCGAAAATGGTTAAGACAATAATTTTATTATGTGCATTTTACTACAACAAAAACTGGAAGAGAAATGAATTAGTGTCGGGGAACACTAATCATTTTTAAAGTAATGATAAAGGACCATCAGAATGGATATCTAAATGATAACCAGAGCTGCCTCCCAGAACAGAAAAAGCTCATTAATGGAAAAACAGGCCAGAGATCCATAGCGTGCCTGATAAAAAGGTGCCAGTGTCCCCTTCTTAGTGGTGACAGACATGCTGTGTCCATGTGGGATGTTCACATTAGGTAACCAGGTACAGGGGACACGAGAACTGTCTGGACTACCTCTGCAAGATTTCTCTAAATCTAATGTTACTACAAAATAAGTTTATTTTTAAATGAGTTTTTAAAAGCAAGCAATGGCTTAAAAAAGAATAATTAATTCCTACATAGAAGACAGACAACGGCAGGATACTAGAAAAGTCGACAAAGCAAGCAGAAGATGTGCGTGCCTCTCTACAGACAGCGGCAGAGGTGAAATTTTTATTTTTATTGCACTGTTCAGCGTGGCCTCACTATTGGCTCTTCATCCACTAATTGCAGTAAAAGGATTTGATATGGCAGTGTTATTTCCTTCATGATTCTGGGTGTGTTTTCCCACTTCGATCGCAAATGTTTCTGCTCGTGGACACAGTGTGAGCTTCCTTCTGCCAATTCGTGATGTTTTCTCTCCGAGGAGTTGGTTTGAAGGTGGCGAGCATCCTGCTTCAAGTTAGTAGCGAGCCCAGTTTTGAGCTCAGGGGCCTCCTGGGCAGAACAACCCAGACCAGGCAGGCCTCAGCGCCCCCCGTATTCTAGTGGTAGCATGGGGGCCCTGGGTACGAGTTTACTTGGGGGCACGTCAGCTCCTGCACAGACGTGGCAGGTCACCTTAGCCACCGGAAGCCCGGGCTCCATGTGCTGTCATCATTAAGAGAAAAAGGGTCACAAAACCCTTCACTAACCAAGTGGCGGGAAGCGACTGGCGAAAACGTCTTGCTTCGCGACGAGCCTCATTAAATCCCACACTCAGAACGAAGGGAAAACAGCTCTTCTCAGAAAGTTGGCGTGACACCACCAAGCTTTGTTCCCCAGCCTGGCTTTCCTGTTGCTACGGAAAAACGGAAACGTGTGGCCTGTAGAAGGATGGAAAACACGGTCGCCGTGAAGTCCTCTGCAGGAGGGAGGTGCAACTCAGGGTGTCATCTCTCCTCCCTGCCTTCCAGTCCGGGGTCCGAGCACCAAGGGCCTTAGGGCTGCAGGTGCCACCGGCTGGGACTCCCAGGTGCAGCCGGTCTTTCCTGTCTCTGCACCCCGAGGTGCAGTGGTTGGCTCGCTTGCGACACGAACAGTCCTTAGTTTCTCAAGCACGACCTTCATTTGACATGGAGCACTCATACTCAGCTTTATTGAACTCTGGGCCGGGGACAAAACGCTTCACTGAGGAGGAAGAAGCCATTGACACTCAGGGAGCAGCACTGGCACCTAGTGATTGGGGACACGCCACCAAGGCTTCCGAGTCCAGGCGAGAACTGTGAGCCGATGCCACTGGTTTAATATCTCACCATGAAATGTCACTTCTGAGACGAGACGCTGGTCTTCGGAGACCCTCGGCTGTGGGGAAGTATTCGCATCTTGGAAATGCATCCATGAGCTTTCTCTGCTTTTTTGGGGGGTGAAGAGCGAGTCTTGGTTTGGGGAGGGGGTGGTGTTTGGATTTTATTAGACCAGCGATTCTCAAATTTGGAGTTAGGGAACGTGGGGCGACCTGCCTCCCTGATGTCCGTCACTCCCGCACCGTGTCTGACAGTCTAAACAGCACCCAAAGGAGCAAAACTCGGCGGCACGAGGATTCCCTCGAGGGCACGCATTTCCTCCTGTGGCTACAGCTTAGGGTGCCAAGCATTGGCACCCCACTTCCTTGAATTCCTGGAAAAAAGCATCAGAACATGCCAGTGAGAGTTTTGCACAAATCTCTGCATCACCCGAATCTCACGACGGCACAGGAACCGTGGAAGATTCTGGCGCGAGGGTGCGGGCCCGTTGGCCTTCGCGGTTCTTCTCGAGGCTTTAGTTCTCCGTTCTCCCTGGTGCTGCAGGTGTGCCGACGTGACTGCTGCGAGCACGTACGTGAGACTGTTGAGTGAAACACCTGGCTGAAAAGATAAACCACCCAGGTGACAAACTGCCCACAACCGCCATCTCTGTGGCTGCTGAGGTTTCAGACTCGGTGGTGAGCGCTGTGCTCCCGGGAGGACCCACAGCGGTTCCAGGCCTTGCTCACGGTGCATGGAGCTCCCTGCAGGATCCCTGGCCGTGTGGTTGAAGGCACTCGGGGATTCTAGAAGGTGCAGGCCGACCCGGTCCTCATCAGACCAGCATCCTGGCGAATAACGAACCCAGTTACAGATTTCGGGGAGAACCACGTTCCGGGAAAGAGGTATACACGTGCAGAGCGAGACGTGGAATTAAAACACGTTGCATTTTTGTTTTTTTTTTTTTTGGTGGACACAACCGAATGTTTCGATCCTGAGAACCTGAGACTGTCTGAGTAAGCGACATTCTGCATAGAGGATGCGAGCAACCGAGCCGTTCCCCAGAGCAGCCCATGCTGGGTGACGGGGTGCTCCCTGGTGCCTGCGGCCGGTCTCGACCCGCTGGGTGTTCACCACGACTGCGGTGACCAGGCCTCGTGGACCCCGTGGCCTTCGCCACACCTGGCGCTGCTACCCGGGCATCCTGAGGCCAAAGCAATGAGGGACACTGGCGGGGGCGGGAGGCCTTAGAGTAACTCAGACGCGATGCCAAGGTCATCTCCAAAAAAGTTTATTAGCATGATTAAAAACATTTTCTTGAATAATGACAGAAAGGATTGCTAAACACGAAAGGGTCTCAGTGGCTATGCCTTGTGACCAACGTTGGCGACCGAATGGCGGACACCTTGGCTGCCGCCGGCCTCCGTGGTACTAAAAACGACCCCTGGGTACGGGCTCCGCGTGAAGTCGTGACTATTGCTCTGCCTGGGAGCGAGTCCCCACTGCAGCGACATATAAAAATATCTCCCGTAAGCGGAGTGAGACCTGCATCACTGAGTAAGAGTGGATAAAAATCCTCAAAGGGCTGGGTTTTCTGTTTTAAAAACATTCCTTTTACACACTACAAAGCAACCATTAGTATTTTGGCTTTTGGAACTCCCTACGCGGCATTCGGAGTGGCAGTCCCCTGAAGCCCCCACGTCGCGTGCGGGAGAACGCAGACCCTCGTTGGGAGGGCACGCTCGGGGGGGGCTGTGACGACTCGGCCCCAGCGGCCCGGGCTCAGACTGGTTTGAGGACAAAGACAGCATCGTCCAGGACGTAGTAGTCGTTGTACATGTCCCCTTCGCACAGGTAGGGCAGTCTGGTGAAGGCTTCGATGACGAAACCGGCTTTTCTGAAAACTTCGGGCAGACTGTTCACCTGTTCTTCCCAGTTCTGTCCCTTAATTTCCAGAATTTCTGATGGCTTCTCCCACTTGCCACCTACTAAAGCAAAGGAAAACATTCAGTTAAATTCTTGAACAAACGAGCTATTGACAGAGGGAAGGGGAGGGACAAGTGCCCCGAGCCTGGGCTCCTGGACCTGTTGCCCAGGGACCCGGGGCAGGCAGACAGAGGTGAGGGGCAGCCTGGGAAGGGCTAGCGCAGGCGCCCAGGCTCACAAGGCAGTGACGTCAGAGCAGAAAGGTGACCCCGAGCCCACAGCATCGCCTCCTCTGACGGTGTCGGTCACCATCTTCCCTCAGGCCGACGGGGTGTGATGGTTCTCGGGTCTGGGAAAGTGCTCACTAAACACTGGGACCCTGGGCAGGGGTGACACGTGACATTTGAAAGAGGGTTTTGGAGAAGTGCAGGAAGTTAGCGCCGACGCACAAGCCAGTGCGACGCACTAACTAGAGGTTTGTGACCCTGAAAATGAACTGGGCTAATGCAGGAAAACAGAGAGTTGGTGTTTCTCAAGGGACGTTGACTGACTCCCTAACTTTTCAGAACAATTTCACAGAAGTTTAGCTTCGCGACCAGAGGCAGCACCCTAAAACGGCTGAGTCGAGCTAGCGTTTCTTGTACCTGTGAGCATTAGAGGCCAAAGGGGGGGGTCTTCACGTTCACACACACATGCACAGAGACATGAGCACACTGAGACACGGGCACGTGTCAACCTGGGGCACGTGTCAACCGGGGGCACGTGTCAACCGGGGGCACGAGTAAGCCTGGGGCACACGTAAGCCTGGGGCACGCGTAAACCTGGGGCACATGTAAGCCTGGGGCATGTGTCAACCGGGGGCACGAGTAAGTTTAGACACCACGGTGATGCACTAAGAGTGTTACTAAATGCAGATTGGGAGGGATTTCCTGTAAATGAGAAAACACGACTGACAGGTGCTGAGCACAGACACGGTGGGGGAAAGACGGATGCTCCATGCTTTTTGGGGCCCAGCTCCTGAACCCCCTCCTGGAGCCCTGGTGACAGGCAGAGCCCAGGGGACAGGCTTCCTGCTTCAGCTGCAGCTAAGGCACCTGCGCGCCACCTGCGCTCGGACCTGCTTGCCCGAGACCCGGGGTGAAGAGCTAGTGGCCCAGGGGGTGGGCCTGGGGGTGCCCTCCCTGGGGTCGGGGCAGTGGTGCTGAGGCCAAGAGGCTGGGGCAGCAGGAGCTGTACCAGGGAGGGGGTGAGGTCCATGCAGCAGTGCCTGGTGCTTGGTGAGGGCAGCGTGTGCCTCAGCTCAGCCTGACGGCGTGACCTGGGGCATCTTGCTTGGCTGTGGCACGTCCCCAGCGACTCTGTGAGCGAGTCCCCCCCCTCATCCTCTCCATAAGCCCCCTGTTGTTTAGGTCAGCCGGGGCAGTTCCTGCTGCTTATAGGGGCGCCCCTGAGAGAGGGCGAGCGCCAGCTGTGGGGGCTGGGACGACAGGTCCCACGCATGGTCTCACGGCACTTTAAGAGGGGGTCACGCCAAACTGGGCATGACCAGTAGACAGCACACAGCTGACTTCTTCACCGTGCCACACGCAGGTACCATGCACCCCTTTCTCCTGCCCCCACGAGAAGGCACCGCCTCCTGCTTCCCAGTTTCCAGCAGGGACTGGCCAGGCACTAGGCAGCCGCGAGGTGCCCGGGACAGTGAGGGTGGCTCCGGGGACTTAAAATACAGCTGCCACCTGCCTGGGGACACGCGCTGTGTGAAAACCGAACCTGCCCAGGTCACGCCACGCCGCGAGGGTTTGTGAAACCCGAAGAATAACCACGATCACATGGACGTGGGGAAGTGCGTCCTGGGCCAAAATCTCAACTTTCAGTGAGGCAACTGGGCTGCAAACAACGCTGATGCAATTTCGAAAAGTTCCCGATTGTGGTTCCTGCAGCAGAGTTCCTCTCTTCGGTTCTTCCGTTCTCAAAAGAGAGAAAAAAGAGCCAGGGCCCGCCCCACACACGCGCACACTCGGACATGGAGGCCGTGGGCGCAGGCAGGATCACTCTGGGTCTGGAAATCGGCCTGCTTCTGCTTTATGTCGGTAAGTTCTTTGGTTTTTCTGTTTTATTTAAATATGTATATTTATTTATATATTTTTTGCCTCTGCATTTATAGTTTAAACCCCTGCAGATGTACTTTTTAATGTACAGCATGGAGGACATGGTCTAAGGTGCCGAGTTTCCTTCCCCCCCGGGAAACGGGCGACGAAAGCCTGGCCGAGAAGGTTTCATATTCACACTGAGACGCTTTCTGCTGCATTAGGGGGGCGAGCGCCCCACCAGGGGTTGAAAACACCCTTCAAAGCACCTGGGCCGGTGCCGGTGACCGAGTCGCCTGCAGACAAACGCAGCACCTGCTGAGTATTTTCAAAGAATGATGTTTCTGGAAAAGCTGAACTTCCGTAAATTAAAAAGTGCTTATTAAAAAGGAAAATAAAAAAGAAAGAAACCACTGCCATGGCTCCCTTCCACGAAGAATATACTTATTTTTAATCTGTGCCGGCATCTGTCTGCACCCATGAAAGAGAAAGCGTTTCCTACGTCCCAGTCCTAATCAACCTAATCATCTCAAAGCTGCCCACGAAGTTTCGGTCCTAGGGCAGGGAAGGCGGCAAAAGCTCTTACGAGAAATTCTTTCTCATTTAAAAAAAAACTAAGTCCAAGTGTTAACAGGGATTTCTTTGGGGCAAAAGGATGCTGGGTGGTTCCTTGCTTGACTTTCCTAAGACTCGTTTTTTCTAACGAGTGTTTACTACTTCTATAAGCTTTTACCTAGGGTTATAGGACGACCCTGGTCTCTTAAAGCTCTGCCCAGAAAAGCGTGCAGACAGGTAGTCTGGGACGCGCCCTGAAATGACAAGAAGAGAAGGCGCAGGTGAGGGGACAGGCACGGAGGCGGGGCTGAGGCTGAGGCTGGCGCTGGCAGGGGGTCGCCGTGCTGGCTCCCTCCCGCGTGGGTCCATACGAGGCTTTTCTGAAACGTCAAAACTTCGCTTTCCACTTACGTTCCAGTTTGTTTTTTAAAAACAGTAAAGGGATCTTTCTTATGCCTCCCACCAACAGGACAAACTCCCAGTCTTTCGGGGGGCGCCGTGTTTAAAGAAACACAGCCACAGAGTGTGGGCACTCTTAAACAGAAACCTTCCACAGGTCGCGCTGGGACATGTTCTCCAAACTTCCCTTTTCTGCTGAGCTGTTGCTTAAGCGGCTCAGGGAAGAACAGACGCTTCCTGCCAAGGCCAGACTCCCACGGGAAGTGGCCACGTCGGGGCGGCTCCCCCAGGACCATCTGGGAGGAAGTGGGGAGGAGGTGGGGGCGCAAAACTGCAAGGACAGGTTAAAGGTCAGCCGGCCTTTAGGAACCGCATCGGGCAGATGAGGGAACAGACGCACTGACCCCGGGGCTGGGGAGCCCCATGCGAGTCTGTGTCCTTTGTCACAAAGTTGTTCATCGAAGAGGATAAAGTTACGGGAACCTCACAGCGGTGACAAAGTGCCAGGGAGAAATGGCATCAGCCTGGCCGGGGCGGGCCAGCTCGCTGGGCCTCTGCGCAGTACCGGAGCCTGGGCTGTGCGTCCCCAGGTCACCCCCCTGAGCCCACCCCGGGCGGCCAGGTGTGGGTGAGGAAACGGCCGGAGGCTTCCGGGCAGCCCACAGGGCACCGCTGTCGTGTCCTAAAGGGGTCCCAGCTGGTGGCGCGGGGGGCAGGGGAGCCAGAGCTGGCTCCCACACGTCTCTCCCTCCACAGGTGCGGCGGGCGACTGCACGGTCTCCGTGTCGCAGCCACCCGTCCTGGAGACCGACCTCACGCAGGTGGCCGTGACAGTGACCTGTTCATTCTCCACGGCGGGGTGTCCCCCGGGGCCGCCCACCAGCCTGTGGTTCCGCCTGGGCGCGCGGCAGCTGGACAGCCTCTGCTCAGATGGCTGCTGGGGCGAGGCGGGCAAGTTCACGGTGAGGACGGACCTGGAGCTCGGCCAGGTCTCCCTCACGGTCAACAGGGTGACGGCCAACGACAGTGCCATCTACATCTGTGGGATCGCCGTGACCAGTTCGAACACGTCGCAGGCCAAGCGGACTGGAGAAGGGACGGTGCTGGTGGTGAGAGGTCCGTGGGCCCCGACGTCCCCACCCCGGCACCCCGACTGGGATACGCACAGTGACAGGGAACGCTGCGGGCTCGCTGCCCCAGCCCTGTGAGCCCCCTCCCAGCCCCCTCCCGGCCTCCTGGGCCAGGGCCAGGCCCGGGGCCAGCTCCCTGCCACACCCAGGCGTCACGCGTGCGGGGTCAACCGTGCACTCCTCCTGCCCACAACGGGGATCGGTGTCACACGAAGGCCGAAGGGGAGCGTGTGACGCTGTCAGCGCTCTCCGGAACGAGCCTGGTACCCACCGGGCAGAACAAAGTGCTGGAGGGGCACTGGGTCAATAAACTGGGCCCAGAAAACAACATGCGCTATGGAGAATAAACAGGAATTTGGGGAGACGCTATGGGGGGGATCCTTGACCCCACCACTGTGTGGACAGGACAGAGAGGGTATGACTCTGGCTTCTTGAGATTCGTGAAAACTCAAGACGATTTCCTCATTCAAGTGAGGACAGTGAACCTAGCTAAGTCCTATAAATGAGGAATTTTAGGAAAAGACGTGTCACATGATTCTGGAGTCGGGAGAGAGGGCAGTAAGGCCTTGGCCTCTTCGTCTCCTCCCTTAAGGACTGCTGGGATCAGTCCAGCCGAGCCGGGCCAGCCCAGCGGCCTTCCCGGCAGGACCTGGGGCCAGAACCCTCACTCGTGATTCCTGGGGTGTCCCTACGGGCTGGGCCGTCCATTACCGTTCGACCCTAGTTGACTCTCGCCTGCCAGGACACACCGGAAACGAGCTAATGCACAGGGCATTCCTACGGGCCCCTGCCCTACAGCAGGTGCCCAGTCAACACGTGAGCCGCAGACACAGACCAGCCCGTGGCAACCACAGGGTGACAGACGTGGCCCCGACGAACACGTGGGCTCAGCCCTCAGAGACCGCTGTCCGTCGCTCCTACCCAAGCCATGTCAGGTGCCCTGGCACAAACTGTCGTGAGCTGGTCCCCTAACCTAAAGTAACGCTTTATGTAAAAAGTGATCCTCAGCATCGTGACAAGTAACTGAAGTTTTTTCAATTAATTTTAAGAACGAGTGGCATTTCCGGTGCGACCCGTCTGAAGAACGGATGCGCGGCTTTAGGGATGTCACACACGGGGGTGTGTTCTGTCTGGATCGGGAGACCCTGAAGGACTTGCACACGAGCACCTGGCAGGCGTGGCCCCTCTTCGCCTCTCATGCCGGCTGTAGCTGCACGGGGCAGGTGTGCGCGGTGCCGGTGACGGTGACGGTGGTGTTTCTGTCTCTGTCACTCTGAAGGGACGAGCGTGCTCAGCAAGGAGGTGCGGGGGCTCCTGATAGCCCTCACGTCGCTGCTCTCTGTCTACCTCGTCGGGGTGCTGGTGGTCTTCGCGGTCCTCTCTGCGGTAAGTGTGACTTCCCCGAAGGGCATGTCCCCAAGGTCTGGAGCATCAGCAGGAGGAAACAATGGCCACCTCTCGGCACACAACCCTCGAAACTGCCCTCACCCGGCGAGCACCTTCCTGCGCGTCGGCAGGAGACGTGTGAGCGGATGGCGTGCGTTTCGCCACGGCATCCTGAGCCGGAACGCACAGGTGGCGGGGTTCCTCTTTGACCCCGTAAGATGGGAGGAAGGGCCCCTCTTCATAGCCATCTTAACACGCTCTCTTCTCACTGCAGGTGAGTACCTTTACCTAGGAAAGCTTTAAGAACGAGCAGAAAGACGGGAAACTGCCCTAAAATACTGTTTAAACGCCTACAATTTCTGCGCTCTGAGAGGGGTCTGGCCTGTACGTGTTTACACTGGGATTGCTTAACTTAAACACAGCGACCAAGGGCAGCGCTGTTACTTCATTCATGTTACTAAAGCATCTCAGAGGCGACATGAAAACCATTTACGACAGATCACCTCGACACCAGCGTAACTCGACTTTCCTTTCTGTCTCGACAGTCGAAACCTAACAGTCTGAGAAACAAAGACACAGAAGATCCACGAAAGGCACAGGTACAGACCGAGGCTCGTAGGACACCTTCCACACCGTGGTGGGTTATGGCTGTTTCGAATCCACAACCTTTAAGAAACAGGGAGGGAGGGCATGGAGGGCATCGTGTGACTTTGAACCGCAGCAACCGCTTCCGATGGTTGAAGGCCATCTCGAGTGGTAAACTGATTTAAACCCCACAGTTCTCAGCCGTAATCTCCACCGTCAGGGGCGGGGTGGCAGTGCTGGGTGCGGAGGGGTCAGCCTCCGGGGCTGGTGGCGGTGAAGAAAGCAGAGGCTCCGACGACCCCTCTCACCCCGAGAGTGACCCTTCTGTTCTTGCTTGTGTGTGCAGAAGATGAGCGCCCGGCGCATATTCCAGGAGATTGCTCAGGAGCTCTACAGCAAGAGACACGCGGGAAGCCCATCGCATGTAAGTGTGGAAACAGCAGAGATTCACGCAGGCATAAGGCACGTTGGACTGAAGTCGAAGCTGCCGACAGGCCGTCGGCGACCACGGCTTCCTCAGGAGGGCCTGGAGGAGGCCTCTCGCGTGTGACGCATTTTCACACGGGACCTGCTTAGATGAGAACGTAACGTGTGACGCAACACTGCGGGGACCGGGCTGGCATCTCGGTGACACGGGCTCCTTCAGAAGCATGCAGGGTGCAGGCGACGCTTTCGGTGTGGACGAGGCCGCTTTCGTGGGTGGGAAGCTGCTTCGCCCAGCGTTCTACACGCAGCAGCGGGCACGTGGGCGATGCTGCAAACCCTTCTGCGGATCATGTAGCCGGCACTGCTTGTTGCTCATGAGGCAGAAACAAGCGCATGTTAGAAAAGATGCCCCTGCGAGGGCTGGGTGCCCCCTACGTGGCCTGGGCAGGTCTGAGGGCGGCTCTTCACGGTGCTGTGCGGGCGAGATGTGGCTTTCGAGCCAGGGGACAGGTGTTTGGTTTCCGTGACACGCGGCCAGGCCGCTCAGATCTGAATTAAAATGTGTGCGAAACACGAGACTTACCCGCCACGAAGGCATTTTCCTCGTGAACGGCAGTTGGGAAGCGAATGCAACGAGCTTCTGATAAGAGGAGCGTTGCTTCAAAGCCAACTTTTAAAAGGGATTTTCACCCGGGAGAGGGTACCCCCTATGCAGTCACCCACTCTTCGAAGCACAGGCAGACACACACACACACACACACGCACGCACACAGATGACAGACGCCCCCAGCCTCCTCTGAGCGCAGCCGAGGTGGCTTTTCAGCGAGGGGCAAAGGTCCGTGGCCCGAGGACGGGCCATGAGGAAGCCCTGTGATGTGCTCTGACGTGGCAGCTGGACGAGGACGCTGACTTCCTGTCCCCACGCCCCACTCCAGATACGGGAAAGCGGTCACTGGACCTTTCAGATTAGCGGTGGGACTCAGGCCCCGGCACGAGGTGACGGCTCTCTGCACAGTGTCCGCAGGTGGCACCACTGGCCCCATGACCCTAAACGTGGCTGTTGTTGACTCTTGCAGGAGAAGGACGACACTTATGAGAACAGAACCGTGCGCTACAACTATGAAAGGCCATAGGGACGTGTCCACCTTCTGCTCCATCACCGAGGACCTGGCACAGCGGCGGCCGCGTTCACGGACACACACCCATCGGGTTTCGACGACACAATCCCAGGTGGACGGAAAGACGACCGTGCCAACGGATGGGAGCACGGAGGCCAACGATCACCGCAATACCGAAGCCCGACTAAGCACACCTGAAAACCGCTTTTCTAATTTGCTACAAGAATCCTAAGCAGTCCAGCGTTTCCGGAACCTTCCACGTTTATCGCACACACCCTGTATTTGTCACATTTGACATGCGACAGCTGTCATCCTGCAGACAGGAGGTCACACCATGCACCTCAGTATCGGGCTGTGGAAGTGATGGGCCGAACAGGCCAAGTTGGGAGGGAAGGAGGGAGGGAGGGAGGGAAGGAGGGAGGGAGGAAGGAAAGCTCCAGAAGCTGAACTAGAAAAAGTCAATTTGCAAAGCAAATTGTCAATTTGCAATGCCAGGGCCGATGGCGGAATGCACGTTTTCTGCATTTGCACAGGGCATGCAAGGGACTTACGTCCTGCCACCCAGGAACGACAGCGTCAGACGAGAGCAGAGTCAGGATGTGGGAGCCACAACAGAAAGTCCAGCAAAACAGGCTGGAGAGAGGAGACGCAGAACAAACAGGCCCCAGCTGGCTCCGGAGGTCAGTGTCACGCCCAACCCCAGGGCGGGGACCGACCGGGACTGGACAGTGCCTGTGCGATGCTGGTTTCTCACCAGCTCGAGAGGGAATGTGGGCCAGGGGCTCAGCACAGGGCAGCACCGGCTCCCCGAGCACCCCGATCACGCCAGGCTGGGGAAGCCGCGTCGCTGTCCAAGTCCACGGAGTGCCCAAGGGTGCCCGTTATTAAACGTGGATTACGGCCTGTTACTTTTTTCCTCTGAAGAGCTTCTTTTAAAATGGTGTCAAATGAAGTACGTGCTTAGCTCAAAACCCAGACAGGCTTTTTAGATACTTTAAGATCCCTCTGAACGCGTCCTGTACTGACGGCTTAAATCCGTGATCTCCAAGGAGCACGGAAACGCGTCTTGTGTGTGAGTGTGTGAGTGTGCACGCGCACGTGGCATAGCGTGTGGTGGTGCAGTGTATGTGTGCACATTCACGTTGACATATGCACATATACGTGTGTATCGCAGATAACGAAACAAATTAAATAATTTAAAAATAAAAAGTAAGATACAGTTGACCGTGGCCAGCATGGGGGGTCGGGGTGCCAACTCCCGCTCCACCATGCAGTCAGAAATTCACATAAACCTATGACCCCCCTGAAACAAGGCCCACGCTGACCGAGCCTTGCTGAGCACAGAAGCGGCTGACGACACACCCGCATGTTCCGCGTGTTGTATACTGAATCCTCACAAAACACTCGAAAAAAGCAACTGTTATTCGGAAAACCATAGGAAGGAAAAATACGCTTATTGGTATTTATGGGGAACAACCTGCGTCCCAGGGGACCCACACGGTTCACACCCGTGCTGCTGGAGGGTCGGCAGGAATTAGAAATGCTGGTGTTCTCTTCTGATGCCCCCAAATGGACTGTCTCGGGTCCTCTCTGGGATACACACCCCACCTGAGACCACTGGCGTGGACAGGTGAATGAATGAATGAATGAATGAATGAGAGTAACACGGCCAGCACCCAGGCTGGTAAGACCATTTCCCTTCCACTTCTGGGAGGCGTGACATTACTCCAGGGCTGAAAATTCACTGTTTTTGCATAACTAACGGGCGGATAAAAGCCCTCAGATAACCTAGTGTTTCGTGGAGAATACGCCCTCCCCACTGCCAGCCACGGCTGTGTTCCAGAGACTGATTTGTACGCTGGCATGTGGAATATCCCAAGGAGAGCAGTGCCACCCCCCGGGTCCCACTGAGCTGTATCCCTCGTCCTTGCCGAGCACTACTCTTCTGCACAGCCCAGGCCTCCAGACGCACCCCCGGTCACACAGCCCTCGTCCTCCCCAGCCCCGCCTTGTCCCTCTCTGGGGCTTCTGCATGTGCCGTCCGTCCCCTCTGACCAGTAGACTCACAGCTGAAACATCACCTGCTCCGTGACACTTTCTGTGTCTCCCCCAGCGGTTAATGGGTCTAAACCCACAGGACCGTGTCGCAGTTCCACCAGTCTGTTTGCTCCTGTCTTCTCTACTGTTCTGCCCACGTCTCGTCATCTCTGTACTTCCGCTGGTGGGCACGGCCTGGCACACGGGCACGGCCTGGCACGTGGCAGACTCTCCAACACCTTAAGGAGAGCACAGCTGAACAGCGACTCTGTAGAAATACGTCTCCTTCCACGCTTCATCTGGGGCGTGAGCACGCCCACTCGGCAGTGTCAACCCTCACGCACCCTCCGTAGCCTGTTGACTCTAACGGGATTAGTTATCTGGCCTCCAGAATTTTCGCCGAGAAGAATTCAGCTTTGGCTTTGTGTTTAGACTTGAGTTTCCCACGACAACGAAGAGTGACGATGAGAACTGGAGGAAGGACAGTGTGTGGTTCTGGCGTGTACATGCGGACCCTCCAGACGAAGTGCAGCAGGGGACGCGCAGGCAGAGAAGGCCATCGCTCGCCCTCTGCCGTGCAGGACTCGAGGGACTCGGACGCCTCAGCAAACAGGCACAGAGCCAAGGCCGTGGAGCCAAGCCACGTGAAACGCTGCGGAACGCAGACCCTGCACCCACGTTCAAATGCAGATGAAGACGTCGAATTACGGTTATGACTGTTCAGAGTTTCACAGGCAGATGTGAAGGACACCCTCAACTCTCCCAGACTGAACTGTGAACAGCGATCGGTAAGGCCGCAGATTAAAACAGGACAACGGGAGAGGATGATGACATGAATCCGACACGTGTCCAACCCAGGGCTGAGGCAGGCCGGGGCTGCACCCCGAACGTCGGACCAGTCAGTCTCCCCACAAACGTCAAGGTGCGCATCGGCCCCGTCTTTACAGGTGAAACGCTGGGCTTCGTGAGAGGCCTCACAGGCCGGCCCTTGAAGCCCGACCTCCCTCCACGAGACGCCCCCAAGTGCTGCTTGTTCTCGGGCAGATGGCTGCTGTGAGGCTGCAAGGTCTCCCTCAGCAGAACGAAAGGGAGACACCTGCCGTCTCTCAAGAAGCACAGGGCCTCGCTGGCCTCACAGAAGCGACCTACCAAGCTTTCAGGGAACACACTATTTAAACAAGGGGTCCCCAAGCCCTGGGCGTGGACCAGCACCAGGACCAGGCCCGTGGCCTGCTGGGAACTGGGCCGCACAGCAGGAGGTGAGCTCCCCAGCGCCAGCATCCCCGCTCAGCTCCGCCTCAGGTCATCAGGCACTGAATTCCCACAGGAGCCCCGGTCCCCGGTGACGGAAAGGGTGGGGACCGCTGATTTAAACTCTCCCAGAGCATTAAAAAGGACTTCCAAATGATTATCAGTGCCAGCAGGGCACTGATACCAAAACACGACACGGACAACACCCTCCAGATAAATAACAGATCAGCCACAGACCAGCTATCACTCGTCAGTAACATTAATGCTGACGTTTTTATTCAGAATTTTTGTAAATACAATCTAGTGGTTGTAGCAAGGCTACCCTGCCTAAGCCCAGAACTGCAAGGGTGGCTGTAGAGTAGAAAAGTATTACTAATTTAATCAGTCAAAGGAGAGAAAAAAACAAGACGACTACCTCCACAGATGCTGAGAACTCTGGTGAAAATTCAACAGATTTCTGGTTTTTTAAGCTCTTAATAAAACAGGAGCAAAAAAGTATATATCTCAAGTCTACAAGCACAATCTCAACCCGAAAGAAATTCACATTTAAAGTAAAAATGTCTTCATTAAAGTCAAAAACAAGATGAAAATGGCCACCGTTTTTATTAACATTTTCTGGAATTCACTATCAATTCGCTTGGACCAAAAATAAAAAGTCTAAAACTGAAAAGGAGGTAGCAAAACCATCTGCAGATGCTGTAACTGTGTATCGAGAAAAGGCAAGAAAATCCATGGAAAAACGACTGGAAAATGAGAATTCAATAAGGTGAAAGATTACAAAATGGACAGAGGCAGAAACGTCAATTGCTGGTGGATGTGCACACGACCTCCATCCTAACATACAACGGGAGAGCTGCTCGCGACCACAGGATGACCCTGGAGGGCGCTGGGCCAGGTGGGTCAGCCAGCCACAGACCAGCACTGTCACCTCCGTGGCCTGGGGACGAGTCCGCTGGGCAGCAGAAGGGCTGCGGGCAGCTGGGTGTGGGGCAGGCGGGGGGGTGTGAGCCAGGCTACCAGGTGGTGACCCCACCACAGCTCACGGCACTGCCAAGTCTCACCACATGCCAAGCAGCAGCAGGATAAGGTGACGGTGCCCACCAACCTGACCGTGGTCACCACCGCACAGTGTGCACCCACACTGGATGGTCACGCGGCACGCCTTAAACACACGCGGTGTTTGTTAGGCAATTACACCTCAGTAAGGCTGGGAAAATAGTTAAAACTTCTAAAAATGATGGAAGAAAAACTTCTGCTTACCATCTCTCTCTCTCACACACACACACCATCAGAATAAGCCTAACTGACACTGTCCTTTGTGAAGAAAATGCCACGCTGCTGAAACGCAAGTGACCAAACTGGAACACGCATCCCATGATTAACCAGGGAGGCCCAGCGCTCCCTGCATTAATCTGCAGGTGTGACACGGGACCTGGACGAGCTAGTCCTGAGGCTGACTGCTGAACGCTCCGAGGATGGGGTCAGGACAGCAGGCTGGCAGCCCCCCCCCCCCGCCGCCCCGGAAACGTGTCACACGGGCCGTCGTCAGCCTCACATCCTTCGGGCCTGTCTGTCACCCTCTCAGAGAGCCCCTTCCTTGAGCACCCTCTGTGAAATGACAGCACCCAAACGCAGCCCCCTTTCCAGAACCTCCTTTGAAGTACTCCAGGTCACCTGTCACCATTGACCTGCCCCCAGCATGCAGGCGCTGGCAAGTCCTTTCCACATGGGGGAGGCGGCTCCGTGGCCAGGGGACTCAGCAGCCGCCCCCTCCCCTGTCCCCACTGCAGGCTTGGCCCCCAGGGACACCCACTCAGGGCCGGAGGCGCACTTGGCAGCAGAGGCATAAAACAGAGACAGGGAAGGGGACATGCGTCTGTCTAGTCTCTTTCCCACCCTCCTCTGTCTGAAGAACTCTCCGCTGTGTCCACCGTCCACACGACTCTGAACTGCTGGTACACGTTACGACAAGCCTGGGGTCTGAGCAGACCAAGACCCGGTGGACAAGGGCCACGAGAAGAAACGGAGGTGGGTCAGTGGCAACGCGAACCCTCGGCCTGACGTGAGCACGCCTTACAATGCGGCTTTTCATAGACGTGTGTGACCGCGACGCTTACAAAATATCAACGGGGTCCTTAGAAATGTCTGGACGCTCTGAGGGTTTTGGAACCGCACACTGAGCTACAGTGAATAAAAACTAAGGCTTTTTAAGTATTAACATGTCTCATTTATACCGTAAATGATTTTTGTGTAAAGGATGGGCTCGAAGCCATCAGTGTCAGCATGACCTGAAACGCAGACCGCGTCAGTTACAACCATGAACTGATGTGACAACAGCCGGGAGACGAAGGAAAGACGAAGCAAGAGGAAGTCAAAGCGCGTCCTGTAATACCGCCTTCGTTCAACACTGCCGAAGGGCAAGGCCACGCAATCAAAAAATCAAAAACAAAAACGAACGTTACACAGAAATGATACATGCTGGACCCCAGATGGTCTTCACAAGGGAAAACAGAGAACGGCATTTGTCATTTTTAGCGTCTGGGACAAGAGACGTACAATACAAAGCAGCTATGACTCTTGGCAAGTACGTACGGGTGGCCTACAGGCCCATTACTGCCGCAGTCAGCCTACAAGCTAATGAACAAATAAACGGTGCGAGCGCCACTGAAAAGCAGAGAACACACACCATTTCAGGCTTTGGTCCGGAGCAGGCGGACCTGGCGGGCCACCGTCGGCCCTGCGAAGGGTCGCTGGAGGTCTTTATCACCCAGCAAGGACGGATGCTCACCAAGGTGGTGTTTCCCGTGGCGGAGCCCCATCCTTCTCCACTCCAGGCTGAGGTGAGAGGCGCAGGCCGCCCACACCCTTGCCGGGCACAGGTACCAGCCCACACCCTTGCCGGGCACAGGTACCAGCCCACACCCTTGCCGGGAACAGGACCAGCCCACACCCTCATGGGTAAGAGGCGGCCTGAGTGCACTTACCGTTTTCCACGTAGGGGTGAAAGGGTAAGACCAGGGCGAGGATGACTCTGCCTCGTGTTGGCTCCAGGACACTTCTGATGTCCTTTAACAAAGTCAGCGGCTGGTCACAGCGGTCCAGCAAATTCAGACAGCTGATGACGTCATACTGGAAGCCTGTGTTCTGCCATTCGTTTATTCCAAGCACTCTGAAGAAACCAGAAAGAACCGGGTTGATACAAACTCCCTTAAAGACAGCTGTAAAGGTAACTGAGAAGCCAGCGAAGGCTCTACCCTCACCTTCTAAATCAAAGCAAACGCAGAATCTTCATTTATCTTTGCAGAACTAAAAGGGCCACCAAGAAAAAAAACTGCAACCCTATTTCTTTAAATCCTGCATTTCACCTACTTCCAGATCTCAAGACGTATAAAATGTTCTGTACAGGAACTGATAGGTTGAACAAGCATGACGACACGGTGATAAACTTGGTTACAAACCTGGAACACCAAATTCTCCAACATCAGTTAATGAACAAAGGTCCTACTTCCTACGCTCACCAGCATTTAATCATAAAACACATCGTACGTTGGTGTTTTCTACTCCTACGGTGCCTCCTATCTTTACGAATGGCCGGGGGTGGTGTAAGATCATTTCCACGTACGACCTGCCCTTCTGGGCACAGCTCTGTTCCCAGGGCAGAGACACTACTCCACACTCCAGAACCTTCCTATCGGAATACCTTACAGGAGATAAAGCATAGGACGTCCTGTTAACTGTGTAAGTTTGTGCAAAGCACACTTACCAAACGACACTCGGCCTTTAATATGACGTTCTCTCTCACACCCACACATATGCACGCACACACGTGCACACACACACACACACACGAGCACGGGGGAAGATGCAGAGAAAATGATGGAACGTGAAGCGGTGCGGCTGCTACGGAAAGCAGTCTGGCCATTCCTCAGAAAATGAAACACAGAACCACCGCACGATCCAGCAGTTCCCCTTCTGGGTATGTCCCCGAACGAAGTGACAGCAGCGACTCACACAGGTGTCTGCGCGGTGTGTCCGCAGCGTGTTATTCACAGCAGCCAAAGGCAGAAGCTGCCCGGTGTCTGCTGACAGGATGGGTGGGTGGACAGGTGTGGACTACCCAGGTGAGGGCCGTTATTCAGCCTCGGAAAGGAAGGAGACTGACACACGCTATGGCACAGATGACCTCCGAGGACACTACGTTAAGTGAAGCCCACGGGTCACAAGAGAGCAGTGCCGTGGGATTCCTCCTTTTTGAGGTCCCGAGGAGCCAGAGTCCCAGGGACACAAAGCTGAGGGGTGGGTGCCCGGGGCTGGGCCACAGAGGGAGGGGAGCTGGTGTCCAAAGGTGCGGAGTGTCAGCGGGAATGAGGACAAGGTCTGGAGATGGACAGTGATGGTCACACAACCCGTGAACGTGCTTCGCGACGCGGAACTGTACACTTAAAAATGGTTAAATGGTAAATTCTAGGTCATGTATTTTTACGATTAAAAAAGTTAATTAAAAACATCTGGAGACTGCCAGATTCCAATGAGGGAACACGTCCCTGCCTCGGATTCCTCCTTTCCACATCACCTCTCGCCTGCTCTTTTCCTCCCGACAGCCCCCATCCTTTAGTCCAGAAAAACACTGCCACAGAGAGGTGGTTTCTCTCTCAGTCTCCATCGAATCGTAACACGAAAAGGTTTTAAACTCCTATGATTCAGATCCTTCCAACACTATGCTCTCGAGAAGAAACGGCTCCACGCCAGCGGATGCACCCCAACCGTCCTGCGAGGTGTACCTGTACTTCTTCTTCTGAAGCTGCCATATCATAGTTTCGGAGAGTTCTGTGGCGTAAATCTCTTCAAAGTGAGGGCTCATGATTTTTGTGACTTCTCCATCTCCAGCACCTAAGTCAAGGAGTCTATGGGTTTTCCAGTCCGGATTAATTTTAAGCAGTCTCTGAAACTGGTCTGGTGAAAAGACAAACATGGAGCCTCTTCCTAGCAACCTGGGAAAAGAAAAAAGGACAAAAATGGAAGTCTGTACGAGGCAGGCACCGCCCCACACGCAGTGACCTGGCGGCTCGGCACCAGCAGCGCTTCGAACTTCCATTTATTTTACGTGACTCTGTGATTCAAACATGTTATCTTTTACATGGTTAAAAGGCAAAGTTAGTGGAATTAAGAAAATACATCCAGATGGTATCGTTTGTCTTTGAGATTGCAAATAATGCCCCCCAAAGTGGGCGGGGCCAAGAGAGGAATGAAGGTGGGAAGGGAAAACGGTGGGAGGGGAAGAGAGAAAACGGATAAGAAATTAAAGATGAATGTGAAGCATTTACGTCAAACAGGGAGGGACGAAGGAAGGGGCGACAGGGAAGGTGCGTCAGGTCACGGAGGTGGCCCAGACCACGGCACCGGCCAACACTACGCAGAAAAACCAAATCGGAGGACGAAAGCCTTTATGAACCAAAATGATGGGTAAGAAAAGACAGTTTTAGTATAAGGAACACTAGAGACAAGGGAAAAGAGCGGTCCTTGTGATGTCGGCAAATCTACATTTAGAAAGTAAAGTAGATTTGTGCTTGTGTCAGTCAAGATGTCACACAACTGGCTGGTCCCATTATTCCTAAAGATGCTAAAAAGCACTCAGAACCAGTGATGCCACTGCAAACCGGACAGAGAGGAGCTGGGCCAGGGCATCAGAGACCCTTGGAAGGAAGAGAGGCTGCAGACCGAACCACGTCCCCAGGGGCGGGCCCTGGGAGTACACGCAGGCCACTCGGACACGGTGCTCCGGCTGCTCGTGTCCTCTGGGGGTGAGGGGTGTCACATGTCCCTCAGTAAAGTGGACGCAGACAGCATGGTGAGGAAGCGGGGTGGCCCAGCCACTGGGAGGCCTGCTGGGCAGCTAGAGCCGCCCCCCCAGACCCCAGAGGCCGGAGTGGAGGCTGGCCTAGGGAACCAGGTCACTCGGTCCTAGACGCGGCCACCAGGCGCCGTCCCCTTGTCGCATAGGGCCGGAGAGACACGTGCCCTGGCGCCCCTGGTAAGACCGGCTTCGGGAGAAAATGCAAAGTCTGGAGGGCACATGAGCAAGTCCCCAGTCCCAGCCCCCAGTCCCCTGCACCTGGGACCGCAGGCACAGCAGCTCTTCTGCCCCACGGAGATGCTCAACGCCGGGGCGGGGCGGACCCCAGAGACCAGCCAGGACCTGCCCACGACCCTGGGGGCTGCGGAGACCCGTGTCTCAGGCAACAGAGATTTCCCTCCCCAGTGGCACTCCATCCAGCGAGCGACAGGCTGCGCGAGCAGATCCGAGGAAAGGGACCGAACCTGCTAGACCACGCCCGACCTTCCTGGGGAGCCAGCGGGGCCGAGAGGCGGGGGTGGAGGTCACGGGCAGCCCGACGCGGGGACATGCTGACAATGTCAGCGCGGGCTTGCCATGGGACCAAAGTCGGCTGTGACATGGTCCTCTGGCCTCAGTTTTCCCAGTTACAAACCAACAGGCTTCCCGGCCAGCTCTCTGGGATGTGCGAACCTGCCGTAACGATCACAGAGTGCTAGGGGTCCCCTGGCTGGTCAGCTTCTCCCAGGGGGAAAGCACTGTCCTAGCTCTGAAGACCATGAGCAGAGGAGGCTCCACAGAATGGTCAGAACTGTCCAAAGTAAACCCAAAACGTCCAAAATGAACCCACGTCCACCGAGCACGGTGTTTCTCAGCCAAGGCCAGCGTTGTCCTCTAGGGGTCACTGGGAGGAGGGGGGAGGATTTGGGGTGGTCACAGTGACTTAGCGGACAAGACCAGAAGAGTCAGACTTCCTGTGGTGTGGGGGACCGTCCCCACAAGGCAGAACGAATCCCACTGGACACGCTGACACGCTGTCTGGCTCAGCACAGGGGGTCCAGCTGGGTGCCCCACGCAGGTGGGTGGCCCCTCCCTGGCCTCAACTCCTCACTGTGAGTGATGGCCACAGGGTGTTTTTCTTTAAGCGTCAGATAAGCATCCCAGGTTCTCTGGCCACCACCTAAATCCTCCGTGGATTTAGTATCCACAGAGCAGGTGCGCCTCCCTTAGAAAGTCTCCCTCATAGAGACGGCTCGCAAGGCCCGCCGGCTGGCCTTCCTCTTTCCTACACAAAGGAACTCTGAGAAGCGTCTTCTCAGCTTATTCAAGGAGGTGCCATGGTAACTGCTTCTGGAGGAAACACCCACCCGTGATAACCCAGCACTGCCTCGAGTGGGAAGTCCCACTGGGCTCAGCTGACTCCAAGGGCCCAGGGCGAGAGATGTCTTTGTTTTTGTTTTGGGGGAGAGAGAGGATGAGGAGTAAAAAAGGAAAATAAGTGCTGAGGATAAGGGAGGCCGAAATGGCTCAGTGCCTGAAAACACCTTGAAGGACCAGACAACAGACTGGGGTAATGACAGTCCGCATGAGCCGGCTCCAAGCCCCAGGGGAAAAACTTGGCTTCACCCGCGGTCGTCAGGGTCCTACCGGCTGCTGTTCTCTGGTGCAAGGGACTCTCTGGCCTTGGGGTGTGGGAAAGCGTGGCCCAGGAATGAAGAGACATAACCCAGAGCTTTTCCCATGGGCATGAAGGAAAAAGCCAAGGTCAGAGGTGGCCACGGCAGGTTCACTGGTTCTGGAGACAGACGTGGGCCCTCTGCCCGCAACGAGCCACCGCCTACTGCTGGGCGAGTTCAGTCCCCGCAGCATGTGCCCTGGGACAAAGGGCTCAAGTGCCGAGCTCGCTGGCCAACCAGGCTGACAGGGCCTGCCGTCCACACTCCTCACTACTCAGCAGCGTCCCCGGGAGCCGCTGGGACCACAGACCCAGGTCCCACCCAGCCTTGCAGACTCAGAACCTGCATGTCAGCCAAACCCCCAGGGCCCTGTGCACACAGGAGCTGGGGGCACTGCCCCCTCTAACCCCCACCACAGACACGCAGGCAACGGGGCTGCTCCTCACGGGACGGCCCAGGCCAAGGCCGGCAGAGGGCTGTCGCTGCAGGGTGGTCACCCCTGGAACAAGACCTTGTTCCTCTTTCCTCTTCTTTTATGAATCTCAGGGTAAAGGAAAGGCACCCAAGAGGCACTCACCCATTGATAGACGTTCTAGACATGAACAGGCTGAACACGGAGGACACGAAGGAGTGGTACAGCTGGATGAAGAGCCAGCCCGACTTCTCGATGCTGTTGTTCAGGAAGATCTGGGTTCCCTGATCCAGGTGACTCTGGACGAACACGGCCTGCAGGGACTCGCACAGCTTCTCTCTGTTGCACACGTACCACTGAAAGGAAAGGGGGGCGATGAGAACACTCAGCTGGCCCGCTATCTGAGAGGTCCAGAAGCACACCCAGACGCCCGAGCAAACCCTGAGGTTCCAGGCGCTTCGGGGGTCGGCCTCGCCTGACTCCCATGACCTTTACAGGATAAAATACCTCCTCATGGTAAGTTCTCCTTCACCGGGACGGGGCGTGGGGGAAGGGGAGGCCACCGGGGTCACTAGCAGCAAGGCCAGGCCACAGTCCAGGTCTTCTGACCCCAGCCCAAGCCCCAGGCCCGAGATCTGAGACCCTTCCCTTCTCCACTGAGACATGACCCAAGGAGGTCATGACCGGCACTGTCAACCTTGTCTGTCAAGTAAGAAAACAGCCACACGATGCAATGATTTCCCTCGACCCCACCGAACAAACGCAGAGTAAGAGCGAGTTTCAACCCTCGGGGACCGGATCCCGCCTTCCTGCCTGCAGGCTCCACGCGGGGCTGGACAATGCGGAGGGACGTGTGGCCAGGTCACATGCCATCCTCACAGACAGGGCAAACCGGGCTTCAGAGCAAGCAGTGACCTAAGGTCACACTGAGATTAACGAGAAGACAGACGCCGGCCTAAGAACCAGATTTCCAGGCCTAGGTAGGCTCTAAGTCGAACATGCTTTTTAGAACCAAAGGGAAACCTCCACTGTGCATGAAATTCAATGTCTGCCGTTTGTACTTAGGGCTGGTGTCCCAGAAAAGGGGGATGTCACCCACGGGGGCATCGGCTGGATCGGGCCCACATTCGAGGCCCCGCTCTGCGTCCCTGTGTGTGCTTGGGCTGGGCCCTTGGCCTGCGCTCCCCTCGCCCACTGGCAGGCTGAGGCACCGGTGCGACCCGCTCCAGTGGGTGCTGAAGGGCGGAACGTGGCAGCCTGAGTGATGCTCGGTGCGGGGCCAGACACCGAGAGTGGGCAGACAATGGCGAGGCGGCTCCGCGAACATGGCCTGATCAGTGACAGTGAGCCTGACGGGCACGGTGAGGACAGGTCCCAGCAGGCCAGTCACTAGTAATCCACGGTCTGAGACACCATGCGCGTGCCCCGGTAAGGAGCCCCACAGAGCTTGTTTCCCCCGACTACTGTGACCGTTTGTCACCATTCGAGTCCCGTGGTCGCCTGCACAACTGGGGACCGATTTTACAGTTGCCCTGAGCTCGCCGAATGTTGACACTGGCACGGAAAGGACCCAGTTATAAACCAGAGCAAACGAGCAAACAGGCCCATTAAATTTCAAAGGCCGACTAATCTTTTCACAAACCCCGGGCCCTGAACTGGATTAATCGAATATTTCCAACTGGCAACTGATTTTTGAGTTAATCTACCATTTACACCCTGTCGCCAGAACTGCCCGGACCTGAAGGTCCTGTTTACTTTTCCCTATCTGAGCAAGCGACACAGCCTCTCACTTTCACTGCGTGCACTCCCCGCAACCCCCCACCCCGCCCCCACGGTCAAGATTGCTCCTGCTTAATTGTTAACTGATTTTAAAGGCGCTGCAGGTCGAGTGGAGACCACTGGTTTGGGCGCCCGTGACCTCCCGGCGCACACTCTGAACTCTGCAGTGCTGACGCCACACTCGCTCTCGTCTTTCATTCTTTGAAACGACGACGTGAGATGCCAGCCAGCCCCCTGGTGACGACGGGCAGTCGGGTACCCCGTTAACGTGGACAAGAAGCCGGTCAGGGGGACCCGGAGGCTGAGGCCTTGGCCCGCGCGTGGATGGACAGCGTCTCTCTCATCACCAGGCCACATGCATGGTTGACCGCTGTGGCACCCAGGACTGTCAGAGAGGAGACCGTGTGCTGGGCGCCGCGGGGGAAAAGGCAGTACGGCCCTTCTCCGCGAAGACAAGGCTGCATCCATGTTCCTCCTGACCGTGTGTGTGGCAGACACGCCAGCTCACGCCAGCGTTCTCCATGATCGCCAGAAAGTGGCCCAGGAGGCCATCACCGGCTGGAGGGGCACGCGCCACGGGGCTCGCCCACACGATGTGGCATCGCTCAGCCCTGACAAGGGCCGAGGTGCTGACCCAGGACACAGAGCCACCTTGAACGCACTGTGCCCAGGGAAGTGATCCAGGCACAAAGGCCGCTGTGACCTGGTGTCATTGACATGAATGACCTGATACAGGCGGCTCCCAGGCCAAGGGTGGCCAAGGGTTGGGGGGCGCTGCTGATGCATACGGGGTATCCTTCTGCGTGACGGAATGTCCTGAATTTCGAGAGAGGGCGGCAGTGAGTACATTCACACTGCGGGCAGAAGGACCTGGAGGGACGGATCTGACGGCCTGTGAGTTCTCTCTCAGTGAGGTTGCTGTTATTTTTAACAAACATGCGTGCACATCTACGCCTTTTGATCTTCTGGAAAGTTAAAGTAGTTTGAAAACTTAAGTGACCAGGCAAACCTCTTTAAAAATGCAGGTTTTTAACGCAGATCTGACCATGTCACTTCCCTGCCTCGAGGAAGTCTTCGGATAAAACCCAAAATGCTCAATGCTGCTTACAGGGCCCGACACAACACGATTTCCCGTTCTGCCACAGCCTCCCCTGGGACAGTCCCTACCACGCCCTTAACACCCGGCGGCTGCGCTGCAAAGCCTCACCGCTCTGTTCCGGAAGGTCCCGTCCCCCGGCTGTCTCACATGGCATTTGCTGTCCCCTGCCGTCCCCCCACCCCAACTTCGCCCAACCCATTGATTCGACTGTGCCTTCGTATTTCTCCAGCCGCTGCCCCAGGCCAGGCACCGTCCCCACACACCCCCCCACGCCCCGCAGGTCTCCCCAGGAACTCCGGGCCCACTGACTGCACGGCCAGTGTCCACCTTCCCGGGCAGGCGAGTCTCACAGGCAGGGACGGTGGCTGACCCCGGCGCCTGGCACAGCTACGGCGAACAGCACGAGTCCGTCCGTGAATTACCGCTGAAGCCGCAGGCGGCCTGGCAGAATTTGGAGATCCTCGGCAAACGCTGGAGGGGACATACGGGTGACCAGCCGTCACTGGGTTTCTGTCCACTTCCGAAACTGCAAAGGTTCTGCAAGGCCTGGCTGGAACCCCGTCCTGCACAGTGGCTAAGTCTATCGTCCACCACGAGTCACACCGCGACCGCGGGCCGTGAAGGACAACAACACCAGCTGAGGGGTACCTGCCACCGCCGCTGTGCAGCCGCCACCCCAGACTTCTGAGGGACGGAGGCCCAGCCCTGAGCGGCCCCGGCGGATTCAGGCCCCTGTTCCAGGTACGCATGTCTTCCAGGGCGTCTTTCAGAGAAGCTTCTCGTCAGCCCTTCACTTTCAGAAAAGCCAACAGGGCTCTTCTGCCGGTTAAACGGGGCCAGGTGTGTTTAGAGGAAAGAAAACGAGACCTCGACAGCCACCGAATTATCACAGGCCAAGGCCTCCGCCTGGGGCCTGAGCACTGCGCCCTGGGGCTGGGTGGCCCTTGCTCCGAGCCATCCTGACAGCTGTAGGGTGTTCAGCCGCAGCCCTGGCCTCCACCCACCCAACGCCAGCAGCACTGCCCCTGCTGTGACAACACAAAACGCCCCAGGCATTGCCACATGTCCCCTGGGAGGCAAAACCACCAGGGCTTGAGAACCCCGGCGTGGCCTACCCAGAAAACGTGGGCCACGGCTCTGCTCCAGCAGCCTCGCTGCCCGCTCGGCAGTGGCCTAGGGGAGTGGAAAGGTGGGCTCGCTGGCCTCCAGGGACTTCCACGCCAGGGCGGGGATGGTGGGGGGAGGGGCCCAAGAGAAACAAGTAATGGGAGTGTGATCTTGGCCAGGACCGTTGGGCTTTAAACGACTGGCTGCCTTGCCTTTGAGAAGAGAGGCTGACTAGAGGGAGAATTGTGGGGGCCTGCGACCCTCTCGTGGTCCCCCGGAGTTCCCTCCGAGACAGCCGGGCTCTAAGGAGAAGCTGCGATGAGCCAGCAGTGCGGGTTGCCTGTCTGAGGGTGAGTGAGTTCTCTGCGCCCCACAAAGCCCGAAGGACTAGGGTGTGGCAGGAACAAGTGCCACGCCCGCCCAGTCTCCGGGAGGAAGGGCAGAGGAAGGGCTGCCTGCGGCCCTCCTGGAGGGCTGGGCACAGAGTCGGAAAGAGCCTCGTCCTAGCATCTTCCTCTAAAGCTCACCCAAACTGTGTTCAATCTCAGTAAGGACATCTCTCAAGCAAGACGCCATCAACCCAGCGCTATGCCACGTGGTCATCTGCTGACGCCCAGCGGAGAGTGTAGCGTGACGACTTAACACGACGTCTCCCAAAAACGACAGCCAAAGCAACGTCACTGCCAATGAGAAAGACCCCACAATGCTGCTAATAACGAGCCAAACAGCAACAGCCAGGTCAGGCCGGCGACAGTTCTGAATGGGTGCTGGACGCTCTTAGCCAACCAGAGTCGTTCCAGGTCATCAAAGATCCCACCATGCTGTGAGCATCTCCTAGTCTTCATGTGACCTTGGCTGACGAATCTCTCTTTCAAAGTAGAACTCCAAGTTTCCTATGAAATTACATCTGCGTGTCAAACTGAAGGATACAGTTAAGTTCTCCCAAAATTATTTTTTCGAGTTCCTCGACTCATCAAACATGAACTGTCCCCTATTCAGTCCAGAACATAAAGGATCTGAACACATTAGTAGACAGAGAAAGTTCTTTTAAACACCAACTTCCCGATTTGGGGTAACAGGGTGTAACACAAAATACATTTGGTCTTTATCCCGGGTTCCAGGCATAGAGCCCCGAAAACCTCTTGAGGGATGAGTAGTTTTTGTAATTAGGGAGATGGGGTGGAACCTTCAGCACACCCTCCACCTCCGGGGCAGGGGATGGAGACCCAGTTCAGTCCCCAAAGGCCAAGGAAGTAATCTCACCTGATCATAAAACTTCCAGAACCTCCCCACGGCAGGTTCTGGCGCCCCAACCTGCGGCACTGGCTGACGTGCAGGGAGGGTGGCAAGCCCGGTGAGGTCCCGAGAGTGCCATGCCACCCTGGCCCTACGCGTCTCCACCCGCCCAGCCGTTCCTGTAATAAATCACTAAACTCAAGTCCGGTGTCTCCCTAAACTCTATGTGAGTTGTTCTAGCAAATTACCTACCCTGGTGCAGGGATGGGAGCCCCAGAACTCGCAGCCACGTCGGACAGAAGCCTGGGGAGTCCGTGACTCTGACTGGTGGCCCACAGCTGGAGTGAGCGCGGTCCTGTGGACCAGGACTTACGCCTGGGAACTGACGCTAAACAGGGCTCGACGGCAGGCCACCCAGGTGGGGTCAGAGACCGGGAGCAGCAGCTGGTGTCAGGAAAAAAGGCGCCACAGGAAAGAATTTTTTGCCACCCTGAAACCTGATGGGGAGCCTGCACAAACAGGAGGCGGCCAGCACCCGGAGCTGCGGGCCCATCGCGTCTGACCCAAACTGCAGAAGTTCCACCTAGTGCTGCTGCCCCTCGCCACCAGCTTCCCCGTCTGGACTATGGCCACAGAGGGGACAGCACCCTATTGGGGAGGCAGCACGTCTCCAAGGGGGGCTTCGGGGAGCAGCGGGAAGGCCTGGGCCTTGAAACCTGGCAGACCGGGGCTCAAAACCCAGCTCTGCCGTCTACGAAATGCACTCCGAGCAAGTTTCCGCTCTGGGCCTCCACCTTCGGTCTGTAAGATGGCGGTGTACCACCTACCTCCCCCCCGCCCCGAGTTGTCATGAGGATCATAGAGGGTGATCCTGAAAGTGCCTGGCACACGAGAGAACCCCAATCATGGTAGATGTCCTTCCCCTTCTGGTCCAAGGTCCACAAAGGCTGGTCAGAGGAAACCTGAAATCCAAGGGGATCCCTAAAGCCACACTGTCGGTTTGGGCACCCAGCCATTCTCAAAGGCAATGAGTCACCGGACCCGTGGCCCTTAGTGCCACCAAAACCCAACAGAAAGGGTCCACGCCCAGCGTCCCTGAACACAGAACCCTTCCTACTACAGGGTGGTCAGATCTGGCCGATGACATTGACCTTGACAGCTAAGGATGCAAAAGTCCCATTTTAATCGCTTCTCGGCCTTTTAGCTAGGATCAAGGGAGGTAAAAATCGCACTTTGTTTCTGCGGTGCAACCACATCGCTCCCCACGCCTCCCCACCGACACTGCGCTTCGAGCACGGCATGGGCGGGAACAGTCAAGCCAGCTGCGACCTTTCCACGAAGGGACAGAGCTACCCGACAGACCTGCACGCGAGCTTTCAACATGCATGACAAGGCGCCCGCACGTCCATCCCGGGGACCGATTTCTGCAGGCTGGGTGAAGTTGCTTCAGCTTTGATTTCATAAATAAATTACTGGCAGCCTCCACTGCCAACCCGCACTCACTGCTGGTGTTTTACAACCCCAGCACGCGGACAAAGCTGCAGAGGAAGTGGCCATCCTTGCCTAACGCACAAACCGCAAACTTCAGCTAGCGTTTCTGGGTCCGTGTGTACCGAGTTGGGTCCTGAAGGTCTCCTGGGCCACCTTCGAAGGGGCACTCTGTCAAAGGCCCCTGGGATGCCCCGCACTGGAGATGTCAGTGCTCTGGGAAACTGCAGTGGACACCTGTTCAGGGTTCAGCACAGCCTGTGAGGAAGGCAGGAAGCTCTTTCCCAAATCTCTCTGGTACTTGGCTGCGAGGCCCCCAGGCCCTCGAAGGCCGCTCAGAGGACATGAGCCCATGGGTGTCCTCTGGCGAGCTGGCTGACGGCACCCAGCTCTGTTAACCCAGGCCTCAATCTGGTCCGCCCCCACGGGTAACTGTGGAGTCAGGGGACAGAGACTGACTCTGTCCTTTAGCGCCACCTTTGACCTCTGGCTGTGACGTCCAAGTATTTTTTCATTTGGAAAAAAAAACCCAAAGCATTTCAATTCTATCTTGAATCTATCAACACAGTTTTTATGTAAAGAGATGAAAAACTAAAGTCAGTCAGACACACACGTACTCAACAGTTCTGGATTTTGAATGCCATTTGTGCTTGTTAAAAAAAAAAAAAAAAAAAACCTTGCAGAATGTCGTCTGGAGGAGGTGTCCTCGCTTGGTTCTAGAAAGTTCCATAACAAGTCTCTCTTCACTCCATCCATTGAGAAGCTGTTGGATGACTGTTATTACCAGGAACCTAGTTAGTGGGGCCTCGCCCGGGGCCTTTCAAGTTTCAGTAGCTCTGAACAGTCACATTAACTTTAAGTGCTGGGTGCAACGCATCAAAAAGACCCAAAGACCTTTCTCGTCCTTACTTCCTTCTTAAGTTCCCAGTCGGCCAACGCTGAAAAGTGACATAACTAGTTTCTCCCTAATGAGTCAAGCTACCCACCTTGCAACCTGTGATTAAGAACCTGCTGATTAAGGAAGCCGAAATCTTCTCTGGGGAAAACTCTTTTCCGTAACAGGGTCAGGCAGTAAATATTTCCGGCTTGCAGGTCACCAAGTGGCAACCACCACTGGTTGCCGGGCACCTCCCTTGGACAACAGGTAAACGGATGTGACGGCTCCGTTCCCACAAAGCTTTATTTATGGATGCTGGAATCTGGATTCCATACAAAAAATTTTCACATGCTACAAAATAGTGTAGATTTTTGCAACCATTTAAAAACATAACCTGCTTTGCAGGCTGTAGAGAAAGGACACTGGGCCGGAGCGGAGCGGGCCTGCAGGCCACGCCACTGCTCTGAGAGAAGCCTCCCCTGTGCTGTGTCGGGCTCACCCCACACAGAGTCATCGTCATGAGGCTGGCACACTGGATCGAGTTATTACAATGGTGCTGCTACCGCAGTTTCCCAGCTGCTCTGGCTCAACAGCCTTGCCACCCTGGCCTTGGTTACTAAAGGGCAACACTATGCATAAATAGTGCCCGAGTGGTGCCGAACCCCACATCATGCTGTTAATAAAACCACCACAAGGGAAACCTGTGCAAAGTATGGCTCACTCGAATCCGTAACCCTCCTTTCCTGCAACTCCAGATGTGGCTGGCTATGGCACCCTCATACCCAGGCGAACCCCGGGAGACCCTGAATAGAAGTAGTCATTTGAAGGGGGAAAAGAAACATTAAAGTTACTTCACAAGCAATCAAGTGTGAAGGCGAATCCGGGATCCTGGGATGTAAAGCAGAGGGGACGTCTCCTATTTTGCTCGACCTCCCTGTGATTTCCATACACGTGATTCTTCTGCTCACTTTAACCTTTATTCGTGGACATTTCCACAATGTGAATGTATCACCCGAAATAACATCTGGATTGAGTATTCTAAGGGAAATAGCTAATCTCCCCCTAAGTATTCGGGAAGCACCAGGTTGGTTGTCACCTTGGAGAAAGAAGCTGTCACACTGTTAGTGCAACTGGTTAAAACACACACACTCACTCACACACACATACAGATTTCCGAAGCACCTGGAGCCAATGTTAGTCTTCCTTAGAACACGACAGATTCAGCTCTACAAGCTATGACATCAGAGACGATGGCTACGGCTATGTCCTACCTAGAATCCATAAAGATCAAAGTACTTAAACAGGTTTTCGACGTTTAAAATACGTCCGATTTTACGAGCACTGAAAACACATCAAGTATGCTGTGGCAGAGGCACCCACGACACTTGTCAGAATAAACACCTACAGCTCAAGAGACTCGACGAGAATCCACGTCGGTGTGAACCGGCTTCCCTTTATCCTGTCCACCACTTGATCCACCAACTATTGAAAACGGCATTTCTAATTTACCGTTTTACACCATTACTCATGTTTTACATGTGACATTTTGGTCACCATACACCCTCGTTGCAGTACTTTGGGGTTGTTTATCTAAAAATGACCAGTGTAAGTAATCCACAGCAAAGAATGTGGTTTTACAACCTGAACCTGCCTGCGACCTTTAGGTACACGCCTAATAACATCATAGGGATGATCACCTCACAAACGGTCATAGCTGCGGGATTACAAATAAAAAAAAGAAAATACGGAAACAATTTCCCTCAAAAATAGAAAAAGGGCCACAATAAATATTCGCTAGATAAAAACTAAAGGCTACTCTTCTGCATGAATTGCTTTCAGGCTCCTGTGTCATTCCTCACTTTCACTAAAACACTGAGATCGACGCTCTGGGCACCCGGTATGAGAGGACCCCGACACGGGGAAATGAGGAATCTCTGAAAATGAGAGAAAAGGGGGAATAGCGAAGGGGAAAGGCAAGCTGCGCGGTCAGTGCGCGGGGTTCAGGAGCCTCTTGGCCTTGAGTGCGCCGTCGGCGGCCAGCCCCCTGGTCGCGAAGACGGAGTGTCCCCCTCCAGGTTCCGCAGCCGGCCCGCGCCCCCTCCTCCACGCGGCCCGGGACCGGCGGCGGCGGCTCCGACCACGGGTCGGGGCCGCCCAGACCCGGGCCGGACGCCCTGCCGGGGCCAGGCTGCCGCCCCGCGCCCGCCCCGCGCCCCGGTGTGGAGCCGGACTCCCGCGTCGGCGTCGAGGCCCGGCGGGGCGCGGACCTGTCAGGCGCATCCGCCCGGGGCCTGGGGGGCCGGTCGCCGGGCCGGGCCCGGGAGCGCGGCGGCGGGCGCTGCGCGGCCGCGGTTCTTTACGACCCTTTGTACGATCGCGGATGCGGCCGGAACACAAAGGGGGGCCGGCGGGGCGGGGCGGGCGCGCGGGGCCCGGGGCGCGGGGCCGAGGCGGGCGCGCGGCGGGGACACGGAGGCCGCGGCCGCCGCGCGGGGAACAAAAGGCGCCGCGGGGCCCGGGCCCGGGCCGCGCCGCCGCACAATGGCCAGGGGATCGGGGGGCCGGGGACCCGGGGGTCCGGGGAGGCCGCGCCGCCACGCCCCTGCCCCGGCCCCTGCCCCGGCCCCGGCTTCGACCCCGGTCCCGGCCCCCGGCGCGGCGCGGCGCGTACCTGGTGGGTGTCCTTCCCGCCCGGGCCGCTCGTCATGGTCGCGGGCAGCGAGCGCGACAGCGGGCCGCGCAGCGTCCACATCCTCCGCGCCAGCCACGCGCACGCCAGGCCCAGGCCCAGGCTCAGGCTCAGGCTCGGCCAGCCCGCCAGCCGGCTCATCGGGCCCGCCGCCCGCTCAGCGCCGGGGCGCGCAGCGGGACGCGCCGTCGCCTGCGGCCGCCGCTGCCGCCGGGGCCCGCGCCATCGCGCCCGACGCGCCCAGCAGCCCCCGCAGGCCCGAGGCGGGGCGGAGGGGGCGGGCGGCGCGGCCTCCCCGCCTCCCGCTTCCTCCCGCGCGCGGAACGCCGCCGCCCGCGGCGCGGGTTTCCACCCGGAGCACGTACGGGCGCGCCCGGGGCGCGCGCTCGCCGCGCCGCGCGGCCCCAGCCCGAGGAGCGGCTTGGGCCAGGGGGCGGGGGCCTGAGAGGGGGCGGGGCCTTGTATTCGGACGGGGCCGGGAAGGGGCGGGGCCTGTTCAAGGGGGCGGGGCCGGGAGCGGGGCCTGGGACTCGGGCCCTACCAGGGGAGGGGCCGGGCCGGGGGCGGGGCGCGCGTTCGCGGTGGGGGCGGGGCCCGGCCCGGCCCGGCACCGTAGCCCGGGGACTCCCCGGCCCTCCGCCGGGCGCCGCGGGATCGTCCTCCCTCGCCCCGCGGAGCCTCGCGGCCGCGCCCCCCCCCGGCCGCACGTGCCCCCGGGCTGCCCTCCGCGCGGACGGGCCGGGGCTCCGCAGGGCCGGGCCGTGCCCCCCGTGCGTCCGGACGCTCGGACCAAGTCCCGGGGAGCCCCACGCGGCCCGGCCCCGCCGTTCCCACCCAGAGCCCCGCGCCCGGGAGCCCGAGGAGCCCCGAGGGCCCCCACCCTGCGCTGCGGGGGCCGCGGCGCCGCCGAGGTGCGGGGGGACCCGGCGCGGCCCCCAGCCCGGCCGTCGGGGCGAGCGCGGTGCCCCCACGAACACGCCCCGAGAGCGAAGCCCCGGGTGGGGGAGGCCCGGGCCCGGGTTCCCGGAGCCGCCGACAGACGGGGGCGCGTTCGTCCGGATGCTCCTTTGATCGTTCCTAGCCGGGGGGGGGGGCGGGGGGGGCGAGCGACGTCTCCTAACCGAGGGCGGCGGCGCCCCTGCGTCTGAAGCCCTTCCTGCTGCGCCCAGCTGCGGCTGCGGAGGCGCGTGGGTCGCGGATCTCTACCCGCAACACCGACCCAGGTTCGTAGACCTGCGCCCGAGACACGGACGCGTTTCATCCCAGTACAGGGACCTCAGCCCTCTGCGGAACTGCGGGGCTGCGCCTCAGAGACCCTGCAACAAGCCACGGACGAGGAACGCGTTTACGAGTTTCTGCGAGTCTCAGCTCCGCACCCTTCCCTGAGATGCACATCTCGTTGCCTCATTCGACAGAGGCTGTAACAACAGCAACAATAACAAAAGGGTGCGATGGGGAAGGGGCAGGAAGGTACTTTGCGTTTTCTCTTTCCAGTACATTCCCTGGCGGCTTCTTGCCAAAACACCAAAGAGCTGACTGAATCTAGTGCCAACCTCTCCTTGGCCCAAATCATCAGAAAGGAACTATGGCCAGTCCACATAACTCAGTCTGCCGCCTCTCCCTCCTCCTGTCCCTCGGGATCACTGCCAGAGATAAAGCAGCTCTGTACCAAAAGAAACCCTCGTGGTTTCAGAGGGGCTGAGTTGGGGAGAGGGGTGAAAGCAGCAAGAGCATGTAAAATGACAGATTTTGTTTCTGACAACAAAGGAGACCAAAAAGGAGGCTCTCCAACTATAAGCCTGAAGAGCTTGTAACCCAGAGACTGCAAATGTGTCACACGAACAAGCAGCAATCAATGGGTGCCGTAGTCTGAAGGACTGGGGGCCAGCTGACTGCCCAAGAGCCTAGCAGCTCCAGACATTTTCCCTTTATACCTGAGCAGCAGGCCTGGAGGACTAAGTCACGCGTCCATTATAATACTCTACAATCATCACACAATACTCAAACGCATGTTATTTACATTCGGCAAGCACAGGAAGAAGCAAAGCACAGCGTGATCACATGGTTTGCCTCAAAGCAGCAGAGCAGACTCAATAGCAGACCTTTTCATAGAACCCAGCATCCCAGCTCCGGGTTTTTCTATCCATCTGAGGAGCCTCGCCGTCTCTCTCTTCGCAGAGAGCCTCCCGAGTTACAAATGAGGAGGAAGGAAAAACAGCAAGAGTAAATATCCTAAGCAGAAGTTCAGATTGCCCTCCGGGACTGCCCCCTTCCTTCATCTACTAGAATGTCACTATTGTATATTGAAACCTCAATTATCCACAACAGAGAGGGGAAGAGGCACAGACCTCTCCCTCCCACACACACACATATGAACCAATATCCTTTGTCGTGTGGCTTTGAAATGCAGCCAGTGATATTCAGAAGATCCATAAATGACACCCTCTGCACTGAGCTCTGTTCACTGTGCTGTGCACAAGCCTGAAATCTCGACTGTATCCCACCCTCCTATCTTGAATTCTAGGCAAAGGCACTTTCTGTTATAATTGTTCTTACCAGCGACAAATTACAGCATTTCTGTGTTTTCTATTTAATTGCAAAGTATAGTGTAAAGAGAACCCATTGGGCAAGATACTTGGATCTGTAAAGGGTAAAAAATGTGCCAGTCGCTGTTGCTCACTGTCACCTCCCTGAAGAGATAACAGTCTAAGAAGAACTCATAAAATCACATTTTCATGGATTTATTTTATGCTTCTTAACGTGTTATACAGAGGATGAGAGAAAGGTAGAAGTTTTCCTCAATATAGTCAATAGATGTGCCCTAAGGTCAGTAAGCGACGGCCACCACTCTAAAATTATAAATATGTTCAACAATTTTTTTCCATTAGTGCAGATTTTACCTGGACTTATTTGATATAACGTCAATGGCATGCAATGACATGGCTATGGTCTCTAATGATACCTTCTAAGCTAAGGTGAAACTGCAAACGGGTTTTAAAAATTGGCAACATGAAGTCGCCAAACTGCACGAGGAGTTGGACAACGGGCAGTAGCAACAGTGTCCTGGACGGGAGATGGGCCAGTGCCACCATGAGCGCAGTGGTTCCTGCGTCCTCTGCATCAGAAGCCTGGCTCTACGCTTCCTGCTTGTGCAACTGGTGGCAAACCTGACCTCCAGGTCGCAGTCTCCTCATCTGTCAACTGGGAGTGGTGATTCTGTCCACCTATCGTGGGATGTGGTGAGGATTCAATCACACATTCTAAATGGACAGGGCTCGGTGCAGGAAGCCCTCCTCCAGGCGTTGATCTGCTCGTTTCCACGACAGCTCGGGTACATCACCATCTTCTGAGCCTCCCTTTCCTCGGCCACATGGCCGAGCTGCCTGCTCCACACTGCCTGTGAGACTCAGGTGATCTGGAAGCTTTGCCAAGTATAAACACACCAACCAAGTTATCACCAGAGGGAAGCTCAGCCCAGTGTGACCGTGGTGTCTGCAAAGCTGCTCTTCCATGGGACATTCTCTTACAGCCCCGAGGATGTCACCTCCTCTGACATCTGCTCCCAGACCCCTTCCCGACAGCTCACGCTGAGGGAGAGAGAGTGGGCGTCGGGGAAAGGAACTAAAACACAAAACTAGGAAACGTTCAAACTTAACATCACAAAACCGGGCAGCAGGCTCCAGCCGCCTGCTTGTCAGGGTCGCCCATCGTCCTGGTAGGAAAGCCACACTCTGACCCCCAACAGACACAGGACTCTTCCCAGCTGGCTCTCCCCTTCCGCTGCCCCGCCCCATGCACCTGTGCCAGCCACAGAATTTCACCTGCGTAGAAGCTTCTGAGCCCCGCCGTGTCCCTCCCAGGTATGCCAGTCTCATACCTGTTTCGGTTCATGTCAGGACTAGCGTCGGAAAGACAAAGGGACACCACTTACACACAGTGCGTGCCAAACACCAGCCCCTGGGCCAAACAGGATGGGAAGCCTAATAAACAGGACGGGTCACCCTCAGGCTGCTGTCCCTACGGGAGGCCGACCTGGCCGAGCAGTCACAGAATGAACGTCCAGTCACAAACTGCTGAATGCCGGAAGGGATTCTGTGTGGTTGGGAGAACTTGGAGCAGAGAAACCTGACTTACTGGGCTGGGGGCAGCTGCCCTGAGAAAGTGTGGCTTCAGGGCCCTCGTTTTGACACCTCTTTGCTAAGCTGGAGGCTTCCGGTTGCCCAAGTTCCAGCTTTCAAACCCCGGCTGTGGCTGTCCCTGTGGGACCAGGAGGCTCTGAGGATGCTTGTTCCCTCTGGGCAGGCTGTGTAAGTCGCCCCAGAGCTGAGAGGCCAACGCTCTAAAGTCCCTCTAGCATAGGACAAAAGCCTCACCCGCAACTACGTCCCTGGCCCCAGCAAACAAATCAGGTTCTTCACCGTATTAAGATTGAACCTGATGGCTCGTGTCAGACGAGAGTCCTGTGCAGTGTACTAGTGGGATTGGGGACTTTGGTTAACCCCCCGTGCGTGCCTCAGGCTCTTCCCTCTAAAACCAGCCGGCCGTGGGCTTAACGTGGTGCCTACGCACCAGCTTCCAGGATCCTTCGAGGACGTTTGCACACACCACGTTGTAGCCACTTAAAGGGACACGTGGGATTTTAATCTTTCTCAGATCAACGAGGTCCCTCTAGTAGCAGGTCCGAGTCAGGGCTTTGGTGAGGGAAGAGGCGGTTGTTTTCATTAGCTTTCTGGGGCCATTTCCAAAGGTTCGAAGGTGGTCTTTCATTTTTAATACATTTTCAAAACATCCCTGTCCTTGGCCTCTTAGCTGCTGTCTGCTGCATGGACGCAGGCTTGGTATCACGGATGGCTGTTGTGTCTCCACCCACCTAGAGTCACGAAAATGATGCCACTGCATGTTCGTGTTTTTGTTCGGAAATGATAAAGCTTGCTTCTTTTGTGACTTATAAAACAGTCAAACTTCTGGTTTCTATGAAACGCCCGAAAAAAAATTGCTCAGCACGATGAGCAAGGTTTTAAAACTTAAAAAATATAAATATGTCATAGTAGACGAAAGCTGCATGGCAGGACATAGACACGAGTGAGCCTGAAGAGTCCCTGCTACAGAAGGCCGCAGAAGCACACCCCTGCTGGCATGGACAAGCACTGTTTCACGTTTGCACAACCACAACTGGCCTGAGAATAAGGAAGGACACAGTTAAGAAAGCGGACATTGGAGCAATTGACCGACCTGAAAATCAGGCAGCAGGATCTCCCTGCTCGGGTGAACGTTGTGATTGATTTCGGGACAGCCGGCCACGACTCACGAGGTGTGCTGCACCGTGTTGCGCGGGGTCCTCCCTGGACTTGGCTGCGTGCACAAACCACTCCATCGGATGACAGGCGTTTGTTTGGCTATGAGCTGGGACCTCAGCACTGTGAGACCCTGCTGTCGCTGGCCCCGGTCACAGCTTCCTCTTACCAAGCTTCCTCTGTCCCAGAGGGACAAGGTCAGGCCTGAACACAGCCAGGACGTTCTTTTACAGCAGAGACGTCGCTTTGAAGTTCATTCACTCCCTATGCTCACATCTTTGGAAGAAAAGCTGGAGACATGGTGGGCGGGTGGGCACTGTGTTCGCAGCTTCCCCTCTACCAGGAAGACTGCTTCCGCGGCCAGCAGAATCCAGATCCCACCTGCCACCTCCTGCTCCCACGCCAGGCCTGCGGGTAGGGGTGGGGGTGACCCTGCTCACGAACGTCACTCTAGTGCGATTTGGTTCTTGTGGATATAGAACAGGCCAAAAAAAATCCACTTATAACCCAAACTGTAGATGACACTGGAGCCCAACTTGCTGCTCTTTAGACATCTCACAATTTTAAACAAGTCACCTTCGGTTTCCACTTTCGTGAGGAGACACATTTACTGACCATTTAATCACATCTGCAATCATCGTGTTTATTCAGTGGGATCAGTCCCCAGGAAAAAACAACACAAAGTCCCCCCGTAGGGCTTGGCAGCACAGGGGGTTTGTTTTTAGACCCTCCAGCACCCTGACTGGTTTTCAGACTAGGATTTCTGCATTATCGTATCAAAAACAGCAGTGCACACGTGGGTGCATGTTCGTCCTGACACACAGTGAGGCATGCATGAGAGGACAGCTAACACGTGTTAGCTCTTTGGTCCTATTTAGAATTTAATCTGTTTAGACACAAGTATCATATCTGTCTAAGGATGTTTCAAGAAAAAAAGAATTTAAGTCAGGTCTTTTTGACGTGGTAGGTGGTACATGGAGTCGATTGTAAGATTGCCATAAAAAAAGTCTGGAAGTAGGGAAATAAGATGCCTGTCTGAGATCACACTTTTTAAAAGCACGCACATGCAGGTTAGGGGAAGGAGCTGCGAAGTCACCTTTAACGAAGCCAGACTTGACCGCACGTTGACAGAGGAAAGTAAGAACGTTTGTGGGGGTGACAGCTCACTGGGGGCGGAGGCGGGAGGGCTGGGTCAGCCCCGAACACAGCAACTGAAAGGCAGGCTGAGCTGGCAGCCGAGGCCCAGCGCCAGCCCAGAGGCCGCGCCCCGGCCCGCTTGGCTCAGTGCAGCCGGAGCCTCTCTGTGGATGAGGATGGGGACATTTTCTCAAGGCTCTGTGACACCATCCGTGAATGTCACCCGAAGCCTCCATGTCCCCCGTTCCGTGCTCACCACATCCCTTCTGCAGGATGGGCCAGTGCCGATGGGGACACAAGTGTGTGTCTTGTCGATAGGTCAGGCCCTCGAGTAAAGACTAGCAAGCGGGTTTGGGGGCATTTGTGCATTGCTCTGTGAGTTTGACCCACGTGACTATGCCAGTGAGAGCGAATTCCACTCCCCAGGCAGCACCTAGCAAGTTTTCATCCCTGCAAAACCTCGAAAACCCAAACTCTTGTTGTATCCCTGGTACTTCCCACGTTGCCTTGGGAAATCACAAAACCTCAGCCATCTTTTGCCTGGAAAAATGGCAATGGACTTGGGTCAGAGACTCTGAAAGCCCCTTCTGGCTGCAGGGTTGGCTCCTCCACCTGCTGACTTCCTTGAATTAGGAATTCTGTGGATTTTCCCCAAAATATGATTAAAACGTATCTATACCCACATGGCTCACCGGAGAAGTGGTCTCGTTTTCCTGTGTTGTCCTGCTCTTGAAAAACAAATCTCACAGATGTGGAGTTCCGGAGCATGCCATAAAATAGGAAATAATTCACGGCAAATGGTACGCGCCTGTGACAAAAGCAAAAGAGTGTGATGGGGACATCTTTTGTTTTGAGGGTTGGGTGCTTGGCAAATTCTCACCAAATCCCCGCATTTCTTGCTCCCCTGTAGTCGTCGCCCTCCTCAGTGCCTGCTGTTTTTCTGTGTGAGGCCGGCTGCGTCCCCTGGAAGCTCCTGGGAGGAAAAGGGCTCAGAAATGAAAACAGACATTTTTCTACCCCATGAAATCCCAGACCTGGGCCACGCCTCACTTTTCATGAAAAGGCGCCCCCTCCAACAGCACTGCGAGGGACTGCACAGGCCACCGTGACAGCACCTAGGAGGTGCCAGGCAGCGTGCTAATGTCTTCTGTGGGTCACCTTTTTAAATCACAACCTGATGGGGCCGATACCAGTATTATCACTTTTTTTTTTTTTAACAGCAGAATCCAAGGCACAGAAAACATCCACCTCACAGCAAATGAGCTGGGGCCGATGGCGCAGGCCACAGGCCGCAAACGAAGCGCTGCCGCCACCTGGTGTTCGCTAGCTGTCCTCGGGTCAGGGCCTCAGAATTCCCGGTGCTGCTGGTTCCCTAGCCACCTCCTGACCCAGCCCCTGTGTGCGGATGCAGAATCTTGGTGTAAACATGGAGTTCTCAACGCGGCCGCAATAAGCTTAGCTAACACACCTCATCTCATATAGATGCTAAAAATGTAATGTGTTTTTTTCTTATGATGAGAACTCTTAAGTACTCTCTTAACAACTTTCAAATATGCCACACAGCAGTGTTAGCGGCCGTCACCGTGCTCTACATGATGTCCCTGTACTATTTATAACTAGAAGTCTGTGCCTTTTCACCACCTGCATCCCGTTCCCCCACCCCACACCCTGGGCCTCTGGTAACCACCATCTGATCTCTTTTTCTATAAGTTTGGTTTTTATTTTGTTTCGTTAGATCCACTTATAAATGAAATTATATACTTGTCTTTTTCGGTCTGACTTATCTCACGTAGCACAATGCCCTCAAGTTCCATCCATGTTGCTGCCAATGGCAGGACTTCCTTTTTAACGACTGAATAATACTCCATTGTGTGCGTGCTGCATCTTTTTATCCGTTCATCCATCTACAGACACCCGGGCTGTTTCCATGCCTTGGATATTGTAAATAAGGCTGCGATGAACATGGCAGTGCAGACGGCTCTTCAACACAGTGTATTTGTTTCCTTCAGGTAGATTCCCAGCAGGGGAATTCCTGAGTCACGTGATCATTAAGGTTTTTTGAGGCACCCCCGCACCTTTTTCAGTAGTGGCTGTACAATTTACAGGGAGTTATTCAAAAGTGTGTTTTTAACCTTGAGATATTCGGGGACTTCCCAGGTATGTTTGCTGTCGGTTTCTAACTTCACACCATTGTGGTGATAGTATAGAAGTCATGTAGAGTACGTCTTCTGCCCAGAAGGTGGTCTATCTTGGTAAATGTCCCAATGCACATCTGAACAGAATGTGTGTTCCTCTGCTGTTGAGAAAATGGTCCACAAATGTCCACCGATCAAGTCTCTTGATAGTGGTGTTCTCTTCTCCATCCTCATTGGTACCTGATGACTTGTCCTATCGCCACTGAGAGGTGAAGTCTCCACCTGGAGGTGTGGCTGTGTCAGTGTCTCCTCACATCTCTACCAGCTTCTGCCTCGGGCCCCGTCGTCACTGGGTGCACACGCATCTGGGGCTGTGATACCTTGTTGGTAAATTGATGCACCTGTCGTCATGTGGTCTCCCTCTGATCCCTGGGGGAACCTCTTCCTTCTCCTGCAGTCGACTCTGGTAGTAGCTTTCCTGTGATTAGTGCTGACATGTTACGGTGTTTGATCCTTCTACTTCTAATACATCTGCGTCTTCATCTTTAAAGTGGGTTTGTATACATATCATATAAAGTGGGTTTTGTAGACATATCATATAGTTAGATCTTTTTTTTTAATCCAATTTCTGTCTTTTAATTGGTGCGTTTAGGCTGTTTGTACTTAATGTAATATTGATATGGTTGGATTTAAATCTACCATATGGCTAATTGTTTTCTACCTGTCCCATTCTTTGTCCTTTCCCCCCTTTTCCTGCCTACTTTTGGATTGAGTAATTTTTATTATTTTATCTCCACTACTGGCTTATTATTCGTGCCTCATTTTTAAAGAAATACATTTAATGGTTGCCCTGGGTCTGGAGTTTACAATATACATCTTAATCAGTCACATGCTACCTTAAAATAGTGCTTCTTCCCATACAGCATAAGAACCTTGTAACAATGCACGGCCATCTCTTCCGTCCCATCTTTTAGCCCCTACATTTTATTTTAGCATATGCGAAACACACTGCTGCTATTTTTACTTCAGTCAACTATCTCTTATTGAAAATTGTATTGAATAAACATAGATTCACGGTGCAGAGCTATCCCACGCAATCCCTACCTGGTTTACCCTCGTGATAACACCTCGGAAACTACATTATCACCACCAGGATGCGGACACCGCTACAGCCCACAGATCTTATTCAGATTTCCAGAGATTTACTTGTACTTGTGTGTGTGCATGTGTGTGTGTACGGGGTCCGAGACGCTTTTGTCACACGTAGGACACAGAGCAGCTCCATCAGCACAAGGGCGGCTGGTTTTGCCTTTTGCAACCAGTCTTCTCTACCTCTTCCCACCTCAGCCCTAACCCCTGGTGACCAATCATCTGCCCTCCGTTGCCAAAATTTTTCATTTAGAAAAATGTTGTGTGAACGGACGAAATCATGCAGTATGCAACCTTTTGTGACTGCCTTTTTTCACGCAGCATCAATTCCCTGGAGAGTCACCCCAGCTGTTTTGTTCATCCAGGGTTAATTTTTACTGCTGCATACTACTCCGTGGTTTGTATGTGATGCAGTTTGTTTAACCATTTACCTGCTGACGGACATCTGAGCTGTTCTAGTTTTGGGCTGTTATGAATACTAAGAATATTCATTTACAGGTTACTGTGTAAACGTAAGTTTTCATTTCTCTGGGATAAATGCCCCCACGCGCAGTTGCTGGGCTGCGTGGGACATGCACGTTAACCACACAGGAGAAACTGCAGCCTGTCCCAGAGTCAGGGCATGGCTTCACACCCCCTCCAGAGACATACGGGAGCTCCTCATGATCGTGTCAAGTGATGAAAATGTTTTAAATAATACGTCTTTCATATTTACCTTCATTGCAACCACTTCCAGGGATCTGAGTTCTCGTCTGGCAACTTGCTTGCACACCTCACGTGATGCAGGCCTGCTGGCCATGGAGGCCTGCAGCTTTTGTTTGTCGGAACGATCTTTATTTCCTCTTAATTTTTTAAATATTCGCACCGTGTATAAAATTTTAAGTTGACAGGCTTTCTTCTTCCAACATTTTAAAGAGGGGTGATACATTGCCTTCTGTCTCTTGCATAGTTTCTGAGGAGGAATCTGCTGCTGATCCAATTTATGTTCCTCTCTGTGCAATGTGTCTTATTCCTCTGGCCGCCTTCAGTAGTTTATCTTTGTCTTCATCAGTCTGCATATGAGGTGTCTAGGTGTTTTTTGTTTTATATGTATTTATTTATTCATTTTTGATATTTATCCTGATATTTGTCTTGGTTCCCTGAACTATGTGGATCTTAAACTTCTGGGTTTGATGTCTTTCATTATTTTCTGAAAACTTTTCGCTGCTGTCTCTTCCAATATTTCTTCTGATGTGTTCTACCTTCTTTTGAGGTGGCGGTGGGGGGGATTCCATTAAAACAAATGTTTGACATTGATAATCTCCCAAGTTTCTTGGATGCCCTGTTTGCTGTCTGTCTGTCTGCCTCTCTCTCTCTCTGCCTCTCTTTCTCTCTTTCTATCTCTCTCTCTTTTTCTGCTTGAGTAATTTCTATGAACATACCTTCCAGTTCACTGACCCTCTGCATATTCGTGTTTGCACAAGTCCAGGCATCTTCACGGGCTCCGGCTCCCCTCCCTGGGCCTGTGGGTCCATGGCTGATGGACCTCTCCCCCCGCCCCCGAAAGCTGAAGAAGTCACCGGCCCACCCCAGCTCTAACTGTCCCCAGGGCCTGAGAAAAGAATGTTGCTGATTCCAGGAAGAGCAAAATGAAGACAAATTCGGGAGGCACATCCATCTGCACCCTTACAGTAGCACCCTGGGGGTCAGGGCATCCAGATCATGAACCAGGCCTCTGCCAGCCATTGCCCTTGCTCTTGGTATCGAGCATGGTGGCCCCATGAGTGCTCTTGGGATGGCCACTGGGGGTATGCTGCTGTGGGGAGGGCATGCTAACTTTTCAAGAATTTCTCAGGCTGCCTTTCAAACAGAACCATTTTTCAAATTTAATATAAGTTTATAATTTAATAAATTATATAAAAACAAAAGTGATACATATTGAAAACGTTACTTTCTGAGTACTACATCTTGCCGTGACTTACGCCTGCTTTTCATGCTGTCGCTGTCTGTTGTGCCTGCACGGGGTTGTATATGACACGTGTGCACATCACAGGTCACAGAGCACAGTTCCGCCTCCGGGTATAACGTAAACTCCACAGGAGCTCACAGCTGAAGTTCCGTGGGACTCCCATGCCGGCTGGCATTGGCCTCAAGGGACCCCCGTGTGATCCGTCTTGTTCCTGATGGCGAATGGGCTCCAAACCAGAATCTGGATGACCACGACACCCAGGGGGACCAGGCAAATCATGTGAAACATAGCATCGCGGAGGGCGATGGTTGCACTGGGGAAAGAGGTTTACGACGTGGTTAGTTTCTCCAGTGGCTTCATTTCTTGTTACCTCAACTCTATACGGCAAAAGGTTTCAGAAAAGTTTTGCTGTCTGTGGGACTCATTCAAAAGGTGACAAATGTTATCAAGTAATCTTGATTCTTTCAAGTAATCCATCTCTTCTGGGTGCTCAGACCAGTGCAACCTCGCGATTGGAGCGCCTGGTGAAAGGAGCTACGGCCATGGTGAGGGAGCCTGTGGGGGACAAAGGACAGGCCCAGGGTGCAGGCACGTCCACCCACGTTCTCACAGACTTTGAAACGGGCTTTAAACAAACCAGCAGGAGCCGGAGTTGCTATAACATTCACGAGTAGCGTGTCCTGCTTTTCCGCCAAGGACTTCAGAGAAGCGCAGAGTCCATGGTTCTCCAAGACACCCCATGGGCTTGAGTCACAGGATGGACCAGCCAGTGCACACTGACTGCAGCTTCTAGAAGTGACAGAGGCCCCCACGGTGCTGTCGGGGTCCGGTCACAGTGCTGCGCTGCCCAAACCACCCACAGAAAACCTCCCTTCTGGGGCTCCTGGCATCTCGTCCTCCCAGCCTTCCTTCCTCTGAGAAAAGCATCTCCCCTCTTCCACGGTGAGCCTGTTCCTATCCTGGCGACTCACGGGGGTCGGACACACGCAGACCTGGTCAGGGAGCTCTGGCCTCGGGCTGTGGGCAGGGCCTCGGGGTTGGGCCTAGGGCTCTTAGCGACTTTGAGGGCCGCCTGGGGACTTCTGCGTGCCCACCTGTCTCATGAGCACACACACTCCTTTCAGCTACGGTAGCCCGCACTGGGTTCCTGCCACCTGCAGCCAAAGTGGCCTGAATAACATGCCCTTCCCATCAGTGCTTATGCCCAAAAACCATAAACTGGCTGCCTCTGACCACTGCGGGGGAAGGAGTCAGCAATTTCTAATTGTCCTGTGACCAATGAGGACACCGGAGCTTTCAAACAGCTGAGCACAGACTTCACGACTGAGAGGACAAGGTCACGACTGTGCTCGTGAACGTGATGCTGTGGGGGCGCCACCCCAGCACGATGCTGCTCTTGTCCACTGACGGGGACCACGGGACAGGCCAGGTGGGAGAACGGGACTGGCCATGGGCGCAGGGTGCCACGGCAGCAACAGAAACCCAAGTCCCACTCCGCAGCAGCCTGAACCACACACTTCGCAAACACAGAGGAGAAGGCGAGACGTCCCATCAAGACCTCTGGAGTGGGCCACAGCCGTGAGCCACAGCCGTGAGCGGACAGTCACGGAATTGCTACAACGTGTGCTCAGGAGCCTGGCGTTTGTGACGAGACAGGTTCCTGCTTGGCCGAGTCACCTCTGTGCTTCCGATCCGGGCGTCCGATGAACAGCAGAGGCCCACTCCCATCCCGCACCATCCTTCAGATCCCAGTTTCAGAAATACCAAGAAACGAGATTCCAGCTGCCAACGGCTCTCTCTGACACAGAACAGTCTTTCTCCCTTTTTCCCATGGTGAGGGGGGCACCGGGAGCAGCTGCGACACCTGCAGCGGCCGAGCTTCGTGTGAGCACGCCCACAGCACCACAGAGAGAACACCTTGGGCCGGCCCGAAGGTCAAGGGGAGGCTGGGGACAGGGCGACCAAAGGATAAGGCCATCTGATGACTGCCAACGAGAGGTCTGGACCCGCCACGTCAGGCTTATGCTGTCATCACCGAAACTGCACCATTTCAATGGCTTATCCCCTCCAAAGCAAAGGTCGCCTTACCTCTTGAATCACTCGATGCTTTTCAAAAATGTCCGTGGTCTTCCTGCTCCTTTTTCAGATTCCCTCTATCTCCTAAGATGTTATTCTAATCTGGGGAGGAGCCCTGGACTCCTGGACTTTCTTCCCCTGACTCACGCCACAGTCACCCTAAAGGACAGGGGTGACTCTGTCGGCAGCTGGGCGAGTCGATCCCAGCCCTAGCAACAGTTTCTGAATGAATCTCTCGTAGAAAAATAACTCCTAAGCCCTGCTCATAATTCATTCACTCAGTAAATATTTACTGTTTCAGGTGCCTGCGATACAGACCACCTAAATCCACAATACCCTTTTGGTCTAGTGGAGGCAGACAAACGTGTTTAATTTTATCGTATAGCCATCGCACCCCTGCTCATGGAAAAGTTTTTGCACCCCATTTTCTCTCACAGCGCTCGACTTTCAAAAAGAAAAAATATCTGCGTGCAGGCTATAACATTCTGGCGTCTTTCCCTCGTCATCTTGTCCCAGCTTACACCTGCTGAACCACTTGCGGACACAGCTCTAAGCCACCCTGCTCTTGCCGCCCACCCCGTCACACTCAGGCTCTGCCACGTCGGAGAACTCAAGCTAAGTGTGGCCTCCTCCCACTCTCGAGGACACAGAAAAGAGTTTCTGAAAGAACCAGTCTGCCAGCACCAAGTCTAATGCGTCAGACCACCTCATCTCTAGCCTCGATAACCAAATCTCAAACACTCCATAAAACCACGGATTTTGTCCTGAGACAGAGGTCACTGAGCAAGCAGGACAGAGGTCTGCCTGAGAGGTTCCAGGCTGCTGAGAGAGTAACTCTCCGTGGAAAGCAGGTTTCCAAAAACAGTTTTAAAATTGGCTTTAACAATTAACTACACATAACTAAACACCGAGAGTATGTTTATTACTTAAAAGTCACTTTGATCTGCTTCTTTGCTGAACTTCGAGACAGCGCTGTTCACCACGTCATTAAGAGAAGAGCGACTTCCTAAACTTCGGTTGCAAATACAATTTTAGAAGTAGCAGAGGTGAGGCTTTCAGACAAAGGAAAGCTGCAGACGTAAATTCTAAAAACACACTTGTCTATGTAGCACATTGGTCGTAGACTATTTTTTTAGCAACGGATTTCATTTGGGTTTCCTGCAGTGTCCACAGATGACGCCGTGATCCAAAAATAAACTGACCGCCAGGGAAGATGCGCTTTACTGCAGAGTGTCCTGTCCAGCGGCAGGAGTTGGGTCAGGGCTGTAAGGCAGTGCCACCGAGCAGAGCCAGAGCAGTGCCTCGCGTCCCTGACAGGCAGCCGAGTGACGAGTCCCATCCGCTTGCTCAGTGCGTGTGCCTCCCCCCGGGGCTCAGCTCACTGTGCGGGACCCTCAGGCCCGCCTCTGCCACCACTGCCATGCGCTCCCAGGGGCAGGAAGGCGTCCCGTCCCGTCTCAGGGCTGTGGACCCCGTTCCCTGCTCACTGTTCGCGCCCAGGGACTCTCCCTAAATGTGAGCTGACAAGAAGAGCGAGCGTGCTCAGTGGCCAGGTAGAACAGGGGCCCCTTCTCTGCGGTACACGAGGGTTTCGTTGTCATTGTTCTGCGTGTGAGCAGTGTGGGCTTCACTGCATTTTTATAAACAGGAGCTACCCTTATAAAACAACGAAGATAAGGGATTTCTAACAAGGCCACACGAAGTATCTTGTCGCCTATAATGAGAAGAGATTCCACGTTGGTTTTCTTGATCCAGTACCCCTGCCACGAACACCCGTTGGCAGTAAACGTACACACTGTTCTCGCAGGCAGCGAGTGGCACACTCGTGGGTTAAAAAGAAGAGAGACCTCTTGAACTCGGTGCGATAGCACCAGCCTTTCTCTACCGGCATGAAGGAATCTCAGCCCCGCTTCCTCGGGGTGGGGGCAGGGGGAGAGTGACACCCCTGAACCCTGCAGCCCTGCGTACCGTAGCAGTGAAAGAGGACTCAGGCACAGAAAACTCACTTGCAGTGACGAACTCTGTTTCAAAGAGACACGTGTGCTGAACTGGTCACCCTGGCGACCTTCAAGGCACCCTGATGACCTGGCCATACCCGGCCGCACCTACAGCCGGCCTCTGGACTTTGGCCGGACACTTACGGTTTGTGTTAGCTCCATGAGGCCACCAGATGCCACACACGAAGTCACAAAGAGAAGTGACAGCTGGGTGCCCCGATTGGGTCCATTTCCCTAAAACTGCCATGGCCTCACACAGCGAGGTCACCGGTGTGACTGGCTGTCCACGCGCCCGTGCCCGGGGCCGCCAGAATCCGCCACCAGGGCCTCGACTCCCTGGGACACGAGCCCCTGGGCTCCCCGCCAGCTTCTCAGCGGGGTGACCCAGGAGCCCCCCGACATGCGGGTGCCCAGCTGCATCCCAGGGCAGATCCGGCTGTCTGTAGGGTGCCCGGTGCCGGGGCCCAGGGACGTGTTCCAGTGAGGGGCGCAGCAACACCGCGCCTTGGGCCCAGGGCACCCGGGTGCTATGCTGCCTGCCAAGAACCCTGGCCCCAGGGCCACCATGTTCCTCCCACCTTCCTTCCGGTCTATTCACGTCCCCTACTTCCCCACAAGGCCTCGGCCATCACTACGTTAACACGTGCTTCCAGGAAAAAACAAAAACAAAACTACACGCTTCCCCAGTCCTGCCTGTTCTTCTCCTCTTTCCACCCCAGAACTCACCTCCATCTAACTACTCTGTATCTCACTCATTTAATTTCTCGTCTGCCTCCCTCCCAGTGGAACACAAGCTCTCTGGGCGCAGAGGTTTCTGTGGCTGGCTGTCCTGCCACGAAGCCTGGGATGGGGCAGGCCACCAAGGACATCCGTCCAGTGAACAACTAACTAAACAGCTCACAGGGTTCTCTCGAGCTTCCAGACACTGGCCGTGATGTCTTCTCTGCCTGCAATGACATTCCTCTGTGTCCCGGGTGGGACCCAACTCAGCTTCCAAATCAGCTCAAAAACCTACCTGACGTGCTCTGTGGCCCTGGGCAGACCGAGGTCGGACCTCACGCCTGACCCCCTCAGTGCCCTATCCTGCTTCTGGGGCCCTGACCACAGTGTTTGGGGCTCCTTCTTCATCTTGCACCCCCAGCACCCTCAGAAACAGTTGTGAGATAAGATAACAAAGGAACAAACAACTTAGATAAAGCGATCGATATGTGTCTCAGTGTCTGCGATTTCGAGAATATCCTTAAAGACACTCTTACTAAAGTCCTCCTGACATCAGCACTTCTGATTAGAGCTCACACAAACTCTGAGGTACTGACTAATAATATCCAAAGTCTAAGACGACTGCCTAACAGTCACTGAAAAAGGCTGAGTGTGCTTTCCTGTTTCATACTCTACCTTTCGTTCGGGTCTCCATATCCATACTGCTTTAGCCCGGAGAGCATCACCATGGGAACTAAAGACTGCGCGGGTTTGGTAAACAAAGCATTGGTGCCGAAGACCACGGAGGAAAGGGGTGACCTGGAAGAGAAAAAGCAGCATGGGTCTGCACCACACAGAAATGGCAGACGTGTGTACGCGTGTGCGAACACGTGTCAAGGACTTTTTATCTATTAAACCCTCCCTGAACCTAACAGGACGATAACAGAAATAGTAAAGAGCCAAGAACTTGACCTATTCGTTATAGATTATGAACCCCCAGCCATAAGGGGTTATGGAGCTGGAGGGGCCTAACTCTCTAGATAAGGGAAGTAAGAGTCAAACGGGAGACACAGCCAGTCCCGTGGTAGTCACTGAAGTGCAGCTGCACGTGCCCTGGGATGTGCTGAGTGTGCTGTGTGGACGGTTTTGTATTTAAGCCCCACACAACCCACTAGGAAGATGTCAGGCCTTTTAAAGACGGGAAACAGATGAAGTTGTCCCCGGTCACATAGCTAGTCAGGAGTGGAGCTGGGACCCAAATTCATGAAGGCCCTTTCTAACGTGTTCTTGAAGGAATTCTGCCATATCGGGGGGGGTTTTGTTTTTGATGATTAAGTTAGGTCATATAAAATAAATCAAGAGCGTTGACTGAGTAACCAGGAATCTTCTGATATTTCAACCACTGATGGAAACCTTGAGACTAAGGAGGAGAAAGAGGAGAAGAAACGGGAGGAGAGAGAAGAGGAAAGAGAAGGAAGGAAAGATGAGACCAGCGAAAGGACGAAGGCTGAGATGAAGGTCAGAGCTTGAGTGCCAGGCCCAGCTCTTAGGTCTGCTGGTTCTGCCACCTTGAGAAAGTCAGCCCCTCGACAGTCTCACTCTCCCGAACACGGCACAAACGGTGATCTGGGATGACACAGCACTGTCACCGCTTTCCATCTCCCCCACTAGACGGTCGGGCCGCACAGCAAGGCCCACGCCTGATCCTCCTCACTGTGTTAAGTTCTAATCTGACTGGGCCTGGATGACAGCCGGCCAAAGCAAAACAACATTTTCAGAAGAACAGACGTTAGCCACGCTGTTCTAACTTAACTGTATTCATTCTCCAGTCTTTTCTTTGGGTTTTTCTTTGAGGATGGGCCCACGGATGAAAGTCTGTGCCATCTTTCTCATGTGTACCGTGTCCCTATGACACGACCTACAAATGCCACTATCAGTTGTAGGGAGAAAACCTAAAGTTGTTTGCAAGGCAGACCGAGCATGGAAAACCTGCAGATTTTTATGACTTTCCCCCACAACATTTACGCCTCTCATCACATCAGTTTTGACAGTAATTTTTAAAATTATTCTTTAGCAAGTCTCACTAAAGCATTCGACTTAGTTTTCATAGGAATAACTTTCATTTCACACAGATATCTCCTAAGTTTATAAAAGATACATGCAATTAAATGTCATAATTACAATACTAAGTGCACTTGACAGGAACAGACTTGAAACAAAAGTGCTGACTTGTGAGAATACAAGTTACGGGAGCAGAAAAACGCAAGTGTCCTCAAGACAAGCATACGGCATGTGAGGTACACAAGAGAGTACGTTTTAGGGTAGCAGGCCCCAACCTTTCTGTCACCAGGGACCAGGGCTCCTATGGGCATCTAACGCCTGATGGTCTGAGGCGGAGCTGAGGCGGTGATGCTAGTGCTGGGGAGCGGCTGCAGACACAGATGGAGCTTCTCTCACTTGCCCACCACTCACCTCCTGCTGTGCCACCTGGTGTCTAGCTGGTCTGTGGCCCAGGGTTGTTTGAGAGGGAGCATCAGGTGACCCGAAGAATCTGTGTCAAGACCTGCTATACTATATCCCCAGCACCAACCACAGTGCTTGACACTCAGGAGGCAATCAGTGGATATCTGCTGAGTCAACGACATCTGTCACATAAGGCTGGCGTAAGGCTCGGATGGGCAAAGGCCAGACAGGGCTGGTACACGTTGCATTTGGTAAATGGTGCCCCTCCCTTTGCAGCTATTTGAGACCTTTTATTCATTTCTGCCTGGACACGTCCATAAATCATTTGAGAGTTACAGTATGTTTCCTGGAGTTACTGCTTGTTAATTTATTCATGTTTAAAAAGTGATTGGAGCCAGTCACTTTCCAAGGCACTAGGGACGTAAAAGTGAAGGCCTGGCCCTACACTGGAAGGAGCTGACTATCTTGTCACTGCAAATGTGACTTGGCCACAAAACTCAGGAACAGGAAAGGAGTTCTCTAAAGAGGAGATTGAGCAGCTGGATTGGCAAAGCTTTCCTCCATTTTAGTTGCATTAAAAAAAAAAAAGAGGCCACAAAGTCTAGATGTTTCTACAGAGCTAATAACGAACATCTCAACACATTCCTTTCTCATCTGCCCAGTAAGGCACATGTCAGAACACGTTTGCCAGTCAAGGAACTTTACAGCTGATCTAAAACACATCTAACCCTACTCAAGGACAAAACTCCCCTTATCAGCTTTCACTTTTTCAAGTAAAAAAATAAAAAGAATAGGTGAGCTTTGGTTTTCATTTTAATCCTTGCAATGTCACATTTTGCCTCGTCGTCCAGTGTAATAGCGCAACTTGCAATACGTATAACGCGATGCTGAGCTGTCACTGTGGCTTCCGAGTTTGACCCTGTTGTGGCACTGGCTGTGTGACCCTGAGGAATGAAATACCGTGATGTCCTCTCAGAGGCAGGGACACGGTTATGGGTGTCCTATGATGTTCTGGCTCTGAGGCCTCTGTGACAGTCTCTCAGATGTGTGGTTTGAGGCTGCAATAGCTGAGATCTAGAGACTCGTAGTCCCTGCCTCCATGGGATAATTCTGCAGCTAATACTTGAACAAATACACTACTTACTGACGACTGAACTTCAATAAATCTGCATCCACGATGTCAGCTAGTGGCAGGTTGAATAAGCAAGAAGAAGCTTGTACGATCACCCTAGAAACAATTTTAAAACACACATGTGAAAACTTTACAGCCAGGAGGCACAGATTTTGTTAAAAACCAAACATTGAATGAAAGTTAACATTTGGTTTGTAAAAAGGAAAAATGAAATAACATAGTAAAAAGGTAAAGATAATTAGGCACACACTTCTATCTGCCCAAAATATTACATATCTATGAATGAATAATTCCTTTTTAAAATGAAATAACTTTGCTTGGGATTTTAAAAAATGGTTTTTATGCTTTGTCTTCAGTCCCAAATGACTACTTACTCATTTAATCTGCTTAAATAATCAATAGATTCTCAAGAATAAAACATGCCAGGGAAACTCCTTAGATATTTTTCTCAAAATAAAGAATAAGTTAAGAACTATAAGAGGACACATATTTTAATTATGATAGGACAATAAAAATGGTAGGACAGTTTAAGTTAAAAAAAAAAAGCAAACATTTTTGATTCAAAGAATCACTATACAAATGTCATTTTAAATTTGATATAGCCGGGACCACCACTACTGACTTAAAGAATAGTTATCTGTGTGGGATCTGATGAAGTTGACCGAGAGTCAACCCTCTGGATGAAATACTCTCCACTATTAATTTGTTCTAAGTGCAGATAAGTCTCCATGAATATTTTCTCAAACTGTTCCAGCAGGGACCCGGAGTGGGACTCATTAACTCACTCACCCAAAGCACATCTTCTAAGGACCAAATGTCACAGACAATGGGACCCCAGGGATAAGGAACTAGACCCTACTCATAATAAGCTCAGTTCAGTGTGGGCCATGGACAGTCACAGGCAGGGCCTAAATGTCACAGTGGAGATGAGCAGAGGGCTTTGGGGCCACATAGGAGAGACACCTCATGTAGATGATGAAATCAAGATGCTTCTGTGCGGGGTGGAGTCGGTGTGCGTGGAGGAATGACAGGGAACTACAGCGATGAGAGAACTGCTCTACCTGACAAAAGACTTCACGGTCACTGTTTGGGGTCTATCCTGAAGGCAAGGAGAACGGTGTGCTATTCTTGAAGTACAATGGAGTTGGGGGGCTGCAGACTGGAGGCATGGCTGTGCAGGAGGCTGAGGACAGGGTCATGAACAGACTGCAAGGGTCAGAGCCACAGGGCGGCCATGGGAACAGAGGGCGATGGGATCGGGGCACGTCAGGGACAGGCAAGCACTGATGGGCAGCATACTGGAGTGTGGGAGACAACAGAGAGAGGGAAGGCAGGGGCGCTTTGCAGTCTGGCTGGGGCAGCCGGGCAGGTGGCCCGCAAAGGCACATTGTTAATGACCCTCTCAGGTCAGACAAAAGCTCAACTGTACCTCAAGGTCCACTGTGTCCTCAACCCTACCTCAAGGCCTAGTGTGTCACATCTCCTCTAAGCTGGCAACGTTCAGACAATGGGGCAGAAGGACACAACAACTCTGCCTAGAAGCTACTCCCGAACACAGAGGAATCGGTGCTTGGCAGGGCATGTGGCAGGGTCTGGCGCAGGCCTGGGCCCGGAGACGGCATTTACTTACATGACAGCAGTGAGATAAAGAGCCAAGAAGTAATGGTGGTCCTGTCCAAGAAGCAGCATGCCAATGGAGGCCGTTCCTTCCAGGTAGAAAGAAATCAAGATGATTTTATAGTAGCCGAACTTCTTCAGCCAGGACTGGCTCATGAGGACAAGGCACTGCAATGAACACAGGTGGACAATGGGTTAAGGTGGGACCCCACGGGTTGTGCTTACTGATGGCCCAATAACCGTCCTCAGCAAAACATGAAATTGCTTCTGAATTATAACCTCGGTTGAAACACACAACTAATACTTTCCGTCATGGTTAGGAATGCTATTATCCACATATGTCTATAAACATTGATTAAGGCCAGTAATATTCTATAAATCACAAAGAAACAGCTAGTATTTCCCCAAAATAAACCGGGAAATGGTTTCCTTCATTTTCATTTTCACACTGACATGAAGAGATTGTATGAAAACCAACCACGTGAAAGAATCCATCACTTAGGAGCAATCGGCAGTGCTTTATGGTAATGTGAAAGGTCCAACTCAAATCTAAAATAAACCCAGGCCTCAAAATCTGGGATGAAAACCCAGAATTCACCTAGCACACAGGCGGTAAAACAAACATGTATTGAACAAATGAATAAATATTTCACGATTCTTCCTACTGTAATATCTGAAATGTATTTTTTATCCTAAAATCAAGCACCAGAGGTGAATAATAGTTTAGGATTCTATGTACGTTTCTTCTGCTCTTCTTGCCTGCTAATCTTCCATATTTTCATAATTCTAACAGACTCATGTTGAGAGCTCAGACTTACATTTTTCCTGCATTTCTTGCTACCAATGAAAAAGTTCATTGTTCTAGACTGAAAAGCCTATGCTACTTATGTACATTAACAGAGATCAAAAGATACTTTGTTTTCAATTAAAAAAAAATTGTTTAGCCCTGAAAAGTTTTCCCTCACCAAATGTACATACATCACAATTAAAGGAGAATTTTGGGACGTGGTTCCACAGTGTAAGGTTAGCACGTCTGCTTTATATGCAGGAGGTCCTGAGTTCACACCCCAGTGGAGCCATGGTCCACGGTCTATGGCCATGCCACCCTGAACAAGCCCAATGTCTGATCTCGGAAGCTAAGCAGAGTTGGGCCTGGTTAGTACTTGGATGGGAGACCAACTAGCAAGACCAGGTGCTGTATGTGTAAATAAAATAATAATAAATTAATTTTAAAAAGAGAATTTTGAATGATGTAAGTAGAACACAAACGTGTTTTTCCCCCTGACTGAGTCTTTGGCTTACTTCGCTACTTTCAAGGAATAAGAGCTCATGTTCTGGAAACAAAAAACGAGGACACCACAACTGCTGAGATCAGAGGTGTTTCTTAGCACAAACGCCTGGCAAGACCCAACATCCCCTGATATGCCCACACGGGGTGGTGACACTGTACAATGACACACTTCACACACAGTAGCTTCTTGTGCCCCCTCTCATATGTAAATAAACAAAACACAGGAAATTAATAACACGAGAAACGAGGCAGCCGAAGGGAAAATGCGGGATGCTGAGGGCAGGTGTGTGTGGGGCTGGGTTCTGGCCTCGTCATGGGGCCAGCCATGTGTTCAGATGGGTCACTTCACCGAAGAGTTGTCTCCTCCAATTAATGCTCCCAGCTGTGCCTGTCTGCCACATACTCCAGACAAGGTGCTCAAGAACTGCTAGTTATCCTCATGTCCAAAACGTAAAAAGAAGGAGCCAGGAGCGAGTAATCCAACAAAAACCATGAGAGGCCACTTTTGCTTTTACTAAAGTAAAGCCTGCTACCAGCCGAGGGTTTGGGTCTCCACTCACGTTTCCTGCATAGGTGCCTGTGGGGGGCACCCCAGTGCCAGCACCAGCAAGCCCAGGCCAACGAGGCCTGAATCAAAATGCAGACGAGGCGGTGCTGAGCTGACAGAGTGTCTAGCCCGCATCTGCTGCACTTAACAACAAGAGCCGACATTTCCAGAGTGTTTATTTTGTGCCAGGAACTGTTTAAGCACCTTGTATGTTCTAATTCATGTAATCCTCCTAATAATTCTACTAGTCAGGCACTATTTTTATTCTCATTTTATAGATGAGGAAACTGAGGCACAGAGAGGTTGAAAAACACCCAGGATCACACAGCTAGAGGGGAACAGACTCCTGACCCTTACTGTTCTGCCTCTCTGAGACGTGGGAGAGTCTCAGACCCATCAAAGCACTTAGAAAAAACCAAGACCCAATCATTCTTTTCTCCCCTCCTGTGTTCATCTCCTCAGAGAGAAATCCACTGCAAAGGCGACCTGAGAAAATTAAAATATAGGCCTCGCCCTCCATTACCATTCCCAGCGAGTAAAGTGTTACAGTGACTTAACCAAATAAATAACAACAACAGGTTCCAATGAGCTGTTGTTTTTTTTTACCTGTCTCAATTATACAAGTGTCCCTTTTCTAGAAATTAAGAATTTAGAGTTACTCTTGATTTTCACTTTACAATTGTTTTAAAACTGAGATTGACAGAAATTCATATGTTAGTGTGATAGCTTAAGAGAAAGGGTGTTGAAACCCTTTTGGACATATATGTCTCTTAAATTTATTAGTGCAGAGAGCCTGGGAGGAAATATTTGCTGAACGTACATCCAACAAAGGACTTGTATCTAAAATATTTATTAAAAAAACTCTTCCAATTCAATAATGTGAGGACAAACAACTCAATTTAAAAACAGCCAAAAGATCTGAACAAGTAATTTGCCAAAAAATATATGGATGGCAAGTCAGCACATGAAAAGGCACTGAACATCATCAGCAATCATCAAGAAAACGCAAATCAAAACCTCAATAAGGCGCTGCTACACACCTCCTGGCAAGGCTGGAACTAAGAAGCCTGATTAGGAGCACTGGTGAGAACGCAGAGCGACTGCAACACTCACATGCCACTGGTGGGTACACAAGATGGCTCGCCACTTGGGAAAACTGTTCGGCAGTGTCTTTAAAGGTAAACATACACCTGCCATGCAATCCAGCCACTCCACTGCTGGGTGTGTACCTAAAAGCAAGTATATTGTCCTCATAAAACGTCCACAGCAGTTTTCTCTGCAACAGCTAAGTGCTGGAAATCACACAAAGGCCCATCAAAAAGCAAATAGTTGAGCAAATTGTGGTATATCCAGACAACAGAATATTCAGCAGTAAAAAGGGACAAAATATGGATACCCACAACAACACGACTGAAGAATGCAGGCTAAAAAATAGTATGTCCTGCATGATTCCATTTCAATAAAATCCAGAAAATACAGATTAATCTATGGTGACAGAAAGCAGGTAGGTGGTGACTTGGGGATGAGGAAGGGTGGGGAAGGGCTGGAGGAGAGATTACCGAGGGGCACAAAGAAACTCTGCAGAGGGATGGGTATGCTGACGACCTTGACTGCGGTGATGGCTTCATGGCACGTGCCTATGTCACAACGCACCAAGCTGCACGGTTTAAACACGCGCAGTTTACTGAGGGTTGACTGCACCTCATTAAAACTCTAACCCAAAACTCCCTTCCTTTCAAGTCTTATGTTTTCCTCAAGTATTTAAGAGCGCGTGAAAAACGAGAACAGGAGGCTTATTAAAAAACTGTTAAGCTCAGTGTGTAATAGGAGACTACTGGAAACAGCGTCAGACCCATCAATAAAGTTCAATTATGGCTCACTGATATAATTGACCCCCAACACAACTAGTTTTTACAAAGTAGATTTACATGCAACATAGGAATTTCTATTACCTACTAAGTTTCAAAAGCAGGATACGGAAAAATCCATGGATGATCTCATTTTAAAGATTACATGCATAGTTTTCTTTGAAAAACTCCAGTACATAAACCATGGGGAGGATAAATAGGGAGTAGTCATTTTTATTTAAGTGATTTGGTAGTATATGGAATCTTACAGCAAATGTACTATTTTTATAAAAATAGTACTATTTTTATAATTAAAAAGTCATGATTTGTTCAGAAGCACAGCATCCCTTTACTCCATCAGGATGCAAACATTTGGGGGTGTCCACCTAGGACATGACTACGAACTAGGAGGAAGCAAAAAGCATCAACCTCCATAGTCAGATCGCTAAGTCCATGCACTTGGCAAAGCTCATTTACTTTATTCATAAGAGCCCCTCAGGTATTCCCTGAAATTAAATTTAAAAAAAAAAAAAGAATAAAAGAAAAGTTAGGGGAAAATGTCTGTATCTATCTATGTAAGAATAAATTTAACATAAGGAGGGCAAAAATATACCCTCTGAAAATTACAGAACATTGTTGAAATGTACAAAATGTCATTCAACAAACATTATTTAAAGAAACTTAGAAGATCTAAATAGACAACAATACTCCACATGCACGGATTTGAAGATTTAAAAACTAGGAAAATGAGCCCAAGAGACATTTCTCTGAACAGACAGAATATACCAATAGCCAATAGCACATGAAAAGGTGCTTGACATTATTAGCCATCAGGGAAATGCAAATCGAAACCACAAAGAGATATGGTTTTCAGACATACTTGGGTGGCTATAATCAAAAAGACAGATAACAGCAAATGTTGGTAAAGATTTGGAGAAACTAGAACCGTTGTCCCTATTGGTGGGAATGTATGGTGGGGCTGCCACCATGGAAAATAGTCTGTTGGTATCTCAAAGTGTGAAATAGCGAGTCACCACATGACACAGCTGTTTCGTTCCTAGATGAAATACATCCCAAAGAAATAAAAATATATGTCCATGCAAAAAACTTGTATGTTAATGTTCACAGCAGCATTACTCATCGATAGCCAAAGGGGGACACAACCCAGATGTTTGTCAACTGATGAATGGATAAACAAAGTGAGGTGGATCCACAGTGTGGAATATTATTTGGCCGTGAAAAGGAATAAAGTACTGATCCATGCTACAACGTGGGCGAACATTAAACACATGCTAAGGAAAGAAGCCAGTCACAAAAGACCACATGTTACACGATTCCATTTATATGAAAGTCCAGAACAGGGGATTCTATTAAGACAGGAGGTAGGAATGGTCGCTTAGGGCTGGTGGAGGGGAGAGAGGGAAATAGCAGGGCAACAGCTAATGGGTGTGGGATACTTTTTTTTCTTTTTTGAGAAGAAAATGTTCCAAAATCGACTGTGGTGGTGGTCACACGTACCGGTAAAGATACTAAAAACCACTGAATTATTCACTTTCAATGGGTGAATTGCGTGATATGTGAATTACATCTCAGCGAAGTTATTCACAACAAATCTACCCATCCTTTAAAAAAACTGATTTTACGTGTGCATTTAACAACCTTTTTGCCTGGAGACAAGATGATCCCACAGGTAAGTTTGTGATTAAAAGTGGAAAGATATATACAGCCCAGAAGCTGACAGTACCCAGCAGGGTGGGAAGTTGGCAGCTTTCGTTTTGGGTCAGTGAATGTGGGAGCAAACAGCTTGATAAAACTCGTGGTGCCCTAAGGTGAGGGCAGAGCATCGTCTTATTGTACACACACCATACCTGCGGCCACACTGCTAAGCATCCTCCTTGGCATGCTCTGCTAAATCGACCAGGTGAACAGAGCCCATGTTAGAAACAATCCGAGCACGCTCAGATCTAGGGGCGGATGCCCCTGAGCCTCCCTTTCTCACCTGTAAGGATAAAAGCCTTTCCCTGAAGGTGCTCTGAGGACCTCATGATGTAACGTGTGCGATGCACTTGGCACAGTCCATGGCACACAACACCCAATACGTGTGAGAAACCGTTACTATGGCAGATCCAGAAACCGAATTATGACATGGGGCTTGGGCTGATGGCAGAAAGGCAAGTTCTGTCATACAGACTTTGCGTAAGAAAGGGTGGCAACACTTAAAATATTTTAGAACTATTTCTATCTCACATGGTTTAAATACCTTTGAAAGTTAGTAAACACTAAAAACTTGTCTAGCTAGAAGGATTTCTGATCTGATGAGTATACATAATGAATTTTAGGATTTAATTAGGAAAATAAGAAAGACCCATATCTCTGGCAGGTTGTCAGATTTTTGGAAGCTATATTTAGGTTAAGGGGAGCAATTCGATTCATCTACTCTTCAAACAGGGCAGGAAATAGCAGGCTGCGGTCATTTTGGGAGGCGGGCACGCCGTCTCCGATAATGGTCATGACCGTGGAATGTTAATGACACTCTGGAATGGCAGGACTCGGCCTGTGAACCAAGTGTTTTGAAACCCAGCTTCAAAGATCCTCGAGTTACTCCTCTCCCTGTAGTGGTCACCCGCATCTTAGACGCCAAGGTAAAGCAACACGACACACAAGAAAGCCACTGATTTTCGTCATAGTTCTGCTGAGGCTTAAATGACAAAGCTCAGGGGAACAAAACTCAAAAGCTCGTATGTCTAAAATGCCACGTTGCTCGGCTCTCACTGGCTTCGCCTTCCTTTCCTCCCTTCGTCTCTTGCTCCCACTATATTTCTGCTGAATCTTGTATAAATCTTTGGGTTTCTTAATAAATGTGTCATTTTTTTCAAACTACTGATAGAGTCAGGGTTTTCATTTCCTCGGCCAGGTGAGAGTTAAGTCCTCATTCCCTCCAGGAAGATACATGAAGCATCACCACATACCTGTGGGTAGATAAAGCCTGCCCCATACATGACGCTCCTTATGGAAGAGGGGAGAACCTCTCTGGGAATGAGACCCTCTGCGAAGATCATCATGAAGTTCCGAAGGAAGGTCAAGTGGAAGACTTGGAAGAAATTCATTACCAGAAAGAGGCAAAAGTTTTTCTGGGTCAGGATTTGTCTCATCTGTGAGAAGATGGAGGTCCAGGGGAGTTCTAGGTCACTTTCTGAGAAAAAGTTTTCCGTGGGGCTTCTTTTGGCCTCGAAGTGCCGCAGGTGGTACATGCCAGTGTAAAGGCTGACAGCGGCGAGGATGGCAATACCAACAGCAGCGGCCTGAAAATTGAGCAGAATTTCCAAGTTGTCAGAGAGGAGGCCACAGAAGAGGATGCTGGTGGAGGCCATGAGTGCGGCTGCTTGGCTAATTTTCATAAGAGGAAGCCGACTTTCGGGCCTAGTGAAAATCTCCACAAACAGGGCGCACTGGGCTTGCTGGACGAAGGTGAGTGTGCTGTCAAAAGCACATACGGACACCATCAGCTGAAGTCCACTGAGCCAGTCACCTTCGCTATAGGGTTTCCAAGGGAACCAAGGAAGCAGGAAGGCCAGCGCACAGAAAGGGGCACCATACAAAACACAGCTGTGGCGGTAGGAACAGCAGTTGGCCTTTGAGTTGCTGTGAAAATACCCGTTCAGGTTATTAAGAACATTCCAGATCATTAAAATTATCTAGGAAAAAAGAAAACACACACACAAGATGATTTCAGTGCAGTTTTTACAGATAAAGAGGACCCTGGATGTTTACTTAATGTGAAGAAATCCAGGCAGATTCATGAGAAAAAGCTCATTGCCCTACGAACCAGCAGGGGGTGTGACACATTAGTACCAGCAGCTCATGCCACTCAGAAAGCCCGTGTAGGCTCACTTCATCTCTGGGCATCGCTGTACTGGTGTGCACACAAATTCTTTCATTAAATCCTTAAAACAACCCTAAGAAGCAGGTACTGTTATCATCCCTGCTCTACAAATGAGGACACCAAGGCCCAGAGATGTGCTTCTTTAACCTGCCTGGCTAATAAACAACAGAGTTGGGGTCTGGGTCAAGCCCCTGGGAAGCACAGTCCCCAGAGCCTGTCCCTCCAGTGGTTACGCCACACGGTCTCCCTGCAAGGCACACGGGGCCACGCCTCAGCCCAGATGGCAGCCCACGCATGTACCATGGCACAGTTTTATGTAATTTCATCAGGAAAGGTTAAAATATCAGTGTTTGCCATCCAAGCCCACGAACTGAGTTACGATTTGTATGCACCGTGTGACTTTCCGAGACACAGAATATCTTAATAATGATTCTGTTCCACAAAAGTGAATTTTCCAGATGACCAAAGCTTATCCTTTGAACTCTGAAGCCTTTATGTTTTAAGTGACAGTCTCTTCCAGCCTCTCAGCTCCTGCACAGAGGGTCTTGGGCGTGGATGACCTTAACGCATCTCTGAGGCGGGTGAAGAATTGGCTCTTTGGAAGATCACAAAATGCACAACTGTGAGGAAGAGAAATGCTGTCCCAGGGGAAAGGACATGGAGGGTGACAGCTCACCTGGGCTTGGAAAAAGGCCACATCTGAAGTCTCGTACACATGCAAAAACAGCTTCACGTGGTAGAAGCTGAAGACAGAACTTAGCATTTCGGTCCCTAATATTGTCACAGAATAAGACCAAGAAGCGGGTTTTGTACTTAAAAGTGTCATTTTCCACACAGAGAGATTCTTCTTCCTTTGCTTAAAAAAAAAAAAAAAAAGGAAAACTGTTAAAATTCACCATTTGCATTCAATAGCTGTTGGGTGGCAAAATTCCACTGGATACTAGTTGATATAAATTAAATAAATAAAAGTCCCAAACCCCTAGCTGTGAAGAAGTAACCACGTTTAACACTTCACTTTCCTGTCCATTCACTCAACAATTTTCGAGAAGTTGCCAAGGACTTTAATCTGCATAGAGTGCCATGCTACTTAAATATATTTTCGATATTTCCTCTCACTTGTAAAAATGAGATTTATCCAATAGTTTGGATGCGCTTAAATTGTGTTTATGGCATTATCATCCTCCCTACCTGGGAAGGTGCAATAGAAAAAGAACAATGAGGTGACATCCTTGAGCTGAAGTCACAGAGGAGTTGAAGTGAGCCCTTCGCTTTAGTACACAGCTCTCCATTCAGCAGTATGGACGCGCTTGGGAAGATTTAGTCTTCGTTTCTCCCAACAGAATGTAACTTTGGCCCAAAGGACCATACCAAAGATGGATGTAGAAAAAAAAAAAAATCATCCTGGTCCTTGCTCTGATGAAAATGTCCCTTGTAAATCTGACCTATCTTCTTACCTTTTCAGTGACTCGAACAGGAAAAGGTTATCCAAGCTAGAAGTAGGTATAGGTTCGTCTTCCTTTTAATCTTGACAGAGTTTTCTGAAAGTGCCGTTACTTTCCTGTGTTGTCACTATCTTGCTGGAATATTGGGCCAGGTCTCCACTCTCTTACTGAATCAGAAAACAGACAGATATTCTGATAACTTGAGTGAATAATGCTTGGGAATTAAGCAGACCCTGCAATCTGTACTGTCCAGTTTCTTAGGGAAGGAAGGGCAAATCAGAGAGCATCTGGTTCAAATGATTGAATTACCTAAGTCCCTGAGCTTCACTTGCACAGGGAAGATCCAAGAAGATTGCAATTCTATGGCAAGTAGGGCCCCAGAATTATCAAAAGGGGTTATTAAACCCATGTGCAGACCAAGCATTGTCTGTAGACAGAATAAGGAATATTTTCCCACATGTGTACTAGTATTCTCACAATGTTTGTACATTCTGCTGTAATGAGAAAGTATAAATTTCATTTGTTTCAGTCATTATGCACAAACACTTGAAAAATACAAGTCCTATTATGTGGAAGTCAGCCAACATATCTGGCTTTTAAGATAAATTCTCAGATTTGAAAAAGCTGGGAACTGCAGGTCAAGATCTCACTATAGGGTGTCACTTTTGGCCTAAGTGAGAATAAGGATTGAGGATAGAGGTCACTGGGTTACCAAGAAGGTTCAAATCAAGGGAGTCAGGCTACATCCATGCCACCCTGAACAAGCCCGATCCCGTCAGATCTTGGACGCTAAGCAGGGTTGGGCCCAGTTAGTACGTGGATGGGAGACCACCTAGGAAGACCAGGTACTGTAGGGGTAAAACATAAAAAATAAGGGATTGTAAGCTGACAATCAATCTGTGAGGTCAACCAAGGGTTGCCAGTCCTTAAAAAAAAAAAAAATCAAGGGAGTCAGAAAAACCAAAAGCCAAGATACAAATTTAGTCCACCAAAATCTAGACTCTTCTTTTCCTTAGTTTTATTTCGGGCATGTTAAAACAAGAAGCATGCCGCACCTCCTGAACTGATTTATCATTAAGTCAGAAGACAGGTATTTATAAACGCAGAATTTTGCAAAGGGTCATAAGCTTACTGAGTCGAGATCCAGTCTTTTAAAGAGCATTTGAGTTAAGCATCCTCCCTGTCTGAAACATGTGCTCATAGGTTTTAAGAATGTTTATGAAAAACTCTAGGGCCTGAACTTCTCTTTGTTTACATATAGAGGAGGTAAAACCTTATTTCCATCTGCAAAAGAACTATCAATATTTTGCTTTGGATTATTGTCATCATAGTTAATACTCATTTAAGTATCAAGCTGAAAATCACCAATTTTTTTTTTAAAAAAGCTGCCACCATCTAAAGACTCTGCTTACCTGATTTTACTCTAACAGCAAAACCAGAGTATTATATCTTTACAACCAGGGACAAAGGACTTCTGGTTCCTCTTTACCACATGTTTTCTACCAAAGAGGTTAAATGCAGAAAAATGGCATGAGGATTAGGCTGGACAGGGGAATTATTAGATAAACACTTCGAACCCTCCTTTTAGAGTCGACTGGGGTGATCACTCACTAACCTACCACTAAACCAAGTGTTATTTACTATTAATGTCGCCTTAGAGGCTAGGCTGCTTGTGATACCTCCAAGCTGTGACTAAGTAGACCCTAAAAGGATGCCGGCGACGCCTCCCGGGAAGGGCTTTCAGCACTGAAAACCAACTTCTCCTTTTCGATGCAGTTTCGTTCACGCTTTTCCAGGAAAAAAAAAAAAAGAAAGAAAGAAAAAAAAAACGTTTCCCCAGAGAGTAGCCTCAAAAGAAGCCACTGATGATGGCACCGGAAGGGAAAAAGCCTGGCTTTATCCTTTTCTTTGCCGAGGTGACCTGTCAGCGACGCGAACCCGTCGGGACGCGAAAGCTCCGCGGCGGAGCGGCATCCCAGCCCGCAGGCCCCCTCCCCCGCCGTCCCCTCTGCCACCCCCGCGGCGGCCCCGGCCTCGGCGGACGGGCCTGGGGACACGGGGGCGGGGGGCGGGGAGGGGCGCGTCCGCGCGCGGACCGGCCCCCGTGACGGGGACGGCTTCCTGCCCCCTGACCCCACGTCTCCCCGCGGCGTCCCCGCTCTCCGGGGACAAGGTCGCGACCCCGGAGGGCACCGGCCGCGCCCCTCGCGCCGTTTCGGGGCGGGGTAAGGGGCGGGTTCAGAGGTCAGGGCACCGGCGGCGGCGGCCCCTCGCTCCCGGCCGACCCCGCACGTCCGCGCCCCCGGAAGGGCTGACGTCCGCGCCCGGGGGCCCCGGCGGGCGGCGCCGCCCCCACCCCAGACACGCACCCGCGGGAGCGACCGGGCGCCCAGGCGAGGGGGCGGGGCCCGGCCGCGCCCCTCCGCCTTTGCCCCGCCTTCCCGGTCTGCCCCGGCGCCCCCATTGGCCGCCGGCCCTCGAGGCCCGGCCCACCGCGGGCCTGCGCCCACACGCGATTGGCCCGTGCCGCTGCCGCTCCCCCGGCGGCGCGCCCGCGATTGGCCGAGGCGCCGCCGGGTTTGAACGGCCGCCCCGCCCGGGAGGGTCCAGCCGAAGTGCCACGTTGGGCCGCGCCGCGCGCCAGGAGCCGCCGGAGGCGCCGGGCGTTGGGGCGCGCGCGGCGCGGGCGGTCGGGGCGCGGGGCCGCGTCCCGCCGGGGCGGCTCTGGCCGAGGGCGGCGCGGCCGGCGCGGAGCCCGGGGCGGCGGGCGGGGCGGGGCGGCGCGGGCCGCCGGCCCCGGGCCCGCCGGGCGCGATGCTGGCGGGGGCGCTGGCCGACGAGTTCGAGCTGGAGGACGAGCCGTGGTACGACCCCCGGGACCTGCAGCAAGGTGAGGGCGCGCGGGGCGCGGGGGTGGGGGCCACACCTGCCGGCGGCCGCAGCCTCACGGCGGCCCCGCGCCCCCCCCACTCCCGCCCCGGGCCCCGCCGACCCCGCGGGAGCCCCCTGCCTGCCCCGCCTCCGGTGCGCAGAGCGGGGCCCGCGGGCCAGGGGCCGCCCGCGCCTGGAGAGCGGGGCAGGTGCGGCCCGGCCCGTCTCCCCCTCTCCGCCCGCCTCGCGGCCCCCGGCCTGGGCCGGCGGACCCGCGGGCACGTGACGTGGTGGCCGATGCGGGGCTCGGCAGGGCCCCGCCCCCCGCACCCCACGGCCCCCTCCACTGCGCACCCAGCCCCCCGTGGGTGAAACCGGCGCGCGTCCCGGCCGCCCGCCGTCCCCTGTCTCGGTGCTGCGGGGCGTCCCACCCCGAAACCCCTGGACAGCCCTCAGTTCCGAGCCGTTCTCCCCCCACCCCACCCCCATTTTGCCTATTCGTAGGAGGGAATTGCAATTGGGGGCGCAGGGCAGGCCCGGACACAGGTGCTCAGTTAACCCTGGCAGCGACAGGGGAGGCAGAAGTGGGCGCCCGCCCGCCCGTTAGTGGGGCCAGGACCCCACCCCAGACTGCAGGGCTCACTTTCTTAACCGCCACACTGAGTGCTGAAGAGTCCTTAGGGATTTTTTTTTTTTTTTTGTCCCAAGCATCTTCCGTTTCTACGATTCTTGTAAATCGACATTTTTGGCTCTAAGCTTGCACTGAAAATTAACATTTCGGTTAGTCTAATATTAAATGACCACGTTTTCCATGCTAACCTTGGATCTTGGGGGGGGGGCGGGGAAGGAATGGAGGCTTGAATGACTCATGCTTAGAAAAGGAAAATAAAATAAGCTCATCTTTTGCGGGAGGATGATTTCTTCATGTGCCCCGGACATCACTTAAACCAAAGCAGTTCTCCGTTAGGCTGGCGTATGTAGTCGCAGGACTTCGCTGCCGCATGCATTTTTGCCGTCATGCTCTCTGTGTCCACAAGACATGTCTGTCTCACATTTTAACACATCTTTCCGGAATTCCCCAGAAGGCTTGACGGCCTAGTTTGATATTTTCTGCAGGATTACTGTGACAGCCGCTGTACAGTTGCAGTATTTCCTCATAATTAAGCAATTTGTATAATCATAGCTAGATATTTTTCTTCCCTGCATTACGCAGCATAGATCTGTGCAGGCCTGTTTTTTGTTTTCTATTTGTTGTTGTTGTTTTTTTTAATCTAGCGTAATTCCTACACGTAATAGAAGCTGGGTTTTCGTATTTGTTGGACCGCACAGAGGTACTCACACTGCATTGCTCTCTCCGAGCAGGCACTTCCCCCACACTGCATGTCCCCCGCGGGAGGTTGTTAGGGACACCCATTCCTAGTATTTCAGTCTACTGAGAAGCAACTGCGGTGTGTTGGAGTTGCTTGTAGAACTGTTTAACCTCTGATCAGAAAGACGTCACCAGGTGTTCAACTTTAATGAAACCTAAAGAACACCGGTCCAGACTTCCTGCATGCCAGCCTGCAATTGGAGTTTGCTCTGTGCTGCTCAAGGGACTTTTACGTCCACTATCAGAACGGACTTTGACGTATCCCTGTACGTCATAAACAAATGTGTTGGGAAGGAATGGATGTGATATTTCAACAGTCATGACTTGTGAACATGACCTATAAAAAGCACGAAAGCTGCAGTGTGGATAGAAGAATGTCTTTGTCCCAATTTTGTTATGTGTTATCTCCTAAACTTCTAATGGATTTTAAAATTTGTTAGTTTCTCAAATATTTATCTACTCTATGCCAGGTATCCTTCTAGGCCCTGGGGCCACCACCAGAGAGGACAGGCAGGATCCTATACAACACATGAAGTTGAGGGTCCAGGAATCTGTTGACTAGAAAAGCCTAGAGATGCCGCCCCACAGTGCCTGGCACACGGTAGGCCCGTGGTCGATATTTGCTGCTGAACAAAGATTAGGAGCAGCACATCTGCTCTGTTCAATAGACTGATAAGCAAATGTGGGATTTTGTCAAGTGCAGACATCTGTTCGTTTTTTAGCATCCTCACTACGACCATATACCTCTTTTTATCACGTTGCTTTCACTACTGTGCTTCACAGTTGCTTTTTTCACACATGGAAGGCAGATCCTCCCTTCAGCAAAAAGATTGTGACTCGCTTTATTGCAATATTCACTTCATGGCGGTGGTCTGGGGCCAGACCCCCGACTTCTCTGAGGTCCGCCTGTATTAACTTGACTGAATGAGTCTTGTTGGCAGAGAGCTCCTGAGACAATTTTTAAAATCCTGTTCTGAAAGTCATAGAACTACAGTATTTTTTTTCTTTCTCAATAGTAGCATCATTTAAGTAGATTGAATCTTTTTATGAAAGTTCGCCGGGCGTTCTTTTTTAAATTAAAATTGCTGGAAAATTCCAACATCAGAGGCTCTGGTCTACCATCCGTACCTTGTTAGAAACACGTAGCTGTGTGTGCAGCCAGGAGAACACCCTTTGCTTTTACAGAACACTTTGATGGAGACTGTCTTTTGTTAGAGGGCTGAGCTGGCACAGGAAGAACAATGACACCGGTGTCTGTGGGCCGGGGCCTCTGTGCAGGTAGGATGGTGCTGGCTTTGAAATGAGAGCAAGGTGGGCAGGCTTCTTTTCTCCGAGACCAGCTGCCATCCCCATTGTCCTTGGGCAAGCCGTGCAAGCTTAGAATAAGGAGTCGGGTTTCTGCTATGTGCATCAGGCAATGAGATCTCGGTTTAAAGGAATCCTAAGATTCCCACTTTTCAAGAGGAGCACATTTTCCTGGTGTGGGACTAAGCTGCTGAATCACTGCTTGGAGGGTCATTAAAACTGACATCATTTTTCTTGATGTTTATATTCCGGTTTCTTGCTTTCCCAATTATAGTCACATTGGCAACGAGTTACAGAGAAGCAGCATCACCACATGACGCATGTGACTTCGTAATAGGAAGAACTTTCGGCCTTAATATTATTGAACGCCTGCCGCAGGCGACAGCCAACATGGGAATATGTTGTCCTCGTTTTGGAGAAAAACAGGAAGCTAGGAAAATATAATATCAGTGGGATTTAAGGCTTTCAGAATTCTGGAGGAAAGATCCTTTTAAAAAAGCCCTCTGGCTGCTGGAGCTAATTTTTTGCCCAAGGCCCAGGGCCGAGTGGAGCGTCTGTTTCACCCACACTGTACAGTGTTAAAATGGATTATTGTTACCTGCAAAGGCTGATTAGTGAAAGAATATTAAGCACAGAAGTATGGCCGGGCGATGGTTCTCAGGCCTTCAGGAGGTTGTGGTATTTTTAGTGCTGCCCAAGCCAGTTCAGTGGGATTTAGACAACACAGCCTCTTAGTGAAAATCCTCCTTGGAAAATAGATGAACAGACGCATCAGGCTTCAAAACTGTATTGTTGCCTTTTCTTTTGTTCCTTAATTTAAAACACTATAATAAAGGACATTGAATACCCTCCCGTTGCCCCCACTAATTACTTAGGAAACCTCTCGGGCTGACTGCCAGCTTTCGGCTCCTTTTGGTTAGGGAAGCCAGATGCGACCCGACAGGAAAGAAACTTTTTTTACAGACCAAAAAAAGATCCTTGTCCTTAGACTAACAGATGAGGTAACGTCCTCTTGTGCAGTGTGACTTCGCAGGCGCTTGCTTGTAGCTGATACGCACCTTGCCAGAATCCTATCCTAAACAGCTTGTGAAATATTCACACGGCTGAGGCTTGGGGTGGCCGGGCCAGGTGGAGCCCAGGACTGAGATAAGGACAAGGTCGAGTTGTTTCCTGGCCACCGTCCGCCACATGAGCCTGTGCCTGACACCTCTGCAGCTGCAGCCGCCCCTGGCTGGGTGTCGAGTGAGTGGCACAGGCCTCTTCACAGGGAGGAGGGTGCCCCAAGGTGGGGGTGCTGGCCTTTGCAGGGCGGGGTGCCTCACCCCTCAGGATTTGAAGAGCATCGTGCCCGCGTCCCTGTCCCTGTGTTGATGGGGATGGCAGAGTGGAGAAAGGGGGATGGGGTGTAGACCCCATTGACAGTGGTTTCCGTTGTGCCTGTGACTCGCCGTGAAGGTCTGATCAGGGCAGTTGGCACCTGAGTGCTTCAGTCGTCTCATCTGAAAAACTGGGCTAAGACCTTGGGAAGGGATGAATATTAATGTCTCTTCAATGACTGGAGCTGTTCGTAAAGGTTCTGTGTCTTGTGAATATGGATGTTATTTCACAGACTCGCTATCTGAAGTCTCAAGTTCATTCATAGGCACTGCTAATACTTAAGTCACGAGGGATTGTGTTTTAACACCTATCCACAGGGTACTGGTCTATTTTAATGGGTGTGAAATGTTTTCAAACGAGCGGGAGTAGCAGGCGGTAGGTTTTGTTTTTATTTCCCTAATGAGGGAAAACGAACCGAGGGGAACACTAATTATGGCCTGGAACGAACAGCCCCAGGTAACTTTTCTGTTACCGCCTCTTCTAGGTTAAGTTTTAATATCAGTGGTAACGAAGAGATGTTAAACCTTAGTCATCAGTCTCTGAAAATTAGGTGTAAAGATCCCATGTGGTGAGAGTCCCTGTTTTTATAACAAATGCTTTTTCAGAATGAATATTTGTATGACATTAAGTGACTTCCCAGGCGACTTCCCATTGTACTTAGAATAAACGCCACAGTGCTTGCCCCTGCCGCAGGCTGGCCGGCCTTGGAGCCCCTCTGACTTGTCCCCACCCCTGATCCAGCCTCACTGACCTCTCTAGCTTCTGTGATGCGTCCTTCCAGGGTCTCTATACTGGTTTTGGCTCTGCCTGGAATGTTATTCGCCTGGATAGGTCTAGTGGGGTCATTTATTCCATTCCTTCACATCTCGATTCTAACGTCACCCTCATCACATTCTCAATTCCAACCTCTCGTGTCCATACTCTCCCTGTCCCTCTCCCTTGCTTTACTCTTTTACGTCTTGCTTTGTCTCTGTAGCGCTTCCTGCTGTCATTTATTTTGTCATGCCATTTCTCCTAACGGAAGAGAAGCTCCATGAGGGCACGGAATTGTTTAGCTAAGTTCCTTCTTATATCCCCAGGGCCCAGAATGGTATCTGGTGTCAAACTCAAAAAGAGCCTAAAGGCTTCTCTAGAAATAAATGATTAAGATCTAGTCAACTGTCTTAGAGTCTGCGAACCAGACAAAGCACCAGGCAGTACCAGCCACGTTTGAAGAAGAAGGAGGAGCTGAATTTTATGGTAAACAGTACGTCCTTGGGACAATCAGTCCTGCATTCTTACCCCCTGGATAGATCCGAGGTGGCCACTCCCTAGATCAGGTGTTCAGGAACATTCTTTCCTCAGTCCTTCTGGGTAACCAGAGGGATGGACACCTGGAGGCCCCAAATACCTGAGGGCTGAGGCGGGGCTGGACGGCGCACCAGCTCCGTCCCCAGGCAGTTAGACTGGAGCGCCTGCGTCCTGGGCCTCAGTGGCCTTGCCTGCAGCGTCGTGACTCCATTTCCTTTCCTCGCTCTCTTCCTCTCTCGTGTTGTGGGATGCACGCACGCACACACGCAGGTGCTTATCACATCGCCCTAGGATGAGAGCGTGGAGAGAGCAGGGGCTTTGTCCATCCTACAGTTCAGTGCGGGGCCAGTGGCAAACCAGCTGTCACGCAGAGAGTTCCAGGGGCGTGGCCTGTGTCCTGCCACGCGGTGTGCCAAGTGCACCTTCTGCATTACTTCATTTGATTTCCATCTTATATTGAAGGCAGAGGCGTCTCTCCAGATGAAAATACTAAGTGTAAGGACCTTGACGTCCCTGCCTCAAAAGTGTTCACCTGGTGGACAGCTGCCAGGCAGGCAGAGTGGGCACAGACTGGCCTGCGCAGCTGTTTAGGGGGCATCTCCTTGGGATTCACTACGCAAGTGTTTGGTTCAGCTACCTGCTGAACTAGCATCCTTTGGCATCATTAAATTTTTATTTCTAGGGTTGTGTGTAATACAAACAAATCCTGTTTTGTGCTCATATATGCCGAAAGAGAAGGAGAGTTGAAAAATGCAATTTAAAATAGAAATATGGTTCTGTGCTAAATCGAAGGGCTGTATGAAGTGCTGACATGTAACTACCTTAAAAACCATCACTGTGCTGCTTATCTGGTTTGCTCATCCTGGCGGACATGAAGAAAAGTAGTAAAAAGGAGAGACCTGGGCAGTGTTCTTGTTACTAAGATAGTTTTCCTATCTTAGTTTTTCTTTTTTCACTAAATTTTTACCCTGAGGAGGCCAGGATCTGTAACAACACACTTTGACAGCTGCAGTAATACGTCCGCAGCAGCTGGATTTCATAGGCTGTTTTAAAAGTCTGCCTGTGCTTTGACTGGAGGGGCTGTCCAGGAAAGCAGACAGTCAGGATTTGAATAAGACCAGTTCCTTAGCAGGCAAGTGTGACCTTTGTCACAGTGCTGGGTGGTCCTAAACAGAGCGCATGTCCGGGAAGTCGTCGCACAGGTGGGGGGGTCAGGAGCACCTTGCTGGTGGGGCCCCCGTGACCTGACTCCTGGCAGAGCTCCATTCCCTCCCGGGCCTTCTAGCTTCCATGCGGCTCCGACTTAAAGTTTATACGCTGGGTTGGGGTTTGTTCACCTTACGCAAGGGCTGGGGTGTCTGAAATGCTGACCTGAGGTCTTCTGCATTGTTCACTTTCCTGCTAGACCTCCAGCTCGCTGCCGAGCTCGGGAAGACGTTACTGGATCGGAACACAGAGCTGGAGGATTCCCTGCAGCAGATGTGCACAGCCAACCAGGAGCAGCTGCAGGAAATCGAGGTAACCCATCAGCAGGGAGTCACACTGGGCGGAATGGCAGGACGTGGCCGTTGCCCCTGATCCTTTACCACTAACCTAGCACTTGCAATGAGGGGCGACACTTAGTTTCCAGCACCCACATCTTTAAGAGGAAGAAAGCTCAAGGGGCTGAGAGCTTGGTTTCTGCTTATGCTTTCTCAGCACCCAGGTCCAGGTGATGGAGGGTGCCCTCTCCACCTGTGGTGAAGTGCATTGGAGCCAGTGATGTAGGACTTGTCACTGTGTGAAACAAGACAAAGCTGTGAATGTTCTACTGAGTTTTTCACTTTTTTCTTTTAAAAATGAATGATGCAATATTTAAGATGTGCAAAGAGGTACAAGAGAATAAATAATGCGACAAGCACCTGTGTACCTATCACTCAGCTTAAGAAAGAAAACTGTCCACATAGTTGAGGCTCCCTGGTCACAGCTGTCCCCTTGTCCCCTGAGACAGCAGAACCAGGACCCATGTCTACATGCAGAAAGACGTAAAAGACCTTAGAACTGTGGCAAGACCTTACCGAGCTCTGATGATGTACTGAACCAGGCGCTAGGAGTTCAGAGAAGTAGTTATGTAGTTCTTCTGTCAAAATTACACAGATTTCAGTTTTTGAATACAAATAAACCTATCATCGAAAGTAAGGCAAATTAATCTCAGTATCTTTAATTTTACAGAGTAGCCCTAATTCAGTTACATACAGCAACCCTTTCCTTCCCAGGGATTTCGATTTGTGAATGTAGCCAGTGATGTTACCGAAATACAGTTTTATAACTCCAGGAAGGCATGTCTTGTAATGATATTGAAGTCACCAGCTACCATTTTTAGCACATTCAACATCAAAAAAGCATAGAACGTGCCATACCTGAAATTGAATTTACTGGTTAGGTTTGCCAGAAACCTAAAGATACAGGAAAACTCAGGCATTTTTAAGGTATTAAACTAGCCAGATGTCACACGCGGTTAGGGAACTCATTCCTGCTTTGGTTCCAGGACTTTTTTTCCATTCCTTGGGAGGTTTCATGGGTGGAAACAGTCTTAATACGTGGCTGGTGTTTTTGATGAAAGCACCTATGACTGAGTATACGGTCACTGAAGTTCTAGCAGATCTCCCAAGTGTAAGTGAAAAAGTGTGAGCATTGGCAGGATTACGAGAATGCCACTTATTTGTTACTATAGGAGGTCACAAACACAATTGCTGTATGACCCAAGTCCATTGTCTTTCTGCCTTTGTTTTCTGTGGTTTTGAGGATGACTAAACACTTAAGACAGATTACTGATGTCAGAAAACTTCAGAGCTTGTTAAGATTCTCCAAATCTACAAGGAACATTCCGTCATCTAATGTTTTCCATTAGAGGTTGCAAAGCCTAATGAAAATGAAGTGTCCAGTTCAGAGCATGATGACTAAGTAGATATAAAATTGAATCCCAGGAGCCCTCCTCGCGGCCCGCAGCGCTCTGGGTCATGGACCCAGGCGGCGTGGCACTCAGCATTTCCTCTTTATCCAAAGCCATGTTTTGGCTCAGGATGACACTGGCTTAGATTTCTTCTCCGCTGCTCCTGTTGCCTTTCTTCTCCTCCTAAATCGCTTCGTGAAAGTCGGGGTGGGGGGGTGGGATGACACAGGGAGGTCAAATGGCAGTGCTGGCCAAGCCCACTTTCCAGTCTGTGGCCTCCACAGACCCCCTGGGGCCATGCTGCCTGCTCTGTTCACACCAGTGCCACAGGTCGCAGCATGGACTTCTCAGTCTCTCCAGGGACCAGACAAACAGAGGGCCCATTCCCTACTGAAGGATGCCTGTGTGTGATGTACCTCTGAACTAGAACCTTCAAGAGCCCCCTAAACTTTATAAGGGCTCTTAGTTCAAACCTTATGTCAGTTTTTTTCTAAGTAAACTTTTTGTTAGATATACATGCTGAAGAAAGCACTAATCTTTAGTCTATCGTTGGATGAATTTTCATAAAGTAAACATGCCCATGCCACCAAGAGGCAGATAAGAAATGGGGACGTTATCAGCTCTTTCATTCACCACCCCTGCTGGCCAGCATCCTAATACCCTGTGTGTGTTTAGCCTGTTTTTACACTTGGCATGAATGGAATCACTTGTACAAGTTTTAAACGAACTTTCCGGAATGTTTACTAGGAGTTTTCTCGATTAGGAAAGTAATACATGGTGATTTTTTTAATTTAGAAAAATAGAGGTTGAAAACCAAAATGTCAGCTCTTATCCCACCACCCCAGAGAGATTTTAAGTGAGTCCAGAAACCAGTCCTGGATCACACCACTCACTCGTGGTGGGTGAGGAATAATGCAGAACCGGTGAAAACGCTAGGATAAACCCCCACACCGTGACTCATTGTGGGGACAGACAACTAGGAAACCGTCAAAGGGAATTTGTAAGTAGAACTACAAGTGTGCTTTCAAAGACAATGGGTTTCAGACAGTGTGATCGGTGTTTTGTTAGTCATTATTTTTAATGTAGAAAATTAAACTATTAGAAGGAATAATTGGCTTCAGAGATGCCTACAGCCCGTGTGACTTTCATCGTGTTAATGTGAGCAGCTAATTTTCCAAGAATCCAGAGCGGAGCCAGTGTTTCTCCTGGATGAGGGGAGAGCAACTTGGGAGAGTAATGCCATCTGACCCCCTCGGACACAATCCGATCCTGTTAAGGTGCCCTTCCATCTTTCATGGCTTCTCTGCTTGGCACCTGCCGTCCCCCCTGGGTGGCCCTCCCACCCAAAGGTTGTCTGGCCTTTCACGCCGTCCTTTCTTTCAGGACCTCATGTCTTTGGGAATTATAAAGCATTTCGTGCTTTCTTTACTACATTTATCAACAATCTGCTTTGTGTTATGCTTATTTCCCTATTTGTTTTATTCCCCACCCCCTCATTTTCCATTGCAACACTGAAGACTTTCTGTGTTTATGGTCTTCAGCACAGAGTAGGTAACTTGTTGAAATCAGCATCTTAACAGAGGACAGCTACATAGTTTACAAAGCACTTCCCAAAATTCCTAAACTGTGGGTTTCCACTCCTGTAGATATATACATTGTTGCATAGTTTATCCATGTTTTAAGAATTTTAGTAAAAGAATCTTAATTCTGAAAAAATCCTTTTCAATTACTGGAAAATAGATCTTAAAAACAATCCAAGCTTTTTATAGTGAGATTAGAGGTGATTTTTATTTTCATATTCATGCTCCCCCCCCCAAATTTTCTATTGAGAAATGTAATATTTTAATCAGAGTAAAGAGGTTTTCCAGAGGTAACAGGAAATATTTCTTCGGCATTGTGGCAGGTCATTTTGGTACTGAATTCAAAGGATTTGGGCTAAATCCTTAGTAGAAGGGTAATCCCAACACTGCATGCGAGCCAGATTTCCATTCCGTTGCCCGGGCATTTTTAGTTTGGGTTGTCTGTGCTCCCCTGCTTGCGAGGTCAGGGTCCTATAGTTGCAAAGGGATGTTAATACAGTCCTGCTGGCCTTTCTTTTTTAAACGTTTGCCTCAGGTGTAGGGTGGCCTGTTTATAGCTTTCGTGCATGATCTGAACCTTGTGCTGATAGTCGAGGTGGCCCTCTGTTCAAATTCCAAGACACGTGTGAGCTGGCCACACACTTCAACTTGGATGCTCTTGCCTGTAGGTGACGTGGCAAAGCGGTGTCTGACCATTTAGATAGAGCTCTGGGTTTCTGGCCTTGAGTCAGTACTTGCTGAGACCTAGCACTTTCTCTTTTAAGTTGCTGACCAGTTTAGACTCCTTTGCTAGGTAACCTGTCACAGGTTCTGGAGAAGGGAAGGGTTTTTCAGATTAGTTGTAATTTAAAAATAATAAGATTAAACTGCTACCACGTGCAGACAAGCTCCCTGCCATTCTTCAGATTGTCCTTCAAGCCAGTCCTCTGAGACCAAACCCTCGCAACGCCTTCCTGATGGTTGCGTCGGGTTTCTGCGTACTGATGACGGGGCTTACTGCTGTTTTCCAGAGAGCTGTGTTTGTTTGCATTCTGACCTGTTGCCTTTCTGTGGGCCATAATTCTGCCCTGAGCATCATGTCTTTAAAAGGGGCAGCAACTTGGGACCCACATACCAGCTGGTAGGGAATAGTAAATGCCCCTCAGGTGCTGGGAAGTACCGTGGCATGGGAACACGTACAGGGAAATGATCCATAAATGGGGCAGAAGGGGGGAGAGTTAGTGGTCAGTAGAGCCTTTTCCCAAGAGGGCTACAGCCAAAGCCACCTCCAAACCTTTCAGCCTCCACCTGGCAGCAGGCCGAGTTGCACGGAGCACAGTAGGCCATTGTGAAAATAGGTCTAGAGATAAAGTGCCGTTTTTTTAGCCAGTATTTTTAAGTCCCTACTGTGCGTCAGAGACTGTGCTAAAGAGCCTGGGTATGTTTGCGGGCCCCTTGTTCAGTGCCAGACCATGATGTTAAGTGGGTGGTCCAGTTGTTCATTATCGTGTTAAGTGTTTTGAGGTCCGTGGATGGAATCGAGGGGGTCTGGCGAGTTTGGATGCAGGGAAGTCACATCTTCATCTCAGAGTGCCTTGGGGGAGGGGCTGCTTCGGACAGGATGGTGAGAAGGGCTTTGGAACAGGTGATGTTCGAATGGAGGCCTAGCAGGTAATGGGGCACCTGACCTTTCTTTGTCTTTTTGGTGGTCTAGGGTGTTCCCTTCAAAATGCACACGACTACACAGGGAGTCTGTTACTGAGTGCCGGTCGAAATGTTGAAAAATAAATGTGTGATTGGTAGTGCGGGTGTTTCTTTACAAATACATTAAATGCCAAGATCTAATGCCAATCCAGAAAGTACTGTAATTTCAAATAGCGACGAGTGTAATTACTAAGATTTTTGCAGCCTATCCGATTTCTGTCGGTGATGAAACCCCTCGTACCTCCGGAGGTGTGTCGCCTCCATCCGTAATCGCAGGCAATGCTGACTTTCAGGCCAGGTGGGACTTGGCCCGTGTCGCATCCACAGACCCTCTCCGTTCTGCCCATGGCCCCCCAGGTAACTGCTGGGTCAGCCACAGCCAACCAGGAGGACGCACCCTTGGGAGAGGGACAAGTGGGGCGAAGGCCTTACAGGAGGGGAGCATGTCCGGAACGATGAGGTCAAAGGTGGCCCCAGGGTGAGGTCAGGAAGCCCCAGCAGCCGACAGGCGAAGCTGGAAACCCGCGTAGGAGTCAGCCTGGGAGATGTCAACTGTGAGACGTGAGATGATGTTAAGGAATTACTGTGGGGGGTTTTCAGGTATGATGGCGATTGTGGTTAAAATTAAAAGTCTTATCTTTTAGAAATATATCAATATACTGGAGTTAAGATGCCTTAGATCTGCTTTGAAATGACTGGAGATGAGCGTAGAAGAGGACTGGGTAACGTGCTGTGCGGGTTCATTCAGCCACTTCTCTGCATTTGTGTGTGTGTGAAACTGTCCGTAACAGAAAGTTAAAAAATGTCGTAGGTAAGATTAGCCATCTGTGGAGTCAGTATTTGAGTGGACCGAGAATTGGGGAAGACACAGTGTTAGGTGACTAGGATGTGATTTTAGGGAATTAGGATTCTAAGAACGTATCAGAATGTAGCAGGTGCAGCGTGCTTCTGCAGTGGTCCGTGTGCGGCCTACTCTTGGTGATGCTGCAACTAAACAAGTCCTAAAGATGGGAAATCATGAGCTTGAGCGGAATCATTTTTTAAGCATGAAAAATAAATGTAAATATCTTGTAATATTTTTCTACTGATTACATGTTGAAATTATAATATTTTGGATATTTTACATTATTGAAATGTATTATTAAAATTAATTTTATCTATTTTACCTTTCTTAATTGGTAATTTAAAGTACATTATGAGGTTTCCATTACCTTTCTGATGGACCGTATTCCTGCATGGAAACTTAAAAAATTTTTTTTTATTTTTTGATTAGAGTTGATATTCAATATTCTATTAGTCTCGTGTGCAGCACAGTGGTTAGACATTTACATAACTTATGAAGTGATCCCCCTGATAAGTCATCAGCCACCTGCCACCTGCCAAATGCAGTAATTATCAGTGTTATTGCGTGTATCCCCGTGAGGGGTTTGTGACTGCCCGTTTGTACTTCGCGATCCCACCCCGCCAAACCCCCTCCCATCTGGCAACCATCAGTCCTCTGTATCTCTGAATCTGTTTGTTTTGTTTGTTCATTTATCTTGTTCTTTAGGATCTACATCTAAGTGAACCCACAGGGTATTTGTCTTCCTCTGTCTGACTTATGTCACTTAGCATGACACCCTCTAGGTCCTTTCATGTCACAAACGGTAAGATTTTGATCTTTTTTATGGCCAAGTAATACTTCACTGTGTATATGTACTACATCTTTTTTACCTAGTCCTCTATGATGGACACTTAGGTGGCTTCTATTTCTTGGTTATTGTAAATAATTCTGCAGTGAACATAGCAGTGCATATATCTTTTCAAATTAGTGTTTTAGATTTCTTTGGATAAATACCCAGAGTGGGATTGCTGGGTCATATAGTAGTTCTATTTTTAATTTTTTGAGGAATTTTCCTACTGTTTTCCATAGTGGCCGTACCCACCTGTAGTCTTACCAGCAGTGCACAAGGGTTCCCTTGTCCCCACGTCCTCACCAGCACTTGTTTTTTGGTTTATTGATGTGAACCATCCTGACAGTTGTGAGGAAATACCTCATGGTTTTAATTTTTTTTTTCTGTTGATCAGTGAGGTTGAATATCGTGTTATGTGTCTGTTGGCCATCTGTGTGTCCTCTTTGGAGAAATGTCTTTTCAGGTCCTTAGGCCATTTTTTAATTGGATTTTTTTTTCGGTGTTAGGTTGTATGAGTTCCTTATATGTTTTGGATATTAACCCCTTATCAGATATATCATTAGCAAATATCATCTCATTTGGTAGTTGTCTTTTTTTTTTGATGATGGGTTCCTTTGCTGTGTGAAAATTTTTAGTTTGATGTCCTCTGATTTAGTTTTTCTTGTTTCCTTTGCCCAAAGAGACATGTCCAAAAATATGTATATATTATAAAATATTATAAAATATATATATATTATATAATATATATATATTTCTAGGAGTGATGTCAGGGAATTTACTACTTGTTTTCTTTTGGGAGTTTTATGGTCTTGGATCTTAGGTTTGAGTCTTGAAGCCTTTTTGAGTTTATTCTTGAATATGGTGTAAGAAAGTAGTCTAGTTTCATTTTGTTTACATGTATCTAACTTTCCCAGCACCATTTTTTGAAGAGACTGCCTTGACCCTATGGTATATTCTTGCCTCCTTTGTCACTGATTGATTGACCATCTTGGTATGGATTCTGTCTTTAACTTTGGGCATTTTGATTGTGTCTTGGTGTGGGCCTTTTGGATTCATCTTGCTTGGACTCTCAGCACTTTCTGGGCTTGTACGTCTGTTTCATTCACCGTGTCAGTGTTCAGTCATGTCCTCGAATAGGTTTTAAATCCCTTGCTCTCCCTCTCTTCTCCTATGGGGCCCCTGTTATGTGAATGTTGGGATGCTTGATGTTATCCCAAAGACTCCCTAAACTATCCTGATTTTTTAACTTTTTTCTTTTTGCTATTCAGATTGCGTGTTTTCTGCTACCTTGTTTTCCAAATCACTGATCCAGTCCTTTGCTTCATTTCATTTGCTCTTGATTCCCTCTAATGTAGCCTTCATTTCAGTTACCATCTTCTTCATCTTCTACCGCTTTTTTGTGCTTTCTGTCTCTGTTAAAGTTCTCACCGGGATTCTCTACTCCTCTCCTAAGTTCAGTGAACAACCTTATAACCAGTGTTTTGAACTCTGCATCTGGCAGACTGGTTGCCTCCATTTTGTTTAGTTCTTTTTCTGGAGCTTTGTTCTGTTCTTTCATTGGGACATATTTCTTTGTCTTTTTATTTTGGCTGCTTCGCTGTTATTTGTTTCTATATACTAGGCAGGGCTGCTATGTTTCCCAGTCGTGTAGTAGGTGTCTCCCCGGTCACCCAAGCTGGTGCTCCAGAGCTGTCCCTTGTGTGGATTACGTGTGCCCTCCTGTTGTGGTTGAGCCTTGATTGCTGTTGGCACGGCAGTGGGTGAGGCTGACCCTCAGGCTTCCTGGCTGTGAGGATGGCTGTGACTCTAGCAGATGATTTGTTGTGTGGGGGCAACCTCATAGAGCAGGAGTTGCTGTAGCGGGGTGCAGGGGGCTGCAGTCCACCCTTTGGGTATGTCATTTGTGGCACTAACTGGATGGTGCTCTGGTGGGATCTGAAGCTGGTTGCCGAGAGAGTTGTTTCTCGGGTCCCTTGGTAGGGGCCCTGGTGCAGGCCAAGGTCAGTCGCTGCCTGTGCCTGGCCCAGGGCCACCTAATAGGAGCTCCACAGTGATCTGCTGTTGGTAGCTCCCTGTGCTGGGCATGCAGGCACCTGGGAGAGGCTGCACCGCAAATCGAGGCCAGCTGCCATTAGTGCTGAGCTTGAGGCGGCTTAACCAGAGGTCCACGGCTTGCCCAGGCCAGTCGCTGCTTGCTTGGGGCTTGTGGACTTTGGAGAGGTGTCATGAAATTCCCCACCAAAGGCCGAGGCCAGCTTCTCGTGAGAACGGCTACTGAAAGCGGTTACGGCTGGTGAGGTGGGGTCTCTGGGAATCACCAGGGTCGGGTGGGGTGAGTGGCGTTAGCCAAGCCGATGGGGACCCAGATTTGGTGCCGCCTGTAAGCTGGGTGGGGTCGGGTTCGCAGAGGAGCAAGGGCACTGCCAGCACTTCAGCCCCCAGCGAGAGCTGCCCCTCCAGCCCTGAAGCCAAATGGATCCTCCCTTCTCCGGAGCTCGGTGGGTCCACGCGTGGGCCCTTTAGAGATCACCTGGGACTCCCGTTGCACTCAGTCTCACCCAGACAGACTGTCCGCTGATTTCCAAGGTCACCTGTTGTCAGGGCTCCTCTTCCTGGCACTGGTGCTCCTGGCTGGGGCCTCTCACTCTCCCGGGGGAATTCTGCAGCCAAGATGTCCCTCTCGATTCTAAACCACTACACGTGGGTGTGGGGCCAGCCTTAACCAGGCCTGTCGTGGCTGCTTTTCTGTATCCTTTTTATAGGTGTTCTATTCACCTCGACCCCAGGTGGTTCCCAGGGATGAGCCGTCTGTGCTCTAGCTGTAACTTGGATGTGGTCTGGGAGGGGAGCACAGCGCCAGCTCCTCCACTGTCCTGACGGGAAACCGGGGACAGCTCTCAATCCCCATCTCATCAGAGGACAAGCTCAGGTGGTACAGAGAGGCCGGACATGACCTTGTCCGTTACCAAGAAGCATGTTTACCCATGCGGGTGCTTATGTCTCCTAGACCCAAGAGAAAGATGTCGGGCAGGGGGTTGTGGGGGCTTCCAGGATGGTCCGTGTCCAAGATCAACACCGCTTTAGTGTGATCCGTGGACCACTTATGCTAACGTCATCTGGGTTTTTGCTAAAAATGCAGAGTCCAGGCCTTACTCTGGTCTCACTGAATCAGAGTTCTAGGGGTAAAGGACCCTGGCTCCTATACTTCCATAAATCCTTTAGATGAATCTTAGCACGTGTAAGATCTGGAAACTGTACATGAGCAGTTTACCAGACGCCATGCCGAACGCCCTACGTATATTAATGTCACAGCAACCTTACGAGGTAGGGATGAGGAAATCTCATCTTAGAAAAGTTAAGGTAACTTGCCAAGGTCATCCAGTTAGAAATGGCAAAACCAGACTATAAAGCAAATTCTCATCCCCAAACCCATGCACTTAGCTGCAACACCACCGCCGCCCAGCGGGCCGTCGGTTTCCTCTGACCCTTCGCCCACCACAGGCTCCCGTGGCAGCTGGCCTCTCATCTGCCCCTTGTGGGGCAGGTGTGTCCTACAGAGGAGGTGGCTCCTCCGGTCACCGGGAGGGACAGCTCCTGCGCTACACTGATGCTTAGTGTCTGTGCATGAGCCGCCGCCACCTTTCTCGCTGCTGTGAATACGCCCCAAGGAGCCCTAGAGACCTTACACTTGATGTCGCGTGGCTGGGAGCATTTCTGCAACCATTATATGTTTTCCTGTGATTCTAAACCTTTGTTCCCATCTAGTGTTCCTAAGAGATGGGACACTTTTCTGTCGGTGACAGGAACCTGCTGTGACATGGCCAGAGGACAAGCATAAGGGCCTCCTCCCACAGTTCTGGAACAGCTTCCCCAAGAGACTCACGGTCGGTATCCAAGGGACCAGAAGCCGGTGGGTCCAGAGTGACTGGTCCCAGACTGTGCAGGGACCGCGCATGCGTGCTGCTTACCTCCCTTAACGCTGCTGTCCGCAGGGTAGGTTCTGGCAGGTCCACGACCCTTCCGTGCCATTCCAGACCCAGAAGGCTCTACAGAACGAGATCGTTTTCTTAAGTTTGAAGATTTGGGGGCAACTGACCCTGACCTGAACTGATTTGGGGCCGTTTACAGCCTTTATCCTCACTTCTGATCCAGAAATGTTAGTGCTGTTTGTCTTTCTAAAATGGGAAGAATTTTCCAAAACACTTTTGGCCCTACGGGTGTCAGATGAGAAAGCTGAAGTTATGAGAGCCATTTGCTCAACGCATCACCCCCGAAAGAGGGCACAGCTCTGCCACACTGCCACTTAGCAAGCCCGTTGGGAATCGCTTATCCCATTGTTCGAAAGAAGTCGGCTGGCTCCTCCGGTTCTCTAAAAAGCCTGGAGGAAGGTGCTTTCAGAGCCCTCTCTGTGGTCTCCTACGTTTGATCCTTGGTAATGCTTCAGACGTCCCCTTCCTCTTTGTCTGGTTGCGCCCAGGGGAACAGTGTGGCTTCCATGTGGAACAGACGCTGCCTAGTGTCCTCGGTGGGGTCAAGCAGGGAGTCAGGGTGACTGAACCCCGCGGCGTCAGGGTTCACATGATTCCCCTTCATACCTGGACGTTTAGAAAGCAGTGTCAGCGCCAAAATAAACCATCTGGCAGCTTTTTCACAAATAAGGAGGGTCGTGGTGATAAATAACTCTCGCAAAACTGAAGATACCAAGAATCTTTGACGCGAACTCAAGCATCTTTCTGGTTAGATCTTATTTTTCTTTCTGTATTTTGGTCCAGACTGGCTTACTCAGAGGAATTTGTTTCAAGTGAAAAATTTTCTAAAATTTTCCACTACAGGCTTTCTTATTTCTGTGAAACAGGATGTTTTTGCTTAAACATCGATCACGTGTTCCATGCTTTTTCTCGTGGGGATTGTTATTTCTCACTTTAGATTTTCCTGTCGAATGTGAACCTTATTTTTGCACGTTGTGTGCTTTGTAAGATCCGACCAACCTCCGCGATACACAGGATGTTGGTAACCTTGAGGGAAACGAAGCACATAGATCATGGCCTGTCCTCATTTCCTGTTAAAGCAAGTCGTTTAATTGGGGTTTAAAGCTGTTCTTTTTGTAAAATAGACCTGTGGTCTTGTGGTCTAATAAAATTTATATATTTGCTCTTTGTCCCCAGTTCCGGGCCCAGAGCTCCTTAAACCCTTGGAATTTCCTGAGTGACAGGATGGGGACTGGTTGCCAGAGGGAACTGGCCATGGGATTAGAGGTTTAGACCGATCAGCCCAGCCCCCAGCCTCTGGGGAGGGGGCAGGGACCGGTGAGCGAGTCGGAGCACCGAGTCAGAGCACCAGGGGCCGTTATCAGTCGTGCCGATGTGACCAGCTCGCAGCAGCCGGGAGGGTGGTGCATATGGCCGGGGCACCCACTGGTCGTCTGCCACTCCTCCCCTCGCTGTTCCCGACGTGCAGCCTTTGTAAACAAACGAGCAAACTGTACACGGAGTCTTTCCCGCCTTCTCTGAGCGTCCCAGTGAACCGCGGACCCCGAGAGGAGGTCCTGGGACCCCCAGATGCCAGCCACTGGCCGGAAGTACGGCTGGCCCCCGGGACTTGGAACTGGCATCCGAAGTGGCAGCAGTTCTGTGGGACTGAGCCCAGCGGTGCTGGGGACACTGCGGGTGTCGGGTCACGCGTGACCAGCGTCTTCTCTTCCAGTACCTGAGCAAGCAGGTGGACCTGCTGCGGCAGATGAACGAGCAGCACGCAAAGGTGTACGAGCAGCTGGACATCACGGCCCGCGACCTGGAGGAGACCAACCAGAGGCTCGTGGCCGACAGCAAGGCTTCCCAGCAGAGGGTGCTGAGGTGACTCTTCAGGACTGCATAGGGGGCCCCAGGGGGTCATGGGGAATGAAGTCCGGGGCCGTGGGGGCATCGGGTGAGGGCGGATTCCCGTGGAGAACAGGGGGACCGCGTCGCAGGCCTCTCCAATGCAGAAAGCCCCGTGTGAGGGGTGGGCAGCTCATCTGCCCTCAGCTTCGCACGCCAAGCAGTGACCGGCCTCTTCTGTCCCGCACAGTCTGACCGAGACGATCGAGTGCCTGCAAGCCAACATCGACGAGCTCCAGAGCCAGGTGGACGAGCTGAAGTCGTCCGGCCAAGGGCAGGGGGGCCAGGGGACGAGTGACCAGAAGCCGGCACCCAGCTTCTCGTGTCTGAAAGAGCTGTACGACCTGCGCCAGTAAGAGCCGGGGCCCTGGGCTGGCGGCGCTCTGAAGGGCGCGTCCTCTCCTGTCTCGCGAGCACTCCTTTCCACGCCTTTAGAGTGTTCAATCTTAGTTTGAATGAGATGCGTTACTTCTGATGGAGCACAGATCCGGGGTCACTTTCATATCAGAGCGAAAGAAAAAATTGAAATTTCAGTAAAACAAAACCAGAGGCAAACAGGTTTCTCTGCCTCCAGAGATGCCTGTGCAATTGAGACTTGGGAGACGGGCTTTTCACGAGGACCGTTGGCTGGGCACCCGTCGTGCAGACAGGGCGAGTGGCGGGCACGGCAGACGCAGCCCCTGCCCTCGGGAGCCTTCTGCCCGCGAGGGCGGGGAAGCAGATCCACGTGCTTGCACACACCCCACCCAGTCGCCAGGGACCCTGAGCAGGGACGAGCCCTGCATTTGGTGGTGGTCACCCCCGGCGGGGCACCACGGGCTTTCCCCAGACGCGGTACCAGCGAGTCCCCGAGGCCGGGCAGACTCTGCTGTGGGCGAACCTGGCGGCCTTCCTGGCGGAGTCGCTCCGTGCCGGGTCCCGCCATGGCTGCTCATTGTGAATCACAGGGACAGCTGGGAAAAGCCCCAGGGCCCCTGCCGACCAGCCAGGCGGGAGCGTGTGGGGCCGGGGACCACTGGGCACCCCGAGTCCCCTGAAGGGGCCCGTGCGAGGGCCAGGTGTGGGCTGGCATTCTGAACGTCTCAGTGACTTCCCACACGTTTCACTCGCCGCCTCCCACCCGTAGTTCCGTCAGGCTTTGAGCCGTGGCTCTGCGGAGCCATCAGCAAAAAGTCGCTGTCCCAGGCCCGGGGAGATATGTAGCTGGGAAAGCCATCACCCCCCTCTCCCCGTCCCCAGCGGACCCGTGTCACATGTTCTCTCCTCGTTCCCCCAGGCACTTCGTGTACGATCACGTCTTCGCGGAGAAGATCACCTCCCTGCACGGCGGGGACAGCCCGGACGCCGCGGAGCAGGTGCGTCTGCAGAAGGCGGTGGCGGCGCTGCGGGCGCAGCTGCGGCTGGAGCGACAGCAGCGCGCGGCGCTGGAGGGGGAGCGCGCGCAGGTGCTGGCGGAGAGCGGCGAGCTGGCCCGGCAGCTGCGGGCAGCGGGCGCCTGCGAGGCCCGCGTGCGGGAGCTGGAGGCCGAGGTGGCCGAGCTCCGCCAGGCGCTGCGGGCGCGGCCCCCACATGCGGCCGGCGCCGAGGACCTGGCGCCCGACGCCCCGTTCGGCCCCTTCAGGGGCCCAGGCCCCAGCCTGCTGGACGAGGTGCTCCTGGCAGCGCCCGACGCAGCCCGGAGGCCCCTCAAGCGCAGCAGCAGCGAGACGGCGCTCAGCAGCCGGGCGGGCGGCGACGTCACCACGGGCCACGAGGACACCTGCGCCCGCAGGGCTGAGGCGGTGCAGCCGCGCGGCGTGTCGCTGCTGCAGGAGCTGGACACGCAGTACAGCGCCCTGAAGGCCAAGTACGAGGAGCTGCTGCGCAGGTGCCAGCGCCAGGACGGCGCGCTGTCGCCGTCGCTGTCGCACAAGGCCGTGCAGACGGCCGGGGCTGGGGCCGGGGCCACAGCCGGCCCGGAGCCCGCAGGCTCGCCGGGCAGCACGCCGCCGCCCGAGTACAAGGCGCTGTTCCAGGAGCTGTTCAGCTGCCTCAGGAAGAGCCAGCAGGACATCGAGGCACAGAGGGCCAGGGGCCGCCCTGGCCTGCAGCCCCCAGCCTAGACCCGCACGCACCGCCGCTGGTGGCCCGGGACGGTCGCCTCGCGCTTTGCTCGCTTCGCCAGTGCACGGCCAGGAGGCCAGATGCCGTGGGGGCCAGTCCCCATCCAGCTCCACTCAGCCCCTCAGCAGGTGCAGGCGGGGACCCCGGCCTCTGGCCAGCGCACTGACAGGCCGTGAGGCAGGGAGAAGCCCCCGCAGCTGTGGACCCGTGCCCTGGAGACCGAGGTCTGGGCTCAGCACTGTCCACGTAGCTGTGGGGGGCAGGGCGGCCGGTGGGGACCGCAGGCAGCACCGTGCCCACTGGCGCCTGGCGTCACGTCTGAATTCCCTAAGGGTGTCCAGGGAAAGCAGGGTCCCGGTCCATGAGGTGGCGGTACCTGAGGCCTTAGTGTCCTTCCCTCTGCCGCCATCTGACTTAGCTGTGGCCGACAGGCAATCCAAACAGAGCTGACCCCGAGCACCCCGCTGAAAGGGGGACCCCGCTTTAACCAAAGGCAGCTGGTCAGCGTCGCCCCCACTGGCCTCCGCCCCCACACTGCGACGACGTCGTCACGCAGCCTGGTGGCTGGGATGGGCAGACAGGTCCCGCTCTCCCTTCTTAGATCAAACCGGGGGGACAGATCGGCTTCCTGACCCCCGAGCCGGCAGAGCTGGCCGACCCCCGCCGTCCTGTCACCTCTGCAGAAGCCGCTCCCTGTCGCTCTTAACACTTAAACAGCATCGACGTGCTGGCCAGGAATACGCTCGTCCTCTCACCTGCAAACTTTAATTTAAAACTATTTAAGAAAACAGGTTCCAATAATTGTATATATTTTTCTAAAAACCAAATAAAACTATCTGTGAAAGCGAACAAATGGACCTATCGCGGCTTATTTCAGGCGTAAGCCACTGCCCCGTGTGACCACCGTCCACTGTTTTCCTCCCGCGGTGTCTCTGGCAGGAGCGACTGAGGTTTTCCCCGTTTCTTCTAAGCAGGCCCGGGGGGTTGGGTAGTGTCACCAGGTCAGTTCACATCAAAGGTGTTTGTTAAACTGTGTGACTGAAAAACGTTTTCAGATTGGGGGACTCCATCGTTCTCGCTCTTTTAGAAGTGTCATCTGGTCTGGTTCACAGCGTCTGATGGATCAGCTGAGTCTCAGGAACGTGCTCCTCCAGGTGCAGGAGAGAGACCTCTAACATTCACACGCGCAACGGGCACTGGACCTGAGCAGTTTTGCTTTCGGATTAAGTCAGACCGGGTGGGGTGTGGCTGCTCAGGCAGCACGGAGAGTGAGACCGGCCGTCTGTCCTCCCCAGAACCCACGCGAGCCGCTTCTCACCCGTCCTGCCACACGACTGCTGAGCACACGCGCGTTTGCACCACCCGCGTGTCTGCTCCTACCCGCGCCGGACCGTGTGCCTCTGAAGCGCGTCTCCCTGTGACAGCCAGGCCGAGTGCGCAGACGGACGCCCAGGCCGGCCCATCTCAGCCCTCCCTGCCCAAACGCACGCGCCGACCACCGTGTGCACCTTTGCACGTTCACGAGTTGAGGTATCTCCACACGGGAAAAGTGCCGTGTGAATACGGGACTGTGTGCACACGCGTGTGCGCCTCGCTGGGCGGTGCTGTTGAGGGAAGAGCAGGTATCTGGAGGCAGAGGAGGAGGGAGACGGGAGAAAGGGCAGAGGCTGAGACCCGGGGAGAGAAAGCTGAGATGAGAAGTGATAAAAGGGTGAGGGGAAGGAGCGGGGGAGGGAAAAGGTACTGGGAGGGAGAGACAGCGGGAGAGGAAGGGCGTGCGCTCGGGTGGGCTGTGGGTGGGCCCCGGGCTCCCTCCCCCCCCCCTCTGCCCTTGACCCCCACCAGCTCTGGGCCCCCAGCCTGGGAGGGCGACCGCACACTGGGCCTCCTCGTCCAGCGAAAGCCCCCGAGGCAGCAGCGAGATCGGGGTCTTAGCTGGGTCCAGCCTTTCCAGCATGGCGAGGGGCCTTCTGCCCGTGGCCCGCTGTCATTCCACGGGGTCGCTGTGGGGGACGTGGTCTGCGTGGTCCAAGGGGGTCGTCACTGCGGTGCGTGGCTGGCAGCTCTCGCTGGGTCGTGTTCAGCCCTCTGCCGCCTCGGTTTCCCCGTCCGGTGGTTCTGGTCATCACTGAGTGGACGTGGAGTGGCCGTCACGGCAGAACCATCCGTCCCATCCATCAGCGTTCGCTCCGCGCATCCGGATAGCCTCGCTGGGCGCGTGAATGCTCCTAATGGCTCATCTTCTTGCTGTTTTACTCGCGTGTCTCGGGTCTCATGACCGTCTGATGGCAGGTCTGTCTTGTCTGCCGCTCGTGCAACCACCTCTGCCTCCTTTCGGTCCCTGGTTCTGCGGGGCCTTATTCCGTCCTGCCTCTTTCACACTGTTAGGGCCTTCGGGTCCAGCGTCCGGCTGGGTCCCGGGGTCCCATCCATTCTGCTGATCTGACTTTCGACGGAGAGTTTAACCCGTTTACACTTGATCACTGACGAGGGAGCTCTCCTGTCTTTGTGCTCTTTGTGTTTACCTGCCTTTTAGCTCTGTGTCCTCCATTTCTTGCTTTATTGTCCTTTTTTGTGATTTTTTTGTGGCGATGTTTACGACATTCAGTTTAAATTCACATTTCACTTCCTTCCGTGCATATTCTAGCTATTTTCTTCACGGTTGCCGCGGGGACTACGTTGAACATCCTACAGGGACGGCGCTGATTTGACTCGCCCCAGCGTAACTTCATTAACAAACTCAGATCCTTGACGGCTCCGTCCCCGTCCTTTCCATTGTCACGAAATTACCTCTTGTGTATCGTATACCCAAAAAACACAAACCGAGTTTTAAAAAGTCGTTTAAGTTACGCAGGAGATTCAGAGCTACGGACCAGCGCTGCAGAATGCCTCTTTACACCAGTTTTCTCAACGGCGCGTCTCCCACGTCACGTGCAGAACGGAAAGCAGCTACAAACAGTCTACCACCCGCCAGCCCTGAAACCGCCCGGGGTTTCTTTTGTTTTGTTTTTTTCCTTTTAGCACTTGGAACAGATCAGACGGCTGTCTCCTGCCCTCCGAAGCTTCTGGTGAGGAATCCGATGTTACTGGCGTCACTTGTACGTGATGCTTCCCCTCCGCTGCTTTCGGGATTTTACCTTTGGCTTTTGAAAGTTCGATGACGATGTGTCTGTCTCGTTGGGTCCCTGAGTTTATTTGGAATTTACTGAGCGTCCTGGATGCTTATATTCATGTCTTCATCAGATCTGAGCCGTTTTATCCTCCAGGTAAGCTGCTCCTCCTCCCGTCCTCTGGGTGCTCGTCTGACGGTGTCTGACAGGGCCGGGCCGTGGGCTCTGTTCACTGCTTCAGGCTTGTCTTCCTGTTCCGCACACTCAGCTTCCACCCTCCTGTCTTCCGCCTGTTCAGACTCGCCTCTGAACCCCTCTAGTGAACTTATTTTCTTTTCAGCTCCGGAAATTTTTGTTGGTCTCCGTCCCGTCTTCACTAACATGTCCGTCTTGTTCACACAGTTTTCTTGACAACTCTACGTCCTTCATTTCTTTAAACATCTTTAAAAGCAGCAATCCTGCAGTCTTTGTCCAGCACGTTTGCTACTGTGCCTTTCAGGGACGTTTTCCGTTGATTTTTTCCCTTCGAAACGTTCCTGTTTCTGTACGCCTTGTGATTTTTTTGTTGGACACTGGACACTTGAATCTGATGACAGCTCTGGAAATCGGATGGTCTCCCTTCCCCAGGGTTTGCTGGTTTTTCTTTATCGGTTTTTGACTGTTGTAGGCTGCATCCGAGCAGACGGTCAGCCCGAGGTACAAACTCGAGGCCTTCCAGGTCTCTGCCGAGCCTCTCCCTGGGCGTGCGCAGACACTTTCCAATGCGCTTGTCTTTCCTGTCTCGCTCCCCCAAGGGGGTAAAGTGAAAAATGAAGGGGGCTGGGGAGAGTGCCCCACAGATGCTTCACCCCCCACCCCCCTTCACTGTCACCTTCAGGGGGAAGGCCTTGCAGCAGGTGGGGGCGGGGCTGACCATGGCGCCTGCAGTCTGGTCCACGCCTGGCATCGGTCCGAGCACTCGGTGTTCGGGGCCTAGATCCCTGCAGGCTGGTGTGAGCTGCCCCGGGAACGTGAGCCGGGGCGGGCTGGGCCTTCATAACCTGAGTTGCCTTTATAAAAAATAATAAAAATAAAAACCTTACGTTTAGCGTAGTCGGCACTTTTTATTCGTTGCTTGCATAGTGGTGGGAGCATGCTTTCTGGGTTGGCTGGGGGCCATGCAAAACGGTTTTCATTAGTGGGGGTGGGGGGAATGACTGGTGGAGCTCAAAGCGGCTGCAAACACACACTCTGGGCGTGGACCAGAAGGCAGTGTGAGGCGCTCGCCTGGTCATTTAAACAAAAGCATCACAGGACGCCCCCCAAACACGCACCCAGGCTCAGCGACGATGAGCCCTTCACGGAGGAGGGCCAGCCCGGCCCACAGAACGTTCTACTGAACTGAGCTTAGGGTTTGCACGCCATCCCCAAATCCCAACCCAGAAACACTGATTTCTGCGCCCAGTCATTACAGAAACCGCCACGGGAAACGGCAGCTTCAGCTGCCCGGCAGCGTCAGAATGAAACGGACGGCAGGTGTCCACCTCCTGTCAAAAACGTGTTTATTTGAAACGAGCCCCGTCCACAGCTCCTCTGCTCCACTTTCCTCGAGCGCGGCCGCCCTGTCCTCTACACACGGTTCCTGCCTTGTTCGTGGTGGTCATCTTAGAGGGATGACAGGTTTTCTTCCCACCTCCCTCCCCAACACCCCACCCCCATCTCACGCCGCCGTGGAGGGCCAAGTCCTAACGCAAAGCGGCTGTCGTGGGGCTCAGCCTGAGGACGCGGGCGTGAGGACACACTGTCTCCAGGGACAAAGAAGGGCACTTTTGGTTTCCTGAACAGGGCGGGCACGCGCGAGGCGACCAGAAGCCGTAGCCGAGTGGCCAGATCCCACGCGCCGCTTCCGTGCGGGGGGCTGTCGCTCTCCCGGGGCACGGCCGGCACCCCGGCTCACCGGCTGTGCTCCAGGCTCCCGGGGCCCTCGGCGAACGTTCGCAGGATGGAGGGGGAGGGATGACGGGTGCTGATGGGGGAGTCGGGGGTGGCCTCCCAGGCAATCGCAGCGGCACTGCTAAGTGCCCAGCATCCCGCGGCTCTGTAGGGCTTTTAGGGTGAGCTAGGTAGAGAAGGGGTGGGGGGGTGGGGTCCAGAGGTGACATGAGTGTGAGGGTGTCTTTGTGCTTCCACGATCCATGAGGGATTAAAGGCGAGACGGGGGGGGGGGCGTCTACAACAGAGCCTCGGGGCACTGGATGTCCAGCGGGGCAGAACTCAAGGACCAACGCTTTTCAAGAGCAGACGCGTCACCGCAGCTGGTGACCGTTTGTGCCCACCGGGGAACGACAGCCCTCATCGGGCCCACCTGGTCGCCTGCCAGACCCCAAGCCAAGTGACACTTTCTTCCCGTATTTTATGCCTTGAGAACCTCCAAACTTTGGGGCAAAATATACTCCTCCATGGCTGAAAGGCCGTGCCTCGTAGTTACGGAGAAGGACTTTCATGGTCCACCAAGCTCAGACGTAGCAGCGTGCGGTCGGCCAGGCGCCCGACGTCTGCCCCTTCATCTGACAAAGGGCGACCTTCGCAGACGCGGTTCCTAGACAGACGCTTTATTTCCAGATCCTACGGGAAATTAAAGGAGTCTGCAGTTTGTTTTTTTCCCAGATACAAAACAAAATGGGAAATCCACCCCTGAGGCGCGCAAGTGTCAAACACGTCCCGCTGCCCACATGGCCCTGGTCCCCGCTGGTGCCTCACCGAGGGTGGCCGCCCACGCAGCCAAACCAGTTTCCGAAGGGACCTGCCTCCTATGGACAGAGCCCCGGGGGCTCGAGTCAGACAACGCTGGACTCGGATGCTGATGCCCCCACGTTGTGTCTCCTCCAGGAACCTGAAGGGACAGACAGCGGCAGTGGCGACACTCGGTCGCGCTGTCCGGGTGCCGTTGGCCACCACGGACACCTGTGTGGCGGGAGCGCAGGGCTGCGGGCCCACGGCTGGCAGACCTCACACGGCACTGCGTGACCCGTGTGGGCCGAGGATGGGAGTCTCACGCGTCACAGCCCTCAACACGACCGGACCCGCGCGTCCCCTGCGAATGCTCCACCCTGCCGGAAACTTCCCCAGAGGTGTGCACGGAAAAAGGAAACAGGAGGCAGAGCGGAAGGCCCCCCTGCCACGCGCACACGGCGACGCTTGTCGCCCCCGCACGGTGGCGGTGCCGAGCAGGGAGGGGCGGGAAGCGGGTCTGCACACGGCGAGCTCAAGAACCCGAGGGGCAGTGTTCTTAAAAAAGGAAACGTGTGAAAGCGTCAACGTCGTGTGCTGTTTCCGGGCCAAGGGACAGATACACGCACTTCAAAGGCCATCGGAACCGTGACTCTGGACATTTGGAAAAACTAGAAAAAGGGGGCGGGGGGGCTAAAATTGCCAGGATCCCTCCAGAAAGCCTGGAGAACCGTGCACCTTGCTCCCCTGGGAGGCTGTCGGGGGGTCCCCTTGCAGGGGCAGCTGCAGGTGGTGCCGCTCCCATCCTGCCCGGCAAGTGCTGGGCCAGCGCCCAGGCCTCGAGCACAACACGGACGAGCCGCTGCACCGCCGTCAGGATGCGCGGCCGGGCGGGATCGGCAGCGAGCGTGTCACTGTCACGCGTCGCCTCGACGGCACTGACTCTGGTGTTAGGCACCCGCCGCCCTCTCGAGGTGCAGGACGGGACGCCACGGGGCGTGGAGGGAGGCCTGGGGCACGGGGCTCGAAGTGCTGATGGCAGAGAAAAGCGGGAGGACCGCGGCGTGGACGCGCGCCCGGCTGGGAACCTGTCTCTCCCCTGGGGCCTCTCACGGGTGCTCACTCCTCTGCCGCGTCTCAAAATCGCGCCGGGCTGGACTGGCAAAGTGAGGAGGAAAAACAACTTTTAGTGGCGACCGGCATGGCGGCCGTCCAGTCTGCCACCCCTGGGGACACGTCCAAGGGCGGAGCCCGCCTGTGGTGCACACACCGTGGCAGACCTTAGGGCAGCGAAAGATGCTGCTGCTACTTCTAGAAACGTCCGTGTGTGGCAGCAGGAGGAACGAGTGGCTGGCGGGCCGCCCCACTCTGCACACACCCATCCTCGCCCGCCTCGCTGGGGGGATTCCTGAGAAACTTTAGGGTGAAACAAAGTGTTGCCCTTTACGGAGACCGGGGACGGGCCAAAGTGCAGAAAGCAAGTTTCCTCTCGGTTCGTGTCGTCAGGGTCATGGGGTCTGGAACGCCCGGGTGCCCCGTGACAACCCGCAGTGAGGACAAATCCTGCTCAGGTGAGACCCAAGTCGAACAAGCGTCCTCCCACGGAGCACAGCAGTGACAGCCTGACCGGTGCGCGGGCTTCAGACCCCCGAGTCCAACGAAAGCCGTGAGGAATTCTCTAGAAAGAAACGCGTACAGTCGCGCGAGGGGCTGCCGGGTGTCGGCTGCGACTTTCCAGTCAGCTCGGCATCGGCGCTTTGCCTATGGCTGTTATTTGGTTCACGGGCAGAATAAGGCGACGCTTCTGACAATCTGCGACTGAACTCTGCACACGCCAGCACACGCACGCACACGCACGCACGCACACACGACAGGCACGAGACCGGAAAATACAAAAAAGCAGGGAGGGCGTGGGGGGGAAGGGCTCTGAATAAATAAATGTCTCCACGGGCGCAAGGCGGGGGCGGAGGCTTCACTGCGGCTTCGGAGAGGGCCGCGCGGAGGCCGGCGTGCTCGCGGGTGGCTTTTTGGGGGGCTTCTCAGCAGACTGCCGGCCGCTGGGAGACGAGGGTGCGCCAGCGTCGAGCGGGGGCGCCCGGGCCTTGCGGCCGGACAGCAGGGAGTGCCTAGCAGCAGCGGGGTCCCTGGGGGCGAGCTGTTCCTTGCCGGGGGCGCCTGTGTGCGGCTGCGGGCGGCCCGGAGGCGGGGGCCCTTTGTCCGCCTTGCCGTCCCCCGCGTCCCGGCCAGCCTTCTTGGCGAGCAGGGCGGTCTTGCCCAGGTCGGTGGACCGCCGCGCCTCCTTCTGCCGCAGCGCCGACCGGAAGAAGGACAGCCCCTTCTCGTCCGACTTGCTGTCCCTCTTCAGGGCGGCCTTCGCGCTCGGGCCCGGGGAGCGCAGGCTGGCCATGGACGAGCTCCGGACATGCCTGCCATCGCCGCCGCGGCTGTCCCCCGCCCGGGCCGGGCCCGGCCGCGGGGAGCCAGGCTTGGGGCTGGAGGCAGTGCCGGCCCTGTCGGAGAGCAGGCTGTGCCGGGAGCCCTCCCTGCTGGGCGCCCGCTCGGCAGTCCGGCCCTTCCCGGCCGGGAAGGCGGCCCTCGGCGCCGGGCCCGGGCCCCTCCGGGCGGCCGTGGACGAGGCGGGGTGAGCGAGTGCGGGGGCCGACTTCGGCTTCGGGGGCGAAGGGCAGGGCGCGGGGCCCTGGGCTCTGGGGGAGGACTCCTTCCTGGGGCGGCCGGGGCACGGGGACGAGTGCCGCCCGCTGGCTCTGGAAGAGTCGGCTCTGGTTCGGGAGCGGGAGGGCTTTCCGGAACCTTCTACAGGAACAGGAGAGGAGGGGGACGTACTGGAGAGAGAGGACTCCTGGCTCGCCAAGACCGACCGGCCCCTCCGCAAGCTTCCGCCTGACTCGGCCGAGCCCCTGGAGCCAGGGGCCTGCTGGGGGGTGCCGTCCGGCCTCTTGGGGAGCGAGCCCGGGGGGCCGGGGGCCCTCGCCTCCCTGACTGGGGAGCTGTCCATGGAGTCGCTCTGGTCCACGTAGGCGATCTGGTTGTTGTTGTCGAACGGATCCGAGTCGGGGGGCGCGCGGTCCCCTCGTGCTGAGCTCCTGCCCTGTGCGTCTCTGCGCCCCGCGTCCGACCTGCGGGCATCTGGCTCGTCCCGGAACACGCCCTCCATGACGGCCAGTGGGGCCCGGCCCGGAGCCCTGTGCTCTCGCCGGCTGCGGCCGTCGCCCGCCTCCTGGAAGCTGCCCGAGAGGTTCCTCAAGCTGCCGAAGCAGGAGACGGAGACCTTATCGTCCGCGGCCTCCCCGATCTTCTCCAGGGCAGACGCGGAGCTGTGGATGGGCGAGTCCCCCAAGACGCGGGACGGGGAGCTGGCGCGCATCTGCAGCTTGGCGGACAGGGACCACGACGGCCTGATGCAGTTCTCGTTGACGGCCAGCGGGCTGGTGACCGAAGACCTGGACGACAGGCTCTGCCGCTGCACGCTGCGCACGAACGGCCGCGTGGAGAAGCCTCCTGGAAGCAGCACAGAGAGTCGTTACACCACGCCCGGGCGACCCGGCGACATCCTGGGACGGAAGCAGCGTGACCCTCAGAGCCAGCGCATCTGGGGTCAAGGCACGGCCACGCGGCTTCAGCTCTTCTGAGCCCAGTTCCCTTACCTGGAACCTGGGGCATCCTAAAGGGGACCGCCACGCCCTCGCGTCACCTCCTCGTTCTACGTTGGGGTCAGGGGACTTTTCCCGCCCGGGCCCGAGTGATAACTGTTTTGGGCTTTGCGGGCGACAGGGTAAGGCGTGGTGGGCGCGGTCGGTTCCGATAAAGCCCCACTGAGCGTAAAGGGGGGTCCGTACCCGGCCTGTGGGCTGCAGAGTGCTGACCCCGTGCTCTCGGGGTCACTGAGGATTAAATACACATTTTACAAGCCCTGCGTCCCGCACGGCACCTGCCACCCCACTGAGCTGACCCAGCCTGTTCACCTAAGGACACCCAGGGCTCGTGGGAGTGACGGCCTCGCCCGAGACAACACATGTGACGAGGGACAGAGCTAACGTGGCGGCCTGTCAGTGCCACAGGCAGGCTGGCCGTGACCTCCGACTGTGGGATCCGTGGAAGGATCCAGAGACAACACAGTCCTGTCCTGAGGAACACAGAGGAAAGTCACGACTGGGACGATGTGATCCACGCCAAGGTGGCCGTCCGCGCCTGCCTGGCTGGGACCCGGGGCCAGGCTCTGCCCCGGGGGGGAGGCGGGGGCAGCTGAGGACGACGCTGAGGACGGCACCGACCCTCTGACACCCGACGGCCGACCCGCACCAGGGACCAGCACTGCGACAGCCATGAACCCTCAGCTTAAAGGCTGTGCCCACGCGAGCGAGGGCGCACGGCCAGCTCTTCCCCCGAGGCGGGAGCGGGACCCCGACGGCACACACCAAGGAGGAACGTGCCGGACCCTGTGGGGCGGTGGTGCTGGGGGGAGGGACAGCCCCATCTCATGGCCCCACTGGCCCCCCCTCCCGGCCCTCGGAGCACGGGCCACCCGAGCCTCCAGCACCGCCTGGGGCGCCTGTGCGAACCAAGGGAGGACAGGCTGCCGCCGCGGAGCGCTGAGGGACAGCAGGACGGGACAGAGTTCAGGTTTTATCAGTTTTCACTGTGACTATCTCCAGGATCCCCCAGAACTGCCCCGTGAAGAGGCAGGAGCTTTGTCCCAGGAGCCTCTGGACTTAAACGAATGGGCCACGGGTCCCGCCAAGGAGCAGAGCACAGTGGGAAGGTAACAGGCTGAGTGCGGCCCAGCACCGCGACCCCGCACCAAGGCGCTGCGTCCCCTGTGGCTCCTTGGAAGGTTCTAAAAGGCACTCTGGGGAAAACGCGTCCCTGTCGCAGGGTTCAAGCCGCAGCCGCAGCCTCCACACAACTCCAGGGACGGGGACACCGGGGACAGGGTAGAGCGAAGTCCCAGGCCTCGGGAAAGCCAAGGCCCCGGGTGTCACCACTCACGCCCATGACCCACAGCCCCGCTCTGTGGCCCCCGCCCGCCCCTGCTGTGTCCATGCGTCAGCGCCTGGGAAACCCGTCACCAAGAGCCTCACTCACCGTCGTCTTCGCTCCTCTCCCCGGCCATCTCCACGGACTCGGACAGCGAGGCCAGGGACGTGCGCCTGGAGGACGCCGCGGACGTGGCGCTGGCCGGCTTGCTGCCCGGGAGCCGGCTCACCCAGTGCTCACACAGGGAGGAGCTCGTGGAGCCTGCAGGGACGGGAGCGGGCGTGAGCTGAGGCCCAGGGCACCCCGACCCCACGCCGCCCGCTGGGGGCTCCTGCCCAGACGAGACGGGCGCACAGGGCCAGCCCCGCTCCCTGAGGAAGTCCGGGGCCTGCGGCTGGCGGCACGAAAGGCAGATGGTCACGCACGTTCATGTGTCCCAGACGCATGCCCAGCTCTCAGGCCGGGCACGGGCCTAGTGCTCGTAGCGACACCCTGACCCAGAGAGCAGGGGACAGGGTGCACGCTCGTTCCGCAGCTTGCGTCTCATGGGCTCCTCACGCCCTTTTCACAAGACTCACGCACACGTATGTGCACACGCATGTGCACACGTGCTCACAGGACCCCGCCTGAGGGGACGCCCCTGAACACGTACGCGCTGCAGCAATGGAGGCCGCCCCCAGAACAGAGGCAGACCTCGGGGGACACGGCCTCCGAGCAGCCGGGCCCAGAGCGGTGGGCCCGGCCAGGGCTGCCCCTTCCATTGAGGACAGAAGTGGCCCAGGCAGGTGGCACGATGGCCGGGGTCTGACTCCCGCAGGGGCCGCGCGCTCAAGCAAAGCCTCCTCACAGCGCTGCGGGCCTGCCCCTCACTGGGAGCGGGGCCCGTACCCGAAGGGGGGCGCTCCCACGTCCCGGGCCTGCCACCACCCCAGACTCCACTCCGTACCGGGAAGCACGCGCCCTGGACAGCTGCAGCCCGAGAGGGTGGCCACGGAGCCCCGACGCATTAAACAGCGATGCGGCCATCGAGCCAGCCCGAGGCACCTGCTGTTACTGCGGCCCCCGAGCCTTCCCCTTGCAGGACAGGCCGACTGTCCCAGGCAGCAAACCCACGTATGGTGACGGTGCCCGACCTTCACAAGAGGCCTTGACGCACGTCTGTCTGCCCCATCCGGCACGCGCGATGACCCCACTGGCGAGCGGCATCACTGCGCCACATCGCAGGCGACAAGATGTGCGGCTTGCAGGGCCGAGCCCCAAGGTAAGGCAACTGACGAGCAGCCAAGCCGGGCACCGGCTCCGTCTCCCCGTCCGGGACTGGCCCGCCACCCTGCCGCTCGTCATCCACCCACAGGCAACGCCGCACCCGAGCGTGCTGAGCCAGGCCCTACCCGCCCCTCCGCGAGCTCCGCCGGCCTATGGCCGCTGAAACGTTCCACCTGCGTTTTCTTGGCTGAAATCATTTCGGTTTTGGGATTAAAAGCAAACGTGAGAATTGATCCGATCGAACCGTCTGAGTCCCGAGACCTTCTGGAAATCTCTGCGCACTCACTGCCACCGCCCGCTCCAGAAGCCACCGCCACAGCCGGCCTCACCTGCCACGGAGCTGTTGGCGGACCAGGCGGGGATGGCCGTCCGCCTCTGGTAGAAGAGGATGTAGGCCGCCTGCGTGCACACCTCCTCCTCGGGCAGCGGCTGCACGTCGCTGTCGTCGAAGCAGTACCAGAGGCCGTCCACCGAGTTCTTGCAGTAGGCTGCCGGAGAGAGTGGCCGTCAGCCGGGCCGCCGCGCTCGCCCCGCCCGGACACCGCTCCCCCCGTCATCCACTCGAGACCCCCTTAAGGCCGTGCACAGCGACACAAAGAGGGGGCAAGGACGAACCCCACCGCACGCCCAGGCGAAGTGCTCAAAACTCTCCAGACCGCTCCAGGTGGGGAAATCCTTTCACTCTCAGAAACACGGCATGGGTCTCGGGCCTTTCTGGGTGTCACGACTTGGGCGGGCGTGCCACTGGCACCTAGCAGGCAGGGGCAGGGGTGCCGCTAACACCCCTACAGAATGACCCGGCAAACTGCCAAGCCTGGTGCAGGCGTGCCGCACCTTTACCGCACGTGCGGCACTCGCCACGTGCCGAGCACCTTGCTTAATCGATCCCGTGGGACCTGTGGTGTGACCACCCCCAGTTCACAGCGGCTCAGACTGACCGACCAGCCTGCCCAGGTGGCACCCTGAAGGGCGGGGCCCAGGCCATCTCAGATGACCCAGCCCCGGGTCGCAGTGACACCCCTCCCACCCTGCCCCCCCCCAGGCGGCACGGATGATGCCTGTGACAGTCCCCGGGAAACAGAGAACGCCTGAGCTCAGGGAGGCACGCGGCCCTCCCTCTAGGGAAATCCTAAGCCTGGGAGCAAAACAAAGAGCTGCGGCGCCAGCGAGAACAGCGACAGCGTCACGAAGCCACGTCACCGCGGAAGGAGGCGTCAGAGTGCGATGAGCCCGACCCCAACACGGGCGTTCCTGTCGCACTTTCCAAAAACCCCCATTTCCTGGGGAGGGAACGGGGGCGTGCTGGGTTACTCCGCTGGACACAGGAAGGGCTCTGTGTGGCCCTGGGGGCAGGCGCGGGGTGACCCCCTCAACAGGCCAGCCGCTTTCGCGAGTGTAGACCCTACGAGATGGAGGGGACCCAGGACAGGGATGGCCACTCTGCACAGGCCCCAGAAGGAAGGGCACAGTAGGAATCTGTGGGCGCGGGGCAGGGGGGCGGTCACTTGCAGCTGGGACGCGCCGGGACGGGAGGCACGACGAGTGGACAGTGGAGACGGGCTGGCAGACGGCAGTCGTCCGGCCGTGCGGTTGGCCAGGCCCGGCAGAGGAGAGCGCTGAGGCGGCTACTCCTCTGAAGTGGGAGTCGGAGCAGGACAGCAGGGGACGAGCCCAGAGGGGGGGGACAGCAGCCCCGCACCTGCTTCCCTGTCCTCAGGACAGCCTGGCCCCATCGGGCACGGTGACCCGCTAACGGCGCACGGCACGCTGACCGAGGGAGTCCCGTCTGTCTCCAAAGACTCCGCTGACCCGTGCGCTCACCCTGTGGCCGCAGACGGGGGCCAGCCCGCAGCACGAGCCGCACTGGGAGAAGCATCTAGAAACCGCGCAGCGACCCAACTGTCACTGTGCTTCCACACAAGCACTGGCTCCTGAAGGACGGGAAATGCTGAGAGACCGGTCCTCGATCCCGGTCTGTGGAGCCTGTCCCAGAACCGTGGCCGGTGGCCCCACGCGGACCGTGTGGCCGCGGCTCGAACCGGTGCCGCGCAGAGGAGCTGGCACAGCAGACGCTCCGGACGAGCATCGGAAACCAGGGCCCCCCGGAACAGGGCCTGGGGCCCCGGACGCACGCTCGCTGCAGTGGCCTGCGGGAGAGGGGGACGGGGGTGCGGGACACACCCGGGCTCCTCCAGGTAACAGGGCCAGGGCGGGCACGGCCACCCCGGCTCCCTGCTGTGCTCGCCGGGTGAGGGCAAGGTGGCTTGTCTCAGGTCACGGAGCTGGGACGTGCCCAGCCCCGCCCAGGCTCCCCGTGCTAGCCGTGGCTCCTACACGGACAGCCGCACGACCTGGGGCACGGTCCTCGCTCCTCCGTGCGTCCTCGCCAGGAACCGCAGGACCCGGCCGTGCCCTTCCCGAGAAGCAGCGGAACCACGCGGAGGCCGCGTCCCCTACCCAGGCCGAAGCCGGGGGGCACCCTGCGGGACGCTGGCGGGGGCGCTGACCGGTGGACCACACGGGCTCCCAGGGCCCGTAAGTAACCCGTTCCGTGAGTCGCTAACGAGAACGCAGCCGTGACTAGTAACGCCCCGACAGCGAGTCTAACAAGGCACGTGACGCTTATTACACAAGTGGGCCCCGGAAACAAACACAGAACACGAGAATTTCGTTAAAACCAAAACACGCAGCGAGATCTAGACATTTAACATCTAAGCCTGTGGACTCGGAGGACCTCCTGGACCTGTGTCCCCTCCCTCCCCGAAAGTGCTTCCTAGGACGAGAACAGACCACCCGACCGTTCCACGCCGAGACACGCCCCAGTGGGTCGCCCGCAGCAGCTCAGAACCCAAAGATGCGTGCGTCCAGCCACCGGCCCGACCCCACCTCTGGGAGCAGGGACAGGAACTGGGCCAGGCCGAGGAGGGGGCTGGCCGGGGCCCCACACGCTGCCTCTCGTGCTGACGGGGGCCGCAGGGCTACTTGCGAGGGGAGCGTCAACGAACAGCCCACCTTCCCCCACCTCCCTGCCCTTCCGAGTCACCAGCTCCCTGGGGTCTTGCCGCAGAAGCCGCTGAATCGATGAAGAAAGAAAGGCCCTGAGCACGACTCGGGCCGAGTCCAGGGAGCGTGGAGGAGGCAGAGAGCCTGCTCCGGGCCACCCGCACGATGACGACTGCAAGGTGGTGCCGTCACGTCTACCCCTGCAGACGCAGGCGCGCAAGCCAGAGGCCCCCGAGTCCACCTGCCGCCCAGGGTCCACGCGTCCCCGGGCCCGGCCCTCCCTCTTCCGACATCCAGTCTCAAGGGAAAACAGAACCAACCACAGAAAACGGGACCACGCCCCACGACGGTCAGAGCACGGGCGCCGACCACTGGGGAGCGGCTGCGAGGCGACCGTCAGAGCACTCCGCCGGTGTCACCCGTGCTCGCGTCCCCGCGAGCCCGCCAGGCCCCGACACGGAGGGCTTCTCCCATCCACGGGCGAGCACGTCCTCGGCACACAGCCCACCGCCGCCCCCACACGCTCACCTGCTCTCCGCACGCACGCTGAGACCCGTTCCCCGCCAAAGGGCCTCGGACGCGACACGGCCCAGCACCGGCTCCCTGGCAAGGCCTCAGTGGGCGTCTCCTCCTTGGGACACGGTGTCGTCGCCACAGGCAAAGCAACGGCCTACACCACGGAAGACTCTGGAAGGAGACGCCACGTGCCGAACGCTGCCTGCGTCAGTGGGGCCGGGCCTTAAAAAGGAGATTCTGACCCACGGCACGACGCGGGTGACTCTCGCAGACGGCATGCTAAGAGAAACAGGCCGACACGCCGGGACAGACGCCGCAGGAGCCCCCCGACGGGCAGACCTAGACGAGGCGCGTTGGAGACGGAAGGATGGCGGGGGCCGGAGCGGGGGCCGCAGCGGGGGCGGGAGCTGGTGGTCAGTGTGGGAAATGGAAAGTTCCGCAGATGGCGGGGCTGGCCGTCGTGCAAAGACGGGAACGCACTCAGCGCCACCGACCCGCACCTCGGGTCGCTGTGCACACTTTGTCACCATCTTTAAAAGGCGGCGCCAGCGGTCGTGTGAGGCCCGGCCCACTGCGCAGGCGGTGCGCCTTCTACCTCCCCCGAGTCTCTCGTTTCACGTGACGGACGCAGTTTCTTCGTAAATAAAAAGTAAACTTAACCTTCACACGGGGAAGAAAAGCCCTCCCAAGGCACTGTGAGGACACCGCGGTGTCCCACTGCCCCCCGACCCCGGGAGGAGCGGGGCCTCGCGGGAGCCGAGCGGGCCGGGCTGCTGTCTGCACGCCGCGCCCAGGGTCGGCGAAGGAGGGGGAACCCCGCTTGTCCGCCCCGGGATGGTGCGGGCCGAAGGCCACGCGACCCTGGCACAGGCGCGACACGCGGCAGGGCAGCGAGCACGGCAGCCTCGCGTGGCGCGGACCTGTGTAGTGCCCCCCGTGCATGGTGCCGCGGTGGTTGCACACGGCATACAGGTCATAGACGCAGTCCTCGGGGTCGCGGCCCAGCCCGTACGGCCGCCGCCACGGAGACCAGTGGGACGGCAAACTCCAGCTGCTCTGGCTCCTCTTGACCACGTGCGGCGTCATGTCCAGGCCGGTCAGGGGGAACTTGACCATGTTCTGCAGTTTCACGCGCCGGTCCCCCTCCTGCCGCGAGAGGGAGAACGAGTCTGAGGTGTTTCCACGAGAGGCGACAGCGAGTCCGGCTGGCCCGGCACGCGCGCTCAGCCGCTGACGGCTCCCAGGACGCGCGCGACAGGGCCACGGCGGAGACGGCAGCGCCTGTCTGTGGGGCTTCAGAAAAGCGACACGCAGGGACGCTGGCACCCTCTCCCCCACCACACCCCCCGAGGAGCCACGGTCTTTAAGGGAAGATTTTCATCACAGAAAGGCGGGAAGGTCCCGCGTGGCCAGGAAGGTGGCCGCAGGACGTGGACCTCGCTCCCCCTCGGGGCGAGGCCCTGGGGAGTGGCGTCACTGGTCGGGGTGACGTGCACGCGACGTGGAGAGTCATGGGGGTAAGACACCAGCTGGAAGACACCGCACTGCGAAGCGTGCGGCTGGGAAGTCTCAAAGGCGTGAAGGGGCAGGGTGACAGCGGGGTGGGCAGGGGCAGCAGGCAGGCACGGCCACGCTGGGGAGGTGACCGCCCAGCCAAGGGACCAGACAGAGGAGTCAAGGACGACCCTGCGGCCCTGAGTCCCAGGAGGCGACGTGCCTCCCACAGGGATGGGGAGCAAAGGAGACGAGTCTGTGTGTGGAAGGCGGTGGGGAGGCTGGGGTCCCGGGGGGGCACACGGTGGGTCACCTCACGGCTTCAGGAGCTGCACCCCAAACCTGTGTGTGGTGGAGGCCCGGCCGAGGGCCACGTGCTGTCACCCGACACCTCCAGCCTACCGGCAAGCCCCAAAGCAGCTCCACCCTGCTCAGCTCTCCCGTCCCCTCCGCCTCCTGTCCACTCCCAGCGTCCTGAGCCCCCGCCCCGGAGGGCCGCAGCGGCCCCTTGGACCCCGTCCCCATCCCCACAGCCTCTCGCCCCCACACGCAGTGTCGCCACCTCTCCGCTTAGAACAGCCGTCAGCCCCCACTCTGTCTGCCGGGGCCGCGAGGACACCCAGCCCTGCCCCTGCCCCCCTCGCCCACGGCTGCTCCACTTTGTCCCCGCCCTCGGGAGCCCCAGCCACACCGGCTGCTGCCGGCCTCCTGTGCGCACTGCTCCCCTGGGGCCGCCCCCACCTCCCTCCCCACCGAATGCCCACCCATCCTCTGCCGGGTCCCACCTCTTACCTCCTCCAGGGCTGCCCAGGACAATCCTGGCCTTGGGGGACGGGCAGCCGCCTTGGGGAAACCGACCCACAGAGCAGGGTGGCCCAGAGCAGGTTTTCTCTGTGTCTCTGCCCCGCCCCCCACGTGCCGCCCTCGGGGCAGGACGACACCATCATCACTTGAGGTAGAAACGGACCCGCCGCCCCAGAAAGCAGCCACGCCTTTCCTGAGCCCCAACATTTAAGCACGACGAACCGAAGGCAGGCCCTCACGAGGAAGAAAGCTACCTGTGGCGCGAGCTGGAATGTTCCGGATCTCGGGGGTCACAGGGTGCTCGCTCACCTCCTGCTCTGGGAAAGGTCAGAGCAAGACCCCAAGCGCGGGGGCAGACGTGTCTGTGACGCACGCGGGGCAGCGCCGGGCCCGGGCCCCTCACCTGCCGGAACCGTTTGAGGTGGATGATGAGCACGTCGGGCAGCGTCCACAGGCTCAGCGTGATGCTCCCCTGCTGCAGCTGCTTGCAGTGCGGGCAGCGCCAGGCGTCGTCCGGGGCGAGCTGAAAGCAAGGAGCGCGGCCGCGTCAGCGCCACGCGGGCGAGGCCTCGCGCAGGCGGCCGGGACAGGCGGGGTCTCTCCAGAAACGACGCGCGACGCGGCCCACAGGGAACACCGCCGAGCGGCACAGGTTCTGTCTCAAACAGGAGCGACGACGGACAGGGGAAGGCTGCGGGGACGCTGAGGCCACACAAGCGCCCGAACTCGGCACGCGCCCCACCTCGCTGCCTGCCCGCCGCTGCAGTCCCCCCGAACGTCCTCTCAGCGAACGCCGCTGTCACCCGCCAGAGGCAGACTGCAGGGGCCGCCCCAACTCTGAGCCCGTCCCTCTCCCTCCCGCCCCACGTCCGTCCACACTCCCTCTGGCTGCCGCTCCTTCCCGCCTCCTCCCCTCCGTCCTCTCCGTCCCCACAGGCACCGCCTGATGTCCCCCCCGCCCCAAGCTCCAAACGAGCCCCTCTCGCTCTCAACGGGACCGTCCCACATGTCAACCTGGGACCGTGAACCCGCGTTGGCCCCTTCTGCAGGCGAGGGTGGGGGTGCCAGCCGCGTGCCTGGGGAGTCTAAACGTCCTTGGAAGGGCAGAGCCGCATCAGGTCTGGGACCTTCGACGAGGCCACGGGGGCCCAGGGACTCGAAGGCGGTGCCCACTGAGACGGAGCAGGGAGGAGCCAAGGCCGGAGCCGCAGGGAGGGGGCCAGGCGGTGACAGGAAGCAGGGCCGCGGGGACGGGCCGCAGGAGGAGTAAGGCTGGGAGAAGGCGAATCGGACAGGCTGGTCAGTCCGCCCGGCCAGTCCACACGGTGTGACAACGACGCGGCATCCCTGGCTGTCCCGCCAGCCCGGAGCCCGAGGGGAAGGAGCAGCTGCCTGTCCTCTAACCTCCGATGTGTAAGACACGCCACGGAGGTGACGGCGATGTCTCGCAGCCATGACAGCTCCCACGACACCCCCGAGTCCTGCACCTGTCTCGTTGCAAACCGCCACACAGCGCCCCCGGCCTGCGGGCCACACCGAGGCCTGCTGGCCCAGCCACCTCCGCCGAGTGACCCTGACAAAGTCCTGCCTCACTGGAAGACAAAGTCACCCTCCCTGCGGCTTCCAATCGTCACATCTGCCTTTTAGACGAAGCTGAGTCCACGCCCTCATCCACAGGTGGGGGCACGGAGGGGCCCTGAAGCACCAGAGCCCTTAGGCCACCCCCGCCCACCCGACCCCATCAGACACTCCGCTCCGCTCCCTACCACTCGCTCTGGCCGCGCCCCGGTCTGCCAGGCTCCGGACAGGCTCCGGACAGCGGACGTTCAAGGTCGTGCAAAGGGCAGCACCGGCGCCCGCCAAGCTCTGGACAGTTTCTATGCATCCCGAAGGCGGCCGCGGGGCTGGCACCCACCTGACACTGCTGACCGAGCCTGCAGACAGCCCAACCCCGTCACGGTCACGAGGCCCAGGGCTGAGCCTCACCTCCTCTCCTACTTCTGTCATTTCTGGAGCCCACAACCGAACTCCCCAGGGACACCCGCTCACCCACTCACTGCGGCACGCTCCTGCCGGGCGCTGTCTGTGTGCCACGCGGAGCCCAGGACGGTCCTGCGGCCAGGACGGGCCCCTAGCTGCCATCTGCCCGTGTTCCAGCCCCACGAGCCTCGTGCGCTTCCTACCCCGCAGGGCCTACGTCCCCACGGTTTACTCGTTCACCTGTTTACCGCAGTGGCCTGTAAGCAGCCTGAGGCGGAAACGTCAGTCTGGCACGCACCGCACCCTGGTACCCGGCACACAACACAAGCACTTCCTCAGCGAAATGTATTTCCTCTCATCGTGCACCCCGATGCCTGAACCCATCCTCCCGGGTCCCTGAGACGCTCTGTGGATCGCCGCTGCTGTCACCGAGGTCTGCTCGCCCTCGAGCTTCGTGCCACATGCGAACGTCGCCCACATCCATTTTAAAAAAGCTAAACGGGATGAGCTGCGACCCAGAGGCCGCCACCAACCAGCTCCAAAGCCAACTACTCTGCGCAAGCCCCCGACTGAAAAGACACGCCTCGTGAAAACTACTGTTAAAGGAGCCGCTTATGAACAGCGTGGGGTGGGGCGGGTTAGTGAGATGAACACATTTCAGATGTTTGAAGGACAAATATGTGCCCTCAACTGTTTGTGACAAACTCAAGAGAGGGGACACCTGCCGGCTGCAGCACCCTGGGACATGCTTCCGATGGACTTCGGTCCCCATCAGAGGACAGTCTCCTGAGTGGGCAAACACCTCGCCAAGGTCTGCAAACTGCACCGTGCAACCCCTACCTGAAAAAGGTGAAAGCCCCTAGAGAAGGGTCGTGGCCCCTCCGACCTGGACTCCCATGGTTCCGTGTGGCCGCGCGAACTCTCGCCCTCAAAATTCGAGTCACGGAGCACCCCACGTGCAGTGACCCAGAGGCCTAAAGGCCACGTAGGCCTGAGCCCCACCCATAGGGGCCTGTCCCCGCCGAGCCGAGCGGCGAGGCACGCTGCTGGCGGCCTGTCTCCAGTGTGGGGGGTGGGGGGGCGCCCCTCTACTGAGTGCCCCAAGGGTAGCTGACGCCGCTAGGAACCTGAGTTTTTAACTTTATTTAATTATAGTTCAATTTAAGCAAGTCCTGGCACCTATGCTCGCGGTGGCGAAAGGTCGAGAATCAGTGTTCTGGTTACCAAGGAAAATGATTTAAAATTTCTAAATTGAAACTAAAAAATTTATCATTAACATTAAAAAGGAGAAAAAATTAACTACGGAGGTTTCTTTGTAGAGCGTTGCAGTCGATCATGGGCTTTTTCTAGAAATTTAAACACCTTTTCTGATCACGTCCTCAACGAAGTAACACCAGGAGGCCCAGGACGTCCGCAGAGCCTGCGCCAGCGCCAACCCCGGGCAGTTTCTGGGACACTCTGGTCTCTCTGTAGTCACCAGGCCGTGCCCGTCCCTCCCACCGAGGGCCAGGAGTGCCGCCGACCCTTACCCGCTCCTCTTTGGTGTAGAGTTGGAAACACTGCGACAGAGTGCACGTCTGGGGCTGATGGTGACGCTCCCTCTGCAGACGGACACTTTCTGCATCTGGGATGTACTCGTCTTCGGTGTTGACAAACAAGCTGTCACGGGGGAAGCGTTTATTGGAGAATGCCTGGCAAAACGGACGCCCGATACAACCCCAGCTTCCCGGCGTGGCTAGAAACGCACAACCAAAACGACGGACGTGTAAGAACGTAAAAGTGGCGACTCCATTGCCCGTGTTCCAAAACAGCGTGAGGAGTTCTCGACCCAGAAAGCTGTCCTCAAGGAATGTTAACTCGGAGCTGGTTTTTCTGGGACTGGCCGGGAACCGTGCTAACGCACACAGCCTGACCTCTGTCACCCCGCGCACGCTTTGGTAAAACTTACCAGAGGTGACGGGCCTGGAATACAAGTCACAACGACTGAACCTACAACAAATACGCAGTCACGTGACTGCGTCGCCTCTGTGGCATTAACCGTCAACAACGGAACGCAGGAGAGAAATGAGAAACCGCTTAAATCAGGGACCGGCAGCACGTTCGGGCACTGAGCTAAAGATGAGATCGGGGCTCCAGCTACCTTACAAGGTCAAAGGGAAGCTTTAAAATAACAAAAACAGGGACTACGAACGCTACGTGAAAGCTACTCACAAGTCTTTCGTCTCCTTGTCCCATTCTACCACTAACTTCACGTGAGCAGTGCCGCCCGGCCCGCAGGATTTTAGCGCCCTGTAGGAAACAGAGCGGGAGGGGAGGGGAGGGAAGCGACACAGTTATTCTCTAAATAAGTGGTTTTACTTAAATACGATCATCCTACCTGGAATCACGTGATTACAAAGTAAGTTTCTACTGAGACCCTTACGATAAGCTCGAGTTTGATAACTACGTGACACCTGCACAGTCCGACTTAGAAATAAGGAGACTGGAAGAAACTCAGAGCCGTGTTGTCATAAGACTGTCCACACCACTCCGGGATGTTCTCCAGGAGCTTTCCAGCGTTTGATCCCATTTCCCACCAACCCAAGGAGAGACTGAGCAACAGCCCCCTGGGGACAAAGCCGCTGCTGCCTCTCCCCTCCCCCAGGAGCCACGCCTGTCCCTGGTCTATGCGGGCACCAGCCCTGACGGTGCCTTCTGCAGGCGCCGCCGGAGCGCCACCTGCCCCGCCCCACCGGGGCCCCGCCGAGTGCCTGGCCCAGAGCGTCTCCCGAGAAACTCCGCGTGGACGGTCGACATCACACATGTGCTGTTTCTCATGCTGAGATGTTCTGGATCGTTCTCTATGAACTCCCAACTTTCAAAGAGAACCCTGCTGTAGACTTTTTTGAATCCTGAGATGCAGGCGCTACACAGTCACAGGCGATTTGTTGGAAAAAGTCACTGATAAAAAGTGAGTTTTCACATTTACGTGTCATGTTATGTAGGGCGCACATGTACGTGTGTCGATTATTAATTAACACGGAGTGTGGTGACAGTGCGGTGACTGGTTCGGTGTTGGGGGGAGGGGCGTGTGAAAGGGGCCGAGAGGGTGGGTGCGATGGGCAGAGGAAAGCGCGCACGCGGGGGCGCGCACGCAGCACCCTGCACACCCGGGCCCTCCTCGGTGCTCACGGGGGGACCCGGCTGTCTGCCAGGCAGCGGGCTGTGGGGTAGGGATTTCAAGGACGAAAGCAAGTGATGGGCACTCCCCCATGGACAACGACCCGGTGAACATGGGGTGCACTGTCTCTGCGGCCTGGGGGACAGCAACGTGCTCTCCCAGGAGCACCAGGCTCTTCTGATTTTGAAAAAGATCATCAGACAAATCGTACCCAGAAAGGAGTCAAATGCCGCGTAAGCAGTTTCTAAGCGAGCCTGGACCTACCCGTGTCGGTGGCACTCACAGCCCTTCTGAGAGGGCGCAGGAAGGAGCTACCCACGGGCACGCTCGACGTCCTGGCTGTGTTCTCACCTTTCCACCGTGGGGTGGCACAGCGGCTGCTCCTCCTGGGGCAGCAGGTACGTTATCCCCACCACGCCGACCACACGCAGGCTGAAGGGACACACCTGCACGGAGGGGAAAAGGAGACTCAGGGCCTCGGTGTCGCCGTGGCGTTTCCAGACAGATGAGAGGTGGCACGAACCGCTCTGCCCAGCGCTGCCCGACCCGTGCAGCTGCCGCCCAGCACACTGTGAACCCCAGTCACCCAAATGCAGTCCGTGCATCAAACACGTTGTGCAAGGCAGGCCGTGGGGCCTCAGCTGCGCATGAGCGTAAGTCTCCCGTGGGTGCCTTACCACCCTGACCCTGACTTTGAACATGCAGACGCTGTTCCAGTTCCTCCCAGCAAACCCGCGCTAAACGTTATTAGACAAACAGGAGAAAGGGGACCTGCAGAGCCAGCTCCCGTCACACAAGGAGGGCTAATCCCCAGTCTTGACAGTTGGAGCCCTGCCCGCCCCACGGGACACTGGCACCCGCCCCACGCAGCCTGCCACCCCGCCCCGTGCTCCGAATCCCCACAGTGGCAGTTCCGTGGCTGCCCCACATGTGCCCTGGGGGAGGCACCGACGAGCGCACACACCTGAATGCAAACCGTGGGCCTCAGGAAATACTTCATCTTCTCCAAGATCTCCTTCTGCAGGAGGTCCCAGGCCACCGTCCTCTCCAGGTGCAGCACGAAGGGCGGCCCGAACCTAGCACACACAGACCTGTCACCGCCTCACGTGGTGGCGACGCCTCCGATGCTGCGATTCCGACCCGGGACCTTCTTCAGCGGAATCACTACATCACTGGTTTTAGGGCAGTTCTCAAAATAACACTGACGGGAAATTTAATAATCACTCTCACACGTGGGTGTGAAAGCCAGAGAGAAGCCGAGACTTCTAAATGAAATGAAACAGCTTGTCACCCCCGGCTTCCAGGGGAGCGTGATGCTAGGACATCAGCAACAAGAGGACGAGGCAAGTGGAGACGGTGGGGAGGAGGGTGCCAGCGGACGTGCGTCTGGCAGAGAGCAGGGGGTCAGCCGAACATACAGGGGGTGAGGTGCCAGAGGCCGGAAGGCCCAGCGACAGGCGGCCATGCCCTGACAGCCTGGCGACACGGGGGGTCAGCCCCCAGCCAAGGGGAGAGGGCCGGGTGCCCCGCTGTTGCTGGGGACCCAGAGGCAGGGCAGGGGCTGCAGGGCAGGGGTTCCCAGCCCAGACCGCACACTGACATGGCCGAGCAGCTTTCAACGAGGATGCCCACATGTTGCCCCGCGATGCGGTGGCCGTCACTCTCTCACCGTGCCCTGTGTCCTGCCCACACACCGGGTCTTCGTTCAGCCTGCAACACCCTCCCACCGCCTCCTGGACTGTGTGCCCTCTGCCGACCTGGCCCCCGACTGCCGTGGCACCAGCCACCTGCGCGAGCAGCACCGCCTAACTGCGGTCCCCCCCCATGGGCCAGGAGCTCGGGGCAGGGACTGCGAGTCACGAGCTCCAGCCCACACAGCCGATGCCTCGAGAACAGCAGGGGCTCAGCAAGCGACAGGCGAGCAGGTAAGAGTCAGACACACCCTGGCCCGGGCCAAAGCAGAAGCGTCACAGGAAACCGACCCCCAACCAAGGTCAAGCATTTGCACCCAGTGGCCCTCGGCAGTGAGCCCGTCTGCCTAGAGACGGCTGTGGGGTGACGTAAGTCACAAGCACAATGTGCAAACCCCGCCACATTTCGTGTGACAGTGTCTTCGGCTTTAAGGGACCAGCGTCACCAAGGGGATTCCGCAGGGCCTACGTTTTACACAGAAATGATACGCCCCCTTCCCTTCTGGCCCCTGAACATGCCGAGGTCCCTCCCCCTGATGCTCTGTGTCTGTACACGTGTCCCCTCCTACTGGGACCTGCTCCTCAGAGACTCACGCAGCTCTCACCTCCTGCTCAACTCGAGCCCAGCCAGCTGATGCCTCCTCCAGGAGGCCCTCCCTGACCTCCCTCCCTACTGCAGTTCGCCAGCACACCCAGCCTCCAGCCCCGGCCACTGAGCACGCTCCATCACCCCAAGCTGTTCCTACATCTTCAAAGTGGTAATGCCTGTCTGAGTTCAGAGCGTGCCCTTGTTCAGTCACGAGAACACAGACCCCGTCTGTCCGTCTGCTGGGCCATCCCCAGCATTCAGGACAGTGCCCGACACACTGAGGTATCTGCTAATGAATCACAGATGCACACACTACGCGTCTGTCGTTTACCGTCCTTGACAAAGGAGCTCATTTCAAAGCAACGTTTTAAAGGCTCACGTAAATGCTACCCTGACCGATACTAAACGCCACGTCCCTCTTCCCTGAAACACATCCCCGCCTGTGGTTGCTCAGGCTGCATCACCGCGGGGATGAGGCCACTTTCAAAGACAACCTAAAACTCCCGCAAGTCCTTACGGAGGGAGGCAGACCTGAGAGCTGTGTCCTCCCTGCCCCTGGCTGACGCAGCCCAACCCGGAGCGGTGCCTCCGCCGAGGCGGGAGTGCTGGGGGGTCGGGTTCACGAGGGAAGGGAGCGAGCTCGGTCTGCAACAGAAGACGGAGCGGCACAGCCCATCCAAGGAGGTCCGTGGAGGACTAAAAAGACCCGGCAGCCATCAGCAGCTGTCAAGCAAGAAGCTGGATTCGCCCACGAGCCTCTGCTGGCTTCCAGGCCTGTGGGTCTGGAGCCCAGAGGAGCGTGGGCTGGAAATGTGCCCGTGAGCCGAGCCCTGACGACTGCCCGGCTTGAAAACCCTTTCTGACTGCCCGCCCAATGGAAAACTAACCACGACGGGGGAGGACGTTTTTACCGTCGACAACGTCTGAAAACATCGCCCTATTGGATGGAGAGTGGCGGGTGCTCACCTTTTCCCCTGCTGCCCCGAGCAGGCTCGGTTACACACTAACAGGACAATCCTGTCGCCCCCCGCCCTCGGTGGGGGCGAGTCCGTGCTCCCCAGCTTGGCTGCTGCTTGTGCCGAAGACAGTGCGGGGTGATCCAAGCCGAACTTTAAGTGGTTCAGGTTGTTGTTGAAGTGGATTCCTGAAACAAAATAAGAAACAACTTACTTTACGTCTTCAGAACTCTTGTCATTCATTACGAAGACATTCACCTGGTGGAGAAGTTAAGAAGTCGCCACTGTGGGATTTAAACTGCAACCAAAAAATAAAGGCCCGCCCTGAGATGACTCGTCTGGCCAGCACGCTGACTTCCTTAGCGTCCGCTGTCTGAACCAGCCTCACCTATCTAAAACACTGGAGATGAAGACTCTGCCCCTGGGTGGCTATTAGATGCAGTGTTAGACGGGCCAGCCTGTAGACGTGACCCAGCGTGACAAAGCTAAAGGGCAACCACGTAACCGACGCCCATCTTCATAAAAAACAAAGACCAGCACGCATGGGACGGCTGTCAACATTCCCACGCAGCTGCTTCTCCCTGCTTTAGGAGCCGGATTTATAAGACGCTGAAGAAACTACACTCAGCTAGACTCACAGCCACGCCAGGACTTCAGCACGATCAGTGAGAACTCATTGACCTACATCAGAGTGAACATGTTTGGCAGGCACGGCACTGGCGCTCAGAGATGCCCCAGAGCAGCGCCATCGGTCAGCCGGGGCCCTTGGCAGACAGCTGCCAGCACCGGCCCCTCACTTAGCAGGAACTCAGGAGACGCTTGATGAAGCAACTTCTTGAATCCTCTGGAGGTACAGCCTAAGCAAGCAACGCTCCAACTGGAGAGCAGGAAAGAGACGCCCTCCCCCCCCACACACACACACACTAACAACAACCAGAAAGAGAATAAAATAAAAGATGGTTCACGCAAAGGTATTCATAGCAGAATTCTGGCAACAACCGAGACAGCCATCAGTATAAGACTTGCTAAACCTATCAGGGTACGTCAGCGTTATAGCAATTCAAAGTAACAAATACACAGTCAAAACCAAAAAAACGCCAAAGGAATTAGTTCTAAAAAAAAGATGGATTCTTAGATGAGACACCAAAAGCATAAGCGGCAACAATAAGATAAATTAGACCACCAAAATTAATACTTTTGATAGTTCTGTGTATCAAGACGCTGTCAAGAGAGTGAAAAGACGACCCACAGAAAGGAAGATAACATTTGCAAGTCATGCATCTGGCACACACAGAACTCTCACAACTCAACAACAAAGACAAACTGCCCAGTTTAAAAAGAGGGAAAGACCTTGACTAGACATCTCTCTGAAGAGGATCTACAAATGGCCAACGAACACAGGAAAAGACGATCAGCACCATATGTCATTAGGAAAATGCACATCAAACCACAATGACACCACCTCCCACCCACGAGGACGGCCATAATCCAAAGAAGGAACACGGACGCCGGCAAGAATGAGGAAAACCTGCCACCCTGCACGTCGCCGGTAGGAATGAAGGACGCGGCGGCAAGGCAGGGCTGGGGACTCGGTTCTCAGCAGAGCCAACAGGAGGGACAGTTTAGAGCAGGCGACACATTGGTGGCAGATTTCTTAAAAGTGTCAAGAAAAGGTTCTAAGGCAGATTTTAGAATTTAGAAATTAAACATCCACGCCGGGACCAAAACACCGAAATATACGTGTATGTTTTAAATGAATGAATGAATGAAAGAATCGGCTGTGGCACTGTTTACCTTCCCAGGGGCTGTCAAAAGCCGCCACAGAGGCCACTTCAGGGAGGTCGCGGTCAGCCCTGGGCCAGGAAGGGGCCGCCCCAAACAGGGACAGGAAGCGTTAGGAATGAAGGAAATATCTTCGCCTGAAACAGGAAGACCAGCCTTCTTCTGGGGAAATATGTCACCGTGAAATTGACGCCGCCACAAAAACAGTGTGTGCTGTGCACTTGTCACCCCGTGGAAGTCGCAGGGTCACAGAGCGGATGACGGAGGGCGCAGGCACCACCCACCTCTCTGGCTGAGGATCCCCTCCGGCCTGAACCTCTCCGGAGTCTCAAAGGCAAAAATGCAGTCGCTCTCGTGGACTGTTTCCAGGTCGTCCGTGTCACAAAAGGAGCGGTGGAATCCGTCGTAGTACATCTCCGTTAACACGATCTACAAAGGGAAAAGCGAAGTAGCCGGATGAGCAGGACGTCAACACGAATTGTCCCCGACCCTGGCACAGGCCTCCCAGGCGTCAGGGCCTGCGGTGGGCGGTGAGGGCTCCGGCACGCGTCGCGGCCCACGCCGTCTGCCTTTGCTAAGAGGCCTGGCAGCAGAACAGAGTCTGTGACTGCTGTCGTCGGATGCCATGGCACTGAACCCTGGGCTCCCCGCCTTCCCGGGGGGTGGAGCTTCAGGCAGAGTGGCCGGCCTGCGGTCGCAGCCCAGGAGGACACGTCTGGCCCTGGGATGCTCCGGCATCGTTAAGTGTTCTTTGCAGGCTGAAACATGGAAACCAGGGGCTAAAAGGGCCAGACAGCACCGAAAGCTTTCCGGAGACAACCTGGTTTGCCTCGGATGCAGGCCGAGGCCACCCGCCTCCGTCCCTCCCTATCCTCTCGTCCTGATGGGAAAAAAAGAATCGATGGGCTCTGCAGAGCAAGTAAGACACGGACACTGTCAGCGCGCAGTGCCTGGCCACAGACACGTGCAGTGCTGGCCTCTCAGGCGACTCTTGCGCACGACACCGTTTTACAGTGGTGACTTCCCCAATGAGGTGCCTTCACGACTCAAGCAATGACACAGTGGCTTCCAGCAGCGATCCAGGGAGACGCTACTCAGCCACTGAGTCGTCCTTCCTTAGTAAATCCTACGTAGGGACTGTTTTTCCAAATAAAATCAAAATAGTGAATGAGTAAAAAAAAAAAAATGCATGAAAAATATGTCATCGCTAACAGCCAAAAGTATCTGGGGTCAATTTAAATATAACTACGTACCAAAAATTTACCCCCCCCAAAAGGAGGGGGGATACAACTTTCCGTTCTCTTTGGTAAACAAGGGCCAACCCGGCTCTGCACTAAAACCAACGGACCTGAGCCTCTCGTGGCGTGCGAGCAAGAGGCCGTTCTCACGACCGTGACGGCAAGGGGTCCCATTCTCGAAGCCTCTCTGAGAGGCGGCTCTTCCCATATAAACATCCACAGGAATGATGGAAGGGGAGTTAAGTGTTTACACTTTATAAAAAAGCTAAAAGGTCTTGGCGTGAAGTCACGGCTTTTCCTTTTAAAAATGCACACGCAATTCAATGAGGCATGAAAGGTTTCTGGACATGTTTCCTCTGGGTCTTGATTTTCTTTTCTCTCAACAGAGAAGCAGCAACTGGTCATTGTGTCTATGTGACCGTGAACCGGCAGGGGGTGGCGCTGTGGCTCCTCGCGTGCTGGGCACGGGCAGCTGTGGTACCTGATCGGTGGGGATCTTCGTTTCCGTGGACACAGCCTCCCGAAGTCTGGCGACGGTCCCTGACAGAGGCACCGCCACACCGATCCGCATGCAGTGGGAGCACTTCCCTTGGTACACTACGGTGACATAGAGAGGCCTGTACAGATCAAAGTCAGAGCTGCTCAGTAGTTGCTTACTTAGGCTCCAACGCAGAAGCAAGCCAACCCGACTGGAAGTGAACACAGCAAAACTGCAGCCCGCCCACGCCTCGACTCGCGAGCCGGGCAGAGAAACCTCGCGTGCACCTAAGCAGACCTGAGCAGAACCATCGGGCGGTAATCGAGAGACCCCCAGAGAAGGTGGTCCCCATCAAGCAAAGACGTAACACACCGACACTCGGTTCTGCGCTCTGTATTTTCTTAAAAATAGTGTAACCCCTGGAAGTTGTGAGAAATGGTTCAAAAAAGGCAATTAACTAAATGCACAACATAAGGTCTCTGATGAATCCAGAGGGACTCAACAGCCCTGCCCTCCCCACACCGTCGGCGGAGGACCACTGACAGCCACCCCGTCCCGCACCCCCGCCCACCCTGCGCTCATCCATTTCTGTAGGGCAAACAGTGCCGGCCTTCATCACTAGTCCCACTGCCTGTCCAGGCAGGTGGTGACAGGTGCCAGGGAGCCTACAGAGGACAAGGAGCACACGGCACTCGGTCGGTCCTCACCTGGTATGGGGTAGGGGAATCGGCAGAGAGATGCAGAGGAAAGGGTCAAAGGTGTCGCTCTGCTTCTGGCAACGAGGGCACGTCAGGGAAGACCTTCGAGGACAGAAACGCAGGACACCCGCGTCAAGATCCCCTGCAGCCAGTGACGGACCGCACGCGGGGAGGCGGGCCGGCTCGTACCTGTACTGGGCCTGGAACAGTTCTTGGACAAAAGTGCTGCAGACAGGAAAGGATGGCCCCTCGGGCATCAGGTCGGTCTCCGACGGTGGCTTAACAAAAGAAAGCACGGTGTCACAGACTACAGGTACCCATTACTGCCTGGAGGTGACCCGCAAAGTCACGCGTGCCCTTGACTTCCTACCCAAGCTACGCGTCAGGTCCAGCGGTTTCAGTGGAAGGTGACTGCGGATGGAACCAGGACACGGGACCCCCGGCCACAGGCCCAACCACACTGAGCTCCCCCTCCCTGCCCTGTCCAGTTGCCGTGACCCCCCTCCACTGTGACCCCCTCCCACGCCTCCCGGGAACCAACCCCAACCACCCCGCCGGTTCCTCCCAGGCCCGAATTCCCTGGCACCCATCACCCCCTCACTACGATCCTGCTCATGGAGCTTCCCGTTCCCGCCGTTACAGAGCCCCGTCCCCATGTGCTAAGACCACTACGGGGCCTCAGGGCACAGATAAGTCAAGCCTGGCCCCGAGGTCACCTCCATCTGCGAGACAGAGTCAGCCACAGACACAGTCATATGACAGGATAGAGCGTTCAGGCACAAGAGGACCTCGAATCGGCGTATTTAACAACTTACCAAAACTAGAATTTAAAATTCAAGGTACAGAGCAGAATTATCAAAAATTTTAAAAGCTGCGAGAGGAAGGCCTTTGGTCGGAATTACTGCCATTGTGCCAATCACTGTACCCGTCCCATTCAGGCCCCGCGCACAAAAACGAGAACGGACCACCGGGCCTCAGGGGAACATTCCAGGGGCTGGGTTCCTACACCCGGGCCCAGGCGTGCGGACAGAGGTCCCACACGCAGGCTACTGGGCTTGTCGAAACCGAAGCAAGTTCCTGCTTAAACAGTGTGGTGAGATGGGACACCGATCATGGTCTGGGGCTCGGCCTGCGTGCACACGTGCCCTTCGCACCGGATGCAATGGGCCCTGGAGCCGGCGCCTGTGTCTCCCGGCACCCGCGAACTGGGCACTCGCCCGGAGCCGAGCCAGCATCACCGTACTAACTGGGTGCAAAGTGCTCCCGGCCGAGCGGCAGGGGCCCCGGGCGCCTCACCTTCACCAGAGGCGGGCTGCCCTGCTTCACAGCGTGATGGAGGTCTTCGTGAACCCGGTCCAAGAGCCACAGCAGGAACTCCTGGGCGTCGTGCTGCGCGTTGCCCCGGTACTGCAGCGCGTTCTTCGACACGATGCTCTGCGCAGGTAAACAGAACGGCAGCAGCCGGGTGAGCCCCCGCTCTGAAGACAAACCGCTCACAGTCCCCAAGGAAAGTCTCCAGGGTGCCAAGGCGGGGATCACTGCATGCCCGCCCCAAGGGCACGCCCGGCCCACACCCCGCCTGGAGGAGTCCCCTGAAGGAGACCACCAAACCGGCCAAGATGCCTGGCAAGATGGCAATCACCAGGCCTTTTACTAGCGAAAGACTGGGGGAAAATGAGAACTGTCACAAACATCACATCATCACTTTGTACACCCAAAATGAATATGCACCTGACACTAATACTCCAATTAAAAGAAAAAGGACGTGGTTCCATAATGTGGTGGTGAGCACGTCTGCTTTACACGCAGGAGGTCCTGGGTTCGCGCCCCAGGGGAGCCACAGTCCATGGTCTACGCCCACGCCACCCTGAATGTGCCCAATCCCGTCTGATCTCGGAGGCTAAGCAGGGTCGGGCCTGTTAGTACTTGGATGGGAGACCACCAAGTACTAACTAGATGCTGTAGGTGTAAATAACAATTAATAATGAAAAATTTTTTAAAAAAGGAAAAGAAAAAAAGGAGACTCGGTTAAGTCAGTGAACGGTAAGGCGACTCGGCTGCAGCGAGACCGCCACCCACGCCCTGGAAGCCGCGTTACATGCAGAAGCAGGAGAGATGCTCGGACCACCTGGACCGGGACGCAGATGGTGAGGGCCCTGTAAGCTCAGGGCAGACGGTGCCGGAAAGGAGACCCGTGAATACAGACGATCCTCAGGAAGGGGCGAGGAGGGAGTCAGGGCAGAGGCAGAGGAGCCGCCTCTGGGCGGGGGACAGAGAGAAGGCGAGGGTGGGTCACGGGTGCAGGGAGCTCACAGACGGGCGGCAGGGGTCCCGGGTTCTGTGTGTGTTTCGTGGAGGAAGCAGAACACCTTCGAGGGGAAGTCTGAGGTACACAGCGAGGCCGGGGACAAGCTGACGTGCAGGTAGCACACGCACGACCAGAGGCACAGCAGGCCTCACGCACCCAGTGTGGGAGTGGAGGAGCTCTCGGCACACGCACCCTAAGAAACGGATTAGCCGAAGTCAAATACTTCATCACGTGTCGAAGCGACTATTTCACGGACAGTGTCCACCACCAAAGGCCAGGGCGGAGACAACACGAGGTTCCTAACCAGGGTGGCCTCGCGTCGGACCTGTGCTTCCCGTCACCACCGCCGCAACCCCGCCGGCAGGTGTCCACCTCTGCTGCGTGCCCAACGCTGCACTGAAGCTGCTCGGCAGGATTCTTGCTGGGCACGACTAGACAGGCCACAGAAGCTTCCAGAACCCTCTGCAACTGGGGCAGAAACTGCTCCGGCTCAGCCTCACTCCCAAGCACGGCATTGCGGTCAGGGAGAGCTCCCAGGAGAGCTCACGGCACGCGCGCGACCCAAACGTTCCTCTTTCCAACACTTCCCACGTGGTTCCGCCAGGTGAGCGACAAGCGAGGACTTCACAACAGACCACGATGCTGCACGAGCCGAAAGCAGTGGTGAGAGGTGGCCTCCGCGTCTGGACACGGTGGCCACAGGCCTCCCCCAGAAACGCGCCCGAAACGGGGCGCTGGACGCCCAGCGCCTGAGTCCCCATCCTCCTTCCTGCACCTGTGACTCTGTATTTTGAGTCCCTGCTAGCTTTTCTGCACAACGACGATGATATTTTTCTGAAAAGATCGCTGTGGGGCTTCGATGAGCGCACAGGAGCATTTTATAAACACTAACTATGGGGCAGCTGGTATGTGAGCTTCAAACGTCAAGACAAAGGAGCTACCCTACGGCACTAAGCAATCCTGGAAAACACCAGAGAGAGAGAGAGAGAGAGAGAGAGGTCTGAAGGACTGGCTCCCGACCTGGCTACACACTAGAGTCATCTGGGGGATTCTTACAAAACGAAACCCGCGTCCAGGCAGCACGGCACGGAGCCACCGGTGTGATTCGTCTGCGGGGGCACCTGGTCAGCCCGGCCTTTTGTGTGTGTGTGTGTTTTTTTAACAATTCTGTTGCTAATGAGAAGCCAAGACTGAGAAAGCAGGTAGCCACGTGGAAAAGCTCTGAAGGCCTACTCCCCGAAGCGCCAAAACTCTTGGGGCGCCCCTGGTGTAACTGTTACATCACTCACAACACTGATTCGCATCACCAGCAACTACCTGACAAGCGTGTCCACCACCAGACGGCCACGGGGGATATCTCAGCTGTCTCCCCAGGACCTACGAATGCAGTCCCTGACCCGGAGAGGGACAATGACAATGACCGTTAACGTCTGAGCGCCTGTAACACATTAAGCACCGTACCATTTGTGGGTGTCATTCCCTATAAAATCAACCCCTAGAAAGTTCCCTACGTTGTCATCGCTTTTCACAGATGGAAAAACTCGGGCTCAGAGAAGTGAAGTAACGTGTCCCAAGTAACCACAGTCTTCACCCATCCTACTGAAAAGGCCCGAGAACCCTCTTGTCCATAACCCTCCATCGGTAAGTGATGTTCTTCCCTCTTCATTCTGGGCGTCGACGCTCCATGCAGAGTAAAACGTGGAGGAGACCGAGCCACAGCTGCAGCGAGCTTGAGGCTTCTGGGAGTTTATTTTCTCTTAAATAAGTCCGTGTTTGTTCTGTTGTCAAGTGCAGCTTTTTCCTGTGGCCCAGAAGCAAAAATGCGGTTCATCTAGCTGAGTTACTACCTGCGCAGTAAGGAGGGATTTGGACGACATCAGGGGAGCAAGCTGCGGCACGTGAGGGGCACTGTCCAGCCCGGGTGTCCCGGGATGTGACAGAGCAAACGGGACACAAGGATCTGGCTTGGAGGCCATCTGCCTCTCATCAGCAACGTCAAGAGGAGCGTTCACCTCCTGCTTCCCCGTGGCTCTCCTGGCGGGGCGAGGCCACCGGCCCCGGTCCCCAGCACAGTCCAAGCAGCCAGGCCCAGCCGGCTCCAAGTTTAAAGCCAGCTCAGGCCACCACGACGGGTTTATGCAGCCAACCGAATGACTCAAGTAACCTAAAAGTGTCTTCTTCTGGTGCTCTTTATCATTTTCCAAAGCGATCGAATATTCTTCCCAACACAGTAAAATAAAGCTTTTTAAAAGCATTTTTTTTAAGGAAGGAGGAGATTCTGGCTAACCATCAGTACAATCGCAAAGCAGACGCCCAGCCCGAATGTAACCAAAAGGCTGTCACGTATGAAGTGTAATGATCTTCACCAGCTACAAGTCAGAACAGAAAAATGAGGAAAGCCACCTAAATGCCTGAGAAACCATTACACATCCCTACCATGGGACGTCACCGATGTTTGTTTTGGAAAACGTGGAGGACAAAACGCAAAACACAAGGGGGAAGAAGGTACAAAACCACCCATGAACGCGATTTCAAACCTTCAGACGGGCGGCTTATCTTTCTTCTTCATGTGCGTCTGGACTTTCCACGCTGTCTAGGGCAACCGCTGGCGACGACGGCTGGGGGGCACCCAGAACCCCAGGCGGCGCCCAGCGAGGGAGGCCGCCCTGCGCCGGAGACTCGGCTATGCTCAGCCAGACATGGGAAGCCGTGGGACCAGGGCGTTCTGCCTCCCTTGGTCCTAAATAACCCTGAAGCCCCAGTGGAGCTGACCTTCTCGCTGGAGTAAAACTGTGACAGCAGCTGCATCAAAGGAAAAGGAGACGGAGGGAGCCACAGGGCGAGGGTCCGCCCAAACACACTCCTACACACACTCGCCAGGGCCTTTTAGGCCACTCCAACCTGCCAGGAGGGGGGTGAAAGCTTAGCCCCAGGGAAGGAGCGGAGGGGAGCTTCCCACAGGGCCAAGCGACAATGTTCCAGGTCACGGGACTCCTCCTCGGGTGGAGGCGAGGTGACAGTGCGTCCTCGAAGGTGGACCCGGGTGGGGAGACACGATGTGCTACCACGTAAGGAAACCTGTCAGCCTGTACACGGATGAGGTGTGCATTAACGTCCGTGTGCCATGCTGCACTCACCAGCTCTCTAAAAGCTGGAGACTTCAAAAGGAAAAGCGCTAGCTAAAGCTTGCTAACGAACTGAGCCGGCCTCTCGGGCCCCAGCTCACTGGCAGTTTATTTAGTCTCATTCAGAGCCGACTCCATTTATTTGGTTTCTTAACCAGAAGCAGATTAGAAACTGCAAAATGCAGGAATGAGGGAGTAAGAGGATAGGCTCCCGGGGTGAAGTGAAACCGCGTAGGGCAGGAGGAGAACTAAGGACGGGCCATGAAGGGAGATGGCAGGGAGCCAGAGGGGCATCGTGGAGAGCAGAGACGAGAATTCGACAACACAGTGATCCAGAGCTGGTTATCGAGTCCTGTAAGGCCCGCCAGCCCCAGAGAAACCCCACACGGCGGACCAAGAGCACCTCAGAACCCCGAGGAAAGAGTGAAGTGCTTCTGCGAACGTGAGTGTGTACAACGTGCTATCAAGCCACCCACCCCCCAAAAAGTGAGAATTTTAAAGTCTTGACATTCAAAACTACAACGTACTCCCCAAAAGGCCAGATGAAGGGCCTCTTGTCGTTACTCAAAAGACCACACAATGACAATGACAGCGCCGTGGCGCAGAACACAGCACGCCAAGAAGTCCCCGTGAGTCACCGGGCACTATAGCATCGGAGATCTAAACACAACCACCCTTCACAAAGTCTACAGGGCAAGGGCCAAAGCCGAGGGCACGCACGCACTCAAGGGAGCTACAGACGGTTGAACTGCGAGGCCAGGACAGAGGATTCGGAGGTGCGACACGCGTCTCTTCCGCAGGGTCCCCCCAGGTCTCCCTACTGGGGTCCGTCCCTTCCCGGCGTCCCCAGCTTGTTCCTGTAGGCTGCATGGTGGGTCGGCGAGGGCCTGGCTCGTTGGTTTTTCCTGCTGGAACATCCCCATCTCAGGTGTGAAGGGACCAAAGCCTCTGAAACACCATGACCTTTGAGGCTGACTCATGTGGCAACAGTTGGGGAAAAGGAAACAGCGCGGTGGCCAGCCAAGACCCCAGCTGCAGCAGGACCCTGACTAAATGCAAAGTGCTGGCAGGTGTTCTGCAGGAACCGGGCAGACGTGGACCCCAGCTGCCCGGTCCGATGCTGCCCAGAGAGAACCGTGTAGTGTGCCCCCACTCACCTAAAGAAGAGGGAACTGTGAATACACACGACACACACCCACGTACATACAAACACGCACTCTCGCTTGTTTGCTTATGTCAAAAACAATTTAAGAATCAACCACAAAATTTAGGGAGAAAGGGAATAGGGCATAGGGATCAGAGTCAGAAACTAAACTGCTCTGAAGAGAGCTCGTTTTGTAGATTTGACTCCAGGCCGTATGTTTTATTTTTAAAGCCGTTATACAACAAAATTAAATTTTAAAAAGCAATTCCACAAAATCAAAAGGAAAAAGGAATGAATGAATTTAACTATACATCCAGGTGGTGACAAAGCCACGCTGAGAACTCTTCCAAGGGACTTTAAGACATGGTAATTTAACTATTCAGTCCTAGTAGGCCATCTTATGGACAAAGAAAAACTAATCTTAAATCTTTTCAAACATTCACACTGCTGGTGTGAACACTCACACTGCTGTAGTATTGGGATTGTTATGTATTATTAGAGTCGGGGACTCCCGATGCATTGTGGGCTAAGGCAAATGAGAACTTTCACTGGGGACACGAGCAGGATTTCAGCACAGGAGAATGGAAAAACACGGTAACATCGATGAGGTTAAATGAAAACCCTGAGATCCTGAACTGGACTCACCAACGTGAACTCACGATGTGCTGTATCTGTAGAGGAGGTTGCACATTTCCCAGCTCTGTCCACCGAGACGACGTAGACACCACATGCACCCCCAGGGCCTCAGAGCGCGGCCTGTCAGTACCACCTGCCACCGAGAGGGACCGGGGCTCCTTAGAGAAAGGACCGATTCCAGATCTGGGGCAGGGGACGAGCGAGATGAGCCTAGAACATCCCCACTCCCTTGCATTCTGGTCTGACGTCACGGACTCCTAGTGTGTCAAACGGACTCGAAAGTGAACTTGTCCCACTGGCCAAAATTGGGACAGTTTGAGCATCCATCAGGTTAATAACTTTAACTGACTGAAAAACACAAATGAAGGCGTGGTGGAATGACAACATCGCCGTTTCTGACCTTTTGAGAACTAGGACTCATCAGCATCACTAACACCACAGGAGACGCAGCCAGGCCTTACGGCCTCCTGCGGTTGGCTTGCAACACCACCCACAGCTAGTTTTACCATCGAAAGCAGGGGGCTAAAAACACCCTCATTAAACCTCTGGCTCAAACCCCCGGTTTACAGGAAACTCGGGGGCAGAGGAGCAGCGCCTGAAAGTGGAAAACCAACGGTGTTGCACGACTGCAATTGTAGTTACTCTCGCGTCCTCCCTGAGGAAGGACGCTCTGCCTTGCTTACGGCCCGGGCGACCAGGAGAGCAAGTCCACAAGGTCCCTGAGCGGGCGATGAGCTTGCAGGGCTCCCTGCAGCAGCGACCACGAAGGCCTGTCCCGACCCGGGCCCTGAAACGTTCCAGAGCGCGGACTGTTTGTCTGAGGACACTGTTTGTCGCCATCCGAGCCCCACAGCTGGGAGGAAGCAGCAACAGATGTTCGGTGACCGGCCGGCTCCTCTGGGAACTGCCAGTCCAGAGTGCAGAACAATGACTTCCAAACAGAGAGGTCACAGCCCGGTGACACCACCCCAGCGTGCCCCACTGCGCATGTTGTTTGTCACACATAAAGGGTCGTTTGAGGAACAGCCAGCGAACAATTAATGAGCAGAGCAAACAAGGCTGTTTTGAAGAAAGAAGCTGCAGCGGACGGGACTGCACCCGCTTCTCTGCCCCTACCCCCCGCGCACAAACGGCTTCTGTGGGAGCCAGGAGGCCACTGTCCCGGTCCTGACTATAGGAAACAGCTGTGGGACCGCACAAACAGCGAACACTGCCCCATTTAGCGCCCCTCATTGTGACGAGTGTCGAGCTGGGATGAGAAAAACCCATGGAACCACACGCCAGTAACACAACCAGGTGGCCGTCGGGCTAAGCGCTTTAAGCCACCCACGGAAGGTGCGGGACACCCGGCAGGCCGCACCTGTGCCTGCGTCTCTGCATCCTGAGAGGCACTGCTGCGTGCAGGGCAGGCCGGCTCCTTCCTCTGCGTCACCAGAAACGACGACTCACTCTGCACGGGGCTGACGCGTGGCGGCCACTCTGCGAACGGGGCCCTCAGCCCTGACCCGGGGCACTCGGTCTCACCCGCAAGGAGCCATCTAAGCCCCACTCACCTGCCGCCTCCAGGACACCTCCTGCCCCTGCTCCTGCTCCCCGGCGGGAGGCCCCGCCCCACGACACCCTGTCAAGACCTCGGCCACTTTTGCCTCCTCAGGCCAAGCCACCACAAGGCGCCGCTTGGCACACACTGGGACGGCCGCTGTCAACAGCGCTGGCAGGGATGCGGCGAAACCGCAGCCCTCACGCACTGTGGACAACGGCTGGACACACCTACCATGTGATCCGAGAACAGACAGGGCGACGCGGACAGATGCCACGCACCTGGGCTCCCGGCATCCTTAGCCACAGCGGCCGAAGGGCAGAAACAACCCACCAAGCCCTTCCAGACACAGGTCGGGCCCCCAGCCCTGCCGCGCCTCCATCACGTGCTCCCCTCAGGGTCTGCCTAGTGCGTCTGGGCCTGGCCCACCCCAGCACCCTCCTGTCGTCCCTCCGGGACCCTGAAGTCCCTTAGGGCGTGAACCGTCTCACACACCTTCACAGCCCCAGTGCTGGCAACGCAGGCCACACAGGAATCAATGAACGTGCTCGATAAACCCGGCGCTCGGTAAATCCATACCAGGCTGCAGAACGTCGACCTGAACCTGACTCTTCCCGGGCCCCGGCTGACCTTTCTGCCGCTCTACGCTGTATCCAGCCAAGAGCGGGTGCTCCCAGCCTGAAGTGGAGCAGGTGTCGTGGCTGCCTCCTGGGCTCCCACCTGCTCGCAGGCCGCCCCTTCCTCACTCAGGCCCTCCCCCCTTCCAGCCTCTTACTCTAGTTTCCCCCAGGGCCTGGCCTTGGCCCTCTGACCCTTACATGGTCAAGGCTCCCGGTTTTAACCGCCACCTGAATGCAGCTGGGTCCAAGTGCACACAGCTCGTCCTGCATCGCGCCCTGTTCCCATGGTCTGTAAGACCCTCGTGGACATCCACGGCCCCAGCCCCACACACGCAAGTTGACTGCGTGCCCTCTTCTGCCCACGTGCCCCCCAGCCCACCCCCCCACCAGTTGCTCCCCTCCTAGCAGACGTGCCCCGTTTCCTCCATCGCAGGTCTGAACCCTGGCCTCCTGGATTCTCCTTCAGAACGTCACGATGCCACCAAGACAACTCGGGCCCGCCCCTCCTCTCGCCTCGCCTCGCACCTGGACTGCCCTCTGCCTGCGTCCACTTTCTCCCCCGCCTGGTTCATTTCTGCTCACTGTCAGACCCATTTTTCCAAAATATCTTTTTCATCCAATCAATGTCTGCACAGCTCTCGAGCCTCAAATGAATCACCACTGATTGCGGCCTCAAGGCGAAATGGCTGTGACAGGCTTTCAGGGCCAGTCACAGTGCGCCTCTCGTGTCCTCAGCCACAGACATGAGTCTCTCTCCAATCAGTGGTTCCCGAGCAGGGCATTTCTGCTCCCCAGGGACACTGGGCGATGTCTGGAGACATTTTAGGTTGTCAGGAGAGGGGTCGGGGGAGAGGAACACGACCAGCGTCCAGTGGGCAGACGATGGGAACCCTGCCAAACACCGCACAAAGCCAGGACAGCCCCTCACAACATGGAACTGGCCAGCCAACGATGCTCGACATGTCGACAGTGCGGGGGCTGGGACGAGGGCTCCAAATCGGGCCCATGGCAGACAGCCCAGGGCTTCCGCGACCTCGTGCCATCACTATGTCACCCCGAATGACCTCTGCCTTCTCCTTCACTACCAAGCCTCGTTCATTCTAAGCCACGGCCCATGGCTTTAAACTCCACTTGGAGGCTGATGACCCCCAGATCTTCACCTCCACCAGTCTCAAGCTTCCGAACCCGAAACTGCGTTATCCAGCGGCCTGCTAGACACATCTGAAGATGCTTTCCCGACACCCCCCAAACCACTGCTCCACAAGTAAGCCCCGGTCACCACCCGGCTGCTCCAGACGGACACCTGGGAGTGGCTCTGGACGCTCCCTGCTGCCTCAGTGCCTCCCCCTCTGGGCCGCTCCCGCGGGAATCAATCCATTAGCCATCCTGTGGGGCTGCCCAGACACGTCCCGAGCTGGTCCACTTGTCCGTCTCCATCCACCGCTCACCTGATCCATCGCAAGAGCCTCCGACCGGGGCCCCCTGCTTCCTTCCGCCCAGCACTCTGACGGCTCCACGTTTTCACGAGGTCATGCCAGACTCTGCTCGAGACCTGCGGCCCCCACCCCACTGCTCAAAGAGTAAAACCTAAACCCCTTGCCCTGTACGACCCGGCCTCTGCCCAGCTGCCCAGCCCTCCCAGCCTCGTCTGTCCTCCTCTCCTTGCTCCCTAAGCTGCCAGCTCTCCAGGGGACCGGGAGAGGGGTGGGGGGAGGCAGGGTCCCAGATGGAGCATGTAACCTACACGCAGAGAACGAGCCCGTCCACGTGACAGACGCATACACCTGAGCGGCCCGAAGGGGCTGCTTTAAGGGAGACTCCGGGTGCCCACATCTGAGGGACGATGGCGCTCGCAAAGCCAGCTGACCTTATTTCACTACAATTCGGCACCACGACCTCAGAGGGGAAAACGCGACACGTTCCTGCACGTCCCCCTGCCTGTTTACGTTTTGTGCTGAGACCTGCTGCTCCTGTGAGTGGACAAACCAGGCGACCACGGACGCAGGATGCAGCGTGAGCTTCAGCAGTGCCGGTGACAAAGCATGGGTGCCGGGACCGGTTCTGCCCCCCGCCCCCGCCTGCAGCCAGCAGGTGAACCTCGGTTCCCGCACCCAAGTCCCCACGTCGAAGTGTGACGATCCTATGACCACCATTCTCCTTCGGGGACCTGGAGCTTTGCTAAGACAGAAGTGACAGCGTTTGACAGACGGGGAACGGACCAGGGAGACGTACCCTCTATTTTATGCTGTCACAAACCTAAATGTGGCCTACCCAGCTCCATTTTCTTCTACTTTTCAAATGAATTCAAGGGACTCCGTGAGCTTGGAGCACTTCTAGGGAACCCCTGCAACATGCCAACGTCACAATGAGCCCACGAGCAGGCAGGCGTGGCGCTGAGCCCGTGTGAGCCCAGCTGTGGGCCTGTCCGCCACCACTGGTTCGTGCGCGCTTATTCCCTCGGTAACCCGCAAAGCCTCCCAGTGACCCACCACCACCCAGAGCCAAAGTTCAAGGAAACACCACGGGAGAAAAAGTCCTACGCAACAGCTACTCCTTGTTTCACCGCCAGTCCTATCAGGAGGTCACATCGTCCCAGCCGTCCTGTGGGAGCCTGGTCTGGAAACTGTTGCCATAAAGCTTATCTTCGCTGCTGGACAGATGACCACCCGTTTTTCTCTTTCTGCAAACGAGCCCTGAGTCTCAGAAGCCCTAGAGCGTCTTTAAGGATCTGGAGCACCCACGCCAGCCTCCCAGCAAAGTTGTGACAACTAAAGCACGTCTTCAGACATCACCAGATGTCCCCGGGAGTGAGGGGGTGGGAGCAGGTGACAATATCTGCACAGACTGGGAACAGGGCCTAGGAGGCATGAGAGAGGCCTCCCCCAGCACACCCACGTGGGCCCAGCCGACCTGCTTCTGGTGGGAAGTGAAATCCTGCCCCCATGACCACCTACCTAGCTCACCCAAACCAAACGCCGGTTTATAAGGCCGGCTCCTACGGCTCCAGTCAGCGGGGCTGGAAGCAAGGAGGAATTCCAACGGGAAAACGTGCAGAGCAAACCATCAGCAACTTCAGGGAGTTCAAGGACGATAAAAGCGCATTCAAATACACACCGGGTGCTTTTCTAGACCTCAAGACCAACGATCTCAAGGTGGCCACTCGGTTCTAGCTCCCCTGCCAGCTCTAATCAACCAGCCATGGCCCTGGTGCCCAAACTGAGCAAGGAGGCCGCCCCCTCATCACCGTGGGCCGCGCACAGGCTGCGGGGCGTGGTGACAGCTCCTCACATCCACCTGCCTGGTGTCCGACTTCCTTTATGCTCAAATTCATACCCACCCAATTTGGCTGTAATGAAATATCCTGGAAGAAAAAAGAAAGCAATCTTCCACAGTGCAACCAGGCTCGACAAATAGAGAAAAAAAGCATCTGATCCCATCGCTCTCCTGCTTCAAAACAGGCTCTGGATTCTCCACTTGCAGAGCACAAAGTCCCACGCAGCTCTGCCTACAAAGGCCTTCACCATCCAGACCTCCTGCACCCCCATTGCTCCCCCGGTGTACCCACAAGCTGGTCAGAAACGCAGCATCTCAGGCCCCACCCAGCTCTACCAGACCCAGATCTGCTTCATGACAAGAAGGTGAGTGAATGACGTGCTCGTGAAGGTGTGAGGATGTCCCGGGGAACTGAGCAGGTCCCACTAGACTCGGTTCTTCACAGACAGGTGGCGTCTTCCTCAAGTGAAAGCACCAGGCACGAGGCAGCCGAGGCACCCTGGTGGGCCACCCAGAGGCAAGACCCCCATCCCCCCACCCCTATGTATTGTCTCCTCCAGGAAGCAGGAAAACCCAGATGTGTCCACCTTCCAGCCTCGCGGGCAGCCAGGGCGCAACTGACATGGGCTCTCTGCAGTAGCCTGCTGAGGGCTTCGGGAAGATTCTGTTTCCCTATGGACTTCCTGCCTCGACTGAGTGTAACGCCAGGAGGTGACAAACATTAAGGACAAAAGCCAACGACAGCCCGGGACAGTGGAAACAGCCACGGCTCCCCCTCGGAACCACCTGCGCACAGGCCACCGTGTGAGCTATGTGGTGGTGCCAGTGCCACCCACCCCCTGCCCCGCGACGGCAGGGCTGCTTCCCAAGTGCCACCACACCCCTAGCTGGCTGAGTGCACCCTCGGTGAACAGAGGTGAGGGTTCAGGGGGTCACGCGGGTTAAAAACAGGGCCTGTGAGGACCGGCTCACCCAGGCCGAAGCACGCCTGGGCCAGGGCCCGCCTTCCTGGCATTCCTGACCCATCTCTGTTCACGGCTTTTCACGGGGAAAAGAACAAACGCGACCTCTTACAAAGCAATGGAGTTCACGTGCCAAGATGCTGTAAAAAAGCTTTTCACATTCGGAAAAGAGTAGAGAAGGAAACTGAAAACCCTGGGCTCTGACCTTGAAAAGTTTGTAACGGCCGTGGCCACGATCAGCAAAGAGCAGAACTGCCGGCCCATGGCGGCCGGCTGGCTGACCCCTACCCCTGCCCCCTCTGAGGTCTCCGGCCCAGACCTCAATCTCCTCCAGCCCCTGCCCCAGTCAGGTCCTTCCAGGCAGCTCTCCAAGACCAAACAGCAACCATTTTTCCCTCTTTTGAGAAAGACAGGGTAGCACAGCACAGATAAACACAACTAAGTAAAGGGCACTGAGAGCGCAGGCGAGCCGGGGGCCCTCCACCTCCGCCCCCCCTGCCCCGGCCCTTCATCCAGGGCTCTGCACCTGGACCCTCCACCTGGGGCCCTCCGCCGACTTTGCCACACTACGCATCTTCACCCAATCACATACTTTCAAACGCATTTTTGAAACTTCGCAGCACCGCTGGAAAGCCAGTACCACTTGCCATAAATAGACAAATGTAAAAACAAACGCAGTGAAAACACGACCTTATTAGATTCCAGCTACTGTTACCTACAGCCTCCACCCTCCAAGCCTGTTCTCTGCTGTTTGAAGAAAGAAAAGGTGCTGGAGTGGGCAGGAGGTGTCAGTCAGGCCACCACCAAGCTGAGGCTTTCTCTTCAGCACCGTCGGGTCAGAAGAAAGAAAAAGGAACTGACTTTCTCACTGTGTGATTTCATCCCATTTAATTCCATTTATAGCCATTCCACCTCGAAGGGACCCTCACAGATTTGCCTTTGGCTTAGAATAACAGCCCAGTTCCTCGGTGCTGCCTAAGCGGTCTACACCGCCTGACCTCAGCCCTCAGCCCTCAGCGCTCACAACAGCGACCCAAGGGCCACGCCTAGCCCACTCACTGCCTTTACGTGGCCTGGCCCGTGGGCTGAGCGGTTTGCAGAAATGAATACCCCTAATCACTCTGACGACAGGGAACACTGATTTTGAACTCCAACTGAGCCACTTTATCCCCTCCAAAAAGACTCGCATTCTTCCCATCAGACCTGTAGTGCAAGATACTGTGCTCAGTTATTACTGCACTTTTACTTTACTCAAGAAGAAATTTGTGGGACTTTTTTTTTCTTGTTACAAGTGCCTACCTTTTTTTGCACCTTGAGCAGCAAAGCCTAAAATACTGCGGGCCCAGTACAGAGCCTGGCCGTTCCAGGGGATTCCTTTGAAACGAGGTGCAGGGTGGGGTTCTCGCACCTGCAGAGTGCTTCCCCCTCACCTCCTTGGGCCGGCTCCCTGGTTCCCCAAGTCTCAGTCCCAGAGTCACCTCCTCCAAGAGGCCACCCTGGCTGCGCCCTCCCCACCTGAAGGATTTCACCAGCAGCACATCAAGGCCTCGGCCAGCTTTTACTTCCTCGAAACCACCGACATCCCCTGCTAAGTCACGAAATCCTTCAGTACCAGGAACACTCCGGGCAGCCGGGGCTCGCGGTCCTGGACCCTCCCCAGCGCCCACCTACAAGTCCGAAAGCGCCCGAAACGCCTTCAGCCTAACTCAACTCACGGTCCCTCTGGGGCGGACGCCGGAGGAGGGGAAGCTGGGGCCGCGGCGGAACCAGAACCGGGGTCCGACCCAGGCTGGGCGGGCCGGTCCCTGACCAAGAGCACAGGGGCCTGTCCGGCGGGGGCGCGGGTCGCGATCCCCGCCGCCCGGCGCGTGGGGAAGTCTTCGTCCACGACCTCGACGGCGAGCGCGCGAGGGCATGGTCCGTGGGCCCGGCCGGGCCCGCCGCGGTGGTGCCCTGCGGGGGCGGGGTCCCCGGGGCGCACCGCACCTTGAAGTCGCGGCTGTGCTGCGGGGTGTACTCCAGCGTCCAGAGCGCGCGCACCAGGTGCGCCAGCTGCTCGGTGACCTCGCCGGGGTCGGGGCCCGGCGGGCCGGCGCGGTACTGGCCCAGCGCCAGGTACTCGGCGAAGAGCTCGGTGTTGCTGAGGCACTGCAGCGTGGCGTTCATGAAGCACGTGTTGCCGTGGTTGCGGAGCCCCGCCACGCCGGGCACCGCGGGCTGGGCGGGCGGCGGCGCGGGCGGCGGCGCCGGGGCCGGGGCGGGCGCCGGGGCCGGGGCCGGGGCGGGCGGCGGGGCGGGCGGGAAGCAGGCGCGCAGGCCGCCGCCGCGCTCCGGGCCGCCCTCGGAGCTCAGGTGCGACAGCGTGGACAGCGTCCTGAGGACGCGGCTCATGAAGCCGCCCACGGCGCGCGCCGGCGCCGGCGCGGCGGGGGCGGCGGGCGCGGGCGGGGGCGCGGGCGCCCCGGGGCCCGCCGCGCGGCCGCTGCGGAACAGCCGCTTGCCGAGGGAGCGCTTCTCCTTGGCGCCCGCCGGCCCGGGCCCGCGCGCCGGCCCCTCCGCCATGGCGCCGGCCGCCCGCGCTCATGCCCGCGCCCGCCCGCCCGGCCCGCGGCGCCGCCGCGCCCGCCGCCGCCGCCGCATCGCCGGGCCCGGGGCCCGCCGCCCCGCACGCCTCTCCGCGCCGCGCGGCCGGCCGGCAGCGACCGCGGCCACGTGACCCGGCGCCGCCCGCCCGCGCTGACGCCGCGCGCCGCCATGTCGGCTGTGGGCACGCGCCCGCCGCCCGCGCGCCGGGCGCGGCGCCGAGGCGTGAAGCCGGGCGGGGGCCATGTCTAGTGAGGGCGCGGGCCCCGCGGGAGGGGCGCCCGGCGCGCGCCGCGGGGCGTGCCCCCGGGCCGGGTCCCCGTCCGCGCCGGGCTGGCGGCGGAGGCCCGGGGACGCGCGGATCTCGGGGGGCCGCCCCCCGCGACCCGACCCCGGAAGAGGCGCGGGGCGGCGGGGCCCCGCCCTGCTCCCCAGGGACCCGCGCGCCCCCCCACCCCCACCCACCGCCGAACGCCCTCGCGGGGCCGCGGCGGACGCCGGCCTCGCGCTCATCCTCCTCCCCAGCCCCGCCCGCAACGCCCCCGCGAGGTCGCCCGTCGCGCATTCATTCGACAAACGCTTCACCGCGGGGCGCCGGGACCCCGGGAGCGGAGCGGCCTCTCGGCCTCCCCCAGCTCCCGTCCGGCGCCTTTCCGACCCGGGCGGCGCGAACGCAGGACCCCAGGACAAGTCAGACCCACAGACACCCCAGGGAGGGCTCAGCGGTCCCACCGGTCCGCGAGGCCGCCCTCCTGGCGTTTCCGTCTCCTTGGCCTCTTAGGGCTTCGAGGGGCTGGGCCCTCAGTGATGGGGAGAACACGAGGGATGGAGGGGACCCTGCCGGCTGCCAGCTGTCCCCATGTGCAAATGGGGGCTCGGATCAGTGATTTTTTAAGAGAAGGTGGCAGTCTTACTTTTAGATGTTCCTGCGATTAAAATAAAAAAAAAGTAGTACAGAAAAAAAAAAGTACGTCTGTGGGCTGCCTTCAGTCTAAAACCCACGGTTCGTGGCACCCACACTAGATTCTCCTCTTCGCTCAGCCCGGGCCTGAGTCCTGGCTACTGCAGAAGGGAGAAATCGGGAAGGGAGCGCGGCGCCCCTTTTGAAAACAGAAATCCCACCTGGCGTCCCATTTCAAAGTAAAAGGCTTTTGCCTCTGGCCTCCCACCCCGCTTTCGGCAGCACCCTGATGGGGACAGCCCCAGAGTTACAGCATCCTTACGGTGACCCCACCCCACCCCAGGGTGCTCCACACTAGCTCCAGATAACCTCCATTCCCACCTGGAGTCAGAGCATACACTCCCACTAGGTGCTGAGCTCACCTGGAAGAGAGCACCCTGCTCGTTCACACTAAAGTGTGAATGCAGCGGCCCAGGACCTTCACAGACATGATGGAGGTTCTTCAGATATGAAAATGAGGGGGGAAGGAGGGACCTCAAAAGGCATAGCTTCTGTTGGAATTTCAAGCAGTTCGACCATATTGTATCGCACTCTCCAGCCGTTTGGTTTTGTTGATTTGCTTGCTTGCTTGTTTTTCCGAGACGGGAAGGGTCTTGGGGCTGTCTGTGGTCTCCCTGGGTGTCACGCCCACTTGGAGGTTAGCCCCCCCCCCCAGGTTAACTTCTCTGTGCTCCTGCTACTTTTTTTTTTTTTTAAGCACTGTTCCATTGTAGACTCAGGTGTTCACAATCTGTCGGCCCTTAAGGCAGAGAGAGGTCTGTGTGGCTGCCCATGGGTGCCCAGTACCATGGTTCTGATGAGCGCTGGCTGAATAAACAAACGGCTTTAGAAGAAAACCGAGCATAGCAAAAGCTTTTCCTTCCTGGTGTCTTATGCTGGAAGCCCAGCCCCAATTTCAGCCACAGCTACAAACCCTGCAAGCCACTGCATTACCTCTTTGCTTTTTGCCTGAGAATTCTCTCCAAGGCCAGAGAACTCTCTAGAGGGGCACCCTTCAGCCAGTGGGAGATCCTGGCTGGTGCATGAACGCCCCAGGCCCCCATCCTTTGATAGACAACTTTAAGGTGCTCCCAACAGGCTTCTTCAGAGACTCCCCAGCTGGTCTGAGCCCTAGCTGCCTTTTCTAGATTTTTCTACTTTCTGTGCCACTCCTACTTCCGGGATCACCTCTCAAAAGCTCTACCTGCACCCAGAGCTTTCTTTGTCTCAGGATCTGATCTAAGGAGAATTAGGGCTGGGGACTCAAACGCCAGACAGATCTGGAATTGGTCGACATCGGGTTTCCCTCTAGCCCCTGAGAACAACGCCCAGCGTCCTCCACCCAGCTTTGTCCACGTGAGTCCTGCTGGCTGCTCTTCAGAACCTCCTTCCTTCACCGCCTGGCAGACAGTAAGTGCTAACAAAAGTTCTTTTTTAAGTTTATTAAACTGGGAGTCAAAGACCAGTGGAAGCTTACGGCCCTGCCTCTCATCTTTCTGTGGGATCCATGGCCTGACTGACCCTGTTGCCTGGGCCCTCCTGTCCAGGCCACGCAAGCTGCTTGAGACCCCACTGCTGTCATGTGCTTCAGAGAAGTTGCAGCTGAGCCCATCTTCACCTATTGAGTCCCCTTGATTTACAACGACCAGACAGGGCCAAGCCAGGGCTCACCCTGTTGCCAGTCTCATGGCCCAGTACCACCTGGTGGCCACACATGCCTTCTCCCACCAGCGTGTAGCCAGAACCCAAAACGTCACTGGTGCAGTAACTCAGCAGCAATCTGCAGGGTGGGTCCCTCCCTCACCAGTAGAATAGGGTTCTCTCTGACCTTTCTCACGTAGGGGTGACAGTCCCCACTTACGAACCAGCATTACAGAATGTCTTGTTCTCCCCTCCACGCCCCAGGCAACTTGGACAAAAGACGCCTTGCTCAGGCCTTTTCCTCTGTCCCCAACACCCTTCCTTGGGCCTCTTCTCTAGCAGACCTCTCCTCATGCTTAAGGTCACACCTTAAAGAATGGTGGCAGCAAGTATCCAGCTGGCTGCTCTAGTGGCAAGTTCTTACTGGTGTCTGCCTCCCCAGGTCACCGCCCAAGCCTGTTTCTCCAGCTATTTATTCTGTAAGCTAACCTGTCAAGCTTCCTATAAATTCCTCTGTTGCCGAAACTCATCTGTGTTCTTTTCAGTTGTCTGCAATCAAGAAAATGACTAGGAATGCCTTTTTATGAGCAATTTGTATTTTTTACTGCTGTGATTTACCGGCACACATCATTTGCCCACTTTTCTTTTGGCATTTTTCTTTTGTAGATGTTGGCGAATAAAAGTTCCTTGTACATAAATTATGTTATTCCTTGGTCTATACCATTCCATTTGGTTATTTGCTTTTTACCATAGTTAGAGTGTTTTCATGTCAAATAGAGAATTTAAATTATTTTATGTGGTCCGATCAGTTTTTTCATAAAAGTTTCTGATTTTTTTTCACATGATTGGGCAAACAGCCTTTTCCCACTGCAAAATAAGGGTACTCATCCATGTTTTCATTCAGTGCTGTTATGGTTTCCTTTCTTTCTTTCTGTTTTTCTTTATTATATTTAATATTGGCTCTATCTTTAACTTATTTTTGTATAAGAAATGAAGTTAGGTTCTTGCCTTTTCCTCACCCTACATGGCTAGCCAGTTGTCTAAGCACCTTTATTAAATAATAATAATAATAATAATAATAATAATAATCTAACTTTTTCCCACTGTTTTAAAATGTCACTTTTTATCACATGTTGAATTCCTCATACATTTAGGGTTTTTAAAAATTCTCTTCTGTCTCATTGATGTGCCTCTATAATCCCTGGTAATACAGGTTTAGAAACGTGTTGAAACGTTAGGTAGGACAATACCTTCTAGTCTTTTATTCTCTATTTGTTTATTCTCTGAGAAGAATTTAATCCTTTGGGGGGATTAACTTATATAGGTTAATTTAAGGGAAGTCGTCATCTTCATAATATTTATGTTATCTGAAAATAAAGTATGTCTTTTTAAAATCATACAGGAGTTTTTCATGTCCCTCAGCATACTATAGCATCTTTCCACTGGTCCATATAATATTAATAGATCAATTCCTATTTGTTGCTGCTGCAAATATGATATTTTTATGCCATTATATTATCTGTTGTTTGTCCCAAGGACAAAATGATTTTGTAACCAGCCACTTCATGTGCTTTAGTTCTTTCTCATAATTTCAGTTGATTCTCTTGGGTTTTTTCAGGAATTCATATCAATGTGTGAGATAATAACCTGGCCTCTTTATAATATTTAAGCCTCATCTTTGTTTCCCTCTCGTCTAATTGCTCTTCCAGAATTCCGTTAAGTAATAGCAGTGAGTGTGGGGAAGCCTGCCTCGTTGCTGATATTCACAGCAGTGTGTCCAAGCCTTTGCCATTAGGCAGGATGCTCGCTTTTGGTTTGAGATATATATTATTTATTGCATTAAAGTGGCATCCATTTATTCCGACTTCAGAAAGGGTTATTATCAGAAATGGATCTTGAATTTTATCGAATGCCTTCTGGGCATCAACAGAGATGAGTGTATGCTTCCCCCCCGCCTTGACCTGTGCACCCATCTTCGGTTCTTATTTGTGAAAAACAGGAACCGAACTGCTTTTAGCTAACTTACACAGAAAGTGAGCTTATAGGAGGGATGGATATCGAACGGCTCACAGAACTGTCAGGAAAGCTTCAGAATCAGACTTGGAAAACCAGAGAAGACAGTACCCAGCTTTCTCTGCCAAGCCCCACCTGGATCGTAAAATAAGGGTGGTGGTGTTTAACCCATTCAGTTGCATATAGTTGGATAACCAAACAAGCATCTAGACAGATCTTCGTTACGTTTTTTGTTCTCCTCTATTTATTTTCTCATTTGCCCCCAACGTACAGCAACACTGATTCTCTACCTGCTGCCGTTTTATGAAGTTTTCTTTTGAAATGCACGCGCCCCTTCTGCGTGGCCTATGCTTGGTGACTTGCTGCCAGAGAACAAAGCATGGAAAGGGACAAATAGTAACTGCAGTGGAAAGACCTGGCAGACACCACCGTCACCAAGTGGTTGAAACTGAGCATCAGCCAGGGGTAAGTCATGTCGATATCAAGTAACTGACCCCTCGTGTTAGTTGGGGTTCTTGGAGGAAACAGAGGTGTGTGTGTGTGTGTGTGTGTGTGCGTGTGTGTGTACGTGTGGTGGGGGGGGAGAAAGAGATTTATCATAAGGAATTGTCTCATGATGCTTTGGAAGCTGACAAGTCCCAAGGTCGGCTGCTGGCAAGCTGGAGACCCAGGAGAACGGATGCTGGAGTCAGTCCAAAGGCCAGCAGACTGGAGACCCAGGAAAAGCTGATTCTTTCATTCAACTCAAAAGGCAGGAAAAAAAAAGCTGGTGACACAGCTCAAGCGGTCAGGCAGGAAGCATTTTCTCCTCCTCATGGGAGGGTCAGCCTTTCTGTTCTACTCAGGCCTTCAACTGATTGGACGAGGCCCACTTAAGTCAGAGAAGGCGTCATGCTTTACTCAGTCTACCAAGCTAAACGTTCATCTCGTCCAAAAACACCCAGAGTACTGTTCGACCAAATATCTGAGCATCCCGTGACCATGTCAAAGTGACACATAAAATTGAGCATTGAACCCTGGTACAACGTGATGAGGAGGGCACTCCACCTCCATGGTATTCCTCGCCAAACCCATCGCCCCAGTCTAAGTATGAAGAGAAACATCATGTGATCCCAAATGTAGGGACATTCTACAACATGACTGGCCAGCATCCTCCAAAACTGCCCCAGTCAGGAAAACCAAAGGAAGTCTGAGAAACTGTCACAGACCAAAGGAGACTAAGAAGACAAGTCCCAAGACAAGGGAGGTCAGAAAGGGCGGGGACAGTCAATGAGCGGCTGTGTACGACAAGATTCCATCAGGAAAACAGAGGCCACTCTGGCTTTCACGCAGGAAGGGTTCTAACACCGGGCTTATCCACCACTGCAAGGCTGGGGATGGAAGGGCAGGCAGGCCTCTGTCACCAGCCTCAGCCTGTAGCACCAAGGTGAGTGGTGTGTCTTAGGAGCCACCCAGGGACCGGGCCAGGGGTAGGTGGGGCTAGTGAAGCAGACACGAGTTTTAAGAGGGCACCAAAACGCACACAGACTAGCCAGGGGTCTCCAGAGAAACAGAACCCACAGGAAATGAGTGTGTATATTACATGGAGATTTAACGTGGTTAAATAAGAATTAGTTCACGTGGTTACGGAGGCCAAGAAGTGCCACTGTCTGCTGTCTGCAAGCTGGAGACCCAGGGAAGCTGGGGTGTGAGCCCCAGGTGGAGTCTGAGGCCTGAGAACCAGGGACACCCGTGTCTGAGGGTGGGAGAGATGGATGCCTCAGCTCGGACACAAAAATATGAATTTTGGCTTTCCTCCACCTTCTCACTCTGTTGAAGCTCTCGACAGACTAGAGGGGCTTGCCATGTGGGGAAGGGGACCTGCCTTCTCTGTCTACAAAGTCAAGTGCATGTCTCTTCCAGACACACCCTCGGACACACCCAGGAATACCATTTCTCCAGGTCCCTGGGCATCCCTTAGCCTAGCCAAGTTGATGCATAAAATTAACCATCACAATTTGCTTATTAAAATAAATAATATTTTGATGCAATATTTTTACTAAAAAGGAACAAACTCAAATCAAAAAAAATCCACGATGAACATGATGTCCAAATTGTCAATGAAACCAGAGTCTGACCCTGACTTGCACTCGCTGCTCCAGAGGTGGCAGGACCATGGCCTTCCCGGTGCCTGCAGCACCAGCGGGAGCCGTTTGTCACAGGGACTGCCATCCGCTCACAGTGGCTGCCGGAGAAAGCACTTGTCCTTCCTCTTCCAAGTTCTCCATGAGAACCTCTCATTGAAGAAAGATGTTTCTGGAAGTGTCATGCTAGGCTTCTTCCCCATGAAGCAGAGGAGACTGTGGAAGAGGGAGCTGATGCCATCAGGGGAGCAGCAGGTGAGCCAGCAGAGGTGCCAAAAGGCCTCCAAAACCTGGGAACCAGGACAGAGAAGCAAGACCATCAGATACTCACAGGGAGGAAGGAAAGGACAGGCGGACCGAGCCATAGAACCCCCAAAAGCTCAGTGTTGTGGGCTGAATCGTGTCCCCAGATTCATACATTGAACCCGTAACCCTGCTACCTCAGCAAGTGACTGCATTGGGAAGCAGGGTCTCTAACGAGGTGATTAGGTTAAAATGAGATTCTTAGCCCGGGCCCTAATCCAGTCAGCCTGACGTCTTCATAAGGAGAGGAAAGAGAATGGGTCACAGACGTGCAGAGGGGTGACCACATGGGGACACAGCAAGAAGGCGGCCGTCTGCAAGCCACAGAGAGAGGCCTCAGTAGAACTCGGCCCTGCCGACACCTGGATCTCAGATGTCCAGGACACCAAGGAAGTGATTTTCTGTTGTTTCGGTCCCCCAGCCTATGGTAGTTTGTTGTGACAGCCCTAACCGACTAATATCGTCAAGAACTAGAGGCAGGGGGAGCAGCGGGGGCAGGGCTTCAAACAGGGAGTCTACATTCAGACCTCTAGTATCTCCCTCACCACACACCCAGGACCACCTCCAGCCCCCTCCTGCAGCATGAAGGACATTCAGCAAAGATGTTAGACCAGAGAAGCTCTAAAGGTAGAGAAGCGAGGCCCAGTAAGGCGAGAAAGAGTAACTTCTGGAAACTTGGGAGCCACCTGTAGACGCAGGCACCATCCCTCACCCGGCTCACTCGGCCATTTGGTCCCAAACTGCTGTAGGTGACAGGCGGCAGGAAACTGGTCTCCTCTTCTAGAGGGAGAGAGACAGGGCTCGGATAAAAGCACACAGTGATGTTTGGGGGTCTGACACACACGGCTGGGCTTTTTTCTGAGCATCTTTCATCCAACCCCTTGGAGTTAAAAAGCCACACCTTGTATCCTCACGGCTTTCTAAGACCTCAGTCTGGAATCATCGGACCTTTGAGGAAAGTCCACAGTTTTGAAAGACAGGCAAATTAGAAAAAAAATAGAAAAGAAACTTGGAGGAAATTGAGACCAAGCAGAGAGCTGGAGAAAACTATTATAAATCGTACTTGACATATTCGAAGAGATAAGAGAAGATACTACCTCTATAAAACAATAACATGATTTTTAAAAAGACATATAAGGATATAAACATTTTTGGAAATTGAAGTTTCAATAGGAGAAATTGTAAATTGAACACAAGAGTTGAAAGACAAAGCTTTGGAAATCTAGAAAGTAGAAATATAGAGAACATGGGTGGGAAAGAGGAAAGATCACGAAATTAGAGAGTTAATTCATTGAAGTTTGATGATCCACGGACGAGACTTCTAAAAAGAAAGCACTGATTTCTTCACAAAATGAAAAGTGTCTAAGGCTGGAGAATGTAAACATCGGGATTAAATGCATCATGTATTTGAAAAATAAGGCACTAAGGCACACAGCTGGGAAAATTTATAACGCCAAGAACGTGTTTCTAATTTTTGCTTACTCGCATTATGTTTTAATGAACATTTACTGGCTGAATCGGATAAGAAAAAATATCTATAGTCCCAGGGATGTGGTAAATGCCCTGCAGCCATTAAAAAGAATAAGCTGCCTCTTTACGAATTTAGATTAAGGATGAAATACCTCTTTCCAACTTAATGGAAAGAGGACAGTGATTTGTAATTGAGTAAAAAAAGAAGATTGCAGAAAAAATAAAAGCGCACTTAGGTAATAAAGTTGTATATAGTTATATAACAATGTTTAAGTCTGAAGGAATACTCAAAATTGTTAGCAATGAGGTAGGGTTTTGTGTTGGAGGTCAGCAGTTATCACACAAGGCTTTCGTTTTCCCTGCCTTCACGTTTTTACAGCGATTAACATTGTCAGAGGAAAATTCAGTGCATTTATTTTATTTTATTTTATTTTATTTTACGTTTAAAAAAGGTCGTTGAAAATGTTAGTAGCTATTCAAATGGCAAACTCCCTCTTGATCATCTAAATTAATCATCTGCTAAGAGAGGCTCGTAAACATCGCAGACGTAAGCTATTGATCAAACTGTAAAGCCACAGATCATCTACTTCATCGATAAAGAATAAAAAATAGCCCTGGAAATAAACGCACAGACACATTCTGCTAACTATTGACTTCTTGTTTTCTAAACGTTTTATTGTGAAAAATTTCAAACGTAGAGAAAAGCTGAAAGACCAGTATATTAGACATCCATCCTCCCCCCACCCCCCGACCTGCCCCCAATACAAAGTGGCCAAATTCCTGCCTTCATAAAGCTTAAAATTCAGTGAATGTTAGTTTACGTTTTCTCTCCTTCAGAATCTGAACTTTCCAACCCCTATTCTCACTGTGTCCTCTCTCCCGTTAGGGTGTCCCTAAGTCCAGTTGGATTCAGTCAATGGGTGCTACAGCAAGTCCCCATTTTCGTCACTCGCCGTGTTCTGACATCCAGGATTATGTAACCTGTTTAGCGTAACTTGTGGGGCCCAGTGAAAATGAACACAGAGCCCCTTATTCAAACCCCATCAAGGACCTCAGGACAGTGAAGCAGAGTGTGAAACCGAGCACAAGACCCCGCTAAGTGTGAGGCCTTGGGAAACCACGCAAGTCACACACCCACGGAGCTGGCCCTGTACGTGTCATTGACACGCAGGTCCCAGGGCTCGTGGAATACGAGACTTGCAACATGGCTGTGCTTTCGCTGGCTCACTCGGCCCTCCAGCCCGCAGTCAGCGTGCGTGCCACGGCCTGAGCCTTTTCTCCCCAGGCGGAGCCTTCTAGAGCCGGGGGAGCCCATCACAGCCTGAACTAGGACTGGTCCCGGTATTAGACTCACTCATTCGGTCATATCTCAAGCCCCTTTGTGTGCCAGGCACTTTTTTAGATCCCGGGGCTAGAGCAGAGAACAAAACAGGCAAAAACGCCCGCCTTCCAGGAGCTTGCATTGGAATAAGGGAACGACGGGCACCAAGCAAGCGACAGACACAGTGTGTCAGAGGAACATTGGTGCCTCAGGGAAACATAAAGCAGGAAAGGGGGACAGACAATTTCTGTGGGGGTTGAAATCGTAAGCAGAGTGGCCATGAAGGACTCTGCCGTGCCTTGCAGGGAAGGTAGATGCGTGTCAGATGAGTTATAGTGCCACTGGCCGTGAATTCAATGGGAACGAATCGATAACAAACAGGGCGTCTTTAAACAGAAACATGGCTTTTTAAAGTTACGTGTTGATCAGTGGATGAATGAGTTGGGTCTCACATTCCACCTCAGAGCAACAGTTTGGCATTTGCTAGCTCAGTGTCTATGGAGACTTCTTCTAGAACATGACTACCATAGGCGCGGGCGTCAAGGATCGACCGTTATCGCTGCTCCTCAAGGCAAACTGACTGTGACAGCTCTCGTGTGCGCCAACAGGATACCCTGGCTGGAAGAGGTCACCTTCACTACTTCACCCTTTGTACCGTATTCGTCTCAGAGCTGCGAGTGGCGTTTTGGGGTGGAGAAGTCCCATTTGGAGACCTTCCGCATGAAGGGAAGAGCCCATGCCGGCCTCTGTGGCCGCTGTCCACGGTGCTGACCACCCAAACCCTGCTTTTTGCAAGAAAAGCAGCATCGGAACAGTCTTTATGGAAGTCACGTGAGTGAATCTAAGGATCCTGTCCCCTGTTCCCCCGTGATCGAGGCCAGTAGACTTTTTGAAAAGACTGGGCTAATGCGCAGGCATGAAGAGACAGCCTTGATCTCACCCCCCTGGGGCAAGATGCATCCACAGGAAATAAAGGACCTCGTTCTAAAGCCGCAGGAATCCTGGAAAGAGCCAAACTTGGCAGCAGGCTTACTTCCCATCAGGGTGCTTCCCACGCTGGGCCAATCCCGAGCCCTCATCAATGTAACCAAGCCTCCTAGCCAAGGTCTCCTCCGAGTCTCCAGAAGATTCGAGACCTCTTGCTATTTCTCACAACTGGCTTCCTCAGCCCCGGAATCACATGAATAAAAGAACGTTCCTTACCTGAGGAAAATGATGGTACTTCTTTATCAGAGGCCCTTCGAAAGAAAGAAAGTGTCTTAGAAAGTGGATATGAATTTGCATTTCTCTGATAGAACAGCAACTGACGCTGTGGCCTCCAGCCAAGACTCTCCAGGGAAAGAGGATCCAGGTCATTGGGAACTAGAGTCTGATTAGTATGTAAGAATAATCTCTCATCATGCCACCACCATTCGTGAACCCAGAGAGTCACAGATCTCGAGGGTGACCTCCCGGAACTCTACAGTCCTCTTACACAGTGTAAATGTGATCCTGGAAATTTGAGTCTACGTCAAGATTCACAACAGCCGTCAGGGCCTGGAGGTAATTTGGTGAACCCTGGACCTCACTGAGATAGCTAAAGAGGGATTAAGGTCAGTCTGTTTTCTAATCAGGGTTCAAATTCTCCATTTCCCTTTTAGGAGTGTGGGGTCCTCGCTGGTGTCACCTGGCATAGGAAAAAGGTTCCCCAGAAAATCTGTAGACTCTTTATCTGGACCTGGGTACAGGACAAACTCACTTTAGGAACAGGAGGTGGCATCACCCCATCTGAGTGGGGAGATAGGACCTTTAGCCTCTCTATATTAGTTGGGACTCTTTGAGAAACTGAATTTGACATGTCTTAAACACTATAGCAAATTTTTTGGCTCACATGACTAAAAAAAATAAAATAAATAAAATAAAAACCCAGGAGGGAAAGTCAGCTTTGGGTCATGCTGAGTCCAAAGACAGACATTTTATCCTCGGGGCTGGAATGCTCTCTCTTCCTCAGCTCCATTTTGCTCTGTGTTGGCTTCACACCCAAGCCCCAGGTGACCCCCTCACACCCGCCCCACATGAACACACAGCTCTCGGATCAAACACAGTGCTTTCTGCCAGTAGCCCGAACAGAGAGAGAAATTCTTTGCAAACTTCCGGAAGGCGTCCTGGATGGGCATGTCTCATTGGGTTGACGTGGGGCCTGTGCCCACTCCTGAACAAAACCTGAGAGAGAAGGTAAGCTGGTTGGTAGACCTAGTGCCAGAGGTGGGGTCAGCCCCACTCAATGTGGGGACTGAGAAAGGGCGATGAAAGTCTCGCCAAAGGAGGTTCATAGATGCCTCCGGGATAAGAAGGAGTGGGTGCTGGTGGGGAAAGGAGAAAACATGTGACCACTACACCCTTGCTTTTGGCAAAGCAAATCTATACAACCTGTGCATTTAGGGGGCACTGTGAGTCTCATCTGATGTTGCCTTTTCCTAACTGGCCTAGAAGTGACACTTCTGGCCTCCAAGGGAGCTGTTGGGCCACTTCCTTTTAAGGTTCCTTCCTCACCCACGGCCACATTCTCCGACAGTTGCCCATTCATCCATAGTTGTGGACCTTGACTGCCATCTCTGTTCTATGTGTCCCTATCCTCATGGTGCTAGCTGGTGGGACTAGGGGTGAGGACACCTGACCCAAGAAGCTAGCTCATTGGCAGGTCAGCAGCCAATCAATTTTTCCCCAAAATTGATTGGGGTTCACCAAAACTGAGAGGGCGATTGGGAACTCAAGGATGCCCACAGAATCCTCCTTCTGAGGGATCCAGAACTGTCCTGGTCCCCGTTCTCCTGAAGCCTGACCTGAGTTTCTCTAGATTCTGTAAGAGACCACTATCTGTGTCCATCTAATAACTTCTTGGCTTTGCTCACACTAACGCGACTCTGTTTCTGCTACTCGAAAGCATATGACTTTACCAAGACTAGTTCCAGTCCCAGGATCAGGGGGAGCTGATGTGGAACGCAAGTGATGTTAATGTCCTTGGCACCTGGTGGTTGCCTTTCCTGGGCTCTGAGCTCTGCTGTCGGTGGCTTCCCGCTGAGGCTGTCACTAGTCCTGATCGTGCTGAAATGCTTGGGTCTTTCAGGGCTTCTGTTTGCGTGAAGTTGTATCCGTCATCGATTTCTACAGCAATGCCGCATGACTGCTGTACCTGGGGTCACCTGGGAGGCTGGCTAAGCAATTCTGTTTTCTTCACTGAGCTCGATGCGTAGAAGAAAACCGTAGGAGGGATCACGGGGGTAGGAAGGGTTGGAAAGATGGGATACCCTGCAATTTTAAACCAGGTGGACTTGAAGGAGGATGGAGGACGATCCACGTGACTATCTGAGTGAGTGTGTGTGTGGGGGGGGGAGTGGTTCAGGTAGAGCAGACACCTGTCACAAGCCCTGAGGTAGGAGTGTGCCCGTCACATTCGAGCGACAACATAGAGGCCAATGAGAAAGAAGCAGAACGGGTCAGTTGAAGAGTGGCAGGAGGCGAGAGGAGGGTGACAGCAGGTGCCAGGTCATGGAAGGCCTTGTCGGTGGCCATGAGGTCTCTGGCTTTTACTCTGAATGAACTAAGAAGTCACTGAGCAGGTTTAAAGAGAGGAGCAACATGCTCTGGCTTTAACTGAAGGGATCGCTTTGGCTTGTGTTTTGCCAACAGGCTGTACAGGGCAGACTCGGTGAGACTCGTCAGGAAGGAGGTGATGGCAGTGGTCCAGGGGACAGACAGACGGTGATGGCCCGGGGCACCGTGGTGACCCCAGGGGTGCTGAGAGGTAGATTGTAAAGAAGGTGGGATGAAAGTTTCGCCAAAGGAAATTCCTGTCACGAATGTTGGCACGGAAGCTTCCAGAGGGAAAGTAAGCTCCTCTGGGCTACCAGTGACAGAGTGGCTCAGAGACGCCACCACGGCACCCAGCACTGCTCTTGAACAGAGGCATAGTGGAGAAACAGAAGCCGGAGATGAAGTCACAGAAGAAGCAGGAGTCAGCAGAGGACGTGCTCATTGAGCCGTTTATATTACGTGTATATCTTCCTTATTTAAAAAACTGAAAAAATGCAGACAAGTAAAAATCATTTGTAAACCTACCCCAAGAAATAACTTCTATTAAAAACATTTTGATACGTATCCTTTTATTTTACATATTGTTTTTATAGCCTGTTTAACTGTTCATTTTATTGTGCTGATCGAACTGGGGAAGTGCATTGAGAGGGAAAAAAATCTAACTGGTAGGAATTTATCCCCAGGAAATAACCAGAGATGCGTATGAAGATATTTATTATACAGAGAATGATTTATGTTAGGTGAAATTGGAGGCAACCTTAAAGTATATCAACAGGTTGATTAAATAAATTAGGTGAGCGAAATGCTTAGGTAAACATAAATATTGTCAGAAAAAGGTATATGTGGGTATGTCACGAAATGGAAAAGAACAGTACAACGAGAGCATGACTGACCGTGCGGTGTATTGTCATTAAAAGAAGCTTAAAGAACCGTGTGTTCTTCATAATCCCACTGCCCATGCAAATGTCCATGAAGTAACAACCGAACCGCCAACCAGCCTCACCCAGCGGATGTCGAGAATAATTCCCTTCCTTCACCTGTCGCGTTCTCTACAGCGCGCGGGCGTTCTTAAACGGACGGTCGTGTTGTTAGAAAGAAACGGGGGAGGGGGGGGATCATCACAGAGGCTTTCCTTCCCCTTGCCCTCCCGCTCGCTCGCCTGGGCGGGGGCCCTGCTGTGTCCAGGGTGGCCGTGGGGCAGCGACGGGCGCCCCCCCCGGGAGTGGGCGCCCCGGGACGCGCGTCCCCGCGGGTGGGACACGCAGGTGTCGGCGCGCGGGGGGCGTCCGGGCGGCCCCGTCACTAGGGCCCCGGCCTCAGGTGCGGCTGTAGTCCCCCCCACCCCGGCCACGGCCTTCTGAGCCCCTGTCCCGCCCGTGGCCGCCCGGTCCCTGGCAGAGGGGGCTGACCCGATCCGAGGGCGAGCGGCCCGGCCCCCCGGACCCCGCTGCCCGCAGCCGGACGCGGGGGGCCCGAGGCGGCCTCGCGCCGAGGGGCAGCAGGAGCGGGGACTCCTCTGGGTGCGGGGGCGGCTGGGCACCCTCCTGGACTGCGCACCCACCCGGACCGAGCATCCACCTGGACTGGGCACACATCTGGACCTGGCGCCCACCTGGACCGGGCATCCATCCACCTGCACTGGGCATCCACCTGGACCGGGCGCCCACCCGGACCCGGGCGGCAGGCGGCGCTGTGGGGCCGCGCGCTGGGCCGCACCTGGGCAGGTGGGGGCGGCGGGGGCGGGGCCGGGGCGGGGCCCGCGCGCCTCTCAAGAGCTGGGGCCGCGGCCGCCCGCGATGCCCGCGCTGGACCCGGAGCAGGACGCCGCGCGCGCCGGGCCCGTCGGAACCGAGCGAGGTGAGCCCGGCGGGGCGGGCCGGGCCGGCTCGGGGTGGGGTGGGGGTCAGGGGCGGGGGCGCCGCGGCTCCGGGACGCCGTCCGCGGTGTGGGGGCCGCGCCCGCCTCAGCCCCGGGGCCCCGGCTCCCTCCCGGGCCGGCAGGTGCGCAGCGCGGCCAGGGCGAGGCGCGGCCGGGGCCGGGTTCTGGAGCGGGGTCCGGGGAGGTCGAGTCCGGGCGGGCTCTGCCTCGGGGTGGGGGGCTCCCCCCGGGCGGCCGCCGCTGCAGAGGGAAGCGAACACCTGAGCGGGGAGGCGGCCCATTCCCTCCGGGGGCTGGACACGGGCCGCCCAGGGGCGCCGCGGCCCCGACGCCGGGCCCCTCACGGTTTCGAAGACCGGCGAGGCCCGGAGCGCAGGGACGGCCACGGCCGGGGAGCCACGGCCGGGAGCCAGGACCCTGGAATTCGAGAAGGACCCTTCAGGCCCGCGTCGAGCTGCCTGGCCCGGCTCCCGCTGGGACACGAGCGAGCGCGGTCCTCATACCTCACACCCTGACGGGGGGGGGGCAGGACGGCGGGGTGTACAGGGCCCAGTGGGGCGCCTGGGGCAAGAACAGCATCAGCAGAGAGTAGCTGCTAGTATAGCTGCTATTATCATCATCATTATTATTATTATTGCTATTATTAGAGGAGCCGCAGAGCTAGTCGTTCAAGGCACAGACACCTGGGCGCACATTCCAGTTTGGTCACTTTCTAGGGTGACCTTGGGCAAGCTGCTTCACCTGTTGCTGTCTGTTTCATTTGCACGGTGGGGAGGATTATGGTACCTACCTGGGGAGGTCGTGGTGGGCATTAAGTGTGGAAATACCTGTGAGGCACTTGGAAGAGGGCAAGTGGGCCACCTACTAATTCTCTCCCGGAGGCATCCTGTTTAGTCAAATGGCTACGGCCTCGCTTTGTTTTGAAGTGGAAATAGTCTTTGTGCAAATGTTTTTCTGTCCTGTGATGAGCCAGGCGGGTTTTCTTTTTTCCCCTGTGGCTTCGCTGACATTGGCAGCCGATCCACTGGGGTCAAGGTCAGTCCTGGGGGAAGGGTGAATGGGACAGACAGACCTAAGAGTTGTTTTCAGGGAGAAGAAGCAAGGTCAGAGATGGGAGCTTCCAGAATCACAGAGGGGGAAACCTTTAATGTGGCAGGAAATGGAATCTGTACCTAGGTTTTAAGACAAACATACTCTTACTACACCTTTTCCCTTTTGGATTGCAGTGAGAGAGGAGGTGGGGACTGGCAATATTTGAAACGACAAAATGAATTCCATTCCTCTCACCAAGAGGCAAACAGAATGACTTCGGGGGTCAGAAGTGGTTTTCTTCCTCCCAGGCAGGATCATTTACATCTGGGGGAGGGGTGAGGTGCCTGTCTCCGGACAGCTGACAGCTGACTCCTTTGCATTACAAACCTGAAACCCACAGGCATCCTAAGTTTGAAAGCCTCTCAGCTTTGCTCCAGGTCCAAATTCTGGACCATGTCCCATGGGTGTAGAGAAAGAAAAAATAGCTCCCCAAATCTAGAATCCTGCTTGAAGACCCTGATGGGCCACGCGAAGGTCCTTGGCCTGGACACAGGCCCTCTGGGGGGCAGGAGGGGGCAGGGAGGCGTGGGACCACTGAGCATATCCTACTCCAAATTAGAGTATGTCCTTGTTGGCCTCTGTCACCCATGGTAGGCACGGGGGACAGAGTTTCCATACCCCACCCCCTCCTCACTGGTGGTCACACTGTTGGAAAGTGGTCACCTCACCTATCCAGAGTCCGAAGATCAAATAGCTTAGTGTCCTTCTCTTTCCTCCTGCCTTTAGTCCAGGAGCTGCTGATTCACTCCCTGGGGAGGGAGGCACCCAGCCCAATGCTGGCCCCTTGCGGGCATGTGCTGTGGAGGGGTGGGGTGCAGAGGGCCCACCCAGCCCTCCACTTAAGGCCCTCCACCTCCGCATCCTCATTTTCCTCTGTGATGTGGAAATAATACCAGTACGCCTGCCTCGTGGGCTGTGGAAACATGAAATGAAATATTCAATTACATGTATTTATATAGAGAGAGCAACTGTGTATATTTATGCACCAAACAAGACTCATATATTCTAATCACGAGAGGACCCTAGATACATGTGTATATGATATGAATCCATCTCTAACACGTGGCATTTCACGTCATACCCCTTCTATAGCCAAGAGGCATGGAGCACACCGACGAAGGGGGTAGCGCCCTTCCCAGCACTCTCCCCCCAAAAAGCCGTCATTAAGCCACCGTGCATTCTGTCTTAGAATCAAGGGGACACAGCACAGCCGCGGGCGACTGCTCGGTGGCCGACAGTCATAAGCTGTGGTTATATGTTGGGGACCCTAGAAATGCTAAGGGCTTGCTTGACTGGAAAGGGAGGAAAGGAAAATGAGAAATGAAACAGAAACTTTCTCCTTCGGTGAAACCGCAGAAGGGCGGGTGAGAAGGAGCCAAAAGTGATCCCGGGGGGCTGTTGGGAAACTCTCTTGGCAGAGCAATGGTCTGTCAGGATGGCAGGGTGCTCGCTCCGTGCCAGCCCCGAGCCGGGCAGCAGGGGGCAGGACGAGCTAGGGATGCTGCCCTCCAGGAGGGCCGGCCGATGGAGGTGACAAGGCCACCGGGCACAGGGGAGCCCTCGAATCGCCGCAGAGTGTCAGAGGCGCAGAGCCTGGCTTCGGCTTGCTCGAAGCGCCCCTGCCTTGGGCGCCGGGTGTAGGTTTTCCAAACTCGGCCGGTGATTCACAGGTTAAACCGGGCCCAGCCACAACACGCCCGGCCTGGCCTGGGGGCCGCCCGAGGAGGAGGCAGCCCTTTGGCAGCTGCTGTGGCCAAAAAACAAATACCCTGGGGAAGGGGCCAAGGCCTCAGAATGCAGACCGGCCGGCCCACAGCGGGAAGAAGGAAGGCGGCCTCTGAGGGCACGTGGGCTGGCACTGCCCAGTGCCCGGCCTCCGGGGACAGGCCGGCGGCGGAGCTGGGTGAGCTCACCTGCTTTTCCTCTCTGTCCCTCTAGCCGGCCCGCCTGCCCAAGCCCCATCCTCACCATGGCTCCTGGAGAGAAGATCAAAGCCAAAATCAAGAAGAATCTGCCCGTGACGGGGCCCCAGGCGCCCACGATCAAGGAGCTGATGCGCTGGTACTGCCTGAACACCAACACGCACGGCTGCCGCCGCATCGTGGTGTCCCGCGGCCGCCTGCGCCGCCTGCTCTGGATCCTCTTCACACTGACGGCCGTGGCCCTGATCTTCTGGCAGTGCGCCCTGCTCGTCCTCTCCTTCTACGCCGTCTCCGTCTCCATCAAGGTCCACTTCCAGAAGCTCGATTTCCCCGCGGTCACCATCTGCAACATCAACCCTTACAAGTAAGAGGCGGGACCAGGGCCCTGGCCTCCGGGGGGTCGCGCCCTTCCAGACGCCAGAGCCTCTCTCAAGGGCCCGCAGACGTGCTTCTCAGACACCTGACTCTGTTGCCAACGTTGTTGGCGAATTGCCCTCTCCCGGGTTCTGCGTCGGCACCAAGTTTTTAGTCTACCTGATGGATGGGCCGGCTCAGGGAAGGCAGGAGGGGAGGCTGCGAGGGTCCCTTTCACTGGGAGGATGACCTGGGATGACCTTTTACCGCCCTCCTGCGACAGATGCACACACGCACACATGCACACATGCACGCTCGGCCCAGCTTAGCCACTTCCCCTGATCGCTCCAAAGTCTCCCCAGAGGGGAGTTCAAGGCTGACTCACTAGTGAGCGACACCCAGGAGGCATCCCAGCTGCCCCAAGTCCTCACCGGAGCGAGCCCAGCCCCCTAACTGAGATCCCTGGACCCCGGGCAGGATCAGCCCTGGCTACGGCCCTGTCGTCCGCCGCAGGACCTGCTCTAAGTGGGTCATCGTGGCCTTCTTGGGAATACGGAAAGCCGGCCTGGGAGGCCAATCAGGATCTGGCGGGCTTCATCAAAACGGGTGTGGGGCTGGGCAGAGGGCAGTGCGGGGGGAAGGACTGTCGACGGGAACCAGCTGGGCCGGTGTCGTCCGTGAGTGGGCGGCCAAGCACGGAACCGAAGCCGGGTCTAGTGCCTCCTCCACCCCAAGGTCTTTCTTCTCTTTTCTTCTTTGTGCCCCCCACCCCGCCTCTTTCCTCCTTCTCTCCCTCCCTCCCTTTCCTCTCATCCTTTACTTGTCCCATAATCACCTTCACATTGTCACACGCTGGGCTGCACTCTGCGGCATGGAGCCAGGCAACCCACACGCGGCCTTTGTCTGGATGGAACCGACCAACGCTGCGCTAGAGGAGTGAAATTCTAGCGGAGATAATGGACACCAATAAAATGAATCACGGTGACCAGTAAATAGCCAGATAGACTCACCGACTCTTCCTAGTAACCCCTCTTTACAGACGGGGAAACCGAGGCACAGTAAGGTGAAAGGACTTGTCCAGAATGACGAGGTGACACATCTGGAACCAGGATGGGGCCCTGGAGCCCAGGCAGACAGGCCCTGGGGTGCACATGCTCGGTCACTGCCTGTGTCACTTACACACAGAGCGAGGAGAAGAGGGAGGAGAGAGGAGAGGGATACAGGGGGCTGGGCCAGGACCATTGGGTGCGGAGAAAATCAAAAGGTGGCGTCGTGATGCTTCAAGCGGTTGACTGACTGACGGACTGACTGCCGTATCATCCTTCTGTGGCCTCGGGGTTGTCATGGTAACGGTGGCGCCTCTTCCATCCCACACTGATGGGCGGAGAATGAGAGGGCAGGGCAGACGGGTTGGGTGGAGATGGGGCCTGCCCCCTGGGTGGACTCCCGGTTAGCAGTTACTGACTTGTCCTCCCTGTGGCTGCTTCACGGGAGGCACCTACAGTCGCCACTCCAGAAATGCTGGTTGGGGCAAACGCGTCAGCACGCCCCGAGAGCCAGCAGACAGTGGTGGCGGAGGTGAAGCCACAGGAGTCACACGAGGGTCATGCGGGGGCCGTCCCCATTTGCTCGAGCCCTTGGCCACTTGGGATAGGGCCACCCAAAAAGGATCTCAAAGGGACAGGACCGGCGGGGGTGGGGACACAGCAGCACGAGGAGGAGCCAGGCCCAGTGCTCCCTGACCCCTCCTTCCCACTCACGACAGGTACAGCACTGTGAGGCCCCTGCTGGCTGACCTGGAGCAGGAGACCCGACAGGCCTTGAAGACCCTGTATGGCTTTTCAGAGATCGGGGCTAGGACACGCCGAGAGGCCGAGCCCCAGAGTCCGGCGGGGGAGGGCACCCAGCCCCGATTCCTCAACCTGATCCCGCTGCTGGTCTTCGGCGAGGGGGACACCAGCAAGGCCACGGACTTCCGCACGGGGCGGAAGCGGAAAGTGAGCGGCACCATCATCCACAAGGCAGCAGACGTGGTGCGCGTGCCCGAGTCCAAGGAGGTGGTGGGCTTCCAGCTGGTAAGTGCACGTGCCGACGTCGGAGGGCACAAGGTGAGCTGGAGGGCACAAGGTGAGCTGGAGAGCGGGGGCCCGGGTGGGTTTCTCCCTGGCCGTGGGCCCCACGGTCCCACAGGGGGAGACACCCCCCATTGGGACGAACCCACTACAAGCAACCGAAATGGACCCAGCCTATCTTAGGCAGAAAGCAAATGCCCTCGAAGGGGACCAGCAACTTAGGGAGGCCTCTCAGGGGACAGAAATGAGGGACGGTCCTGGAATCCCGGGGGGAGGAGTGATGTGACGTCATTGCAGACGCTGCTGCTGGATTCGAGGAGCTTCCACTGTTTTGTCTTTTCGTTCATCCTCCCATAAAGGAGGCTTTGTGTCCCATCTTGGGATGATCTGACCAGGGGTGCCCGCCGGCCCGTGGAGGATGGGCACCTTGCCAGACAGCCTCACCAGCTGTATCCACAGCGGGGAGGGGGCATTTCACCAAAGGCAAATCGGGGTGTGCACAGCAGAAGGAAGAACGGGAACGGCCGACATCAAACACCCAGTGTCCCCTGAATTTCTCACCTTCACGAGGGCTCCGCCTGACTCCTCGTCTCTGCTTCTCGGGCCCATCTGAGGGGCTCGGCAGAGGCACCATTCACCCAGAATGAGTTCCGTTACCTTCCTGGGCAAACTCAGTATGGCGCTGGGGAGGATGGTGCTTTCGTCAACATTTTGTGGGTGAAATGATGGACACAAGATGCCGCGCCCGAGATCCCACAGGAAAGCGGCATCAGAGTCTAGGCTGGGATCCAGAGAGTCAGGCTGCAGGCCGTCAGGAAGCAGGGAGGGTTGGAGAGGGACTCAGCAGTGACCATCAGGCCAAGGCCTGGAGGCCCCGGGAACCCAGAGAAGCTGGTTTTCCTCCCCCCGCCCCGTAGGGAGTCCTGTCCTTTTTCTTTTGGGCCCTTTTTGGTCCTTGAGGCTTAAAGACGATGTCTCCCAGGCCCCCTCATGTGAGGAGAAGCCCCCTCCTTGCCCAGGGACCCCTCCCGGTCCCCCAAGTGCCCGGCCTAAAGTCTCAGCCCCTCATCAGTCCGGCCCCGCTGAAGGCCGGCGGCAGGGCCGACAGCTCCAGCCTGGTGTCTCCTCTGCTTTGCAGTGTTCGAACGACACGTCCAAGTGTGCCGTCTACACCTTCAGCTCGGGGGTCAATGCCATCCAGGAGTGGTACAAGCTGCACTACATGAACATCATGGCGCAGGTGCCCCTGGAGAAGAAGGTCAACATGAGCTACTCGGCCAAAGAGCTGGTGGTCACCTGCTCCTTCGACGGCGTGTCCTGTGACGCCAGGTCAGCACGGGAAGGATGCTCCCTCAGCGCTGAGGACCAGGCCCCTTGCCGCACCCGGAGCTCAGCCACGGGTCTCGGGAGGGAGAGGCGCCCTTTCTCGCCGACCCTGACCTTCGGAGAATGGCTGACTCGGGAGCTAGGCTCCAGGGTGGGCAGGCGAGGGAGAGACGGCAAGGGGTCAAAGTGTCCTTAAATCATCAATCGCCCATAAAAGCAGGGTAGTGGGCGGTGGACGCAGGACCTGGTTGACGACCCCTGTGCACAGTGGTGCTTGAGACCCACTGCTCTAGCGTGGGGGGGGGGTGCAGGACTGCAGTGTGCTCCCCACTCTGGGACTATGGCCTGGGGTCTAGGGGCTGGAAGGGAAAATGCCAAGTGTTGGTCACAAGCTACAAGAGTAGGGGACTTAGGGGCTCACGGTGGCATGAGGAATGCCAAATCAGGATGCAGATGAGGCCTGAGGTTTAGCTGCTCATGGACCCAGGATGGGGGTGGGGATGGGGGGCCTGCAGGTGGCTTATGGAGGAGGGGAGGGGGAGGAGAGAGTCAGGTGCATCATCCCGGGTCCCCAGGGCGGAGAGTGGGCCCACGGGCAGCGCGGAGCCTCCTGACCCCATGCGCCCCTCTCCTCTGCAGGAACTTCACGCTCTTCCACCACCCGATGTACGGGAACTGCTACACGTTCAACAGCAAGGAGAACGAGGTCATCCTCAGCACGTCCATGGGAGGCAGCGAGTACGGTGAGCGAGCCGGGAAAGGGCCTTGCAGCACCCCTCGGCTGTGCCCCAGTCCTCCAGAAGTGTGGGGTCTCCCTGCCAGAACCGGGGTGCCAGTCGCCCTGCCGCAGGGCTCCCATCAGCGTCCCCTTCCTTCTGACGTCCCTCTTTGCTTCTGCGATGGACCAGGGCCACCGCTCGTGTCCTGGGGGACCTGGAGGGACCCAGCTGGGCGGCCGGCCCCCAGGGCACCTTGGCCTTGGCGAATATGACAGTTCCCAGAGCCCAAAGCCAGCTCTGTCGCACCCCGTGTGCATGGGTACCAGTCCCTGTGCCCGCCTGGCAGTGGGGACAGTAACAGGAGCCCCGATCTCAGGCAGCTGAGACTGAAAACGCGCAGAGTCCTCGGAGTGAGCCCCCATACACACCGGGGTGGCCTGCTCGAGCGGCCTGACACAGTGTCACAGACGGGGACTTGGATGGGAGACACTCGTTTTCCCCCAGCCCCGGAGGCTAGAAGTCATGAGGAAGGTGCTGGCAAGTCGGGGTTTCGGCAAGGCCCCTTCCCGGCTCGCAGGTCACATGGTCCCTCCCCTGGGGCTCGCAGGGAGGGAGCCTGCCCTGGCGTCTCTGCCTCTTCTTGGGGCTCCCTTCTCATGGCCTCGTTTAACCTGAGGTAGCCCCCTAAAGGCCCCATCTCAAATGCGTCATGTTGGCGGTCAGGGCATCAGCGTCTGAGCTTGGGGAGAGGGCCAGGATTCAGAGGGGACAGGTAACGGCCCCTGCCATTACCAGCATGGCTGCCGTCCCCACCGCCGCCACCGGCAGGGTGGTCACTACGGCCAGGCCTGTGGGGGAGGCAGGAACTCAACAGCCCGGCCTGGCTCACCCACAAAAGGCCTCTAAGAAGGCCCTCGGCAAACTGAGTGCGATGGGTGCACGGACACAGGACAGGAGGGGTCTGGTCACCGAGGAAAGCCCACCGGACTGCTGGCCTTCGTCGCCATGCAGTCTGGGTCCTTACCCGGTGCATGGGAGACTGCGACGCAGGGCACACACCTCAGCGAGAGGAAGCCGTCTGGGGCCTGGTTAGCGGTCTGGGACCGGTTACTGGTCTGGGCCTGGTTAGTGGTCTGGGGACTGGTTACTGGTCTGGGACCAGTTAACAGTCTAGGACTGGTTAGTGATCTGGAGACCGGTTAGCAATCTGGGGACTCATTAGTGGTCTGGGAATCATTTAGCAGTCTGGGACCGGTTACTGGTCTGGGCCTGGTTAGTGGTCTCGGACCAGTTAGCGGTCTGGGGACTCGTTAGCAGCCATTCCTGGTCCTGGCTCTGCTCCCGTGGGCTGCGTGGCGTCGCGCACACATCTGATTTCTGATTTCGGAAGGTCCCTCTGGCTGCTGGGTGCAGAAGAGACACGGGGACAGGGCGGGAGCAGGTAGGGACGCTAGGCCAGTGTGGGACTCGCCTTCAGTGTGTCCCCCCTGCCCTGGGGCTCTCCCCCAGGGCATGAGCGGCCACCACGCTGCCCATCCTGTCCCTTCAGATGCTCAGCAGACAGCCGCGTCTCAGACAGGGTGGTGCTGCCCTTGTGCTGTGCAGAGCGGCGGTGGTGACACTGGTTTCGAGCCCCGGTTTTGTGTGAAGCCCTGGGGACACGGCCATGAGCCACTCAGGCACCACCACTTCCTCGCCCTTGTGGACCTTCCGGTCCAGCTTGGGTCCACCTCTCATTTGTCGGAAACGCCTGGGTCTCAGTTTCGAGGCTCCCAAAGCTGCGGGCGGAGCGGGCGTCCCCAGGGGTCACTGTCCTAGCCGCTGACCCCAGCGGGCTGCCCTCTCCGCCCAGGCCTGCAGGTCATCCTGTACATCAATGAAGAGGAGTACAACCCCTTCCTCGTGTCCTCCACTGGGGCCAAGGTGATCGTCCACCGGCAGGATGAGTACCCGTTCATCGAGGACGTGGGCACGGAGATCGAGACGGCGATGGCCACCTCCATGGGGATGCACCTGGTAAGGGAACGTTCTGGCTTCCGTCGCCTCGGAGCGGGGCACGGGTTCTGTTCAGGGGCAGCCAAGGAGGTGTCGCACCTGGGGACAGGCACGCTGGTTTCAGAAGGCGGCGTGGGCGGGCCTGTGTGTCCTCCCGCGGCCGCCCTGCGGCCATCGCAGCAGCCACACTGAAGGCCGCCTTTGTGTCCTCGCGTGGGTGGACAAAGATGGGCAGGAACGGAAGGAAGGAGCCTTCCTCGTGCCAAGGGCAGACACCAGCGCTGGTGGAACTTGCTGGCAGAAGCAAGGCGTCAGGCCCTGGCTCCGTGTTTGTCGGGGATGCACCCCTTTTTCTGGGCTACCTGGAGGCCTGGGCGGCGAGGAAGCCACTAGGTGAAGGCCACTGGAAAGCCGCTGGGCTTCGCCGAAGGGCTGTGCAGCCCATCACACTCCCGTCCGTCTCACCTCCTTTACCAAGAACCCCGTCCCCCTCGTCTCTGACCCCCTCGGGTGCCGAGGACGCTCACACTTGTCCACAGAAGCGCATCTGGGGTGGGGTGGGGAGGTGGAGATAATACTCCTGACGGCCCCTCTGCTCATGCCTTCGTTTACATCCAACCCTCACGTCCCAAGTTGACTGTCGGAGCTTTCATGCCTCCCACGCCAGAGCGGTGATTTGTGGACCCGGTTGACCTACCTCATCGGAGGCTGTGAGAGGGGATCCGGGGATCCGTGTTTTTACCAAACTCCCGTGGTGAGGTCAAGAGGCGGCCAGCCTCGGCCTTGGGAACCTGAGTGGTCAGGCGTGAGAGGAGAAGCAACGTGCGTCTCCCGAGACAAGAGCGAAATGAGAACGACGCCGAAGGGTTGGCAACGCCGTGCGTGGCGGCCTCGTGCGTGGCGGGCCGTGGGGCTGGCCGCCTGTCCAGCACATGCTGCTCAGTGGGCACTTTCCACGCCCTACTGTGTGCCGGGCCCTGCCTCTGTGCTTTCAGAGCCTCGGGTCCAGCAGAGAGAACCGATAGCAAACAAGAACCGTCGTAAGTGCCGAGGAGGGAAGCGTAAGACGCAGGAGGGCGTGTCGTGGGGTGCCTGGCCCCGGGCTGTCCTCGTGGGCAGGAGGCTGGGGCAAGGGTCCAGGACCGCTTTGCCGAGAAAGTGCACTGGCGTCGAGGCAGCAGAGGTGATGGACAGGAGCGGTGACATTCGGAGGAAATGTGTGGCCTCCGTGCCTTGCGGTGTCCCGAGAAGGGCAGCGTGGACTAGAGCAGCTGTCGGGGTGACGTTCTGGGGACTCGGGGGTTCAGGGAGGCGTATTGCTTGGGGGGGGGGCGTTTGTTCTAACATGAGGAGCGGCATCTGCTATCCGGGCTGTGTGAATGCCGATTGCCCAAGGAAAAATAATCTGGGGCCCCCACCTGCTCTAATGGTGGCTTGAGCAGTTGACGGTGCCACCTGAGGAGCCGAGCTGTCGCGTCCTCGGTTTGGCGACCTCCCGGAGTGGGGTAGCGAGCGTTCTGCACGAACCTTTCCCGGGCAGCCGTCTCTGCAGCCCGAGGAAGGACCTGGAGGGTGCGATCCATCCTTGTCTTACTCCTTCGTCTCTCCCGGTGTCTATACACTGGGGAGGGTGGGGGGTGTTTCAGGAACTTGGAAAAGTCCAAGAACCAAGGAATTCTGCTCCTCCGCTGAGAAGCGCCCACCACACGGTTAAGCAAATGTCCCCTTTACCGATGGTGGGAAAACAGAGACATGGCTGGGTTCTCTGCTACTCCGAGGTGTACGCAGTCAAGGCCACGGAGCAGGGCCAGCCAGCTGCAGGTCTGATTTATGATCACTGAGAACAACAGAAAGTCAGGGGTTACTAAGAGGTCAGCAGGGAGTCACTGAGAATTCGTCCAAACCAGCTAGACTTCCTTTCTCGTTTCTGTTTTCCTCATTTATTTGTCGATGGGCGTGTTGAGCCGGGAGGCTCAGTAGCTGGTCAGGCCGTTGGTTGACAGAATTTCCTTCATGTGTCGAGGGACTTTGCGTCCAAAGCATGGGATAGTCAGAGACGAATACACCAGGACACCCACCTGCAAGGGTCTCACCTTGAAGAAGAGCCGACATTACACCTTTGCAATGCGGTTCCCAAATCTGTGGGAACAGAAATCTCTGTCTCGTTCCCGGGCTCGGTTCTTAGAACACAGATCCCCAGTACATATTGTGGAATGGGAAGGTGGGTGGATGGATGGACGATGGATGAATGGATGATGGGTGGATGATGGGTGGGTGGGTGGACGGATGGTGACTGGACGTGTACTTGGATGGATGGATAAATGATGGATAGATGGATGGATAGATGGATGGATGGATATGTAGTTGGATGGATGGTGGATGAGTGGATGACGGATGATGGATAGATGCGTAGTTGGGTGGACGACGGGTGGATGGAAGGAAGCCCAGACAGGAGCTGTGGGTGAAGGCTGTCTAGTTGATGGACTCTTGTGGGACAAGTGTCAGGCAGATACTGTCAGGGAAGCAAAGTCCAGATAGAGGGCCTAGCAGTTACAAAGAGGTCACGGGACGGATTTTAATCCGTGTAGCGAAACGTTTTAGAAAACCACTTGGGCTGCAGTGTGATCAAGATATGGGAGGGATCACGTTTACGGTCATTCTGGAGAGAAATGACATTCACCCTAGCTGAGGGGAGGAGCAGAAGCGGACGGATTTGGGGGAGATTACAGCATGGAAGCGACTGGGCTCGACAGCCCAAGCCAGCGAGGACCGGCCAGGTCAGGTGCTGGCTCGGGCAGTCAGGTGGCCGCAGATGCCAGGCTTGGCCTCAGGGAATCCCAGAGGGAGGGGCACTTTTGGGGGAGAAGACGACCGCTTACCTTTGGGACATACCCGAGTTGTCGTGCCTTTGGGAAGTCAGGTGAAAAAGTCCAGTAAGTGGACGCTAAGAGCGGGAACTCAGGGGGGAAGGTCGGTCACGTGACAGAACCCTAGCCTTAGAAGTAGATGCCATCCCCCGGGGCCCGAGACAGAATGTCATTGTCTAAGGGCTGAGCAGGGGAAAACGGAGAAACAGGGGCCGATGAATCAAGGGAGAATGTCCAGGAGGGCGGGAGCCAAACAGCCAAGGGCAGCGGAGAGGTCAAGTGTGATAAGGGCAAAGGGCGTTCTCTGGGTTTGGCAGCCGTGAGGTCATCTGTGTCCTTCGCCGGAGGACTTTTCAGTGGAACGAGCGAAACAGAAACCGGAGCACAGTGGGCCAGGTCCCGAAGGGAGATGGGGAGGCAGGCGAGGGCGGACGGCTCCCCCGGGGGTGTGGGCCGGCCCTGGAGGCGGGGGACCTCGCGGTCTTGGCAAACCCTAGCGTTGGTTTTCATCTTCCAGCACGTACACTCTTCCTTTCACACGTGTGTGTGCGGGAGGGATTAAGCGCTCAGACGGGAGCCAGACAGCTGGGGTTTGAACCCCACCTCGGCCCTCTGCTGGTCTAATCCCTGTGTCTCCACGGCCGGGTCTGTAAAACGGGGGACGATAATGGCAACGTCGCCGAGAGGCTGGGGAGACCAGTGAGCCGAGTCGGGTGAAGCCCTTAGGATAGTGCTCCCCAGATGCTGCCCATTAATGTACTTTTTTAAAAGAAAAGAAAAGGAAAGGAATGAGAAGGGGAGGGGGAAATAAGCTCAAAGCAAAAAGCAGACAGAGGGGAGGTTTCTCTTGCCCTTCGTGTCACCTTCCTCTGTCACGAGCGAGGCATCAATCTTCCATAAACAGAAGGAGTACTGATTCTTGGCAATTTCTCTCAAAAACCTTTCCCAGGTAGTGCTTTCCTTTTCGTTTTCTACAGGCCCCTTTCGACATGCAGGAACAGCAGGTGTTGACACAGCCCGAACCCTTTTCTTCTCCAGTCATTGTGTGTGTGGAGGATTTTCCCTCCTCAAGGCCAGACCCTGAGCTGAGTTTCGGTTCCAGTTAATTATTTCGTTTCGTTCTTACCTGCTAGCATTTTCTTTTCCTCGGCAGGATGTGGCGTGGCGATAGAATTCGCTTCCTCTAAAGTGTTAACTGACAGTGCTCACCTCGTGGACTGAGCAATTCTCTCTCTTCTCCGTGGATAGAGGTGCAAGCGTCATCCTACACCAATGACTTATGTAATAGGGTACGGTAGAAAAGCAGGACAAAAGGAGAGTGAAAGCACCCATTACCCCACCCAGGGCGTCCTGTTGCCCCCCGGCACGGTTCACGCCTGCGAACACGGGAGCTCAGGGCCCTGTGCAGAGGCCCGCTCCCCTGGGTTCTCGGAAGGAAGCAGGCGGGACCCCCCTTCACAGAGATGGGTCCCGTTCCCCCCCCACACACACACATGTAAATCATACACACCCCCACACACGTCCACCCAGTCTCATTTCTGTATCCCTCCCGAAAGGTCTTTTTCACCCCAGCATAGGTTGGCAGCTTGGGAAGCTGAGAGTGGGGCAGGGGGGAGAGGGAAAGTCACAGAGAGGGAGGGATGGCAAGGGCGCGCTGTCCAAGTTCACCCAGCCAAGGCTTGGGGACGCTAGAGCCCTCTGTCCCACCCGAAACAGGCCGAAACAGGCCGTTCGCCTCGTCCGCCCTTGGCCTGCCCCCAGTCGCTGCGGGGAGCTGCCTCCACACCCCGGCGGCCTGAGGTTGATAAGCATCGTCGCAGAGAACAGGGCAATCGAGCACTCAGAAAGCGTAAAATCCAAAGATGGTATCTCAGGCGTTTCCTGGAGGTGGCCCACGGGCAGGCTGTCCAGGACACGGAGCACCAGGCGCCTGTGCGGCCTGCACGTGGCTCACCTGGGCAGGCAGACCCCGTCGCATCCAGGCCAAGGCCCGTGCTCACCCCCATCCCCCACCCCAGGCCGGCAGGGCTCAGAGCTGTCACTCTTCGCCCTCAGACAAGACAGCAGAGACGGCTCCGCAGGACTCGGGGGCCTCCAGGGACCGCCTGCCCGGGGAGCCTGCCGCGTGGAGACACTCGGGGGTGGCGCAGAATCGAGGCGCCCTCCAGGGAAGCCACGGCTTGGCATCTGCGTGCCCCGTGCCCAGCCTGGCCCTGGTGTGCACGGCAGGCTCTGGCCACCTGCTATGCCGCTGTTAGCGGGACGAAGCGAGTCTGTTTGTTCTGTCCTGGCCCGGAAAAGTCACCTGGCCGTTGCTGTTCCCGAGAAGGGGCCTTGCGGGGCCTAGGGCATGTGTGAGCGGGTGCCCGCCGCCTTCCCACCTGAGATCGGGGACCGATCGGCTGCACAGGGTCCCCTGGGGAAGAGAGGACACCGGCGGCTCCTTCCCCCTCTGTTTGCTTCTGCTGTAGAGAAGCTTTAAGCGGGGGGAGCACCGTCGGACGCCCTTGAGGTCCTTGCCATTCACTGGGGGAGACCGCTGGGCTGGCAGGTGGATCACGACACAGACAGCCCGAGAGTCTCTCGCCTCCAACGTCTTGATTCCTTTCCCCTCGCCCCGCTCTCTCTCTACCCAGCCACTTTTCAAAGACAAAAAGAACGTCCTTCTCTCCCACCAGCCTGCCGTCCCTTTTCCCCTCATCTCGGGAAAAAAGGAAGCTGCATGTGCTCGCACCCGCACACGCACACGCACGCCTAGAACCTAGCTATGAGCTGGTGCCCTAGGGGGGCACGACCTGTGTGTCTCCTTAGCCGGCTTGTCCGGAGTGTTTGTCTGCGGTGACAAACGCTGAGCTAAGCCACACTTCGTGAACCACAGTAAGATGCTCGTAATTCAGGAAGGTTTGGGAGCCGCGTGACCTCCAGTGATCAGGATGTCGTTCTGCTCCATGGGGCGTCCCTGCCCCTCTCTCCAGAAGTCTGTTTTTCCGAGTGAATATCTGGGACCGGGAGATAGCAGGGGAGGGGTGGGCCCTGCCTCAGGACGTCACCCCAGGCAGCTCGCAGCTGCCGCTCAGCCTCGCTGTCCCTCCAGGTGGCTTTCTGGCCCGTATTTCTTGTCACCCCACGTTGAGCCAACACGGCCCTCTCTCAAAGGCCTCTCCCCTGGTCGCTCCGCTGAGAAGACCGTCCCCTCCTCCCACCCCCTGCAGTTCCTCTACCCAGGTTCATGGATCGCTCTCCAAAATGATTGATTCACTCGCTTTTTGAGCATTTGTCCACCCTGCGAGAACACAGGCTCCCGAGGGCAGGGGTCCCCCCTGTCCCGATGGTCACTGGTTCCGCAACTCCTGGAACAGCACCAGGCGCCCCGGGGGTGCTCAGTAAAGAGCTCAATGAGCGACTAAGTGCCTTTCTGGCTCGCGGGGGCTGCTAGCAATGCCCACCCCCACCCCGGGCACTGCGGCCCCCGTTCTAGGTCTGGGGGAGGCAGGGCCTAACCCGGATGCTGTGCTTCCAGACCGAGTCCTTCAAGCTGAGCCAGCCCTACAGCCAGTGCACGGAGGACGGGAGTGACGTCCCAGTCCAAAACATCTACAACGCCGTCTACTCCCTCCAGGTACGGGCTGGTGGAGATAGGCAGGCCTGGGCTGCGGCCCGGGCCCAGGGGACAAGGCCACACACAGGCCGGGGTGTGTCTGGGACCAGGAACTCCGGCGAGGATTCTTGGGGTTCGTCCAGACACCTCAGTGACAGATGGCGCCGGCTGGTTCCAGTCCCCTTCAGCCCGACTGTAACCAGAGCCTAATTGATTCCTGGAGGTCAGCGTGGAGGACAGCATGTGGCCGAGATGGGCCCGCTTCCCCCATGCGTCCTGGCGAGTGCGGGGCAGGAGATGCCTTGTGGGTCAGACGCTGGCTGAGGGGTCTCAGCTTGGCCTCTGCGCCCACCGTGCCCCTCCCCCACCGATGGCCCTAGGCCGTCACCCTCGGGGACAGGTGATCGGAGGGGAAGTTGGATGGGATCAGGGGCTGCTCATCCCCCGGGGTCCCCTCCGGTCTGCGCCCCTGGTTTTCCTGGCCTGGATGATGTTTAAAAGTCAGAGGATTTCACAAGAAAACCCAAATTCCCAGCTCATCCTGAAAAACAAGACGGGGACCGTGTTCCTTCAGGACGAGCCGTGGGTGGGCGTGCCGCCTTAGAAGAGCCACGTGTCCACGGTTCCCCACAGTTCTCACCAGCCCCTAGGGATGACCTTCGTCACTGGTTCTGTCTCTGTCGGGGTTAAGCCCTGAGTGTGAGCATCGGTTAGGTCCTGCCTCGCCTTCTGCGAGCCTGCAGTCCACCGGCTGCTGGGGTACCCAGCACGACAGAAGGGCCAGGCGCCCCCCTGCACCCAGCCCTCCCGCTCAGCAGTCCCCAGCCTTTGAGGGCCCAGGGACGGGGGCTCCTGTGAGAATCTAATGCCAGATGGTCCGAGGCGGAGCTGAGGCGGTGACGCTGGCGCTGGAGAACGGGGCAGACACAGATGCAGCTTCACGCACGAGCCCTCCACTTGCCTCCTGCTGTGAGGCCTGGTTCCTCCCAGGCCATGGGCCGGTCCAGGGCCTTGGGGACCCCTGCCCTAGTTTACATCCGAGCTGAGCAGAGAGGTGGACGAGACACTGAGTGGAGAGAGACTGTCAGTCAGGGGACACCTGCTCGTAGCAAATAGAAACACAGTCGGAGTGATTTCAAGACCAAAACAGACAAAAAACCATCAGCTCGGTGGAGAGACACTGCTGGACAAGACTCAGCAAGGGAGGCCGCATGTGCGCAGACACGTCACCCGTGGGAACTCACCGCACGCTCGCAGCTGCCTCGGGCCGGAGGGGTGGTTATCCTCGTTTCCAAGGCGAAGAAACGGGAGCATCAGAGGGTTACGGTCGCAGGGCGGGGGCTGCGCCCGGGGGCCTGCCTCAGAGCCCGGTGGTCAGCGTCCCTGCGTTAAGCCCTGTAGAGGTGGTGGCCTGTGGTCCCCAAGGATCCGGCCCGGGGGGGCTTGGGGCTGAGAACTGGAGTGCTGGGGACTGTGCTCGTGTGTCTCTGTGTCCTGGCGTCCGCCTGCCCGTTACCTCACATGGCGACAGATGGCCAGGCCAGCCCCAGCCCCACTCAGCCTGGCGCCCCCTCCCCGTTAGTCTGCGCTCCCAGTAAGTTGTCGGGCTTGACCTCCCTGGAGTCCGGAGACCTCCCAGTCTGATCAGCTGTGACCTGAGGGGCATGACCACGTGGCCCCTCCCCAGGCTGTGGGGGGCCGGCCCTGGGTGTGAGGGGCGTGTGGGAACGAGCTCTGCGGCCTCCGAGCGAGGAGGTGGAAGGAGTCGCGGGTTTCTCTTCCAGATCTGCCTCCACTCGTGCTTCCAGAACAAGATGGTGGAAAAATGTGGCTGCGCCCAGTACAGCCAGCCCCTCCCCCCGGGAGCCAGCTACTGCAACTACCAGCAGCACCCCAACTGGAGTGAGTGCGACCCCCCGGCCCGGCACACCCCGAGCACCGGCTCGGCCCGGCCCCGGCCTGCCCCTCTGGCTTCCGGCCCGGGGCGGCGCAGGCAGTTGGCAGGGCTGTCACTCCCTCATCCAGCTCGGCTTGGATTACGCCCTCCGATGAGGGCCAAATGCCACAGCCTGGCCCGAGCCCAGAGCTCCGTCCGCCCCAGGAGGCAGGGGCCTGGCTAGCGCCCTCCACGGAACAGGTCGCCAAGGCCCAGAATGGTTAAGGGGCTTGCCCAGGTCTCACAGCCAGGGAGCAGCGACCAGGGCCCAGAGCGAGAGCCGCGGCCCTACACCCCGCCCTAGACCTGCAGCATCCCCCTGCCCCCCGTCACAGCGCAGCGGGTTTCCAGAGAAGGCGTGTGAGTGCATGCGCATGTGCGCGCGCGTGTGCACGTGTGCATGTGTGTGCACGTTTGCATGTGTATAGGTATGTGCATGTGCCTTGTGTGTTTGAGCATGTGCACATGTGTGCATGCGCATGTGTCCGTGTGCATTCATATGTGTGTGCATGCACGTGCATGTCCATATCCACTGCACATGTATGCATTGTGTGTGCGTGCATGCACATGTGTCTCTGTGTTTGAGCATGTGCACGTGTGTGCGTGTGCCCATGTGCGTGCATGCATGTGTGCACCCATGTTTGCATGTGCATGTGTGTGTATGCATGTGTGCGTGTGTGTGTGCGTGGAGTGAGCGGCGGGAGACATCATTAGGCAGAGGCTGTGGTGTCCCTGGAGCCCCCCAGGCCCTTCCTGGGCCGGTCTCACACCGCTTCCTCCCCTCGCCCCACAGTGTACTGCTACTACGAGCTGTACCAGGCCTTTGTCCAGGAGCAGCTGGGCTGCCAGGCGGTGTGCCGGGAAGCCTGCAGGTGAGTGCACCTGGGTGGGGACAAGCAGGCTGGGCCGGGCCTGGTAGCCACGCTCACTCTGTGCCCCTCTGTCAGCTTTAAGGAGTGGACCCTGACCACCAGCCAGGCGCAGTGGCCGTCTGTGGTTTCCGAGGTAAGTTATTCTGCCCCCTTTCCCCTCCCCCCGATCTCCCTGGCCTGGAGCCCCATGTCTTGGCTGTGTCCTCTGGCCTCGGGGTGGTGACGGGGGTTACCCAGGGGAGGCCCAGGTAGGCTGGGGGCAGGGCTGAGCACCACCGGCAGAAGGGCACCCAGGCCACTCTCTTTTCCACCCCAGAAATGGCTGCTGCGCGTTCTCACCTGGGACCAAGGCCAGCAAATAAAGAAGAAGCTCAACAAGTAAGTCGACCTCCACCCCCCACCCCTGCCTCCTCTGCTGGCCCCGGCCCCAGCTCCTCACTGCATCCTCGTTGCCAAGCGCCCGCCTTCTCGCTCCCTCATCCCCCTGTTCCCCTCCTGGGCTGGGGTCATGAGTTGGGTCCTGCACTAGGCCTGGGGGTCAGGAACGCTCTGACCCCAGCGCCCAGCACGGGATCGTTTTCCCACTGTGGCCCATTGAGTAGGTAACGGAAATGTAAGTCTCAGGAAGCAGAGCTGCTCGTGACCAGCCAGTGTCCACGTAGTGCCCGCTGGTGGACCAGGTCACCGCTCACGCCTAGGTTATCAGAAAAAGCTTTGACTGTCCCTGTGGTTGCCGTCTGGTCCTTTGCATCTTGTTTCACTTAGTAAAAGGTGTCGACCACGGCCCTGTGAATTCATTCCTGAGGTTTCTTGACTCAGCTGGAAAAGTAACTCCGCTGAGTCTCTCACTTCTCATCCCACTTGGAGGCTTCACATCGAGATTCACTCCCGAGGGATCATTAGCAAAAACCAACCAGGCCGGAGCATGGGGACGTCGGTGGGAGGGGCCGAGGGTTGATGGGGAGTCACCCCGTGAACTTGCAGCTCTGGGCACCGGCCCCATCTCCACCGCGCCCATGCGGGGCCTGGCCAGAAAGAGCCAGTCTCGCCTCCAACATGGGGTGCCGTGATGGCCAAGCAGACGTGGCCCCTGCCCCCGAGACGTTACAGTCTCATGATACGGACGTGGGCCAAGCGGCTGCACACTCTGAGACGGGTATTGCAAATCGGTGGCCCCCGAGGCTCCACCTAGAGCCACAGGAAGTAACCCATTGTCTCCAGCTTTTCCGGAAAGGTCCAAAGTGCTGGCCACAGCAAACCTTCGCTTTTGCACAGCACCAAGGAGCTCAGGGATGGCCGCATCGGGTGGCAGCTCTGGGCAGCCGCTCAGAGCAGGGCCTTCAAGGCCGGGTCCCCCGGGCTTCCGTCCGCTTCTGCCAGGGCGAGCTGAGCCGTGTCTCAGCTCCCACGTCTGTAACATGGGGTTGGTTCAGACACCCTGCCTCGCGGGGTTGTGCGCCCTGAACGAGCTAATAACTCGTCCGAGGAGCTTGGCAGCACGGGACGCGGCCGATAAGTGTTCGCTCTGCTGTGATGGCTGTTTTTGTGGCCCTGTCCCCCGCCCACACCTTGGTCACCAGCCTTTCTCCCCATGCATATTGAGATTGCAATCAGATCACCACGACCGTCGAGGTTTAGTGAAGAACGGGTGCTGTGGGGGGGTAGCCGGGCGGCCCGGCCTCGTCTGGAGGTGGGAAGTGGTTCTGCGTCCATGGCGGCCTCAGCCACCAGGCCCCTGCTGGCTCCGTGCTCCGAGCACAGAAGGTCCCGATAGGACCGGGTTCTGAGACCCGGAGGAGCGCTGGGGCTGGGCCGTGCTGGGCGGCAGGGAGGCGGCCGTGCTGAGGGCTGGTGGCCTGGCAGAGTGCCGAGGCTCCCGGCTCACCTCGGCCTGCCCGATGGCCCTTCTGCAGTACGGACCTGGCCAAGCTGCTGATATTCTACAAAGACCTGAACCAGAGGTCCATCATGGAGAGCCCGGCCAACAGCGTAAGTGGCTTCCTGCCGGGACCCATCCTGGGTCTGTGAAGGTCTGGCCTCGGGGAGCACGGTCAGATCACGGGGCGGGGGGAGCAGGTTCGGACCTGAGCTGGTAGAGCCATGCCAGGCCAGCCAGGCCTCGGACCAGAGCGGGCAGAATAAGGGGACAGGGAGCCTGCCCACCTCTTCTTCTGAACCTGTTTGGGGCCAGGACTGGCCGGTGGCTCCCCGGGAGGTTGGGGTCCCCGCGTGAGGCTCGCCGGTGGGAGCGGGCACCGCTGACGGCGCGGCCCGGCCTCTCCTGTAGGTCGAGGTGCTGCTGTCCAACTTCGGCGGCCAGCTGGGCCTATGGCTGAGCTGCTCCGTGGTGTGCGTCATCGAGATCTTCGAGGTCTTCTTCATCGACTCCCTCTCCATCATTGCCCGTCGCCAGTGGCAGAAAGCCAAGAAGTGGTGGGCCCAGAGGCGGGCGCCCCCCTGCCCTGAGGCGCCCGCCAACCCCCAGGGCCAGGACAACCCAGCCCTGGATGTGGACGACGACCCACCCACCTTCACCTCTGCTCTGCGCTTGCCCCGGGCCCTAGGGGAGCAGGTGCCGGGCACGCCGCCCCCCAGATACAACACGTTGCGCTTGGAGAGGGCCTTCTCTACCCAGTTCGCAGACACCCAGGTGCCGCCGAGCCTGGAGGCCAGGGAGGGAGGAGGGATGTAGCCGGGATCGCCAGCCACGGTCTGAGAGCTCGGACCCCGGCTCCTGCACATGCAGGGGACCTGGACGAACAGTCTGCTTTGAACAACAAGACGGGGGCTGGGCACGTGCAGGGACCTGCTGGACCCTGCCCGGCAGCCGTCACAGCCGCCCGGGCCCTCCGCACGTCTGCCGTGGAGAGAGGCGGGGCCAAGGCCAAGCCGCCGGCCTGGGCCAGGACCACACGCGGAGCCCGACACGGCCCTCGCTGGACCTTGAGAGAGTCTCCGGAGCCTCCAGCTGGGCTGGGGCCCAGGACGTGACCTCAAGCGCCGAGGCCAGGTGACGCCGCCTCGTGCCAGGTGACGCCGCCTCGTGCCGGGTGACGCCGCCTCGTGCCAGAGACAGGAGGAAGCCCCAGCCGAGGGGCCGGAGCCGCTGGTGAACGAGCCGTTCCTCTCCCTGACGTCGGTCCAAGGTCGCCCGGGGCAGGGAGCTGGCCTAAGGTCCTTGCAGTGCGTGTAGGGGAAGGGCGCAGTGCAGGGAGGCCCGGGTACATGACGGGAGGCCCTCGCTCTGGGGATGGGGCCGGGGCCATGCCTGGGCAGCTAAGCCAGGGCCTTGGGCCCCTTCCCCAAGCAGAGAGGAGCCAGTTAAAGGGCGATGCTGGACACTCCTGACCGGCGGTGGCCCAAGTGCAAAGGGGCCACCCTTGATGCTGCTCTCTGCCCAGACGACCCCTCCACGCACGCCTGCGTCTCTCCAATGAGCCAATGTGGCGGACAGCCCACTCCCCCCACACTCACACCCCCAGCACCCCCCAGGTGAAGCACCAAGTGGGCGTCCACATCCGCACGAGGCCTGCGTGCTGGGTGCTGGGTGCTGGCTGCGTGCTAAGCACCCACAGAGATTGGTGTCAGGACTACAAACCAGGGCTCGTTTGGTATTATTCCCCCCAGCCACGTTTCGTGGTTAAAAATACCCAAAGAAGAGTGTCCTGTGACTCGTGAAAACCCTGGGGGTTCCCATCCCAGCGCCCACGAATAAAGTCTGTGTGAATCCAGCCGTGCCCCTTGGTTTCTGCATCTGTGGCACCGTTCACACCGCAGAGCAGAGTCCACAGTCGCTGCGACACAGAACCCTCCGGCCCACGGGATGAGTGTGGCGGCCCTGTCTTGGGACCGGGGCCCGGCTCAGGGCGGCCCGGCTCAGCGGCGGTGGCAGAGCCGGCGACTCCGGGCAGGCTGGCTCCGGGGCGCGCCTTATCGCTCCATCACCCCACGTCCAATCCGCGATGCGCCAGTGAAGGGCGAGGCGCCCGCTGGGCAGGTGGGAGGAGGGGACAGCCGGCCTGGGGCAAAGGGAAGCCCTTCGTCCCCCGCAAGGCCAGCTGCCGGCGGAGGCCAGAGCGTTGGCGGGAGGACAGGGGCTGAGTGGCTCTGTGGGGGCCAAGGGCACCTGGCCTCCTGGCCCCAAGGCCGTGGCTGCGGCAGCCGCCTCTGTCCACAGGCCCTCGCGGGGTGGGGATGCGCCCGTGCCTGCGGGCACGCAGCAAGCAGGGAGGGGCGCCCTGACCCCAGGCTGCCTGGCGCTCCGGAGCCCAAGCATCGGGTTACTGGGGCCCAGCCCGGGTGCTGCCCATGCCTGGCCGGGGTGGCCACAGCCGGTGCTGACAGGGAACCGGGAGTGGGTGCTGCCTGGACAGCGCCTGGGGAGCATCCTTCCCCCCCGCTGCCCCGGGGGCATGGGGGTGCGGGCCGGGCCCCAGTTCGTGGAATCGGCGTGCCGTCACGGGCAGGAACGTTTCTGCCGCCTCCGAGGAAGGCCGCGTGCACACCTGGAGCCGACCGCCGCCCTCCGGTCCCCGGGACACATGCGTGCCCCGTGGCTCGCCTCCTGCCTGGCTCCCGGCCTCGGGGCTCGGGCACCTGCCGTGCCGCGTGCTGTCCCCGCCCTGCCCTGCTCATCCTTCCAGCCAGGCGCAGGTGTTGCCACCACTACGAAGCGCCCCCCGCCCCCGCCGGGCCTGCACTGTCCCCTCCCTCCGGGACAGAATCCCCCACCTCTCATCTAACGCTTCCTCCGTTCGTCCCTCTCACATCGAATGGCGACCTCGTTGAGGCAGGAACTGCGTGTTGCGTCCTCATTTGCAGACGGGGCCGGCGACGGTGCACGGGACGAGGAGCTTGGTCACCTCCACGGTGGCGGCTCACGCTCACTCAGCACTCGCCGTCGCCGGGGGGTTCCACTGAGCTCACCACGCACAGCAGCCGTGCAGTCGTCACGGCACAGTCTGCTCGCAAATGGGGAAACCGAGGCACGGAGCTCCCCCTCGGGCCTGTGCACTAAGCCGCCGTGCAGCGTGGAAGGACGGACGCTTTTCCTGAGGCCGAGCCTGCCTGTCCCAGGAGGTCCCTCCTGCCCAGGGCTCTCAGGTGCCAGGACAGGGGTGAGGGCACGAGAGCCCCTCCCGCCCATGCCCCCCCTGGCATGAGCGGCCACCATGGCCAGGGGTCACCGACCTGAGGGACGGCGGCCCCGTGTGTAGGGCGTGGTACGTTTCCTCGTCCTTCTCGCTTGAGCCCCCGTCCCCACTGCCCCTTGGAGCCCCCTCCCAAGCCCCACGGCCCCCATCCTCGTGGTCCCAAAGCCCAGAGGACACCTCCCTGGGGACAGAGACGCCCCTGACCCAGCACGTTCCTGTGAGCTGCACCCCAACGGGAGGAATCGGATAGAGACGCTGACCTCTCTGGGGTCGGACTCAGGAGGGAGGTGGGGGCCGGACGGGGCCCCGCGGGAGTCGTCAAAGCTGTGGGTGAGGGCGCCGTGGAGGACAGGCAGGTCACAGAGGTGGGGAGCGGGCGCAGGCCCGGGGAGTTGAGAAGGCGCCTGGACGGAAGGCGGAACAGCACCCCCTCCTCCACGTGGCTCTCCCCATCCCCAGCTCTGCTCCCTGCTCCTGCGACCCCAGAGGGAGTGTGCCCAGGGCGAGCCAGACCCCAGACCCCACACACCCTACTTCCGAGCCTCTGGTGGCTCCCCATTACCCCCGCTACGCGTCTCAAGCCACGGGGTGCACCCCGCAGCCGTGACTTCAGGTGGCACATCGAGTTCTCGGCTGCGGCGAATGCTGAGCCTCCTCCTCGCCACCCTCCAGGCCTGGACATGAACACCGAACACCGTCATCACGAAGGCCACCGCGGCCCGGCCTCTGCCCAGCAAACCGCAGCGTCCGGCGCCGCTGACCGAGAGGACAAGACAGCCGTCCGTCCCCCACGTGCGAGGACGCGGAGTCCCGGCCTGGCGGGCGTGTGGGTCTCCGGCCCTTGCCGCCTGGTGCCGAGCTGTCTCCTGACGGGAGAGACGCCCCCGGAGCCCGACTTAGCCCTTCGCTGTGCTGCGGCCGCCTTTGTCCCCCAACCCTCGGCCACCGTCTCCTCGTCGGAGGCAACACTGGTCTCTCCCCGTGTCACGCTCTGACGCGTGCGTGTTCACCCCATGATGCCATGCTGAGATCCACCCCGGTGTCCTGGGGATGCCGTGGCAAAGCCCTGCAAACTGCGGCTGGACACCCCAGGAGTGCGGCCCCTGGCGTTGGGGGGGCCGGAACCTTGGGAAGATCCCGGGGCTGATGCTGGTCCCAGTGGGCCAGGACCCTGCCCACGCCGGGCACCCGCCCCTTCCGCCCGAAGCCCACAGACTGGCCCTGCGCGCCGGTGGCAAGACCCTGTGCCTGCGGGAGCCACATGTGTCGCGACGCGGGGCAGAGATGGACGCGGCCAAGTCCGTGGGGGGAGTCGGCAAACTGCACAGCATGCGGGACGGTGCGGGGAGCGGGGTGGCAGGACAGGGGGGTCCAGCGCGGGCCGAGGCCCAGGCTCGGCCTAGCGTGGGGGGACCTTTGCGTGGGGGATGTCATCCGAGGGTGCCGTTCTGGCGGACGTCCCATGCAGAGGCGACAGTCATGGGAATGAGTCTCCTCTGAAAATAAACCCGTTTACAGGGGACGCTTATCCGGCTGCCGGAGGAACGAGGCAGCGACCCACCCGCAGCACGACGTGGACGTGACTAGGGACCGGCCGCCACGTGACAGAGCGGACACGGAAGGCCGCAGCTACAAGCACCCCAAGCCAGTGACCCCCCAGAAACAGGGGGGCTGCTGAGGAGTCACCGGGGCTCGGGGGGAGGGCAGGAGGGGCAGCGGCTGCTCAAAGACAGCAAAACTGTGAGCTTTCCCTCAATAAAAAAAGTTGAAACAATGAGTTTATCTGAACCGAAAGAGTGTGCTGACTGAAACGGAAACGGCAGGTGACACTGTGACGATGAGCAAGGGGCGCTGACGGGGGAGTCAGGACACGCCGGGCGGCAGGCGCGGGTGATGGGTGCAGGGATGACGGCTGCGCCGGCCCCTTCTCACCAAGTGGGGTGCAAACACAGCGATCGGGCCCCGTCTGCACACGTGCGTCTGTGCACTCCTCTCTAGAACGTAAGCACGATACCTAAAACCCTCGGAAAGCGAGGAAGGTGATGAGTGGCGGGTGGCACAGCAGCTGCGTGGGTGCGAACGGGATCCGACACGCAGCCTGGCGCTCCGGGAAACGCTCCCAAAGGCAGGTTTCTCTCTGGGTCACCCCCAGGTGGCTCAGGAGACACCCCCCAGCATCGCCCCTCCCCCCCCGAAGGTCCTGGCCAGGCCCAGCTGTGGCCCACGCGGCCAGCACCGTGCCCGGCCGCTGAGGGGCTGCCCCAGCCCCTTCTCTCACAGGCCCGGCCCGGCCTGGCCCGGGGTGGGCAGGGGTCCTGAGACACGGGGTCGCACCGGGGCTGCGGGCTGAAGGCCACTGGTCGTGCCCGGCTGGACGCTGAGGAGCAGGTGCGGAGAGTGGAACCGATGACCGTGGCCTCGGCCCTGCCCCCGGGGGGCCCAGTGGGGGCCTGGCCCCAGCTGGTCAGCCCCTGCGGGGCCCGCAGGAGTCCAGCCGGGTATCAGGTGACGGCCCTGCGAGCCAAGCACCTGCGCAGACCCAGGAGGCCGACAGCTGCCTCTTTAACAACGTTGTTAGAAACACACACTGTATTTACACAAAAGTCACCAACGCCGTGTGAGGGACCCCCTCCACACCCGTCGAAACCTGAGGGTCACCCCCAGCACCCCAGGAAGGCTCCTCTCTCACGGCCACTCCCTAATGGGGCCGGCGCAGGACGGACGCGGCCCTTTCTCCAGCCTGACTCTGAGGCCGAGGGCTGGGACGCTGCGCCCCGGGCCCGCGCCGCAGGCTTATCTCTGCGCTGGCGGGGGCAGGGGGGACCAAGCTCCCCTACAAAAGCCCTGCTGACCCGGAGCCTTCACCCGCCACGGTCACGAGCAGGGAGGCGCGCGAGTCGGCACAAGCCGCAGGGCCCGCCGCGCGCTGTCGGAAAAGCCCGGGGCAGTGAGCGAATAGCAGCCAGGACCCCGTGACCCAAGGGACCCTGAGACTTGTCTCCTCGTACACAGGGGTCCTCCGCCAAGCTCCAAGGGCACCCCGACCCATCCTTCTGCAGGTGCACGGGCCTCCCGGGGAACCCGGGCGGGCGCGAACTCTCTGCCGGCAAACCCGGCGATGTCCCCTCTCGTCTTCGCGCCTCTCTCTCTGGTCTGGGAGAAGGAGGCGCCTCCTCACCTCAGCCCATCCCAGTGCCGTCCTCAGCCACCACGACAGCCCGGGGGCCACCTCCAGCTCCTGCCCTGTCCTGGCCCCGTCTACCTGTGGGGACCCCGTCGTCCGGGATCCCTGTCGACTCTCCCCCTGGCCTCCCCTCCCCTCCCGGTCACGCTCTTTTTTTTCTCTTTTTGGTCACGTCTATGTCCAGGTGACAACACTATCGCTTAGAAAGTGACGTTTTTATGCCCTTTTATAAAAGCCTTTTGCTTTTGGGATCGTTTGGGGTTTACAGGTGCGTCGCAGAAACAGCCTTCCCAGAGACCCCTCTCGCCGGCCGCGAGGCTGGCACCTTACAGAGCCCGCGGCGTGCGGGCGACAACGCAGACGCCGACGCTCTCTTGTGCCTGTCCCAAGTGCAAGTTATGCAAGGCCTAGCTTCGTTGGCTGACCGTTCTTCTAGAAAATAAGAAAGCACAAATACGAAAAGACGGGGGAAATCATGGTCACCAAGCGCGGCGAACGTTTTGCTGTTTCTCCTGCAATGCTTTACCCACATTTTTTTTCCACAAAAATATGTTTTACAAAAGTTATGCTTACCCTGCCCTCCGTCTATGTTTCCCGCCAAAGACGATCTTATAAACGACCTTCACTTTTCAGGAATTACAACTCCAGATCCTAATTTTTATTTTACTAAAACACTTACTTTAACTTTTCGACAGATCACGGATTCACGGGGTTCAAGTTTCAAAAGGCGGAAAAGGATTTTTAGCCCGAACCAACCACCTCCCTTGTCCACGCGCCCAAATTACTATGTAGATCCAAAGGGGGAAAAAAAACTGTTAAAGGTGAAAAAACAAATTCTAAGGGGTGGGGGTGGGGCACGCCATATTCTCCCCAGCCAGCCCCCTCGTCCCCACGGGGTTACGTGGTGAGCGACCCTGGGATTTAACAATCTCATGTCCCCGCCTTCGCCCGGGTGTCCAGTCATTTCCTTAGAATAAATTCCTCGCAGAGCGTCCAGGTAGGAGATGATGCGTCATGAGTGTGGTGGGGGGCTGGGGTGGGGGCTGGGGTGGGGCTGGGAGGTCTTTTGATTCCCAACTGCTCCCTGCGTAGCTCACCCACCGCTGCCCTACGCCCAGGCCCACCGGGCCATCAGTCCGCACTTGGCAGACGGGCCACGAGGCAGGTGGCACCATCACAACCTGCATCTCGGCTGGCACCAGAGGGGCTGGGTCGTGTTTATTTGGTATCTACGTGCAGACGGGCTTCTCGGAGGACGACCTGAGCTGACCGCGTCTTCCCTCCGCGTCGCCTGTCCAGCTTCCTGCGTCTGAGATCCAGTCCCCTCCCTCCTTCCCTCCCCCGCCGAGGCACCCGGGCCAAGTCCAAGTCCGTGGCGCAAGCACCCAACCAGACAGGCTGTCCCCGCCCCGGCCTGTCGAATTCCCCCCGTCACTGAACGCGATAGACCAGGCTACTTTTCCTCCTTCTTTTTTAAAATCGTGAGATGGAGCCTGTCCTTCTGAAATCTGGGGTTGTCTATAGGATTCACAAGTTTGTGCATCTGATTCGAGCTCCGACAAGCAGATACGGTCCCGTCAGCATCACCACGGCCAGAACCTGGACCATTCCCATCCCTCCGAGCGCTTCCCCTGACCCTCCCCGCCTCCAGGCCCTGGCGACCGCTGATCTGCTTTTGCCTTTTCTCGAATTTTATGTGATTGGAATCGCAGAGCACTTGGGGTTTTGCTTCTGGATCCTTGCACTGCACGGGACGCTCCTGAGCTTCATGGGCCCCGTCCCGAATCCCGAGTGTCAGTGGTTTGTTCTTCTTCACCCCGCCGTGCGGCCGCACCGCCATCCCCAGGGGGGCGGACGGGGGTCCCTTCCATGTTGGATCCAGCCATTAGGAACGTTCAAGCACATGTCTTTCTGTCAACGCAAGGCTTTCGTTCCTCTTGGGTCGACTCCTGGGAGCGAGGTCGCAGGGCCAAGCAGGTGTGAGTCGACTAAGTCCCCGACGCCGTGTTCGACGTTCCCACTCTCGACAATCCGGTAAAAAATAAACGTCAGCGGCGCCTCCTCGTTGTCTGGCTGTGCACTTCTTCCGTTACGAGTGGTTTCTCACTCTTTCCTGTCTTTCGAATTCAATCGCAGAGGCACGAACTCCCAGTTACGGATTTTAAAAAGTCACGGGCTGTCACCTACGGCACAGGGACCCATACAGCCCGGAACATGGTCTTAACCTTGAATGGCGACAGACGGTCCCTGGACTTGACGCGATGACCACTTCATAACGTACGGAAACGCCGAGTCCCTGCGCCGTGCGCCCGACATGAACGTGACCGTGGCACTGACCATAATTCAACTTAAAAAAAAAAACAAAAAAAAACGGAATCGCGTTCCAGCCAATCACGATCCTCCCGGAGGTGGCTGGCGGTATCCCAGCCCGCCCTGGCTCTGTCCTTGAACCTGACTTGTTCCTTCTCCACCTTTGCCGCCTTCCCTCCCTCCCTCCGCGTTCCTTCTCCCAACAGCGCGTCTCCGCGGTGCTCTCCTTGGTTCCCTGCGCCTCCTACGCACACTCCCGGGCTCTCTCGCTCCGGCCACAGCATCCACTGCCCCCTCCTCACGCCCAGCGCTAAACGGTGGGATCCCCAGTCCCGCGGTGTCCTGTGCCTTCGACGCGCCTCTCCCAGACACCTCAGAAGACTCTGCGTTCCACACTAGCCTGGTCCCTTCCTTCTCCCAAACCTGTTCATCTGCCCCAAACGTCCGCTGGAGGCACCTCCAGCCACCCAGTCGGTCAAGCGAAACCCACCTGGAAGTCGCTGGGCCCTTGACATCGGCCGGCCCTGAAGAGAGGGAGTCGCCCGGTGCCTTGGACGGGAGCTGGACCCCAGACGGCACCGAGGCCGACGTCCACCTGCGGGTACCTGGTTCCACCACGGCTCTTCCTTCTGGCTTTTTCTGTGACGCTCGGCTAGCTCCTTTATCTCAGGACGCGTGGCCGTGATTAGGTGAGATTATCAGCCGAGGTGATTTCCTACCATCTCACGGGATAAGGGCCACCCCGGGGCCTGTCTCCAGGTGCAGCCGGGAAGCCAGGGGAGGGCGGGCCCGGCCTTTTAGGCCTTTCGCTTCGGATGGGCTCGCACACCCCCGGGGCCTCTGAGAGAGACAGCTGGAGATAACCCTCCAAACAGGGCCAAAACCTTTGCCCCGCTCTTCCCCAGCAAAGAGCAAAAACGGCCCTAAATGATCAGCATCACTCTATCGACTAAGGTCACGCCATCCTCCGGACGCTCGGCCGACGTGCTGCCCACACGACCTTGAGGGTTTGGGCCTCCCGATGTCCCACGACACGGGGCCAGCGGTCTCCTCTCTTAGCTGCGGTTTCGCGTTCCGTGGCGTCTGTCACCCAAAGGCCCACCGCGGTCCAAAAACGTGAACAGGAAAATTCCAGAAGTAAACAACTCGTAAGTTTGGGAAGTTGGACAGCGTTCCGAGTAGCATGATGAAATCTCTCTTCGCCCCACTCCACAGGGACATGAATTACCCCTTTGTCCAGTGCATTTACTGTGCACACGCCCTGCCCGGAGGCCACTTAGCCGTCTCGCTTACCAGACCAGTCAGGGAGAGAGACAGAGGCCACGATGACATAACGTTTGTTGGGGTGTATCCTACAATTGTTCTGTTTTACGGTCGATTGTTCATCCCTGGCCGCGCCTAATTTATCAATTAAATTGTTTCGCAGGAACGGACGTGCAGGGATTTCATGCCACCCGTGGATCCGGGCGTCCCCTGGGGGTCTTGGGATGGGGTCTCCCCATGGATAAGTGGGGACGGCTGTGCTGGTCTTACCCTCTCGTTACAGAAAAGCAAACTGGGGCTCTGAGAACCTCGGTCAGCTTCTTTGATCGCCGAGACCACAGGCTTAGACGCTTAAATAAGGAGCGGCGACCAGATAACGCAGAACCCGGCCCTGGAGAAGGCCACAGACACCCTGGACGTCTCAGCACAGCATCAGAGGACCTGCCGGCTCCCAGCCTGGCCGCTCCTGATGGCCACTGGCAGGAAGGCCCCCGCAGGCCACCCCAGGACACTGGCCCGGCCCGGGAGCCCGGCCCCCCTGCCCCGGGACTTGTCCCCTGGAGCGCGGGGAAGTCACGCCCACTTGAGTTCCGACATTCTTTTCTGATCTCTGGCCACCATCTCGGGCCTGTTTCCTTGAAGCTGGCCATTAATTTTTTTTCTCAGTGAACATTTAGCAAATCATCTGGGCCAGGCGCTGGGCCGGGGACGAAACCGTGCTCGCTCCGTGCCTCCTCCGTGGACCCGTCGATACTGCCTGAGCGAATGAACGGGCGTGTTTCTGTGGACTGCAGAGGACGGCGGGCACCCGAACAGAGGCAGAATCCCAGCAGTGAGCCCCCTGCCAGGCAGGAGACGAGACTTTCTAAGAGCAAAGGGTGTGGACTCAGGGAGAATTCCTGGAGCGCTTCCTGGAAGAAGTAGGGTTCACGGTGAGGCCTGAGGGGCGGCTTGGTTAGCCAAGGGAAGGAGCGCGAGGCGGAGGGAGGATGAGGGCCATCATGAAGGAAAAAGGCTCACCCCGTGGGTGGAAAAGAGAGAAGGACCACTCAGGGCGGCCCGGACACACAGCAGGACCTCCACGAGAGACGCCGCGGAGCCGAACCCAGAGGGCGGGTCAGCACCACCCAGCCAGGGTCACTCCAGGCCCGTTCAGAGAGGAGATGGAAGGGACCATAAGCGTCCCCTGATCCCTGGCAGGCCCAGGACACCAGCCGGGGACAGCAGTGGTGCAGCCTGTGGGGATGAGGAGGGAACAGAACCTGATTCTGCTCGAGTGTCCACCCATCTCTCCCCAACCCGAGAGTCCTGGTAGACTAAGCGGCTCGCCCCCGAGCGCGGTCCCCGAGCACGGCCCCCAGGAAGGCCAGCTGGGCTGGGAAAGCGGGTGTCATCGCCCCAGCGACACCTGACGGCTGCCACCAACGGGGAGATGAAAAGCCGCCCTGGGCACCACGGTGAAACCCACGGGGCATCTGCCTGGGGCCGAAGCCCCTCCCGCCCCCCACGGGCTGCCGACCCTTTAACAGGACAAAGTAAAGATGCAGTAAATACACACGTTTCCCTCCCCTCTGGTGGGGGCCGAAATGTTTAGACAGACTGTAACCCCTCTCAGCACCCGGGCTGAGCAAACAGGGGCCTCCTTCTCTGAGAATGAGCAAATAGAGAAGAATGACCCAGGCCGACGTCGCGCGGGTCCAAGCAATAGTGACACGAGGGGTGAGCGCGAACGTCCCGGCGAACGTCACACTCACAGCCCCGAGGACAAAGCGTAAGGGGGAGGATTTGCTGACTCGCAGGCTTGAAAGTCGGACATGACTGTAATCTCTCAAATCGTTCTTCGTGGGAATATAATCCCCCCAGGGCGTAAAGCGATTCGGGAGGTGAAAAACGTACCTGCGAAAGCCGAGCAGGCCGGAACGGCGATCGGAGGTCGCCTAAAACCAAGTCGGCGGATCGAAGACCGTATGAAGAGTTCTGCAGCTCAGAGAGAAAAAATGAGGGGAAAAAAGATAAACAGATCAAAGAAGAGACGTGAGAGAGAAACGCGCGTCTAACGGGACCCCCAGGAGAACGGGACGAAGACAGCGTCGGGGGAAACACAGAAGAAAGTGTCGCCGAACGGAAGGAACCTTCGAGTCCACGTCGTAAAAGCCGTTCCTTGATTATTTGGCAAAAAATAGAATGAAAACAGCTCCCGCTTCGGTGGAACAGTCTGGGGAAGCTTTTTAAAGTTACAAACGCAGAGGAAAATGTCCACAGGAACCGAGGCCGACCTCTGAGGTTCAGACCCCGCAGTTGGTTGTCCTGGAGAAATGTGCCAGGTTTTCCGTGGGAAAGTTCACGATCTGTCTCCACGTGAGTGAAGCAGAAAATAAAAAACCTGACAGTGAGGGTTCAGCAGGGACGGCACGCACGCGCTGGCCCGAGACAAAGCCCTGAAGGGTCCCCCCAGCCTCAGAAACGGTCCCCGTAAAGGCCCTGGGGACAGGACGAGGAAAACTGGCCCAGGAGGGAGAAGCAATCAGGACCTGAAAACCTCGCGTCATTTAAAAAATCCCAATCAGGACGCCAAACCTTTTTATTTAAAAAATTACCCCAATGCTTGCTGGCTTCGTGGCGCCTGAGTCAGTCAGCCAGGCGAGCCACCTTGGCCCCCGCGGTCGCGTTGGCCAGTCCCGCACACGTGCACGCGCCCGACTGTCCCTGTGTCTCCAGAGAACCCCGCCTCCTGCCTCCTGCCGCAGACGGCAAACTGCTGTGCTCATCGAGAGAGTCGTAGCAGTGAGGGAGCGAGGGAGGGACACCCGACTCAGGCCAGCGTCAGCGGAAAGGGGGGTTGACGTCACCGAAAGGCTCAGCCACGTAATGTGGGCTTCAGGCGCGTCTCGATCCAGGGGCGCGGGTCATCCCTCTCGGTCCTTCGGGGAGGCCCTTTCCGTCCCAGTGGAGGGAACGGGCTCACGCCATCTAGGATGCGTAGCCGAAGAGCTTAGCGACCCCGGGACGCAGTGGGACTCTCCAGTACCCGAGCCTGGGGACAATCGGACTGGCTGAGGTCGTGTCGCATTTCCATCCTGGAAGCCATGGCCTCAGCCAAGGCAGCGGGCAGCCCGGGCTGGCCGAGCTGGCATGGGTAACGTGTCGATTCAAACGACAGAAACGGTATCGAGCCAGACAGACACGGAGAGGCCCACGTGGGGCAGGACGCAGGCCCGTCACCGTCCACGTGAACTCGACGGCCCCAGAATATGATGAGCCACCTCAGAGCCAGACCCTCCTGCCCCGGCCGAGCCTCTGGGTGACTGTACCCCGGCTGACCCTCTGGGTGGCTGTCCCCCAGCTGACGTCTTCGCTCTGACCGGACGAGACCCACAAAGCTGAGCCACACTGAATCCATGACTCACGTGCGCTCTGCACGCGGCAGGCGTTCGTCTCTGCCTAAGGCCACGGAGTCTGAGGACGACGTCTCATAGGACGGCAGAGAGCCCCCACACGTGTCATCCTGCTTTTCCCACTTCACGGCGTGGGGTATTTTGGGCTCATTCGTTCTGACTGCCGTGGCCACGGCTCACACCCCGTCCCTCGTGCCGGGCAGCGAGCCCGTGTCTGGATTTTTGCCCCAAGGAACCGAGGGCCGCAGTGGAGGACAGGGGACGAGCCCCCCCCCCCCGCGCGCCCATGGGAGGGGGAGCCGGGGCCAACGCTCACCAATGTCGTTCTGGGGGCGCCGCTTTGTTCTCCAAAGTAAACGCCCACAGATCATCCCCCCCACTGGGGTCTGAGGGTACCACGGCCCCCGCATCCCGGCTCGCGCTGATCCCGTCAGCCTCAGCCTCTCCTGAAGAGCGAATGGACGGCTCCGCTTTGCTCTAGTTTGTGTGACTCCGAAGCCGTGGACACGTCCCCTCGGGCGTCACCCCGTCTGGCCATGCTCGCCCGGGACTTGGGGAGCTCGCCTGCGCCACAGTCCCCAACTCAGGACGTGACCCCCAGCCGACCACTCCGGGGGAGAGGGCGGATCTCTGCTCCCAAGGGATTTCCCAGGAGCCTCCATTGCCTGGGCCTCTTCTGCCCTCTGTCACCGGCCTGAAGGAACACCTAGAAACGCCTCGGCCGGCCTCTTCCAGCAAGGCCGTGGGCTTCGGGCTGCCGTCTAGACCTGCCCAGGTCCAGCGCTGGGGGCCCGCTTCTCCCCCTCCCTTTCCCCAGGGAGCGTGGCCGCCTGTGGCCGGGGACCTTCCGTAAGGGGCGCCCGAGGATTCTGGCCCCTGGAGCACGGCCCTCAGGGATGAAGGGGGACCAAGGAGACAACAGTGAGCCGCCCGGCATGAGCTTCAGGCCCCTGGCTGGGCCCACGTGGCCCTCGACACCCCGAGGACCCGGCCAACGGTCACCTGGGACCCGGCCTCGGATTTCTTTCAGAGCCAGGCTGCTCTCGGCCCGAATGTCACAGCGCGGGCGGCCACCAGGCCACCCCGTCACGCCAAGTCGCTTCCCCCAGCCTCGGGACACCACCAGGTGTCCTCCACATGACGCGTGTCAGGGTTCAGTCGTTTGCAAAGCCCCCTCGCCGTTCCGGCACATCCACACGCTGCCATGCAGGCGGTTAACGTTTCAGAACACCTGCCGACTGCTCCCAGCGCGACCGCCTTAATCCATAACCCTCCCCGCAGTGTCCGTCCCCAAAAAGGGACGGCAACTGTAAACTGGCACAAAAACAGACAAAGTTAGCAATCGAACACGCCTGTCACCAAAAAACCCATAAAGAAGCCAGCAAAGACGGGGACATGCGAGCGACCTGCGAGCGACCTGCCCGCGCCAAGGCGACGTGCTCCTCTGTCGTGCGACACTGTTGGTGTCCAGCGTCGCTGCAGCCGGGTTCTCTCCTCCCGTCCCTGGTCAGCGGGGCGCCCAGCTCAACCCCGATGGGGGTTTAGTGGGGCCTGGGTCTTTCTGACTAGAGTGTGAGAGGATGCTACACCCAAGGACATCTAAGACTTCAGTGCCTTCTCCCCCTTCCCCCGCTTCTAGCTCCCTGATCTGGTGACGTCGCAGAAGCCACGTGGCAGAGACGGCAGACCCGCCCCCCGCAAAGGCCGCACAGAGGCCACCCCCACCCCTGGACGGCCGCCGGAATCTACTCCAGGAGCAGGAAACGCACTCGGGTTCCCGTCGCGTGTCGCGCGTCGGGGTCTGTTTGTCGCAGCTGCCACGGCTCCCTCCCAAACCGGGGCCTTCGTGCGCCCCAGTTCTCATGCCGCAGAGGGAAGCGCCGTGACTAAGGCGCTGGGTGTGGGGCGCACCTGGGGCTAAGTCACGGTCCCGTGCCTTGTTAGACGCGTCAACTCGGGAAGCTACTCGGCCTCGCTGGGCCTCACGCCGTCGAATGGACCGGAGGACCCCAGGCCGTGGCTATAGTAAACTCCGGTGGTTTCCTCCCCATTTCTATGGCTGTAATTTTTTTTTTACAGAATAGGGAATTGTTTCCTGTGCCTTAAAAAAATTTACATGGAGTAATTTATACGGCACAAATGAATCCGCTGCGTTTACGTGCACAGGCTCTGGGACGACGTGTGACTCCGTAGGCATCGGGTGGGAAAGTGTCGCATGGTGACCTCGCTCTCCAGGCGGGGACCTCGGGGGTGATGTGTCTCTGTTGACGTCTGAATGTGTCTGAAATCCAGGCGCCTCTTTTTACAGATAATAGAGCGGGGTTGTTGGTTTTTTTTTCTATCCCTTTTTCCAGTTGCTTTCCCTAAAAAACCATCACGAGTGACTGAGAAGCTAGAAAACGGGAGAAAAGTCCCACCGTTTCGGTTTCTGCGGCTCCAAAGCCAACGTTTCCCTCGTGATCACCAGACCCGAGGCCGCAGGCCCCAGGCCTCTCGGCGGCACCCCCGGCCTGCAGGCTTGTGTCCTCGTCCCGTTTCCCTGGAAAGAATTGCGAAAGGGAAGGACTAGAGGGTTTCCTAGAGCCACCCAGGCTTCCAGCTTCTCTTTAAAAACAATCTGGGCCGTCGGCACCGCGGGCCTGCGCTCCGGGGAGGGCGCGACGGAGCTGCCCGGAGCCAGCCCGCAGCGCCCGGCCACCTCACTGGCTCCACTGGCTCCCATCGGCCGTCGCCTGCGGGGTCCCAGCCGTGGACGGGAGTCATCGCGTGACCGTCGCCTGTGGCCTCGCGTCAGTGTGGTGAGTGGGGGCGGGGCGGGTGGCGTCAACGCGCCCGCCTCACAGCGTCGCACCCGGAGGCTGCGGGAGGTGGCAGAGCCATCTGCGGGCACAGCCGTCCGCGGGCGGGGACGGCGGCCTTTCCGGGCTCATACCCAGGGTGGCGGTCACTTTTTAAAAACCATCGTTTCCTTCATCGAAGTGTCACCTGCATGCAGGGAAGCAAACATCGCGTGAATATCCCGGGCGATGCGTCGCCGTCACACCGAACACACCCGTGTGCCTACCACACGGGCCGAGGGGGCCTCGCCGGCCCCTCCAGAAGCCCGCCCTGCGTCCCCTTTCGGTCCTGAACGACCCCTGCTCCTCGTCGCCCTCCCCCCACCCAGCGCAGCCCCTCCCCCCCCCACCTCCTAAGGGCACAGACAGACGGCTCGGTCCCTTCTCTGTATTTCACATGAGTGACAAGTCCGGCATCCACCGCACGCGTCTGTGCCCCACGTCGGGTTTACGGTTCCCGCACGTCCTTGCGTGCCCTCGAGGGAGATCGTCCTTGTGGCCACACACCCATCGTTCTGCGGCCGACCGGCTTTCGGGGGCCTCTGGCTTGGGGTCGTCACAGCGGTGCTGCTCTGAGTATCCTCGTCCGTGTGTCCTCAGACGCGAACACACACGTCCTCTCCGGTGCTGGGCGCCTCCCCCGAAAGTTCGCCCAGACCTGGCCCCGGTGGCTGGCGAGGCCAGCACGGGCCGGGCCTTGTTCCCATCTCCCCGCCCCCTGCGTGGCCACTTTGGGAGTCTGTAGATACCTACCCCCCCCCCCCGCAGCCTCCCTCGTGGGACGGCCGTGTGGCACAGCGGCGGCTGGCGAGATCGAAGCAGACGCTACGGGCAGCACGACAGCTCCAGGGGCGTTCGCGTTGCCCCTTAAAAGGAGTCGGCTGGGGCTCAGCACCCCGGCCCCTGCACCTGCGCCTGCGAACAGAGCCTCAGGTGACACGTGTCCCTCCCCCCGTGCTGACCGCAGTCCGAGTCCCTGGACAGCACCGAGCGGAGTCCGCAGCCCACTCTGGGCTCTCGGAGGAACGCATCGGTGTCCCGTGTCCCTTGCCCCGTCCCCTTGCTCTGAACCGAGGCTGCTGGGGACCGGGCCGCTCGTCCCGGGGCACGGGTTTGGGGGTCTCTGTGCCATTTTAACCACTCGGGCTTAATCCAACCCCATTTAAGACGACATTGGCCCCGTCTGTCCCATCGAAGGCGTTTCTTTCCCTCCAGTTCTCCGAATGTTCGACTTCTTATCGCGACGATGTTTGACTCTATGATCCGAAGGACACGCACTCGCACGCACGCGCGCTAACGACGAGGTGAGAGAAAACACATCTCTCCAGGGACGAGAGGTGGGTCCGAGTCACACGCACGGTCAAGGTCCCAGTGGCCGGGACAGCCAGCCAGGGAGCAGCCCTGTCCTGAGGACGCCGTGTTCCCGTCTGGGTGTGCCCCGGGTTACGGGCGCTCAATAAATGTTTGTCGAGCGAATAAAGTCACGTCCCCCCCCACCACGCCGCCTCATCAGATAAAGTCCAAACTCGTTGCACGCGTTTCCAGTCTTCCTCCACGGACCGGACCCCAAGGGCGCACCACGTTACCTGTCACCCGTCACCCGACACGTCACTGGGCCTCCTTTGCCCCCGGTGGGGACCGAATCTCTCCTCCGCCTGGGAGGCCCGGCCAGCCCCTGCCGTGCCCTGTGTCCAAACGCTCCTTCCCCGAGCCCCACACCCTCTTAGTCTTCACGGCACTCCCCTCAGGCATCGCTCTTTCTCGAGGAGACGCGGCCGGAAGGGGCCTGGTGCCTGCTTTTGCGTCTTCCAGGCACTTGGTGACCTGTAGGCGGTCACTGGTGTCTGACCTTGTCCTCCCTCCGTTCGCCGATTCGGCCTTGGGCTGGGTCCCTCAGAAGCAGAACTGGGGGGTCCCGAGACCGGGGGTCGTGTGGAGGGGATGTTCGGGAAGCGCCCGCAGGAAGAGCAGGGGGCAGGGGCGGGAAGGAGCCCAAGCAAGTGAGCTTTGGGGACAGCGTGGGTCACAGCTAGACGTGCCACATTTGGACAAAGGAGCCGGCGTCCCCGGGCATGCCAGGCTAAGGCAGGTTCTGGCCGCGGAGGCCGACCTTGACCGAGAGAGGACGGTCCTGGCTGCGGGCGCTACGAGCAGGTGGGAGCCCGCAGGGCAGGACGGTGGTCACGGAATCGAAAGGGGGCGGGAGAGCATCTCCACGCCCTCCCCGCAGACGCGTCCTGGATGCGTGTGACGCTACAGGCCCCGCCTGGGGTCCCGAAGGGGCGACAGTCACGCGGCCGGGGTCAGAGGTCGGCAGCAGGGGCCCGGACAGGACATGACGCAGCGCCCAGGGATCCAGGCTCGACTTAGGATCTTGAGGAATGAGTAAGAGGGAAGAGGGGATTCCTGGACGGCGGAACAGCACGTCCGGAGGCCGGGGATAAAAGTACAGGTTTGTTTGGAAACGGGGAGTAGTTGGCGGCGGCGACAGGAACACAGGGCGTGGAGAGAGGCCGTAAAGAGCGGGGCGGGGTGGGGAGAGCCCGCCCTGTCCTGAGGGAGGCAGCCCAATTTCGAGGCGAGCCTGGCCGTGACTCAGGCGCTGGTTTGGGCGCAGGACAGCCACGTGAGCCCTGCGCCGGGCACCAGGTGTTCCGTCGGGCTGGCCTCTGCGTCCCCACCCAGGGGTGCGCAGGGCGGAGGCCAGGCCCGGGGCGGGAGAGGGCCAGGAGATGGAGACAGGGAGGACGGGCTCCGAGGGCCCCGCGGATCGAGACGCCCTCAAACGTGGATGTCGATCGATGGCAGCAAATTCCCCTTTCCTGGCACAAGCCCGTGTGAGTCGGGCGACTGTCACCTCGAGAGACCGCCGACACAGGACGTGGCTTTCAGAACCAAGATACGGACGAACAGAAAGCCCCCCAAGGACGGCCCCCAAAGAACTTCGGAATAGAGGAAAAAACACAAAACCGCGAGCTACGAGAATTTGGAAAAGGCCTTAGCATCCCAGCGCAAGACGCTGAAAAAACCGGGCCGTGTGGACCCGGGTTTAAGGGGCGCCAAGCACAGCCCGTCAGCCCCGCTCCCGAGTGCCACGTGGCATGGAGTCGTCCCCAAAGGCCCTGGTCGCTCGTCCGCGCTCGCGAGGGAGCGAGAGGACACACAGACGGGCTCCGCGAGGACACGGAACGAACCGCTCGACTTCTGTTCCCCACGACGCTCATCGGGCGGGTTTGGGTGAGACGCGAAGTCACAGCAAAGCTGGTCCCCGTCCCCTGCCCCTCCCCGGAGGAGGGCCCGTCCCACACGCTGGGCCCCACTCGACCCCACCTTCGTGCGTGCAGCACAGGCGACTTCCCACGCGAAGGGGACGTTGCCGCCCCAGGGCCCCTGGAACCACCACGGGTGGCTTTGGAGGATGCTGCCCCCCAGGCTGCGGTTTGGGGGGAAACGCCCAAACCTTTCCCGTTCAACTCCGTCCTCTCCCCGTCGCAACCACTGAACTGTGATGGTCAGTGGAACAATTATAACCGATCCGACCACGGACCCCGAAACGGAAGGGAGGGCCGAGGCCAGGGGCGACCAGCCCGTGGGAGGGACGGGACCGAGGCCTCTGGGGCCGCTCGGGCAAGCAGTGGCTCCTGGGACGTTGCAGCTCGATCGGACGCCCCTGCCTGCCTCGTCGGGACGTTTCGGGAGATCGGGGGAGAGGCGCAGTCTCTTGGCGAAGCCCCCTGTGGGCTCCGCGACCTGCCACGCGCGTCCCCAGGCAGAGAAAATGTGCATGAAAACGGTGAAAATCGTTTAAACCCACGAAACGGCTCGGTGACCTCGGACGGAAAAGCATCCTTCGACCTTAGCCTGCGCGTCCAGGAACGTGTCTCTCTGTCTCGTCCCCGTTTTCCTCGAGGGTCTCGTCCCCGGCGTGTGTCCGCGTCCTCCTCGGGTCCCTCTGCAGTCCTAGCTTGGGTAGGCGCGTGGCCGGAGGAATGACAGCAGCGACCCCGACTACGAAACACGCAGGAATCAGGACCCCAGACGAGCCAAGACGCTGGGAAACACTGAAAACGGGACGAGCGTCCGTGGCTGGAAACTCGCTAAGCAGAGGTTGGCACCCACTCTGAGCTACAGACCGTGAGGCGGCAGCTGTGTGGGGGGGTGACAGCCACCCAAGGGACCCAGCGACAGCAGGGACCGCACTGTCGACGCCCACAGAGATGTCGGGCTGAGCGAGTAGAGCCGACCTCGAAGGGTCACGACCCGTGCGGGTCCATCCATACGACATTCTGGACAGGAGACGACGGAGGGCAGGTCGCTGTCACTCGACGGGTGGGACGGGGCGAGGACGGGGTGGGCCACGAGCGGGTGAGCTTTTCAGGGTGCTGGGAGGGCTTCGTGTCCGGTCCTGGGGACGGCGACAACACGCGCGGGACAGGGTCACCGCACATAACGTTAAAAGCGAGCACCGCGGCGCCGGGTGCCGTTCTCCGCGGGGGTGACGGACACCGGACCCGGCCTGGACGTGCGGGGTGACTGGAACGTAGACGTGGCCTTTCGGGAGACCGGTTGCGCCCCTGAACCCTGCCGAGCTGCACACTTGAAGGCAGCTACGATGGTAGACTCCACGCTCAGTGTGTGTCACGGAAAAAAGAAAAAAACCTTTTTTTTAAATCGTTCCTACATAAGCCAGTGTGTGAGTCGGGAGGTGGGACTTCAGCGGCTCGTTATGTCATTATACTCATTCCGTACCATCTGACGCTTTCGTGATGAAATAATTTTCCCTTTAAAAAAAAAAAGGCTTTTCAAACCCGTGGCGAAAAGCCGATGAAAGCATGGAGACAGCTGACTTTTTGTTGAGAAAAATGAGGATCGCGCCCTCAGATGTTCTGAAAGACGGGTTAGGTGTAAATGTCGACGCGGGAGAAATAACAACAGGGAAGAAGCGGAGGGAAGGGAGGAGGGGAAGGCGGTGACCTGGAGGGAGGCAGGCCTCCCTCGGCCTCGCGGCAAACCCCGAAACCGCAAGGAGGGAAAAGACGATGAATTTGGTGACATAAAAATTCAAACTTACTATATGGTTAAAAAAAAAAAATCCCATCAACAAAGTTATTAAAAACCACTTCTCGCAGAGTCCCCGCACCCCACACCACCCCAGGCCTCCGGGGTGCCCTCCTCCGTGTAAACCTTCCTGTCCAGGCCTTATCTTCCCCTTTCAAGCTCCTGATCCGAGAGAGAGGACAGTCCCGATCATTAGGGATGATAAAAAGGCAGACGACAGATAACAGAGAGAGACCTGTCTGCCGCCCGCCCCGGTGCTGACACCTGGCAGGGGCCCGGAAGGACTCGGCATGTAAACCGCGGCTCCCCCGAGCCTCGGTTTCCCCTCCCGTCTGTCCACGGCGACCCTGGAGGACACTGTGCGGCGGCGGCTCGCCTCGGTGCCCGGCAGCCAGCGAGGACCAAAGCGACGTCAGGCCAGGGTGGGTGACGGGCCCGGGGCGGGGAGTGTGTCCTCTGCGCAGATTTCTGCTCCTGGCAGTGATCGTGATGGCCGTCGAGGAAAGGCGCTTTCCTTTTCTTCTTTTAAAGAGGTGACTCCGGTTTTGATTGATCTCCAGAGGAGACATCAAGGAAGGAAAAGCTAGGGTGCCTGGGCTGGCCCTCGGTCCCTGGGGGTCCCTGTCCCGGGGGGGCACGGGCGGCTAAGACGCCACGACGCACGGGGTGCTGGAGCCAGACAGACGGGTGCGTAGCAAGTGCGGGAGGCGGGCGCATGGGCAGAGGCGGCGAGGTCACCTCGTGGGAGCCGGGTCCACCGGATGACCCAGGGGGACCTCTCCACCTCCACCCCGAGGTCCACTGACACGTCACCCTAATGCCATCTGCCCCTTCGCCGGAAGGTCGCACACTCACAGGCTCCGGGCTCGGGCTGTGGACATCTTCGGGGGGCCGCGTCTGTCTGCCACACCCTCTGCGTGCCAGGCCTCGTGGGGGCGTGCTGGGGACGCAGACCACGACGGTCCCCGGCCCCGCAGAGAGCTGGGGCTTAGACCATTTACTCATAAAGCGAGTGGGTTTTTAAAGGTGATTCCGGAATATCGTGGGCTCCCCGTGAAACACAACAGAAGTGTGAAACGGGGTGATGGGGAGACCTCTCCAAGTGACGTGGAACCTGAGCCCCGCTGAGACGGCCCATCGGGACCGGGCCTAGCAGTCGGGACGAATGGTGCGAAGGTCCTGAGGCACGGGGGACCCTCGCAGTCACCCAGCAGGGCGGGCCACAGCTGCCCGACCGCTGGGCAGGAGTCCGGAGGACTTAGTGCCGGGTGAAACAGGGCTCCTTGACGCCCAGCGGAGAGGTGCGGGATCACCCTGAGCTCCTCACCCGGCGTTGCCACCAGCTTCGGAGGCTGGGGACAAGGGGTGTCCGTTGTCTCCATTTCTGACAGGGCCGGGGAGCCGGGAGGGGCTGGCTCAGGGGCCATCCACCGCTTGGCCGGGGCAGCCACCTCTGTGGCTGGGGGAGCCACCTCGGTCCCCTGGGATGTGGGCCTCACTGTGGGGCCCCCAGAGTGAGGGAGGAGAGCGGGCGAAGGGCAGGGAGGGCTCGACACGGGAGCACCTGTCTTCTAAGCCTGGTCTCAGGGACGACGCACACGGGCACGTCCCGCCCTGGGCCGGTCGCCACCCCGCGGTGCCAGGCCCCGTTGCAAACAGAAGGCGTCTGAACAGCACCCACGCACCCGCTCACCGTTCCGGAAGGCTGGGGTCTGGGGTGTGTCTCCCCGGGCGACCCTCATGGTGTCAGCGGGCCCTCGGGTTGGGGGGGCCTATCGGGGTCCAGAGGCTGCCGGAGTCGCGTGGGTCATGGCCCTACCACCGTCACAGCCAGCAGCGCCCGGCCGGTTCTCCTGGACGCAGCCACTCCCCTGTTCTGACTCTTCTGCCTCCCTCGTCCCCATTTACGGGCCCTTACGCCGGGACCACCTGCACAACCAGAATGACCCCCGCCCCCGGCCCAGGTCAGCTGCTTAACAAGACGAACGAGCTCATTCCACCTGCAGCCCCAACTCCCTCTGCCCGGCGACCTGGCGACCTCACGACCTCACGTGTTCACAGGCCCCGGGGTGAAGCCGGGGCCATCCTTGGAGGCCACTTCCCCGCCTGCCACACAGATCCGTCCCGGCCCAGGGTGGGAGGTGACAGTCCGAGGACGCGGGGACCAGGGGTGAGCACCACGGGGGCCTTCCACACCCCCTGCCCTTAGATTTCCAGTTTGAGCGCGTTGGCTGGAGAAGACACGAGAAACCGCAGAGCCCGGGCCCGGATGCCGTCGGTGGAGGTGAAAGCCCGGCTCGTCTTTCTAGTCATTTCTGGGGTCTAGTCTCCATGACCTGCCCCCACCTTCCCGTCCACCTGCTGGGCTGGGGCCGGGTGGGGGTCCGTCTCATCAAACCACACCTCCCCCCCAGCAGGCGCTGTCTCGTCACACCTGGCTCCTGACCACCAAGGACGCCGGACGTCCCCGTGTGACATTGCTCTTCCCTCCCCCCATGGAGCGGGCATGTCCTCCTTTGTTCCCCGTGGTGGACAAAACAGCAGGCGCCGACGGCAGGTGGGAATTTGAGGAACACGCGATGTGTGGGGAGACGGACGTGCGAGGGCGAAGGCGCCCGTTTCAAGGTGACAGGCCCCGGGTGTCCGATTTCTCGGCCTCCTGCCACCCCCGGTCGCACTGCGAGACGGGCCCCCGGCGCCTGGAGACCGAAGGGGCGTTTTCCCGGGTCCCCTGCGCGTCCCCGCGTCTCCCAGCTGTGTTTTCAGCGGGGGATTTCTGGTTATGCAATAAGCACCTGCGGACGTGGAGACAGAGCAGGCAGCAGGCAAGGTCAGCCCGAGGTCATTTCCACGGGCAAACCCGTACAGACGGCTCCCGGGCTTTGTGTCCGCACCGGGGCCCCGAATCCCCTTCCCTCCCCCCAAAAATATATATATTATCATGACTCTAAGCATTCCTGGAGTGGGGGTGGCTTCGGCACCTCCTCTGCCCCACTGCCCGTGTCCCGGACCCGTAACCAAGACCCGCTCCGTTCCTGGATGGCCCCGCACCTGGCCTCCTCTCCCTCCTCACCGTCCCCACGCGGCCCCCACTGCCCCTGGCTGCCACCTGGACCCCGACAAGGCCCCCCTGGGACTCCCCCTTCCCACACGTTTCCTCACGACAGCCTAAAGCTCTTCTGCAAACACAGATCTGGTTGCTGGGCCTGCCCTTCCCCGCTCACCCCCAACACAAACGCCTCCACTGAGACTTGAGTCCTCGCAGGGCCTACGAGATGCTACGGCCGGGTCGCTTTCTCCGTGGTGCCCCGCAGGGCGCCTCCGTCCCCTCCTCCCGACCCCCTCTGTGTCTGCTCCCCACCCCAGCAGCCTGCAGGAACGCAGGAACGGTGGGTGAGAGTTGGGGTGCGGATACCCCAGGTCCCCCGCCCGGGTCAGCCATCGGGTGCGTGTGTCGTCGCGTCTCCCGGGGCGCAGATGGCTGCCCACAGGGCACGCTGGCTCAAGGGGTTCGGTGTGTCCACTCTGTTGGGCGACAGCGCTCAGTGATTCCATTGAATACGATCCCAAGCGTAGCCATGAAGGCGTCTGCTCGCCACCTACGAGCGGGCGACGCGAAGGGAAGGGTGGGCTTCAATCGGCCCGGTCACAGCCTCCAGAGCAGACGCCGAGGTGTCCCAGGGGAGGAGCTCCACCCCCAGAGGGCTTCAGCTCCCACCGACCCCCTGCCTGGTGTCCCCCGCCCGGGGACATCCCCGCCTGCCCGTTCCGTCCTCCTCAGCACCCTTCCGCGTCATTCCCCCAGGGAGACCATCTCCGGTCCCCCACACCTTCATCACACGTCCCTGTAGGGCTGCAGGCTTTTCCCTCGTAGAATTCCCGCCCCGTTACCGGTCGGCGTTGAAGGCCATGATACCTCCTCGGCGTCGACCTCGTGCCCTTGCGTGTCCTGGGTTCGCACACGTGATGGTCCGTCAGGTGCGGCCACCAGAGGGACCACTGGAGAGGCTCTGGGGAAGCAGGCCTCGTCCCCGAAGCCCCGCCACCCCGATGAGCAGAGCCCCATGGGACGCCCCGATGTGATCGTGATCGGGCAGCTAAGGCCGGAGCCGGGGGAGGCCTGGCCGGGGCTGGCCGCTCGGAGCGCTTTCGGCAGGCTCTTCGCTATGGGGTGGTCTCCAGTGACCCCGACGCCGTCGGGCCCTGGCGTGATGGAGGCTGAGGACTGTCACCTCCCGGTTATATGGGCCAGAGAGAGGAGGCGCGGCTCCTGATTGGTCCGTCTGCACATCAAAGGCCCTGGCTATCTCTGAGAAGGGCCAGCCCCGGGAGGGCGTCAGCCTCTCCCCAGCCAGGACGGGTTTTTTACGATGCCAAAGCCTCATAACATGCAGAAAATAAAAGAAAAAACACGAACAGCACGAAGCCGCCGTGCGGTGACTCTCCGTGGGTTCCCGACCTGTGGTGACATGTCACAAGTATTGAATGAATGAATGAATGAATGAGTTTTCAGGACAGGGGAGGTCTGCCCCCCACACCCTCCTCCCCAGGGCTGCCCTGAGTGGGTGCGATGATCTGGGGGGCGAGGTGGAGCCAGAGGTGGACACAGACAGGAAAGCCCCCGAGGGGCAGAAGAGCACGTTCAGACGCCCCGAAGGAGGAGCGGACGCTCTCAGAGACGAGCCGTGTGAGGCCGGAGACACATTCAGACACACAGGGGAGAGGAGGGAAAACTGCCTGTGCTCAAAGTAAAAAAAAAGACAGCACCCCACACCCCACACCCCCCCACCCCCAATGGCGTCACTCGTGCTAAAGGCCCCGAGACCGCAAACCCAGACCGAATGACTCCCCGACAGCGGCTGCAGCCCCCCCAGGAATAGGACCGCCAGGAACCTGTCGGTCCGGGATTGTCGGGGCCAGGGCCGGTGAGGTGAAGGCCACGGAGCCCCCCACCCCGGTCCCCCAAAGGTAGATGACCGAAGCCCGAAACCATCCTCCTCCCTCTTCTTCCTACGTGTAGGCCCTCGGACGCGGTTCTCCTCGCTCGGTGGGGCGCCTGCCACCCCATCCTCCAATCCTCCAACCCAGCCGCTTAGATCTTCAACCCTCACGAGGCTGAATTTTTTTATCTGAAAACGGACAAAACCTGAATGTGTGTCCCCGAGTGTGCACAGCATTGTTGCGGATCGCGTGCGAGGTGCTGGAACCCAGGGGCCTTCTGCCTTTGATCGCATCTGGCTTTGGGGCCCGGCCCTAGGGACCCCATCTTTCCCCCACATGGCCCTGGGAGCCCCAGCCGTCCCCCCACCCCACCCCCCCGGGCAGTCGGCAGCCCCGGGGCAGCCGAGCACAGAGGCCCGGCCCCGGCCGGTGGCCACACACCTCTGGCAGGCTGAAGATAGCATCTGGGTCTGAGCTGTATTTCGGCTCCTGGGCCCTAAGGTGGAACGAGCCCCCGGCTACTTTCCCGTGGGACTGGACAGAGGGACGCCGGAGCTGCCCTCAGAACTGGCCTTCGGCCCTGCAGACCTGATTTACGGCCCTCGTCTCGCCTCGCCTCGCCTCCCACCGCGGGGCTCCCAGCACCCCCGGACCCCTAACCCAGTGTCCTCCGATTCTGCCCCACGGAATCCGAAACCCACACCCACCCCCCACCCCGCCCCCCCGGCTATCACACGATTGTCACCTGTGGCTGCCGCATCGCCCGGCGAGCCTTCCGCAGACGCCCGTGACTCGCGTCCAGGAAGACGAGGGACGTCCGGGCGCTGCCCCCCCCCACGAAGAATAATCAAACACCTGAACGTGGCCTGAGACGCCGGCATCGGCAGGCCGCCGGCTGCAGAGAGGAAAGAAGGCAGACGGGCCGGGACATCGGGGCCCAGGGGACGCGTGGTCCCGGGGGTTTCTTTTTCGCCTCAGACACCCCAGACTTGGAGGGGAGGGGAGGAACCTGGGATCTGAGAGCGTGAGCGGGTACGAGGGAAAAGCACCAAAAGCCAGAAACACGGCCGGCACCTCCCCCCCACCCCCTGGTCCTCCTCCACCTGCTTCTCCAAGCCTTGTCACCCCGCCTCCTGCTCTGATGAGGAGAGACCCCGTGATTACGTCGAGCCCACCCAGACAAGCCAGGGGGCCCGCCCCACCTCCAGGTCCTTAATCCCATCCCCAAAGTCCCTTTTGTCCCGCAGGGCAGCCCGTCCACATTGGGTCCCAGGGGTGGGGATGTCATGCCCGGCAGGGCGGGGAGCCCGGATTCCGTCCGCTGCGTGGTTCTAAGGAACAAAGGATAAGCCCCTGTCCCCCCGCCGCCCTGCACACGTTGTCCCCAGGTCCCGGTGTGCTCTTCCGAAGACGTTTCACGCGAACCCCAGTACGTCTTTGTCTTCTTCATTCTGTTTGTGAAGGGTTGCACGCCGCATGCCCCGCTTCCTGCCCCTGACTGCTCTTTGCTGACGGCATGTCCCGGCGGCCGCCCCGTCCCCCCGGAGTGGGCCACCCTCGGCAGCCGCGTCACCCGGGAGCCGGCGGCAGTCGCAGGCCGATGCGGGCGTCAGGGGAGGGCTGGCGGGAGGCAGGAGGAATCCTGGCCCTGGGCGGGTGACCAAGATCAGCGCTCCCACAGGGCCAAGTCAACGACCACAAGACGGTTGCACAAATATTTGTTCAGGGGTTGCGACAAGCCAGGTGTGAAGCCGAGTGCCGGTCGACACCTGGGACGGGGACAGGCGCAATCCGACCCTGTCCCCGGCGTCACGGTCCCGGCAAAGAGACAGTCGGGCAGAGGCTGCGAGCGCTGTGGCGGGCGGGAAGGGTTCGGGGGGAGAATCGGGCAGGGTGGGGAGGACGAGGGGTCCAGACATGGGTGTCGGGGTGGGCGACCTGCTGTGATGAACGGCTGCCAAGTCCCGGTGACCTAACGTAGATGGGGAGCCTCTCGCTCGCGTCGCCGTCGGACACTGGGGGGCGGAGGGGTGGGCACTAGGGAGGACTTGGAGCCACTGTCACCCAGGGCCCCAGCCTCCTTCTAACGAACAGTCCCACTGCCCCCTCCTCACAGCGTCCCCCGCATCACGCCCGGCAGAGAAGGGGGAGCCGGGGAGGATGACGAGGGGCGTCTTTATAGGTCAGGGGCCTTGAATGCGTCATCCTGCCCGCGCCCCACCACCCAGCACGGTCTGTACCGGGGCCTGCGAACCGGGAGCCGAGGGGAAAGAGAGCCAGGCGTCAGGGACACGTGGCAGTCCGCGCCGCCCCAGACGTGGGTTGACGGGGAAGACGTCTGCAGGGGGATGCTTGGGAGCTGGTGCCCGGGGCACGCACACCTGCGCCCCCCCCCATGAAGGGCGGGGGCGGGGGGAGCTAGGAGGGGCACGCTGCAGACGGGCGGGAAGGCGGCACGTGGAGGGGAAGGAAGAAGTGCTCGTCCGCTGTTGGGAGGGCAGAAGGCCGGCCAGGGGGTGCGGGGAGGGCAGCAGGGTCAAGGAATGGACATTTGGAGAGAGGGCCCCGCGGCCACCTCTATAGATGGGTCTAAGGTCTACGCCGCGGACCCGGGCCAAGGAGGCAGCCGCGAGAGCCACGCGTTCACTCCGGGGACAGCGGAGAGGAGAGCGTGGGGCGACGCCTGCGACACGTGGCATGAAGGGGCCGAGTGAGTCGCACTTGCCAGGCGTCTGCGACGAAAGGGCCAGGCACAGGGGGCGGAGGACGTGAGCCTCGGCCTCGTGGAGCTGAGGGGAGGGACACGAAGGCGCGAGTGGTCCCCGGGTGAGACTCGCAGGGATCGAACGTTCCAGAAGGAACACGGGAACAGAGGGAGCGAGGTAGGAGGGGGACGGGCGTGTAGGTGGAGGGCAGAGACGCCAGCCCGAGCGGCCGGAAATCGCCAGGCAAGGGGGTCGCGGCAGAGGCGGAGTCGGAGGAGCGACAGGAGGCCGGGGGACGAGGACCGCGCGACACGCTGCAGTGGAGATGGGGGAGCAGAGGGCTTCGGTGTGAAGAGGGAGACGAGGGGGCTTGGGCTGGAGCAGAACCAGGTCTGATTCCGCTAAAAAGAAAGATCGTGACGGAGGGAGGTGGGCCGGACAGGAGACGACGGGGTTCCCCGGGGGGAGGTGAGGGCGGGTGGGACAGGGAGTGGGTCCTTTCTAGAAAGACCGCGAAGGCTGCACGGCGGGCCAGGAGGGCCAGCCGGTGGTGGAGCATGGATGCTGCGGAGCGTCCTCCGGCGGGGTGAGGCTCTGACACACGCTCCGACCCGCGTGAACCCCGAGAACCACAAGCGTGCGGCCTGGACGCAGCCGGCCACACAGCGCCACGCGTCTCTGTGGCCACCTCGGAGTAAGGAAAGCCGCCACTGCGACTCGGACGACGACGATGAGCAGCCGCCAGGGTTTCAGGGAGGGGACAGGCGAGTGGCCGCTCCACGGGCACAGGGCGTTCTCCGGGGGTGACAAAGCGTTTTGAAGTGAGACAGGGGAGCGAGCGAAAGGCCACTCCACCGCTCTCTTAAAACGGTCCGCTTGTGTCACGTGAATTTTGCTGCGATATAAAAGTGTTTCTATTTTTTTAAAATGGCGCCCATGCCATTGGCCTGCCTGCACCCTTGAAGAATGGGGGTCGCCATCTACCCTCTGAGGCAGAGAAGAGTCTAGAAGGAACAGGCCCGGGAAGGAAAGCCCGGGGTTCGGTGTGGGAGGCGTATGGGCTGGGAGGAGCTGGGCGAGCATCTGGGTGAGACTGTCGCGCACACGGGTCGACACGCGTGTGTGGTCTCTCCAGGAGTGGGGACAACACACCGGGGACATGGGGGGCCCCCAGCAGACAGCGCGTCCTCGTACTCGGACCGGGCTGGCGCTGAGTTTCTGCTTCTCGGAGGAAGAGATCAGAAACAGAGACCGCGGCGTCCCAGGAGGGTCAACAGTGTCCTGGGGCGCACACCCGCATGTGCGGGGGGAAAATCGGCCTCTTCCATCAGGGGCTCGGGTCCCGGCGCCAGGCCGGCCGGCGGGGAGCCGGGCTGGCGGGGCGGGCGGGGCAGCCGCCGGGCCTGGCTCCCTGCACGGGTCCGGGCAGCGCCTGGGAAACAGCGGGTGGCTTTGTCTCCCGTCGCCGCCGTCCGTCTGTCCCGCCTGCCAGGACTTGTCGGCCTGCAGAGCCAGAGGGAGGCGTGTGGTTCGTTGGACCAGCAAGACTGGGCCCGGCCAAGGGACGCCGCGCCGCGCCGAGCCCCAGCCCCCGGTCGTGAGCAGTCACGGGCAATTAGCAGCCACCGCGGGCTACTCGCAGTGACAGCCGACGACAGCCAGGCCCTTCCCGCGGCCGCAGGCTCCCCCAGCCTTGCCTTCACCCTCTCCGGGTCTCGGGCGTTAAGCCTGCGAGGCGTGTGCTTGTCAGCTCCAGTGTTACGTGTATGAACAAGCCCAGAGAGGGTGAGCATCCGCTTCAGGTCACACAGGGGATACATGAATGAGGGAGGGAGGGAGGGAGGGGTAGGCGGACCCTGATACGTCCAACTGCCAAGCCCTGAGCTTGGGAGAGATAAACACAGAGGATGCCAGAAGCCGCCCGCCCCACCCCCACCCCTGCGTTGGCACGCGGCGGCTCGAGAAGGTGTGCAGGTCTGGGTCCCTCGAGGCCACCACGAGCCTCCTCTGCCGCCCTCGGCACAGGGATTGGCACAGAATGGGTGTCGGGAGCCTGCTGAATGAATGAATGAATGAATGAGCAAGCACACCTAGGGATGCTTAACCCGTATGGCAGGGCGCCGAGCTGAGTACTCACCCAGCCTGTCCCTCCGGCTGGGCCGTGAGCCGCTCCGGAGGGGGGACCCCTCCTGACACACGGGGCCAGTGCGGGCGGACGCAACGAGGAAGCCGATGCCCAGGGCCTGGGCCCCGGCCCGGGGCACGCCTCTGCCCCCGTGCGAGCTGCGAAACCTCGAACGAGTTCTTCAACCTCCCGTGCTCCAGTTTCCTCGTCTGAAACGCGGGGGACCAGGGCTAGCTCTGCCTCGAAGAGCTCCATCGCGATGGAATAAATCGAGGTGTTGGTGACAGGAGGTGCTCACCCCCGGACCGCAGCAGGGGTGCCCGGGTGCCCCGGGGGTGGGGAGGGGACCCTGCAGGAGGTGCAGCCTCGGCCAAAAGTGCTCTCTGCCGTCGGGAAGGAGGCCCCCCAGGCTCCTCCCTCTGTCCACCCCCCCCATCTCCTGCCCTGCTGTTCTGGGGCTCAACGTAGCTCAGAGCCGGCCAGCCCGTTGGCAGGGGTGCCCGGGGAGTGCACTCTGCAGGGGAGGAAGGAGGGGACCAGGTCTAGACTCAGACAGGCCGATGAGCGGCCTACGTGCCCGCCTGCCTTCAGACGCCCAGCGGCTCACGTCGCGCTTGGCACGGGGAAGGCCTTGGTGACCGGCAGGGAGGATGGGGGAGGGGGACGGGCGGCAGACACCCGAGTCTGCTCCGGACCCGAGGGAGCCAGCCCAGCAGCTGGCCGAAGCGGAGGCGGGGGCGCTAACCGGTCGCAGGGCGCGCTGGGGACCCAGTCGGACCGGAGAGGCCCGCCCTCCCTGAGTGGGGCGCCCCGCCAAGCCGGGGCCAGTGTCTTCCAGGCAGGAGTGCGGGTTCGCTGTCACCAGATTTGCTGACTTTTCGGGCAAATCCCTTGACTTTGGGGTTAAATACGCTGCTTTCAAAATGGGGGCAAGAAGTCCAGTGCAGATGACGTTGGTCCATATTTTGAGGCAAGACAGAAGCTTATCGGGGACGACGGCCTGGCGTCACGGTCCCACCAGGAGGACCCTTGCTTTGGGGGGATCCTACAGTTTTCCGCCGGTCCCTGCGATTAGGTTGGGTCACGTGGAAGCGTCCAGAGGAAAGACCGGATGAGCGGTTTCAGGGTGGATGCTGGGACAGTGGGGGAAAGTAGAATCGGAACGAGGATTTTAGTTCATCGCCGTTGATCGAGGCGGGCTTCTCGGTTTTGTCGACGGAGCAAAGACGCTGACGTTGGGGTGATGGATAAGGGCATCCGGGAACTCTCTGTACTGCCTGCGGCTTTTCTGCAAAGATCACTCTCAAATAAAAACTTTATTAAAAAAAAAATAATAATAATGCGTGCAATTGAATGAGGCACCGTAACTTTATTTTTCAAGATTAAGGGTTCACAGTGATATCGAAAAAAATAATAATAATAACTGTCAGCGTTGGAGGACGCTATTGCATCCAATGTTTACCAGAAAAAGAAGAAATTAAAGGGGCCTACGTGGTCCTGCTCTCATCGGTGAAGGGAGAAAGAGCTTCCGTACAGAGGGTTTTGCAACCTGGGATGAAAGAGCTGACTCAGGGAGCCACCATGGATGAATGCTGAAGCTGCGGGGCGAAAGGTTGAGGACGACGGGGTGGGCACGGGTGCCCATGCGCAGCCCACAGGGAATTGAGTGGTTCTGAGACGGGACTTTGCAAAGGGATCTGGTTGTCACCCCCACTGTCGAACCCACCGATCCAGCCCGGCTGCGTTAGTGAGACAGCCCGGCCCTGAAAGCCTCCCCTGCGACCCAACAGGTTGCTCACGGCATCCCCCGGGAAGAGGTTTTGCCAAAAATGTTTAGCCAAGACCCTATCGGACCTTCAGATGTAGCTTCGGAGCTGGAAGGACAGGTGAGTACACCGCGAGGGAGCCATCGGGCAAGGCCAGGAAAGCGGGGCACCCAGCGGCACGACAGTGGACCTGGCTGCTTTGGCAAGTCCACGACACGACCCGGGACCCAAGGGAGGAGGAGGGACAGGAGGGCAGAGCCTAGACTGAAAGAGACTTACTTACGGGGTGTAATCAAATGCCCCCCGTGGGCTTGACTGGGTCCTGGTTTGAGTCGAATGTAATCAGGCGTTTGGGGACACGGGATGTGGAGGGAACGCGGTGACACGACAAGCGCGGGCTTCGTTCCGGTCGCCGTCTGAGGGACATCGGAGCCCAGGAAAGAAGCGTCTCCTATGTTTAAGGATGCGCGCTGAAGTATTCAGGGAGAAAAGGTCACGTGGACTCTAAATACTTTATAAAACTCTACAGCCACCCCCCCCGAAATAAAATAAAATGAAAAGAAAAACAATGTTCACAACTGTAACATCAGAGTGATGGGTTACAGAGGGTCCCGGTATGATTTCCTCTGCTTTTCTGTGAGTTTGAAATTATTCGTGATCGAGAACAAAAGTGCAGGCCGAACCACCACCCATTTCTTCCACAAATGTCTACTGCGCACCTACTATGTGCCAGGCACGGATCTACAGTAACGGAGTTTTATTTTTTGTTTTTAGGAGTCCTCGTCCTCCTAGAACGACATGCTGTCGAAGAAGGGAGACTATCACGACCCCAAGCAGATAAAGCAACACGTCCTACGGAAAAATAAGGCACGCCAACGAGGACGAGAAGGATGCCTATGGGGGAAGAGACTGCTGTGTTACGTGGGATGATCAAGGGAGGCCTCTCTGAGGGGTTGAGACCTACAGGGAGTGAGAAAAACAGCCCCTGGGACCTAGCAAGAGCTGAGAGCAGAAGGGACAGCCAGTGCAAAGGCCCTGAGGTGGAAGCATGCCTGGGGGCACTCACGGGCCACCAGGAGCCCAGTGAGGCTCGTGTGGGGTGAACGAGGCAGCTCACCAGGGCAGGCGAGCTCAGAGGAGGAGAGAAGGGGACGGGGCGTGGCAGACGCTGGGGAACCCTCCGGGCCCTTTCAGCTCTTACTCTGAGGTGGAAAACGCCAGAGGAAGGACGTGGGTTGACGTTTTTTCCTTCGATTATTCTTAGGGAAACGTGTAAACATACAGAAGGCGAGAGAAGGGTATAGTGAGCACTCAGGTTCCCCCGACACAGCTTCAGCGCCGGTTCACGGCCACCTTTCCTCCCCCCCACAGCGGGTCGGTTAGAAGGTTTTCCCAAATATCTTATCATATATGTATATGAGATCCCTTCTTGAAAACTCAAAACCACCGTCGTGCCTAGAAAACGAGCAGTAACTCCTAAACGTCATGAACTGTTCAGTGCTCCAATGCCCCGATCGTCTTACCCGTCGTTTTTATAGAGTTTATGTGAATCGACATCAAATGAGATTCATGACTCGCAATTCTTGAGATAGTTCCGGAGGCTCTTTCCATCTCAAGGTTCCTCTTCGACCTTTCCTTGTCTCTTGCCATTTTTTCTGTCGAAGAAACTGGGTCACGTGTCCCCATCTGAATTTCCTCTGGTTACGTGTCGCGGTGTCATTGGACACAGTCCTGTTTCTGGGAATTTTTTATTTTATTTTTTTATTTTTTATTTTGTCGATTGGCAGTTCTGTCGAGAGACCCGCTCAGACTCGAGTGCAGTTTTTTTATTTTTATTTTTTATTTTTATTTTTGGCAAGACTCCTTTCCAGCCGGCGTTGGGTGTTCCCATCAGGAAATGCACACTGTTCCGACGCCCCTCATCTCGTCACCTAAGCGGCCACTTAGGATCTTTGCCTGGATCCACGAATTCTTTAGACATTTGAAAGTCTCAACCTCTTCTTCCATTCTTTCATCACAACATATATATCTGCAAGGATGAAGGCGAACCGACCTGCCGGAAGCACCCCGCGGCCTCCTTGTGCGCTGGTTTGGTATTACACGTCGGGGTCCGCTCCGAGCCTCCTCGGCACTGGGAGGAGGAGAGCCCGGGAGGTGGACGTGACCTCCAGGATTTGCCGCCAGCGGGAATCTGTGTGTCCTCGTTTCCTCTCCGTAAAACGGGAGCCGTCGTGTTGACCTTGCCGGGCCATCATGAGGATTAGACGCGTCTGTGGGGATGAAGTGCTGGGGACAGTGGCTGGCGCCTCCGGCCCTGCGTGATGTGGGCGGCTGCTCCCGCTCTTCCGCTGTCGTCGGGGTGATCATCGCTACTTAGGAGACTGAACTGTCGTTTTTCAGGCCCCCTCTGTGCTGACGGCCATGAGGCCACCTGGCTCGCCGAGGGCCCTCACTGTCTAGAAAGATTTTCTCTTTCCGTAGACTGAGCCCGACAGGGGATTCCCGGCCGCTTTGGTCATCGTTAAGTAGCTTTGAACATGAGTCTGACTCACTAACCACCCCGCTGTCGGGCAAGACTTGGTCCTGAATCCTCACACACCTCACATCCGATGGCTCGGCGGGTGATGTCTGCTGTCCTGGAAAAGTGCTTCCAGGCCCCACCCCCTTCTCGCCCTGTCCATGTCACCCACCCCGGTCCCTGCTCCAGTCCTTGCCACCCTGTGGTCCCTCTTCAACAATTCTTACACAGGGAACCTTTTTGGCTTACCCACCAGAACTGGGGACTCAGTGGATGTTTGCACACCCACGTTCATCGCAGCACTAGTCCCAGCAGTCCGAAGTGGCAACGACCCGTCAGCCACTGACACAGCACAACGCAGTCCATCCACACAGCGGAATATTACTCAGCCTTGAAAAGGAAGGGCATTCTGGCACCTGCTACAGCACGGATGAACCTTGAAGCCGTTATGCTCAGTGACATAAGCCAGACAAGGAAGCAGATGCTGTAGGATTCCTCTCATGTGGGGTGCCGAGAGGAGTCAGATTCACAGGGATGGAACGTGGGAGATTGGTGAATGGGGGCCGGGGGAGGGGACTGGCTAATTACCATTTAACGGGGACCGGGTTTCAGTTTGGGAAGATGCAGCAGCTCTGGAGATGGGTGGTGGTGATGGCGAAGCAACAACGTGCCACTGGCACTTTATGCCACCGAACCGCAGGCTGAAAAACGGTTAAAACAGTAAATTTTGTATTGTGTGTGTTTTATCACAATTTAAAAATTGCATCAACAATGTCGCAGTCAGGTCACATCACCCCGAACCTCCAAACACCCTCCACCTCGCTCTGACTCAAGGCCAAAGTCCCTCTAGGGCCCTCCTTGTTTCTCCTTCTCACCCCCATGACCTACCTGAACCCTGCCTCCTGTGCTGTTCTCCTTGTCCAGTTATGGTCCAGACACACTGGCCCGCTCAGTGCCCCTCGACCGTGCCAGGCCCTCCACCTGCCCCAGGGCCTTTGCACTGGCTGAGCCCGCTGCCCGGCACAGTCTCCCCACAGACATCTGCGGAGCAAGGAGATCTCTCTCCCTCGCTTGGGGCTGACCTCTGTGTTTGCAATTCAGCCCCCACCCCATCTCTGTGACCAGCAGTTGCCACCTCCTACCAGATGCTCGACCTCGATCTCTACGGTCTGTCTTCCCTCCCTGGGATAGTCGCAGACGTCCCCTGACCCGGATGCCACCAAAAACTTCAACAGCAAAGCCTCCCAGTCGGTTCCCAGAGCTTCTTCCCCAGGTCAAGTTCCCAGGCGCTGGTCACATTTTTCGCCTGGGCCGGCGGGGAGATAAGCACGGGAAGGTATGCGCTCCGCCTGACCGGCCAGGCCCCAAGCGCCAGCCTGGCTGCGTCCTGTGCGATCTGGCCTCTGTGGCTGCATTTCTGGGAACAAAATGAAAACTGCCAGGCCTGGCGGTGGCCAGAGGCGTTTATGGCAGACTGGCCCAGAGGGGATGGCCGAGTAGAGACGGCCTCGATGGACCGGGAGCCGAGGCCCCACGCTCAAATGCCTGGCAGGTAGAAACAAGTGGGCTGGCTGAGTGGGGACCCAGGAGACCCAGGGGACCCAGGGGAGCCAGGCCGAGCAGGAATGGAGATTCTGTGTCACCAGACCTCCTGCCTGCTCGTTTTCCAGACCATCAGGAAGTGGGTTTCCAGGTGCTATTTCCTCATTTTTAAACATTGGCTCGAATTTTTAAAAAATACCAGGTGATCTGACAGAACACGCTTGGAACCTGGGTCTCCCCCGCCCCGCCCCCACATCCCGCACTCCAGGACGACCAGTCTCTGACTCTGAGGTCTAGCAAAAATGTTTGAGGACACGGACAGCTCCGGAGAGGCCTGGCTTCGGACGCGTTCCTTGACATCTGAGAGTTCATTTACCTGTAAAATGGGGACAAAAAAAGAACCTACCTCATCAGATCACTCGGGAGGAGACGTAGCAGGTGCCTGGCAGACAGCAATGACGGGGACAGGGAGGGAGGGAGAGAGAGGACACGCGTGGAGTCATCTGCTGACAGACAGCAGAAGGCCTGGGCATACTGGGGAGAAAGAGGAATAACGCAAGGGACACGCGTGGTGTCACCTGCTGTGCTGTGGCCGGGATGTGAGTCTGAAGGTGTAGGCGCCCGCTTTTGATCAGTGGACCCCACCCAAGGATTCCATGAACCCCCAGCCAAGCCAAGGACCAGCGCCTGGGGCCTGCAGGCCGCAGGGGGCGCTGCCCCTCTGAGAGGCTCTGTGTCGCAGGGGGTGACACAGCCCCAAGCCCGGGCTCCCCAACTCTGCCCTGAAGCACAGCACATCCGAGCCTGACTGAGGACTTTACGTCCGTGCTTGTGTCCTTCACCTTTGTAGTTTGGGGCCTTGACATTCTGGGATGTCCAGAGCCCATTAACTGTCCCTCCCGACGTAATTCTTTTGTCGTCCAGATAAAATTTTCACTAGAATCAGTTAGGGGGTCTTTTGGTTGTGAACACCCAGAAACCCCGAGCCGAGAAGTCTTAGCCAGAAGGAAATCTATGGCCTCAGTGGTGCACCCAATGATGATGAACGAAATCAGTGTCCCTGGGATCCAACCATGGGCTCGGGGCAGGAAAGGGGTGGTGACCCAGAGCCAAATCAGGTGCGGTTGCCTGACGTAGGATGAATAGATATTCAGTGCCCCTCTCCCTATGAAAAAAAAAAGGAAAAACCAAGAATCGTTTAAATTGTGGGCATGAAGCGCTGCCTCTAACTCTCCCAATGGGTCACCGGGCCCAGCGTGGCTCCCTCTTGGACCATGGATCTGCTCTCCTGTCTCACTGTTTTCTAGAACCACACTAACCCAAAAGCAGGAGGACTCACTTGGATGACAGGATAGAAACACCCAAAGGACTTTTTTTTTTGGGGGGGTGACACTTAGAGACTCCCAAACCAGTCACGAATCTACCCGCACGAGCCGTTCTACCACGCCACCATCCAGCCCACACGTCTTCACCTAGAAAATATTTTTCATAGAGACACTTTACGTATGCTACCATGTCACGGGCTTATTAGTTCTATTTTACTATTTTAATATTTTGAAAGCATCGACTATTTTAAATTTCTAACATGGGAAGTAAGCACCAGCAGATGTAATGAAAAGAAACGAAATCTCTCTGGGGCCTTCGATCATTTTTAAATGTGCCAAGCCTTCCTAAGAGGAAACACTTTGAGACAATCTGCAGGGAAATATACCTGAAATGAAGTGAAAACCATCAGAATAATAAAAGAACACATAAAAATGCGGTGACATCTCTGAGCTCAGAGACCACAGTATTTTTTGAGAAAAGTGCAAAGACAGAAAAGTACAAAAAATAATGGAACAGTCACTCAGGGCCTCGTCACCCATACCTAAATGTTAACATTTTGTAACAGTTGCTTTTAATGTTTTTAATTAATTGACTAATTAACTAATTATTAAACCATCCAGCTAAAGCTCGAATCCTGTTGGTCTCTGTTGGTCCCCATCCCATTTCTGGACTCCCCAGGCCATCCCTATAGTAAATTCCAGTGGTTTCCTTCCAGGTTATAGGGTTATCATTTTTCTTTTTTTACAGAATAAGGAATTGTTTCACGTGCTTTAAAAAATTTACATGAAATAATTTATACGGTACAAATTAATCCACTGCGTTTACGTGCACAGGCTCTGGCTTTAGACGACCTGACTTCAAAACCTGACTCCAACGCCTCCTAGTTGTGTGATGCTGGGTAAGTTACTCAACCTCTCTGTGCCACAGGTTCCTCCTCTATGAAATACAGATGATACTGGTCCCTACCCCATATGGTTGTTGTGAGTTTTAATAGAAATGCCCGGAATGGCATTGATTAAAGCGTTTGCTGTCATTATCAGTCCCATCTCTTGCTTTTCTCACTCACAATTTTGAAGTCTCTGTACATCCGTGCACATAGATGAAGTCTAGCCTTGTTCAGTGCTGTATAGTATTTCATCACCTAGCCTTTTCCCGTTTTATTTTCTTATTTCTCTATGATGTGTAATGACAATGATAAATGTCCTTCTCCTGGGAGAGGTTCATCCGTTCACTGAGTCAACATCTAAGTTGACTCGCTTTCTCCAGCGGGGCTCAGCCTCCCAGGGCTCAGCGACGTGGCAGACAGAATAATGACCCCCTTCAATACGCCTGCGTCCTCATTCTCAGAACCTGTGTGCACGTTGACGTGTGTGACAAAGGGGAGTTAAGATGGCAACTAGAATTAAGCTTGGCCATCAGCCGACCTAGAAACGGGGACAGTAGCCGGCCTCTCTGGGTCAGCCGGATGCAATCACAGGGGCTTTATAAGTGGCAGGTGCAGGCGGAATGGAGGAGATGGCACATGGGAGAGACGGGGCCTTGTTCACTCTGGAGACGGGCCACAAGCCAAGGCTCGCAGAGGGTGCCTAGACTCCGGGAAGGCAGGCAAGTGCATACTCCCCAGAACTTCTGGAAGGAACACAGTCCCTCCTACCAGTCCTGGTTTTAGGGGTGTGGGACCTCTGGCCCTCCAGAGCCGTAGGATAGTAAGTGTGCGCGTGTGTGTGAGTGTGTGTGCGTGCGCTGGGCCTGCACATCTGTGGCCCTTGGGAAAAGGAATGGCCCGTGGGTGGCCGGAGAGGGAAGGCTGATGCCTGGGGTCGGCCGCGCAGTGGGAAACGAAGACCCAGGTGTTTCGGATGCGGGAAGCAGGTGGTTGGGACGGTGGTGCGGGGCGGGGCGGCCTGCCCTGGGGAGAGGGGAGCGGGGAGAGGAGAGAGGGGAGGGCGCGGGTGGGGGACGGAGGACGGGGGTCCGGCCGGGGTAGTGGGGTGGGAGGGGGCACTCAGAGGCCCGCGGCTCGAGTTCTTGAGGCCAGGGCGGGGCCTCAAGGGGGTGCCCGGGGTCCGGGAGTGACCCCGGGGTGGGGATGGCTGAGCAGAGGGAAGAAGAGCCCGGGACGGCCCGGGTGAGCCACCCAGAGGTGGGGCCAGGGGCGGGGACGGCTCCTGGGAAAGGGGCGCGGAGCCTGCTCCCCTGCACCCGCCCCGGGCCCGCCGGGGACCCCCGCGCCTGCGGGGTGGGCGCCCGGGGGCAGGTGCGCCCGCGGGGGTGGGCGCGGGGCGCCCGGGGACCGTCCGGGGTGCGGCGCCGGGGGCCGGCCGTGCTGGGGCCGGGGCGGGCGGGGGGCGGGGGACGGGCGGCCCCGCCAGGCCCCGCCAAGCCCCGCCCGCGGGCGCCGGGCTCCCCGCCCCCGCCCCGCGCGCCCCGCCCGGCGCCACCGCCGCCCGCACCCGCCCGAGCCGCCGCCGGAGCAGGTAGGACGCGGCCCGGGCCCGGGGGCGCGGGGCAGGGCGCGCGGGGCGCAGCGCGGGGCGCGGGGGCGGGCGGCGGGGACGGGGACGCGGGGGACGCGGGGCGCGCGGACTCAGCGCGGGCGGACCGGGCGCAGTGGCTCCGTGGATATGTGGGACCCCGCGTGTCCCCGCGTGTCCCGGCGCGGATCTGCGGGACCCTGTGCGACCCTGTGGGACCCTGTGGGACCCCGTGTCCCCGCGTGTCCCCGCCTGGCCTTCCTGTCGCTTCCCTTGTGCCCGGGGAGCCCTGAGAGTCAGGGAGCGGAGCAGCGCCCTTGGGTCCAAGTGACAAGCCGCGGAGCCCGGGGTGGCACCGGGAGAGCCTCTGCGCCTCTGCAGCCTGGGAGCGCCTCTGCGGGTCCGGGGTCCCCCATCGGGCTGGGAAGGCAAGGCCAGGTCTCCAGGTCTCCCGCCCCCTCCCTGAGGGGCAATGTCCAGAGCAGGTGTGTGGCCTGGAGGGTGCTGGAGCGGGGTGCTGGCCAGGGGAGCTTGGGACAGAGGGCGCTGCAGGGCACTGGACCTGCCCCCTCCAGGGTAAAGGGGAACCTGAGGCTCGGGCAGTTTGGGGACAGAACGGCAGCACTGCTCCCATCCAGGGGCGTGACAGCCCCCCCATCTGCACCAGGGGCACAGGCTGTCAGCACAGAGTCCCCAGGGGACCCGTGTGAGTGCTCCCACAGGCCAAAGCATCCTTGTGACCCCGTCGTCACATCCACAGGTGGCCCGTCCCTCCTACACCCCTGAGGAGTACACCCCCAACCCCAGGCTCCCCAACCCCAGAGGCGCCCACCATAACTCAGGGTGTCCTTCCCACACCTCGCCTCTGTCCGTGGGAGTGTGCGGGCTGCAGCTGTGGGCGGCTGGTGGAAACAGGGTGAGTGATCCCCCACGTCATTCGACAGCTCCCCCCCCCGTCCCGTTATCGTTTCCTCGACAGTCATCTGTGCTACCGTGTCTCAATCCAGCCATTTTGTTTACCCGCCGCACAGGGTTCCCCCTGGTTACGTCCCCGCTCGGGGGTTCAGCTTGTCAGAATCGGGGGGACGGGTTTACACTTCAGCCTTTTGCTAGATCGGCCTCTCTGGGTTAAGCGAGACGTCTTTATTCTTCGCCCTAAACTACCTTCTCAGGACCTGAATTTGGGGGACAGTACGCCTCTGCATACGCGTGTGTCTGCGCACACGCACACACACGTGCACACACACGTGTGCTGTACAGGTGCGTGTCCGCACACCTGTATCTGGTCTGTGCGTGGGCAAGGACAAGCACTACGCCCCCTCCAGCTGTGGTCCCTGCCGAGCCCAAAGGCCTGACAGTGAGGCCGGCCACACACCCAGCCTGTCCAGGCCCAAGTGGGCAGGTTCCCATAGGGGACAGTGTGCAGGGCTTCTCTGGGGCATGTGCCAGGGCCACCACGCGTGTTCCGGAATGCCTGCTGACAGCTGGGTGGGGAAGGCAGGGATCGGGGATGCTCACGCTACGGCCCCCGCTCCACCATGTCTAAGCCGGCGCCGTCCCCTCCCCTTTCCGAGCCACAGTGTTCATATCTGTGACGTGGGGGTGGTGACAATGGCACCCTCCCCAGACTGTCGCTGGGTCAGTGGGGTGATGGTAAAGCAGGCAGTCTTGTCCTGGGCAGGACAGACCCAGCGATGGCCCGGGGTAGGGGGACACACAGAGCCAACATTGGTGACCCCAAGTGCAGGCAGAGAGTCCTGAGTGCCAAGTGGGGCCCAGGTTAGGTTTCTGCTTGTTGAGAGCGAAGCCCAGCTCTCATGGAGTCCGGAAGTGTCCTGGCACGTATGGAGGGCCTACTGTGTGCCTGGCCCCGAGCTAAGCTCAGAAACAAAGCCAGCAAGGTCCAACCTGGGAGCTACAGGAGACCACAGAAGTCACAGAGGAGGCCTGGGGACCGCTTTTATGAGGCTGAAGCTCCTTTAAAAGTGTGAGCTTACTCCCAAGATTTAAAGAAGTGGGAGATGTCACCTAAAACGTCCTAATTCCGGATCCTCTTGAGAAAAGAAGTTCAGAAAAGCCGACAACTCCAGGCCCAACGCATGGCTTCCCCCTGAAACGGGGCAGGCACCCTCCACGCGCCCCCATCCCCACGCCACAGTCAGCTGCCCCAGCCCGGCTCTGCCTCGGGCGAGTCGTGTGGTCAGAGGCAAATCCTTCAGCACTTTTGTGACTCAGTTTCCTCGTGTGTAAAACGGGTGACAAGTACCACGTCTCAGCAGGTGATTTTCGACATTAAATGAGTCAACAGCCCTGACCTCTTAGAGCAGGGCCTGGTGTGTGGCCAGCACCACCTGGTGCTGACGCCTGCTGACGATGATGATGATGATGATGACGGTGACAGTGGACTGCCCGGTCCCCCCCAACAATGGAGACACAGATGGGGAGGAAGGGAGGGAAGGAGGAAAAGGGAACACCGAGCTCCTCCTTCAAGGAAGGAGCTGCCATCCTAGATCCTTGTCCCGCCCAAGGACAGGAAGATGACGATGTTTTAAGGACAGGTGCAGGGAGGAAGGCACGTGTAAGGTGGGTTTTGGAGGGTGACAGAGTGTCCGTAGAGTAGGACAGGCATTCGCAGGCAGGGGGCAGGCTTTTTGGAGGCACGAAACACGTGTAGGGGGTGAGAGTGCTCCCACCGCTCTGGTGCAGGACATCTCCAAGTGTAAGGGGGACAGGAAGAGGAGGCTCGGGGGACCCGAGGTCATGGTGGGGCTTGTGGCGGGAAAGGGGATGGACGTTTCTTGTGCACCTGCTCTGTGCGGCCACTCTTAGAATCACCACCCCGTAGTCCTCAGGACGCCCCGGGACCCTCGCGTACTGACAAGTGGGGGGCTCCGGTTGGGAGGCTGGCGCCATGGGTCTGTCTGATCCTCACTGAGCCTGGTGTCTGGCCGGGCACCATCGCTGGCCCAGGGGGTCATGTGTTGTGGCCATTGTCATTTTGCCTGTAATGAGGCCTCTTGGCCTGATTCACGCCGCTGCCCGGCCTCAGAGGGGGGCCCAGGGAGAGAGTGACCTGGGCCAGTGGGTCTCTGAGTGTGGCCCCTGGACCAGAAGCACGTGCATCTCCCGGAGCTCGTCATAAATGCAGATTCCCAGGCCCCCGAAGCCCCATCAATCAGAGACTTTGGGCAGCGTCCAGCGCATCTGCCTCCCTCACGCCCCCTGTAATTCCAGAGTCACTGGCCTAGAGACCCCCTGGGGCCACCTGCGTTCACCTCAGCCTAAGAGTGGGTGGACGGCAGTGCTTCTGTCCTCGTCAAAGAACAAAGCCAGTGGGGACGTCCCTATGTCCCCATGTCCCCTGGCTCGGGCCGCTGGACAGAACCGCTTCTCTGCAGAGAGGAAAGTCCCCCAGGGGCCTAGCGAGGCCCCCAGGGTTTCATTCCTTAGAACTCGTTCTGCCTCCTGGTCTTGCTGGTCCCGGGGGCCTGGGAGCTGGTCTTCCTTCTGCGAGGAGCTGCGTCCAGTGTGGGGGACGCCCCTGGCAGCGGAGGACCTGTCGCCCCCAGGACAGGCCTGTCATTAGAGGCTCTCTGTGCCTGCGGGCCCCTGTGGGCGGCCTCTTCTCCTCTGGTCACAAAGGAGCAAACATTGTGGGATCCACGTGCACGACTCCGAGAGAAGGCACATTCAGAGAGACCGGCCGTGGCCCAGACGTCAGCGGAGGCGGGGAGGCCGGTGTCTCATCCTGGAGGTGGGCAGGGGTGGTGGTTTAATTAAATGGCGCCCACGCTTAAAATGGCTAAAAGGTAGCTTTTGGGTTGTGTGTTTTGCCACAATGAAAAACATAGGGATGACCCCCAAAATAATAAATAAATAAGAGGGGCTTCGATCTCAGACTGTGCGGGGTCTGGGCCTCGCTGGGCCGCTTCTCAGCCGAGTGTGTGGACGCTTCTCAGCCTCCGTCTTCCCCCTGCGAAATGGGACTGTCACAGAGAGCCTGGCTCGCAGGCGCCCCGCCAGGATGCGGTGACTTTGTCCACACGAGGCGTTGGTGCCGAGTCCCTGGACTGGGACAGGAGGTCAGGATTGGGAGGGCAGGGAGGCGGGAATCCGCCTCAGGACCAGTCACATCAGCAGGTGTCCGGGGAGCTTGTCAAAGCCTCATCTATGTTGTTGTATCTCTTTGCATTCAAGAAACCAAAGACTTGGTTGTTTTCTTAAATTGTAAATGGGGGAGTCAGACACAGCTCCCTTGGCCGGGGTGGGGCGGGGCGGGGGATATGTGAAGGGTGGGGCCTGCGAACCCCGCAGAGAGAGTTGCATCCTGGCTCTGCTGCTTGTTGCTGTGTGACCTCAGGCGGGTCGCTTGACCTCTCTGTGCTCCGGTGTCCTCATCGGTAAAGCAGAGGCGACCCTAGTAGGGATGTCGTGAGGATTAAATGAGCCAGGAGCCTAGGAGTGCTCGGCGCTCAGCAAGTCCTGAGTCAACGCTTGGTAACTTGAAGGGAGCCTGAAAGTCTTAGCCATTTCGTGTTTTAAAAAGAGAAATTGACCCTTTACACTAAGGAAACTGTGTTCTAGCCATGACGTAGTCGTGGGGCCGAGCTGAATGAGAGGAGTTCCCTGGCAGAGGGCGTGGAGATGCCGAGGTAAGGGAAGGGGTGCCCGGCTATGGGGTGCGTCAGAGACAGAGGGAGGCTCAGGGGTGGGGGGTCCAGGGACTTGCCCGAGAGGCCACACAGTGGCAACGGCAGCACGGGAATTTGGCCCTGGTGTTCTCCTGTCCCCGGGGCCTCTGCCTATGAGAGTCTTGAGGATTTGGAGGCTGGGAATCGGGGACCGCCGGTGGCCCAAGGGCAGACGGCTCTCCCCGTGCAGACCACGGGACAATCCAAGCAGCTTTGCTGTCTCAGGGTGAGCAGGGAGGGAGCTCACTGCAGACTGAGCTCTAGCAGGAGGGCGGGGACCCAGGTGGGGACCCAGGCGGGGACCCAGGCGGACACCCAGGGGTAGACCCAGGCCAGAACCCAGGCAGGGACCCAGGCTGTGATCCAGACAGGGACTAGGTGGGGACCCAGGGGGAGACCCAGGTGGGGACCCAGGGGGAGACCCAGGCGGGGACCCAGGCAGGGACCCAGGCGGGGACCCAGGGGGAGACCCAGGTGGGGACCCAGGCGGACACCCAGGGGTAGACCCAGGCCGGAACCCAGGCGGGGACCCAGGGGGAGACCCAGGCGGGGACCCAGGTGGGGATCCAGGCTGTGATCCAGGCCTGGACCCAGGCTGCGGCCGCACCTGGTCTGCCCAAGGGCCTTGAGCCGGGCGGGGCTGTGCCTCCCCAAACAAGCCCCCCACCGCAGGCCGATTCCTGAAATTCCTCTGTGGGCCTTTGCAGGGCCTGCGTGTGGACTCTGTTGACGCTGCCTGTCAACAGGCACCACCCCCAGCTCTGGAGGGTCACTTGCGTCCTTTGTCAGTGATTTGCACCCAAGTGAAAAGAATTTGTGAGAAGAACTTGGATGGAGGCCTTGCGTTCGGAGGAGCCTTGGGGTCCTAGGCTGCGAGCCAGGCCTCGGGGTGTGTCTCAGATGTTGGGGGGGGCATGTATGTGTGAAATGTTGAGAAATGTGCTGGGCGCAGCCTCGGAGCTCCCTAGGCGGGGAGCCCAGGGGACGATTGGGCCCACAAAGCTTTATGGCCGAGGTTCGGGTGTTCGAATCCTCTGGATGCCACAGCTCTCAACCCCGGACAGGCAGTCTGTGAGTCAGACAGGCTGTGGGTGACTTTGTGCAGGACACAAGCGCCTTCCCTCCCCTGTGGACTGGGCACAGCAGTACTGAATGCAGCAACTAAGCCCAGTGGCCGCAGGTAGCTGACCCCCAGCCTCGGGCCCCACCCGGCTCGCTGCCCGGATCAACTCCGGAAAAGCTGTCTTGTTCTCCGGCCTAGAAAGGGTGCGGGTGCAGCCTCGGGAGGAGAGACTTGGCTGAGAAGCCACCAACACCTTCCCCTGCAGAATTCAGGGAAAGTTGAAAGATCAGAACCAGGGCCTGGGTGTGTGCGCCGGGGGAGGGCTGGCGTTCAAGTGCAGAGCCTGACCGGGCCGTCTGACCCCGCTGACACCAGACAGCAGGTGGCAGGCCTGCCACTGGCCAGGGCAGGCCCTGGGAACACAGAATGTGACGCCTGGCGGGGTGGGGGGGGGCACACTTCTCAGTGTTTGGGATTCCGCGGGGGGGACTCCTGAAGGCTGGGCACTGGGTCATGGGAATCTCAACTCCCAGAGGCCGCGGCTTTGTTCGTTCACTGCTTCTCCGCGCGGCCCCAACTCCCGTGAGCTCTCGGTGCGTGTTTGTCCAGTGAATGATGGGTGGGTGGGTGGATGGGTGATGGGTGGATGGTTGGAGGACACGCACGTCGTGTCAGGGGCTTCCACCCAGTCACAAAGGGCAGGCACGCGTACCCTCCCCAGCTGACATGGGGAGAGCCTGAGCCCTCTCGTGTGTGACCTCCCTGTACCTTCCAGCGGGCCAGTGCCACCGCTGTGCCAGGCGTCTGCATTTTGCAGGTGAGAAAGGGGCTCAAGAAAGAGGTTGAGCGACTGGCCAGAGGCCATGCAGAGCTAGCGAAGGGTGGGGCTAGGAGTCAAGGCCAAACCGTGGGGCCCAGAGCCCACCCTGCTCTCCACCGGCTCGGCTTCCAGGTGCCTCTTGGGAGGTGAGAGCAGAGGGGCGGGGCGTTTACTGCATGACAGGGCTCTTGGGTCACTGGCGGCCAAGGGTCAGGTTGCAGCTGTAAGTCCCCCAGGAGCTGCCCTCCGTCGCTGTGACCTCCCCCACCAGGGAGGCCAGGCCATCAGCGTGCACGTGGCTGTGGGCCGCGGCACATCTCCCTCCTGGCACCAGGTCCTCAGCCTCTGGGGTTTCCTGGAGGCCGGGGAGCTGCCTGTCCACAGAGCCTGGGTCCAAGGCCCAGACCCACCGAGCTGGATGTCTGAGGTTGGCAGACTCAGCAGGAAGCAGGAAGAGCCAAGGGAGAAAAACGGCAACCTTTTTCCCCTTCTCGTCTCGAATTCATGCCTTTCAGCCAGTATTGAAGGAGGAAAGTGTGTATTTAACAAACTGCCAAGTGGTGGAACCCGCTCTGGGGGCCTAGGCACAGGGAGCTCAGCTGCGTGCGGCAGAACAGGCGCCGGGAGCAGTCTGCTGCCGAGTTACCTCGTGTCGTCTGCACAGCGACCCTGTCCAGTAGGTACGTGATCGGTGTCACCATTATCATCATCCCCATCTTCGTCACCACTGTCCGTCCCCATTATCACCACCACCACCGTCACCATCACCGTCACCATCACTGTCATCTCCATCACCACCAGCGGCGCGATCATGGACGTGACACGTCCATTCCCTGGAAAGACTGTCCAGAGCTTCAGCTCTAAAGTCTGAACTGGATCCCCAACTGGATTCCTAGCTCCGACACATTCTAACCACGTGACTTTGAGAAAATGACCCAACCCCTCTGAACCTCAAATCCTTGTCTACGAAATGGAGCTGATCACGGCCTCTGCCTCAGAGGCTCGTGACGAGGGTCACGAGAGCTGGTCCACGTGCAGCACTGGCCTGGGGCCCGGGGCCCGGCTCCAATCCTAAAAGCAGAACAAACACAGAGAACCCAGCCAGGGGAGCGGCAGGGGAGGGGAGAGTGTGGGGCACTTGGCGGGGAGTGCCCAGCAGCCCAGGTGTTGCCCGGCCAGCGTGGGAACAGCTTGGGGGCCAGCCCCGAGAGACCACTCGAGGGCCCTTCTGTCTTCCCGGAGAGGCCAGGGCCTGGGGGGAGGAGGGGAGAAGCTCTTGCCTGCAGCAGGGCGAGGGCTCGGCACTGGCGCTGCCCTCTGTCTGGTCTGAGAAAGGTCAGGGAGCGGGGCCCTTTGCCCAGCTGGACAGAAGAGGCCCCAGCAAGAGCCAGCCGCTCCCTGCTCCTGACCCGAAGGGCTCCCCAGAGCTGCCAACCTGACCCCCACCATCCCCAGCGCCACGTCCTTCTGGATCCCTCTGCCTTTTCGATGATGTTTTGAACAGCGGCACCCAAGGGCCATGCCGGGCACCCTGAGCACCCACCTGCAGCCTCCAGGGCTGCCGCAGACGGCTGTGCGGGCCCCGTACTCCACAGCTCGGGGGAGCCATTAGCACAGACCATGTGGTGACGAGGCCCCCCAGCTGTGCAGCACACGGCCATACGGGGCCTGGGGAGGGCGCCGTCTCCCTTGGGTGCCCCAGGTGTGGCTGCAGTTCAAGGCAGAGGAGACTGAGCTGCATCTGGATGCTGGTCAGGCTCAGCGAGCCCTGCTGCCTGAGGCCTGTCCTCAAGAAGGCTGTGCATGGGCGCCGGTGACAGTGACGGTGACGGATGGCTGGCTGTCTTCAGCACGGGTCACTGGCGGCCGGGCCCTGGGGTCAGGCAGGCACAGCTCCCGTCTGCTCTGCCACTCGCCGTGCGGCTTTGGGCCCACCACCAGGCCTCCCCGTGCCTGCCTCTTCACCCGGAGGACAGCTAGGTGACCCCACGTGTGGTGTGGTCCAGGTTGAGCGCTAAGCACCGGGTCCACCACAGAAGCAGGTGATGTCACCGGCCAGGGAGATGGGGCTCGGAGCCCCCCTTCGGAAGGCAGCTCCCTAACACCCTGCCAGGCCGACGAGGGATCTGGGGCCTAAGCTGAAGTCTTTGGCCCAGAGCTGGATCCGCCACCACCCGATCGGGCCCTGTCAACATAGCTTTCATCATCCAGGGCTTCTAAAGTTTCGGACTTCGTGCCGGGGAGGCTGTGCGGGCGAATGCCGGGAAGGAAGAGGCCCGCGGCCCAGGCCTTCGTCCCCTTGCCTCACTCCTCGGCCCCGGGGCCAGAACCCACAGCTCCAAGGCCAAGTTCAGCCCACCACCTGTCGTCGTGAGCTAAGAATGCTTCCCCCGTGCTTCAAAAAAAAAAAAAAAAGGAAAATGACCCCCAGGACGTGTGCGGATCACACGGCATTTGCACTCAGCGTGCACAAGGCACGTGTCATGGAAACGCGGCCACACCCAGTCACAAACCGTCCTCCATGGCCGTTTCGCACGGCGGTGGCAGCGTGGCCTCGCTGTGACGGGGACCGTGGGGCCCATGAGGCCTGAGCCATTCCTGGGGCAGTTCCCGGGCCCCTGCTGCACCTCGGAATCACCTGGGGGCTTTACCGTTCGCTGCTCGGGTCTGGCCTCGGACCCAGTAACTCGGACCGGCTGGGGCCGGTGCCTGTCGCCAGTGTTTTAAGCACCGCAGGTGACTGGTTCTGTTGTGCGGTGGAGCCTGGGACCCTCCGGCCCGATTAGAGTCCCAGCTGTGTGTCCCCCACCGTGTCCGGGAGGGCCACCCAGCCCAGCCAGCTCCCCCTGCAGGCCTCGTTCGGTGTGACCCGCACACTGATGTTTAAATCGGGGAATCCCACCCTGGCATCGGGGTCTTTAAAAAGGTGGCGGATCGGGCCACCCCAAGCCCACACTTCCAAGGGCAGCCGGCAACTGGGTCCAGCTCGGCTCGGCTTTCGTTCCTAATGCCACCTGCTCGGCCCCTGAAGACATTCTCGTTTGAGACCCCGGCCCAAGTTTGAACATGCTCGCACGCCCCCCCCCCAGGGGTGCCGACGGGGGCGGAGTCTGCCGTGGGGGGTCAGGCGGGACCCTGTCTCTGAGAAGGTGCTGGAAGACGCGGGTCTGCGGGCCTCTGAGTGGCAAAGCCTTGGTCCTCACACGTGGGTGTGGGCCAGAACCTTCCGGGGGCCGCGAGAACGCAGTTTCTGACTATGAAGGCCGGGGCGGCCGAGGGTTTGCCTTCCCAGGGAGGCTGTGTGGCTGGTCTGGGGCCGGGCTCTGGGACCGGACCCGTTGGTGTCGCCAGGACTGAGGGACTCGAGTCCCCCGGACGGCCAGTCTCTGTCTGTCTCTCTGCTGTCAGCTGCCCAGTCGTCCCCGAGGGAACCAGGTCTGTCTTGGCTCCTTCAGGCGACCGCCTCCTCGACCGACCGGACCCAGGCGGTCTGCTCAAGTTCACGCCCGCAGTTGGAAGACATAATTGGGGCCCGGAGACGGCGGAATTTTCCGTCCACGCATGGCAAACCGCTTTCCCTTGCTGAGGGGTGCTGACCCGAGCCCGCCCCGCTCGCCCCCACGAAGCTGTCGCGTTAGGGACCGCGGTGGCCTGTGCAAGCAGGTTCCAGCCCCAGATCCGGTGTCTGGATGGGCTCGGCCCTGCAGCCCCGGGCGGGAGGCAGAGGCCACACCTGCAGCACAGGCAGGGCAGGGGGGCAGGGCAGGGCCCTCTCGTGGGTCTGGCTGGGCCCGGCGCCGCCTGCCACAGCCGCCTCGAACGAGAACGGCCACGGGGGTCAGGACCGGTTTCCCGGAACCCTTGAACCTGAGAGGGCTGGCAGTGGGTCCGGATGGGCGCGCGCTGCCCAGAGCTGATGAGTCACTTCATTCTCTTCTGGGGCCCTGAGAGCGGGGACCGGCCGCCCCACAGGGCCTCATGTGGTCCCAGGTGGGCCCGTGGGACAGGGCGGCGTGCGGGGCCCGGCCCCGGTGTGATGGGCCGCGCTCAGCCGCTGGTGACCTTGGGGCGGGGGCGACCCTTGGCGAGGTTGGCTGGAGGATCAGGCGCGGCGACGCGGTTCACGTGCTGTGACACAGTGGGACCGTTCGGGTGTGGAGCGAGCCTCACAGACGGGACGGGATGGGACGGGCGGAGAAGCGCCTCTCTGGTGACAGCCGTGTCTGTTCTGAGAGCCAACGCGTTCTGAGTGCCTACTGCGTGCTGGCCATGGTTGGCCCCCTCCAGAACCGATGCCACACAAGCCACGAGTCTGAGCCACGTAAGCAGCGTTCAATGTTCTAAAATCCACGTTAAAAAAAAGTAGAAACAGGAGAAATGAACCTTAAAAATGTGTTTTATTGAGTCCCTGCGATCCAAATGCCACCTGCACGTGTAATCCGTGTGAAAGTTATTAGGTTTTTCTAATGGTCGACACGTCTGTTCCAAACCCTTCGTCGTGGTGAAGGGACACGCAGGGCAGCTCGCCGCCTTCGCGGTGCGGGGGGTGCGCTCGGCGGTGCCCGGCCCTCTCGCTGGGGGTGGGGAGAATGGCGGCTCCCGTAAGCAGGTTGGTAGGAGGGGGCGGACCTGCTGCCCGCCCCCCAGTCCTGCATCCCGCCTCCTCAGCCCATGCGTTTGTTACCGCCCCGGCTTGGACGCTGGAAGTCCAAGGTCAAGGTGTCGGCAGGGCTGGGCCTCTCTCTCGACCCATGGATGGTCACTGGTCTCCTGGGGGTCCAGCTGTCCCTTCTTCTCAGGAGGCCATCAGATTGGGGCCCAGCCACCCTCACGGCCTTGCTGTGACCTAATCACCTCTCCAAAGGCCCTCTGAGGCCCCGGGGGTCAGGGATTCAGCACATAAACTTTGAGGGGACCCGATTTGGCTCCAGGTGGCAGGTGGCTGGAGGGAGACCCCCCACAAGCACCAGCCATACTGGGATGTTGGGGAACGGCCTCCCCAACGGGATGGTTTCCAGCGTAACCAACACTTGCCACCAGCCCCCGCCCCTGCCACCAGCAGGACAGGCCAGAGGGGGCCACAAGTCACCGCGGCTGGGGTTGGTCCCCAGAAAACGTGGGGGCGACGGGGAGAGGAGAGAGGGCTTCCGTTCAGAGGGGACTGGGGAACGACACGGGGGCTGTGTCCCCCCATTTTACAGGTGGGGAGACCAGGGCGCAGAGAGGGTGGGTCCAGCCACGAGGTCGCACAGCGCTGAGCGCGGGGTTTGGACCGGGCTCCCAGCACCACCCCCTTTCGAAGGCAGGCGAGGGTTTGGGAGCCCGCAGTGGGCCGGGGCCCGCTGAGACTTTGCTTTCGTCCCACAGACGCCCTTGCTGACGCCTCCAGGAAGGGCCACCCAGACCCGAAGCGGTCACTTCCCGAGCCAGGACACGCCCCTTGCACCACCTGTGCTTGCCTCGCAGGTAAGAGTGGAGACCGAGCAGCTGCCCCCGGGGCCCCATCTCTCCCCCTCAGCAGTGACCCCCGGGACTGGGACCCCGTGCCGCCCCGTTCACGGGCGACACAACCCAGGCTCAGAGATCTGAGTCCAAGTGGGACCCCGAAACTCGCATTCGGATAAAAACAGAACGACCCGTGTCTCCCGGAGCGGCCTCACGGCTGGCCCTGCTGCGGGAGCCCCCGGACCTGACCACGGAGGGTCCCTGTGCGTGTGGCTCTGGTCAGGGACGCCGCATCGCCTTCCTAGCGGAGCGGCCACTTCTCCTCCACGTCTGCTCCCCACACCCCTGGCACCTTCCAGGGCTCCCAGAGGCGCTTGGCTCCAAGCTGCCTCCAGCCTCGGCAGGGGTGGAGGAGGGAGGGCGGAGGGAGCCCTGAAACCGCCACGTTCCTCCCCACCCGCTGTCAACACAGGCCACCCACACCGGGCGAGCGGCCACTTGCCTGGGGTGCGGGGCAGGGCCGTGGGCTCGCGTGGTCCCCCTTGGCACCCTCCAGGCGTCCGCCCACTGGGCCCCGATGACACGGCCCCTGGCCCCGAGCCCGGCGGGGGAGGCCCTGGCCCCGGTAGTGACACCTGCACCGGGGAAACCCGGCCTCTGAAATCCCCTGACACCCGGCTTCGGCCCGCCCTGTCCCCAGCAGGAAAGGGAGGCCCCCCTGCCTGTGGGGCAGAGGTCCGGCTGCTCGAGACCCCAGGCAGGTTCTCTAGGTGACTGCACACCCCCCCCCCCGACCCTTATGCTTTTTATTATTTTAATGGTAAAAGCAGACCATCACAGTAACCCAAACTTCCCAACAGTGACAGACGCTAGAACGCAGCCCGAGGTGAGCGCACACCCGACGGAGCTGCTCCTGCCCACGGTCACACGTAACCTGGGTCAGGCCGGCACCCTCTCCGCCTCTCTCCCAGGGGTCGCATCTGAATCCTAAAAAGCATATTTAAAAAAAAAAATTCTCCCATCATTCCCACCCCCCCACAACCATGTTTCCTGACGATTGATTTTTCCGCACAGCTATAATCTCACTTTTTCTGGCGTCAGCTTGGTGCCACGTCGCCATAGAAAGTTTTCCTCGTTTGTTTGTTTGTTTGTTTGTTTGTTTGTTTGTTTGTTTTATTATTTTTTTTATTACACAAGCAATGTATGTTCATTGCAGGAAAGTTATAAAACGCAGATGAACTGAAAACATTTTAAAAAATAATAATCGCAGATCCTTCCCCGCGGAGAGTCCCTGTTAGCCTCCCCGCTAACCCCATCCGATTTTCCCCCTCTGCACCTAGATACCTGTAAATCCAGTTTTATTTTCTTTTTTCCTTAACTAAAATGACGGCGTCCCGATCTGTCGCCATGCGCCGGGGTGTCGTGTCCGCCGGCCTGTCGTCCAGTGAGGAGTTCTTGCCAGCGACACTCGTGTCTGTGCGGGGCAGCCAGGCAGCGAGGGTTCGGTCGCCACGAGGTGTGGCCACGGGGTGGAAAGGAGACGACCAGCCCGGAGCACTCTGGCCTGGTGGCGGGGCAGGTCCCCCGGGGCTTAGCGTGTCGGCCGAAGGCCAGACGGTGCCATTTAGAAAGAGTTTCTCAGGCAGCCATGGCCACGCCCGGCGTCTCGGAGCTGAGGGTCTGGGACCGGGGCAGCAGGACCCGTGTGGGACCACCCTGGGATGGAGGCTGGTTCAAGTGGAAAAACCAACAGAACGGGTTCGGTAAGGGCGCCGCCGAGCACGGCAGTGGGGGCCGCGGGGTTTGTGTGGACGGGTGTCCCCGAGGGGGACGGGGACGAGGCCGGGCACCGCGTCTAATCTCTCCTCTGGGCCCTGCACGGGGAGTGGGGGCGTCCGCCGCACGGCTCCCTGCGCGGGGCGGCGTGGGCAGGTGGCCTTTCCGTGGTGCCGGGGGGCGTTTCATCCCACTGGTAATTGTGCTGCACTAGGAAACGTGTCATTAGTGACGTCAAGGCTGTGGCTGTGAGGCCAGTCTCACTTGGGACGACACTCCGGAAGGCATTTAGGTAAGAACGAGCGCGAGTTGGCGCAGAGGAAGATGCGGGGGCCGTGAGAGTCTAGTTGGTGCCCAGTCGCATCCTGGATTGTGAAGGCGGCATCGAGGTCAGTCCTCGGGGGTCAGGAGTCTGTCCCCGAGAACACGAAGCCAGCCGGCCGGCCATCGGCGGCCCCACCCGTCACCCGCCTTCGCCACGGAGGCCTGTGTCTGCGGGGGCAGCTCCTCCGAGCTCATCCCCGCCCCAATGGGCGCCGGCCGAGCATCCAGAGGCACGAGGAACAACAGTCAGCGCAGGTGCACGAACCGGCTTCCCAGAGCCTGGAGGCCGGGCCGGGCCGGGCGGGTCACCTTAGGGCCCGGACGTCCCGTCCCGCAGCGTTGCAGTAAATGCCCTAAACTGTGGGCCGTGGTCTCCCGCCCATACCAGAACCGGAGCGTTTTTTTATTTTCGAAGCGAGGTTCAAAGACGGGTCTGCGGGTGTGAACGCTCTTTAGGCCCGGGACAATGGTGTCGGTGTCGGAGAAAGGGGTCCCGGGGCCTCCCCGCCGTCCATCTTTTAAGAAATAATATGGATCCAGGCTTTTGACTCTCAGATCTTGGCTGCGGCTGGTCAGAGGGACTCTTAGGAAGCGGGTGATGGACGGTCTGCAGGAGGGGTGCCTGGGTCTGCGCCTTCAGGGCGCCCCAAAGCTCCAGGAAGGTGCTGACGGGGTGCCTCGCCCTCGTGGGCGTTTTCTTTTGTGACCCCTTAACTTTCATTATCAAAAAAAGGGGGCTCCCACGTCGCTGGCACGTCACCACCTAGGAGCGAGGGGCGTCGGTCTGGCCCCCGGTCGGCCTCGTGTGCAGATGCCCATTGACGGTTTTAAACGCTGTCGCGTCCTTTCTGCATTTTGGGAATTTTATTTTCCCTTGGCCGAGGCCCCTGAGGCAAGGGAGTGGGTGAGGGCTGACGTGCCACCCACGCCGCTGTGCCCGGGCCCGGTCCTGACACCCACGGAGGCGGGGCCCACCTCGTCCCCGGGACCGGCAAGGAAGTGGAGCACAGACCAGCGTGGCCGGCTGGATCAGCGCCCACGCCCGGCCCCAGCACCCACGCACGGTCTCTCCTTATGGGGTTTTTCCCGTATGGGGGAGGGGAATGCACCCCCACATTCCAGCCGAGGGCTAGGCGACTCTTCTTTTCAAAACGCTGTCCCGTCTCTGCCCTGAGGACTCCTCAAGGAGCGCTTCCGAGTGACCCCGGGCGACTTCGGGGCGTTCCTCGGCTTTCTGGGTGTGAGGAGGTTTGTCTCGTGCTCTCCCTGCACCCCGATCGACGGCGGTCATGTCTGAGTGAAGCCCCGGTGCCTTTCAGTCGGGAACGGTTTGCGGAGGCCGGAATCCGGGTGCTCGTTGGTCACTTACTGCGTTTACGAACAGAAGCGGCATCCGGCCTACGTCCCGGCCCCCCCCTAACGCTTCCCTTCACTGTGTCCGGCCTGGAGACAGGGAGCCCCACCCACGGCCGAGCCCAACGAGGGGCTGTGCTCACGAAGGGGCAGGAACGTGAAAGATTCTTCAATAACCAGAGTCCAACCCACTTGCAGGCGAACCTTCCATTATCTGAAAACTTGGCTGCCCGGAACGGGTAACCCCTCCCTGGTGACCTTGGGTAATTGAGGTTTTGGTGCAAAAATAAATACGGGGGCTTTTAATGAAAGCGGCTAACCTGCCAGTCACGGGGTCACCAAGTCAGACGTCCAGGTTCGCCGAAGCAGGCAGCGCACGATGAGGAGAGCGGGCTCGGAGTAAGAAACCAGGGGAGGGGGGACCTGGGGGGGCTGGGGAGCCGGTGCTCCACCTGCGGGGGAGGGGGAGCCGCTGGTCGGTCCTAGCAGGATGCTGTTGCCGTCGGGGGACAGCCGCCTGGTCTTTCTGATTTTCAAAAGATGAAGAAAACCTCAATTTTTAAAAAAATGCGAACTCGCATTTTTGGGTTTAAGGTTCTGTTAGAACTTTATCCGGCGCCCGCTGACAGCCCGGGCGACACTGCCGCTGGGAGCGGAGTGCGCGGACGCCCGATGACCCACCGCGTCACGCCGTACACTTGAATTCACATAAAGCTGGTCCCACAGGGTGTGCTCTCTGTGTGATCTGTTACGTCCACCTGTGTTTCCGTGCACATCAGCAGTCGGTTCCTTTTTCTCGCGGAGTTTCCCAGGGTGGGGACAGGCCCCGACCTGTTTGTTCCGACCCCGCTGGTGGACGTCGGCCTGTGTCCAGGTCGGGGTTGTGGACGAACCAGGTGGCCGTAAATATGTACGTCCGCGTCTGCACGCGGCTCCCGTGCATAGATACTGGGGGGGCGTTGCTAGGCCGCAGGCCAAGTGCGCATCTGGCTGGAGGAGCAACCGCCAGGGGTTTCCCCCCGATGGGCTGTGCCATTCCCACCCCGACCGGTCACGTGGCAGCCTCACTGGCCCACACCCGCCCCGTCCCCGGGCGCCGGCAGCCCCCGTGGGTGGCAGGTGGCACCTTCCTGCGGCTTCGATGTGCATTTCCCTGGTGACTCCCAGGGATCGGCGCCTCCTCGTGTGCTGTGGGTCGTCCGTCCGTCACCCCTTAGGCACCACGTTTCCACATCTTCCGCCCGTTTTTCGTTGGGTTCTTCGTCGTCTCCCTCCTGGGTTCTAAGTAAGAGCTCTCGACGTGGATGGATGGATGGCAGTTGGCAGGAAGGAAGAAGAGGGAGGGAGGGCGGGACAGCCGTGCCCCGTAGCCTGGTCTGCCTGTCCCAGCGAGTGGGACATCCTCGGACGACGGGGGCCCGGGGTCGCATCTGACGTGGCACCCCGTGTCTCCCCGCAGGTGCCGCGATGCAGGTGAAGAAGTACCTGCGCAAGTGCCTGCACCGGCTGCAGAAGGGCCCCGGCTACACGTACAAGGAGCTGCTGGTGTGGTACTGCGACAACACCAACACCCACGGCCCCAAGCGCATCATCTGCGAGGGGCCCAAGAAGCAGGCCATGTGGCTCATGCTCACCCTGCTCTTCGCCTCCCTGGTCCTCTGGCAGTGGGGCGTCTTCATCCAGACCTACCTGAGCTGGGAGGTCAGCGTCTCCCTCTCCGTCGGCTTCAAGGCCATGGACTTCCCCGCCGTCACCATCTGCAACGCCAGCCCCTTCCGGTAGGGGTCCGGGGCGCGCCCCGCCGCCCTCCGGGGCGACCGGTCCTCGTCTCCCTCCCTTTGTCCCCTTCCTTCCAGCTCCCTTTCCCTCCTCCCCTCCTCTTTCCTGTTCTCCCTCTTCTTCTTACTCCCCTGTCTCCCCCCTCTTCCCTCCCTCTTCCTTTCCTTCCTTCCTTCCCCCCTTTGCTTTTGTCCTTTGTCAGAGGGAGTAAGAGTCAAAATTCACAAACCTCCTGGGCCGAACGAGAGTCTCAGAAAACGCCCGGCAGTCGGGGCTTGGCGCACGCCAGTGCCTGCGCCGTGATTGGCTACGTATCCACTGAGCACCTACTATGTGCCGGGCGCTGTCCTAGGCACTGCGCGTGAATGGAACGAAGTCCCCGCCCTCTCCACGGCCTCCCCGAGAAAACAGACGCTCATCCTTTTCCCTTAAATGCTGAATTAATTATAATAGTCGTCGTGACGTGACGATCAAAAACACGTCTCGCAGCCTCGCATCAAGCGCTCGTGGAACGGGCGGCAGCGCGGCGACTGACCTTTGGGGAACCCTAATTCCGATCCGCACGACCACCCCAGGGGCGGGCACTCCTGTCATCGCCCCGATTCACAGGTCAGGAGTAGAGGTTCAGAGGGGTCAGGGAACTCGCCCGGAGACACACGGCGGGCGACGGTGGGATGCGAACTCAGGCCTGGTCCGAATCCAGGGCTGCCGCTGTTTAACCACTCGGTGGCCCGTGAGGGGGACACACACGGGACCCAACCGAGTCGGGCTTGAGGAAGGTCAGAGAAACATGCCCCAGGACCGAGTAGAAGGCAGCGGGCGGGGTGAAAGGGCACACAGCATGTGCAGAGGCCCTGGGGGGAGACCGAGCTTGGTGCGTTCACGGAAAGGAAGGACGGGCCAGCGTGGCTGGGGTCTCGGAGAACATTCTCGTCCAAAAGGAGGCCCGAGGCGGGCCCCACTCAGCAGAGACCCTTCTCTCTGGCGACAGGCCTCCCGCCTACTCGGCGGGGCCTTGCAGACCCTCAGAGATCCCTTAGTAACCACAGTGACGACAACGCTCTCTGCAGGACCCGCTCCGAGCGCTTCGTAAGCATCACCTCGCTGCACCCTCCGGGGGTAACATCTGGACCCCCCGTTTGATAGATGAGGGAGCAGGGCCTCGGAGGTGAACTTGCCCGAGGCCACACACACACCCCGCGCCCGTACAGTGACCCACCAAGCTGGACAGCAGCTGTGGACACTGGGCCGCGAGAGCAGCCCCCACGCCCGCAGCCCACCGCCCTCCCTCTCCCCCCGCTGTGTGCCCACGGGGCTGGCCCAGCGCTCAGCGGACAGGCGGGTCAGCGTCGGGCTGACGTCCACTCCGGCTTCTGGACGCCTTCGTACCAGAACTTGGCCTGTGTCCGGGGTTTCATGCCCCCCCCGTCCCCGCAGGAGGTCCCGACACACCACACCGCCCCGGTGACCACACCCTGGCACGGCGGCTCGTCGCAATTGGGTGGGGAGTGGCTGGGGTCCAGGGCCTGGGGCCCCCACCACGGGCCTGGGGCCCCCGCCACGGGCCTGGTGCAGACTCCCTGGTCTGGACATGTTTCTGCCTGACTGACCGGTCACCACGTCTAACCCGCTGCCTCTTGACACTGCCTCCCATTCCCCAAGTCTTCCCCGAAGCGCTCCTGCAAAATTAGGGGCCACAGACCGGCCCTGGCTCCGTTTCCCAGCCACCCCTAGGAAGGAGGTAGCACAGCCCTCCCGCACAAACTGGGGCCCGCCAGATTCGGGCACGTGGCTCAGCTCTGCCCCTCACCTCTGGGGCGAGCTGGGACAACCACGGCAACCCTCGCAGCCTCAGTTTCCCCATCCCAGGGCTGAGGCAGGGATGAAATACAACCAGACTGAGCACTTAGGGTCTTCCATACTTGACCGTGAAGGAGGAACGTGCCCCAGCCCGTCTCGGTTGCTCCCGTGGCCTCTGTGCCGTGCACCGTGCCTGGCACCTCGTGGGTGCTCACCAAATACTGGGCGAGCGAGCCCACGAGCGCTGGGTGAGCAGCTGACCACTCGGACGCCTGCCCCAGAGGTGGCAAGGCGGGTGCTTAGGCGCAGCGTGCGTCCACGTGGTGGCAGCCGTGCCGGGGTCACAGGGTTCCCGGGCTGGCCGTTCGGCCCTTGGGCATCCCCAAGCACCCCTGACCCGCCCTCTCCCCACCCAGGTACTCCAAGGTCAAGCACCTGCTGCAGGACCTGGACGAGCTGATGGAGGCCGTCCTGGACAGGATCGTGGCCTCCGAGCCGAGCCGTGCCAACGCCAGCACCGAGGCCCTGAACTTCGCCCTCTGGAACCACACGCCCCTGGTCCTCATCGACGAGCGGGACCCCCAGCACCCAGTGGTCCTGGACCTCTTCGCGGACGCCCACAACGACAGCAGCCTCGTGCCGGGGGGGACCTGCGATGCCCCGGGGTGCAAATTGGCCATGAGACTGGTAAGTGCAGCCGCGGGCCGCGGGCAGCAGGGCTGGCGGGAGCACCGCCCGTCAGCGAGCCGGGCCTCGCTGGGGAGAAGGCCGCTGGAAGCCGGCGCCCAGGGCACACGTGTGCCGAGCCTTTTAGAGAGCAGAAGTAGCTGGCACGTTCATGAAGACACTTCAGGACGCAGGTGACCCGGCTCGAACAAGCTGAAGGCAAACAGGGACCCGCTGGTCCGCGTCCTGTGAGGTCCTGGGGCTTCAGGTGTGGCTGGATCCAGGCGTTCGAATGCGCCGTCAGGGCCGCGCTCTCCTCCTTGGCTCTGCTTTTCCCTTGGTCGACTCCGCGCTCACTCTGAATGGGAGGCCCCGGCCGGAGCCACACGCTCCCCAGGAGGAGGCCACCGCCTCCTGTGCCACCCCCGAGGTCAGGACCCGCCCGCGTCTCCCCACGATCTGGCACGTAGCTCCAGTGGGGGCGGCCTGGTGCCACCCGGCCGCCAGTGCCCGGGCACTCGCCTGTGACACAGGCTTGTCCTGGGGGCCACAGCAGCTCTTGGGGGAGGTCCGTGTGCGGGCGTGTGGGCCTTGGTTCCCCCATGACTGGGGGCTGCGTGAGACTCGAGTGGGACAGGAGGCGGAGAGCCAGGGGGGCAGGGCCGGGCCAGGGGTGGGGGGGCGCTCAGCATGTCACACGTCCGGGGCTCCCCGGCTTGGAGTGTGAGGGGAAGACAGGCCGCTGGGTGGCCGAGGGCCACCATCGGGCCCAGGGCCCTGTGGGCCGCATCTGCGTGGTGAGCTGGGCCCCGTGGCGGGCTGGGCCCCGTGGTGGGGTGGACGGCGCGGGGAGGTGGAGGGCCCTGCACCCCGGGCCCGCCCCAGGCGGAGGGGGAGGCAGAGTCTGGGGTCCTGGGAGGGCTGCAGAAGGGGTCGGGCGGGAGGTCCGTGTCTGTCTCTGCCCACAGCAGCGCATGCGGTGGAGCCACACGCCTGAGCCCTGTTGTCCACGCCTGAGGGAGGGCACGGGTGCGTGTGTGCACGGTCGTGACCAAGATGGCGTGTGGCGGCGGGTGACAGCGTGGGCATCGGTCTGTGTGCGTGCGCACTGGCGTGCGTGTGTGTGTGTGTGCACGTGCGTGCATCGCAGTCACTCGTATTAGGGTCGCATACGGGGTGGTGGCCATGTGAGTCCTTGTCACCGGGCGGCCGTGTGTGAGCGGCAGCCCCGAGCATGCGTGCGTGTGCGTGTAAACACGTCCCCACTGCCGGCCCCAGGGGCAGCCCGGGGACGGGCGGCGGCAGGTGTTCCGGGCCCTGGCCCCAGGGGCGGTGACGGGCGCCTGCCGGCAGCCGCACCCATGGGACCCCCTCTCACCCCGCAGTGCTCCCTCAACGGGACCATGTGCACCTTCCAGAACTTCAGCAGTGTCACCCAGGCCGTGACGGAGTGGTACACCCTGCAGGCCACCAACGTCTTCTCGCAGGTGCCCACCCAGGAGCTGGCGAAGATGGGCTATGCGGGCGAGCAGCTCATCCTGGCCTGCCTGTTCGGGGCCGAGCCCTGCACCTACAGGTGAGGCTGGAGGCCGTGGGTCCCGGAGGCGCTCGGCGAGGGTCGCGGGAGCATTTAAAACCCGCTGTGCTTCGTGGGATCGCTCTGGGCTGGTGGCAAAGCCGCAGAGACCGTGGAGCCCCTTTCCCTTCCTCGCCTGCCGCGGCCGCCACACCACGTCGCCGTGGCCGCTTGTCACAACCGCGACAGCAGCGCTGGCCGGTGTGGGGTCGTTGACCACACTCAGCACCAGGCTGAGACGCCATCGGCTTTTCCCGGCGACGGTTCCCTGTCCCGATGCCCCCCGGGGACCCCGCTGCTTCTCTGCGGCCACCTCTGAGCTGGGACAGTGTCTGTCGGGCATCCTCGTCCTGGGCGACGGACGGTGTGTGGCCGGGTGCTTTGCAGAAAGGGGTCGATCTGGGCTTAGGCAGACGGGGTGGGTTTGGGCCGACCACAGAGGCCAGGTGCCGTCCTCACCGCGTCATATCGGGGGTGTGTGTTAGGCATGTGACACCGCCCGCGACGCTGGCCCGCCCTCCCCACCTGGCCCGGGGGCTCGCTGCAGGCACCCCACAGGTGGGCCGGCCTGGGCGCCCGGAAACCACGGCCAGGCTCGCTGACGGCAGAGATGGGGCTTGTACTCGACAGTCACAGGCCTGGGGCGCGACCACCCACCGCGGCCTGCCCCGTCAGCTCGCCCTGCGAGGTGACCGTCTGCCCCTGGGCCCGTCGGGTTTACCCAGGGACGCCCCGTTGATCGCGGGAGCTCCTTCGGGCGCTCTGACTCCGCCGTCTGCCCTGAGTAGCCCTGCTTTCTGGGCCTGCACACGGCCCTCGCCCTGGAACCGGCCGTGTCTCGCGGGAACCCTGGTTCCCTGAGTGGGAGCCAGTGGCAGAGCTGGCGGTTCCTGCGGCCGTTACGGCCACGGGCAGCAGCCGCGATGACACCTGTGGATGGCCCAGCCCTGGGCCTGCCCTGGGCCCCGCCACACAGGGCCACTGTGGCCCCTGGTCTCCCCCAAGCCTGCTGGCCTCCGCCTGTGCGCCCGGCCCTGGCCCCAGGGAGGTTTCGGAGGGAGACGCCTGCGTCTGAGGCCGGAGGTGGCTGTGGCCGACGCTGGGAGCAGCCGCGGTGGGAGGGGACGCGGCCACACCCCGGGCCGCAGGTGTCCTGGACAGTTTACCGGGAACACCATGTCCCCACAGGCTGGGCGGGGATGGTCCTCCCGAGCGGTGCCCGGCTCCGGCCGGTTTGCCCCGCTCTGTCCCTCCCCTGTGGCCACAGCCCTGACTCCACGGGGACGCCCGGGGCCGGCTCTGCCCTCTAGGCCCCCGGGCCCGCACCCGCCCTTTCTCCTCGCCACGCTCTGGGCTCCCCTCTGCCTCGCTCAGCCCCAGAGTCCCCCGGGCAGCCTCCCCCAACCCACCCGGGAGAGCGAGGTGACCCCCTCCCGGCTCATCACGCCTGTAAGGCCGACAGGTACCTCCTGAGCCTCTGTCTCCCACATGCGGGGCCAAGGGAGCCAAGAGCGCCGGCAGCTTGGCACCCCGGCCCCCCTCGGTCCTCCCAGGGCCGTATCGCCCGGTGCGGGTAGGGGTGCCTTCCCCAGCTGCACGTGTGGGGCAAGAGGCCGCCGTCGGCAAGCGGTCAAGGACCGGGTGGCTTCAGACCCCGGGGCACGCTGCCACGGAGACCAGCGCTGGGGAGGACGGGGTCACTGGGCCTGGCGGCGACTGCACGAGGCGGGGGGACGGCGTCAGGAGCTGATGGAACCTGAGCGACGGGAAGAAGCCGCTCAGAGCACATCCCAGGCTCGGGGGCGCGAGGGCCTGAGCCGCCGCGTCCTGGCGTGTCACCGGAGCGTGTCCGCGGGCTCTGAGCAGGGCCGTGCCCCGGGCTGCCTCGCGTTTACGTGACTGCCTGGTCCCCGTGCGGGAGGCTCACCACGAGGCCACAAGGCCGTCACAGGCCAACTCGGCCCCGCCCGGCCCCAGGCAAAGGCACTGCTGTGGGCGACCTCTGGGCCTCGGACACCCCGGGGCCCCCTTCCTTCCCGTTTGTAACAAAATAAGAAAAACAACCTGAAAACGTCCAAAGAAAGACCGTTTTAGAGCTACTTCCTGCGGAGACTGGAGAACGCAGGCGGGACAGGGCACGGCGACCCCACCGGGACCCATGGCCCGTCCAGCGGCCACGCCCAACACCCTCGGCCGTGCGTCCCGCAGGGAACCCGCACGCAACATCCTCCCTCCGTGATGCGCGCAGGCACGGAGCCCTGGTGCCCGGCCCCTCCCCGTTCGTGGACACGCGACAGCACCGCCCTCCGGCCGCGTCGCGCTCGGGAACGTCACGCTCGCTCTCCTGTTCCCGTCCGGATCCGGTCACCCCACACATGGGGATCGCAACCCGAGACTCTCGAGCCAGAGGTCGCGTCCCTCTCCCTCTGTCCCGATGCGTGTGGGGCGCGTGCCCCACATCCGGACCCCGCCAACGGCCCCCGGGACGTCCTGAGCCGCTTTTTCATCTCCAGAGTTGGTCGTGGACGGTCGTGAGAGACAGACGCTCGGGCCTGTCCAGGGCTGGAGAGTGGGGTTTGCTGCGTTTTGTTTCGTTTTGGTGATTAGCGGGATCAAACTGGAGCTTGTTTTATGGGGATGTGGCACGAAAAAGAAAAAAGTCGGACGGGGAGAGGCAGGGTCCAGAGGGATTTCAGACTCGTCGGCCAGTCCACGTTCTCAGCAGCCGGACCCCGTGTTGACGTGAGAGCCGAGGGACGCTGCGGACGCACCCGGGACTCTGAGTATTTGACAACAGGCGGGCATTGCTGCTCGTCCTTTTTAACACGGTGGTCCCATTATTTGGAGTTTTTTCTTTTGGAGACACGTAGGGAAGGATCACAAATCGCGGCGTCTGAGATTTGCTGCCAAAGAGCGTGGAGGGGAGAGTCAGGGCGGGTCGAGGAGGACCGGGACGGCCGGGGTGACGACTGTCGGAGCCGGGGGGCAGGGGCACGGTCTCTCCACTCCCGTGTGTCTGAAACGTCCTGCCCCAAAAACAGAAAGGTTTTTTTTTAAATGAATTCTTTGAAACGACGTTAAACCGTCCCTCGGCGACCGTGAGCATCTCTGTGGGAACGTTTCTCGGGGCTGAATTGTTCCCTTGGGGAACAGCTTGGGGACGCGAGGGGGCGCCCCGAAGGGGGTCGTTCCCATGCCCAGCTTTGCCGTCCTCTCTCCTCGGCCCCTGCGTGGACGGTCTCCCGAGGGACACCCACGCGGACCCTGCCCCTCGGGCCACGCCCCTCCTGCCTGGGGTTCCAGGGCTGGGCTGTCCCCGCTCAGGGCTCCCCTTTCTCAGAGGAGACCCGAGGTCCAAAGCCAGGGCGTCGTCACGGGGCTCCCTCCAGTGGCTCCGGGGAGGCCACTCGGCCTTGTCTCCCTGTGGCCTCCGCTCCGCGTGCGTCTCCTCCTGTCCCTCGTGCTCTGCTGGGTGGGGGGGCGCACGGAACGCCCCGTTTCCCACCTTGGCCCTCTGACCGAGCCCCGCCGAGCAGTGCGGGTGGGGGGTGAGGGGGCCTGTCCTCCAGCTGCTGTGTCCCTCTCAGGAACTTCACGACCCTCTTCCACCCTGACTATGGCAACTGCTACACCTTCAACTGGGGCGTGACAGAGAAGGCGGTCCCCTCGGCCAACCCCGGCGTCGAGTTCGGTAAGCCTCGGTTCCTCCTGGGGCGGGACCCCGAGGCTTTAGATGCCCTGCTACGTGGGGCCGAGACCAAATTACTGTCCGGGGCTGAGGGGCAGGCCCCAGGCTGGACAGGGCCTGGCACGGGGACGAGCCGCCGCGGGGAGCCTGCCCCCTGCACGGGGAGGTGGGCCCGGGGCCTCCCTGCCGTCCACTCCCCCGGCCCGCATCCCCGGGTGACCCCGTTTACCAATGAGCGAAGTGAGGACTCGGAGGCAGAGCCGCTCAGCGGTCAAGAGCTCAGGCTGCTGGGTCCAGGGACGTCCCGGCCCCACCATTTGCCTTGGGTGATACTGAGTGCGAGATGTGGGCTCTGGGAGCCCCAGTTTCCCGGTTCAGCAGTGGTGCCTGTGGCATGGGATGCAGTGGGCACCCCACCGGCCCCCATGGTGTAGCGGGTGAATCGCTGGGCCTGGCGGCCCGGGTGTGCAAGGGGAAGTCCGAATGCCTCACCCCAGTTGCCCAGCTGATACCCAGCAGAGCCCGGGGTCCGAGCCGCGTGGCCATGCAGTCCTGGGAGACAGAGGGCCTCAGGCAGAGAGGGCACGGAGGACAGACGCCTAGAGAATGGGGGGCCGGTGGCAGCTGTCCGGCCCCCGAACGGCTCATGGGCTTGGGCGGCTGCGGTTTCGGTCACTCAGGAGGCACCGGGACCGCGGGCCACCCCGCCCGTGCCCGTGCCCGCACCGCGTCCCAGGGGGGCCACTCGACCTGCTTCGCTGGGGCAGGAGACGAGGGCTGAGGAGCCCGGCTGCCGGCGTCAGCGCCCCAGCAGCCCTGCTCCCTCGCCGGGCGGCCCCTGTGCCTCGGTTCCCTCATCCGTGGAATGGGGACGACGGGTGCCTCCCCCGAGCACCTGTGAGGCCGTGCATGGGAAAGCACGTGCCCAGCACCCTGCACACGGCAGAGCCCGCCACGCGCCCGCCCGCCGCCCTCGGCCCCCAGCACAGGCCCGGGTCCGGTCTCCGCCCTCAGAAGGGCACAGGCGAGGGGGGGTTGCAGACAGACAGACAGTCACGAGGGTGGGGAGCCGGGAGAGCCGGCGGCGGGGCCTGAGGTCGTGGGGGAGGCCCCAGAGGGAGTGGCCCCTGGAGAGGACTTTCCCAGTGAAGGGTGAGGGCGGGAACAGCATCCCCGGGCTCAGCTCAGCAGCAGGAGCCAAGAGGGCTGGATGTGGGGGGGCGGCTGCGTGAGCCCCTGGACCTCCCACCGTGTGGACGAGGGGTCATGGGGGGCACGGGTTCGTGGGGGGCAGGAAGAGCCCGCTTCCCTGGCAGGCCACGCGGGTGCCTGGGGCCGGGCGGGGGGTGGGCGCTCAGGGATGAACCCCCTATGGACCTCGGCCCCCCGCCCTGCAGGCCTGAAGCTGATCCTGGACATTGGCCAGGAGGACTACGTGCCCTTCCTCACGTCCACGGCCGGCGCCCGGCTGCTGCTCCACGAGCAGAGGTCGTTCCCCTTCGTCAAAGACGAGGGCATCTACGCCATGTCCGGGACCGAGACGTCCATCGGCGTGCTGGTGGTACGGCCCGGGCCCGCGTGCCTGGGAGGAGGGGCTGGGCCGCCGGCCACCCCTGCCCTGCCCGCTGGCCAGCTCCCAGCAAAGGGTGGGGGGTAGGGGTGACCCCTCCTGCTGGGCCCACGGCTCGCCACCCCCTTCGGCACCCCCAGACCCACGTGCTTCCTGGGGGACGGGCACAGAGGGGCTTCCGAGGAGTGACCCGCAAACCCCCTGCTTGCCCAGGACAAGCTGGAGCGCAAAGGCGAGCCCTACAGCCATTGCACCGTGAACGGCTCCGACGTCCCTGTGCTCAACCTCTACAGTGACCAGAACACGACCTACTCCATCCAGGTGGGCGCACGTCCCCGGGCACGTGGGGCCCGGCAAGGCTGGCCCTGCGGGGCTTTTCTGACCACGGGGCCATGGCCTGGATCTCGTGACACTTGCGGCTGTGGAGTGGGTCCAGCCCCTGGGTCCCCCCCAGGGCCCAGGGCCGCCCCTCCCTTCCCCACTCAGCACATGTGCCCTCGGGGAGGCCCAGGACGGGAGGGGACGCGCTCTGGGGTCCCCCGGGGAGAACCCTCGTGTGCGGGATGTGGCGCTAAGGGGGTGCGCTGAGCCCCCTCCAGCACTGGGCATTCAAAGTCCGCGGAGCCCCACCCACCTGCCTCAGAGCTACCCTTCTGGGCCCTTCCGTGAAAGGGCTCAGGAGCCTGCAGCGGCCTCACAGCAAGAGTGACGCATCCAAGCGTTCACTGCAGCATTCGGAACGCGCTGCTCCCCCCCCGTGTCATCTTGGGGGCCCAGCTCTGCGGGATGGCAGGGGCCGTCCTCAGGGAGCTGGGGTCTGGCCTGAGTCCCTCTGCGGGAGACACAGGATGGGGGGGCAGTAGGCACGGCGCAGCCACCTCACCACCCCCCCTGAGCCGAGGGACGCCTCTTCTGATGCCCCGCGCTCCACGGGCCTGGGTGCTAAGTGCCCTGGGCCCCTTCCCCCTGGGGCTGGGGTGGGGACGTCACCGGCCACCCCTGTGTTCTCCCTGCCACCCCCAGGCCTGCATCCGCTCGTGCTTCCAGGACCACATGATCCAGAACTGCTCCTGTGGCCACTACCTGTACCCACTGCCCCCGGGGGCGAAATACTGCAACGACCGGGACTTCCCGGACTGGGGTGCGTGGCCCTGCGTCCACCCGTCAAGGCTCTGACCCGTCTGCGTGTGTGTGCGTGCGTGCACGGGCGGGGGCGCGTCCTGCGTTTGCATTCATGCGTGTTGGTCTGTGTGTACTCATGTGCGTGTGTGTGCGTGTGAGCTCACCCGGTCACTCTGCGGGGTGCTAGAGCAAGGGGAGCGGAGGGAGAGGGACGAGGAGGGGGTGGAGGCCTGCAAGGCTGGGACAGCCAGGGTCCAAACACCCCGGTGGGTGTCATAAGTGGCAGAGAGGGTCCCACCGCCTCTTGAAACCAGCACGACGTGGTACCAGGGGGGAAAACGTCACCCCTTCCAGTCCCTTCGGGAGACCCCGTCGCCCTGGCCTCCACCAGGCATGGGCAAGACGAGCAGGTGGCAAGGGCCCCGGTGCGTGGAGCTGGGTCTGGATGTGTGTCGGGGGGAGAGGGTCCCCCAGGCCAGGCTGGGGCGAGATGGCTGCGTGCGGGGATTGGGGGCAGGGCGGTTCTTAGGTGGCCTAGGGCCCGGAGGGCAGAGGACAGCCAGGGACTCAGGGCGGGGGAGGAAAGTGCCTGAAAGGCCAGCTCAGGGGCCGTGGCCCGCCTCTCCCCCGCTCAGTCTACTGCTACTCGGAGCTGCGCGGGAGCCTGGAGCAGAGGGAGGCCTGCATCGGGGTCTGCAAGGAGTCCTGCAAGTGAGTGCGGCGTGGGCGCAACGCCGCGGCGGGGCAGGCGGCGGGGCAGGCGGCGGGGCAGGCGGCGGGGCAGGCGGCGGGGCAGGCGGCATGCGCACGATGTGGTGGTGGGGCGGGTGCAGGGCGCTGCCGGCTGGGACAGCCACGGTGCTGCCTTCTCTCCTCCAGTGACACCCAGTATAAGATGACCATCTCCATGGCCGATTGGCCTTCAGAAGCTTCCGAGGTGAGAGGCCAGAGTGGCCGGGCTCCTGGCCTTCCGTCCTTGGGGTACAGACAGGGCTGGGCATAGGTCTGCAGGCTACCCGGCGGGGGGGGTGCTCCCACTCTGCCCTTTCCCTCCACCACTGTGCCCCCAGGCACTGTGCCGGGCACCCCGCAGTGACCCGGACAGACACAGCCCTGTGTCCCCACAGTGCTTACGGTCCCGTCCGAGAAACAGGTGACACACAGAAGTGAGGTCATCCACAGTGCCTCGGCACTTCCTCCCGTGAGGGCCGCCACCCTGTGCGCTGTCCCCTCCCTTCTCCTCCTCCTCGTCCCAACACGTGGTCCCTCTGGGAAGTCACGGGGCCGTGGCCCGCTCCCCGAGGTAGCGGGCCGAGGCTGGGGGTGCTGCAGGGCCTGTCTTTCTCAGCTGCCCTCCTGGTTGCAGGACTGGATTTTCCACGTCCTGTCTCAGGAGCGGGACCAGAGCACCAACATCACCTTGAGCAGGTGAGCCCGGTCGGGTGGGGCCGGGCCAAGGGGAAGGGGCCAGAAAGCGAGCCTCGGGGAGGGGTGTGGGACTGGGGTGGCTACTCAGACCCCTCAGGCCGGCCAGGCCCGGGAGTCAGCCCGGGAGAGGAGGCACTGGGAGCGGGAGGCCAGGCAGGGGTCCTCGGTCCGGCACCCCCAGAGGAGGGTCTGTTCCTCCGTCTGTCACCTGTTCATCCGTCCATCCGTCCATCCATCCATCCACCCACCCACTCATCCATCCATCCTTCCAATCTTCTGCCCATCCATCCGTCCACTCGCCCGTCCACCTCTCCACCCACTCGTCGTCCGTCTGTCGAGTCTTCCATCTGTCCACCTGTCCACTCCTCCGCCTACCCGCCCATCCATCATGCCCCCATTATCCATCCTTCCCACCTGAGCGCTGTCCATCCGTCCGTCCATCCATCCATTCCACACAAGCGCGCCCCGGGCACAAGGAAGACGTGGGGCCCATGCTGCCCCCGGGAAGCCCAAGCCTAGAGCAGGGACACGCCGTCGGGCCTCCCGGAGATGAGGCTGGACCAGGCCCTCCCAGAGGGAGCACGGCGGGGGGGACTGCAGGGAGGTGGCACCTGAGCTACCCTGCACGGGGGAGCTGTTCAGGCAAATGCGCGGCAAAGGCGTCCAGGCAGGAGCCGGCAGGTGGGAGAGCACAGCCTGAGGACCAGCAGGTGCAAGGGGGGCCCGCCCGGGCACCCGTCTCTGTCCCGGTGCCCCCCCACCCGGACGCTCAGAGCCCCCTTTAGGACGCTGGTCCGGGCCAGGGCCCGTGGGGGGGTTGCCGGACACAGGGGCCCGTGGGGCCAGGGGGCTGCACTGTGGGCCCCTGTGGGAGCCTCACCCCTCACGGGGTAGGCCTGCGAGCTCAAGCAGAGGGCCGCAGCGGCACATGCGCGTGTGTGCACGAGTGTGCACGTGCGCGTGTCGGGGCGAGGGCACCAGCGCTTCCCGCTCCCTCCCGCAGGAAGGGGGTCGTCAAGCTCAACATCTACTTCCAAGAGTTCAACTACCGCACCATCGAGGAGTCCGCGGCCTACAATGTGAGTGGGGGGCTCCCGGCCAGCACCCTGGGGGCCGCGAGGGTTCCCGGCCCCACAGAGGCATCGGGGGTCCCCAGGGCAGTCCCAAGCGGGTCCCCGCCCCCTTCCCGGCCACCCGCCTCCCAGGGGCTGGGAGGAAGGCAGGCGCACACCGCACACCGGGCGACCCAGGCCCCCGGGCCCTCACGCCCCTGCCCCTGCAGATCGTCTGGCTGCTCTCCAACCTGGGCGGCCAGTTCGGCTTCTGGATGGGGGGCTCGGTGCTGTGCCTCATCGAGTTCGCCGAGATCATCATCGACTTCGTGTGGATCACCGTCATCAAGCTGGTGGCCTTCTCCAAGCGCCTGCGCCAGCGGCGGACCCAGGCGCACTACTCCGGGCCGCCGCCCACCGTGGCCGAGCTGGTGGAGGCCCACACCAACTTCGCCTTCCAGCCCGACCCCGCCGGCCGCGGCCCCGAGCCCGGGGCCTACCCCGACGGGCAGACCCCGCCCATCCCGGGCACGCCGCCCCCCAACTACGACTCCCTGCGCCTGCGGCCGCTGGACGTCATCGAGTCGGACAGTGACGGCGACGCCATCTAGGCCCGGTGCCTGTCCGCCCCGGGCCGCCCCACCACGTGGACCCGCAAAGGGCCGGGATAACAGGTGGCCTGACCGACTCCGGGTCCCTGTACGGAGGCCGGGAGCCCCTGGCCAGTCCCAGACCGAGGGCCCATCCCATCGGGTCATGGTGCTGGCACGAATGCGGGAACCGTGTAGTTGCTTGGTTCCTGCCCACCCTGCAATGCAGCCTGAGCCTCGGCCTGGGAAGCCCCAGCCGGGCTCCAGACCCCAGAACACCCTTTCCTGGGGGCAAGCCACCTCCCTCTCAGCGCCAGGGACCGTCTGTCCCAGAGGTGAACAGGTGGGCACGCCGGCTGTCTGTCCCCATGTCCCCAGCATCCGTGGCTGCTTCTTCCCGGCCTCGGCCGGCCTCCGGTTAGGGCCCAAGAGGGCAGTGGTTGTGGAGCGGGGCCTGCTGGGTGGCACAGGTTTGGTTCTAGAAAATAAAAGTAGAAAACACCGAGTCCAGCTTTGTTCTCTGTCCGGCTGGGTGGCCAGCGTGCCTGGCACAACTCCGGGCCGGAGGACGAGAGCCATGGCCTGGCCGAGGAAAGGCCCTGTCGCGTCGCCCCTGCCGTAGGGGCCTCAGGAGTCTCCTAACGCCCCCCAAATTGCTTCTCAGGGTTACGAGGATGGGGAGGGAGGGTCCTCCGGTCTCGGTCTGTCTCTGCCTTGTGGCTTGGCCATCCTTACACTGTACAAAGGCCACCTGCTCTCCCAGCTTCGCACGCACAGCCGGGAGGTAGGGGACCCCACCCTTCTGTCACAGCGAGGTCCCGGCGGACTCCGCTGGTGTCACACGCCTGCCTCTGAACAGCCACGTGGCCAGCTGGATAGGCTGTGCCCACACCTGAGGCCAGCTGGGCCCCAGCAGAATCACACCGTGCGAGGGTGCGAGGGTGGTGGGGACACAGGCGCTGGGGGCTGCTGGGTGAAACGCAGGAATAAGGGTTTCAGGTAAACGACGAATTCGTGTGTCCACGTGACATCTGTGATGTACAAATCAATGGCTTGTTTTTCTGAAATTCGAATTACCTGAGCATCCTCTGTTTCCACCGTCAAACACGCCGACCCTAATGGCTCCCGACAAAGGGGTCAGGGAGCACTCACCGAAGCCCGGGTCACCGCGGCGAGGGCAGACGGCTGACCGCTGCGGGGCCTGCTGTCTGGTGGTCTCCGACCCCTGGGCTCGTGGCCTGGAGGGCAAACGAACTGGCCCCCCATCAAGTGCCCAGGCGGCACCTAGGGGGTGCCACCGCCTGGGTGCCACTCTGGCCACGGGCAGCACAGCAGGGACCGAGTGGGCGGGGCCCGAGGGGAGCCAGGGACCCAGCACAGGGCCCGGGGAGTCCGCAGCTCTGAGACTCCCTGGCAGGAGCCCAGGGCCTGCGAGTTGGTCTCAGCCGACGTTACAGGGCCGGAGAGCGATGATTATCGGGGTCCTTTGCTCGCTTCTGGGTCACAGGGGAACTCGAACTGCGTTAAGCTGAAAAGGGGACACATGGGTCCTGGACATGGAGGCCCGGGGACTTCAGGCCTGGCTGCATCCAGGGGTTCGCCGAGATCCGGGGACGTCTCCAGCTGCGGGCTTGGAGACGCCCTAGTTTTCAGTTGCGGATGACATTCCACCCTCGGTCTCGACGTGGCTTCTCGATGGCCTGTCACGGGACTCCCGTTCAGCTGGTCTTTGGTGGGTCTCAGGCGTCTGGTGCCATCGTAGGTCTGTGCTTCGATGTGGTCTCGGGGGCCAGCGCGGCGTTCGCCTCCCCTACCTGGCCTGGAAGTGGGGACTAGACGCCCTGAAGCAGGCGTGGGCAGGGTGGCCGCCCACGGGAGAGGCGGGGGCCAGGCTGATGCTGGGCCTTGCTGTCCTCTCCCCAGGGAGCAGGAGGGCCCAGGGAGGGCGGGTGCCGGTTTGCGTCTGGAAGCAGGCTCTGGGAGGGCAGTGGGTCCGACTGGGGAGCAGCCAGCCCTGTCCTGTCCCTGGTCTGTGGGCCACCCCACCCCACACACACAGAGCCTGTTAGGGTAGAAGGACCCACTATTGGGGCCCAAACGGCCCAGAGGGCGGCCCACGGTGGTTCCCACACCCTCCACATGGGGCGGCGGGTCAGAGCAGCACCCAGGCCCCCGGCCTCAGCTCCCGGGGTGGGAGCCAGCTCCACCCCCGCCAGGCCGGACTGGGACCCGCGTGGGAAGACGAGGTGCTGTTCTTTGGGTGGCTCACAGCCGAGGCTCTCCCAGACAGTGTGACGCGCGGAGGACCCAGCGGGACGTGGACCTGGCCGCCTGGTGGGACTGGGACCCCCAGGTCCTGGCACAGCGGTTCCCCTCTATAGGTGCAGGCGGGATGTCCATGCGGGACGAGGTGTCGTGCTGCACACTGACCGCCCAGCGTGGCAGCTGTGACCCTGGGCTGGGCCCTGAGACCTGTCCCACCCCACGCCCGTGTGCAGAAGGGGGGCCGCACCCCTCCCGTGCCCCACAGCTGTGTGAGACGCAGGTGACGGAGAAGCCAGGCAGTCCCAGGGAAACAGCACGCCTGCGGTTCCAACGGTCCCCACGGCCAACAGCCCAAACGTCACTGTGCCCAGGAGGGGAGACCCCGGTGGAGCCCGTCCTGTCCCTCCCCTTCCAGCCCCCTGCCCTGGGGGGACGCCAGCCCGGTGGAAGGGGCAGAACGGCCATTAGACATGCCCTCTGCTCTCCACTGTCCTGAGTGGGGGGCGGGGGGCAGGGGCACCACACCTGCTGAGGACACCCTGTGAGGCGCAGCTCCCGGCACATGGGCAAAGGTCACGGTCACAGCAAGGCCGGTCCCGGTCCTGACTGTCCAGCTGCTGACTCGGTGCCCATCCCCACCACGTCTGACATCCCGCTACTGAGAAAGATCCCGTGAGTTACCCAAATGGCTGCTATTTGCTGCCACGAACCGTCCCAACGATACAGAAATGAGAGAAAAAACAGAAGCCGCATCATCCGGGAACTTTAAAAAAAGAAAGAGAAAAGCCGAGTCCTACGACGGCCCAGGGGGCCCCTGCGATCCGGCCACCCACCCCCTCTGGCCCGACCTCCGCCTCCCCCACACGGACCTCAGACGTGCCCGGGGCCCCGACACCTGTCGCGGGGCTGCGCAGCCGTCTCACCCAGGCCACCTCTAGCCCCGAGGCCCTCCTGTCCCTCACGCAGAGACAATCTTCATTGGTGGTTCACCCGCTGACCACCCCTCCCACCCCGTCCCCAGGGGTCAGCACGGCGCAGGCAGGTACCCGGACGTTAACTAAGGACCAGGAAGCAGCCTTTTTGCATTTCAAATATTTAATAATTTCCAGTTTTGAGGTCGGATCATCTAGAGTCTCATCCGAAAATTCCTTCCTGACCAGTGACGCCCCCAGTCCACCTCTGTCTCGTCACACAGACGAGCTGGCCCCTCGGAAACCCCACTGCCCTACCCGGGCAGAGCTTCAGGGTGAGGCCATTCCAGGGTGGCTGCGACCCTGAGCCCCGGCCCCGGCCTGGGAGGGGGCGCGGGCTCAGCAGTCCACGCCGCGCATGGCGGCCACCGTGGCAGCGAGGCGCCGGGGCTGGCCTCTGCTGGCGACGCCAAAGTCCTCGGGCTTGGCCTTCAGCAGCGTCACGACACTCTGGAGTGGGCGGGAGGGCTGCAGGCCCAGGGCGTCCATCACGTTGATCAGGTAGTCTGTGGGCGGGCAATGAACTCAGCGCCAGGCGGGGGGAGCCCGAGACGCCCCCAGGCCCAGAGGCCCCTCGGCTGGTGCCTCACTCCGAGGGGGACACCTGGCCAACCCTGGCCAGCGCCGGGAACCCAAGCTAGGGCAGGACCAGCAGCGCCGCTGCCGGCCCCGGCATGCACGCGGCTCTCCAGCCGACCTCGCCGGACACGGAGCACTGCACTGGGATCCCCGGGGCCCAGCCTGCTCCCCAGCATACCCCACTGACTGCGGGATGACCCAAGGGCTCAGGAGAACCACGCGCTCATCTGACAGCTCCCCAAGACCCCCAGCAGCACCCCCAGGAAGACGAGGGCAGTGCTGGGGCTCCCCATGCTTCCCAGACACCCCTGGGTGCTGCTTAGTCCCTGAGCCCACCCCAGACCATGTCAGGGTCTCCCAGGGAGGGCCTGAGGGGCCTGCCCACGAGCTTGGGCCCCGGTGGCAGAGCGCGGGAGGGGAGCACCAGCTCCAGGGGCCTGGGGACCTTGGCGGGGCCCCCAGCCATGCCCAGCACCCACCCGGCTGCCCACGCAGTCCAGGCCATCGGGCTGTGCGTGCAGACGAGGAACCGGGACAGAGGCCATGGGGGCGCCTGACAGCTGCAGGCGACCAGCGAGTGGATGCTGCCTCTCCTCCCCCTTCCCAGGTAGGCACGGCCCCGGCCTGAGGAAGCAGCACCCTGAGCTCTCCACCCCCTGCTCCAGAGGACAGGGACAGCCGTCCACCCCCGGCAGGCACCCCTTCCCCTCCCTGGCTGCCAGGTCACCCTCTTCGCCCTGAGATGCGCTCCTGGCGTGACCTCTTATCGGTGCCTGGGGAGCCGCTGCCTGGCGAGGCCCCCGTCTGACCCATGAAGCGGTCCCCTCGCCTGCATGCCAGGGGCTGCAGAGCGGAGCCACGGCGGCCACCATGACGCCCCATTTGGCCAACAGTGACGGGGACGGCCGGTCCCTGTGTGACCGCCGAGAGCTCACTGCCCGGCGCACGCAACTCAGAACCAGGGCCGTGGGGTCCCAGCCTGGCCCCGACTGATGGCTTGGGACTCGGAGGGAAGTCCCTATTTCTCCTTCAGCAGAATGAGAGGCTGGCCCCACCCTCTGGGCGCCCATGTGGGGGCCACTGGGTCCCCAGGGAGTTGACCTTTAGGCCACTGCCAAACTCTGGCCCAAGCGTCCCAGGAGCCACCTCAGGCACAGCACCACGGCTCCAGGACACTGGGGAGACACGCGCCCACGACCGTGGAGCGCCCCCCTGCTGGTGAGCACCGGCAGGGCCAGTGGGCACAGGTGGGCCTGTCGGCCTGGGAGGTGGGCGGGCCCGAGGGTCCCCAGGGGTTCGCTACGCGAGGGCTCCGGGCCTCTGCTTCCTCATCCGCATGTGGAGCAGGCCAAGACCGCACCGGCCCAGCGCCTGCGGGCCCGCCGTGGGCCGACCCTGAACGCATGCGCATCTGGCCACTCGCTGAGTACACGGAGCAGGAGGCCGGGCTGGGCGAGGCCGCGCACACGCATCCACTGACCCCCCCAACGTCCTCAGCCTCGGCAGCCCAGCAGAACCCCCAGGACGTCTGCAGAATACGGTGCCTGGGCTTCGGCCAGACTTCGGTCAGAACCCCGGGGCTGGGGTCGAGGGCTGTCTGCGAGCCTAAGGAGCTCGGGAGCCAAACCTGGGGTTGGCCTCAGAGAAGGCCCAGGGGGAGAGTTGCTGAGGAGATGGGAGAGGAGGGAAGGGGAGAGGAGGGGAGGGCTGGGGCGGGACCCACCGATGTCGGTGGCCAGCTGCCTGGTGGAGTGCGGGGTGAGTGTGGGGATCTGCAGGATCACGTCACAGTAGGTCTGCATGGTGGCCCTGGCGATCGAGCCCAGCCAGTTGTCAGCCATGTTGTCCAGCTCGGGCAGCTCATCGCCTGGAAGGGAAAGGAGGTCACCAAAGACCACAGAATCTACTCTGGACAAGCCCTTCGGTGGCGGCTTCCTCGGAGCCCTCCGGGGCTGGCCCATGGCCGGGGCTGCACACGCCGATGGGCCCGGGTGCTGATGGCCAGACGGGAGGCACGGGTGACAGAACAATCTCAGGCTAGTGCTCCCGAGGCTGGGCATGCAGTGCGGCCACGCTGCCTGGACTTCTGCGGAGAGCCGGCGGGCAGGAGCCCCACGCTGTGTCACCTGCTGGCACAGCCCGGACCCACGGCCACGGTCAAGACTCAGGTGGCGCATTGGGACGCGCCTGGGTTCAGGGCCAACGCTGCCACCACCGAGGTGGGTGTGACCTGACCGTTCACTGACCGGGGACAACCCAGGCCTGGCACTGCAGGGCCACCGTGGGAATCAGGCGTGGCGCTTGGCAGGGCCGGATGCGCACTCAGTGTTGCGTGCACAGCAGCTGTCACTGGCAGATGATGCTGGGCGGGAGAACGGGAACGCACAGCAGGGTGGGAGACGGCACCCGGGAACCCTGTGGGCCCAGACAGCAGAAAGGAAACAGGCTCGAAGGTGGGGCCTCGGCAAGGGCGTGGCATGACAGCCCGTGCACGCAGCCAGTTGGGCTGTGGCAGGGAGAAGCAGGGAGATGGGTGGCCGTCCCCGCGAGAGTCAGACCAGCCCGGCCTCCACGGGGCACGGGGAAACCGACAGCAGGAACGGAAAGGCGGGCAGCGATGGGACCGACGTTTAGGAAAAGGAGAGACAGGTGGTGCAGGGTGATGCACCAGGAGGAGCTGGAACCGGCCACGGCCCCTCCCAGGACGTGGCACAGAGGGAGCCACAGGCGCCCCGAGCGCGGCTGGTGGGGTGCTGTGGCTTCTCCTTCCAAATCACGGTCCAGTTTTACATTGAGCCTCCGTGCAAATGCAAACCAGACGATTAGAGACACGACAGATGCAAATGAGCACGTGGACAGCTCAGGGCTTCCGCCCCGGAGCGGACAGCTGGGCCGGACTGCACGGCCGGAACCGCGATGGGCCCAGGAGGATGGTCCGGGGGGTGAGGCTGCTCCCGCTACCTCTGACCTGATGGTAGGAAACCCACAAAGGGCTGGGCCTGCCCGGCCGAGTTCCAGACACTGAGATTCGAGGGTCACTGGACAGAAGGGGAAGCCAATGACAGAAAACAGGCGAGGCACGGAAACGCGTGAGCCAGAGGCTAGTACCTCGGGGGACGCTGGCGTCAGGGAGAGGCGCACTCCCGAGAGGGCAGTGGGCAGGCGTCTGGTAGTGCCTGAGTTTCTGCCGGGTCCTGTGCCACGCTGGGTGCTGGCGCCAGGGGCCCTGCCCCGATGGCCTCTCTAGCCAGGGAGAAAGGCCCCAGGCAGCAAGGTCCGGCTGTACTGCGGCCACGAGCGAACAGTAAAGGGAGCCCGGGAACGGCACTGTGCTCGGCCGTGCCCCAGACGCACATGACACGCAGCACGTGAGGCCAAAGGCGTCCAAGCAGACGGCACACGCTGCTCTCAGACACACGGCACGCGAGACGGCCTGCGGCTGAGGGGGCACGTGCGCGTGTGGCTCTGCAGAAAGGTCCCCCGCACGGCACCGGTGGCCCCTCGGGGCAGAAACCCTGGGCGGCCAGAATGTGAGCAGGGGTGGGGGGCACCTGTGGGAGGCCCCTGGTGCCGGGCTGGAGAGGAGCTGGATTCTGTCCCTGCAGGGGCCACCGAGGGTCTCCATGGCCCCGGCAGGCAGGGCTCGGCAGTCAGAGGGCAAGGACAGGAGCCAGGAACCGGAGAGAATGCAGGAGAGAACAGCAGCCCACGAGGAGGTGTGGAAAGGCCACGGGGTGCCAGGCTCGGTGACGCGTGCTCTCGTGTTCGAGTTTGGGAATGGTCTGGCCCCACAGGCTGCACGCGGCCTTTGCCCAAGCCGCGGGCCCCACGGGCGGGCACTTGCCGAGGGCCACGCGCAGCAGCAGCTCACGGGAGAGGCTGCACCTCCCACTGGGTGACCCTCCTGGAGCTGGCACCCCAGGCCTCTCCAGGGCCCAGCACCGCCCTCAACCCAGAATCACAGCCCAGGGCAGCGGCCGTGCCCCCGAGGGCCGAGCGGAGCAGACCCGCTGCACGCATGACCCTTCCCACCTCCCTCCGACACCCCCAGGGCTCGATTTCCTCGTGGGAAAAGGCTCGCAGAGCCTGGAAGTTCCCGCCTACGTCTCACGGCGCCGTGAAGGCCCTGCGGGGCTGGCCCCAGGCTGGCTTCTCGTGGCCGTCAGGATCCTACTCCGTGTGTGTGACGAGGGGCAGGGTGCCAGGCGTGGGCCCCGCACGCCCCGCCCCCACGCGCCTACCCTGCTCTGGAGGGAACGGCAGCTTCCCGGCGTGCAGCGCCAGCTCCAAGGCAGAGTCCTCCTGCGTCACAAACGGCTCCAGGTTCAGCGGGAGGGACATGATGTACTGCCCGATCTGAAACAGAGGACGGTGCATCCAGCCCGACACGGACGCAACCAGGGAACATCACGCGGCACACGCGCGTGAAGGCAGACGCTGACACGAGGCCCACACCCGGGGCAACCCCAGCCTGACCTTCTCGGTGTGTGCCAAACTCTATGAACCCGAGGAAACACTGACAAAACCTTCCTGGCTGACGGGAAATCTTAAAGGGTAGGATTACGACCCCGGGGACAAGCCCACAGATAACGTCATGTCTGCCTGCCATCGCGGTGTATCTCAGACATCATTTCTATGACAGCTCGGAACCGTTTCGCGTTTTAAGGTTAATTATTTGTTTCAGAATAAGGCTGGTTTTCAGGTTACAACAACCCTCCTTAGGAGGCCTTTGCGCCTGCTGCTTTCTTTGGATCCACAGTCTAGACGCTGCCTTGGTTTAGAACCGATACTGATCCTGCAAGCGATGCAGAGGTGCTCGGCCGGCCCCACACGCACGCAGCTGGTGGCAGGTCCCCCTGAGAGTGGGGTCCCGGCACACAGTAGGTGCTCACCACAAGCCTGCCAAACGTGAATCCGAACCACACACACACGGCAAAACTACAGAGACCGCGGCCGCCCGCATCCCGTCCCCCCGTGTCAGAACCTCCACTGGACTCAGTCTGAGCGGCGCGGGTGCCGGCCACGCCTTGCAGCGGGGGGGGGGGGGGGGGTGGGGTTGGGCCGGGTGGGGCAGCTGGGTTCCGAACCGGCTGAGGTAAGAACTGCGGCCGCATTTCCTTGAGGTCCAGGGTGTGGAAGGGGACCACCCAAAGCGAGGTGCAGACAGGCCCGACGCGGGTGACCGCTTCCCCCAGGAAGGCGGGACAGACGCCGGTGGCAGGGGTGCGGGAAGCTCTTACGTTGCTGATGTACTCGAGAGGGGTGAGGCTAAAGGCCGGCAAGCCGTCGGCCAGGCTCTCTCCGACGCCGGCGGTGCCCCAGCTCTAGGGAGGAGAAGGAACCGGTCAGTGTCACAGCGCCAGGTGGCGCAGACAGCACCTCATGACACGCAGCAGAGCCGGCAGTGAGGGGCATCTCGCCCTAAGCCAGCACCGCGGCCCGCCACCGAGGGAGGCGCCCCCTCTCCGGACGCTCCCGCGGACCCAGGGCAGGGCCCACCGTCCCAACTGGACTGCTCCATGGGCCCAGGCCTCCTGTCTCCGTTCAGAAAGTGGAGTCATGAGCCAGAGGCCTCTGCTCGCAGTCCCCTGGCGGTGGGGCAGCTGGGACCCCCCAACTCTGCCACGGGGACCACATGCAAGCCCTCGCCCTGAGCAGGAGGCCCAGGAGGCCCGTTCGGACAGCAGGAATACCCGCCCCTCTGGGCTAGGCGGCCGCCTGCACTTCTGCCCCCATCTACACTTGTTTCTCAGCCGACTTGGAGGGGAGGGGCGGGGAGGACAGGGGTCTCCAAACCCCGCCAGCGGCCCTCTGTCTGGGGAGACCCTCAGCACCAACACGTCTTCTTCCCCCAGTTTCACCGCGTGAACAAGTGAAGAGGCAAATCACTGCCCGCACACGGTCACGGAGCTCAGCGGGGCATGCGCCCTCATGCAGAAATCGAGTTCTGAATTACAGCTGGAGTCACCTGAAAGCCAGCCGGGGACCCAGGGCCCTTTCTGGATGGACTCGTGGAGGGGCTCTGGGTCACACTGCAGCCGCCATCCACAGCCTCCCGGGCCTGGTCTGTCGCCTGGCGCTCCAAGCAGCGAGCTGGGAAGGTGAGGACCACATGCCCCCAGGCCCTGAGCCTGGGCTCTACAGCACGATGCCATTCGGATTTCCTTTGCTCTGGCCCAGCTCCCCTCTTCCCCACCCCTGCCCCTACAATGTCCTAAACGCCCTGTTCTTGCTTGAGAACCCTTTCATTTCAAAATACCCTACTTTAGCTTAGTTTAATGCCATCTCACTGAGGGAACAACACCCTGTCACCCACACATGCCAGTGCCCGGGGTGTGCAGCGCCTTGCACTCGGCTTTGCAGAAAGGGGACAAGGAAAACAGGGGTCCGGGCCCTTGACCCCGGGCCCTGGAGAGCTCAGCACGGGGGCTGGAGCAAAGCTCCGTGGAGATTAATGCAGTGACCTGAGAGGAAGATTGGGGGGCAGGCGCCTACGAAGCTGGAGAAGCAGTTCAGAGGCGGGGAGCCCCCAAACTGGGGCAGTGGCTCTGGGAACAGCCGGGAGCCCTATTTAAAAGGAAGGAACAGTAACCGCTCGGTGGTAAAGTCGCTGGTGGGGAGGGGTGTGGAGGGGAGGGGAACGGTGCAGAGGGGTGCAGAGGGGAGGTGGAAACCATGGGGCAGGACGCAGCAAGGGCTGAGCTGTGTCACCAGCGAGCGTCCAGTGACCAGCACTGGACGGGCAGGGAAGGCTTCAGGAGGAGGGGGGCAGAGCCAGGGCAGGTGACGGGGGGAGGGGGTGGCGTGGGAAGTGGGAAGCAGTCGGGTGGGACCAGGGCCCCCCCTGGACTGTCGGGCCTTAAAAAGTGGCTGGCCACAGGTGGCCTGGAGGCCGGCAGCCGGGAAGCGCTGCGATCGTTTTCCCATAGTCCCAAACTTGATTTACAATTTCCTGAGAATGGGCTTCTCCGCCCCTGTCACCAGATAAGACAGGCAAACTTCTCGGTCTGTCCTGAAACGGAGCAGAGTGGGGCTTTATGGTCCAGTCAGGTAAAAGGGTGGGACGATTTACAAGCAAACACTGAAAACAAACATTTAACCACCAGGTTGAGTTTCCAAATCCTCGAGGCCAAGCCCTTGCCTTTGTGCTGTGCTCTCTGGCTGACACTGGCGGGGAGCGCCCGACCTCAGAGCTGCCCGCCCGTCCCCACCGCCCAGGTGTCGTGCTGAGGCCGAACGACAAGGCGGGAGCTCGGGGACAAGGGGTGCGTGTGAAGTGTGTGTGTGGGGGCTGCACACCTGGCTCCATGTGCGGCCAAGACCAGAGGAGGAATGAGGCATTCAGAACGGAAGGTTGGGGTGCTCGGCTGTGACACGAAGACAATAATGAAGGCAGCCGCGTCCGGAGGCAGGGGATGGGGCTGGGGCTGGGGAGGGGGGCGGGCCGTGCGCATGCTAATCCCCAGCCTGTCCAGATGACTCAGTGTCAACAGGCAGCTGCTAAAAGGGAAACCGGATCGCGGAGCCCAGGGGCCCAATCTCCAACAGTCTCCGTAATCTCTCCTCTGAGCTTGGGGAGGGCTGAGAACTAATTTCCTTTGTGGTGATGGAACTAGCATCTCAAATTCAACCATCCTTTGGTTTCATTTACTTCATCTTCTTTTCCTAGTTAAGTCGGAATAAAACGCGCACGGTACGCATTTGTCCTTTAGACTGCCCATGTCACGCAACCCCACTCCTTCCTGTGGTCTCTCTGCCTCCCGCACAAGGGGCAGAAGCCAAGTCTGGAGGACAAAAGGCAAGTGCCCACACCACTCATTTCTAGACGGTGGGGTTTCGAAGGGATTTACTGCTTTTCCCTTTATACTTTCTCGTTTTGCTTGATTTCTGAAAATGAATACACGTACTTGTTTTTAAAAACTGTCAATCCTCTTAAAACGGGAGAATCACAGAGAGAAAACCACCCTCACTTTAGCAGCTCCCTGCAGCAGCCCTCACACGCCTGCACAGTGAGAACAACTGACCGTGTCACCCATCTGAAGACAAGGTCACAGAGGAAGTACCAGCCTTGGCCACGTGGCCGGAGACCGCGTACGGAGGGGCAGTGCTGGGGCGAGCTGGGTCAGCCACACGCACCTGTTGCTCGGTGATGAGGCGGCTCTCCTCTGGGGCCACCACCCCTCAGAATCCCAGACCACACCCAGGAAGCCACGGACGACCTCAGCAGTCAGCACCTGCGACCTGCCCCCACCTCCCCGGGGGCAGACCCCCTGCCTCCTCCCCATGCCACAGCTAACCAGGCACCAGTCCCAAGGGACGGCCCGAAACAGGCATCTCCGTGGCTGCCGTTAAGAAAAGACATTCCTGCTAAGCAGTGAGCTGGAAGGGAGCAGTGGCTGCAGGGGGACCTCCCACCTGGGGCTCAGGCAGGGCGGGGGAGGCCTGGGAAGGAGGCAGGCGGGACTCACCTCCATCTTGGGGACCAGCAGCAGCTGCTGCTTGATGCGCAGGAAGACGGAGTCGAAGGCCAGCTGGTGGGCCTGCTGGTTGAGCCGCATCAGGGCCGCCTGAGGCACGGCCAGCAGGCCGTGGCTGCCGGACCCCTTCTCCTGGGACGGGACACACAGGGTGGTTTGTGAGGCACAGGTCCGATCGAGGCTGTCGGCTCCTCACAGGTTTTGAATGTGTGAGAGGAGAACAGTGTGTGGGGGGGGCGTCCCTACAATGCTGGTTCCCAAACCAGGGCCCGGAGCATGTGCCATGTCGCAGGCACCCAGGTCCGGCCTGCAACTCCCGGACTGGGTCCAGCAGGGTGCCGGCCCAGGAGTCCACACATGCGATTCCCTTTCCCAGTGGCTCTGATGCACCTGAGCTAAGGGAAGCTCGTCAGCCGGCAGTTTAGGAAAATCCACCCGTGACTGGCCCTCATGGACAAAGGGGAACGAGATCAGAAGCGTCACGATAAGAGTGAGGGATGCAGCCCGGTCCCGGGCAGATCAGGCCATGGAGCCGGGCTGCGTGCCTGCGAGCACACCCATGCGAGTCCTAAGGAACCCCACGGAGCCTGAGAACGCGCAGAGCGGACGTGCACCTCGCTTTGCTGTTGTAAAGGAACCAATTACAACAAACACACACAACAGATTAGAGTGAAGATAAACAGGCCTGCTCTGCCCTGACCCAAGGCGCGGGGGCAGGGGCCGGCAGAACCGCTCCAACGAGGCTTGGTCAAGCTCGAATGCAGCCCGCTGGGGGGCCAGAGTGCAGGGGGGTGCGGCCTCCCCTGTGACCGCCCCACGGCCCAAGCCCGTGGGGACAATTCTGAATTGCACTTGGTGCTTATGGGGGTGGCGGTGGCCCCACCAGGAGGAGAGGGTGCAGGGTGGGAGGGGGGTCCTGGGGGCCACTCCACTTTGGGGAGCACATGGTTTAAGCCCCAGGTCAAGGGCAGCCCACGGTGGACACACTGAGAGTCTTAGCTGAAGGAACAGCCAGGAAGCACTTGTCCTGTCACACAGCCACGTGGAGGAGGCCGTGGGAGGGGCTCCTGCTTCTCACCACCCTCCCTCGCTCCTCCCCGGGGGGAGGGGCCGACTCTCCAACGGTAGGGCAGGGCCCCCCACTGCAGTAGAGCGGGGTCTGCCCCGGCACAGGCCAGGGGCTGCAGACAAGCCTGGCTGTGGCGGGGAGTCTCGCCCACGACGCGAGGCGGTGCCATAAACACGACGGAGGTGGCAGTAGGACACGCCATGGCCCGAGCCCGCACGGACGGGGGAAGGCGGGGACGGGAAGGGCTCCCACTCGCAAGAACGCGGGTCCGGCCCATACCTTGAGGGCGTACAGGATCTCCATGAGGCTGGCGAACTCGGCGGGGTTCCCGCGCTGCAGGTAGTTGTGCTCCTGCCAGGGGTTCCTGCCGGGGCCCTTCCTGTCCGTCAGGACGCTGTCCTGGAGCCCAGCCAGGCTCCGGGGGCTGTACGAGTCAGACAGGTACTTCCCAGCTGTGGACAGGATCCTGTGAGAATAGGGCTGAGCGTGACGCCCTGGGCACCGTTGCAGGACGGGCGGATCCCGGGTCCCGCTCCTGAGGAAGCGAAGACGTCCTCGTCCCTCGGGACCAAGCTGTGCCAGGCGCAGAGCGCGGGCGCTGTCGTTATCTATCCGGGCACCCCCAGCACACTGGAACACGCCGCTTCCTGGCACGACGCACGGCCTACGCCGGCAGCTGTCACCTCGCCATGACCCGGGATGCCACGCAGTGTGTGTGCAGACCCTCCCTGCTACGTGAGCATCGCTGTTTGAGGTGGTCAGAGCCACGCGAGCCACCAGCACCTCAGTCGCAGAGACATTGGGCCCTGGGGCAGGGACAGTGGCTCACTGAACGCCTTCCCCAAAAGCGCCCCGAGCACCTCAAGCTTCTAAGCGACCATCAGCCTCTGGTGCTCTGGGGAGCTGGGTCTGCCCCCAGCGAGAGTGACCTCCTGTGACGGGCACTGACACCTGCCCGGTCTGCCCCCGGGCCCTGTCCTCCGCCAGCACGTTCACGCGGCCACAGAGCTGAACGAACAGACGCGCCGGGACAGCCAGGCCGCAGGCCCTGTGTGTGGCCGATGCCGACCCCTCCACGACTGTGATTCCTTCCAAGAAACCCCGCTTCGCGCAGGGCAGCTGTGAGGCTGCACTCGCCTCTTTTTTCAAAAACAAATCATTGGATCTGTCAAGGAATGAACGCTCACACAGGCAAACCAGCCCTGGGGACAGGCCCTCCCTCAGGACCGGTGCAGACGCACGAGCAGACAGACACCTGTCTCAGCCAGTGAGGTCAAGGTGCACTTTCCTTTTTTCTTTTTTTGAATTTTTATGAGTTTGTTTGAGCCCACGCTGACGACGATGCCAGGAGGCACGATCTCAAAAGGCCTCGCGTCCTCCCTGTTCATTTCAGTGGGGTCTTTTATGTGCCAAACACGGCCGTCCCTGCTGCCGCCGAACTTCCACGTCGACACTGTCCCTGTCTGCAGCCTTCCCGCCTCCTCTGGTCCTTCCACGTGCCACTTGCTCTGTCCTCCCAGGGGCCAACAGAATGCTCTTTCCAAAACAACTCTGATTTTCTTTTTTCCCCCCCAAAGACCCCACAGTGCCCCCGGGGGAAAAGCAGCAGGCCTCAGCAGAATGCCCCAGGCCCTCCCTGCCAGGACGTGCCCTGGGCTCAGGCCGACTGCCCCCCACCCCCGCCCCCTGCCGGGCCACAGGGAAAAGCCCACCTCTTCTCCAGGCACCGTCCAGGGGCTTCTCTGCCACATCTTTCCTGACACACCCCCACCCCGGTCCGTGTCTTCTGCTCTCGTCGGCCGCCCCCCGGTCCGTGGCACTTATCACACCCGTCTCACTGCTTCGCCAGATGAAGACAAAGCACAGTGTCCTCCACTTCTGTGTTCCTGGCTCCAGGCATAGGACCTGGCACATGGCAGGGGGGCCTGGGTGGGTGAGCAGGAGGGAGAGCCGAGCGCCCAGGCCTCAGCAGTGTCCACGCCACTCACCCAACCTGCCCAGTGTCAGAGAAACCCCTCAGGTGACAGCCAATGTGGCTCCGCTTTATTCAGCCCACAAATCACAAAGTGATGTCCTGCAAGGACAGGATCACAGCAGGCGGACAGCCAACGCCATTCCCGTCACCGCAGTGATCAGGCGTGTTTCAAGCTGTGGTAAGACCGGCAGGAAGGCAAGCTTTACAGGCGACTGCCGCACACGTGGCTTCCCCGATGGGACACAGGTGGGGACTGTAACTCTTTTCCCTTGCAGGACGACACCACCTGTTCAGAGAGGCTCCCCAGTGACCCCCAGTGCATCCTCACTTCATGCCAGAGCTCAGCCAGACTTCCAGCCTCTCGGGCTCCTCCTCGGTGTCGTGGCCTGGTCAGCTTCCGACCACGCGCTTCCCTACCCTTCAGGATGGGCCAGTCGCCTTCACTCAACGATCAGGGCAAGTCTGCATGTTCCGACGAGGACAGACGTCTGGGACACACACACATGTGGGGAAACACACGTCTAAGGACGGCACGGGGCGACACACTCAGGACGACTCTGCCCGTGTCTGAGTTCCTATCACAGCCTCACAGCTCTATCCCGACATGGGGCTAGTTTTGCAAAAATGTTCTTTTCCTTAAAACGTTCCTCCCTGTGCCAAAGCCCAGGCCTCACTGTCTCTTCATCTGTAAAATGGGGTGTGTAGGGGGTGGAAGTGCTATCTCCCACCCCGGGCGCTGGGAGGGTCGGCGCGTTCCTTCACGGAAAGTCCTCAATGAACAGAACGAAAAGCTGTCACCGTTTCTACGGAGACAGATGTGCAGCTTCTATTGTTACTCTGTGGACTGTTTTCACTTGAGCAATGAGTGTGGCCAGGCTGTCAGTGCTACTGACTTTAAGAAAACGATGACAACAAGCTGCACCCCTTTCTCTCACACACACGGACGTTCCACATTCACTTTTGGGTCTTCTGAGAGCCAGGCTCCGTGCCCCACCCAGGCCCCCCCCGCCATTGGGCACTGGTGCACACGTGGGAGCACGGCTGTGGGACTCCATCACTCACATGACTATGCCCACTCCATCGGGTGCCAGGGGTGCCTCGATGTCCAGGCTCGCGGAAGCCATGCTCCTTCTGAGCGGGCCACGCGAGAGCGATGTACAGCAGCCTGGGCCACTGCTCATCCCCCCTGCCCCTGCCACAGCGACACCAGTGTGAAGACCCCCGGGGCCCTGAGGACAATCGTGGGCTCAGAAACCAGAGCACAGAGGGATGAGCAGAAACGGCAACGACGCAGAGCGTGGGCACCGTGGCCACCGCCCCTCAGGGCTCTGCTTCCACATCACACTTGTCCCCAGACCCCTGGAGAGGAGGGACAGCCACTGTGCCGGGGAAAGATGGAAGGAAGGAGAATGGGGGGGGGGCAGGATGTTCTGAGGGGAGGCCACCTGAATGGGGTGCTGGGGCAGTGGCATGGAGGGGGCGGAGGGCCTCCTCCTCACGGACCACGGCCTCCTCCTGACGGGGCCCAGAGGCCGGCTGGCGGGCGCCATCGCCGCCACTGCAAACACCGTCTCTACGGGGAAGTTCACCCTGGGTCCCAGTAACTGACTGGCAAACAGGCCGTGGAACCCAACCCGTTGGCAGTTTGGAGACGACATGTACTGTTTCCTCATTTAGACCAAAACGCCCGCAATTCAATAAAAGTGACGCGGCCACGGCCAAGGCGGTCGGAGCCTTGCCCTTTCCAGGTGCTCCATAAATGCTTGATGATGGCAGTAATGCACCTGGCATCTGGGTACAGACAGTTCTCGAACCCTGAGGCTGCGGGTTTGACCATATGCTGTCACTGCTGTGCTGTGTCACGTCCTCCCCCCGCCAAGACGCCCGGGCCGGGCCGGCTCCCTCCTACCTGTTGGCCAGCTGCTGCTCGAAGTCCCCGCACTGCCGCAAGAGCTCTCCACAGGTGGCTATTATCCTAAACAAAACAGAAAGCACTTCAAGTTCAAGTATCTGGAATGCCAACGTTTACAGCACAAACACTGTCTCATTCATAAAAATTCTAACTATTCACTCCTCAGGTGGCGTGCCAGGTTCTGTGACAGCGCTTAACCGTTTGATGAACTGCCTCGTTAATTAGAAGTTAATATAAAAGGTGAACGCCGGTCCCTTCTAACATCCTCACGTCACAGGCCTCCTGGCCGTGCGTCATGGCTCTTCACGTTACAATCTGAGAGATGATTTTACATTTTCAAACGACTCAGGTGCTTTCGGCCTCATCCTTGGGAAAATGGGCTGGAAGCATTCGGTGTCCAAAATTCAAAAGCCTAAATTCATTATTTGATGTCTGTCAGAGGCCCGCCGTTTGCCAGGCATAGAAAACCGTCTTGATGCTAGAAAATTCTCTCTCTGATCACATGAAAGGCTGGGGGAGATTAGACCGCTTGTTTCTCAGGGACAAACCTGACTGGTCTCCTGATCGGCATTCAACGATGCTTTGATTTTTAAGTCGTTTTATGCTGGGCCTCAAACTCCAGCATCTGGGTCCTTCAACACCAAACCATAATGTCAGGACAAATCCCAGGATTAAAAACATCTTAAGTCTGGTTAACTTTTAACTCCCCCGAGACGGGCCTGTCATCACCAGGGTATCTAGCATTCCATCGAGAAAGGTTTACGAGAAAGTGAGCTGTCCCACTGGCCTTGCGTACAATGGACAACCTGTGCAGCATTTTCTCCTACCCCGAGCCATCACGGATGGCAGGGGACACAGGCGGCCCCTGGAGCATCAAATTTCATCAAGAAACTTCAAGTCTCGATCGAAGCCCATGAGCGGATGATCCGGTTGGTCCCGGGCGGCCTGACGCACCGTGGTTAAAGATGGCCCGAGGAGGGCCCCGTCCGCTCAGTGGGCCACGGCACTGAGACCACCATGTGTCGCAGGGACCCTGCACACCACCCAGCTAGGGGTCGGGGGGAAAGTAAGCAGGAGCCGAGCAGTGTCTCTTTCAGAATGTATATCCATGAAGGATTTTAAAGGAAAGATGTTTCCAGATTTCTTTTCACTTCAGCCTAATAGGACGGCCATGAGGCTACCTGGAGGTGGGGACCCACGGCACAACAGGGACACACGCCAGGTCTATCAGAGACGCCACTACCGAGCCCATGGGGTCATAGCTGTGCACGATGAGGGCCAGTGCACCCAGAGCTTCCAATTCTTCAGCAACATCACAACGCCCCGTTCTGTGAAATCTGGTTCCTAACTGTGGGCACCTAACCCAAACTGTTTCCAATGCTGCGAGCCAACAAAACGGGCCACGGAGGGTCTGGCCACAGGCTGGCCATTGGCTCTCTGGCTGGACAGAGCACAGGCCAAGCATCTCAGGTCACTGGGGCCATGGGGACTGGCCCACGGGTCACACAGGCACGATGGAACCGGGCAGCCAGCGACACCCTGGGAGGGCCCCCTCGATGCCTTGCAGGGAGCTGGTCCCCAGCCCCTTCCCAGCCACACGGCACCGCCTTGCCGCCGGGCACGGAGACGAGGTGCAGCCCACTGTGCGCCTTCTACAGTGTGACCTCTATGCCATCTTACATCTGTAAAAACTAGGGGCTACGGGGAAAAATTCTCAAGCCAAACACAAAACGTCTAAGTCACCCAAGAAGCTGAGGAGTGCATAAAGAATTTGCGAAAGTATTCCAAGAGCAAGAGGAGTCTCTCTGGTGTTTGCTTCATTGGTTTTTGTTCATGGGCTTGTCTAGGCTATTTGTTTTCTTAAAAAACAAGGCAGAGAAAGAAAAAGTAGAAAGCAGCCGGGCGTGGGGGCTGCCCCACCGGGCCCTGACCTGATGGAGCTCTGGAAGGCCGTCCAGTCCTCCTGGAACAGGGCGTCGGGGGCGGCGCCGTCCAGCCTGCACTTCCTCCGCACCGAGAGCAGCGCGCTGCTGAAGTCAGACACGTACCTGTGGGGAAAGAAGGCCGCGGGGCGTGGGCACCGTCCCCAGACCTGAGGACCACAGCCAATGCAGTTCCAACCGTGCTCACGACGCTGGAGCACCTTTGGAGGCCCCTGCAAGGGGCGACACTGCCTCACACCTGCCCACAGGAAGGCTTTCTCCGTGCAGCGAGGAGCAGGAAACGGCCACCAGGACCACGACTCTGGCCCCCAGCCAGCTGAGGGGTGATGCTGGCATAGCACTCCCTCGTCCTGACAGATGTGATTCTGGGGACACAGGGCCAAGAAACAGCGTGGTCCCATGTAACACCCGACTGTCACCCGGGGTGCGACAGGGCAGGTCCCTGACACCCTGAGCACTGCTGCAGCATCCTGCCCCCTGATTTTAAAGAGCCGGGCCCCATGCACAGGAGCATGAAACGACTCCAAGGGGGACACCCGGCCCTCAGAGCCCGCACCATCTGCTCCGCTGCCCACCACACACTCGTCACAGCACTGAGCACCGGCCACTGAGATGCCTTCGCTGACGCACGCGGCCCTGGTCGGTGCTGGGAAGAACGGGGACTGTCCCTCTGCGCACACGCAGCCCTGGAAATCAGCACAGGGTTGGGTGGCGTGGAGACAGCACGTCCTGAATGAACACGGGGCTGCTGTCTCCGGAGATACCGACGCCTTCGAGCCTCAGTTTCGTCATCTTTAAAGTGGACTCGCTGGCCCCACACGGACCCCTAGGACGGCTCTGGGCCTGCCTGGCCGTTCACCACCTCATTCACCATGACCCTGTCACCTCCATGTAATGGTGTCAGGCCTCCAGCTGTCCCTAACCTGGCTCTCCATTAAGCCACCAAACCTGTTATCACAGAGTCTCCTAACGAAAACAAACACAGAGACATAGAGAATTCTTATTCTGAACAACATGAAGTTAAAGAGCTAAAAATAAAGTGGCAGTTAACAAGGTCATAAAGCGTTTTAAAGAAATCTTATGATACCTCAATTTCCTCGCGCTGTGGTAGTTCCGAAACGCACCGGCAGAGAAAGCACCACTGAACGTCGTCACTGCCTTAAATTACTCGGATGTGACAAAATTCACAACAGAGCGTTTTGTTGAAAGCTTAAAAAAGGCTTAACAAAGTCCCTTGCACTGACGCATGGGGTCGTGACGGTGAAACAAAAAGGGGACGTTCACAGAGGTCCCCTGAACAGTGTGAAAGGGGAGCTGGTGTGGGTGCTGCTGCTCCTAAGGACACAGCGACTGGAACATGGCAGCCAGCGCAGGACCTTGGGAGGGTGCGGCCGGGAGGACAGTGCTGTGGCGGGGCTCCCTGGGAGTCCGTGACGTGTGCACTAACCCACCCAAGGTCCCAACTCTGAGCCCGGAGGCCCCAGCTCCACAGCCCCGAGCTCTCTAACGCCTGGTCGGATGCCACTCCCTAGGCTGTTGGCTCAGGCCAGTGTCCTCCTGCTCGACCCACTCTCCCCCTGCTGAAGGATGTCCCATCTGACCCCGCACAAGCAGGCTTCACCCCGGTTTCCCTCATTTTATGCTCGAGTCGTCGTGGTGGCTTCAAAATCTCCCCTCCTCAGGCAGGTGACCAGGCTTCACGATTCCTTTTAGAAACAAAGCGCTCACAGCCACCACCAGCGGCGCTGAAGGCGAAGTGCAGCAGACAAGAGCTGTGAGAAGCAGGCTTGAGAGGCCCGGCCTGGCCTTTCTTGACAGAAACAGGCAGACAGACAGACAGACAACAACCACCACAAAAGAAAGGCTGTCCCCGCCCTCCACGACGAATGGCAGAGGCCAGACGGCAAGGTGCTCACAGCGAGTGACCCCCCGGGGTGAGCGCAGGCAGGAGGGCTTCACTCGTTCACACCTTCCCAAATTTTTAAAAATTATTTCTAAAAGCCTGGTTTTTATTTTATAAATAAAATTTCTCTATCTCAAAAAAATTCTTCCCAGCCCCAAAACCCTGGTTGACAGCAGAGAAAGGGGTCAAATGCTACACGACTCAACACGTCGCCGACGCTCTCTCTACAGGGGCACCCTGGCCCCATCTCACGCCATCTGTGAGCACGACACACGTCCCCAACGGGACGCAGAGCCTGCAGTGCCCGTGCCGGGTGCCACCCTCGGAAGCTGCTGCCTGCCCCTGGCTGTGACCGGCGCCGGGTCCAAGGGCCCTCGTTGCCCACAGGACAACAGCACTCCACACCTGCGCAGCAAACAACGTTCAGCCCAATAAAAGGGACTTCTGGGGACTCGAGGTGACGTCACTCTGGAACAGGCTGTCCGGGACGGTCATTTACTTGTCCCTGACAGACTCCGGCTCATAAGCTGCCACTGGCCCCCAAGCCTCCATCCCCTGGGCCAGAGATGCAGCCTTATGCTTTCTTTTGTTAACTAAATTTTAGTCTCCCCCTTTCTCGAAAAGCTTTATTGCGCTGTAACTCACACAGCACACACTCCACCCACTTAATGAGCACAATTCAGCGGTTTTTTAGGGCAGTCACAGAGCTGCGCAGCCATCCTCACGTCTGACTTTAGAACGTTTTCATCATCCCCAAAGGAAACCCCATGAGCTTCAGCAGTCACCCCCGTCTCTCCCAAAAGCTTCCGTCTCCCCAACCCTCGGCAACCGCCAAGCCCCTTCCGTCTCTGTGGGTTTGCCTGTGTGGACCAGTTCGTACAGATGGAACCGTGTCATATGTGGTCACTTATGACTGGCTTCTTCCACTTACATGGATGTTTACATGTTTTTAATTTCTATTTCCGATTCTACAAAAAATGTGTGAATTTATGCACCTTCTTAAAAAAATCAGAAACAGATGCCACCTCCCCACCCCTCCCCATCTCCCCAGAGTCTGCCGCCTACCCTCCCCCATTGGGGCTCAGCAAACTTTCCCCGTTACGGTCCAGATATTTAGGCTTTGCGAGTGACAGGTCTCCATCTGAACCATTCGCCTCTACCTTCGCAGTGCAGAGGAGTCACAGGTGACAGGGAAGTGAACGAGCCTGGGTGTGTTCCAATAAAACTTCATTTGCAAAAACAGGTGGCAGGCCAGATTTGGTTCGTGAGCTAGTCTGCCAAGCCCTCTTTTATAGGAACATAAACCTTTTAAACTGTAAAGCATTTTAGCTATAAAAGTATTTTGAACTGTGAGGACAGGGGCTGGCGCTCGTGGTTGTGCACAGGAAGGCGTGCAGGGACACGACCACGCCTGCCACCCGTGTGTCGGCTGCGCCCGCTCCGTGCTCCCAGGGCGCGCGTCAGAAGCGTCAGCCGACCAGACGCTGACCATCAGCCCTTGCAGAACAGCTTCCTGCACCCCGCTCCGGAAAACACAGCCCGCGTGCACTTCACGTGTTCCTTCCACATGCTCAGTGGGACTGAACGTCACCTTGTTTTCATTCACCCAGGAGTGAGTCGTGACATCCACCCATGCGGGTGGCATTTGTTAGCTGCCGCAGAGCCCGCTGTGGGCATGTGCGGTTCCCACACAGCCTGGAGAAGTGATGGGTGGCCAGGCTGCTTGAGGGCCACACACGGCACCCCACGGGACCCCCTCAGAGAATCCCCAGGGTGCTCAGTGGCCAGGGCTTCCCCCGGGCTCACGACAGACGTCCAGACACATGCACTCTTGCTGGGACAGACACTGCCCTCCCGTGTGGCCCACCCTGCCCCCTCTCCCCCCGCCTTACTTGGCAAAGAGGGATTTAAGGGCCATCAGCAGGCCGCAGGTCCCCAGGCCGTTGGTGAATCGGACGCATCTGTCCACAGCTGCCGACGCCAGTCCAAAGAGCTTGCTCGCCGAGTGGCCGAGCTCCTGCACGCAGTCGATGACCTCCCCGTGCTCCTGGCCGGCCAGCGTGGACAAAGGAAAGACGCCTCAGGCTGGAGCGCACAGAACCCCGAGGCTCCCCTGCACACCCTGGCCCATCTGCGCCTGGCTCCCTCACAGGGATGGCAGGAATGAAGTCCCCACGAGGGACAGCGCTTCCCGGACCTGGGCCACAGGAGCCGTCTCTGGCCGGTGAGATGACGGAACTTAACCTGTGGCAGGAGAGCACAACTGAGCCCCGGCATCCACCCCTGTGGCTTCAGCTTCTCCTGCTTCTGTGACTAACAAGGCCTGTCTCCCCGAGCCTCAGGCTGGAACTCAAATCCCCATATCAGATGTTCCAAAAGGACACAGTGAACAAAATGCTCCCTGCAGGGGCAAGCATACCGCCAAAGTAGAACAGACCTTCTAGGCAGCACGTGGCACTGTGACTACTGTAGAACCGGTCAACTGACCTCTGCCAGACACCTTAACATCTGCATTGAACACGACCTCTTGTCACCCCGGCCCACACGGTGCACGTGGCCATGTGGCACTGTCCATGAGTGTTCCGCAGCCGTCCACATCGGCTTACCCTCCTCAAACACAACACTGCCACGTAAGAAAGTCTCAGATCGGGGAGGTGATCACCTTATCCTGAGACTTTCGTCTCTAGACCCAGAGCAGAGGCTTTAAGCAGAAGCTGGAGTGGCCTGTGCTCATCCTCCATGTGGCTGGGAAGAGCCCACGAGGCCCTAGAACCGGTTCTGCCCCCGCAATGCCACCTCCCACTGAGTGCACCCCACCCCCAGGACGCCCCGGGAGCGGTGGGACGCGGCATACCAGGGGTACCGCGCTCATCTGGATGAGGAGGCTGCTCGCTTCCAGGTCGCCGTACTTGAGTTGGAACGGTGCATATGGGCCGTACACGGTGTCCACCAGCTCCGCGACTCTCACCAGGCTGGGCTCGTCTTTAGGATCAGAGGAGAGAGGCAGTGATGAGCGAAGGGCCGAGATCAAGTGCAGGACCGGGCCGGCGCTGGGACCGCGTCCTTGTAAGGGACAGTGTTCTGCCAACCTGCTCCCCTGAAGAGGGAAGCTGGGACAGGAGCTGCGGTCCCCGCCCCGGTAAGTGTAGACTTGCCGTACCAGGGTCTAAAGCACACTAAGGACACCAGGCCCATCATGGTCAAGGACGCTCATGTGACATCCCTTGGTGGTCAAGTTCAAGAGCCGCCATGGAGCAAAGACTCCACAGAATGCTTGGCGCCTCGAGCCCTCCCAGGACTCGGCAGAAGCAGGGTGCTGTCCCGGGCACCCTCCAAACCCTACGTGCGGCTACAGAAACCGCAAGCACGCTGGCATCAGAGACCTCAGTGCGAGTGCCTGTGACGCAGCACACAACTTCTCAGGTGACAGACCACCTGGCACAAGTAGCCGAAATGCACGCTGCCGTCACCAACCGTGAGGTCTGCTCCCCTCACTCCCGCGCCTGTGCCTGTTGCTCTCCCTTCTGGACTCTGCTGAGAATGCACAGGGTCTTCCCACTCACTGTGCTGTGACCCGCTGTTGCCACTTCCCATTCTGATGCTCACGACATTCCTGATCTGGTCAGTGGCCGCCCCTCAGGCTGCCACCTGTCTTTCTGACACATCCCTAGTAGTCTTTGAGTGCTTTCTGGCTTTTTGACACAAACTGTCCCAAAAATGTATGAAAGAGTTATGGTAACCCATAGTTTAAATGGTCATCAAACATTTAATGATGTAAGAAAATTCTCCTTACATTATTTTGAGCAAAAAAAAAAGATTGTATGCAACCAATATTTAAATATGTGCATAAATGTGTACGTGCACATAAAGTATATGTATTTATGAAAAACTTATATTTAATTACTCCGAGTGATAAGGCTTTGGATCATTTTTACTCTTTTTCATTTTTGTCTGTGTTTCCAAGGTTTTTTTAAATTTAAAAAATACTTTTTTGAACAACTCAGGAGGACTCCTGAAAGACCCTCGTGGCCACGGCCAAGTGACACAGCACTGCCCCCGGTCACCCGCGGAGGAAGGAAGCCTGTTGTAGTCGGCCCCAGCAGGACACGCAGCCGCAAACCCTCTGGCCACCTGGTGCCCTGGAGGCTGCCCACCGCCACCAAGCCTCTCCCACAACCACGGCCCAAGCAGTGAGTGTGCCAGAAACACCCATGAATCACCGGGCACCCGAACAACACACACGGTCCCTGGAATGTCCGAGGTAATTACGTGCAAGTGCAATTAAAGAGAATAACTAACTACGAAATTAGCCGAGGTGGTGACACAGCAGCCACACGGCCGGATGGGGCCTTCTGGAGGTGACTTCCTGATCTGACAGAGGCATGTGTCACGAGGTCGGTGTTCCCAAAGGTTTACGATGCTTTCAACATAGACAGAAGACAGCCGGGGGACGCAGCAGCACCCGCACTGTCTACCCGAATGCACCAGGGTGGGTTCTGCTCTCCAATGACAGTGGGGGTCCACCGCCAGCCGTCACTCAGCAGCCCTGCCCTCAGTGCCGCTACCTCCCCTCAGCCCCTCGGCCCGTCCACTCCGCGAGTGCACTCCGTGGGCTGAGCTGAGGTCTCACGATGCCAGGCCAGGCAGAGGGACCCGCCCCCCAGTGACCTCTGCACCTGGCCACGTCGAGGTCCAGGTCTGTCACCTCCCCGGGGTGTGTAAAGCGCCGGGCAGCACGGCTGCTAGGGGTGGGTAGTAAGCAATCAGTGTCTAGGACAGTGACACGCTCGGGTCCAAGGCTTCGTACCGCTGGGGAGTGGAACCGACCACCCGTCTCTGAGGTCGGCCACCCGCCAGGGCAAGCCCCCGGGCCCGGAAGCGGCAGTCAGCAGAGCCAGGAGAGGTGCTCACGTGCGTGGGACAGCAGCGCTGTCTCCAGGCCCTTGGCGAAGTGCACGGTGGTGGCGTGGAGGTCCAGCAGCTTGGCAAGCTCCTGCTCTGGCCCTGCCTGCTCCAGGCTGGCGCCCAGGCAGGCGGGCAGAGACGGCGACAGGTCACCCAGCGTCTGGATGAGCAGCACCGTCGCCACCTCGTGGGGGTTCCTGAAGACCTACGGCGGGAGGGAGGGCTGCGGTCAGCGCTCACGGCAGGATGGGCACATGGCGCCTGGGTCCCCGGGTGAGAGCGCCACAGCCCCTTCCCCTCCCCGCGCCACGTGACCGTGCGTGCCCAGGGACTCGTGCGTGCCCAGGGCAGCTGGCCACTTGGTGTCTACTGCTGGCCCCGAGCACCCAACTACTTTCAGACCTGTGCAATGTGGTACCGAGATGGTCACCAAACTCTGGCTGGAGAGAGGCGGTGACGGTGACAAAACGGGGCTTGGGACAGGGCGGGAAGTGGGGAACGAGACTTCAGCAGAGCGGCTCAGGCGTCATGGCCTTCACACAGACGGGATGCCAGCCTAGGGCCACCCTGCTCCCCACGAGGCCCTCAGTAAGGATGGGGTCCCCTTCTACTCTAAGGGCCACCGAGAGGAGGGTGGTGTGTCCCAAGCCTTTTAGGTCACAGGCCCACTGACTCACTGAGGCCGTTTTCCCTACCACCGACTGCGGGTGTCTGCACAGCTTCACCGTGTGAGTTTAGCAGGGCCCCACACACCCCACTGTCCTTACACCCTTTAACACAGGGAACTCAAACATGCACACCCATGAAACAAGGCAGAGGACTACTCTTATGCAGCTCTGAGCCCAAAACAGGTGTAAGCTTAAAAACTATAAAATGAGTAAATTCAAAACTTTATTAGAAAATACCTTGAGATGAATAAAAACGAACACACTAAATAGCAAATTAGGGGGTGCAGCAAAGGCAGTGCTATGAGGGAAATCTATAGCTGTAGACGCAGACGCACACGTTAAAAAAATCTCAAATCCATAACCTAACTATCCATGGTAAGAATATTAGAAAAAGACAAAGAAATTAAACTCAATGGCAGAAAACAAAAATAATAAAGATTAGAGCAGTAGCAAATGAAATAGAAAAATCAATTTTAAAAAATCGACAAAACTAAAAGCTGGCTCTTTGAAAAGATCAACAAAACTGACTAAACTTTAGACTAAGAATAAAACAGAAGAGACTCAATTACCACAGTGAAATATGAAAACGGGACATTATTACCAACTTTATAGAAATAAAGCATTAGGAGAAAGTATGATGAACAACTGTAGGCCAACAAATTAAATAACTTAGATGAAAGAGGCAAATTACTAGAAAAACAATTTATCAGCACTGACTTAAAAAGGAACAGAAAATCTGAAGAGATTTTCTGTAACCAGTAAGGAGACTGAATCAGTAATCAAAACCCTTCCAACAAAGAAAAACTCAGAACAGGTGGCTTCACTGGTGAATTTCTACTAAACATTTAAAGAAGAATTAACACAAATTCTTCTCAGACTCTACCAAACATCTGAAGGGGAAGGGGCATGCTACGGTCTGAATTGTGACCTTTCCTGAAGCTCACCCCCCACCCCAACACCTGAGAAGGTGACTGTACTTGGAGACAGGGCCTCTGAACAGACAACGAAGGTAAAAGGAGGTCATCTGGGTGGGCCCTGACCCAATCCGGCCGGTGTCCTTGTAAGAAGAAATTAGGACATAGACACACACAGGGGGTGACCACGTGAGGACGTGGGGTGATGACAGCCATCCACAAGCCAAGGAGAGAGGCCTCAGCGGAAACCAGCCCTCCAGACACCTTGATCCTGGTCTTCCAGCCTCCGGACCCAAGAAAACGAATCTGTTGTTTGAACCACTCAGTCTACGCAGCTAACATCATACTCACTGGTGAAAGACTGAAGGCTTTTCCTCTAAGATCGGGAACAAGACCAGGATGCTACCTTTGGCACTTCTATACAACACGTTGCTCTAGGCAGAGCAATTGGGCAAGAAAAATAAATAAAATGCAACCAAATGGGAAAGGAAGAAGTAAAGTTATCTTGGCTCACCAATGACACGATCTTATATGTAGAAAACCCTACAGAATTCATAAAAACGCCGTTAAAGAGTTAAACAAGTTCAGCAAAGTTGCAGGATATAAAAGAGACAAACCAAAATCAGCTTTCTGTATGCTAACAATGAACAATCTGAAAAGGAAATTAAGAAAACAATGCCATTTACAACAGCATCAAAAATAATAAAATACTTATGAATAAATACTACCAAGGAGCTGGAAGACTTGTACACTCAATGCAAAACACTGCTGAGAGAAATTTTAAAAGACAAATAAAATGGAAATCATTCCGTGCTCATGAACTGGAAGGCTTACTATTGTCAGGATGGTAATGCTACCCAAAGTGACCTACAGATTCCAGGCAATGCCGTCAAAATCCCAATGACGTTTTCTGGAAAAAGAGAAAAAACCATCCTGAAATTCATAGGGAATTTCAGGGGATGCCAAATAGCCAAAACAACCCTGAAAAAGAAGAACATCATTGGCAATCTCACACTGCCCATTTCAAAACTTACTACGAAGCTCTAATAATCAAAACTGTGTGGCACCAGCTGAAGGACAGACATATAGACCTAAGGATTGGAATGGCGAGCCCATAAATCAACCTTCACATTCATGGCCAAATTATGTTCAATAAGGTGCCAAGACCATACAACGGAGAAAGAATAACATTATCAACAAACGGTGCTCAGAAAACTGGATAACCACGTGCAAAGAAAGAAGCTGGACCCTTACTATCTACCACATAAAAATTAACTCAGAATTCACCAGACGTAAACACTGAGAGCTAAACCATAAAAGAAAACATAGTGGAAAATTCTCATGACCTTTGATTTAACAATAGTTTATAACGCTGAAAGCACAGACCACAAAAGAAAAAATAAACTGGACAATATGAAAATTTAAATATTTTGTGCATATCAGGAGAGTAAAACAACAACACACAGAATGAAGAAGATATTTGCAAATCATATATCTGATAAGTGATTACTACCCAGAATATATAAAAAGTCCTACAACTCAACACCAAAAACAAACAACCCTGCTCAAGAAGAAAAGACTTGAACAGACATTTCTCCAAAGAAGATAATACAAATGGCCAATAAGCACATGAGTAGACTATAACATCTTTAGTCACCAGTCACCAGTCAAAACTACGAGATACCACTTCACACCCACTAGGATGGCTACTGTCCAGAAAAATGAAAAATGACATGTAGTGAGAGCATGTGGAGAAACTGAGGCTCTCACGCACTGCTGGTGCGGACGTAACATGTGCCGCTGCTGTGGGGAAGGCCAGTGGCCCCTCAAAACGCTAAATAATCACAGCACGGCCCAGCAATTCCATCCCTGGACACACAACTGCACCTGAGAACAGGGATGCAGGTATCTGCGCACCAACGTTCCCAGCAGCGCTGTCGTAGACAGCGGGAAGACACAGCAACCCATCTATTGGCCGATGGATGGTGCCAGACAGCGGTATGTGCATGAGCAGAATACTATGCAAGCATGAAGAAGGAAATTCCAGTGCATGTTACAAGGTGGATGATGCCTGAAAACCTATTAAATGAGGTAAACCAGACAGAAGGGCAAACATTGTCTGATTCCACGCATGTGGGGCATCTAGAAGAGCTGAAAAGTCATCGGGACAGGAGGGGACAGAAGGTACCAGGGGATGGGGAGCGGGAAACAGAAAGTTACTGCTTAATGGGTTTGGAACCGGATGGTGGCAAGTTAATCAACACTGAGCATCCTTAATGCCACTTTAACTAAGCACCAAAACATGGTTAAATGGTAGATTTCATCTCCTGTATATTTTACCCCAACAAAAACATTTTAAAACTATAAAACAACACAATTCAAAATAACAGAACAAATAAAGATGATGCTGTCCTGAAACTAAACTGCCTTTGTCATCACTCACTTGACCTTGAGCTTAGCATGCCTAGACAACCTGGTGGTGTGCGCGGGAATTCCCACTGCTTGCTTTTGCCCCTATTCAAATAGGGGCACCGACGTGACGAGCGACACAAGTGCACCCACTGAGGTCACATGGAAGCAACGGGTTACAAGGTGGTCATGTACACGAGCCAAAATACACTTCTGTTTTTTCTGAGATTATCATCAAAACGGAAACCAAAGTTTTAAATTCTCAGGGAATTCGCGATGCCTCAGCGAGCACCTGTTCAGTTCGATGAACCTCTCCTCCAGCGTCGGGCAGAAAGAAACCCGGCAAAGAACCGAACGAACTCAGTCTGCACTTCCTGAGCGACTGTCTCCCCACGACCTGCTGCCACTGCCACGAAGGTGAGCCACGCGCAGGTGGCATCTACAAGTGTCCCAAGGGCGATGAACACACCACAGAACCATTCCCTTCAACTCTGCTGCCTCCGACAGCGGCACCTCCGTTCAACCCACATAAAACCCCTTCAGACTTCCCTCTCCAGCACCAGCTCCTGACAGTGGTTTGTTCTGGAACCGAGGCCTTTCACCGCGTCACTGTCACCGTCCCAGACCAGACGAGGCTGGATGCCCTACCTCTCGTCTTCCCTCCTTAGTTCACCCTACAAGCCACTACCACATTGGTGATTTTTAAATTTTTACTTACATTTTAAATGTTTAAACATTGCAAGATTCGCAGGTTCTTAACATTTTGCCACATATGCTTTATTTGTCACAGACATCATGACGTCGCTTAGGCATTTATCTCTCAAAAATGAGGACATCCTCTTACAACAGGCCAATGAATCACACTTCGCCTTGGCGTAATACCTACTACAGGTCACACAATGGAGATGTCCCCATTGTCTTTTTAATGTCCTTGACGGCTTCTGTCATCCTGCAGAATCCAATCAAGGATATGCAACTGCACTGAGCTGTCACATCTCCTTGGTCTCCTTTCATTTAAAAACAACTCCCCAATGTCTTGCCTGTCATGACAGTGGCATTTTTGAAGGACCCAGGACAGCTGTTTCTCAACAGTCCTTAGTTTGGATGTTTCTGCATGTGTCCCATGACAGCAACAGGGCTAAGCCTTCCTGGTGGGGAAACTACACAGTGATGTTCTGACACCAGAGTCACTCCTCAGTCAACCAGGTCGCCTGGCCTCCCGCCCTAGACCCTGCCTTCTAGAGAACACCAGACTCCGGCGTTCTGAACCCAAAGTTGTCCACGGTGCCCCCTAGCCCCGCACTGCTGCAGTGGGACACGGCCTGCTCCCCAGACAGCTCTTCCCTCGTGACCCCAAATGTGGCACAGAAGGGGTCACAGAGGCCTTCTGAGACCACCCAGCTCGGCCGATGTCCTTGAACGGCAGACGGAGCACTACTCTAAGAAAGGACAAGGCGGAGCTGCTCTGTCTAGAGAGAAGCCATGCGTCCTCTCTGGGTGCTTGAGAAAGGGCTAAGGGGACAGTGCCAGCCTGATTCCCACCACCTGCCCACCGGCCAGGCCAGGTGGGTCAGATGAAACGCTCGGCTCCGGAGAGTTCTAACTAATGGGCCAGGTGAACTTAACATTACATCCCAGACCTTCCCCGAACGCTTTACTGTTTCCACTAAACACACTGGCTCCCTCGTGGTCAGGTGTCCCCTCTCCTTTAAAACGACCGGGGACAGGGGAGTCTCTGGCCACTGGCCAAAGAACAATCAAAGAGTTCACAGACTGCAAAATCAGAGCTACTGAAGTAATCCAACTAGCCCCCAGGAAAACAACCTGACACTAGACATAAGAAATAGTTCGAGGCGGACCACAGCCCAAACTGCAAAAGCTGAGGCTTCTAGAAGAAGACACGGAAGAGCATCTTGGCAATCTGGGGGTAGGTGATGGTTCCGGGACACAGAAAGCAATAACCATAAAATAAAAACTAATAAGTTCAGCTTTGTCAAAATCAGCACCTCTGGGGGGGATATGCATGAAGCCTGGCCAGACTCGCACCCGCAGACGTGAAGCACCCCTACGACCACTAACGGTGGCCCAAAAAGCTAAACGAACACTTCCCAAAAGGAGAGGGATAAGCACCTGAGGAGGTGCTGCATCCGCGGTCATCGTTAGTCATGAAGCACGATGAGACACCACGACGAGCCCACCAGAATTGCTAAAGTTAACAAGACTGACAACTCCTGGCACTGGCAAGGATGTGGGGCAACGGGAGCTCTCACGGGCGTGGGCTGTGGGAGCACAGAAAGTATGACCACTTGGGTTTCCATCAACTTGAACATACACGTACCCTGTGAGCCAGCAGTGCCACTCCTCGGTGTACACCCAAGAGACAGGAACACGTGTGTCCACAAGACCTCAAGGACAACGATCAGAGAAGCTTCAGTCACACTGGAGGCCGCCCACATGTCCACCAGTAAGGGAAGGAATAACAAACCGGGGCACCTTTGTGTCGTGTAACGGGACTCGGTAATAAAAAGGGACAAACTACTAATGCATACAACATAAATAAGCCTAAAAAATGCGCACGGAACGGAAACACACACTGCGATGTTCCACTGACAACAAATTCTGAAATGGGCTAGATGACTACTGTAGACACGAATCAAAAGGGTGGCTGCCTGCAGGGGTGCTGGCACGAGGCCCACCCTGGAAGCAGCACGGTGGAATTTTCTACGGTGACGGCACTGTTCTCTATCTTCATAGGGGATTTGGTCATGCATCTGTCAAAGCTAATCAAAAGGCATACATGAGATGAATGCACTTCTCAATTATTACCAAAAAAAAAAAAAAAAAAAACCCCAAACGTGTAAACACATGTTGCACCACACCGAAGTGCAGGAGATGACAGCGCCTGCTCACATCTTAGAGAGTGTGACTGGCATACACTTACGTCTTGGGACGAGGCCTGAGCAGAAGGCTGGAAAGTCTGAATTCTTTTTCCAGTTGGTGAAAAACGTGTGTGCATCTAGACACAGGCTGTGTTTATCCTCACGGTGACAGCAGTGGGAGAGGCAAGGCCACATGAGTGAGTACGGACAGACGGGGCCACTGAAAACTAAGGCTACACAGAAACTGTGACACTTTTACAGGACGCCGGTTTTCATTTTTTCTTTCTCTCTTTTTTATTTTTAAGTCTGGATGAGGTTGGTTCCAGAAAAAACTACCTTGCATAACATCACCTGTATGAAGAATTCGCTCCAACTACAGTCAAGTTCATTCCAGCAAATGAACGACAAACATTTGAAGAGTGAGTCATGACTAATTAAAAAATATATATTCTAAGCCACGCCATAAACAAGCCCAGTCAGCCATCACTCAAAGTAGTCCTCTCCCTTCGGAAAGAGGACACAGCGCACCTCCTGGCACCAAGTCCCAGGGACAACAGTCAATGCTCCTCGTGGAAGTGACAAGTCCCCCAGTCTCATGTCCGCCCCAAGTCAGAGGCGCCTCTAACATCACTCTCCCATGGAGGCAGGGTCCCATCCAGGGAAACCAACGTTACAGCAGGTACATTTCACCCAAAGTTAAGATAAGAAGGGCCTGCTCACTCACTCCCACACCACCTGACTGAGGGCCACTGCCTCCCTAGATGGAAGATAAGGCCATGGAATTCCAGGCCCCCTGCTGAACGCAATTAGATTCTGTTTAAGATGCAGACCAGAATGGTGATAAGAGTTTTACCCAGACCTAAAGGTTTGACAGCCTTGGGTCTGGAAGCTTGTCCTTTAACCCCTTCAGGGATGGCAGAAAACCAGGAGGTCCTCACACAGTGCCCTGCAGCTGACGGACAAGCCCCAGGGTGGTCGCTGTCACCTTGTGACGCAGGCCTTGCTCTCCCCAGAACCCCAGCGAGCTGTTACCTGGGAGGCCCACTGGATCTGTGTGTGCCAAGCTCCAAGCAGGGTGTCGTAGAGCCCAGCCAGCTGCTGGTCGAGGGGCAGGTCACTCTGGCACAGCTCCTGCCAGGCTGCTAAGAGCTGCGCCTGCACCAGCAGAACAAAAGGGGCGTGAGGGGGGCGCCAGGGCATGCTGTCCTCTGACCAGCCCTCCTGCCAAAGCCACCAGCAGACCACAGCCTACTCTCCTGCACGAGCACCCCCCACTGGTGCGGCCAGGCGCTCCAGAACAAGGTGGAAAACCCCGTTCTGACCAGCAATCGCAGCCAGAGTCTGTGGTCCTCTGTCCTCTCCCCTTGACCTTGCCCCAAGGGGCCAACAGACATCCACTCAGCAGCTATCACCCTGCCAGACAGGCCTCAGAGGGGGCCGTGAATGGAGTTGCAGCATCAGGTCCTAACGCTATTGCTTTAAACGCACATGACCGCTGGGTTGGAAGCAATCGGGTCAGCCCAGGAGGCCATCGGGTCTCCAGGAGCCGGACCCCAGGACAGGCGGCCAAAGGTCAAGAATGGGACCCCCCTTAGAACACTAAAATGCAAGGAACTGAACAGCTTCTTAGGCTGCAAAGGGAACCCCGTTACACAGTGTTTGTGAACAGACAAGACCAAGGCTGCCGCTTCTAGTCTCAGCGGCAGGTAAAGGCATCCGGAGGCTGGGCCACGAGTGCCACCTGCTGGCTACCGGAGAGAAAACGGTCAGCGGAGGAGGCCTCACCGGCAAGGCGAGGCTGCTGGAGCCCCGGGTGTGAGCAGAGCAGAGCAGGGACCACTCGGCGCCTCACCTTGTGACATCTGTAGTAGTATGCAAGCAGCTGGGGCATCCGGTCGATTTCGGTAAAAACCTTCACAAACACTTTGGCCTGGTCTAGGGAGAATAACAGACAACGTGTTACCTGCTGTTGGCGCATTTCCCGCTGCAGCCAAGAGAAAGAACTCGCCAGGGCAGATGTGGACGCGTGTCAGCCAGGACCCGACAGTTCCCACCTCGACCCCTGTGTGGAGGCCATGACTGCAGAAAGGAAGCAGAGTGAAGGACAAAACACACGCCCCCATGACACTGTGAGCCTTGGCTTCCTTAGCATCGTGACCACGGTGAAGACTGTCCATCAGCAAAGTCACCGTGACATGAGAACAGAAAAGGGAGCTGGAATTGGAACCGTGCTGGGCGGGGAGGCACAGACTGTGCAGCTGAAGGCGACCCTGACGCTGACCCTGACCCTGAGCACTATGCAAGGGCAGGTGGGCGTCTACGTCCCACCTCGTCCCGACCCTGAGGTAGTACCATGAAACACAAAGCAGAGAGGCGTCTGAAATGACCATCAGGCAACCTCACTTCACAGAGACGGAGCCTGCAGCTCCGAGCGGAAGCCACTAAAACAGCATGGGCTGAACCGTGTGAGGCCACTTCTCACTCGGCCACTCCCCACTACGGAAAGGGCCACCACGCATGAGTCGGTCTCATGCAAGCACTGGGACCAGCAGACCTCCTCTCGGGTGCAAGAATTGACCTGCTCGTTGCTGCCCCAGGGCCTTTGTGCATCCTGTCTGCCCTTCCTGCTCTTGGCTGCCCGCCCCATTGGAAGGGCCTTTCCTTACTAAGCCTTCCCCTCCCCTTGACCCCCCCCCCCATTCCCCTTAGGTACTCTGTAACAGCTTATTGTCCTCCTCACCCTCAGAAGTGGAAGCTCTCAGAGGGTTGGGACTTGTCCTGCCTGTCATTGTTCAGAGAAGTTAGCATAGCACAGGGAGGTGCTCTAAGCATGTAGCAAATTAATGACTTTTTGATAACACTGTTTGGCAACAACATAAGTAGCAGGTTCATGGTGGAACAAAGAGAAAGCTGGGAATGAGAAAAAAACCCGCCCACAACCCTGCCACACGCTGTTAAACACTGTCAATGTTTTAGTGTGCATTCACAGAATGGTTTTGGACAGAAACTGCTGTAGTGTTTACTGCTCTGAACATAATCACAGCTCTAAAATCTCTACCCAACACAGGATGTGTTATTTCTCGAAACAAACAATAAAGTCTAATTTGGCACTATAGTAAACCTGTTTAACAAAAGCTATGTAAAAACTTAAGTAATCACACAGGCGGGTCTTTAGCCCTTACAGAGGCATTCAAGGTTTTCAAATTGGTGCATTAAGCTCATAAAAACGGCATTTTGATGGTTGTCAGATGCGAGGTGAGGGATGGGGAAAGTGGGGAGGATTAAGAGGTACAAATCAGTAGGTACAAAACAGTCACAGGGATGTAGAGTGAAGCACGGGGAATAGAGTCGGCAGTTTTGTAATAACTCCTTACAGTGACAGGTGGGCATGGGATTTATTGGGGGATCACTTTGCAAGTTACGTAAACATCTAATCACTGTGTTGTATACCTGAAACTTATATGTTGTATGTCAACTATAATAGGAAAAATAAAAATAAAAAAAGCTTTAAAAATTAAGATCAGTGCATTAAGTTGAACAGACAACCAACCTAAAACAAATGTCAGGCATCGTACAGAAGTCTTAAGGTCGCAGATCCTCTTGTGACTTACTGTCACCGATGGAAACGTCTCATCACACACACAAAACCAACGCTGCCTCTTGGGAGCCGAGGGAGGGAAGCGTTCCGGAAAGGAGGGAGGAAGAAAGCCTGTCAGCTACCGAGATAAACAGCCAAGCACATGCAGACAGCGGGGTACACTGTGCTGCTGACACCGTTGAGAGAGCCTCAGGATGGGCCCCAGGGGACACCGCACATTCAGGAGTGGCGGGAGCAGGAGCAGTGGCTGCAGATGGCACTGTGCCACAGAAACAGCCGGGAAGGTAAGCCAATAGCTTCCAGAGGCTTCCTCCTGGCTACCCCATCATTTCATGGATGACAGGGAAAAGGAGCTAAGTGTGTTCAAATGCCACCGGAAAACGACATGCCTTCATAAGCTCCTTGATAAGGTGCAACTCATCAAATAGTACACTCCAGACCTGCACGTCTCTCTACACGTATAAAAGCATCAGGAACCAACACTGAACGCTGGGGAGCGACATGAACACTGAAGTATTTTGCAGTGACGCGTCCCGAGGTCTGCAATTTACTCTGAAATGCAGCAAAAAGCAAGACGATGGGCAGAGAGGTGGCCGGGTGGATAGATACATGACGAAGCAAGTGTGACACATGCTAATGCCAGGACTTAGATGGTGTGCTCACTGTACGGTAATTTCAGTGTTTCTGTATGTTGAAAATTTCCCCAGAAGATGTTGAAAAAAGGCAACCACCACAGTCACAGTTCTACTCCCAAACTGCACGATGTAAGCAACACTGAGACACTCTGCAGACAGAAAATTCAGGAAGCCTGACCCTGGTCAAGGGGGGTCCACAGAGACGCGAGGCGGCCAGCACTCACCTACAGACTGCGAGGTGAACGCCGCGACGATCTGGGGGCTGGCCAAGGCCTCCAGCCTGTTCTTCAGGGCCTCCAAGTACACACACTTCTCCGAGTAGTCTGCTGTGTCGACGAGCATGGCCAAGCTGTTCTGCATGCCTGTGAGCTTGGCAGAAATCACAGCCACGTCCTGGAAGACGACCAGTACAGACGGTGCCTTTTTAAACACCCAGCACTTCAGTTAACGATGGACAAAGTACGTGAAAAACCATAAGGAAATGGCCCGTAAACATGTTTACTATCATTAGTACTCAAACAAACAGAAATTAAAAGGAGAAAGTGCCACTTTCCTAACCAATTGGAAGAACTCTTCATAATTACAACAGCTCCTGTCAGCGAGGGCACCATAAATTCATAGTGGCTTTCTGGAAGGCAGCTTGGCAACTTGCATCGAGAGCCTTAAAAATATGCAGCCCTCTAGCCTGGCACTCCCTCTTCTAGAAACAGGTCTAACGCAATAATCAGGGGGACACAAAGAACAAAAACCTGGACCTAGCCTAATCTTCCATAGCAACAAATAAAGCAGAAATTACGGGTCACCAGTGATGGCACAGGGAATATTGTGCAGCCATGAAAATCAATATTTTAGAAAAGTATTAATTATACAGGAAAACACAACTCACTATTAAGTAAAATAAGATTAAAAAGCATATGGACACAAACATATGTAAATGTCTATTACCCATAACATATGCACACATACAAAACACACACGAGCACAAATATGTACAAATACACAGGAGAATACCTAATGGACATAAAACCTATCACTACAGAAGAGGAATAAAGGTCATTCTGATTCCTCCGTGTGTTCTTCTGAACTGTCCCAATCTCCTAAGATGCACCTAAATTAGGCTTGTAGTTAGAAGTAAGTGCTACTGGAGACGGCAGTAACTGAGTCAGCCATCAGGACGGCGATGTCTGGGATACAGGACAAGGAAGCACACAGCGTGGCCCTGTAGGTCACAGCTGCTCACGCCAGGACAGAGGGCACAGTACAATCTGAGAAGCGTGGCTCAGGGTCACAGGAGTGCAAACAACAGAGGGAGCCAGTGGGAGGGCTGGGGCAGGAGGTGACACTTCAGCTGGACACTGAGGGGCAAGGGCAGGTCTACCGTAGGGTAAGGAAAAGGAGCAGAAGGACCATTCAGGCAGAGCAAGGCGGGAAGGGGTGTGTGGTGACAGTCGTGAGCAGTCACCAAGGCATTCCCGACGGAGTGACCAGAGAAAGGCTAGAAAGGCCGCACGGTGTGGAGACAGACTGAGTCCTGAGGGGACTTGGGGCTATCTGCCCGTCCTTAAAGGCTAACATAGGAGGGCGAAGGACAGGGAAATGACCTGTGCCTATCTCTGCCTCAGAAGATCCCCCTGCCACATGGAGGACACACTGGAGTGTGGGGGGACTTGCAACCAGGAGACCCACGGACGGTTGCTGCGGTGGGCTAGGGTCAAAACGCAGGCAGGCATGACTCGGGGGTAAAAAGGACAGACGGCCGGAGAGAAACGGGTGGGGGGATGGAGAGATAGGGTGAGGGGCCAAGGTGGGCTGAGGTTCTGGCCTACGTAGCTGGTGGGCAGGATGCCGGCACTGCTGTGGCAGGGAGTGCGGGGGGGAGCGAAGTGGCTCCTGACTCCTGGCGTTTAGCCCCCGAGCTTCACTGCTGTGACCTCGGAGCCCAGACCAGACTTGCCCCCTCTTGCCACTGGGTTGGTTAAGATAGCAGCCGTCGGCTGAGGTCGGGTCAGCTGAACCTGCAGGGCGCCCGGAGGGGCACCAAAACCGAGGGGAGGGCGGCAAGCATGGCTCCCCCCACTTAGAGGCAGGACGACAGGTGGCCGAGCAGAAAACAGGCGCAAAGCAGTGTTCGTGGCGTGGAGAAACGGGCAGGAACACATGAGTGTGTGCATCGGGGGCAGGCAGCAAGGTGGGCGGAGGGGGAGCTGGGGGCCGGGGGCGTCGGGGCTACGAGAAAGGCACGTTTTGCTGTTTACTCCTGCTCACGAATCCTTTCCCGTGTGCAATGACAATATTTTTAAAGACCTTACAAAGTTTTTAAAAGTAGCAAGAAATGACAAGCAATTCATCGCGCTTTACAAGTAAGAGCGCTTCTCCCACGCACCAGCTCACGTCGCCCCGATAAGCCAGCATGGCGGCGTGACATGTCACCCACCTGCAGCCCAGGGGCCGGGAACCTGCGCTCCATGAGGCCGTTTGCCCCGTTTCACGGCTTTTGTTCCAGGGCTTCTGAGCCACCCAGGGACTGAGCAGCTTCGGGCTGGCAGAGGGTGCAAGGCGACGGGGTGGAAGCCCGGGGTCTCGGACCCGCCCCTCCAGGTCTGCACACTGTGTCCCCGCTGTCAGGGCATCAGGGTGTTGAGTGAAAAGCTGCTTCACCTGAAGGGACTTCGCCACAGCCCTGAACGGGGAACCTACCTGAGTCTTAAACGTCTCCTCGATGTCGGCGCTCAGCGTGCTCCACTTGTCCGCCTCCTGGAGGGACTGTGCGGCCAGCTGCATCCGGGACTTCACCTGGTCGATGTCCACCAGAACCTGGGCGAGAGAGGGGCCGGAGGGCGTGGGAACTGAGGGAGGGAGCCCTGAGCTAGAGCCACGGCATGCCTACCCTGGGGAGCCCCGTGCCCACCACCTGCCCCTGCCCTGTGCCCACCACCTGTCCTGGGGAGCCCCATGCCCCAGACTAGCATGGAGCGGGCGCTGAAGAGCGAAGAAGCTGGCAGGACCCAGCCAGAGAGGGGTGGGCACGCAGCACCCCCCAAATCCAGAAGCAGCGTTGGGCCGGGAGCCCCAGTACCTGCATGGACTGAGCTGTGTCCTGCTCGAACTTCCGGATGTCCTCCTTGACGAGCACCATCTGCTCCCGCAGAAAGGACGCCTCCTGTCGCAGGGCCTCCACGTCGCGGAGCACGCGGGGCATGTTCTGAAGGGCCTGCAGGCTCGTCTCTGTGCGAGGGCAGACACGCAGCGCAGGTGAGCACCAGCCAGCCCCAGGACGGCACCAGCCAGTCACACGGGAAGGGGGTCCGACCCCCTCGCCAGCTTCCAAGCCTGGAGCACAGGGCTGGGCGGGGGGCTGGGCAGGGGGCTGGCCTCTGCTGACCAGGGTCCCAGACTGATGGCTGTGGGCGTGTGATTGATGGGGATGACCCATCGACCTGACCCAACATCAACCGCCCTCCACCACCAAGTTCAAGCCCAAGTGCCTTTCCAGGGAGCAGGATGTGGGGCGGCGATGCTGGTGGGTACCCACTATGCGGCTGGTGCTTTGCGTCCATCACACTGCTCACTGTCATGGCGTCACCAACAGCCACCCCTCACAGGCCAGACAACGCCGGCTCAGAGATTTCGGAGCTGCAGCCAGGCCTTACACGCGTCTAGCCCTGACACCTGTTCTCTTCGGTCTTCAAAACCCAGTCTGCAACCTCCAGCGGCAGCTGGAGCGGTTACAACGCAGGTCCCCGGGCCACCGACCAGGGACCCTGTTCAGTAAGCGTGACGGGAGATCGCCAGAGACCAAGGGATCTGCGTGTTCTAATGTCCCCACTATAGGATAAAATTTGACCCTCTCTGCCAGCCCTTCAGCCCTTTCGTGAGAAGTTCCCTGGCTGTCAGCTGAAGAAGCTAGGGTCCCCCAGCGCAGACGGACGTCACCCCTGGAAGCCATGCTCCAGGGACCTGGCTGTCCACCTCTGCCCTAACTGGCAACCTTTCCAGCCCTTACCCCGGTGAAGTTCAGAGACCGAGGAAACAGAGACGGAACACACGAAGACGTCCCCTGCACACACTTCACTCTAACGGCGCCCTTACAGCCCTGGCACAGTGTCCCACCCGCCAAACCTCAAAGTCACATTCTGGCCTGGCTGGCTCCCTGTGTACCTCTTTTTCCCTCTCCACGGCCCCCCAAAATGTAGTCCACTCATGTATACATTTTAAAACTACCACTTCCAGTGGTCGCCTCCAGGAGGGTAAGGGTCAGATTTCCCTGTAAAAGGACACAGGGACTCTTTCTTGGGTGATGGTCACGTTCTCTGTGTTGAGGAGGGTTTGAGTTACACGAGCTGCCCACATTTGTGAAAACTCACCTAACCCATCTGACAAGATCCACGCGTGTCACTGTGTGTTAATTTAACTTAAAGAGCTTGGGACAAATACTGGATTCTAATCACACTGTTCAGAGTTTGAACCGAAACATTTAGGGGTGAAGTTTACCGGTGTCTGCAACTACTTTGAAATGTACACCAAAAAAATAAGACGGGTCAGGCGCAAACGACGGACAGCTCTGTGATGCAGCAAGTGGAGTGAGATGCTAACTTCAGGATCCAGACAGTGGATAAGCGGATGTCCACCACACACTGTCTCAACGTTTGGCACCGCCATCCACAGTTGCCAAGTTCAAGACTGTCCTCATTCTTGATTCTCTCCCCATCTCAGTCTTCATTCCAACCCATCGGCAAGTTCTCCCTTTTCTTCCTCCTAAAAATATCTTAAATCCACCGCTTTCCCACCATCTCTATGGCCATAGCCCCAGTTGAGACCACTATCACTCCTCTTCTGACTACAGCAGTAGCCTCCAGAATGGGGACAGAAACCAAACCTTGTCGGGCCCCTGATTATAAACCCTTTGGTGCCTTCCCATTACATCGTTTTAAATAAAACGCAAACTTCTTCATGCAACAGTAAAGTCCCTGAGTGATCGGGGTCCACTGGCCCCTCCTGGGTCTTGTCAACAGTGTGTCTCTGCACCCTGAGAAAGTTCATGCCCAATAAGCACCTGCTGAGTGGGAGAACGAGCGCACCGACCCAGTTGGGGGTCCCCAGCATCCCCTGCTGGAACCTCCCTTTACTGCAGACCCGAGCCCTTGCCTCGGCCCCCATGAACACGCAGCCGTGAGCCTCCGGGGGCCTGTCAGGGCCCCTGGGATGAAGCCCCGGTCCTGAGGGTGGCCCGCAGGGCCTGTCACAGTCTGGCCGGATGCACTCCTCCGCCTCGCCCCCCAGGAACACGCAGGACGAGTGTGTACGATGCTCCCATGACACTGAGCTTGACGTCTGGTCCCTCTCTGCAGTGGCGAGGCCGCCTCTCAGCCACAGGCCTCTGCTGTCGTCCCCTGTCCCGTGACACGGAGGGGCGGCCAGGTCTAGGGCCAGGGCTGCGCAACCGAGGGCCTGGGCTCAAATCCAGCCCCCCCCCATGCCCGAGCGGCACGGTGCAGTTGGGCCGCCCCCTCCGCCGGCCGCTCTCCCACGGGGACGTGCTGCGGGGCTTAAAGGAGACGCTCGTCCCCCTTGGGGCCCCTGCGCCGCCGGGTCCTTCCCGTCCCTGCGACGGCCCCCAGCGCGTCCGCCACTGGAAAGCCTCGCGCCCGTTCCCGGACATGCCGGGGGGAGCGGCGGCCTCACCGCCCCCGGCCGGGGTCCGCGCGGCGCCCCAGGGCCCCGGGGTCTGCCGCCGCGGCCTCCTCCACGCCCGCCCCTCCTTCGGGCCCGGTGGGGGGCGAGGCCTCCGCGGCGCGCGGGACAGGAGGCCACGCCCCCGCAGGCGCTCGGGCGGGGGTTCGGGGCGCTGGGCGGCCGCGGACGGGAGCCCCGCTGCCCCGCCCGGCCCCCTACTGTCCCCACGCTCGGCACCCCCGGGCCCCCGGCCCCCGCTCACCCTCCACGGCGTGGTTCACCTCTTGGATGAACAGCTGCAGCTTCAGCACGAGCGTGGCCGCGTGGCCGTCCGCCCGGCCGGCCGCGTCGGCGGGGCCGGCGCCCAGGGCCGCGTTGAGCCACTCCTTCACGTCGAAGTCGTCCGCCAGGAAGCGGGAGAAGTCCATGGCCGCGTACCCCGCCGCCGCCGCCGCCGCCGCCGCCGCCGCCCGGAAGTGGGCGCGTCGCCTGGGCGACCGCGCGCGCCGGAAGTGCGGGCCGGGGGCACGCCCCTTCCGCTGGCCGCGGGGCGGCGCGCCGCGCCGTCCCCCCGGGCCCCCGACCCGCGCGCCTCGCGTTCCGCCCCGGCGCCCTGGCCCCGGCGGGCTGCGTCCCTGTGGGTCCCCCAGCGGGGGGAAGCCGCGCCCCTCCTGCAGGGGCGGACGGGGGCTCCCGCGCGCCCCGCGCCCTTCCCGCCCGCCGACCCGTCCTGAAGCGGCGTCTCCGAGCAGAATCTCCCGGGACCCGTCGGCGGGCACTCGTGCCCCGTGTCGTGTCGTCGTCACTGCATTTCCCTCACCAACAGCCGGTGACACTGGACGTCTCGTCACGTGCTTCTCAGCCGTTACTTGTATCTCCTCTGGTGAAATGTCTAATCTCCCGTCCACTTTCACATGGGGCCGTCGTCACATTGCCGAGCTGTCAAGGTTACATGTTGCGCACACAGCTCCTTTCCCAAAGAAAGGTGTGGTTTGCAGGTACTGCCTCCCACACTGTGGCTTCTCGTCCTCGTAATGGTAATTTTTGAGGTAGAAACGGTTTGATTTGGATGAAGTCCGTTATTTTCTTGAACAGGTCGTACTTTGGTTGTTATATCTAAAAAATCTTTAACTCAGAATCACGAATTTCTCCTAAATTTTCTTCTAGAAGTTTTAAAGTTCTAGCTCTTACACTAAGTCTGTGATCCAGTTTGAGTTCATTTTTTGTGTGTGTTAATTATCCCAGGATCATTTGTTGAAAACTTTCCTTTCTCCACTGAATTGCCTTTAGATCTTTGTAAAAAATCAAGTGACACAAACCTAAGGGTTTTAGACTCATAATTCAGTTCTATCATCTACATACCTATTTTTATATCAATACCAAACTGTCTTGATTACTGTAGTTGATAGTTATAACTCTTCCCATTATTTTAAAACATTGCCTTGCTACTCCAGACCCTTTGCATTTCCCTGTACATCTTATGATCAGCTTATCAATTTCTACCAAAAAAAAAGTCCTACTGGAATAAAGATTATATTGAATTTATAGATCAAATTGAAAACTGGCAATATCTTGACAATATTGAATCTTCAATACATGAACATAAAATTCCTCTCCACTTATTAAATACGATCAGGAAGCTCAACCTTGGCACTGTTGACATCTGGGGCTGGATAACTATTTGTTGTGGGGGCTGTAGCATCCTCTGCACAATGTTTAGCTGCACCCCCGGTCTCCACCCACTACATGCCAGTAGCATACCCCCAACACACACAAAAATTGTGACAACTAAAAGTCTCCACACATTGCCAAGTGTCCCTTACTGAGAACGAGCACCTCTGGTTCAGAATCTAATTTAGATTTTCATCTCTCTCAGAAACATCTTGTATTCATTCATCATAAATGTCTTGTGCTTCTTTTGTTAAATTTATTTCAAAGTATTGTATTCATTTTAATGCTATTGTTAGTAAATTTTTCTTAATATTTTGTTTATATAGAACAAGTGATTTTTACATATTTTATATATTTACCTTCTTTTGGCATTTACTGTCTTATTTTGAACCTTGCCAAAATTTTAAACATTTGCTTTCATTTTGAGGCAAGCTTTAAATAGTTATGGGCTTGTCAAGTCTTCTCATGTATCAGAAGCCAGGTGGACAGGTTAATGGCAAACTGGAAGTGAAATGTCTTAGCCAAGTGCTACTTTACACCTATTACCTCACTTAATTCTCAAAACATGAACCACCCTACTGTCCGCTTTACAGAGGAGGGATCTGAAGAGGGTGGACCACGTGCCCGAGGTCACATGGCCACTTAGGAGCAGCAGTGAAGCTAAAGAAGAGGATGGCAGCAGAGGGTGACGTAATTACTTCCAACTGCTGTAGGTTCAGATCGCAAACTTTAAAAGCCAACGTGTCTGGGGCCTGTAACAGTGACATGTTTTCTTCAATGTTGACTTCAATAATTACCCGTAGAAGTGGCATGAATACTTTACTCGTAGAAGGCAAAGAATACTCACGCTTTTTAAAATGCAGGCTTTCTTGGAATTAGTGTGGCACCACTGGGACTGTACTGGACACGGGCAGCAAAAGGCTAGGATGTTTCCATTCCGGCTGCCATTAAATGTGTGATGAGAACATGACCTTAGCGCCTCCACTGCCTGACAGGTGTGGCTCATCTTATCGGAGGACGCGCCTGCTTTGTCCCTGCTTTGTTCTACCTCTTTCCAGATGAAAAATGCCAGGCCGTGCTCTTAAAAAAACAAAAATCCAACCATACCTAGCATTCCAGGACACTCTTAGTTTAACAAGCAGCACACCTGATTGACAGAATCTCACATTTCAGGGCTGGGTAAGCGTGCTCAATGACAATGTAAAGAATCTGTGACATGTGAACACTGGTAGCTGAGCTGTTTTAGAATGTTGCCTTGCTGTCTACTTCTAGTGTCTGCTTGTTTCCATGTTGTAGGTAACAGGCAGGTTCTTTTGGTCCTTAACTGAACATTTATCCTGTTTTCCACATTTACTATCTCCATGGCCCACTTCTGCCCAGAGGCACACAGGCGGAGCAGTGTCAGCCCAGACTTGGGGTCACTAGAGGGATGAAGGGAGCGGTAACTACAGGTGTAGCCAAAGGGACAGGAAGAAACGTGGCCTTATCATAACAGGAAAGGCCTTCCCTGTGGGTGTGGAAAGTGTGCCCTGTCCTGGGCAGATGATGGCAGGAGGGTAGGGCGCATAGTTAGAGAGCACTGAGGGCCAGCGTGAGCAACTTCAATTTTGTGGTCACTAGGAAGCAATTCAGAACTCTCAGCAGTGGATCCAGTGCCCAGTTAGGGAATTCTGGCGGTGGCAAGTGTGATGGCCCAGAGAAATGAGAGGCAGGCGACGACCGTGAATGTGGGGGAAGGCAAGGTGCAGTGATGTTAGCTAGGAAGACCAGATGAGGCAAGCACAGAGCCGGTGTAGACGGAATGGGAATGAGGGCCGAGGCAGGCTCAGATGGTTGCTTTCAGGTCAGAGAATATGGGGGAGGAGGGGAGGCGGCTGGGTTCCACTCACAGCATCTGAGTTGGAGGCAGGGATGGCCATCAGGATGGACATCACCAACGCGAAGAAGCCCAGCTCTGAGGTCAGCACGGGACAGGAGGCCTGAGATGGAGGCACAGGACCCAGCTGCTGGACAGCAGCCCAGATGTGCTTAGAAAAGCTCTACACACTAACCCACAAGGACAGTCATTTAAGGGACAAAGAAAGGGGAACAGTCGCGGGGGCAGGGCAGGAACTGGGGGGTGAGGACCCCGGAACAGGGGGTCAGGGCAGGAAACCAATCTGAGGGTCGAATCTCCCACCAGCATGGGTGATGGGAGGGCAGGGACCTTTCACTGCGGTGTCCGCGGTGCCGCAGCGCCTGGCTCACGGCAGCTGGCCAGACGCTGCGTGGTCACTGAACATGATAATTAAACACTTATGACATGCACCAGGGCCCTTTGGCCCCCACCCTGCCCACTACACCCAGGTGGGGCACCCCTCCCAGGAGCGTGCTCTGACACGCACACGGGCTCTCCTCTGGACTGGGGGACAGGAGCCTTGTGGTTCGGTTGGAACTTCCTCACAGGCCCAAGGGCGCTTACAGAATGTGAACTCACTAGAGCCAGAAAAGCTACGTCACAGTAACTTCAGATGAAAGTCAGTCTCACGTGTCATGCTACATGAAGCGCTCATCCCATCATTTATGTTTCGTGAGTTTTCACATCTGCTTAAAAACCAGCAACCCCCAATGACCTTTTAAGGCAGGGGTCCCCAACACCTGGGCTGTCGACCGGTACCAGTCTGTGGCCTGTTAGGGACCAGGCCACAGAGCAGGAAGCAAGTGGGCGAAGCTTCATCGGTACCTGCAGCCGCTGCCCAGCGCCAGCATCTCCGCCTCAGACCGACCGTTAGGCACTAGATGCTCAGGGAGCAGCAGGCCCTGGGGACCACTGGCTTACAGCACCCATCTCCGACCCCAGTGTGTGTGGACTTCCCACTGTATGGAAAGGTTGGACTGTATAGCCAGATTTTGTGATAAAAAGCCCCAAACAAGCCTTCTGGTTTGAGGGAGAATCCTGCCCAGCGGGGAGCAGCTGGGGTTTCAAAGTCCCCAGTTGGGCCTAGCAGCCAGGGGTGGCCCCCACTCCCCATGGGAGGCCCAGCTCATGGCCCAGCATGTGGCAGGTGCTCTGTCCCAACTGGAAACTTGAATTTCTCTGCAAACCAAGAGTGTAGCAGAAATCCATGTCTCTTCTCCAGCTTCGCTCAGGTCCTCGGGCCTCGTCTTCACTGAAGCGGTGTGTAAGGTCCCGCCCTCCATGAAGCCCCCCTATGCCCTCGGGACGGCTCCCCCCAGGCCCACTGTCCCCAAGTGCAGGGGCTCAAGCCTCCTACTCACAAAATGCCACAGAGTGCACCTGCCACACGGCATTTATTCACGGCTTTCGTACGTCACCACTTAGGTCCTTCTCGGCTCTCCTCACGTGTCTGCATCAGTCCTTCATCTCGGATGGTGAAGGTGACAGACGGTGAGCCTGCGAGCTACTTACAATGACTGGCACTTGTCACAATCGAAGGGCTCCAAGTGAATGCTCGAGAAAGGGGGTGGGGCTGGGGGCGAGGTACTGAGTGAGGGTCTGGACAGGCTGCCCCTCCCACGGGCGTGGGGGCCTGAGCAGCCCGGGCCCCGCCCTCCCTGGAAACGGGCGCTGAAGGCACAGTGGTGAAGGCGTGGCCGGCCCCGTCTGGTCCTCTGGTGCACAGAGCCCTTGCTAGGGACACAGCGCAACAGTGTTCCACCGAGAAGGGCTGCCCGAACACAAGCGAGCGGCACCCTGCTTGGGTGCAGTGAGGCTTTCCTGGAAGGAGCCCCTGCGGCCGCTCTGCCCAGGGACCAGGCCCCCAAAAAGCAGCCCAGGCACCACCGAGCCTCAGAGACTGACAAGGCACTGAGTGGACGAAGAAAAAGTAACAGGACATTCAGGACAACACTTTGGCTCATCAGACCTCCGCCCAAGGCAGGGCTCAGCATCTAGCACATGGGCGCAGACAGGACTGGGGCACAGGGGCTGCAGACAGGCTCGGGTCCCGCCAGTGCCTACACCCCAGCCTGCTGTACCCCGTGTCCACCCCATGCATGCACACACGTGCATGCACATGCACACGCACACACAGGCACACACGTGTGCCGTGCACACGCATACACAGGCACATGTGCGTCTGCAGAAGGCAGAGGTTGGCTTGCAGTGCCCGACGTCAGGATGGGTCACGGTGATCTGCCCCAGCCCAGTGGCACAGGGCACGGCCCAGCCCTAAACAGCAGGGTCTGCGTCTCGGGATAAGTCAGGCCATGCCCAGGACTGCCAGGTCGGGGAAGTCCTTCACCTCTCCCACCTCGCTGAAGGGCTGTCCGCCCTGGTTGAAGGTCAGCTTATACCGCAGCTGGACGGGCTCCTGGGTGAGGACAGGAGATGGGAACTCCGTGGGAGCGACAGACCAGCCCAGAGAAAAAGCTCCCTGCCCGTGGTCACTGTGTGCACATCAACCCGACCTAGGTGTGGGCTTCGCCCAATTATGACGGGATGCCCTGGCCAGGCCCCAGGGGACTACACCAGGGGAGCTGGGCACACGTCTTGGGGGGCCTCCCACACGGTGTGTTCCCGGGGTGCCCACTGCTCAGGGGCCAGCCGAGGCAGGCAGACGGCCTCGCCTTCTCAGAGGACTGCATGTTCTAGGGAGTGCCTGTCACTCCCTTGGTTCCCGTCACGAGGATCTGGTCATGGGGTGTCTTTCAATAAGCCCCAGGGGAAGACAGGCTGGCAGAGGGGACAATGCGCCAGCACTGCCTACCACCCTGGAGACGGCAGGACAAGGCCTTGATGTACCTCCGCCCACCCCCGACACCAAAGGCACCAGAACATACTTTGTGGGGATTGTCGAGCAGTAGCACCTGCGAGATGATGGCTGGTGGCATCAAAGGACTGAACGCCGGGAGCTTGGAGCTGGATGCCGGCTGCAACTTCACCCTCATCGACTGTGGGGGGTGGAAGGTGGGGGTTAAGCACGTGTCAGTCAGTCCTGGTGGGCTGCGGCCCCAGTGGCAGCAGGCAAGCACCCCGCCCCCAATGGCAGGGCCCACACACTATCACCCTGCACACAAAGGGTGAGGCGCACCCCAGCCTGCACCCTAACTCTGTCTCTCCCCAGCTCGGCGAACTTGGGCATAAGGACCAGCCTTCCTGAGCCTCGGGCTGATGGCTCGCAGCACGGACACTGTCACAGCAATGCCCCATGGGACTGGCGCATGTGCACCTGCTTGCCCTGAGTGCTTCCTCTCAGAACAGGCCCCGCCCCGAATCTGGTGACTCGGGCACAGATGTTGACCAGCGGCCCATGGTCCCTTGAGAAGAGGGAGCCCAACACCCACGCTGTCCAGAGAACTCATGTCCCCAAACACGAGCCCCCGGCCAGGCACGCAGGACGCCACGGCGCCGGCCCCAGGCCTCTCCCTCCTGGGCGATCGCATGCAGGCCTCATGCCCGGCAGCTGCTTTCGAGGTGAAAGGTTAGGGACCATGTGGCTGGGCAGCGGCTGACGACTGCTCCCCAGCTCTGGGGACGAGCTGTGGAAAGCAAGCCCCAAGGAGGAGAGCAAAGTTGGATGACGAGAAGGGACTGGTTCTTAAGGAATCACCTAAGAACCCACCTGGGTCCAGCCACACCAGAAGCCAGGGTCCAGGAATCCCCAGCACACGCACCAACACGGTTCCCCGTTTACCTCAAACTACCGAGTGGCGGCCCTGCCCCTCACACCTAGGAGACGACGTCCCTGCTAGGGCCCTGGCGCTCAGAAATGGAAGCCGTCACTGACGGGGTCACGGGGCCGGGCTGGGACACTCACCTTGGGCACGGCCACCTGAAACGTGATGTCCTGAATGGGCTGGGGGGCCGTGCTCGTCATGGTCAGCAGCAGCACCTGCACCCTGGGGTGGCCGGGGGCCCCGGTCTGGGCAAAGTGCAGCAGGACTCTGAGGCCGCTGCGGTTGCACACGACGATGGGCAACAGGCTGCCTGCGGGGAGGGCACGCGCGTCACCACCAAACGCCCCAGTGGTTCCGTGTGTCGCCTGGGCCCTCATGCCCTCTGCTCGGACTCCTGACCCTCCAAACCGACCCCTCCAGCCGCCTACCACCCTGAGCACACTGCTGCTTCATGTCTGAAGGGAGACGTGATTCCGATTCAATGATGCTGAGAACGCTATGGAAAGTACGGGATGCCACAGAGATTGAACTAAAAACACCCTGGTTCCACCCAGAAGTAAGCACTGCTAGCGCCTGGGCCTGTTGCCCCTGGTCCCCTGTGTGACCACACGCACAGCCCGCTCACGTCTGGCTTCACAAAGCCGTATAGATGGCCGAGCCCTTCACAGTGACACGTGTGATGGCACGACAACAGAAACCCCAAAGGGGTTGTTTTGACTGAGCTAAGAAACCACTCTCAATTAGGAAAAACAAGGAAACGTGAGGCTAATATAGAGAAAGAGGGAGGTGAGGCTATTCGCACTACCAAAACCTCAGAACCGCTATTCGTGACCCCAGCCCCCCACTCAGATCTACCTGCCAACATCTTCAGTGTCAACCCAAGACGGGGCAAAGTCAAGAAAAACATTCGCTGAGAGACGAGATGCCACCTCCTTCCTACTCTCTGTCCCCAGGCCAAATCCCCACCCATCACCCCCCGTTTAAGAGCAGCCCTCCACATCCAGAGTGAACAGGCTGGGCGTCCGAGAGAGAAAGGATGGACACGGGTGAAATGGTACTTACTGGGCTTAACAGACTCCACAGGGACAGACACGTGAGCCAGGGGTGTGTCCAGGGAGGACAAGGACGAAGCCAGTGGGCCCGCGTCCCACGACCAGCCTTGGCATGACCTGGTGCCTGGTGCCACCTCCTTGGGGATACTCTTCTGTGAAATGTAATTCCTGAAAGAGAAGAGGAATCCAGACTCGCGAAGACAGCAGAGTCCCAGGGACCTGTGATCAGGCTCTGAAGAACAGGACAAGGGGGAAAGGGTACAAACGTGTGTGCAGTGTGTGCATATGCACACGTGCGTGCGCTTCAGAGCTACGTGACGTCAGACGAGTGCTCTGCTATGCCTCAGTGTTCCCATCTGCACAATGGGAACAGCCCAGGCCCGCCTCCTGGGGTTATTGTGAGAATTAAACGAGAACACGTCTGAAAAGCCCTTGGCGGAGAGTGTGCAGGATAAGGAGCCGACAGACGAGGGCTGTGACCATCGAGTACGAATGTCAGGGAGGTCAGGCGTCAGGCTAGGTCACCCACGCAACCCGTACAGGGACACAGGCCAGGAGGACAGCGACACGAGTCACACCGACCACATTTGGGAACAAACTAAAGACATTTTTGGAAAAACTGCAGTGCAGACAGAAGTCACCCGCCGACACTAGAGTGATGGGCCCCGGCGGGAAGCAGCGCTGGTGGCAGCAAGCGGGACCCCTGCACGTCACCACTGCCGCCAGGGCCCAGTGGTCCCCTTGGCCTGATCACGGCACCCCTGGGCTGTTTGGGGGAAGGCACAACTGCTGGCGGTAAAGGGTCAGGGTCCAAGGACGTGCTTTTAGGAATTTGCGCTGTAGAAATGCTGCCCCCAAGGGCGCCTGCCCTGGGAGCTGTGCAAATGCCCACGAGGGGAAAAGGACTGTGTGCGCGTGTGTGTGTGCATGTGCGCGCGTGCGTGCACGTGTGTATTATTACATGACTCGCAAAAAGAACGAGGCAAATGTATATAAACTGATAGGAAAACGTGCCAAAGATATTTTGGGATATAAAACACACCCATCAGTGTGGTTTGAAACTAGAGTGCGTTTGTACAAAAACAAGCCACGGTCAGCTATTGCTACACGTACGGGAAAAAGCAGAGTGAGAACGTTTGATGTCTTTGGGGTGATACGTGGAACTTTCTATATTAACTATTCCTCTACTGATCAAATCTTATTAATTTCAAATTACACGGGAATCAAGAGAAAAAGCCCAGCCTACAAACACCAGGCCACACCACCGAGTGCAACACCCCTTCGACAAAGCTGTTTTCCGAGGTCCTGGCCGAGGCCGGCCTGCCCCGACAGCGATAAGTGTAAAGGAGAGGTGAGCACCCAAAGGTCCCACCCCCGGGCAGTGACAGCAGCCCGGGGCACTCCCCGCCCCCTGCCCAGGACACTCACGGCGGGCCAGCAGGGGGCTGCGGGGTGAGGAGGTCCAGGAGGCTGCTCTCCGTGAAGGGGCTCTGGGCACCGTGGCCCGACCCGGTGCTGGTGGCGGGGTCCCGCCTCTCCTGATGGCAACCCAGGCCGGGGCCCTGTCAAACCAGAACGGCTGACGTGAGGCCCAGGGTGAACGACCATGAGCCATGTGATACCTCCTGACCCTGCCGAAGCCACCGTGGCCCAGGCTAATGACACACATGGCTGTGAGTGGGAGATGGGGTGCCGCTGAAGAGGGTGGGGTGCCAGGGACGATGGGCGGCAGAGCTGAGAACAGGCTCCGGCTGCCAAGTCCACTGGTGCCGCTGGCCAGGCTGTGGCCCCCACAGCCGCGGCGCCCCTGAAGGCAGCACACAGTCCCGGGGGGGCGAGCGTCCTCACCTTGCTGGGAGCTGCAGTATCATCAATGCCTGTAGGAGCAGAGTGAGAGGCACGCCAGTGACCCAACCCGTGTGGCCGGAGAGGGGCGCCCTGCCTCTCTCCTGGGACGTGCACGGGGCCTAGACATGCAAGCTGCCCAGTCACCCCGCTCATCCATGGCAAACCCGACACCAAGCGCAGGGCAGGCCTGGCTGAGCTTCCTGGGCACCTGGCAACCTCTGAACATGGTATAGGCCCCTAAGGGCCCACGGCCCCAGGGGAGCCAGGCGGGCCGACTATGCCCCTCCCGCAAACACCCTCGCTCACCTAAGGCCGCCAGATCCTGATGAAGCAGAGACAGTGTCTCGGTCCCCGTCTGCTCGGGCCCGTTTGCCCCCAGGTCAATCAGGCAGTCCCCTGCATAGCCTGCCGGGGTCTGGAAGGCTGAGAACGGTCAAGCAGTCAGTTCGCGGTCAGATAATGGCCTCTGGGTCAGAGGCAGCACCTCGCCCTGCCCTGCCCCCCCGCCCAGGGCCTCCCACCCCGGCGTCTAGCATTGGGAACGTGGAGGGACAGAGGTCGGCCTCCCTCCCGCCCCAGCACGCAGGGTCCCCCGATGGCCTGGTCGCCCTGCGCAGTGGCAGAGCTGCCTTCTCCAGCCCAGAGTCTTTCGGGCTTTGTCAGATTCGCCTGGAATGCCTAAAAAGGGCGAGCCCGGGGCCCGGCTCCAGGCCATCTGGATTCAGGGGGTCCCAGCTGTGGACCGGAGGACCTGCGTTTTCAGTAGGACCCCAGTGCCCTGGTATGACCGGCCTGGCACTAGGGACCACAGGGAGGTTGCCCGGGCCCCACGTCCTATAAGCCAGATCTCGTGCGGGGCAGGGGCAGCCTGGAGGCAATAGCTTCTGCCTACAGCCAAGCTGGGGCCCAGCCTGGAAGTGGGTTCAGGACAGCACACGCAACAGAGGCTGGGTGATAGAACCACCTCTCCCGAGAAAGGGAAAGAGGGCACATCCTCCCACCTCCACCCTGCAGCCCAGAAAGTTCTGAGGCCCGGCTCTTGCCTGCGACTTGCAGGCAGGCCCAGGCAGAGGGCAGGGACGGGCGCTCAGCACATACCTCTGGGGACGGGCACGTCCCCCGCTGCGCCCGTCCCTGTGTCCCCGGAGATGACGCGGCCCTCCATCACCTGTTTGTACAGCAGGACGCCCTGGGTGAGGAGGTCGTTCGCCTGCAGAATCTCCGCTGGAGGACGAGAGGAGAGAGAGGTCCGGGTGTGGCTAGCAGGTACCTGGTCTTCGTGTGCCACTCCGCAGAGCGGCTGCCACGCGGCTCTCCACCAGATCACATGCCAGACTCTGGCGGGTGCAGGCACTCGGCCCCTGCAACCCGACGCTCTCCGATTAGAGGAACCAAATGTTTTCACCATCCACGTCTACACGGCTCAGCACGACACTGACAGTGGAAATGTGGCTCCTTCCGCTGAGAAATGACGGCCTTGTTCTAATTAATCTAAAAGTGAACCAATGTGATGCGAATATTGATCTACCTTCCCACCTGGACGCTCCATGAGTTCTGAACACGGGCCCAGCAGTCCCGATGGGGATCTGACATCTAAATCGAGACACCCTGAAAGCATAAAACGCGCCCTGGATTTCGAAGACCTCACGAGCCTCTCACGGCCTGCTTTACCCTAAAAACCTCTCGCATGGGAGAGAAGAGCAACAGGGCTGGGGGCTCCGTGGGTCAGAGCTGGAGGTCCCTTCCTGAGAATGACCAACTACCAGCTCCTGCCACTGTTAACTGGACAGAGGCTGCAAACTGACATCACGCGGTCACATGCACCCAGCGAGGTGTTTTACCCAGCCTGACAGGCTGTTTAATGTTGGAATTACCTCCGACTTCAGGGAGATCAGAGAAAACACTGAGGGTTTAGATGATGAGTCTGACTTAGAACAAGCAGCTGAGAACTGAGGGGAGGTCAGTGAGAGATGATGAGGGACAGAGACGCCAGGCGCCGAGCATCAGTCCTTTGAAATGCTCGGCATTTGCTTTGAAACAGACTGAAGAGACCAGACGACTGGCCTGAGCAGGTTGCCAGCGACGGTAACGGCCTGTAGGATGACTGCAGGATGACTGCGCGGGGTGACTGTGCGGGGCGACTCTGCGACCCACCTTTCTTAGGTGTTTGGAGATTTTCCACGTGAAAGTTTGAGAGGCGTGAGTGCCGTGCACAGGTGGTGGGGAGAATGGCCCCCTGAATCCCCCAGGCCATCAGCCCGCCCCATTAGGGCGCCTGCCAGGTGTGGGGCCCTCCGAGATGACCACATGCCGCTGCTTCGGGCCCCGTGGGACAGCCGCCCTTTCCCGGGGCCTTGAGTAGAGTCTGTTCCTTCTGCCTCCCTCCCACCTGGTCTTCATGGGAGATTTCCACCCCCCGAGGCCTCAGACCTGCTGCTGATTTCCTGCCCAAGTCTAGATTCTTCTGGAAATCAGTTTCAAGCCAACTTGGGCCACACACTTCCCCAGCCGGACCTATAAAACCGCCCAGGCTGCCTGGTCCCCGGCCCTGCACGGAGGCAGGCGGGAAGGACCGTGCCCGTGCTGCGCCCTGGGTGCCGTCTGTGCCGAGCAGGATATGTTACCGAGTGCATCGTCGTCGTCAGTGGTGCCACTCGCCAGCCGGAAGAGGATGGGCCGCAGCTTCTCACAACGCTCGTACACCACCTGCAAGATGGGGCTCGGTGTAGGCACTCGTGCCCGGCCCGCTCCTGGGCCTCCAGGTCTCCCTCGCCAGCCCCACACTCAGGACTGCGGGTTTGAAGTCACACGCAGCTGCCACTCAGGGCGACAGCTAACTGAACTGCGTGGTTTTGAACCGACAGGTAAAGGGTGCCCAGCCCCTCCGCTCAGAGAAGGCCCCGCATCTCGGCGGGTAACGAGCATGCTCCCCCTCAACACCCCACCCCCGAACAACTTCAGCGATGGAACACCCGCCCAGTGCTGTTGATGCCAGGGCCCCCCTTTATGACACTCCCATGACCCCGCTGGCTCCCCAGAACCACCCCCACCCTGGAGCGCTTGTGGGGGAGAGCGTGCAGCCTCGGCACCTTAGGCTTTCTGTCTGTAAGTCCAGTGACTTCCTCAAGCTCTGGGTCCTAACCCTGTCCCCACCCAGGGCTAGTGAGGTGGCCCGTGCCACCTGCAAGGATGGGAGGCAGGAAGGCCCTACTTCTGCCTGGCTGGCCGTTGAGCACGCCCTGCCACGGTGGCTCTGCCCCCTCCTGCTGTGCCGCTTGCGGAAGGCACCCTGGTGGGAGGACGTGGTGGACAGCGCTGTCGCAGGTGGACAGCCAGCCGGCCTGACTCGGGTTTGGCTTCGGGCAGCCACTCGCAACGCTGCCATGCACGTTTCCCAGCGTCGGCTTTACCTGTCAGGATCCCGTGTTCTGCCTCGCAGCTGCTCACCGTCTGGGCTGAGACGTGTGAAACCCACCACACCGACTGCCCTGAACTCTGCTGCGGCCTCACCTCAAAAGACCGGCTGTGCAGTGTCCGCCCAGCCCAGGGCCACTGACCACCCTGAGCACAGTCCCCTCTATCCACCGGGGACGGCCAGCACGGTCCCCTCTAGGGCTCTGTGCGATGCCGGTCATCACTGCCTGGCCAGGTAGGTCCATGAGCCCTGCTGGCCAGATGGGGCTTCCCCTAGGAGGACGGAACTGGGAAGGGTGACCCACTGGTTTGGCTCCACCAGTGACACAGGTGACCTGAGACGCATGGAAGGCTGGCACGTACGGAAGGCGGAGCGGCCTGCAGAGGGAGGCAGAGAGCCGAGCGCCAGAGGGCCCGCGGGGGCCTCAGCGCGCGTCCACCTCACTGCCACCTGCCAACGCCAGGCGGCGCACGCCCTCTTAGCTGGGACACCAAAGCAGCAGCAACAACAGAAAAACGACAAACTGAACTTCAAAATCAAACACTTTTGCTTCAAAACACACTGTCAAAACAGTGGAAATACAGCCCACATGACGGGAGGAAACTGATGAGGGATCTGTATCCAGGATAAAGAACTCTGCCGACTCAAAAACAGAGACGACCCAACTGAAAACGGGCAAATGACAGGAACAGACGCCTTGGCAAAGAAGACACACACGCGGCCAACAGTCATGGAGGAGAGCGGAACGTAAGCCACCGGTGCACACACACCAGAAATGCAGTGAGGGGACAACTGTTTACAGGACCGACACCGACAACTGCTGGCGGGGTGTGAAACGCGGACCCGCACTCATGGTGGTGCAGCGATCGGGCAGACGGTGGCACTTGTTCCGAAAGTTGAGCAGTCACCACACCATTCACTCCCGGGGTACACCAGGAAGGATCAAAAGCTCATTCACACAAACAGCCTGCACACAAGTGTCCCTAATGTCATCCACAATGACCAGAGTGAGCACCGCCAACGCCCGGCTGACGGAAGGATCAGTGAGACGTGGTGCAGCCACACGGCGGGTCACTCAGCCACAAAAGGGAATGAGGCACCAATACACGCTGCCAGGGGCCGCGAAGACAGCAGGCGGGTGCGGGATGTGGACTCCATCTACGTGAACTGCCCAAGCGGGCAAGTCCACAGAGGAGACAGCAGCAGTCGTCCCGAGCTGCGGGAACAGGGTGGGGGTGGAGGGGGACAGCTAACAGGTACAGGGTTTCTTTTGGGGGTGATTCGGGAGTTCCAGTTACACAGGGCGCTGGCTGCTTCGTGTTGTGTGAATTCTCAATGAAAATGCTGTTAAAAAAGATCTCAAGATGTAGTTAACTAGATGCTCAGCATGTGACCTAGCGACCCCACACCCGAGCACCTACCCCAGAGAAGAGAAGATGCGCGTCCACACAAAACCCTGTACACAGCTGGTTACAGCGGCTTAGCTCACAATCGCCCAAAGCTGTAAACCACCCCGGGACCAGCACCAGGTGAGTGCGGGCACAGTGTGGTGTGTGCCAGTGAGGACACCCCTGGGCGTGAAAGAGGAACAGACTCTGGGTACGGACTCGAAGGGTCTCAAAAATTATGCTGGCGGGAGGGGCGGGAGTGGGGAGCCAGACCCTGAAGGGTACAAGCTGCCACATTCCACTGACCCGAGTCTAGGAAATAGAAACGAGTGAGAATGCGCAATCTGCCGGCTGCCTGGGGACGGGGAGGAGAGGGAGGGATGCCAAGGCACCAAGGACACCTGGGGACAAGGGACACGTGCACTATCTAGATTGCAATGACGGGCACATGTCGAAACCCACGACCACTCCTCCACGCGTGCAGCACCCCCGGGCCCCCTGTGGCTCCACCTGTGGCTACCTGCAGGGCCCCCTGGTCGGGCGGCGCCAGCCCCGGCCCGCGGTGGGCACCCAGCATCTCCTGCAGCACCGTCACGTGGCTGCGCACCTCCTCCACGGCGCTGGCCCTCCTGGACGCCTTCTCTGACCTCTCCTGCTCCTGTGGGGGAAAAGAATGGATGTGAGGGGGCAGAAGCCCTGAAGAAAGCCCATGCTGGGGACAGCAGGGACATCAGGAAGCCTCTGAGACACCGAGTGCATGGCAGAGTCCGCTCAGCGGGTGAGGACAGTGCACAGGGCCCAGCTTCTCAGGGAGACCAAGCCGCTGGGGACAGGCGACCTCCTCCTCTGTCCTTCCAGCACTGATCCCTGAGAAACAGGTTCCCACACCCGGACTCTGTCGCACGATGCCTGTCACCAGGACAGAAATGTCTGAAACGCGCTGAGCGCCCGACACTGGTGCTGGGAAGCACACACCACAACTCAGCTCCTGCTCCCAGGCACCGCCCGCCACCCTTGGGAGCCCCTGTCCTGAGGGCCAGGAGGCCACACCTGCTCCTAGCCTGGCACACGTGCACGCACACACTGCCCAGCCTCACACGTCGGCCTGCGTGACACAGGGGACGCGCACCTCCTTGACCAGACTCTTGATCAGCCGGTTGGCGGCCTGCAGGTCCTCGGGGTGGTTGCTCTTAAGAAGCCGTGTCAGGAGCTGCAGCATGAACAGAGCGGGTGACAGAGCTGTCCGTGTCGACACCAGAGGCAGCGTCAGCAAGAGGAGCCAACACCTTCCACATGCAGGATCCGACTGAACCCACACACTGGGACGGGGCTGCGAGCATCAGACGATCCCCACAGGGCTCAGTGGGCACGGAGGGGGAGACTGCATCCCCCGGGGACACCTGGCCACGTGTGGAGACATTCTGGCTGGCACAACTGGGGATGCTACCAGCATCTAGTGGGTAGAGACCAGGGGTGCTGGAGACATGCAACGCGAGAACTCTCCGGTCTTGATGTCACAGTGGCGAGGTATACAAGACCGTGGGCTCTACGATTCTGCAGGCCTTGGGGACCCTATTCCCTTACCCCTGGTGCCCAACAGAAGGCCTGGCACCCAGAGCTCATCCGCTCTGTGGGACAGGTGGGGACACCGAGCCCCAGAGAGTGGGAGCAGCTGTGCACGGCGACTGGGACTCTCTGAGTCCCGCCAGCCCGTCCCTCCCCTTCTGTCACTGAGGCCACAGCAGGAGGAGACAAGAGCACAGCAGTTAGGACACAGCACGGCCCTGCTCAGCGGCCTGCAGGGACCGCATGGCCACAGAGCATCTGGACCTGAAGCGGGGCACAGGTGAGAGGCATGGCTCCAAAGGCAACAGGGACCCGGGGACACTGCAGCCTGGAGCTTCCGCGGGCCTGCAGGCTCCAGACCTGGCACTGCCTGCCAGTACCCTTGGGCACCTTCCCACTCGAAGGGAAGCCTCTGCTTCGCCCCCTCCCATCCCCCTCTCTCCCCACCAGTGTCTGAGGGGCAGCTATTCTGAGGTGCAGCAGGAGAGGGCTGGGCTCAGGCCCTCTGGCACTGGAGGAGACTGAAGCCAAGACACACCCAATGCCTCCCTCCGCCCTGGTGCCCACAGCACACGGCCGACACCGCACTGCCCGCCCAGGTCACCCTGTGTCCTCCCACGGGGGCACTGTGCAGATGAGGTGCAGGCATGCAGCCTGGCTCACCCATGAAGACGCTGCCCCGGCTGGTGCCACCTCGCTCCGGAGAACCCACTTGCAGAGCTCACTGGGCCCTCCCTGGCCTCCCATGCTGTGGCCCAGGGCCAGAGGCCCGACGAGAAGGCTGTGGTCAGACTCGGGGCGGCCCCGAGGCCCAGGAGGTCCTCACCTTCGACTTTTCTTCGTCGGCATCGAAGATGGAGCTCCTGGGCCAGGGAGAGGGTGGGGGCAGGATCCTGTCCGCCGGCAGCTTAGGGTCTTGCTTTATGATCCCTACAACGTGTGGTTTGGGGAGTGAAGAACCCACAGGGGACCCGCCACCTCCTGCGGGGGAAACACTGCTGACAACCTAAGGGGGAAGGCCCCGGACCCGCCCACGGCACCACATTCTCCCCCAGCAGAGTCCAGGGAACCAGCACACAGACGGGGACGTCAGAGCTACTAAGGGCAGAGCCGCAGTCACGGCCAGCGGCCTGTGGCCCGTAAGCGCACTGACCACTCTGCCGGTGTGTGACCTCTCAGGTCCCAGATTCTTGTGGGACCCCAGCACACCAGAAGTGGCCGTGTGAATGCAGGCGACAGAGGAATCGGCTGGCCACAAGGCCAGCTCCTTCCTCTGTAGGGCCCAAGACAAGAGGCACGTGACCCTGGCTCCCGCACAGAAAGGTGCGCTGCACCCCCTGACCCTGACAGGACTCCGGGCAGCGACAGGCTCTTCTGCAACCCCACAGGGAGCCGAGGCCCCAGGGTGACAAGACAGTGACCTAAAGTCCAAGGAAGGACATGCCTTGGAGGAGAGGGAGAGACACCGCTACCACGGAGGGCTCAGCCCACGTTTCAAAACCCGCTCTGGGACAGTGCGAGCCCTCTGGGAAGAGGTGGCAGAGGCACCAGGGCCCACGGAGGCTGCTCCCTCTCCAGACCAAAAGCCTGACACTGCTGTGGGGCTGACCCCCCTCCCCCGGAGCAGCCCTGACACCCCACTGCAGCGGGAAGGCAGAATGGAGAGGAGACGGTACCACGGGTGGCGCGGGATGACCGGCCACCCCACCACGACCAGAGACCAGGTGCCAGCCTCAGGCGAGGCTCAGGAGAACCGTGAAGACGCCGCCAGCACCAGGCTGGCCAGCTGAGTACCAGGCGATGACTGCCACCAGGGCAGGGACAACGCCTGACGGACAGCAGCACAGTGGCCCGCGGCCGAGACTGGGGCAGTGAGGGCCGTGAGGGCAGGGACGAAGCCTGGCAGACAGCAGCACGGCAGCCCATGGACAAGACTGGGGCAGTGAGGGCCACCCAGCCGCACCACGTGACCCCAGCTCGGCTCCGTCCACCACAAAACAAGGCCTGGCCTGCCCGGTCGCCACGCGCCTCAGTCTCCGCTGACCGAGGTGCCCAGCACTGGACACACAAAACCGCGAGAAGGAACCAGGACCGCGAAGGGAGGCGTGGGGTGACCAGGCGGCACCTTGCTTCTTCAGCATCTGGTAGGCGTCACGGATCTTGATGTCTTCTGGGAACCAGACTGTCCAGCTGAACAGCATTTCAATGACTCTCCCTTTAACCTTGTCCGTGGTCCAGGACCCCAGGTACTGAAGAGGAGTGAGAAGTACAGCAGCCAGCGGACTGCGCAGAGGACGGGCCCACACCGCGCGGGGGAGGGGGCCGGTCTGTGTGCCCAGGGCTCCTCCCGAGGGGTTCGAACTGTCAGCTTCATCCCAACCCCGATGGGGAGGGGAATGCAAAGGGTCCAGGACCACGGCCGAGGCTTGAATTGGCTGTGCCTATACCACTCTGGCTGCGACTGTGGAGTGAGGGGCAGGCAGCCCCTGCTTGACACACAGCTGGGTCAGGAGGCTGTTGCCAGGCCTGGTGCCACAGCGGAGGTCATGGAGGCCTGCCCCTGCCCCCTGTACCCTTTACAGTGAAAGGTGAGTGCAGTGCTGTCCTGTGTCTGGTCTCTTCAGGAATGATGGACCCGGGGAGAGGGGTCCCAGGACCCTTAAGTTTGGAGTTGGTCAGGCAGAAGAGCAGTGACTTGGGGACCCCCGAGGCTTACGGCTGTGTCTGAAGCCGGAGTGGTCTGGGCAGGCTGAGCCCTGCACGAGCAGGGTCAGCACTGACGGGGCGGCTGGCGCCAGGATGGACTGCGTTCCGCTGGAGGACACACAGCGGACGTGGGGGGCAGTCACCCAAGAAGGTACAGGACAGAGGGTGCAGAGGTCAAGGCTGGAAGTGCTGTGAACTTCGAGCCACACCTGGTGCCCCGTGTCATCTCTCCCAGGACACTGGTCTCCCAGGTAGAGCCCCTTGCCCATCCACCAGGCCACCCCTACCGAGGGCTGGGATGGGAGGTGCCACCTGCCGAGGTCAGCAATCGGGGATGAGCGGGCTCCACATGCAGGGCCTCTCCCTCCACCCCCATGAGCCCAAGACAGCTGCGGGGACAGTCCACCAGCAGGCCTGCCGTGAGCAGAGATGGGCAGCAGGAGCAAGAGGGCTGGGGCGCTGCTGGGGCAGGTGGTCAGGCCCAGGACACCCACCTTTGGGGACAGCACTTTGATGAGCTCGTTCAGGAAGCGGAACTTGGCCACCTCGCCGTGGAACTTCTCCCCGCAGTGGTTCATGCACGTCTCCAGCACCTGCAAGACACAGGGCCACGGTACGGGGCAGCCGCCAGCTCCAGGAGCACCCCGGCCTGGCAGCACCCCTCGGAACCGGGGTAGCGTTTTCTCAGACTGTGAGGGTGCTGGGTTTGAGAGAAGTGGTGACGTTTTCAGATTAAGAAAAAAACATGTATGTTCTTGCTGTGACAGGTCTGTGCCCAGGAAACAGCTCAGTGGGATGCCTTCCCTGAGGTAACCCCATCTTTTAAGGAGACTCGTTGGGCGTGAGACACAGAGGCAACATGTGGCAGGCGAGACCCAAGCCTGCTAAGCCACAGCCTTCTGCTGGCTGGCACTCAGGGGGCAAGTGCACCCACACAGCCCACACCGTTCCACCCTTCACATTCATCACCGGTACCGATCCAGGGCATTTGGGTGAAGATCTAGACTTAATTTCTCTTCAAAAGCAGGAGGTTTCTGCAACAATGGGCCCAGACTCACGTCTGGCAACTACAGCTGGTGCCCCACACCGGGTGTGTGCCGCAGGGCTCCGGGCCTCACCCAGGGCTGCTCCTTTGTCACTGGTCTGCCCCTGGGCCCTGACCTCGCCAGCCCTGGTCCACAAAGGCCAGGAGGCACAGAACCTGCCCCGGCCTCCCTGCAGTGGGCTCGGAGCCGTCCTCCAGGAAGATCAAGGTGGGCATCGGGGCCCAGGCTCCCCATGGCCTGCTCTCTCGTGGGCAGCAGGCAGGAACCGCAGGCACCCCACCACACCAAAACGAGGCAGCGGCCTGAGGCGCGGGCAAGCTCACCGTCAGGGCGTGGAGAGCTTCCCTCTCTTGCGGAGACTGGATCTTGTGGGCCAGCAGCCAGGGTGCGTGGGTCGGGCTGTAGGGAACAAGGACGCCTGCACTCCGGGCAGAGATGAGGAATGTGCCTACACGCCAAGCCCACCGGGCCAGGTCAACGCCCCTCTAGCTCAGCCCCAGAACACATGTGGGACGTGACGGGCATGCAGCCCACGCACCGGCCTGAAGGCGGCCAGCCCCCTCCCACCCTGTCCCGGCCAGCGCACCCCTGAAGCCGCACACTGAGCAGGGGGCCGGGCTGGGGGACCCGGGGGACAGTGAACGTCTGGTGAACACGATCGAACTCTCTGCTCATCTCAAAACGCTGCACACTCAGCAATGTGCCGAGCGAGCAGCTGGACTAACGGTTTCACACCTCGGTCCCACCAGACGCTCTGGAGACGGGCCTGACAGTGACTTAAGCCCCCGCCCCCCGCCCCAGCTTTTCTCCGGGAAGGGCGCCCTCGGCCCTGGGGAAGGCACGCATCTCCTGGCCTCCACGCCTCCCAACCCTTGAGGTCGCTTCCATGTCCTGTTCAGGACGCTATTTAACTCTTTGTAGACGACTGCCAGTCACAAACTGCCTATTCTAATATTAAAAAAAAAAAACCATGAATTTGCTATTTCTAGAAAAACAGTGCTGTCACTGGACCATGAAGGGGGAGAAAGGAGAGAAAGCCTCGCTGTTAAACAGCCCTGAGAGAAACAGCACCCGCTCAGCTGGAGGTGTCCCCAGAGCCAAGCGTGTGTGGAAGTCGCCTTACCCGTTGGGGTCAGTGTTCACCTGGTCACAGAAGTTCTGGATGGCTGACCAGTCCTGTTCTGACACGCTTGGGTCTGTGGCTTTATCTGCCAAGAAAATAAAAGTAAATAAAGCATAATAAAACACACACATCTCCTTCTCCCAAAGAACACGACAGCCCAGGGCTGTGGTATCCCACCTCTAGGGAATCAGACCTAATGGCAGACAGCCAAAAGGGCCAGGAACCTGCCCGCACTGTCACCAGCATCAGTGCAGTGTCTGGCACACGACACGGCCTCAACTAGCACAGGGTGATGAGTGGAAGAGCAGGCCAGCTGACAAGCTGCTGCCCTAGATGGCCCCACTCCCAGTGCGGGGTGGCCTGCACGTGCCTGCTGTGCCCTTGTCCAGGCTCCCCCACCGTGGCCCTATGACGGGGATGAGCAGGGCCAGATCTGGAGGCCCCTTGTAAGTTTCTTAGCTGTGACAGGACAGAACCACCACGAGGCTCTGGGTGGCTCCGCGTGGCCCCTCCCACCATCTCCTCAAAAGCAGGACCCCTACAGGAACGCCTTGGTGTGTCGCACCCTCCCTGACCAACTCACCACGCATTGTGGCTCGTCCAGTCTGAGCAGGAAACCTGCTCGCCCCCACTCCTCAGACACTGTCCCTCCCTGCCACCGCCCACATTGCCTGGGACCCTGAGCCACCCACGCCAGGGCCCCCAGGCCCGGTGAAACCCGAGCACACAGCATGGCAGGGCATCAGGGCACAGCCAGGAGCAGGAGGGACCTGAGGGGACTTCACCAGATGCCTGACAGGAGGCCACGGCCCACTGAGGGATGGGCCATCCTTGACTGCCCTAGAGTTTGGGGTGTGCACCTCCCTGGTGTGGATGGTCACAGCTCCTTCCCCTCTCCCTGCCACCGCTGCCACCTACAAGCCCCATCCAGCGACCCAGCAGGGATGCCTGCCCAGGTCCCCACTGGCCAGAGCCTGGCCACACCCTCACAAAGGAGTGGCTGAGACCCCACATCCAGCCCAGAACCCCTGCCTCTCCAGTGAACAGCTTCCCGGCCCCTCCCAGCTCTGCAAAGACGTCCAGGCCACTGGCCACCCTCTCCCCCCTCAAACCTCTTTCCCCAGCATCCAGCCCCTGACCCCCCCCTTCCCTTCTGGTCACTCCAGACCCCAGGGAACTGCAGTGTAGCCCCTACCACTGCAGTCACATTCCCATCATGCAAATTCCCCGTGCAGTCACGTTCCCGTCACATGGAAGCCATGGGTGTCCCCAGCTCAGCAGTGAGACTCAAAGGACATGCAATCACCTGTCTTCCCACCCACTGGCTCCTTCTAAGTGAAAGAAGGCGGCAGAGGAGAGCGAGGGCTGGGATTATCGGCTCCCACTCAGGCCCATCTCCCCCTCCTCCAGGCTCCTCTCCTAGGCTGGTCTGGGAACACTGCCCACCCTCCGGGTCCCAGGCCCTCCTTCTCAAACACTCCCTGGGCCTCTCTTCTCCTCTCCACAAAACGGAGCTGCCTCTGCCCCCTCGGAAGGCCCTTTCTAGAACCCTGTCCATTCATAAGGACAAGCTCTAGCTCTGCCCCTCACCGGTTCCAGTCCCGGGCTCCCTAAGCCTGCTCCTCAGCTAGTCAGGAGATGGTATCTTTCTCCCGGGACAGTCACAAGACCGAAAGGAGATGGCGTCTGAAGCGCTCAGGGCAGCAGCCGATGCCAGGTGGTGGATAAAGAATGGCTCACCTTACTGTCTGTTGTCGCACCCCGTCTCTGCCTTTCACGTCACCATCACGTACTCACGCCTTTCCACCCCTCAGGGGAATCCAACTCTCCATGGCAGGGGCCGCGTGTTCCCAACAGAGCCAGGGCAAACCCGGGAGCACAGGACAGTCACACACAAAACACACGTGAAAGCCGGGATTCTCAGGGATGCCGGTTAGGGGGGTCTGACCCACCCAAAGTCATTCCGCACCGTGTGCGCTTCCTTAGTTCTTCATTCACAGCAAGGCCAAGGTGGCTGACACCTCAGAGGCGCTGAGAAGTCCACAGGGACCAGACCGGGCGGCAGAGAATAGCCTTCGCCCTCCCCGCTGCCCCGGGTGCAGAGAAGACGAAGGGCAGCGGCTCCTCCTAGGAGAGGAAGCAGCCTCTGGGTAGCCCGGGCACATCCTGGAGCCGGACGCCCGGTGACCTGGCGGGAAGAGCTGTGACGTGTGAGCTGTGACGTGCGACCGTTGCTTTTCTGTCTGCAACATGAGGATGCACTCAAGGTTTCCCAGACCCCGCTGAACAGCAACCATCATCACGCCCGCCTTCTGTGAGAACCTGCTGGGAGCCAGATGCCATGCTGGGTGTTTCCCAAGGCCACTGTCCTTAAACCCTCAGAACCAAGGCTGGTCCTGTGACCTCAGCACTTCACGGGAGAAACCCACCGGCCACGAAGCGAGACGACGACCATCACAAATGCGGTCCTGGGTCTGTCTGACGCCAGGGCCCATGTGTCCCTCAGTGGAGTCCTAGCCCCCTGCACAGGCAGGGCCTCCCTGGGAGCTGGCCTCTTTGCCGTTCTTGCCACTGAGTCGTCAGCTCCCCGAGGCGAGGTCCACCACCCTCACAGGCTCCATGCCCAGGACAGGTGTTGGCACATTTACTGAATAGACGGGTGGACAGTTCGTCTTCGGCCAGGTGGCTGGACACAGTGCTGATCCAGAAGACAGCCACTCCAGTTCTGAAATCACTGGGACCTCGAACACACAAGCCCAGCTGCCGCGCTATTCCAGAAGCTAGCTTCTCCAGGGGACACGACTCCCAGAGGATTGGCCACAGCCACTGGCCACAGCTGCTGGTACCGATGACCCCGAGGAGCAGCTGGGGGCACAGTGGGCTTGGCCAGGGACAAATGAAAGCAGCCCTGCCCACTTCTCGACACGTCCCAGCCGCAGGCACCGAGGACGGCCCCCCTGCACCAAGGTGGTTTACGCATCCAGCACAGGGCAGGACAGTGACACTTCTGCTGCCACAGGTGGGCCTGATGAAAGCTGCGTCGCGGCCACTTCAAGTTGGCCCCAGGGTGACCTGGTGTCAAGAAACCAGCTGAGACGCCAGCTGTGAGTGACATGGCTCATCCTCGGGTGCCTAGTACAGAAGCAAGGTCATCTCGCACCAGCTGCCGCCCCACCTCCAGGGCCGGCCCCGACCCAGACCCAAGGAGCAGCCTGCGCTGTTCTGGGAGCCCTGAGGCTGTGGGTGGCGGTCTCCGGGGAATGTCTGGAACTCAATCCTTCCACAGTAGCCCCTGGTGGGGGGGTCCCCCTGCAGGAGGTGCACAGCCACCCACCCAGCCAGCTGCCACTCCATAAGGCCCTCTCTGAAAGCCGAGACCCGCCGCAAGGCTGACCTGCGCTGGTCTCCAAGACAAAGAATGGGCTTGGTCCCGAGCAGCTGGGGATAGAAACCCTCTGCCATCCAAACACTCCTGACTCCCGAGGGAGGCCTGACCATGGGGCTGGAAGGCGGGACAGCAGCCGGGAGAAGGCCCAGGCGGAGGGCAGGAAGGGGTTCCGAGACCCGACCCCAGGCCACGCTCACTAGCAGGCCCAGCGTCCCCAAGAGCTAGACACCGCGCTCTGCCGATGACCAAAGTAACCCCGTGGGGGGCTACGAATGCGCAGAAGCTGCTGTGTGTGTCTTTAGAGCACGAGCCTCTGGGACCAGCACCCCGACATTCCTCTGGGGGACTGCCGCTCCCCAGCTCTAGGTCCGTGTCCTTTTTTTCCTTGGCAAGCCAAGACGCCTTTGCTTTCTGCCACTCGCAACTAAAGAGACTGAAGATGATAACAGCCGACGCTTCCTGTGTGCTGTGTGCCGTGTGCCAGGCATGTGCCAGGCATGTGCCAGGCGCTACCCTGAGTGCTGGCCAGCGTTAACCCCTTTGACCTTCACGACCAGCAGGCGGGTTCGTACTCGTTTCCGGCTTAGACACACAGTGCCTTGTGTCAGTGCCCGCAGCAGTCCTCAGAGCCACCTCAGTGACATCCCTCTCCGTCCGGCCTGGACCCAAGGTGCAGTCCTTCCACCGCACTCCTGCCCTCGCCACACCTCTCTGCCCCTGCCCTTCCGCTGTGCCACCTCTAGTGGCTGCGCCCCACCCTCAGCATCTGGCTTCAACCAGTCCACCCTCTCCGCTCCTCCTGGGGGTGTGGGGTCACGCGACCACGAGCTGACAAAACACAGGAATCTGATGTCCAATCAACACTCCAGAGTCTGAACTCAGAGGGCCTTGGGTGGGGCAGGGAGAGGTGGCCCTGTCCTCTCCCCGCAGGGCATCTGGCAATGTCTCAGGTGGTGGTCACGACCAGGAAGGGGGTGTGTGCCGGGGCACCTGGTGAGCGGGGCCAAGAACTCTCCAAACCCCCAGCACATGAGACAGGCCCCACGACCAAAGCCAGAGCCAACGTGTCCACAGTGTGAGGGTGAGACGCTGTTCCCGAGGGTCCGGGGCTCCCTTCTGTGCCTGTCACCAGCCCTTCCCAAACACGGGTGGGGATGGGGTGCTCATGGCCAGGGCAACACCTCCCCAACATTACTGCTGCCGGCCTGCACCCAGCTGTCAAACTTCGCATTTCAAAGCCAGTGCCAGCTTCTAAAAACTCAAGAGACTTCCCATAAAAAGATGGGTTCCCGGCCCCATCTGAAAACCTGGATGACCGGGCCACCTGGGGGCATCAGCCCTAAGGCTGGAAGAACGCCTGGGGCCGCACAGTTCCCTCTTCCCTTCTGCAGGGCAGCTGTTCCCTGTCCTTGGACCCAGCCCACCTGACCTTTCGGCAACTGCAGCCAAGCCTCCCCACCCGCCACTTGACTCAGAGATGTCTCACCACGAGGCTTTCATCGCCTGTGCCCCAGGTCCTTCTTCCTCATTCTAGTGCCCCCTTCGGCAGCGAAGCCACCCACCCCGGCAGCCCTCCCCTGAGGCCCGGACGCCCGCCCTGCCAGCTCTCTGCCCTGCCCATGTCTGCCTTCCATCCTTCAGGCTACTTACTACTCCGGTCCCGCAGAGCTCCCCACTGCCCGCTGCAGCCGCTGCTTTCCGTCCTCACCGCGCCCTGGGCAGGCTCCCCGAAGCCCGAGCTCGCCTCCAGCCTCACCAACCCGGGTCAGCGGCCCCCTGGACCACAGCAGCCGACCCCCGCGGCTCAGCCGTCGTCTCCTCCTGAAGCCAGCTCCTGCTCCCCGGCGGGGCATCCGCAGCCCGCAGCAGCCGCGGCTGCGACCTGGGCCCGGCCCCGCTCCTCGGGGTCCCCGGCCTCCCGCCTGGACCCGGCGGGCTCGTTACCGCCGCTCTCCATCCCGGGGCCTTGGCCCCACACCCAGAAGGGCGCTCGGCCCACGCCCCCTGCCGGGGTCAGCGCCGCGGCCAGCTCAGCCCGCGGGCTGCGGGGATGACCCACCAGGCGTCCCCGACCAGAAATTCTCCCGCTGGAACGCCGACGGGCCCCCGCCGACCCCCGCAACGGAGTAAACTCAGCCCCTTCGGCAGCGCTCGGCCCTGGGGGCCCGCCCGCTGCCCCCTCCGCGGGCTCCCGAGGCTCCGGCCTCCCTCCCTCCCTCCCTCCCTCGGTGCCGCGTCCGGCCTGGCGCGTCTGTCTGCGGGCGGGACCCCCGGCCCGGCCCGCGGAGGGCCCCGCACTCACTCAGCCACAGCCCCAGCGCCGCCGCCGCTCCCCCCGGGGGCCCCCCGGCCGGCTCGGCCCCCGACGCGGGCCCCGCTGTGGCCGCCGCCGCCGCCGTCGCCATGGCGAGGCCGGGGCCCGGCGCAGCTGCCTCCGCCGCCGACGGGCGCGCGCCGGCTGCCGACGCGGCGGGCGAGGGGCCGCACGTGACCGCGTGGGCGGGTCCTGCGCGGACACGCCCCGCCCCGCGCAGGCGCCGTGCGCACCGCCCCCCCCCCGTGCGGCCTCGCCCCCCGCCCATCCCCGGGCCCGGGCCCCGCCCGCAGACAGACGCGCCAGGCCGGACGCGGCACCGAGGCTGGGACGACGCTGATTCCTTCGGCGCTTTCGTCCCCGCCGCCTCCCGCGTCGTTTAACCCCGAACACGCCGCCGCACCATGGGCGCGCTCCTCGCTCGCTCGTCGGTTAAAGCGGAGTCCGCCCCCCAGAGTCATGGTCCTCGTAGCTATGAAACGGACACGCGTTAAGTATTTTCTTCCACTTCCACGAAGCGAGGGAACCCAGCACATGACACACTCCGTCCCGGAGGAGTCAGAAAAGGACGAATTCACACAGAACAGGAGAGTGGCAGGACAGATGCGCCGGTGGACACAATGCGCCTTTCTGCGGCGGTGAGGGCTGTCCCTCTGGCCGGCAGAATTTATTTAGTGTCTCCAGGTGAGCATGAGAGCTACCTAGAGCAAGAGTGTGAGGCCGCTGAAACCACAAGAGGCTAGGAAGTGGGAGGGTGGCGTGCTGTCCACACCAGGCATAGTTTTCCCTTGAAGCACAAACTCACCCCTACACTCCACAACCTGCCTCACCCCACTAATACAAGCAGGGGCTTTGCCCTGTACACTCTGGATCCCAGGACCTAGAACGGTGCCTGGCACCCTAGCAGCAACAAGTTTTCATTGAATGCCCAAATAAACTGTGGAAGCAGTAAGAAGTAGCTTCCATGGGACTTTAGGTCCCAGCCCTACCCAAAATAAAATCACAAAGTCAAAAAGTGTGTTTACTGTGCTATCTCGGCTCCAGAATGAGTCTGGCTCCACACATCTCCATCTGATGGGTGCCCAAAGCACCTTTCTATGCAGAAATCAGCCCAAACCTGCCAGCGAAGGACAAGCAGCTGACCTGCTTGCTGTGTCGGCCCCTACTCTACATACATCTTCTACCACGGTTACCTTAGCAAACTTGGGCTGCTGTAACAAAGTGCCACAGAGTGGGTGGCCCAGACAACTGACATTGTTTCCCACAGCTCCGTAGGCTGGACGTCTAAGATACAGGTGCTGCAGACGGGGGAACTGGTGTGAACCCACTGCCTGGCTCGCAAAGGCTGGACTGGCTTTCCTGGCTGTGGGCTTACCCATGCAGGGGAAATTCTGTATTTCAATGGAAACTATGCTTTGTCCAGAGGACACCCTTCTGTGTTACCTGATCTTGGTTCTTTGAAATTACTTTCTACATCCTAAACTGTGGATAACAGAAAGCAGTGGAATCATTCTTACCCAGAGACACACAAATGAATTCTGCGGGGGAGGAGAGGGAGGGCATACCCTTTCTGTGGAAAATCCAGTTTTGCCTCCATTTGCACATTCACGTCAATATTCCCGACCTATACAAATGCCTCATCTCACGTTTCTTCACTGAGACTTGAATAAAATCTTTAACACGTTTGCCTCTTGAAAAATCTGACCAGACGGGAGCTGTTTTTTTTTTTTTCAGTGCAACAAGGTGATCAGACACCATGCCCCACCCCAGGCAGGCAGGGTCGTTTTGCCAAGTATCATCCATCACTTCCTATCTTCCTTGTACCTGCCTTACGTTCCTTCTTGCAAGCATCTCCACACAATTAACACTGTGGCATGTGGATCAGTGGTTTTCAAACTAACATTTGTTGGAATCAACTGGAGGAGAGCATGTTCAAACACAGAACACAGGGCCCACCCCAGTTTCTGATTCAGTGGATCTGGTGGGGAGGCCAAGCAGCTCTTTCTAATTAGTCCCAGGCAATGCTAATACTGATGGTCTGGGGACCACAACGGAAAGTTTAAAGGGTAAGTGGGTGTTGAGGGTTTCAGGGGTTCAGGGCAGCCGTCGGGTGCACAGGCTTTGGCTTCACACAGAACTACACTGTCACCCCCACCAGGCCTTCCTAGGCCCCTCGTTAGTGCTCTTACAGCCCTTCCTGCCCAACCCCCCTCTGCTTTCCATTTGTCACGTGTGTGGTCCGTGGTCTGTCTCTCCTTTTATTGGGCCCTCCTACTGCAGTCAGGATTGGGGAAGGGGTAGCAGGGGACAGAGCCAAAGAGACAGGCCTGGGGGAAAAGACTGTGACCCCAACATTTTGTCCAGATATGAAGGGTAAGCTAGAGATCCCCCTAACCAAACTGAACAGCCTTCTAATTTTAAAAACATTCATATCCTGTTTCACTAACAAAAACAGCAAGCACAAGTTCCTGGACAATGCAGAACAGAATCCTAACTCAACATGGGGACATTAGCAGAGCCAGTACCTGTGAACTAAAGACACATCAGGCCATTCCATCCAACCAGATGCGTGTCCAGTCTTTCACGCAGTGTTTATTAGGGACTAGGGGCACTAGTGACCATGACAGCTGAAACCTGTTCTCGTAAACTTTACAGTCGGACACTAACAAGTGACTGCAGAACTGATTACTTACATAATTATTTACACAATCTATTTCAATCATGTGCTGGGGAAGAGCATAGGGTGCTGGTGATAAATGACAGGAAGGAGTCCTGGGAGGAAGTCAGAGGCTTCCTTGAGGAGGTGAGAGTGGAGCTGAGATTTGGAGGCTAAAAAGGAGGTGACCAGGCAAAGGGAGAGAGCAGACAAGAGCATCCTGGGTGTGGCAGGGACAGGTGAACTGCAGCTGGAAAGACAGGGTCGGGCCGTGATGAGGAAACAGGGTTTCATGTGACACCAGCCTCCTCCACGCTTCCCTTCCAGCCATCTCCTACCAGGTCTCCATGCGTCTCAGTTGGCCCTGCTCCGATCTCTTTGGCATAGCTGCCAGAATGATCCTTTAAAAAGACACCATTGTGATCATGTCACTTCCCTGCTTAAAGCATGTCAGGGGCTTCTCATCTCCCACCTCGTGAACACACCACTCTTATCTTCACTAACTGAACCCCCACTTTGTCCAGGTGCCCACGGCTCACTAACCCCACCCTGGCCGCGGCACTGGGTCTGAGTGATCTGTGGGGCCCCCTGCCCACTTGCCGGCAGTGATGGGTTCAAGAATGGGGAAGTCCAGTGGGGGAGGGAGTTTGGAGAAAAGTTCCCTTGCTTTCAGGGAGAGCCACAGGAAACCACTCAGTCTCCCGCCAGACAGGAAGGAGGGAGCGCAGACAGCCTGGGACTCTCAGCAGCCAGTTGTGAGCAGAGGGAACCAGATCGAGGCTGTTGCCGACCTGGAGCCAGCAGACAGAGAAATGGGAAGACCCTGGGTCCTCAGCGACCTCCCCAAATGCTTAACCAACCCTAGAGCCTGCCTTCCCCACACTTCCTGTTGGGTGGGACACTGCATCTTCCTGTGTAAGCTGGTCTGAATCTAAGTTTGGTTATTGGCATCAGATGGCACTTCGATACTTTAAATCTGCAAAGAAAGGCTGTCGGGACTTCTCTGGCTGGCTCTCCAGCCTCGTCTCACTCCAAATCCCGCCCAGGGCTCCAGTCATGTCCAACTTTGTGAAGTTCTCGTCTTCATCCCCCTGCTTGGAATATCCGTCCAGCTCCCCTAGAGCTGGGATGATCCTACTCATCCCTCAGAACCCAGACCAAGGGTCGCTTCCTATGTGAAGCACTCTGACACCCCTGAACAGCTGTCACGCAGAGGGGCCTCGTTTTCTGAATATTTAGCATCCTGTCCCTGGGGAGGTAGCCATTTTACCGTAAGACAAACCGATGAACAAACTTCTAATTTTGGTCCCCACTACACATTCCTCGATGTCGAAACATTCTACTTGTCGCCATCCTTCAGTCTGTCAAAGATCGCTCTCCGCAGAGAGCTGGATTCAATGTAAACAGGCGACCAGACTGCTAACCACAGGTGCAAATCGTGCGAGAGAGATGGTACTTCCCCGAGTCGATGACCTGAAACTGGGAAACTGCTGGAACCTGGCAGTTAGACCAGGAACTGGTAATCGCTGGGCCTGAAGAAGTTGACCTGACCGCATTCTTTTGTCATGTTTACTCGACTCCCTACTGTGTGTCAGGACATGTGCCAGCTGCTATGGTAATCACCAAGAGTAAGAAAAACCTTCTGCCTTTTAATCTTGGACTCATTAAAGATAAGAGTAACCCCACGCACATACACCACAGAACTTGATACAGCGATGACAAGGAGAAAACAATGGGGTAGGCCGAGGGCTATGGGAATGAGACTCCAAATTTGCTAGAGAAAGGCGGTCACCTCCTAGAAAGGATGCTCTGTAACTGCACCCACAGGGTACACTCCCGAGAGTGGAGTCTCCTGCCACCATGATCTCATTACAGGACTGTCCCCCGCCTGGTGATTGAACCAGGGGCAGACGGCTGACCCAGGCTGGGCCAATCGGATGCTCGCCTGGGAGGTTGTACTTGGAATTCTAGCGATTTACCTGGGAGAGCAGGAGAGATGGCTCAGCTGCAGGGCTGGAGAGTTGTTGGCCAAGTGCAGAAAGAGGAAGAGGGGGAGCAGACGGGGAGAGGGACACATGTTAGACGGTGAGGTCTTCAGGGTGAAGGGAGTGCCTCAGGCCTTGACGGCTCCCAGGGACAGGTGCAAGTCTCCTGTGACGTGAGATGGAAGGCCTGCCCTTTGGATCCGCGAGAATCCGAACCCCCTTCATCGTTTGTCTGGGCGTGTTTCCACACCTTACAAGCAAGATGCCCATTTCGAAGAACAAACTGCCAGTGACAGTGGCAATGGTGCCAAACAACATCCATCAAGTGCCAGGCACTGTTTTAAGAACTTTATACGTATCTATTTCCATCCTCACAGCTCTGAGATGGGTACGAACATTACCCCCATTTTACAGATGGGTAAACTGAGGCTCAAAAGCCACACAGCAAACAGCAGGGCTGGCTCCTGAGTGCAGGCAGTTGGCTCCCATGGTCCTTGTCACCACACTATGGCCTCAGATCTGCCAGGGAATGGACCTGTGCTTATTTTAAATGTAATTTTTCTTTAAAAAAACAAAAAGGTAAATACAAAGTGCAGAAGGTGCATGTTGCTTTTTAGAGTCACGCCACCTGAGAAGTGGCAGCATGTCATCGGCTCAGCATCTCGATCGTGTGCTGTGTGTAAACATCCCACTCCCCGATCCAGGCCAGCGTCTCCTGTCCTGCACACTAGGGGTGCAGGCTCTGACGCCACCCAGGGGTTGGAAGCTGCCTGAACTGCGTTGGGTCTGAGCTTAAATCCTCGCTTCGCCTCACACTGTGGCCTCGGCAGAGCTCATTAACTTGCCTGAGCCTCAGTCTCCCTGTTATAACACAGAAACGACGATGAAGATGATGATGACGACGACGAGGACGTCTCTCTCATGGGGTTGTGAAGACCCAACGTGGTGATGGGCTAAAGTGTCTGCCAGGGAGACCTGCACCCAGATGTGGCTGTGCCTCACGTGAACGCACTGTAAACCACGGGGACCGTTCTGGGTCATCATCTCCACCACCCCTTTTCCTGGGAAAAGCACCCTCGATTTCATTGGGAACGACTTTTCCTCCACTGGCTATAAACCCAAGAGACCCCCAATGCCCGGCGAGAAATGGCCACGTGACCTCAGTCAGGCCACCACTCTGCTCTTCCTAGAGAGCCTTCGGCCAAGTCATGCAGCGCCGAGGGGAGAATGTGGATGGGGACAGCCACACGTCCTCCCTGCGGACTTCCACCCCCCTGCCGCCCGCACAGCCGGGGCTCTGGGGCCTGGTCCCCGTCTTCTCCAGCCCTGGCCTCAGGCTCCCACAGACTTGAACTCCCACAAAATCAGACCGTCCAGGAGGCCATGGTCTCCGCACAGGTACGCAGGCGGCCTGGCTTCCCACTGTGCGAGCAAAGAACTTCAGCCAACATGCCATTAAAGCACAGACGAGGTCTCCACGAAGCGTGACAAGTTCTCGAGTCCCCTTCTGCCCCGGATGAGAGCGCGTATGTGCTCTCTGCTGAGTAACGATGACCCCAAAGCCAGCAGCTTTAAACAGTGGACGCGGGTCATCTCTTAATCGGGGCATCTGACACTCGAGCAGTTTCGCTCAGAGGCAGTGGCTCATGATGCTGGCCAGGGCGCAACCACCTGAGGGATGGTCTGGGGCTAGAGGACTGAGCCCCAAGCCAGGCACTCCCCTGGCCACATGGCATCTCCACAGAGCTGCCTGAGGTCTGTGTAACGTGGAAGCCGGTTTCCCACAGATAGGGACCCGGAGGATAAGATGGAAGCCACGCCATGTCAGCGGTCAGCCCGTTCGACATGATTCTAGGAGGGGCAAGGGCTGGGCTGTTTAAGCCTGGCTGCCACACGGGGTGGGGGTGGCCTAGAAGCCCTGGAGAGTCTCGGCCACCGGCCACCACCCTTTCACTGAGCCATTCCTATCCACTCCAAGCAGCACCCCTCACGTCGGAAGGCCGCAGACTGTGACTAACAGGAGGCAGATGCGGAGAAACAGAAGCAGAACATGCAGAGTGAAGGTCTCCAGTCCAAGGACCGGTCTGGAGAGCTGGAAGAAAGGGACAGACAGGCGTTCGGGGAGGGAGACACAGGCCACCCAAGTGCAAGGGCAGAGCAGTGTGAGACATGTGTGCTGCCCCTCGGCCGCTGGGGGCCCTCTCCTTGTAGCCCCTAAGATAGTCTGGTGTCCAGTTTCGCCCTGCTTGTCGATCACCCTTTATTACTCCAACTCCAATGGGGGTCTGAGAAGTGGAACCCATGAGTCTGGGCTGCTGCCACGCAGTAATGGGCTCTGCTGTGCTCCCTCAAAACCCGGGGTCACAGCCCTCCCCCAGCACCTCTGAATGGGGCCTCCTTGCAGCTGGGCCTTTAAGGAGGTGAGGTCAACCTGGGCTGTTAGGGCGGGCCTCCATCTCATCTGTACCCTCTTACAAACAGAACATTTGCACACAGGTACTAAGGACACACAGAGGTGACCATGTGAGGACAGCAGAAAGCAGGCATCGGCAAGCCAAGGAGAGGTCCCACGAGAATTGAAGCCTGTGAACACCCTGATGTCAGACTTCCGGCCTCCAGAAATCAGAAAATAATTTTCTGCTGTTTGAGTCCCCCGGCCGCCGACTGCAGTGTGCTGACACGGCAGCCTAAGCACACCGAGACGAAAGCTGGGAGGCTGCTCTGAGAACAGACCCCCACCCCCACTGCGGGTGCAGAGCCAGAGTGAGACCCAGGCCTTCCCCCGGGACTCGTGGTGAGACGGGACCGGCTTCCCTGGCCCACGGTGGGGGTGTCAGTGCACCTGTATGAGCCCAGACTGTCCCCGCTCTGCATCCTCACGCCAGCTCCCTGCCGGCCCGGGGCGACCTGCCACCCAACCCCAAAGGCAGTGTCCGCGCGCACAGGTTCCCAGGGCCAGCTCCGCCGCTGTTCGTCCTGTTAGCTGGACAGCGCCTTTTGAATTCGCTCCCGCACTTCCTCAGGTCCCAAAGACACCATCATCTCGGCGACAGGCGGTCCTTGCTACGAAAAGAGGAAATGTTGGCTACAGGGTACACGGCCTGCGGGAATCACTCCCCGGGCCAACCTGACATGGCCACATGTACTCCAAGGAGCAGAGTCTGCATCTCACTGTCTGTATAGTCCGAGGTCAAGGGCAAGCCCCAGGCCTGCTCTTCCTCTGCTAATGTGTCTGTCACCCCCATCGACAGCCAGCTCTCTGAGGCACCGAGGTGAGGCGTGTGTGTGTTTCATCACTACTGTGCCCACTGGGCCTAGCACGGTGCTCACACACGGTGGGTGCTCAGCTGGTGGTGTTCGTGGACTGAGAGGGAAGCAGTCATGTCGCATTCGTCTCTGTAACCCCCAACCCGAGCTCAGTGCCTGCCCGAGAACGTCAGTGGGACGGACACACGAGGGGCTGCAGGGAGCAGCCTGGCCACCTGCCCGCCTCACCGGCTGTCCACTGAGGGCCACGCGGAGGAGTTTCATCACGTGACTGTGTTTGGTGCCTTCTAGGCCGTCTGACAGCTTCTTCAGCTCTGCGTTCAGTGTGTCCTGAGTTAAACTCCTAGCAGGTCCTTCAAAAAGCCTAGAAAAAGCCCGTCTGTGAGGGGCTGCAAGGCCACAGCACACAGGTGGGAGGGTGACTGAAGAAGGTTATCGATCAGCTACGACATAACAGTGCAACCACCATTCGAGCCTGCCCAGGGGAGGGGGTGGGGGTACCATCCTCTCCCCCACCCCTTCCGAGTTGGGGAAACAAGACACCCGGGAGACCACCCACAGAGGATCCAGGCATGTGGGCATCACACGGGCAGGCTGGGCGGGAGCCGTAACAGGAGAGCCGTAACCTCTGGGCTGAGTGCTCCTCTGCCTGGGGTAGAACCCACCCGCCATGGGCTTGCCCGCAGCCTCTGCAGAGTGGCCGGCGTGGAGGAGTGTGGGGCACACAGCCAAAGTGACGCAGAGTTCCAGGTGATATATTTTTGGCTCCTGCATTAAGCCTCAAGTCAGCCCTGTCCTGGCCACCGCGATCGCACAGACCTGTCATTCCCTTCTACGGCTGTGTGTCCACCCTTGTCACAAGCATGCTGTACTGTTATAGTGAGACCCAGCACAGCTGCACCTTTCAGCTGAGCACACAGCAGCTCAAGGAGGTGCCATGACTCGGCTGAGGTAAAGCCATCTGGGCAAGTGAAACAGCGGGTTGATGAGAGGTGGAGCCAGATGGAGCCCAGGTGGTCCCAGCCCAGAGCCTGAGCACACCACCTCTTCGGGGGACCCTCGGCTCCTCGGAGCTCCCCCTACCAAGAGCCTCTCACCGGCCACTAGGCTATGCTGTGGGCACAACAGCCAAGCTCTGGGATAAAGGGGCCCTGGGAGGGAGGAAGGGTGCAGAGCCGCAGCCCGCGGGGACTCACCCTAGCACGCGCTTGGCGATCACGTCTACCTTCTCTGAGAGGGCGCCTAGCTGTGCTCGCCCCACGGCCGGGCGAGTCCACAGGTACGAGTATGCTGGGGACACCAAGTCCTGCAGGCGGCAAATGTGACCCTGGGGGAAGAGGCAGCCACCAAATGCACCAGGGACAGGCTGGCACACCGGAAGGGGAGAGCGGGGACCGCCCACACCCCAGTCTCCACACCTGTCTCAACAGGATGACCCTCTCCACGTAGGCGGGGTCCAGGACAGCACTGTCCAGCCGCTGGATTGCGAACGCCTCCCCCACGAGTGTCTGCAGCTTCTGTACCAGCTGACGCCTCTGGGTCTCATCGCCCACCAGCCGGCGGAGGTGCAGCCTGCAGCAGAGGCCAAAAGAGACTCTTTTCACTCACAGAAATAAAGAAAGGGGTCTGGGCAAGGCCTGAAGGAGGTGGCCTAAGGGCCCCAAGCACCCCGGAGACAGGTGTCCAGTGCTTTTAAAGCCGTAGGTACTGTTTTTTGCTGTTGTTGTTGTTTAATACCTACAGCACCTGGTCTTCCTCGGTAGTCTCCCATCCAAGTACTAACTAGGCCCGACCCCGAGGTCAGACAAGATAGGGCACGTTCAGGGTGGCGTGGCCGCAGACCGTAGGTACTGTTGTTTTAAACTAGAAGAGGGCACGCACGAATGGAGATTTTTGGCGGCAAAGGGCCCCCACTGACTGCCCAGACTTCGGCTAGCTCGAGCGCAGTGGAGGTGGCCCATCTGACAGGTCACTCATCTGCAGTCCCTCTGCCCCGTGTGGCACCCGGGCCGTCTGCCTGGCCACTTCTAGGAAGTGGAAGCAGACTGCCAGCTTCCTCGCACAGCTCGAGGCGGGGGCTCGGGCACAAAGGGCGGAGGCCGAGGACATGGGTCTCTGAGATTCTGGGCCACGCGACAACTGGAAGGCAGAGCTGCGTGCATTTAGTGCTCCCTGTGGAAAAGTTCAGGTTCTCTTGTCGGCTCCAATTTTCTGCCTTCCAGGATTCCCCTAACTGCCTGGTTTCTTCCTTCAGAAGGAGCAAAACCTCTTACGGTCCAACCCTGTGGCAAGACATCGTCAGTCCTTGGTCCCCTAGGCTGCCTCGAGTAGAGGGACTTGAGGGGGAGTCTGAGAGGTGGCAGGCTGAGGACCACCCTGCAGGTGCCTGACCTGGTCTCCAGCACAGAAGGCAGGCGGCCCAGGGTGGGGACATCCCACGGGCCCTGGAAGTGGACAGGCCTGTGAATGAGGCCAGCACAAGTGCCGCTCAGTCACCGTCACGGCTTCCAGACACTAGGCCTGCCGCCACTATGACAACCATGGCTGCCATCCTCACTGCCGTGACGGGAATGGTCACACCGCTGGCTTCGAGGAAGAGGACAGGTGTACACGCCTCGGTCGGCATGTGTGTTGCCTTCGCTCTCAAACACCCCATTCGAGAGCTGCCCGCCATCTGCTGCGTGAACTGGGGCTGGCTCCGTGACTTCTCTGCACTTCGGCTCGTGTACAACAATGGGGCAAAATCACTCAGCTGACCTCACAGGTCTAATGGACGCAGATGAAGTGACAGCTCTGGACACCTGCCGCTGACGTGAGTCCCTGGGCCCACACGAGAGCACCGGGAGACTCTACCTCCAAATCAGCACTCAGGTGGGGCATCAGTGGGTTCTGTCCCCCCGAGTGCCAGCCGGTTGCTGGCCTGCTGCCCAGGCCCTGCGGCTGGGGACTGTCCACAGTGGCCCAACAGTAACTGTGTTCAAAGAGCTCAGGGGGGAGGACCACCAGAAACATGGGACCAATGCCATGGACGGTGCCCGTCTGGTGTTGGCAGGTGTGTGTGGAGGTTCTGAAGTGACAACGCTCCCCACCAGGTGTAGGTGGTTGACAGAGGACGTGCAAGGGGCGGCCAGGCAAGCCGGCATGACAGCGCGTGCCCCCTGCTGACAGCTCTTTGTGTGCAGGGCTGTGCCAAGTACTGAGACCCGGCAGCTAATTCAGTCCAAGTCTCATGACACGGCAGGGGGCGAGGGTGGAGGGGTGTGTGCCCTGTGATTAGCCCCTTTTAGAAAAGCAGCAGCAGCGGCTTGAAGACCTCAGGTGACTGACCTGCGGGCACGTGACACCAGACGCCTGGGACCCCGCCCAGTTCCAGATGTGTGGGGCTCCAGAGCACACAGGACCCTTTGCCACGGACAGTCCTCAGCAGGAGGGCCCTCCCCTGCCAGGCCCCCTAGCTCCCCACGCACCTGTTGAACTCTGGGAGCTTGTCCAGGTCCAGCAGGGCAGAGTGGCTGGTGACCCGGGACAGGTCAAACTGCTTGATCAGCTCTGGCAAGGTCCTGCCCATCTGGTTCTCTGTGGGGGAGGGAGGCCCGGCCCCTCAGCTGGCTCCCTCCTTCCCTCCTCCACCTCCGCCCCGCCCCCACTTTCAACCCCAAGGGAGGCTGAGTGGGCGCTCTCCAGGTTCCCCATCCCAACCTGAACTAAGGATTCACTTCTAGCTACTTCACACATCAAGGGCCCGAGTGAGCTTTCAATCGTAGAAAAAAATCCTGTCATTAAGGAAAAAAGAATCTGACAATGGTCAGGCTAGACCTACCCTCACTGCCCTCAGATGTGCTTACCGCCCACCTGTGCCCGGGACCCTGGGGTCTGGGTGGGGCCTGAACACTGGCACACAGGGCACAAGGCGCAGTGCACGAGTTTCCTGGGTGACTCCGAGGACAGCAGGGTCGACTGTGACTGTCCTGGGGCTGCTCTTGCTCCGTCCCTAACTAGCTGGGTGACGCTGGCTAATTACTCCACCCCTGAGCCCCACAACCCTCTTACACACAGAGATGACAATCATGTCTCGAGGATCCTCTAAGGGTTAAATATGAGCAGAATGATCAATAAGCAGCCTACTACTATTGCATTTTGGAAATTCCTCCACAGAGGTGATTCGGTGCCTCTCTAAGATCTGGGCTCAGCTTGGAATGAACTGGGGCCACGGAAACACCAGTGAGTCTGTCAGAGGATAGCCTTGTCCTAGTGGTGACATAACCGCCACAACCCTGAGAGCTGTGAGTTTCGAGCCCGCAGTGCTGAGCACCTTACACTCACGAGCTCACTGAACCCTCACATAGGCCCGAGGTGGACACTTAGCTCCGTTTCACAGATGAGCAGTTGAGGTTTGGGGACCGTATGCTCCCAAGGGGCAGGGGCTATGTCCATCTCATCTGCAGTGGCCGCAGCACTTGGCAGCATCTGATTCAGTAAATGTCTGTGGGGTGAACGAACCAGCTCGTGCTGGTCCCCGTAGCAGTGGGTGGCATGGTGGGACTGGGGACTGGGTGGGCCCGAGCCGAAAACCCGGCTCCTCACAGGTGGAGATACCTACCTGCGAACCCCGAGCCGCAGTTGGTGATGATGTCCAGCAAGGCGCCCGGCAGAAAGCCGGAGGCAGCAAAGTGCTCCAGGAAGATGTCGCCCTGCCGCTTGGACAGCTTGCTGCCATCTTTGTTGAGGAGCAGTGGCAGGTGGGCAAAGTGTGGCGGCTGCCAGCCCAGGGCCCGGTAGAGGAGCAGGTGCTTGGAGGTGGACACCAGCCACTCCGAGCCCCGCAGCACGTGGCTGATGCCCATGTGGTAGTCGTCCACCACACAGGCCAGGTGGTACGTGGGGAAGCCGTCGCTCTTCAGGATGACGGGGTCCCCCTCCACGCTGGCCACTTCGTGCCGATTCCAGCCATATACCAGGTCCTGAAAGGCTGGCGCCTCCTCCTCCAGCCGGAAGCGGATGGCGGGCTTGGGGTGCTGGGCCAGCTTCTCGGCTACCTGCTGTGGGCTCAGGTCCCGGCACCGATTGTCGTACCTGTTGGGAAGCAGAGTGACACAGGGTAAGAGCACCATGACGGGCACAAGCCCCGCCTACATCTGATACATGGATGACCTTGACGAAAAGCACAGCCTGCGACAGGGCACAAGGACACTGTTGATGATGAAAGAGCAAAGCTGTAGCAAGTGTTGTGACCTCATCTAACAGGGCACTGAAACGAACTGAGGTTATGATGCTGCCGTTGATGGGAGTGCAAGCCATGTGACCCCGCGCATCCACATCTCGGCAGGTCCCCAATACACCACATGTGTGCAAAATGAGGGAGGTCGATGTCACTCCCCACTGGTTTTATAACAAAATCAGAAGTGACATTGGGCATCCTTGGTACAAGACTGACTGCATGATGACGACACCCCCACACAGCAGGGCAGCGCTACACAAGCTGAGAAAACACTGCGGACTGATGGGGACCGACCCCCGAAACAGGAAGTTGCCAGATCCATGTGGCAGGCGCTACCATGTGAATGGGGGAGGGGAGGAAGCACGTGCACTTGCCAGCACGCACGCAGTGACTCTGGGAGACATGCGCCAGCGCCAACGCCACTTGTCTCTGGGGAGAGAACCGAGTAGCAGAGACGGGGCTGGGAGCGCTCCCTGCACACTGAGAAAACTCTACTTATTAAAATAACAGAATCGTCTGACATGCCACTGCCTGCAACCTGACGTAGCAGGCGGCTCTGGCCTGGCCGAGTGACCCCCGCCTCTCGGTGTTCGTGCTCTTATGTCACCCCAGTGAGTGTGCACCAGACCTGGTGACGTCCCCCCGCCCCAATTCGGTACCACAGGTACTCTGGCTGTTGTCTCGCCCTCTTACTCCCTGCCGGCTCACTCTGGGAAAGCTGGCTGCCACGGAGAAGCCCACGTGCTTAAGAGCAGACATGGCTGGCAGCAGCCGGCGAGGCCCAGAGCACTGGGCTGATAGCCTCGTGGGGAAGCGGAGACGGACCCTGGGCGAGCAGAGCCTGGAGGTGACAGCACCCTGGCCTGGACCTCGACTGCAGCGTCAAAAGAAACCCTGAACCAAGGTCCCGGTGAGCTGGGCCCAGACTCCTGGCCCCCAGAAGCCATGCGGTCTCCAGTCTGGGGTAACCTGCCTTGTGGCCACAGCTCGGGGACACATGCAGCCGGGGGGGAAGCGCCGGGGCGGCTAGGGGTCTCACCGGGGCGTCTGGCGGCTCCTCAGGGCCTCCTTCTTCAGCAGCTGCAGCCGCTGCAGGGAGCAGAAGCAGCGGTACGCGGCGCCTGACTGCAGCAGCGTGTCCGCCGCCCGGGCATACAGCTCCAGCCGCCGGGACTGCAGGTAGGGCCCGGCAGGGCCTCCCCGGCGCGGGCTCTCATCAGGTGGAATGCCTAGGGCACAGACAAAGAACGGTCCCCACATGGTGACTAGGGTGCTCGCGGCACTGGTTCCCCCGCACGTTACCCTCCGGCCCTCCCAGCGGCCCCGAGCTGGCACCGTCACTGCTGCCCTCTCACGGGTGAAAAAGCAAAGCAGAGGCCTGGTGGATGGAGGATGGACGGAGTATTGAGGCTCCTGACCACTCTCTTCCCCGGGGAGGGGAGCTGTCCAGGCCCGGAAGGCCGGTCCGGGGAAAGCAGTGTGCTTCTGGACTTCTGGCTCCACCTGAGACAAGTCACCGGGGGTGGGAGTGCCAAGTGCCTAGCGCCTGCCGGCTGTCTCTGTCCTGTGACCTCCGTGAAGCCTCAGAACCACCGTGCCGAGCAGAAGTCACTGTCCCCATCCGTTAAGGAGGATGCTGAGGCACAGGGAGGCCTGAACATATTGTGTGGCCTAGAACAAGGGGCACGACGAGATTCGCGCCCCGGTGGCTGACCTCGAGTCTACGCCCTGACCCACTCACTGTACTGCCTCTTTGCAGTCCTGTGCCTTTCCAAGCCTCAGTTTCCCCCTCCACAAAGTGGCACAAACAGGCTGCCAGGCAGGGGACTGAGGACTAAACGCCCATGCATGCCTGTGACAGACCCAAGCCAAGGCCCAGCTTCTCCAGGCCACAAAGGACAGATTTAACCACAAACATTTCCAGGAGAGGGCAGAGGGGACATGGGAGAGCTGGATGTTGGTGCTGCACAAGCCCACAGTGCCATCAGGATTCCTTAGCACCCCTCCACCAGACCCCGTTTCTGCACTCTTCAGAAGAGAGGACAGACTAGGTAGGTGCCTTGGTGCCTTGGGGAGTTCCTTCCCCCCGGCTTGCCGCGTTCGCCCCATGGATGCCCCAGGGTTTAAGGGTGACTCCGGTAGGGGAACTGAAACCCACGTTCCGGTAGAAGCTGGTACAGAAATGTTCACAGCAATTTCACTCACAACAGTTAAAAGAGTGAGACCAACCCAAATGTCCATCAAGGGATAAACGCATAAGACGTGGCACTGCCACATAATGACTATAATCTGATCGTAGCAAAGGGTGAGCACCTATACCTGCTATAACACAAACGAATCTTATGTTAAAGAAGGCCGGTCACAAAATGCGACATAGTATAGTGCATGAGGCCATTTACAGGAGTGTCCAAAACAGGCAGACCACGGGATAGAAAGATTAGCGGTTACGGGGGGGCTGGAGGTGAAGGAGGAGGGAGTGACTGCTAACAGGTATGGGTGTCAGTGTCATTTGGGTTGATGGAAACACCTGGAATAAGGTAATGTGATGGCTGCACACCACAGTGAATGTACCCAAATCCGCTGAGTTGTACACTTTGAAATGTTGGATTTAATATCATGTGAATTGTGTCAATTTTTTTTTAAAAAAAGACTGACTCCCAAAGCAAGAAGCTCCAGTGTCAGCTGAGTCGGGGTACCTGGGTCCCTGCCCTCTGCCTCTGCAAATGCCAGGGCGGGCAGCTCAGCCAAGGGGCTGTGGGTTCCTCACAGCCACACTGCACGAGGGGCTCCAGGAGGAGGAACAGGTGCCTCGCTGCACCCCTCACGCCCAGCAGGGTGTCTATAGGCAACCAAAGTTCTCACCGGGGCCTCACGGTGTTCACAATCCGCCTCCTGGCAAGCTGGCTGCCCCCACCTCTGCAGTGACTGCTCTGGCCACACTGGCCTTGGTGCTGCTCTGCTGCTATGCACAGCAGTTGGGTGACCAGCAGTCGGGTTCCATGGGGCCTGTGCACCTGCTGTTCCTGCTGCTCTGCACGCTCTCCCCCCAGGGAGAAAACAGGGCTGGTCCCTGACTTCCTGCAAGTCTCTGCTCTCATGTCACCTGTCACCTCTGCAGTGAAGGCCACTGTACCCAAAAGCAGCATCCCTGTGCTCCCAGTCCGCCCTTTCCTCGGCAGCACTGACTGTCACTCAGCATCATGAAGAGTAGTTTGCCTGCTGCCCCGACTCACTGAGCACAGAGCCAGACTACTGCCTGGCCCGCAAGACATGACCTTGGTGAGTGAATGCCTTTATTTGGCTGACCTTGATTATGAATCTGCTACAACCTTCAACAACAGAAGTCAGTAAGGAAATCAGCTTCTGACCCTTATGAACCCAGAATCCAGTTAATATTTACCTGAGATAAAACACATATCTCAAAATAGTCTTGGTATTTTTTCTTGGGGCACTCAACTAGTAATTCCTGTCCGGCAGGTAGGCAACTGTGGGCCTAGAGGCCACACTGCTCTCCCCCTTGTCCTCCTAAGCCTGGCTGTGCTCAGGGCCGGACCGCCCACAAGGAGGTGGACTTCAGGGGCTGCACACTGTTTTGTTGGCTCATGCAATGTGATTAAAAACAACAAAAGTCCCCAAAATCTGAGCTTTGATTTTAACAGAGAAACATTCACCAAAAAAACAAAGATAACAATGAAAACCCAGAGGCTGGCCCCACTGGGAAATCAGAAGAGCTCACCAGCTGGCCCAGCATTCCCACGCAGGGAACAACAGGTATCTCAAAACAGCCCTGGAGTTTTACTAAGAGCTTCAGCATCTTTTCAGGTAGCACCTGTCACCCTGGGCGGCACAAATGTATCCATATCTCAAGGAGTTCTCCATCCAGGCTCCATTCTTGCTCCCTCTTCCCTCCTTGGAGCAGGGTCCCTTCCCTGCTAGCCTCACCTGCCCACTCCAGCATGTCCTCAATATTCTCCGCTGCCCCAGGCACAAGGCGGGCCTGGTCTGTGTCCTCCAGCCGCAAAATGAAGCTACCTCCATGCTTCTTGGCAAAGATGTAGTTGTATAGGGCAGTGCGGAGGCCGCCCAAGTGCAAGAAGCCTGATGGGACACACAAGACGGGACGTGAGCTGACGGGTTTCAGCCGAACAGCAAGCCTGCAACAGAACGTCCCAACAAATACAAAGCCTGAGAAACGGCTATCCCCAGCCCTGTCACATCTGTCCAGCCAACACCCAGTCAGACCACCACAGAGGACAGGGGTGGTGTTCCATTGGGGAGCATGTAACTTTGTAAATGCTCCAGCTGCACCCATCATTCTACGTTGAGATTTGCCTCAAGGCCAAGCGTCACCCAGAGGAAAAGCAGAGGATTATTCACTGAAGTTATTAACTTATGCAGATTCAACAATGTGCTTAGGCAAAAATAATTAACTATAAATTAAAAACACTGTAAAGTGACGTTTTGCCTATAGCTTCTATGCACTAATCTCATTCTACACTTTGGATTTTATCTACTCGAGATTTTTTACCTTCAGAGGTGACTTTAAACACTAACTGAAAATGACATTCGGTTCCATGATATGTCTCCTCAGCCAAGTTTAAACTCCTAAGATTTTACTTTTAAATCATTCCCAACTGAAAACTTAAAATGAAGTTTTCCCACGGCTGTCACTTCCACTTCCCCTTCCTTCTTTGGTCCAGCCCACAGCCCTGTCTCCACAATGAGCTCAGCTGCATCTCCAGGTACTAAAGGGAGCGCAGGACAGGAAAAGCTCTGATGGGGTCAGGCAGACTCAACATTATGTGTGTGATTCTCCAGCTAGTTATTGCAAGGCCACCATTAAACCAAAGGTCCCCTAGATAGAAGGGATCCAATAGTTGAAAGTGAGTTCTCTTACATCAAATGGACCTGAATTCAAATTCTGCATCCATCATTTATTTACTAGTCGCTATCCCTTGCGCACTCTACTTTTGTGAGTTTCAATGTCCTTGTTTCTTGGATGAAAAACAGAAATTTGAAACCTTCCTTAAAGGGTTGCTAGGAGGCCTAAATGCTGACTAAAGTACACCCTTCAATTAATTTTAGCTATTGTAATGATCTATGTTGCTTGATTATTGTTTCCCCTGTCTATAGTCAACCACCTTTCTACATGGCCTTTTCCTGCAAATTGGCAAGGAAACACGAATTATAATCTTCATAATAGAAGTCACTGTTTATTAAGTGCTTTCTGTGAGTACCAGACTTTGCTAAGTACTTCAACTACATTAGCTCAAACCCATGAAACAGGTATTATCACTAGCCCTGTTTGACAGGTGGTAAAACTCAGAGGCTCAGAAGGGGTTAAGTAATTTGCCCAAGTCACACAGCTAAGGTGTGACTGGGAGAAATTAGGAAGCCAAAAATTTGGACCCAGACAACCCCAGGCCTTGATCCTCAAAGCAAACTGCAGACAGGTACTGGTCTGCAAACTGTCGCTAGTTCAAAACCAAGGAAGTACAGAAATTGAGTGAAATCTTTAGAAACTCACAGCAATCTGACAATCGCTTTCTATCTGTTTGATCTAATAACAAAGAAGATTCATGTTTTCTATGCTTTTAATGTTTTCACTTTTCTAGTAACTCACGTATGTTGATTTTATGAACGTGTTGGTTCACAACCGATTGCGAATTAGAAACCAATCCTTTGACCACGGATGGTCTGAGAAGCACCCTCTGCCGAGGAAGATCCTGTCCCCCTGGGTGGTGGCGGCGGCCATGCCACAAAGGTGGCCTTACCCGACACTGGGGCCCAGAGTGAGAGGCCTGCCCCTTGCGGAGAAGGCAGAGAGGGTAGCCTCGGTAACGACAGAACCGTGGGAACCGGTGGGCGGCTGACGAGCTCCCCGCCGGGGCACACACTGGGCCATGCCCCGCGCTCTTGGTGCCGAGCTCCACCACCGACCGCAGCGCCTGTGCCCCACGCTGTCCTCTGCCCAGAGGTTCCTCCTGTGGCTGCACGGGGCTCGCTCCTGTCACCTGGGTCTCTGCGGGAAGGTTGGCCAGGCCTCCCTGAGGCCCTGCCTGACCGGGTCTCCCACGCCGCGTCGCGTCCCGCAGGCGCCCGTGACTGCCCGGGTTCCAGACGCGCGTGCCGCGGGCACGGCGTGCAGGCCCCAAGTCGGGGCCCCCTCCTCGGGGCCACTGCTCGCCGGCGGGGCGGGGTCGGCAGGGTCTGGTCAGCACGCGCTGACCGGACGCGTGAACAGGACCGAAGAGATGGCTCGGCCTAGCGAACGCGGAGAAACCCAGCACCGCCATGTCGGCCCGTCTCGGCCTCCGCGGGACGGGCTCGCGCTGCCTGCCCCGTCCGCCTCCCCCGGGAGGGGTCTGTCCGGCGCGTGCGGGGGGGCGGGGCGGCCACGCGACGGCGGGCCTCGGCCTGCGGGGCACGTCCGCCGGTGTTACCTGTGGGGCTGGGCGCGAACCGCACCCGCACCGCGGCGCCGGGGCCCGTGCCCAGGCGGGCCTCGCGCCGTCCCAGCGAGCGGCCAGGAGCCGCCAGGAGCCTCAACGGCCACGGCCACCGCCTCAGGAGCGCCGCCATGTGCGGGGGACGCGACCACGTGGGCGCCTCGCGCGTCACTTCCGGGGACGCCTCCCAGCCAATCCGCTCCCGCCACAGCGGACGCGGCCCCGCCCCTTAAAGGCGCAGGCGGCGCGGCCCGCGAGCCCCCGCCCCCTGCCCGGCCGCGGCGCCGCTCGGTCTCCGGAGGGCAGCGCCGGGGCGGGGCGGGCGAGCGCCCGGGCCCGCCCGCTCGGCGGCCGGAGCCGAAGCGTGGCAGGGGCCGGGCCGCAGCGGCGGAGGGGGCGGGTCTCCAGAGATACCCCCGCCCGCTTCCGGCCGCGCGGAGCGAGGCTAGGGGCTGCGGCGGGGGCCCGTCTGCGCCCGCGCGCTTCCCGGCGGCCCCCGCGGCGGGCGGGCGTCGTACACAATCATCATGGCGGCGGCCGGGGCCCCGGATGGTGAGTGTGCGGGGTCGGCGGGGCGCGGGGGGGGGCGTGCGGGGTGCGGCCGGGCGCGGGGGAGGGGGCCGCGGCGCTGGCGCGCGGGGGCCCGAGGCCCGGCTCGGGAGCGGGGGCCGGCGGCGCGCGCGCCGGCGGGAGGGCGGGGTGCGCCCGAGGCTCGGCCCACGGCGATCGCCCACCCCCTGCCCCCCCATCCCGCAGGCGTGGACGAGCCCGGCATGGACGCGGAGGCCCAGGCGCCCGCGCGGGCCCTCGGCTGCGTGGAGGCTGACGCCGCGGCGGGGGCGGCGGCCGAGGACCCCCGCGCGGCGCGGGGCAGCCCGCAGCCCGCCCCGGCGCCGCCCCCCGGGCCGCCCGCCGGCCCCGCCGCCGTCAGCAACGGCGAGGACGCGGGCGGCGGCGCGGGCCGCGAGCTGGTGGACCTGCGGGTCATCTGGAACAAGACCAAGCACGACGTGACGCTCCCGCTGGACAGCACGGGCGCCGAGCTGAAGCAGAAGATCCACGCGATCACAGGTGCGCCCTTGCCCGCCGCGGCCCCCGGCCGGGCCCCGGGGCGCCCACCATTCCGAGGGCGACGTGAGACCCAGGATCCCGGAGCCGGGATCCAGGCCCCAGTCCCGACCCGTAGGCCCAGGCGGTGAATCAGTGCTGCCGCCCAGGCATCTCCGACAAAACCCCGTGAGCATGGGGTGCACGAACAGCTCCAGGCCCTTCTCCCCGCAGATTTTGATTGAGTGGGTCTGGAATGTGGCCGGGATTTTGTGTCTGGCAAATGTGCCAGGTGATTCTCATAAAGGCATTTAGGAAAAACTGCTTTTGACCGTCACATTGGACCCTGCACGAATGCCCGTGTCCCTTATCTTTCATTTACAGCACTTTGCTGAAGTGATTTTTTTTGGGGGGGGGTATCTCCTTGCTGCTTACAAATGCATAAAAACAGGGATTTGGTTCTTAATGACGGTTCCTGTATACTTAAGGTCTGTGCACTTAAGATTTGAGCAATTGGAAACTTAAGGAAAAACTTGGAATGATTCTGTGGACTTAAGATTTGAGCAATTGGAAACGAGGAAAAGCTTGGAATGACTGTCGGCTAACGTTTGTTAAATAGTTACTAAATACTCAGCATTGAACTGCACATTTTGTGTCTTAATCCTTAAGATAAGTTATTACAGGAGGAACTAGTGCCATCTGTTCAGAGTTCTGGAAACTGAGACAGGTTGAGAATTGCCCGGGCACACAACCAAAAGTGGGCAAGCAGTATCCACTTTGGGGTCCATTTGCCAAAGAGCTGTGGGCCGGGTACGGTCTCTGTTCCTCCCCCTCACTGTCTTATCTGCTGCCTTTTCTCAAGGTCTCCCGCCGGCCATGCAGAAGGTCATGTATAAGGGACTCGTCCCTGAGGAGAAGACTTTGAGGGAAATCAGAGTGACCAGCGGAGCCAAGATCATGGTGGTTGGCTCCACGATCAATGATGTCTTAGCAGTGAACACGCCCAAAGACGCCGCGCAGCAGGATGCGAAGGCCGAGGAGAACAAGAAGGAGCCACTGTGCAGGCAGAAAGTGAGTCCGCACGTGGCCGTCAGGCCCAGGATGCTATGGGCTTGGTCCTGAGGAGCCGTGGCCTGTGTGTCCTCCCTCCCTAGAATAAGCTCCTTTTCGGACAGGGCCCATGATGGAAATTTATGGCAGCAGTTGGGTGCGGCTGGCTGTTGAGTGGAGGTGACAACTACCTGAGATTTGCAACTTTGTCTCATCTGGCGGGTCAGTGTGTCTCAAGTCTATCTACTTTAGGATAAGGCCTTTGCGAAGGCAGGCTGCGGAGTCAGACTCGCGTCGCTCCCCTGTTTCCTGCCATGGAAAAGCGCCATTGCTAGAATTAACTCCATGTTGCGCCAGTGCTCACGTTTGTTTTTTGGCGTGTGGCTTCCTCCAATTCCGCAAGGCTGCTTCTGGAGCGGCATGGAAATGAGTGGCTTTCAGGGGTTCCACTAAAACTGGCCGTTTCGGGAAGCCAAGCAGAGCTGACTGAGAAGGATTGCGCTAGTATTTTTTCCCCTCCTAGTCCATGAAACACGGGCCTGATTTTTTCCTTCCTGTTGCTCACTTTGGGTGCAGAGGCTGGGGCCTTGCCTCGTGCTCATTGGAGCCATTACAGTTCTTTTTGTACTTAGGACAGGTGAGAGGATGTCACTGTCAAAGGAACCGACATTTGTGATCTTATCACTTAGCAGATCTCACTCGTTGGGGGGGCCTGCTGGCACTCTTAGTAGTGGGTCAGCTGGAACAGCACTGGTTTTAGTGATCACAGGCACCAAGGCGCATGACCAGCAGTGAAGAGGACACAGTTTTCCATCATAGGCCCACGTCTCTTTCCATCTGCTTCCAAAACCCCAAAAGGGTCTGAAACCCCACTTGTTTTTAGAAACATGGCAGCAAGACCTGACTAGGATTAGTGTAAATGTTCACGTGTTCCCCTTAAAATGCTTATGTGTTTGGTGACTAGGTGCTTCCCCAGACCCAGGTGTGACATAACGATTTTAAAACTTTATCGTATTTATAAAGCCACCAGACCCAAATGTGACATAATGTATTTTATCACATTTATAAAGCTTTAAAAAGTTCAAAACACAGAGATTTAGCTATGAGATTGTAAAACTATATTAATACCCAAAAGGTGTTCATTTGGACACTTTGACCCCGAAACATGGGGTCATAAAGCTTGTAACCAGATGCATTCACGTCCATTCCCTGGTCTTCCTCTGCCATGTGCACAAAAGCGTCAGTTATGCAGAGGCAGTCACAAGGGAGAGAGCATGCCACTGGCCACACCCCGGAGCACCCATGCCCCTCAAGTACAGGTTTTGAGTGACTGATTGTAGCTCGACAGGCTTAGCACTGTTCCTCACCATGCAGGGAGGGCCCTTCGCAAGGGACTTAGGCATGAGTTACATCAAGCTTCCAATTCCTGGCTGCGTCCCACTGATGCCTCAGGAGAGGCGCCTCTTATCCCACTTTTCATCAGCTGTTCAGGGACCGGGGGCTGGTGTTTGTGGTGACCCTTCGCAGGCAGTATGGCACAGTTGAGTTTATTCTTTCTAGAAGGTTTCTGCTGTGCCACTGAGGGTTTGAACTGGCTCATGGTCTCCTGGTGCTTAAATATGATTAAGTTTTTGCTACCAGCTGATTGTCCCATAGTCCTAGGTTTTTCAGGCAGTGATTGTACCTGTAAAGGCGCACGTGGAGCAAAACAGGACTCAGGCATTTGGGCAGGTCAGGAGCTGCTTCAGGGCCTGGAGGTCTAGTGAGAGCCCATGATGACCTGCCTGCAGGGGAGGGGGTCTTAATGTCGCCTGCAGTGTGGTCAGCATTTCTCTGGAATGTTGTCCCTCCGGCTTTCTCATTAGCCAGGGTTGAGGGCGGGCCGGTCTCCGTCCCTTGAAGAAATGCCCCTTCTAGACAGTCAGGCACCCACCAGCATCATTAGAGGCTCCTTCGGGACTTTAAGATGACAGAAGTGGCTGTCGTCTGTACTCGTGCGAGTAGCACCCTTCATGCCAGTCTCAGCTTGATGTTTGATGCTCTCGGTGGCAATGTGGGGGGCGGGGGGTGGTGGTAGAGCTGATTCGCATCAGCCGGGACACCATTTGCTCTAAAACTTTGGTGTCTAACGTGGTCACCACACGTGGCTGGTTAAAATTCAGTAACACGAAAGTGTCAGTCCTCGGTCACACCAGCCCCCTTTCCAGTGTTTAACCGCCATGCATGGCTCACGGTTGCTGTCTCGGGTGGCACTCCCACCGTCACAGACAGGTCCGCGGGCAGCGCTGCTCTGGCGTGGAAGGACCCGTCACCTGTAGATAGGAAAAGCTTTTGACCCCGAAAAGCAAGGCTTTCTCCATCCTCTCTCAGGTAGTTACATGACGAAAATGCAGGCCACTGTTCATTTACTGACCCCCTCCGACTTGTGTTACAGCAACACAGGAAAGTGCTGGACAAAGGGAAACCAGAAGACGTGATGCCCTCTGTGAAGGGCACCCAGGTAAGCCACTGCGTGTGTCCCGCAAGAGTTCCCGAGGTCCCTCTGCTCCCGTCTTCATGCCCTGGGTCCAGTCCTTGTCCTTTTCCTGTCCCACCTCTTTTCTGGTCCCTCCATCCGTTAACACGCTGCTGTGCCTCCAGGAGCGCCTGCCAACAGTGCCGCTGTCCGGCATGTACAATAAGTCCGGAGGAAAGGTGAGGCTCACCTTCAAGCTCGAGCAAGACCAGCTGTGGATCGGCACGAAAGGTACGCGTGGCGCCCGCCTTCCCCAGCGCCAATCTCAGGCACGATTCTGCTCCTCGTTCTGGGATGTCGTCACTCTGCTCGGCCTGCCCCGGCCTCTGACTTTGCTCTAGGTGCTTGCTTTCTGTGTGGACCCTCTCCTTATCCTTCCTAGTCTGTGTCAGGGCCATCCGTCACAGACTGGCACCCGGAACCGGAGACCCCAGTCGTGTGGCCTGGGGGTGCACTCTGGTCCACAGGTAGAGGCTTTTGTGGGTTTGCAGTCTGTAAAAATTGGGAGGTTTTACTTAATCTTAATTTTTTTGGCTTCTCTTGAAAAAAATCAAAAGCTGTAGCCACCTTGGACATGCATACTCAGTGCTGGTGTCAGCTGCCACTGTGTCGTACTTTCAGATGGGCCAGGCTAGTTCCTGCTGTCCCGTTCATCTGACAGGTAGCCAGGGTTTTTCAGGGGTCTCCTGCCTGGCCACTTGAGGTCATTTTGCCATGTACTTTTCTAGTACTGGGGCCCTGCCCTCCGCGCCTGTGCACAGCGGGTCCAGCTTGCTGTTGGCAGGAAGTGCGTCTGTCCTCCCTCACCCTCCCCGGGTGGTTCAGAGCTATGTCCCTTACACTCCAGAACTGCCTGTGTCTCTTCACCACTCTGTTGTGCCACTTACGACCCCTGGCGTCTTTGTCTGTGGCCACACCACCCTGAATTTGCCCAGTCCCGTATGACCTCGGAAGCTAAACAGGGTGGGGCCCGGTTAGTCCTTGCATGGGAAGTCACCTGGGAAGACCAGGTGCTGTAGGCATAAAACATAAAAAATAAGGGATTGTAAGCTCACGAGGTCCTTGCAGTCTGTGAGGTCAGCCAAGGGTTGTCCCATCTTAACAAAAAACAAAAAAAACACTCCTGGTGTCTGTTCTCGTGGAAGAAGCCGCCTGGCCCCCTGCCTCGTCCTGCCGGGCTTGCACCGTTTTTCTCACTGGCCTCCGTGCTCGGGATCCTTTGCCTCTCAGGCCAGGTCCAGGTGTCGTCGGTGGCCCGTTTGACTCTCACCCCAGCTTCCGGCACCACTGGCCCTGTCGCACCTACATGTCACGGCTGCATTGCCGCCCGGAGGCCACACGTCTTTGCTCGTGCTGCAGTGCCTCCCCCCACTCTGCTAGTGAGCCTCCTGGGGCCCACGCACATGTGCCTCTCTGAAGCCTTCCCTGGCTTGTCCCTGCTTCTGTCCATGGAGTGCTCTGTGTATGCCCCGGAGCACTCGTCACTCGCTCAGTTGTCCGTCCCTGTGAGATTCCCGGAGGAGACCGGACCTGCCTGACTCACCTGCTTCTGGCCAGCACTTATCATCTAAAATGCGGAAAAACGTTCTCATTTTTAATCCTATCCTGGTGCTTCAAACGAACAAAGACTGAAATGGCAAAGACGTTTGAGTGTCCTAGCAGTTGTGCAATGACCTGCTGTATTCTTCGTTTTACGTTTAACTCTGAACTGCATGGTCAGAGTGGATTCTGCAGACTTCCAGGGCTCCCCGCTCTTCAGGGGCCTCTGGCCCGTTTTCTAGGTCTCCGTCCTCCGCCAAGCCATTCCATCATCCCTGCCGAGTGTTTCTTCAGTCACCGCCTCCCTTCGTGTCAGCAGGTGGTTGGGCTCAATCCCCCACAGTGGCCTCACCGAGGCCCTGCCTCTCCAGAGGCTGTTGCTTCGGCAACCCAACGGAAGGCAGTGGCCGAGGCTGACCAGAGACACCGATGGCCAGGCGGGTAGGTGCACCTGGGCGGTCTCGAGAACCAAGTCTGAGGCCCGTTGGTTCCTCGGAAGTCTGTGTGTTAGGGACCAGTGTGGGGGACACACCATCACTGCAGGGTAAACGAGAACCTCCTGCCCTGGCTGGAGGAGGGTTCTGGAAGAACTCTAGTGTATTCGTGTCACTGAGAGCTTCTCAGTGACCAGCGTAGGCATGAAGTACCCACGTCTCAGAAACGGCCTCACCCCACCCAGAGCCCTGCACCGCATGCCTGGGGTACCCCCTCGCCTACCCAGCGGGACAGCTTGTTCTCATCCTCTTGCCGGCGAGACACTGTGCGGAGCGGCCACCCCTCCAGCGGGCTGGTGGCCTTTTCCACAGTGCTTTATTGAGCGACGCCAGGGGCTCCCGTTAGCATAAACTCTGGCACCTTGTGTGGGAGGCAGGACCTGCCTTCGCACCGCACAGGCAACAGCTCTGGGAGGGACACATGGCGGGGATGTCGCCTCTTATCTACCCGGTCGTCCCTCAGGAGTGTGTGTCCCTGACTGTTAAATGTTTTGTGTTTTCAAGAAAAGCCAGAAACCCACATTTTTGTGTGAAACCTCAGGATATGTCCAGATGGCTAATATTTTAAGATGTTTCATCATAACAACACCTGCTGGACAGGTCCTGCCTGTAGTCACTGGTTGACAGCCACTGAGAGTCAGAACCTGATGAATATCTACAGGTCTCATCCCCATTTTTGAGACGCAGGCCCGCAGGACAAACAAAACGTCTCAAGTCACCTCCTATGCTAGAACCCTGGTCTCTGCGCTCCGGTCTGTTTTGTCATATTACCTGTGTTAAGGTTCTGCCATTTCCAGACTGTCTCTCTGCAAAGGCTTTAACGTTTGTTTGTTTGTTTGTTTGAACTTGGTTTGTATTTGCTGCGCCTACTGCTTCTGGGTGGTGGCTCCCTGGGGCGCAGGTGCCCTGCCGTCTCCTGCCGTCACCCTGTCCTGCCACCCCCGTGCACCCCCAGCCCCTCTCCTTTGTCGCCACCCCCCCACCTGCCACCCTTAAACTTGCAGCACGTCTTCTGGCCCCAAAAGAGGTTACAGACGCTTCATGAGAACTTAGAGTGTGTGGGAGCCGGGGAGGGAGAGGCCAGTCGTAGACCCCCAGGGCATCCTGCTGCCTCTTTGTTCATCGTCCCCCTCACTGTCCCAGGCACCGGGGACCTTGGCCAGTGCTGCCCAGGCAGTGGGGGTGCAGTGGGCTGGCTCGGGCATCTGCTAATTGTCAGCTTCTGAACCAACCAGGAAGGAGCCATCTCTGTTCTCAGAGACCTTCATTGCGCCATTGCCACGCCCTGTCCCCACGAGGGCTCGAGGGACCACTGGGTCACGGGGATAGCAGGTGGGCTTTGAATAACGAGTGTCATTCCTCTCGCCTTAGAGCGGACAGAGAAGCTGCCCATGGGCTCCATCAAGAACGTGGTCAGCGAGCCCATCGAGGGACACGAGGACTACCACATGATGGTGAGTGCCGAGCAGGGGGCTCGCGGCGCAGAGGCGCGGACTGGACACCTCGTGTCCTCAGCCACGCAGAACTCGGTCAGGGGCGAGCCCAGGTCTGTTGAGCCCGCCACCCCGCAGCTGAAGGGCTGTCAGACCTCCGCCTCCCTCCCCTCTGTAACGTCCTGCTCTTAGACCAGGAAAATAAACATGAAGAGGAGGAACGGCTTGCGGGTTTCATTTTAACTTCTCTCTTGCGCAGAGCAGCTCCCACGAGCCGGGTGTGTGGGGCGCCAGGTGCTGCCCCTCTGGGTCCCTGTTGCCGCTCCCGGGACCCCACGGGGTCTGTCTCAGAGCTCGTGTCCCGAGGCGGAAGGTAGGAGGCAGAGCCCAGGCCACAGAGCGAGGGCGCCTCAGTGACGTGGGCGGCTGGGGCCGCCCTCCCACCTCCCAGGGCTCATTATAAACGAAGTTTAGGTGCCCACACCCCACAGCCACTGCGGTGGGGACCTGCCAAGCCGTGACAGGGCGAGGTGCCCATCTACTGTTCTCCGTCTGAGGGGCAGCTATCCAGTGTTCAGCCAGCAGGGCTATAGTGCGTCAGCGCGGTCCTTGTCCCCAGGGGCTGGGATTGCCATGTCCACAGCAGAGGCGGTGCGGCGGCCTGGCGTCAGGGCAGTCCTGGATCCCCAAGCTCCGGGAAGCCATCCTGCCCCCCAGCCTATTGGTGTCGCCCACTCAGGTGGGGGCGCAGAGCTGGGTGAGCCCCTGGGAGTGGGGTCGACGGCTTTCAGGCCCTCAGGCAGCCCTGCCACCTCGTCGCTGTCTCAAGGACGCAGGTGGATTGCTGTGGCTGCTCAGCTGTTGTGGTTTTGCTTCTTGTGGTTTTGCTTCTGAGAGCTGGGCGTTCATCTTTTCGGCTGGGACCCATCACTGCCCTTTGAAACGCTCGTCCTCCCAGTCCGGCCCTACGGGGTGTGCAGCCCTGGTCTTCAGGTGGCCAGGCCAGGGCCCACACAGCTGGGGCCACTCGGAGCTCTGGTGAGGGGCCGGTGCAGTGGGGGTGCGCTGTGGGTCCAGTCCACGTGCTCCTTTCTTTCCCGAGCCACTTCGGGCAGCGGGCGGCTCTGCTCGCCCCTCTTCTCTGAATGCCATTCAGCACCCTCGCCTCGTTGTGGGACGGAGGGGCTCTTTGCCCTCTCCAGACGCCAGCCCCCCAGCTAGGCTGGTGCGCCAGAATCACCCTGGTGGTGGCCGCGCGCTGTCGTTTGCAGAGAAGTCTTGAAGAAGACAGGAAAGAGCAGGGAATGCCTGGCAAAGCCACGTGTTCGTCACCGAGCAATGACCATTGCAAACGTTCTGTAATTGGCTTTAATCCTTTAAGTAAAAGAAAATTTTCCAACGCTGAATACGTCCCTCTTGCTTCCCCTCCCCCACGCCAGCACCCTGACCTGTCACGCCCCCCCCCCCGTCTCTGCTTTCGTGGTCACGCACACCCGCCCCTGATTCAGTCTCGGTGCGTGTTTTGTCAGCTTCCTGAGTGGTGTCATGGTTTGCACCCTCCACACCTTGCTTTTTTGTTGGTTTGTCTATAATGACCACAGATCCAGTTCACGCCTTGTAAAGGTGACCCGGAATTCCCGGGAACTGGCCGTGTCACCTTTAATTTTGAGTTCGTTCACTGGTGGGCATGGAGGCTGTTTCCAGGTTTTCACCGTTCCTGACAGTTTCACCTGCTTCCATGGGCACGTGTGACCATCATCTAGGGCAGCAGTTCCCGAACTGGTGTCCGGGTTGGTGGCGGTAGAGCCCCCGGGACCTCGGTAGGGGCGCAGACCCTCGGGCCCCAACCCGGAGGCTCGGGTTGGAGCCATCTGCCCTGATGCCCCCGGTTCGGGAGCCGCTGTACTAGGGGTGGCCGCACATGCCGGCCCCTCCTTGTGGTCCCGCTGTCATTGACGAGCATGCCCCCCATGTGTCTCCGCCGCCCCGTGTGTGTTGTCTGCCGCCCAGTGTCCCAGCCTCTGAAGTGTCGCTTGGTTTTCCTCTTTCCCTTCCAGGCGTTTCAGTTGGGTCCCACGGAAGCCTCTTACTACTGGGTGTACTGGGTTCCAACTCAATATGTGGACGCAATCAAAGACACTGTGCTGGGGAAGTGGCAGTATTTTTGAAAGCACTTTCACCTCTGGCCCAGGAGACTGACCCAAAGGGAAGGACATTGCCGGGAGAGGCCTGCAGCATCCCTGGATTTCAGAGTTCTGGAACTTTGTTCACAAAAACAGTCTATATCCAATCTGAGGTGATGTGGTGACTGAAGCCAGAGGTGATGTACTTTCACCATTAGCTTAATTTTAACTTAAACCACCGGTTCCCTTCCTCGCAGTCAGCTTCATATCATTTTTTAAGTCAGTACGGGGGAATCAATAAACCTGAATTCCGAACGTGTGTGGAATACTCTTACCGTGTGTCCAAGAGTAGGCCTGCCAGTGTGTTTAGAAAGGAACGATCAAAGCTTTCTGGGTTTGTTTTTTTTTTTAAGTGATTTCAACTGAAATATTTTCATAAATCTTTGGTTGCAAACATTTGGACTGTGTTGTGATGAATTGGGGCATTTTTCATATAAAATTGTATGCAAAATGGGGGGTTAGTAAGCCATATTTTTCTGTCCATTGATTCCAGTTTCTTTCCCTTTTTCTATCACTTCTTGATTCAAATTTTTGTTTTGAAAACCCAAAGATGTTGGTTCCTCTTTTTGTACCTCATCGTCACTGCCTCTCCGGCCTCCCACCTGCCACGCTGCTGCTGGGGAATGCGTGGTGGGGAGCAGGCGTGTCGGGTCTCAATCGGGGGCTGTCACACCGCTGGGGCGTGTGTCGGGCGGCAGCATGCCTCGTAGTGACTCCCGTCTAGACGCCTCGCCCTTCGGGCCCGACCTTGGGAGCACGGCTGTGGGTTGTGTGTCCGCAGCCTCTGCCCTTGGCCTTGATGCCCAGACCTGCTCAGGGCTGCCGGGGCCGTGCTGCTCTGGGGCAGTGACCATCCGGCAGGGCCTCTTGGGCGGGGTGGGGTCAGGCAGAGGACGGCTCACACCGCCCCAGAGCCATGGCCCAGACCCTTTTTCTTTGGAAGTTTCGAGAAACTTGTAAGCAGTCCAGTGAGTGTGTTGATGACGCTTCTCCACGTGGTCCCTCTGCTCGTGTGTTGTGTTCAAGTGCCCTTCATCCCGGCTTCAGAGGTGCCGCCTCCTCACGGGGACGCTTCACCACGGGGGTGGGCAGGGCAGCGAAGCGGGGGCAATGGCGGAGACGCTGTGACCAGCCCCCACCCTGGGCTCGGCGCCCTCCCCCCTCACACTCGTGAGCTGTTGTCCCCTCACGGTGGGGTCGCCTCCGAGAGACGAGGCACCGCCCCTCAGTGCGTGGCCTCCTCTTGCAGTTTGCTGTTTCTCTGCTGCCATTGGCGGTCCCCCTCTCTGGTGGCAGGCCCGCGTGGCGAGGATGGTGAGAGGTTCCCAGGCTGCGTCCTGGGTTCTAGGTGTTCCCCTTCGTTCTGTGACATGTTTGAGCATGTGTTCCTCAGGCAACTGTCCCTGTCAGCCGGTTCGTGATGACACCGCACCCTCCCCTCCGAGCTGCCCGTTAGGAGTCTAGCCACGTGGACAGGCTCGTGCTTCCGGGGGGTCTGTGCCGGCTGACGCGGCTGGGGGGACATCTGGTCCAGCAAGTGGGGCAGAAGCGCACCTGTGGGGCGCAGCCCCCGGAACCCTGAGAAAGGAGCGGCTGTCGGTCTGCACCCTGTGGAGGGGGCTAGTCTCCTGCCCGGCCAGGCCTGAAGGGAGACGGCCACACGGCCAGCCGGGCGCCCTCTTCGCTTGGCCAGCGTCCCTGTCTGTCCTGGATACTTGTCTGGGGTGCTGCTCCCTGAGTCCCTTCCCGCCCTGTCTGCGTGGCCGCCCCCGCCACATGACATCCCTTCTCCCCATGACTGTGTGTGTCCCATCGCCTCTCCCCCCCAGGGGCCAAACCGCTTCTCACTGAGGCTGGTGCCATTTCGAGACAGGACCAAAGCCCGTGTGAGTTTTTTTCTTCTTTTTTTTTCTTTTTTTAAAGTAAAATGGTGCTGCTTTCCTTACTTCGAGATGCTATGTATAAAAGAGCAGTGTAAGGGGCACCTCTCCGGACAGAGCTGCTTGACCCCCGCTGCCCAGGGCGCCTGGTCCGTGGGACCACCTGACCCAGGCTGCGTGGGGACGGCGGGAGGCCCTCGGAGGACAGGCAGGCGGCCTCGGATCTAGACCATGTCTGGTCCCAGCGGTGTTGGCTCGTGTCACGCGGTCCTGCGCGCAGTCTCTTGGAGAACGTACCAGGTCTTTACAGGCTGGAGTGTGCCCTGTTGGGTGGCATCCTAGGACTGTTCCACACCGTGGCTCCTTCAGCGCCAGGGCTGGTTGTTCCCCAGGGCCCGGGGTGGCCCTGGGCGGAGACCCCTTGGTGGGCAGAGGAGCTGGCAGGGATGCAGGGCACGCGGGGAGGGTGCTGGGGGCCGCGGGTCTGAGGCCACGTGGAGAAGGGCAGGGAAGTCACCTGTGGGTGGCGGCCACTTGAGGCAGGTCAGCGGGGCACAGGCGCACTCTGCTGTCCCGGCCACTTGTGCCAGGGCCAGCCTGCTGCCCCCAACTTCTGAGGGATGCCTTCTCTCGCCCCTTGCCCTATTCCTGCCTGCTGTCTGGGGAAAGGATGGTCCCTTTGTCTTGGGGCTCCGTGACAGTCCCCCTCAGCAGGGCCTGGCGGCCTTTCTGAAGGCACAGGTGGCCGTGCACCTGCCAGGCTGCCCGGAGCTTGTACGTGTCCCTTAGCTCTGCAGGGTTGACGGGCCGTGCACGAGGCCCGCGTCCCCTTGGGCCACGCTCTGTCCCAGTCAATGTGTGTGGAAGCTGGTGCCCGTCGGGGGTGAACACGTGTGCTCTGTTAGATTTGTGCTGCTTTTTGAAGTGTAACCCTGACTCGTGTCTCGTTGTTTGTCCTGTAAGGTCGGTCTGTCGATTAAAGTTTGATAATGAATCGTATCTCTCTTCCTTCTGTTCCTTCCTGCGCCTGGTCTGGGCTGGGCTGACCGACATTGACCAGAGAGCCATGTTTCTGCAGCCAGGGTCCGCCTTTCGGCTGTCTGGTTTACTTGGCTTTGAGCGTATCCTGCGGAATTTAGGGGTTTGGGTTCCTCCCTTTTAGTCAAGGCCCAGGCCACGCTCCTGTCAGGACGGCCCTCCTCCCCCTGCTCCAGCCACCAGTCCTCACGCCTTGTGTGATGACACCCAGCCATTTAGCTTCAGGGCACGCGTTCACTCACACTGCAGTGGAGCTCGAGCCCTAAGCCACGAGCCACAGAGACCCCGGAGGGAGGGGAGACGTGGTGCCAGGTGGAACGAGAGCGCTTAGCTGTCACTTCCAGCCTGGCCTTGGTCCCCTGTGCACGGCGAGCCGTCCTGCCCTAATGCAGCATCCTGACCCTACGGCCGGGCTCTCAGCTCCAGGGTCAGACTGACACCAAGAGGGATGGGGTAAGGGACAGGCGACAGCCACGCCTGCCTCGTCTGTCTGCACACGGGGCGTCTGGCTGTGGCCCAGCTGTCAGCCTGCGTCCTTCAGCGCGTAGGGCGCAGTGACATGTGACATGAACCCCAGTCTGAGGGAGTGAGCAGGTCTCCTGGGTGTGGGGGCTGGCGATTTTCAGCTGTGGGGAACAGCCCTTTCTGTGGTGGGGACCCTGTGAGCCATCATTAGGGCAAGAAGCGATGACTTCGCTTTCGCCAGAGGCGGTGTGTCCAGCCCACTGCGCGGGGACAGGAGAGGCTCCCACGCGGGACCCCCGAGCCACCGCCACCGGCACGTCCAGCCGGGGTTCACCCTCGCCGTCCCTGCTCTGTCAAGGCTGTGTGTGTTATGGGCCTTGCTGGCCGCTGTGCCTGTGGCACACCTTCCCCGCTGTTCACCCGTTTTATAATTTCCCAGTTTCTTGCTCATTTTCACCCCTCCCCTTTGCCTCACGGACACCTCATTTTCCCTTTTCTGTGCTGGAAAATTTTCACACCTGCAGAAAGTTGAAGCGGGCCACAGCGACCTCACCCCTCTGCCAGGGCTCGCTGGTCCGCACCGAGGTCGCGTCTGCACTGTGGTTTGCTGCAGCATCCGACAGACTTGGGGACACGTGGCCCTTTGCCTCTGGGTGCTGTAGCACCCATCGTCCAAGAGTGAGGACACTCAGACCTTAGCACAGCCGACACCTCCTCTGAGGACAGTGTTGATTCGGTAACATCCCCTGACATACAGACCAAAATGCCTTGAAAGCTTTGTCCCAATCAGTAAACCGGATGTTTTACCCCCAGCCTGTGCTTCTCCATGCTCCTGACTCCCGCTGACGACAGTCGTGGCTTTCCCCGTCACTGGAAAGGTGTTTCCCCGTTTTCAGTTTTCGTCATGAGCCTGATCTGTCTCCTCCCTGCTCATCACGAGTGTTCCCCGTGACGTCGTGGGTTCCCCATGCCCAGCCGCAGCTGTGGTCCTAGAAGGCCGTCCTCTCAGGGCTCACTCAAGTCAGGGCTTGCAGACTCCAGGGGCCCACGATGCAGGACTCCTTCCTCAGTGACGAGGCAACCCCGCGTGACTCGCCTGAGTCCCGTCAGCCTCGCCCACGGCAGGTGCTCCCGGCGGTTGGTTTTCGGGCTGAACCTTGGGCTGAACCCCACTCAACTGGTGACCCCGGGAGAAAAGGGACGATTTCTTCCCTGAGCATTCCAGGCAGGTACCAGGCGGGGCTCTCGTTGGCTCGTCACTCCAGCCCTCCACATGGACACAATGCTCTCGGCCACATGTGCCGGCTGACTTCCACCCAGTGAGTCAGGGGCTAGCCATGTACGCTGTCCGCACCCCGCCACGTCCCCCGTCACCCCCACTTTACTCATCAGAGACGTGACTTAGCCAGGCCAGGCCTGTCACCGACAGATGGAGGCATGGGGAGCCGGCTGGGGAGGGCGTCCTTAGCAGACGCACCCTAAAGACTCCCTCCACCGGGCTCCAGGCCATGGCTTCCTCGCCCTGCTCACCGCCTCCTGCCAGCGCGTTCTCCCCCTAGCCGGGGAGATGTCCTGGCCTTGTCCCCTTCTCACTGTGCCATTTTACTCCTATTGTCTGCCCAGTGGGCCTTGGCCACCGCCCCCACCTTTATCCCCTCTGTCCATCTGCACAGCCACCAGCATCTGAGCACAAACCCCTCCAACCCGCCATCTCCCCTGCAGAAAACTGTCACCCCACTGCCAACAACCAGACTGAAGACCCAGCGGTGTCTGGAACCCCAGGCCCACCTGCCCACAGCCCTCCTGCCTGGGACACCTTTCCCGTCCGCCACGCAGCACAGGGCACGCGTCATAAACCCCACAGGCCCCGGCCCCTGCCCTCCTGCACGTGGGCTGCTGCCGTCAGCCGGGCAGTTGTTTTGTGACGGGCTCAGATGCACCCCATCGGGAACACCCGCCCCTGTGCTGCAGGTAAGGGGCGGAGCTGACACTGCTGACGCCTGACAGGGGACACCATGCCAGGCTGACCTGAAGAGAATGTTCTGTCCTCTAAAACGATCTAATTGTATTAATTTGGAAAGAGCCTTAGGACAGGGTTGAAAGAGCAACCCGTGTGGTGGTGTCATGAAGCATCTGAGAAGCCATACACTGATGGAGGAAAACGGTTTTAAGGCAAAAAGTCTTTTTATCCCGAAAACATACATTCCTTACACCGAAGGCGATGGGGGAGAAACTTAACTTGAGCACACTGCCGGCAGTCACACGCTCCTGAGCGACGCGACCACCCGCGACAGTGTGAAGACGCGATGCAAAGTCGATCTGAAAGGCACTTCCCAGACATCACTGAGAACTGAAGACTCCAAGTGTTGACTTTACAGGTTTATTTTCAAAGGGCAAACACAGACAGCTTAAATACAAGTCTACACAGAACCAGCCCGGCCTCGTCAGCGACGCCGCCAACCGCATCCCCGCTGCCAGACACGCGCCTCTCCCCTCCGCGTCTCCTCCCGCGAGGAAAGGGTCTGGCAAAGACACAGCAAGGTCAGCCCTCGCAGCTCCAGACTCGGTGGCGCTCCGAGGTGCTGCCCCCGGAGGCACCGGCTCCAGGTGCTGAGGCCGGGTTTTATTCAAGCCTAAATCCCAGCAGCCGATCCTTCCTGCCAGGCCTCTCTCCCGTCAAGCACTGTCATTAAGGGACTGACCGCACTCCTGGGTCCCACCTTCACAAAGGCCCCAGGGAGGTCTCTCCACATCCCCGTTTTACAGGTGAGGAGGCTCACAGAGGCCTGAGGGCACCTGCGGAACGTGGTGGAGCTGGGACAGGGAAGCAGGAGTCTGACTCCAGCGTCTGTCCTCCTGCCCCTGCAGCCTGTGAGCACCAGGCCGTCCCTCCTGACTGGACAGCAGCTGGGCTGGCCTTGGGGTGAGAGAGAGAGATAAGTCTCTGCTGCTGCAGGGTTGCCTGCTCAGTATTTTCCACAAGACAGCTTTCTGAGGGGTCTGAACCGCTCTGAGCCCCTCCTGAAAAGGAAGGTCACTAAGGCTGCCCCCCAAGAACCACTCTGGCAAGCATCCCCATTTTCCATGTCTCCCCAGGTCTTTGCTAAAGGACCCTAGAAAGACTGATCCCGTAGGGGAGTATCGTTCTGCAGTCAGGTTACTCACCTGATACCTTACTCGTACACATCCTTCTTATCTGCAATGTAATCTACAATTTCCTGTGGGCACATCAACTTCTCCGCATCTATGTCAGGAATTTCAAATCCTGGAAGGTGAAATTTTAAACAGTACCTGAGTACCAAAACAGCAGGTCCTCCAGCCTGGAAAGCACCCAACCTCTGTAACACCACCCCGAAGCCCATCTAGCTGCGAGCCAGTTACACTCTGGACAACGCGTGCGTTGTGCTGGGCAAACACCCGGCTCCTCTGAGATGTAGGTCACATGACAGAAAACTCACCCGTTTGAGCTGTCCTCGTGGTTTCTGGCACATTTACAAGGTGGTCCAGCCATCACCGTAAACCCCTCCCCTAACAGATCATCCCCCTAGTGAGCATACCATGAGGGATTTTAACTCAGACTGGCTCTGTAGGGTGGCACATTCACCCAAAAAAGTAAGCTGTGGAGCCTTGAAAGGTCCCACTTGCACAACTAGCTGTGCCAAACATGGGTGACTAGGAGTGGAAGACGCTGCAGGTAACCCAGGCCTGTGTGCTGTGTGTGCGTGTGCACATGTGCGTGCAGGGTTACGGTTCACGTATCCGATGCGGGTCCCAGCTCACTCCCAGCATCCCTTTCACGCCAATCCCCCTAAACCAGCAGCACACTGCAGCCCGGGGCTCTGCGTGCGTTACCGAACTCGTCCTCCATGGCCATGATGATCTCCACTTGGTCCAAGCTGTCCAAGCCCAGGTCCTTCATGAAATGCGAGTTTACCGAGAGCTGCAAGAAAGGGCAACAACAAGATCCATGAGTGCTTCGCTCCCAGGGTGACCCAATCGTTGCCTAGTGACACGCAGAGGAGCCAGAAGGTCACCCTCGCAGGCAGGTTCTAGGTGTGCTCTGCGTGGCGACTTGCTGACCTTGGATTGAAGTGGCTAACAACGTGTAAAAGCTAGTGATGGACTTCCCTTTACGCATTTTACTTAGATCTCTGCTCACTGCTCTGAATAGTGTCGGAGTTTGGTCTTTCTTGCTGCCTTATTAACAAGACGCCACACCCGAGGTGACGGCCCTCTCCCTCACGAATGGCGGATGGTGTTTATCACCTTACTGCCTCTAATCTGTCCGAAACCCACGTCAAAAGCAGCGATCACGGGGATGCAGGGAGCAGCGTGGTAACTATACTGTGCTGCACGTTTCAGAATCACTGAGAAAGCAGGTCTTAGAAAGTCCTCATCACAAGGAAAAAATCTCTAACTGTGCACGGGGCTGGCTGTGAACGAGGCTCACTGTGATCAAGTCACAATACACGGAAGCAGCAAATCCCCGTGCTGCACACCTGAAGTTAGTGTACGTCAATCACATCTCAGAAAACAAACCCAAAATCCCACACAACAGAATCGATCATTAAATAAGGAGTTTTCGTGCCGACAATCCGAGCACTACATCAGCAAGGCAGGCTGCAGGGCAGTGTCCTCGCGGGCCACCACTCATGTTTTTACGGGGATGGGGCAGACGGCTCAGCACACAGTACTTGTGGTGCACGTGTGTGCATGTGTCCCTGTGTCTGCACCGCGTAGCCAGAAGGCACGGGAGGCCTGGGCGGCGGCACTGGGAGACTCTGCTGAACGTCTGGTTGGACACTCTGAACTCCATACTGGTGGTCAGACGCTCGTTTAGAGAACGTCCACACAGCACACAGTACCTTCTGCGGGTCGATCTTGTCGTAGAGCTTCAGGACGTAGAGGACCCGGTCCTTGATGCCCTCCAAGGTCAGCGGGGGAGCGTCACTGTACAGACGGCACGGCTGTGTGACCCAGCCTGGGACCTGTGACACAGATGGGACAGGCGGTGAGCATGGAACAGATGTGAGGACACTGCCCAGGGCCACCGTCCACACAGCTCTCAGGGCCCCTGAGAAGCCACCTCCTCTGGCTGGAACTGTGGCCACCGGGCCTCTGGGCCGCAGCACAGGGAGTCTCGGAAGCCACAACAGACAGCACCGTGGACACCTCCTCACCTCCGAGTCCTCTGTGTGGGCCCCAGGGAGACTTGAGTCGTCCGGGGCCCGCGGAGGAGCCCACATCTGCTCATGTCACCTGCAACAGTCCCGCAGCTCACGCCAAGGGAAAACGGCCTGCCCGGAGTGGGCGTCACGTGAACCGGGGGCAGCATGCAGAGGGCCACACACAGGGGCCTGACCAGCCCCCTTGGATGCCAGCCGGAGGGGAAGATGATGGGTGTGGCCGTCATCCCAGTCCAGTCTGTCCCCACTAGGCCTGCCTCACTGCCACTAGCCAGAGCCCTGCCATAATGGGGAGCATCTTGAATCTCTGACATTCGCCTGCGCGATGTTCAGCTCAGTCTCGGGTCCCGACAGTCCCTTCCGGGGTGGCAAGGTCAGTGCTTGATGCCAGGGACGGCACAGTGTAAAGCAAGAGAGAACAGTGGCGGTCACGGTTCTGCTCCTACAAGTCTCTGGCCTAGAGAGGCCCGGTCATCTTCCGCAGTGGGGCTCCCCTGCAGTCACAGTCCTGAGGGCACTTCCCACAAGAAGCAGGTTTAGCTTGTTGGGCTCAGGCCCCGAGACTCAGAGGCCCGTGGGCATCGCAACAAACACTGCCCAGGGGCTCACAGAGTTCTGAGGGGGGCTGGGCTCCTGGCACAGGCTCCACTGTCCAGGGTTGCTGTCCCCTTTCCTGTCGGGGACAGTGCGGGCGAAGGAGACCTCCGCGCTGGGAAAGCCAGGCCCCTACCAAGGGCTGGAGGTTCCAAGCCGCACATGAAGTAAGGTGGCGAGAAGGACTGGAGGGCAGGGGTAGAGAAGGCCCCCGGGCGCCCAAGGCCCGTGCTGCAGGGCAGAGGGCTGCGCACAGAGCCCCAGGGGAGGCCCGGCCTGCTACCCACATGGCCCACAACACTGCCCCGGCAAGGGGGCACTGAGCGATCATAGGAAGGAGCTCCGCCCAACCATTGCAGGCTAGCACAGCTCAGATAGAAATGAGGCTCCTGCTGGAGCCCGGCTCCAGTGCACTCACTGGCCCTCCTGTGCCTCAGTCTGCACACCTGTCACCGGGCATAAACAGCCAGCTCGCAGGCTGGCTGCAAGAGGCTCAGGCGTGAGGGCTAAGACCCCGGCCTGGCACGCCCACGGGCCCCACGCGGTTGGAGGGTGATGCCCACCACGTGGAAGCTCTGGACAGTGCAGCCCGAAGCACCGGTCCTGCTCTCCTGCCCCAGCCTCGCGGCCGTTCCAGACACCACCACCTGTCACCACCAACCCGCTGTGGGGTGGGCAGCGCTGTCCGTTTCCCTGGAGGGAACAGGCAGAGTGGCACCTGGAGGGCTTCCTGCCTGCTGTCCTGCCCTGGGAAAGACATGGTCGTCTGGCTGCATCCGCAGGTCCTCCCCAGGGTCTGCACTTAACCACCACGACAAACCGTCCCCACAGGCCCCAGGAGGCACTGTCACAGGGAGGCTGAAGCCTCTGGGTGAGTGGGGACGCCTCGATCCGGACTCTGCCCCCGGGACACCCAGGGGCACCACAGAGTTGGTTTTAAGGGCCCTCACAAGCTGCCCTGGACACCACTGGGAATGAGCCGCTTGCCTGCCCCCGGCCTCTACCCCTCCTGCACCACCTGGGCCCTGGCCGGATGCCCAGGCCTCTGCCACATGTACCACCGTGTTCACCCAGCCAGCAGCCCGCTGCCAGAGGGACCAGGTTCCAAGGCCCGCGCCCTGCGGCCGAGACAGAGAACGTCCACACCCCACCACAGCGCGCCTGCTCTGCTGCGGCCCCAAAACTGCGGCCTGCAAGTCCCCGCTCATGGGGGTCGGGTGACTCCCTCCTGCTTCTGCATAGCACACACACCTGTCCTCCCGCATGGCAGTGTCTCGCCTTCACTGATGTGACCGTCTCGGCAGCCCGGAGCCATACCTGTGAGCCACGCACCGTGCTAGGGGCTGGGACCACAAGGCAGGACCGAGTGTCCCCTCAGAGAAGCCAGTCTACCAGAACAGCCCGACCCCAACATGTCGTTTCGGTTGTGATAGGGACGGAGCAGAGCTAAGGCCAAGGTGTTTGTGGGCTGCGTCAGGAACACGCATTGGCACGCCTCCCTGGAGAAGCAGAGATGGAAGAGGCAGCAGACTTGTGTTTAGCCAGGATGACAGCAACAGATCTTTCAAGGGAGGGACAGGCTGAGAAAGGAAAGGGGGCATGAAGCACAGTGTGTCCGCATGGGGAGGAGTGAGCTGGCAGCGTCAGGGGTCGAAGGGCGGGTGCTGCTCAGTGGGGTTCTAAGACCTCAGAGTGAGACGAGGTCTGTCTCACTGGGGGATGGCGTGGACCGACACTGCCCGAGCCCATCGCTGTCGTGCATGTCACCTGGTTCCAGGACTGGAACAGGCCAGCCCTCCGTGCATTTGTGCCTTGTCTTCATCTGGGCACCGCATCCCACAGAACTCTCTGGAAACGCTCTTGGTGGTGTGGCTGCCAGGCCGTTCAGATTCAGGGCCTGCCTGGGTCAAGTGCAAGACTTCGGGCTTCCTTTAGACCATGCCCTTGTTTCTCTCATCTTCTATTTTTACAGTCTTGGTAAATTTTCATACCCAGAAAAGCTGCTTCAGCTCCTTTTGGGGGGAAAAACTTAAGCTATAAATGAGCAACTACTTGCTCTGGGGCTGGCACAGTGCATGGATCTGAGGGAATGGGCAAGAATGAGCCAACGGCAGGTGGTGAGCACGGACCTGAGGGGAAGGTTTGGGGTGCCTGGCGTACAGCCAACGACAGGAACCAGGTGTGGGGACACTCCAGGGAGGGTGTGGGGGAGCCCTGGAACTGAGCCGCATTTAAGGATTAGGCAGACCAAGTGCCCACAAAGGTCCAGAGAGAAGGATAACAAGCCCAGGGAAAAGAGCGTGAGGACAGCCTCGGGAAGACAGAGCGACGGGACGAGTGGGCCAGTTTACCGTAACGGCTGCAAAGTGCCCAATGAGGAGAGCTGCTGAGGTCTTTGCAGCCACCTCTGCATTCCTCAACAGCAGGCGTGAGCCCTGGCAACAGGGTCCAGCAGCATCTTTGATTCAGAGGACACATGGTGGTGGCACGGGAACACTGGGCCACAACCACTGTGCAAATCTGGGAGGGTTCCTCCGCTGTGCGTGCCAACTGGCGGGGGGACATCTTCCAGCCACCGCCACACATGGCACAGTCCAGCGACATGCAGCAGCGGGGTCTTCTGGAAGCCCTTTGTCAGCGAAGGCGCCAGGGCCCCTCCCAGATGCCATGGGTCCACCCAGGCGAATGCACCCTCGGCTCTGGGGAGCAAAGAAAGCCCTAACAGGGGCAGTCACTGCCTCTCGGCCTCACGCTGAAGTCAGAATCGGGAACGGGATGCTCAGTCACTGCTCCTGCTCCTTTAACCCTTAACTCCAAGGTAACTTTCAACCTTTGATCCAGGCAACGGAACAGTGCCCTCTAAGTGACTCCGCAACGTGTCAACACCGCTGCCCAAAGCAGCACCTGGTGACTTGACGGGACGCACACCCAGGCACCCGGGCCGCCTCCACCGGGTTGGGCCGATCCGGCCCCGGGCATCCATCCTTATGTCTCATTCCAAAGTCTCAGTCAGGGCTGAAGCCACCCCGACGCGACGTGCCTGGGTTTGAAAGGGGTTTCTTCACTTGACCTTGGGAGTCTGACCCGCGTTCAAGAGCAGCTCTTCCTCCCGGTGCCCTCAGCGCCTCGTGGGGCCCCGGGCCTCCCCAGGGACAGAAAGTCAGAATTGGAAGGGCCCCAGGGAGACTGGCTGTTCCCTCGGGCCCCCAGGGGGACTCCGGCGGCTCCGCACTAACCGGGCCTGAAGGCCACGGCCCCGGGAGAGCGCTGGCCCCGCGCAGGGCTGGGGGCGCGCTCCCTGCCCTTCCTCCCGGGCCCGGGAACGGGCGGAGGGGAGGCCCTGGCGAGGGCCGCCCCGGAGACCGACCGACGCCCCAACGCGCCCGGCGCCCCTGGGCGCTGCCCGCCCACCCCGCGCCCGCGCGCGGCCCCCGGAGCGTCTGCGCCGCGAGGTCGCGCGGCCCCGTCAGGGGTCACCGGGCCAGGGGTCATCCGGGCCCCGCGCGGCCCCACGGCCCCGGCCACCCCGCCCCCAACCCCCGCCCCGGGCGGCCGGCGCCCTGACCCCTGACCCCGCCCCGGGCGGCCGGCGCCCTGACCCCCCCACGACCCCGTCCCGCCCCGGCAAAGTCACCGCCGAGTCACCTGCAGGCGCGCGGGCGCCGGCTGCGGGGCCCCGCGCCTCGTCCGCGTCCCCGCGGGGCCCGGGGCGCCGCCGAGCGGCCGGGCCGAGGCCAGCGAGGGGCCCCGGGGCCGCGACGCGAGGGCCGCGGGCAGGCGGCGGGCACAGGCCGAAAGGACACGCGCCGCCATGGCTGCCGGCCCAGCGTGCACTGCGCGCGCGTCCGCGCATGCGCGGCGGGGGCGGGGGCGGCCCCTGGCGGCGCGGCGAGCCGGAGGGGGGGCGGCCCCTGGCGGCCCCTGGCGGCGCTGCGCTCTGGAGCCCGGTCCCGGTCCCGTCCCCGACCCGAGGGGGGGCCTGTGCCACCCACGCCCCCGACGTCCTCGGACACGGTTGTTGACAAGCGTGGCCGGCGCGGTCCTCCCACGGGCGAGACGGCGACTGAGCAGGCCACAGCGTCGGTTCACGACGCGAGCGCGGGCGGTGTCGCTGGGGACCGGTTAACCGCGTGGCTGACGCGGGGGGGTGGTGGCGCTGCGACAGCCCCCAGGCCTGTTTAACACCTGACGCCGCACAGGGCGCACGGCTGACACAGTCCGCGTGGAGGGGCGGTGCGTGCTGCCTCACCTGCATCTCCCAGCGGGGAGCCCGGGCACTTCCTGAGGTCCCAGCACCGAGAAAGGACTCCGCGCCTGGGCGATGCCCGGGTGAACCGTCCCGCAGTGCCTGGGTCCTCCTCGTTTTCATGCGTGTGACACGTGAGTAAAGCGCAGTCCATGCCTTCCGGTTAACAGGGGATGCATACTGTGACCCTCTGCGGTGAAACTGTCTCCACGTGTTCTCTGACACCCGAGGGTCCGCTGTGTGCCCGTTGTCCAGGCGACAGCAGAGAGCCAGCCAGGCAGGTCCCTTCTCGTCGTTTACTTCCCAGCGGGAAGAGAGATGATGGGCGAACAAAATGGACCCTATTCCCCCCAAAAGACTCCAGGAGGTAGCGATAAACACATCGAAGAACAACAAAGCAGGGAAGGGGACAGGGAGGGAGGGCAGGGGTGTCATTTTGGACACGGTGGTCTCTGAATGGAGGCTCGCTTAGGAGGTATATTTGATTTCATCATCGAGGAAGGAAACCACCTCAGGAATCCCCTGCTCTGGCAAGGCCACCTGGGGTCTCAGGGCAGGGCTGGCTGTCACCGCCAGGCTCTCTGCACCCTGGTTTTATCAGCACCAGGTCACTACCTCAGCGGCTGGAAGTGGGCAGTGAATGTGAATGAGGGGCCAACTCCATTCTGAGTGGCAGAAAACTGATTGGCATCTGAAATCAACATGGATCGGGGCCTGTAAGATCTGTTTAAGTCCCCAGTGACCCACCAGCCTCTCTGATCATACCTTCCTGGGCACCTTTGAGGCAGAGCCATGGGACAGAGCCATGATTGCAGCATACATCATCAGCAGGAGGACTCGGGGGAGCCTGAGTAACCCCCTTCCCCTGATCTATCTGTATTTCTGCGTTCCGCTTAATCCTTCTTGACAAACACAATAAACCACCTCTTACTTAAACGACTAGTTTGAGAGAGCTAGTTTTCCCTTCAGCAGAGCAAATGCCAGCCCGCCATGGTCACTGGGATAGGAAGTTCAATATTAAGACTGAGATGAGACCTCAGCAGGTGGGGACGATTTAAGAGTGGACACTGTTGCTTCTCCCAGCGGCCCATCAAAGGCTGTGCAAGCATAAACACATCAGCTTCCTGCACATGTCACCCCACCAACCCGGCAGTTGTCCCTCCCCACTTCCAGCCCGTTGTCACTATTGACCCTGCCTGTCCCGTTCCCCTGGGACCATGCACCACCCTCTTCACTTTCTCTCCCCTCTCATTTGAGTCCATGAACGTGCCGGTTTCTCCTGCATGGGACTCGTCCACTGGCCTCTGCATCTCTAATGCTACCAGTCCTTCTTCCTGTCAGTCAAGCTTCTTGGAAAAAGAATCTGCACTTTCAGTCTTTAATTTCCCACTTTCCAGTCACCTACTAGTCCACCTGAAACCTAGATTCTACTCAACCCCCCACTTGCAGCCACCGAAGCTTGTCATACAGCTCACCACCGCATCTTAAATGGTCAGGTCCTATAGATGTGGCTTTCCAGCCAGTCCTCTCCTGCCTTGCCCATGGCTCTCATCTCTCCTGCTCATCATTCAGACACTGGCCCTCAGTGCCATGGGCCAGGCTTGACTTTAAAAATACAAGTTTTCAGAACTGGTTCACTCACTGCAGAGGTTTTAATTCCCACCTGCCCCTGACCCCGGCGTCTTCTCTGAGATTCCCAGCCCTTTGCCCAGCTATCTAGTACCACACGGCCTGTAAGCACTCGAGTGAGTTCTTTCCTCCGTGTCCCTTTTCCTGACACCGTTGCCACCCATGAAGCCGGACATGCAAGCCTTCTCTATCCCTCTAATCACACGTCTGCTTCCTCCCCATCACCCACCGGTGGAATAAAGCCTGGTGTTAACACGCCCTCCAAGCCCACCTGCCACTTTCCAGCATCCCAGATTGCTCCCGCACACATCTCCTGGGACATTGGGCTGTGGTGTGCAGCACGCCACCCTTTCCGCCTGGACCACCCTCTGATCCTGCTCTGGCCCACTCACCCCGCAAGGCTTGCTTCGTGGGGCGTCTCTGGAGCTCCCCGAAATGTCAGATGCCCATTCTTTCAGCTCCCACAGCAGAGCCCTGCACAGTGTTAATCCAAAGCTCAGAGTTGACCTCATTGCTTTGTAGGGTCATCACCATGTCCTCCCGAATAGCGGTGGCCTCACGGCCACTTTTGCACCCACGTCAGGTCCATGCCTGGCATTTGTCTGGCTGTTACTGAGCTGCGTTAGGGCTTCATCTTATTCAGTTTTCCTAACTCTTAAATCAAGATAGTATGTGTCTCAGGATTCTTCTTTGTGAAAAGCTGTTATCCATGATGTGCTAGCAAATTATCTCTCACGTGACATCAGGATGCCATTTGTGGGGACAGAATTAGTATTTTATGTAAATATATCAGAGGGTAATAATGAAGTTAGCAAAAACCAGTGAACATCATAAAAGAAAATAGAGCAAATAGTTACATCATATGGCTTGTGAACATAGACTCTCAATGAGGACGTTAGGCAAATCCTTGTAGCTGGAGATAAAATTTCCAGTGCGACCACCAGATTAGGACTTTAAAAACCTGTGTCTCAAGTCACCTAAGCAACAGTAAAGATGATGGACTCAGTACAAACGTGCTGCGGACTCAGAGTGACTAGCGATAACGCTGCCACTTAGGTCACAGATGTGTGAGAAGGAAAAAGAACATTTCTAAATTGGCATGTTTCAGTGGGTGTGTGAAAATAGCAAATAGCAAAAAAACAGATTGCACATTAGTACAGTAAGTTAACTGAAACTTATGTTGCCAACGTCAAATATTCTAGTTGTAAGTTAGTTCTTGTTTCTGAAAGTGATCTCAACAGGATGGGGAAAGATAATATGCCAAGCAGAATGTAGCAAAATAAATATTTATTCACATTTGAAGCTTTATGTACACTTTTAAAAGCGAATGTGCAGATGAATTACGAGTCTCCCTGAAGCCCTTCCCCCAAGCACAAATGAACATGAAAGGTCAGAAGTGCCACCACCGTCAGAATAAAAGGTCTGAATGAATGAACACAAGCCATTATTCTGAAAGTCAGGCAGAGTTTCCTGTACAGGTACAGCTCCAGCCAGTGTCAGGAGGCCAAACACGTCCAGAACCCTGTGTTTCCGCCTCACCCTAACTGATCAGATACACAAATATACTTCCATCTTTTTGTCCAGCCAACAAGTGGGAGTGTGTTCCTGACCATTTTACAAAAGACCAACTCTGGCCAGAGACAGGTGGAAGGAGAACAGTGCAATGACCCAGAAGTAAGTTCCAAACAGCCACCATTCCAGAAGTCAGCACCGCCGCTGCAAAATTATCCTTCACGTCGCCTTCCAGGAACCTGACATCAAGCACAGAAAAGACAGTTCAAATCACATATCCAATAAAAAAAATAAAATGTTTTTTTATAGGCCAAAACCATGCTCCCTGAGGCCACAAGAACAAAACCCGCTGGACTGCAAACGCCTGTTGAGGTCCCGGGCTTCCGGCTGCAGTGCCAGTCCAGGGCAGAACCGCACGATCGGGGCCCACCTGGCTCTTGGTGCGTCTTGTAGTCCATGCAGCCAGCTCCCAGGGCCTCCCTTCCCCTCAGTGTCCTCGCTCATGCTAGTCCCTCTCAGCCCAGGTCTCAGCACGGCTGGTTCTGTCCCTGTTCAGGCCTGTCACCTCTGCAGAGTGCAGAGGGCCATAGCCAACCACCTACTTGGGGCAGCGCACACACATTCTGCTCCCGCAGCCCTCACTGTCTGAGACTACCCCTCCCCCACACTCGGTAGGCATCTCCCATGAAAACGTCACGAGAAAGCAAGCTGGTTGCGTTTTACAACGGCGGCTCTGCAGTTAGCCACATGGCTTTGGATGCCAACACAGTAAGCTGTGTGGCTCTGGGCGGGTTTAACTCCACCCGTAAAACAGGGGTATGGTGATGTGAGCACCCACTCCCCAGGGCTGAGGGGTTTCCTGCCGTAGCACAGCACGTGACACACAGGAACCGATCGATGAGCATGAGGTGTCACCCCTCACAGCCCGATCACCAGCACCTTACAGAGCGCCACCAACAGACGGGCCTTCTTGCTGTCAGTAGGTCGGTAGTGACTGTCCATGTGATGGAGGCCACTTAGATGTCACAGTAAAGAGGCCTTCCTAAAGTACACTTTGAACTTAATGGGAAGAACATAAAGCATAAGGTTTTTTTTTGTAGAGAACACTAATTACTGTTTGTAGTTAAAATGTTTTCATTATGGGAAAAGGCATGGCTCGGAGACATATAAGACACCTGTCCAGCACTGGACAGGTGAGGCTCAGGACACAGGGAGCCTGAGGTCTGACTCAGATCTACTCGACTCTGCCCTTCACCCCACTTCCTAACCTCTTTTACCATCACCTCCAGTGTTTCCCGTTTCCTTTCATCCGAGCAACACAGAAACACGTGGCCTTCATGTTTGCACATGTGCCTTTCCAAATGTCACACTCACTGGCCAGCAGTCACACACTTGCCTTCCAGTCTGCCCTCGGGGAAGACAGTAGAGCGTTACGCCCACATTCAAGGTCGTCTTAGGGTTAATCGCAATCAGCTGAAACACAGGGCTCCCCGACGGCTCACTCTCCTTGGCACAGGGATGACTCAGGACGACAAACAGGAGCCCCTGATTTAGGAGAAAAGGTAAGAGGCAAAGAAATCACCGAGAGGACGCTGGGCAAAAGGATGGGCTGAAGAACCACGTGGATGGTCAGCTCGTGGGAAGCCGGGTTTCCTCGCCGGCTCCATTTCTCAGCCTTGGCCTGGAGGTCCTGACGATTTGTCAATGGCCTTCACAGGCGTGAAGCCAGCTGCTGCGTCAGTGTCCCCCTCCTAGTGCTAACCTGCTATACCACCCACCTTGTGAAAAGCCGGCACAGGGAGAGTCCTCAAACTAGACAGGGTCATTTGTCATTGAGAACACACTTTTACATCAAAGCGATCTTACAAGTGGTGACGGAACTTTAAGCTGGTCTACAGCAGGTTACTTATTTACATTTGTAGAGTAAGAGTGACCAAAAGGAGACATCATCACAAGTGGTTGTTCCAGCTTTTAAATCACGTGCTCTAATAACATTATTGTACGAAGATATATGTCACACGTCTATATACACGTGTCTACGTGTATGTTATGTGTAAACATAGTTATCTTTGGGGGTAAAATGGGGAAAATTATATACATGGCCATCTCAGGATTAGTGACATTCATTTCTCCTTTATACCTTTCCAGAATGACTGAATTTTTACAATGAGAACGGACTGCCTTTATAATTAGAAAAAAGCTGAGAGTCAAAAAAACATTATGTAGGGATTGGCAAACTGTGGCCCACAAGGCAAAGCTGGCTCAACACTTATTTCTGTATGGCCCATGAGCCGTGAATGGTTTTTGCATTTCAAAATGGTTGGAAAAAAGAGAGGAGGAATATTATGTGACGTGAAAATCACGTGAAATCCAAGGTTCACAAAGTTCTGGGGAAAGGTTATTGTCTGAAAAGTTTCACTGGCACGTAACCACACCACTGGTTACACATCACCTCCGGGCGAGTCTGGGCAACGACAGCGGAGTGGACTAGGCACAACAGACCCTGTGGCCTGCGAGGCCGAGAGTATTTACTACCTGGCCCTGTACAGAAAATGCAGGCCGACTCCTGCACTGAACTGTGAACTGGTATTTCTGGAGGTTGGCTTCCCAGGGAACTTTTACTTAACTTACCCACTTCAGTGTTAAATGTTTGAAAAGCAGATAAGTATTAATGTTGGAATAACGAAGCTATACATTATTCAAATGCAGTCTCCTACGTGGACTCAGTGAGGCCACGAGTGACACACGGAGGACACACAGGGGCCCCGGGTCGGCACTTACCATTTCTGCATAGGCTTTGTGACAGACAGAAGCCTGGTAGGAATCGCCAATGTGCATCTTTTTCAGGAGCTGACCAGTTTTTAAATTCCTGAGACACCAAAAATAAATAAGCTGATGACACTCTCCCAGCAAACTGGTTCTCACTAACATTCTCTTATTTATCACAGCATCCTTCCTTTAGGAGGGGACCAAGCGAACAAACTTAGGGGCAAAGTACCTCCGTTGTGTTTAGCCACAGACAGAGCTAAAGACAGAACTATTGTTTAACTCTGCCAATGGTTTAATGTGATCGTTTAGCTTTAGAGCGAATCCGCTAAGCCATTAGGGAGAGATCTACCCAATTCCAGGAGAAAAGGTTTCCACTCTCTCATTTTACTTGGTATTGAAATTAGGCACATGGTGTAGCTCTGTCGTCATGAGTTTGTCACGATTCCTGTTACGCCTAACTTCTCCATGGAAGACGATGGTCAGGAAACCAAATTTGGTCCGGTGAGAGATGCCAACTAAAAGTGACTTTTTGTCTAATGATAATTATGTCTCCACGGCATCTGCTCACATCAGAGCTGGGCCAAGGTAATGAGAGAGGAGGATGACTGGGCTGGAGTGAACAGTGGACAAAGGAAGAGAGGAGAGCAGAGGGCGAATATAAAAAGGGAAAAACAGAGAGTGTGTCAGACCCACTCCTTAGCTTTACTGAGGGCTCGCGACACTGACAACTCTTCTATCACGGACTCTGATGAAGAACATCCGCTGGCTCCCACTGGCAGTGGATAGAGTCCGAGTTACTTTTCATGGCACGCTGAACCCTCATGAACGCAGCCCTGCAACTCTGTTTCACTCAGGGCTCCCTGAGTCGGGGTCTCGCTGCCCACACAGTGTATCGTGCATGTCTCTGGCTCCACACCTTTGTCCCAGTTGCCCTGCCACAGCCCTCCACATCACCACCCTTTCTCGCCCCTGCTGACCAGTGCCCACCCATTCCTTATGGCCCGGATCACATCCCACCCCCTCCCAGCTGCATGAGCCCATGTGAGATTCCCTCCTGCCCTGTCTGCCTGGTCAAATCTCATGTCCAAGAACGTAGGTACTGGTGCCCTGTGCCTCACGTCTCACTTGCTACAAACTTGACAAGGTGTGAGACGTTCATTCAGCAAATGCACCTGAACTAAGCCCAGGTACCGTGTACAAAGCTGAAGACAAGCTACACTCTCACTTAAGGAGGTGAGGTTCTCCTCACGGGAGGGGGCCCAGGGCTAGTGCCTTTCCCCAAACCCCAAGCACTTATCCAGATGTCCACCACCCAGACCTCATGTGACCTGTGAAGAAGTCTGAGGGCCGGCTGGGTATTTAGGCAGAGACCACGGCCAGCGGTTGGCTCTCCTCCGGCCCTGCTGGGTGGGGGCCTCCTCCCTCCCCTTGCTGTTGTGATCACCTTGAACTCTGTCCATCAGCTCTCTGAGGCAAGAGGCTAGAGGCATTCAATCATGACATTGATCACCCTGCGTGCAGACAGGGCCTGCCCTCTGACTAGACGCGTAAGGTCAGGGGGCTTGCCTGATGCTGAACCCCAATACCTCCCCCCTTTTCCTCACTCTCCAGTGCCTTCTAATGCTTGTTTCTTTAACATTTTGTCCAGAGTTTGTAGTTATTTGAGGTAGGAGAGCTGTTCTGATAGAAGCTGCTCAGTCATTAAGCAGAAGCAGAACAATTTTTGACAATAAAACCACATTTAGTTTAAAATAGTCTACTCAGACTAATCTTTTCCACGATGTCTGGATTAATATGATGCTCTTGTTAAGACAAGTATGTGACACCTGACAGTAAACACACAAAAATACAAGCGTATTTAGAGTCTCTGCTTTTATCTGTACAGCCTTGTGATGTGAGAGGCACGTCTGACATGGATGAGGACACCAAGGCCCTGAGTGGGAACTCACCAAATGACAATGCTGTTCGTTACGGTGCTGCCAAGCAGGGCGTCCTGCATCCCTTGAACCTCAGCGAAAGTTAGTACAGTCTCTTCAGGGGGCATCAAAACCCGTTTTTCTTTGCTTCTGCACTTAAAACAGCATTGAAGATCAGCACTTTGTACCAAAGCGGTTTCTAAGTAGCCCTTCTACGTATCACTGAACTCTGTGTAATGAACCTAATACCAGAGAAAAGTGTCAACCAGAAAACATGTAGCCTAATTAACTTTCTACAATGACCAGACTTTACTTTAATATCATCTGCCTGGATATATATGCTGCAGTCACCTCGAATTCCTCCGAGCCAAAATCACACTCAGCAGCTCTCCCCTGAAACCTCGTGTTTCTTTCTGCATTCCTTTCTCCATGAGATGTACACCATTCACCTAGGTGACCAGCCCAGAAACCTGGACCCTGACCTTGTCTCCTTCCCTAACCACTCGGTTACTAAGTCCTAGTGATTTCATCATGCCCTCTCCCTCAGGGCTGCCGGCCTCTCCCCATCTTCGCTAACACTTGCCCAGTTTAAGCAAACAGCTCTTTCTCTCTTGTCTGGATGACTGCGACAGCTTGTGTCGTGACTAAATAAGGCAAACCAGGTCTACGTCCTCGGTTACTCGGAAAGACAGATAAGTAATCTATGTAGCGAAGTGTAATGAGTATACGGCAGGCAGAGGATGCTAAGGGTTCTGTTTTCCACGTGCTGGATTTGGGGTAACCAGAGGTCTACTAAGTAGGCCTGCAGGTCTAGGGGCCAAAGAAGGCCTGGAAGCTAGACATGCATGTTCCAGTGGCCAGCCGCTAAGTGGCGACCAAAGGAACGAAAACCAAGCCTGTGGAAGGACAAGAGCGTCAGGGTCTGAGGCCGTGGAACCCATAAGGGGCACACAGTGACACACAGTGATCCAGCCAGAAGGAAGGACATACTCTTTGGCTGGGCCTTCCCCCGGCAACCGAGTTTCTCCCAGCCGTGCCCAGCTCTGCCCCTAAACTCTTCCACATGCCAGTGCCCAGTGGACCCTGCAAAGCCACCCGACTGCACAGAAGCCAAAACGCTGTGGAGCCAACCTGCTCTGACACCCTGGGGGGAAAATCGCTCTTCTCTGATGTCAGGGGCGGCCAGGGTCTCCTCACCCTCTGTCCTCCGCGAACGTCACGACTTCGACCTGCTGATCGCAGAGCGTCCCACGGCTGCTGGCGAGCCTCCTCTTGCTCAAGCCAAGCACGGCTTGTATGTGCCCAGAGCTCAGGAGCACCTGCTTTCCGCTTTCGCCATCCGAGGGACAAAGTAATGCCCTGAAGCCGACACGAGGAGAAATGCGTAGAAGTGGGAGTGAGCCCTTAACAGGAAAGGACGGGGTTCAAGTTTACACAGAAACTTCAGTCCCAGAAGTCATTCTAATGATAGTTTAAAAAAAAAATTATTTTTAGACAAACTGACATTTTCTCAAGACCCAAGTCCATGCTGTAACTGGCACTCAGAACAGGCCGCCAGAGACAAAGGTCAAAGGAAGAACCAATCCTTGGGGATTGCACACCTGATTTCTTGGATTTCCAGATTCCCCAAAGCCACACACACGAGGTCGCAAACATCGGGCACGGGAACGATCTGTAACACTGGAACCTGGATGAAACGAGAACCACAAACGTATTTGCTTGTTTCATTTTTGGTTAATCTACATTTTTCAAAATTTGTTGCATCCCTTTCTATTCTCGCTGTCCCAGGGTGGTTTCCCAGGTTTGGATAAATGTGAGGAGGTTCAGTACTCGTTCCCTTGATGAACAGTCGACCTAAACGAGCGTCTGCTGCAGCGTTTATTCCATGCAATCTCCACCTCCAACGTTAGGGGAGTAAGCAAATTCTGGGAGGTGGATGAATGTGACGTTACGCAGCCATTTAAAATACGTCTGTCCCCTGAACAAGCACTTGAGTGCCACCACACAGAGCCGAGCCAGAGCGGTATCGAATGATCACAGTGTACACTTTAAATACATCACAATTTTATTTGTCTATTTCAGCCTTAATAAAGCTGGCAGGCGCACGGGGACTCGCTGTACAACGTTTTGTACGTTTGAAAATCTTCATAAAAAATGCAGGGGAGGTGTCGTCTGTCTGTCCCGTCTTCCATGGTCACAGATCCTGTTTGTGGTAAGCTGCCCCCCTACATTATCACGCAAAAGACTGCAATGACCTCTTTCAGTGCTCAGGTTTATACTCACCTCTGTGAAGTGCCAGGAGTAGATTTTTTCCCACTGCCAAGTATCCAGAGGTTTCCAGAGAGAAACTGCGTATTCACAAGCAGTTATGATACACGGCTCCTTGAGACCAGCCACGTCCCACCACAGGGCACTCACGTCCACGGCACAGGGAGCTGACGGGTCCTGACACAGAACAGCAATGACGGTTACACAGGACGGACACTCGGGGTCCCTTTCATGAAATGAACGTGAAGAGTGACAGATTACGTGGGTTACATGAAATACCAAGTAAACATAATTAAAGTTCTATGCAGGTCGAAATAAAGGGCTGTGTGGGTCTTGTAATTGGCCATACACACGTATATTATGATATAATTTAAAAGTACAGCTCCAGAATGGAATAGATTCAGATCGAAGCAGAACAGACAAAAACTTACCCATTTAGAAATTAAAGGTCCCAGGGAACCGCCCGTGGGTTGAAACAACATACTCTCTCTACACAAACAGCAAGGAGAGCAGCAGGCATCCAAACACGCAGCGTGTGGCCAAAGCAAGGTTTCCCCAAAAATGTGTTATCATAATGGCATTTATCGAAAAACAAGAAAAACCAAATAAAGCAAGCAGCTCGATAAAGTGAGTGAAACAACAATGAAAGACACACAAGGAAAAACAGGAGTTATTAAGGACAAAGACAGAAACAAACAAAATGGGAAACAAGAAAACCTCAATTAACAATCAATACAACCAAAAAGACTTTTTCTGGAAGATCAACAGAAATGGGCAAACCTCTCAAGCCTGGTGTAGGAAAGAAATATTTTTAGAAATCGGGGCTGGAGGAGGGAGGCTTAATGGAGAACACATGGACAAACGAAGGACAGACACAAAGACAATGGCCCGACTATAAATTCCTTCGGGGATGACCTCAAAATACAAACACAGGTAAGTATTGTGAAAAACAAAGAATTTAAATCTGTTCTTCTGACTCTGTTTGACCAAGTCTGTTGAACAGTTTTCTATTAAGAACGAGAAGCCATCTCATTAAATTCTTCTCAACTTCCCCATCAACCTTCACAGGTGAGACCCAAGATGCAGTGTGAGGAAAGCCTTCTGACCTTTAACCTTGAAACCAGTTGCAGGTCGCCCGGGATTAGGCTGTCACAGGCAGGAGTGTCTGCTATCCCAGGCTGTGGGGACAAAAGTCGCACCGTTAGTCTACACTTCCTGGGTGCTGCCTTCCTGCATCACAATGTCTCGTTCACGCTTTATTTTCTCAAACGTACTGTTATCACGTCATCTATTTTTTGTGGCAAACTGCTTCACTGGTGACAAAGAGAGGAGAACCCCCCCATTTAAAAAATATACTTTTTAATTCATCTGAACTTCCCCAGAATGAATTTAATGCTCACAGTAAAATCACATCAAGGAGACATGTTAAAACAAACACTGAGGAGCCACCGCAAGAGGCGTCGGGCCATCCACGTTCACTAAGGGACTCCGTTCCTTCAGAGGGCATGTCACAAAGGAAGCGGATTGTACCTGTTGGACAGAAAGCCACTGTGGTTCCAGGCGCGCGTGTCCCGAGCACTGATTGTCTTTGAAAGTGAGCAACTTGGTGGGCGGCGGTGATGCTCGGAGCGCAGAGGCACAGTCGCAGGAAGGTTGTCCTGACGCGTGCAGGCTGCTCTCTGATTTTAGTGGGCTGGTGAGAGTGTCGCACTGTCTATGGTCACCAGTGAGGCTGAGTGTGGCTCTCGAGTGAGAAAGCGGGGGTGTGGAGCGGGAGTTCCCAGCAACATCCGCTGACACTCTGGTGCAGCGGGCCTGGATGCCAGGGGCTGGGGTGGTGCCTAAGACGGGGAAGGCCGGTGAACACACGTCTGTCACGGGCCTGTCGTCCTCGCCAGGCGTGAAGACGGTACTGACGGGCGTGAGAAGTACCATGGACGAGGACAGGCCCTCCTGAGCCTGGTGTGCACGCCCTGGCACTTCAGGGTGTGCTTGTCCCGGCAGAGCGGCCGGGCTCTCCTCCCAGCCCCCCATGTCCAGACCGATCTGTTCAGGGGCTGCGCACCAGCCCGCTCTGTGCTGTCGCCCTCTGGGCGTCCTGGGTCGCAGAGGCTTGATCGGCCCCTCTGAGCAGCACTGCAGCTTTTTGAGCTTAAGAGGTCCGAAGTCGTCATCAGGTAACTGAAAGTCTGTGATTTTCAGGAAAGACAACAGCTGCTTCGACATTGGCACTGTGTCCTTAGGAGACGGAACCCTGAAATCGTCACCATCTGAAGCTGATGCAGCACGATGCCTGGAAGGAAGGGGGTGCCCTTTTTGACGGCGAATTCCTTTTCCTAAAATAGAAAGCAACAAAATGGATCCCCGACAGGGAACGTGAACTCCAACAAGGAGTGAGTCCCCGAACCCCACAGAAAGCATTGTGTTCGTTGCTTTCCCCACCCGCCACGCTGCAGCCTTGGTGAACAGCGCAAAACTCAGCCGCAGGTGGGCGGTGGGCCAGCTGCTCGTTCTGCAGCACCGAACCGGTGGGGTGCCGCCAGCATTGGCTGGGGGACAGAACACGGGGGTCGGGTGGCAGCTCGACCACTGGTTTGCTGTTACCTGGGGCCAGTCAACTCACTTCCTATCCTCTTGTCTCTCCTAAAGGTCTGGACTCAAAGTCTCTAAAGTCCTTTCTGCTCTCCAGCTGACCCCAAAAGGCTCCAAGAGGACAGCCTACAAGATGCGGGCTCTTCTCACTGAAGAGAGCCAGCCCCTCTCCAAGCAAAGTTATTTACTACCCTTAAAACGACTGAACTCCTACCCCACTCAAAATGCAGCTGCAGCCATCACCTAACAAACGGACAAACTGTGGCCGTCTCTACGACGCAGCAGCACTCAGCCAGGAAAGAGAACGGAGCATGGATACGTGCTACAAGCTAAGACACAGGTCACATATCGTATGATTCTACCAATGTGACATATCCCAAGTATGTAAATCCAGGGACAGGACCAACTGGCGGTTGCCAGGGGCTGGAGGGAGAACGGGAGCAAGTGCTTCATGGGTATAGGGCTTCCGTTTGGGGTGACAAAACTGGGAACCAGGTCAGATCATGGTTGAGCATTCTAAATGTACTAAATGTCACTGAACTGTTCACTTAACTTAAGGTGGTTACTATTATGCTATGGGAAGGTCACCTCAAGAAAAAGTTTTTAATGTGGTTGCAGGTTACTGAAATTGCAGATGATTTTAAAGTATTTAAAAGAATGTCTCTAGCTTATTACTAGATGACCCTACTTTAATTCATTGTAGCTCATAGAGCAGAGCCGGTGTTCACGGGTAGAGAGCAGCTGGCTGCCTGTTTTTATAAATAAAGCTTTACTGGGATGCTGTCACATTTACATGTCATCTGTGGCTACTTTCGCACTACTGAGTAGCTGTGACAGAGCACAAAGATGCTATTTACCGTCCGGCCTTCTACAGAAAAGTTTGCTGATCTTTAGCGTAAAACCAGTGTGAACTGTCTAGTTTTTATGCTTAGTGGATCACATCTAACTCCTGAGTAAATGAATAAAAAAGTTTAAATTATAACGTCACTTGCTAGTCCAAAATCTTGTGTCCCACACACCTGAGAGAGACTGTATTAGATATTTTATCCAAAAAAAGCTGCTCAGACCTATTGCATTTTATCACATGGTCATTCCTGTGTTTGTCAGTGACCTCTGGCTGACCCGCATTTTGCTTTATTTCACAAACGCTTCCTGTATTGGTTATAAAGCTTCTAGCCACGGATAAAGATTATGTTGTACCTGAATAAATACTAACTTTAGGTGAACAGCCAATACATTTTCCTTCTTAGAGTCAAATTTTTCAGCCACATTAGTGAACTGTGGCACCACGCAGCCAGGTTTGAATCCTGGCTCCGACACGTCAATGAATGACAGCACTTCAATCTCTTTGTGCCTCAGTTTCCTCATCCGTATAGTGAGGATGAAAACAGGCTACTTAACATAGGGTTGCTGTGATAATTCGACAAGTATTTGAGCATTCAGAAAGTGCCAGGCACATAGGAAGTGTTTGCTGCCATCACTGTCCCCATCACCCCTGATGCCCTGATGTACCTGTGACCCTCTTCTTACCATGGACAATTGCTTTTTTATCCTTATCTTTGTGCACAGTGATGTCTTGGTTGGGCCTATTAGCACCTGATGTCCCAGAAGAGTGTAAAAGTGGTCCCTGGTGATCTAATGTAGGGGTGCGGACTGACTTCCTTTTTCCTCTGCGTCTCCTACCAGATGGCTGGGTAATGGCCTTCTCAAAGAAGTCATTTTTAGGGGGCCCATCAGGAGAGTTGACCTCAGTTACCGAGAGACATTTCTGAAAAGGACTTCTTAAACTTGACCGTCCTGGGGATGGATCAGACGTCCTAATTTCACTTTGGTTAGTTTCTCCATTGGAGAGGTTTACTTGTGTAGCAGCTTCCTTATTTGCATTTTTAAACCCTTTCTTTCTGACACAAAAATGACTGTGAATGACGGCCTCCAGAGCTGTTTTCCTCTGGCAACCTGACATGCTTCGTGTTGTTCTGACATAATATTCTGCTGGGAAAAGAGGGCCTTCAGGCACTGTGCAAGAATGTGTTTGGTTTTCTGTAGGAACGGGAGAGATTCCTTCTAAGCCAAGACTCTCAGCTCGGCTGAGACCCTTGTCTTCCTGAAGACTTTCAGTTCTGCCGTCAAGAGCATTACTGAAGTATTCTGGACACTTCTCTGGGTGATTCTGTTCTTGTAGGTTTTGGTTGTCATTTGCCAGTAAGGTACCATAGGAGAGTTCATGTACAGGACATGCATTATCTGCCTCTAAGTTAGGACTTCTAGGCAGCTGACTACTTGCACCTGAAGCTTTATTTACTTCTGGGTTACCTGGACATACAACCTCTTTTTTGTAATGTGCCTCTACAGGTACAGGTGAGGTAGGGCTAATGTTTTCTAAACCATCAGCAGTAAGTTCAGAGGCACTTTTAGGAGATTGATGTTGAAGGTGCTGAGTGTGATTGTTCTCCGCTGGGACAGGCCAAAGAAGCAGAGTCGCCGGGGAGCAGTGACTTTCTGTCATGGGGGCATCCACGCCGCCCTGCGTTTTGGTAGGTGGGGGCGTTAACAGCCCCCTTCCGCTCGTTTCTGTAACCGGGGCTTGAGAATCTGGAACGTCATATCCAGGCCTTGGAAAGCCACTTCTGATTCCAGTTCCAAGGGTCCCAGGGTCCCCTCTCTTGATCTCTTCTTGCTCTTTTAGTCGTTTTCCAGAAAGCACACATGAATCGAAGTCAAAGCAAGACTCTCTCTCTTGTGAAACAGATGTTCTCTCCTGCTGCCGCCTTCTTGCTGGCAGCTTCCTCTGCCTTTTCTCACCATCGGGACCACGGAGCCCATGGGCGGGGAGCTCCTGGGTGTCGTCTCTTCTCTGTCCCTGGAGCCCTTCCACTGGGCCAAGTCCAGCATCAGAAGACTCAGGCTCAACGTCCGCAGTTTCTCCACTGTGGGTGTCGATGCATAACAAGTCACATGAAGATACTTTAGTTTTGAGCCCTGAGGAGAAAAAATTATGGGATTATTATTTCCCTTTTGAAACCAAAGTACTCTGTATTTATTTTAAAATACTACATATAAACATTACCAAACATTTACTTAAGAATGAGTCAATGGTATTTCATTCAGAGCAAAATTCAAATTTTGAACAATCCAATAAACTATAATTTTAAGTAAATGTAAACAAATACGATTGTACTAGAAAAAAAATGATCTTTTAAACAAAAATGTTATTTTCTCTTTATTGAGGTGATTTTTCTTTGAGTTTTTTCCTCCGCTTTATTAAGGTACAACTGACAAATAAAAATTGTATATGGTTTAGGTTTACGTGATGTTCTCATATATATACTGTGAAATGCTACCACAATCAAGTTAATTACTTATCCTTCATTTCACATACTTTTGTATGTGTGTGGTGTGAAGACTTAAATCCTCTGAGCAAATTTCAAGTATATAATACACACGTACTATTACCTGTTATCTCTGTGCTTGCTATGCATCAGATCTCCAGAACTTACTCTGTGTAAGTGAAACTCTGTACCCTTTGACCAACATCCCCCCTTTGTTTCATATTTCATCTTATATTCTTTTTCATGTCTTCTCTTGGCTTAAATAACTTTAATATCTCTTTTTTGTTTTAATAGCCTCCAATTTTTAATTACAAATTACCTAATTATCAACATGGGAAAAGACCACTGTTTTTTAGAGTATTTCCAGTCAGACATGTTTCTCTGCACATATGTAGAAATTTAATCAAAATGGTCTTTCCAATAATTAAGAAATATAATTTCAAAAGTTGGGTGGGGAAAAGAGCACCTATATAAACAATCCAACTGAAAGTATAATTTATTGTTCACAGAATGGGAACTATTCACAAACCATGTATATGATAAGGGCTGAATAGCTACAATACACGAAGAACCTTTAGACCCCAGAAAAAAGACAAATGACCTAATTAAAATACTGGCAAAGGACTCGAATAGACGTTTCTCCAAAGAAGATATAAAAATGGCCTCTAAGCACATGAAAAGATGTTCAACATCATTAGTCACTAGGAAATGCAGATCAAAACTATAGTGAGATGCCGCTTCGCATCCACCAGAATGTGAAATGACAACTCAAGAATACAGATGAGGAGGCAGAGAAACCAGGGCCCCTCTGTGCTGCGGTGGGAAAGCACAATGTGCAGCTGCTGCAGGAAACTGTGGCGATGCCTCAAAAAGTGAAACAATTCCCATATGACCCAGCAAGTCCACTCCTAGACCCAGCAAGTCCACTCCTAGCTACATACCCCAAAGAAATGAAAACGTGTCTACACAAATGTTTGTGTGTGCAGCTTAATGGCCCAAATTCATAAAAGCCTAAAAGTAGAAACAACCCAAATGCCCGTCACCTGAGGACTGGATGACTTACGGAACACCTGTACAGCGGACTATCATTCAGCTGCAAGAGGGGATGAGTGCTGGTGCATGCCTGGATTAACACTTGGGTAGGTGACCGCTGAGAACACTATGCTAAGAGCAAGAGCTAGTCATAGAAGGCCACCCACTGAATGGTTCCTCTTATAAAATGGCCAGGTTAATGCATGGAAAACAAAGTAGATTAGTGGTGGCCAGGGGTTAGGGGCGGGATGGGTAAGGGATTTCTTTGGGGGTGGTGAAAATATTCCGGAATTAGATAGTAATGATGATTGCAGTCTTGTGAATAAACAAAGAACCATCAAATTGCTCACCTTAAAGGGTCTACTGCATCCTTCTCTCCTGTGAGAATAAGAACCACAGCCACATATACCAGGGAAATGAATACAAAAGCAAGCGTAAGAGAACAGGCTAGCTTTACCTGAGTGGTTTAGCTGTGGTAAGACTTCCTGCTGGACCAAGCAGTCTTGCTCTTGCACTGTTTTCTGAATAGAATTCTTGACCTTCTCGGCTCTTTGGGCACGCTAGAGAAAGCAAAAGCAGCTCACGGAATAAATTTAAGGGGGACAAATTTTTTTTAAAGCTTCGTTGTGAGGAATTGTTTTTATATACTTCGTACTATAGTACTTCTGCAGTGGAGAATAAGACCAACTTACCTGAAGGCGGGCCAATGTCTTGCTGTATTCCCTTTTCAAGAATGCTAATTTTTCCTTCAACTGGAAGAAAAACACCAGACAATACTGAGCAGGTGGACAGGAGTCAGAGGACAGGGTACAGAGCCTGCCAGTCACGAGTGTGCCATGCTCCGCAGGCCTCTCAGCACGAGGCAGTGGAGGGAGCAGCACTGGCCCGCCCTGCTCCCAGTTCTCACAAAGCACCCAGCCCTCTGCTGTCTCAGGGCCTCTGTGCAGGCTGTCCCTGTCCCTTGGAGCATTGCCTCTCAGCTCACCTTGCTCGTGCCCACGGATTCCTCATGGGTATCAGTTTAGATACCTATTTCCCTGGAGTAGATTTCTAGGTCCTTCTCCAAATACAGGACAGACACCCCAGCTCTCCCCTGTGCTTCCTCTATCACAGTACTCATACCAAGCTGTCTACTTGTTGGCTGCCCACACCGTGAGTTCCTGGGAGGTAGCAGGAGCTGTCAAGTTACTGGCCCAGGTATCTCTAGCACCTGCAGACAGACGGCACCCCTATGTATCGGTTGTTGTTCCAGGTGCTAGATGTACAGTTACGTGAATGATAGGGATAACATGAGAACAAGAGCAATGATTCCACGTGGTTACTGACACCTGGATGACCAGGGCAATGTGAGCGCCCCGCACCGTGGGAGCGGGCTACCTCGGGTCGGGTGGCCCGGGAGACGTTGCTGAGGACCCCCACTTGAACCCAGACCCAGAGGAGGAAGGAGCTGGCGAGGGAGGATCAGAGGCAAAGCAGTCTGTCCAAGACCGCACAGTGCACCCACGGGGCCACTCAGACCGTGCAGCCCAGCCGCAGGCCGTGCCCTTGAACCTGGCCCAGACGGCTCTCTGGCGTCCTGCTGGGCCCCAGGCGTGGGGGCCTGTGGCGGTGCCCCGGCCCGGGAGCGCCCTCTGCCACCCACTGGAAGGCACGCGGGGCAGGAGGACGGAGAAGGAGCTCAGCACGCGCCTCCGGGGCGGACCGCGTCGCCAGCCCCAGCACCGGGGACACGGGCGCTGCCGCGGACGCCCACCCTACGGGCCACGGCACTGACCTTAAGGACGACGGGGGGGGCGCCGTGTCCGGACGCGGAGGCCGGCCTCGGAGGAGGAGGGGGACCCTGCGGGCACCCCCCACCCCGCATCACGCCCGGTCCCCAAAGACGCGCGTTATTACTTCCGGGGGCGAGAGAGGGCGGCCGCGCCCCTGGGCGCCCCGGGCAAAGGGGTCTGGGGGACCAGACCGTGAGGAGACTTGGGGGGCGCGGGGAGGGGGTGGAGCCGGGGCGGGGCACGCGGGGGCGCTTCCGGCCCCGCCCTCCCCGGGACCCCCGGGCCGCAGGGCGGAGGTCAGAGGTCAGCGCCGGCCGAGAACCCCGGGAGGAGCTCGGATCCCCCCGCACCCCCCTCGCGGCCCCGGCACCTTTTCCTTCTCCTCACAGCTGAGGGGCTTCCCGGGAGCCTCCTCCATCGGGCCGGCGGCCGGGCGGGAGGAGCAGCCGCCGCCGCCGCCGCCGGCCGCGGACGCGGGAGGAGCCCCGCGAGGGGACGGGACGCCGGGGTCACCCTCCCCGCGCTCCGGGCCGGACACGCCGCGCGCGGCCCGCGCACGCGCGGTCGGGGCCGCCGGGCGACGGGGCGGGGCCTCCGAGCAGTGACGAACGCGAGGCCTCCTGGGAGCGGAAGTGAGCGCGGGCGCCGCCGGAAGTGGCCGCCGTCGCCGACCCGCAGACGCGCTGACAGGCTCTGACCGCCACCGGGGCCGCGGCCGGGCTCGGGGCCATGGAGCTGGGCGAGCTGCTCTACAACAAGTCCGAGTACATCGAGACGGTGCGTGCGTCCCGGCGGCACCCGCGTTCCGGTCCGGGTCCGCGGAGGGCGGGACCCCCGGGCGATGACGCGCGCGGACGGGCCGTCTGGCTTTGTTATTTTCCCCCTGCGTGGCCAGCTTCGGCCTTCCTGTCCTTTCCCGGTTTCCTCGCACAGCGCCGCGCCCTGGGCCCGCAGCCCACGCCCCGCCGTCCGACCCCCGTGACGGCTCCCGGCGTCGGGCGCCTGGCGCCTGCTTTCAGTCCACCGCTCTGTGCTGGAGGCCGCTCGGTTCTCTGTTATCAGTACGTGCTGTGTGTGTAAGAGGCTCAGTCGGCGCTGCTACTGCTGCTGTTCTGTAGTTTTTCACTGAATTTGCATGATTTTGTGATACCGGTAAAGCCGCTCTCCCAGGTTCAGGGCCGTACAAGCGAGGTATAGACCTGGGACCTGGGTCCACGTCTCTGATGGCGCCAGGCTGTAGGCAGGCCCACCACGTCCAAATTCTGGGTCCGTTCCGTGCATCTCTCGTCTCCTGACCCATCCCTGACATTTCGACATCCCGGACTCGTTCCGTGGAAGACTGCACCCCATTTGGAGTACTTTTCGCTCCGGTGTGAGCTTTCTTGATGCAAACCTGCGGCCCAGAACGCACCTAGTCTGCTCACCCTTCTCTGCTGCTGTTTCCTTGCAGGCGTCTGGGAACAAAGTTAGCCGCCAGTCAGTGCTGTGTGGAAGTCAGAACATCGTTCTCAACGGCAAGGTAAGGGGCGAAGCCAGCGCCAGGATGCATACCTTTCCTTTCTTTCCACACGTTATCGCAGATAAAATGTTGCCAGGCCTCCCGTTTGTTGCTGCACATTTAAAAATTCATCTTTATTTTTTTTATTCTCCAAATTAGATTTACTGAACAAAAAAAAATTTAATAAAAGGAGGGAACAGAAAGCCTTTTTTTTAATGCCAGAAACAAAATACCCAATACCCAGTGGTACCCAAAAAACTGAAATTAATGTACAGTATCATAGTGCGACCTAAACTACTGGACACAAAATGTAAATAGGTAACAAAATATTTTAGTGCAGAAACTAGAGTAGTACAAATATATTTATCTGTTTATTGATGATTTCATATTAACTGAAACTCTTAAAATTAAGGTGAGAATTTGTAAAGATACTACAATATGAGGCAAATTTCCAAAATGGAGTATGGAAGGCTCAGAATCTTATCTGAATAAATTGAAATAGATGAGTATAAGTCTAGGACTAATACTGGAACATTCAGAACCAGAGAAAATACCAAGATATATTTGTGTTTGATAACATGGGAGTTTATTTTTTTTCTACCATGTGGAATAACCTCCCGGGGGAAAATAGTCACACCGTAATCAGAAGATCACAGATATTTTCAGTAGAGACTTAGTCACTGCCTCCATTAGCCCCTGACATCATGAGATTTAATGGAAAAGATACATAGTTCAGACTTAAGCATAATTAGGAATTATAAACACTGCTTTTGCACAGAATTAGGAAGTTCAGTTAACACCATCTGACTCCTCAATTCCAAAACATTCTCTGTGATTTGGCAGAGAAGATGTTATTTTTATTGTGGTAACATATCTGTGATAGTTTGTCATTTTAACCATTGTAAGTGTGCAGTTCATTGGCTTTAACTATAGTCAGTGTTGTACAACCATCACCACTCTTTCTCCAAAATTCTTCCGTTACCCAAACAGAAACTCTCTACCTGTTAAGGAATAACTCTCATTCCTATCTCCCCCCCAGTCCTTGGTCACCTCAGTCTACCTTCTGTTTCTATGTTTGCCTATTCTAGATATTTTATTTAAGTGGAATCATACTATATTTGTTCTTTTCTTGATTTGGCTTATTACACTTGGATAGTGTTTTCAAGATTCATCTGTATAACATCAGAATTATGGGTTTTTTTTTTATGGCTGGGTGATATTCTGTTGCAGGTATAGATCACACTTTGTCACACTTCTTTATCCATTCATCTGTTGGTGGTTTCTGCCTTGTGGCAGTTGTGGGCAACATTGTAATGAACATGGTGTTCGAGTATGAGTCAGTTTTCAGTTCCTTGGGGTATAGACCTAGAAGTGGTAATTCTGTGTTTGCCTTTGTGACTTTGTAACTGTTATACACAACGGCTGAACCATTTTACATCCCCACTGCCATGTAGAGGAGTACCAGCTTCTCCGAATCCTCCCCAACCCTTGTCATTTTTTGTTTTTTTTGAATGTGGATATGAAAGGTACCTCATTGCAGTTTTGATTTGAATTTCCCCAATGACTAATGATGAACATATCTATTCATGTGCTTATTGGCCATTTGTATTCTTCCTTGGAGAAATGTCTATTTAGTCCTTTTGCCCATTTTTAAATTGTGTTGTCTTTGTTGTTGACTTGTAGGAGTTCTCTACATGTTCTGGATATTAAATCTTTATGAGACATATGATTGTATATACTTTCTACCGTTCTGTAGTTTTTCAGTTTCTTGATAATGCCCTTTGATGCACAAAAGGTTTTAATTTGGATGAAGCCAAATTTATCTGGTTTTTTTTGTTGTTGTTGCTCAAGTTTTTGTTGTCATATCTAAGCAACCATTGCCAAACCCAAGGTCATGAAGATTTACTCCTATTTTTTCTTTTAGTGTTTTATGGTTTTAGTTCTTACATATACAGTGTGATGTAGGGGTCTTAATTAATTAATTGGAAGTCCAGTTTTCCCAGTACCATTTGTTAAAGAGACTGCGCCTTCCCCATTGGATGGTCTTGGCTCCATTGTAGAAAATCAGTTAGCCATACATGTGTGGGTTTATTTGTGGACCCTCAGTTCTGTTCCATTGGACGTTATGTTTGTTTGTATGTCAGGACTATACTGTTTTGGTTACTGTGGCTTTATAGTAACTTTTGAGTCCTCCGCCTTTGTTTTTTTCAAGATTGTTTTGGTTGTTACAGGCCATCTGTTTGTTTTTAAAAAGGTGTTTTATTTGGCAATACTTGGCACATACAAAAGTAACTAATATATGATGTATGTGTTATGAAGCATAAAAATGAAGTCAACACCATGAACCCACCACCCAGTCATGGAACTGGAACATAATGCGTTGCAATACAGTGCCACCTTTGTGTTCCTCTCCTATCCCTTTTTATTTGCCTTGATCCAAGAGGAAACCACCATCCTGAATCTTGTCTTATAAATTCTTCCTTTGAAAAAAAGTTCTGCCATGTACTTATTTATCCCTGGATAATATGTGTTTAGCTTTAGTTGGTTTTCTATGACTTACTTTTTTTTACACACAATTATTATAATAACGACAATAAAAAATGCATATCACACTATCCATTTTTAACATTCATTGTGGTGTGCGCATTTTCACAGCTGTGTACAATTTCTTCGGTGGATAGGTATTTTGTGTCTAATTTTTTGCTATTATGAACAATCCATGTGTGTTTCCAACCCCTGTCCCTTTCAGGACTTTGATGTTTCTGTTTTTCTGAGCCCTTATATCAGGTGTCACAGTACCTGCAGGGGTAGACAGATCAAATGAGTAAAGATGGGGTATAAAAATAGAGTAGTGGCCCTAGTGAACAGGTGGATACATGCCACCCAAGCCGGTCGTTGCCATGTGAAAATATAGGCCTGTATTTCCCTAATCGCATCTCATCCTCAGTTCATGTTCTCAAGATGTTTTTATGGTTGGTTGGTTGGTTCAAATCAGGATCCAAACTGGGTCTCCAATCACAAGTTACCCCATTTAACAGAACATGTGACTCCATAGGTCCCCATATGACTCCCTTTCGGTGTCGTCCCTTGCTCCATTTTGCTGTGCGTTGGCTGTGCTGGCAGCTTTCTGTGTGTGCCTTGTTTACAGACCGTCGTGATGAACGATTGCATTATCCGGGGGGATCTGGCGAACGTCAGGGTTGGACGTCACTGCGTTGTGAAAAGTCGGAGTGTCATAAGGCCACCGTTCAAGAAATTCAGCAAAGGGTATGTAATTGAATTATCTTGTTTCAGTCTTGGGGGGTTGCTGCTCCTGGTGTAGATGCCACATGTTTTCCAAGTGTTGGGTCATGGTATAAGGAGCAGGCCTGTGCTGTTGTTTGGGACATTGAATAAAGTTTCACCATAAGGAACACACCCCTGGTGGTCGTTGTCTTGGTACAGTTGGTGGTGGTTGCCAGAGACAGAATCCACTACACCAGGAAAGCAAAGGGGTTCTGATTACGCAGACACTTGCATGTCTGATGGAATCTAAGGGTAATGAAAGGGCCCAGCTTCACCAGGACCAAACCCCGGAACTGGATGGCCAGCCAGAATCAAGACACCTATTCTGTCTGTCTGCCACTACATGTCTCCGATTATACTGTCTGTGTGTCCTTCTCTCTGCACTTCCGCTTCTCTCTTCTCTCTCCTGGGTTGGCTGTATCTTCCCCATTCCTCCTGGGCCAGCCATGCTGCCTTAGCCCCTTATTTATATCACTTCTTCATTTAGTTTCCAACAGGTACAACTAGAGGTATTGTGCTGGCATACTCTCGTGTCTCCCACAGGAATGCTGGGCTCCAGGGGTTTCCTGACAGATGGCGATGGGTGCCAGGAGCCACTGGAGGTCGTTCACAGGGAGCATGCGCTCACTGGGTCTGAGGCTCCTGCGGGGAAACGCGAACCTTGTGGTTTCACAGAGCAACCCATACTCTGACAGAGATGTCGATCCCACCTTCTGATAAAGGCGCTGCTGGGCTAGTTGCAGTTCAGGAAAAGCATGGTTGTCGGCAGTGGAGGGAAGTGTAAAGAATAGCACACGTGAGAGGTTACATAGAAACAGGAAGATACAAGGAGCACCCCGTGAACAGAGGGTGGATGTGGGTTTCCCCGTGCATATTCCTGTGCCAGAACCAGGCAACAGCCCAAAGCTGGGAATTGTAATTAAAATGGAGAACTGGCAGTACTGCTGTAGACTGTGTAGACTGCAGATACGAGTGCATTAGGGAAGGTTTAAAGAAACCGTAGGTCCGTGGAGGACAGATGGCATCTCTGAAAGAACACTCATGACAATGGAGCCAGGGAGCACCCCGCTGCTGTACATGCCTCCCAGGCTAGGTAGCTTCCGTCCACGGTGCTGAAGTCTCCTGTAGATGTGGCCGCAGCTCCCTGTCAGTGACATTTGAGGAGTCCTGCATGTTGGGACTGTGTCAGAAGTCTGGAGGAGGCCTGCTAACCCCCTGCTCATCCTTCAGGTCTTGGCTTGTGTGCCGCCTTCAGCGAAGCCTCCCTAAACCTCAAAGCTGCATGGTCCCCTTATCATGTGCTCACACCACGTGGTCTTCTTCCTCTGTGGTGCTTTCATGGTTTTAGCTAATTCCTGTGTAGTCATTTGCTTCTCGTCCAGTCCTGACTGTGGCCGCACCCACCAGGGTTGCATCCCATTGGTCATCATTACAGCCCCAAGTCCTAGCAGAGCATGTGGCATATCGCAGGCACTCATGGAGAACGGTGTCTATGTACGTTTTCAGAGCTTCGGGTGCTTGAATTCGTAGCCCATGAACCTGACGCCAGTCCCCTGACATATTCTAGAGCAGATCGCTGAAACTGATCTATGAGTGTTTGCAAATGAGCAGACACTTATTCATTTTTACTTGGCACTAGTTTTTTTAGCTTTGAAAGTCTTGCCCCTTCTGTCTTGCTGTTTCCTTGCACATTTCTTGCTCTGATGTCTCTGATTTTGAGCTTGTAGTCTCTTTCATCTCCTACATCATAGTCTTTCTCTAGCCCAAGGATTCTTTCCTTGCTGGAAACAGTCTTACTGAGACAGGGTGCCGTGGTCCGGATCACAGTCTGCAGTTCTCTGAGTCCTGGCCAGGCATTCGACCTTTACCTCCCTTGTTCATCTCTTCCCATAGTGTCGCGTTCTTCCCTTTACACATCGGGGACCACGTTTTCATTGAGGAGGATTGTGTGGTCAACGCAGCTCAGATCGGCTCTTATGTTCACGTCGGCAAGAACTGTGTCATTGTGAGTATGGCAGCTCGACTAACCAAGTGGCCTCACTTCCCTCCCAGCTCCCACCCTCCACAGCAGAGGGCCTCTGCTTCTGTGGGCAGGCAGGGTAGAAGTAGTGTCTGGCCTACTGGAATTATTATTGTGTTTGGAGTGTCTCCTAGGCAGTGGTAATCTTAGCTCATCTTTATCAAACGTTTTCCACACAATGTTGAACCCTTCCCTTTCATTTTTATCATTTATTGCTCACAACTGTCGACCTCACAACCAGGGTGGTAGACACTATTATTACCCTCCCTGCAGAAGACAAGGCCGAAGACCTTAAATGTTAGGGGTATTGACAAGGCTCTGGGCGGTACAGCTGGGATTTGCACCCAGGCAGTGCTAATGGCTGTGCTGCGATCTGGCTTCCCTATTGCCGTACCCCAGGGAACTCCCCGTCCGGAGGGGGTGAGGAGCCAGCTGCCTGCTCTGAGTAAGACTCGGACCCTAAAGTACCCAGAGACCTGCAGCAGACCTGCAGGTGCTCCAGGAGCCTCGGGACCACGTGCTGCAAAAATGTGTGCTAGCCTGACCTGTCAGGGCTCAGTTCTGGGTGGTGCCTATTCTGCTACTATCTAGAGACCCTGAGTATGTATTCATGACAAGGTCTTTGACTGGGCCCACCTTCGAGGAAGGGGGAAGAAAGCGAAGTTGGTCCCATCCCCTCAACGCTGTTTGACAAGGCTGGCTTTCCACGCCACAGCTGCATTTTTCTGAGGATTCCCTCAGCACAGCAGACACACCAGCAGAGCAGCACTCATTCCCAGAACGGAGAGCCTGAAGGATTAATGCCCACGTGCTGTCCCCGAGCTTGGGGAACTCCGGTTCTGTCACCTATGCCCTTTCCCATTGACTTGCAACATCATTGCTGAGAATTGGCAGTCCTTGGTTCTTGAGCCTTTACAGATTCCCTGGTCATCTTGGGAGAAAGGTTCTTCCTCAGAGCTGGTGGCCCCATGATGGAGATCCTCCCACAGCATCTTGCATGGCAACCAGCTTCTCTGGCTGCATGAAGGCGGACCTGTGAACTGGAGCCTCCAGGGGCCTGGGCTGCAGACAGTTATGGTGGGCCCTGTTGTCATGCTCCGCATGCATGTGGGCCATTCAGCCCTGGCAGCACCCCTGCCCTTTGGTTTTACGGCCTGTTTCACGGATGCGGAAGCCAAGGCTCAGGGATGCTAAGCAGGCTGCATCAAGAGGCACAGGTGGCTTAATGGTGCCTCCTGTGAGTCTGGATCCCTCCGTGGAAGGTTTTCCAGGAAAGAATAAAGAAGTTTTTGCTTTTAACCTCCTCAGCAATTGCCAGTCCATCATGTCTAAGAAGCACCTGCGTTTTTTATTTTGCTTCTAATTTATTGATCAGTTTACCCAGAGTGCTCTGAAACCCAATTGAGATCGTATCTTTGACTGGGCACAATGACCAATGAGTGGACAGAGCAGGTGCTTACAGGCTGTGTGGCGCTGGTGGCACAGAGAGAAGATGCATGTTCCCCGTTCCTTTCCAGGCCGTTGAGTACAGACCCTTGTATGTGGTGTGTCATGCCTTGTGCAGCACTTCTCGTTTCTTTCTATTTGGTGCCCCATGTGCTTAGTCTGAATTATTAGGAGGTCAGATGTCATCTTCACATTGATTTGGAACTCCCCAGGGGGACTGGCCATCTGCTGGAGTTTTAAATTTGCCAATAGCAGTTAGCTCATGGGCGAGAACTTTGCAAGGAGTAAAGAGCTGCCATCATGACTTCTGATCTGAAGATGTGGCCAGTTATTGCCAAAGCTATTATCCACCCAGCTGAGACAACCTAGTAGTCACTGAAGAGATTCTGACCTTAAAGGTACAAGCTTTGTAAAAAATAATTCGACAATCTATGTGGGAATTTCTGGAAATACATCTGATTTGGGTATTTAATGGGAAAATTTGAACACCAACAAATCCAAGTATTTTTTTCTTCTTTGGTAAAATCTGAGATTGGGACGGGTTAGCATTGTCCTGGATTTGTTAGGGGTTCCCCGTTCTTAGCCAGGTACACTGAGTCAGGGTGTGTGACCAGAACACGTGGATTATAGGCCCTGGGAATGGAAACGCAGCTCAGGTTGGTAGAGAAACGACACTTAGAACCAAGAGTCAGGGCATAGCTCCAAACTACTTGGAAGCTTCTCGCCCTTACCTGTGATGCCGCTGACCCTCAGACCTTGCCTCGGCGTGGGGGTGATAGTAGAGCTGAAAGATGGCAGTGGATATAAAGCCCAGCTTACGATGCAGCCCAAACCCACAGAACGCACAGGTGGGCCGCCATAGACCACGGGTGCAGGAGCGGGCCCTGATTCCAAGCCCGAGGGCTTTGGGGCTCGGTAGCCATCATGAAGATCTGTCTCTTTCCTTTCCATTTTCCTCTGGGCGGCACTCAGGCAGGGTCTCTGTCATGGAAATGAGGTGGCCGGTCCTGGCTTCCACCCTGCACCCCAGAAACTCCATTGGAAAGAGTTACTTTACCAGTGGTTCTAGCAGAAGCCCCAATGCTGAGATTTGTCAGACTGATTTGGTACAGATGCCCACTCCCTTGCCAGCCTGGGGTCTGGAGCGAGGGGCGGGGCTGGGGCATAGGTTGGACATGGTGCTAGTGGGGTTCCCAAGGAAATTAGAGGAGAGTACAGGAAAGGGGAGCAGATGTTGGACAAGCGAAGCAACAGATATCTGCTGAATTCAATAAAAGAAAAAGGAAAATAAAACAGAACCCTTGGAAAACCAAATTTCACATAGTCTATAATGCCTAAGGTAACCTAAATTGTCCTGGCATACAAGCCCTGCCCGAAATGTGTGTGCACACATGCACGCACACACATGTCAAGTCCCCCTGGCCCCATTCATCAAGTCCCATCTGAAGTAGAGAATGGTGGCCACTCCTCTTGTCGCTGTCCCTGGCTATTACATGATATCGTGAATGGAGAAAGTATAAAATGGCCTTCCCCACAGCAGACTAGACAACTTCACTCCCATTCCCCTATCTACTCACTGGTAACAAGATTTTAATTTCAGGGGCGCCGGTGCGTACTGAAAGACTGCTGCAGAATTCTTGACAACACAGTATTACCCCCAGAGACTGTGGTCCCCCCGTTCACCGTCTTCTCAGGCTGCCCAGGTAACCTTGGGTGTTGATTATTACAACTCGAGTTCATTTTCCTTCACAAAAGTAATGCGTGCAATTTCTGCCTCTGACAGTGTACGTGTGTCTAGCTAACTTAAAACTTCTGTTACAGAGTACCTAGGAAAACTAAAACACAACAAGTATCTTTTTAAATGTGTAACAGGATAAGAAAATTGTCAAGGGTAGGAAGCAAAGAGGAGACTAACTCAACGCTGTTAGGATGCTTCGGCTGATGCCGTCCCTAGTGTAGAGTGGCTCAGAGTTTGATGTCATGCGGCTGGGAGAACACCATGTGCCCACACATGGCAGAGACCCCCTCAAAGGGTTACCCCACAGTAGGCGATGTAGAACAGGCCTGCCCCCGGCACCGGAAGAGCACAGAGAAGCCTGTCTCTCTTGGCCTGGGATCTAGGTGGAAAAAAGAAAGTCTCCAGGTAGCTCTGAGTACAGCTGACCTTGGCTGGCAGAGTCCCTTTGGGTACAGCCCCTCGTGAGCTCAGAGTCCGCAGTGATACAGCATGTGAGGAAACACTGCAAATCAAAAGAGGACCAGGACTTCCCACCCTACCCCACCCCACCCTGGGAGAGCCGCTTCACACGCTGTTCCACACAGTTGGAGTCACGTGGCACACTCAGAGGCACGTCCCAGATTCACGTGGAGCGTCATATGAAGAGAGAGTCACAGTCTGTGGTGCCTACCACTGGGTGGTTTAATTGCTTTTCCAGTTAAAAAATATCTCATTACTCAGATCATTGGGTGTGAGTCTCAGAGGTGTACAGCATTGTCCACCCAGGTCCCATGGGGAGGAACTGGCTGTTCTGCCGTTTCATGCGCCTCTGCGTTTTCAGAGCGGGAAGAGGTTTATTCAGTGAGTCTCCCCATCTTGGATACCTGCCATGAAAAAGCGTCAGATGGTCAGTGTGACGTGAGGTGACAAGTGCATTGCTGGAGGACTCAGTCTTTCTGAAGGTCCTTACAGCTGACTCACACTGACTGAACACTGACAGCAGAAGGCAGGGGAACACTGCTATGTGTTTCCAACCCACATAGACACTGTATTTGGAGGTTCTGGTGAAGGGTTCAAGCAGCCAGGACCTTAGAGACCATTGTGTGAGAAAACAGGCGTAGAGAAGGTGGGTTGTCCGAGGTGTCAGAGCCACTCAGCAGAAGGGCCTTGACTGGCTCTGAGACCCCTCATGTGGAGTCCAGTCCTCTTGGCACTGTGAGGACATGCCCCGTGTCTGTTAACGTAGTTTCGCTAGTGCTCACTGTCTAGAGGCTGCTTTTGGTTGTGTCTGTCTGTAACAGAGAGGCTCTGGGTTGCAGGAAGGCCGGCACGTTTTTGGAGACTTATGGCATGCACTATGTCAGGGAACAGACCGAAAGGTGAACTATCCAGAAAGAGTCTGGGCCGGGAACCTAAACCTCAGGCCCCGGGAGCCAGGCAGGTCATGCGAATGGCTGAATGGCCTGTCGTATCTATTCAGAAGTGCAAGCCTGAGCGCTTCTGGTATTGCGTGAGAGCTAAAGATCTGTATTTTTAAATGATGCCTCTGAATTGTTAAATGTTGGCTACTGATTTTTTAAGGAAGATTAAATACTGCAGTCTAAACATTTGCACATCTAACATGGACTACTAATTTGTAAAAGGTGCCTGTGAGAATTTTGTGTTCTTACACCATTTTTTCTATTCTACTGGTTATTTTCTCTATATGTGCATACGAGCAGGTCTGTGTGTGTTTATATACACATGAGTATATAGGTTTGTGTGTGTGTACGGATATAGGAGACTCTACATACATCATACTGTGGGGAAAATCACTTGTTTCCTTGCCAGCAGGCAGAGAGTCACCTGGCTGAATGGTTGTGTGCTTTTCACTGTGTAAGTGTCCCATAGTGTAGGCAGTCAGTGCCTTGGTATAGAGGGTCGTTAGAAATTGCATGGCACCTGGTTTTTCACGATTAGAAACTGCTGCACTGACACTCCTGTCCATGTGTCATGACTGGGCGACGTTATCTGTGAACAAGTCCTTAGAAGTTGAATTGTCAGGTCACAGGGCATAAACTTTTACAAGCTTTGCGAGGTGCTCCTGCATTGCTCTTGAGAGCAGTCGTGAGAGTTATAGTTCTTTGGTCTGCTGGCCCATCTACGTCGGGTGGTTCCGTCATGGGCCTGTATTGGCACGTGTGAGCATGGAGTTCGGTCTTCCTGTGAACAGCAGGGTAGTTTCTTACCTCGGGTGCCCACCTGGGCTTGCCCAGCAGGCGCCTCAGCAGAGCCCAAGGCACGGCCCAGTCCTTGCCGGGATGCTGTCTGGTGTGGGCAGACACCTTAACCTGCTCAGGCTGTGCCGTGCCATGTCCACCTCTCACCTGGAAGGGGCTTCTCTACCTTGGAAGTGGTACTCTGTGTCCCCCACACTCAGGCTCACGTCACCTAGAAGACATGGTCAGTGAAAATATTCTGTTGGCACCAACGGTGGGCACCTAGCATCCCAGCATTCACGGCTCAAGAGGGGGTTTCTGCAGGGGCCAGAGCCACAGGCCTGCTTGGCATGGCGGTGACCAGCCTTTCTTTCCCCAGGACTCTTCTCAGGAGAGCTCCCGGAATGTACCCAGGAGCTGATGATCGACGTCACCAAGAGCTACTACCAGAAGTTTCTGCCCTTGACTCAGGTCTGATGTCTCTGCCTCACGCCCTGAATTCACTTGAGCTCTGAGATGAACTCGGGGACAAAGCAAGCTGGTCTGCATTGGCCGAGCTCCGTGTCGTTGACTCCTGCCTTCCTTTGTTGTCATCGTTGGCTTTCTGATTCTTTAGGGTCCTCAGCCCTCCCAGGTCCTGGGCTCTTAGACTTTCATAATAGAACGTTGGGGTTGTCTCCAAATGTGGTGCTTCAGGTGTCTCTTTTGACAGTCGTGTCATACCATGATCTGTGGGACAAAGTCATGTGTTCCTAGCACTCCCTCCCTTGGTCCTGCAGGTGGCTGGTCCTGCCTGAAACAGGCCACAGAGCAGAGCACCCTGCCCCACGTGGCAGGCTCACTGCTACCATTCTACTCACGTCACCCATCTGTTCCCCATGTCACCCATCCGCTTCCCACTGCCAGCACCACTCACCTGGGTCACGCTCAGCTTCCCTGCTGCTGGCACGTTTGGTCAGTTGTCACACTTACTCATAATCTGGAGGGAAAAGTGTGTGTGGCTTTTTAGAGCTCAGCTTTGTTTGGCTACTGAACCTTGAAGGGAGAGGTGGTTAGTAACTCTCTTCTACCCCGAGGGACCTTAACTATCATTTAACCAAGGGGACTCAGAGGAGACTTTGTAGCATTCTATTCTGTTCTAGGGCCTTTGGTGTTTACTGAAAGGGGGACCCTCAGTACCTAGATTTTACTTTTGCGAAGTCCTACGTTTGAGGCTCCCATGCGGATGGCTGGTCTGGAAGCCTCTCCTTGCCTCAGGCATTTGGGGTCACAGTATGCACCTTATCTTACTGATTTCATTGAAGAAAAAGTGTGACCTTGTTCCCAGGCCCTGAACCTACTGTCATCTGCCCACGTCTGCTGTTACCCTCACGGTCCAGACTGGGTGTCTGCACTTGGGCCCAGTCACGTGTCCACATGGGGGCTGCTTAGAACCATTCTGTGGCCATGGAGCCATGAGCAGCGAGTTGCCAGAGCCACTTGTGCCATCCTCTGGGGCACAGCATAGCCCTTCTTGGCTTTGCTCTGACATCTTGGTTTAGGGGGAGGACTTAGAAGCAAAGGTCCGAGTAGGCTGGCCTTGCTTAGGTCCGATTTGTCGGTGAGTGTGGTGGGACGGTGCAGACTTGAAGGCCAGGGTCAAGCAGGAGTTTCTCGACTCGATACCCAGCTGTGGGGTTTGCAGAATCAGCTAACGATGTTCTCACCATTCAATTCAGTCTAAAACTGCTTGGTTTGTCATTGTTATGTTGTGCATTAAAAGTTTGACACACGAAATAAATCATTTGAAGGTGGTCACTCTCCCCTCGGGCGCTCAGTCTCGTTCATATGTATGGATGAAAACTAACGTCATTGGTTGAGGCCCTTGCTTAGAATCTGGCTCTACAACAGTGGGTGCACAGTGGATGTGTGGGGGCTGGCTCCTGGAGGGGCCTCTGCAGGGAGGAGTTAATGCTGAGGGCCTGCAAGAGCCTAACCCTGTAAAGGCAGAATTCATTCCTGGGGTGCGTGTGAGTTTGCAGTGAGCAAAGGGGGATGTTTTTAAAGATGGCTTCGTATTTTGTGGCTGTCGTATTTGGATACATGATAAAGTTACTTTAACATGCTTACAGTTTCATAAATGCTAAGGGGGTCATCCCAGTCACAGAAAGATGCAGTAGAATCAAATCAAAACAGTGTTGGCAGGATATAGCTTTCTTGCGTTTTGCTACCAATAAACTAGGATTTACATTCCTCGGGTACTGGAACGAGAACAAATCTCTATAACTGATAGTTTCTGCTGTGATCTGTGTCTGTTGGACCCCCTGGAGAGAGGGAGACAGCATGAAAAGAGAGGCAAGTGCTGTATGGAAATACACATTTGGAATTTGAAAAGCAGTTAAATTGTTAATGAGCCCTTGTTGAAATTAAATGTCTGACCCATATTGGCTGACGAACGCCCAGTCTGGCATGCTATTTTTGAGTGGGTCAGCTCGGACTCTAAGATGGACAAGATACAAAGCCTGCCTCGTCACTTGGACTTGGTCCATGGCTGGCTGGCACTGCCGGAGGCAAGCAGCTGGCTCATTTGGAATCCCAGATGCGCTGATTCTGATTGCTGGGGCCCGACTGGAAGCTGAAAACAGACTGGCTGCCATGTGCTGTCCCAGCTTCATCGCCACCCATGTCCCGGACTGGGCTCCGGGACCATTGCAGACTAGGCCCATCTGAATTATGAAAACACGCATCACGGATGCTGGCTGGACCACCTGGGTTACGTCAGGAGCCTGCAGCACAGGGCCTGTTCTCCAAAGGCACCACCTAAAACCACGCACCTGGCCAGCTCTGCTCCAATGCAGAGGCTGACTGCATCCTGACTGGTGATCCCTGCCAAGCGCTGCCAGGCGGTGGAGGCCACATCCCAGGGACTGTGAGCCCTCCTCCTGCTTTTGACAGACCAGCCCCTGGGCCTCCCCAGGGGATGTCTCACCAACCAGTTTCTGGATTAGGCGCACTCCCCAGTGTGCTGACAGCCAGACACGGTCCCCTCTAGGCTACCCTCTCTCTGGGTAAAGGGGTAGGGACTTATGCAGACCCATTGTGCAATTTTTGAAAATTCGGGATTTCATCCTCTATCAGTCTGCCAGGACTGCCATCCCAGACACACAGACGGGGCACTTAAGCAACAGAGAGGTCTTCTCTCACAGTGGTGGATGCAGGAAGCCAGAATCAGGGTGTGGGTGGGGCTGCTTTTCCCCCCACACACACTCTCTCCTTGGCTTGCAGATGGCTGCCCTCTGGTTGTCCTCATGTGGTCACCCCTCTGTGTTGTCTGTGTTCTGGTCTCCTCCTACAAAGACATCTGTCATACTGGGTCTTAATGACCACCTTTTACCTCAGTCACCTCTCTAAAGGCTCTCCCAACATAGCCTTGCGCTGAGGCCCGGGGGGTGAGGGTTTCAGCATGTGACTTTGAGGGGAGAACGGTTCAGCCCATCACTTGTCCCAACCAGTTCCTGAGCAGGTCTTACAGGCTGAGTGCTTTTAGGCCTTTTGTGTACTGTCCTTCCAGGTGGGAGGCCTGGATGGGGGAGAGGGGATTGAAGAGGTGGTGAGGATTGCTGGTGGGCGGGGCATGCCAGCTTGGTAGCTGCATAGCAAAAGTGAATGGCTGGCACCCGGGGAGCCCTGGGCAGGGGACAGCATTTCTGGGCTTTGCTGTCCAGAACTATTCCTGGACGCTTCGTGTCTTCGTGTCAGAAACTTCTTGAAGCCTTTCCAGTGCCACATTTCCACGCACGGCATGTGCATGAGTGCAGACCAAGCTGCTGTCACACCTGGCAGTGCCAGCTGTGACCACGGGCTGGGGGCAGGCGCTGCACTCACACCAGCAAGTGCCATCCCCACTTGTGAGGTGGCCGAATGGGTGTCATGGACAAGCAGCACTTGGGAGCTGACTCCTCGGGGGCCTGGCAGTCCCAGAAACCGAAGACTGGACCAACTTCTCATGTTGGCCTGGAGGCGCCCGGGCGGGAGGCCCGTGGTCAGCGGCTACACCAGGCCCAACTGGTGTGTGTCCTGCCCGAGGTGCCCTAATGTCCTGAACCTGCTGCCAAGGGGACTGCATGCAGGTGCCCGTCACCACACTGGCCCCGCCCCGGAAGGCTGCAGGTCAGCTTGAACTCACTGGCCACAGCTGTGCTGTACCTGTGCTGTGGTGTTGCCAAACACCTGCTGTCGCTCCGGGAGTCTGGAGGTCTGCGTGCATGGCTGAGGGCGCCTGCGCCAGCAGCCCCCAGGAGAGCTGTCTCGCACGTGTGGCCACTGCGCCCTGCTGGAGGAGTGAAGCGTGTCCAGTGCAAGGGCGCTAGGAAGCTGGGCCCTGGTGTCCTCCGGACTCTGCGTGCCTGTCCCCTGGCTGATCTGGCTTTGCAGCCTTCCAGAGCCGGCTGTGTGCAGAGTACCTGCGCCTCCTAGTGCACCATCGAGCTGGGGGGCAGTCTTGGGGACCCCAACACAATGCACGAAGGATACTGTTGGGGTTTCAGCAGTGCTCTTACCCTGTGTGGATGCTGTTCGCATGGAGTATGTTCAGTTTGTGAAAATTCACGGAGCTGTACCATTGTGATATGTACTCTTTCTGTAAATCGCATCAACGTCAATAAAAAGACTATATACCACAGGATAAAAAGTAATACTTTTTTAAAATTTTTCTCTAGCAACCTTGTCACCCCTTTTTACCAGGCATTGCCATGGGGCTTGGGACATGGCAGGAAGCATGTCATTGCAGCAGATTCTTGGTAGGCAGGTGAAGAGATGCTTAGTGTGGTCCATGTTTGCTGGGTTCTGTCAGACATCGCGGGGCGCTGGGAGCACAGAAGGGGCCTCTGCCTTGGGCATTTTGCCATTCCAGGGCTGCCACTCACGGATCTGTGGACAGACAGGCAGCTGGGCAGAGCAGGGAGAGCTGGGAACAGGCAAGCTGGGAAGGTACTAGGCATAGAGTCGCCAGAGCTGCTTGTATGTTTTGTTTGTTTGTTTGTTTTTAGGAAAAACCACACATCTGAATTTTCATGTGAGCTCTCTTGATTTCTAAGTGCTGTAAATGAATCCACATTTTAAAAAGCTGGGGTGGGGATGGGGGAGAACCACCTCCGCAGGCCAGATTTCACCTGGGCCTACAGGTTTGCCAGGCCCTCAGGCAGCTGACAGCCCCTCGGCACCTGGGCAGGCGCCGGGAGGGCAGATTTCCGCCCGGGAGGTCTGGGGGCGCGGGGCCTGGGGCGTTGCCGTTCTAACGAGCTCCCAGGTGACGGAGATGCGGCGTCCCTGGGCCGGCGGGCTTGCATGGACTTGCTCTGGGAGCTCGGGGGGGAGGGGCAGCAGCCACGAGGGTGCCGGCTCCCGGCCAGCGCCCCGTCCTTGCTCAGGTTTTCGATCCCTGACGACGCGGGAGGCGGTGCCCGGGCTCGTTGATAGGCTCCACTCTGCGGTCGGGGGGCGGGGAGCCTACGGGACCCGGGGCCGCCGCACGTGAGCGCCGGGGCTTCCGGGGCACGAGCGGGAAGGAGCCCGGCCCCCGCCCCGCCCGCCTGGGGCCGCTTCGGGCCCCGCGTGCCCGCCCGCCGCGGCCGCGTCCATCAGGCGGGCGGCCCGGGCGGGGCGGGGCGCGGCTCCCGGCGTGCCGCGCGGCGGGCGGGTTTGGATTTTAAATCCCCGCGGCCAATCAGGGCGCGCAGGCCGCGCCAACGCTCGGGCGCCGCGTTTGAATCCGCGGAGCCGCCGGCCGCGCCACAGCCGCGCAGCCGGGAGCCGGCGCAGCCAGCGCAGCCAGAGCAGCCTCGGACGGAGCATGAGCGCCGCGGCCGCGGCCGGGCGGCCGGCGCGGGCGCAGGGCGAGCCGGGGCGGCCCGGGGTGGCCGCCGCCGCCGCGCCGCCCGCCAAGGAGATCCCGGAGGTGCTGGTGGACCCGCGCAACCAGCGGCGCTACCTGCGCGGCCGCTTCCTGGGCAAGGGCGGCTTCGCCCGCTGCTTCGAGATCGCCGACGCCGACTCGAAGGAGGTGTTCGCGGGCAAGGTGGTGCCCAAGGCGCTGCTGCTCAAGCCGCACCAGAAGGAGAAGATGGCCATGGAGATCGCCATCCACCGCAGCCTGGCGCACCAGCACGTCGTGGGCTTCCACGGCTTCTTCGAGGACAACGACTTCGTGTTCGTGGTGCTGGAGCTGTGCCGGCGCAGGGTGCGTGGGCGGGCGCCGCCGGGGAGGAGAGGGGACGAGGGCTCGGGGTCGCCGGGGAGGGCCCGGGGCTGGGGGGCTCGGGCCGCCGGGGAGGAGGGGGGACGGGGGCTCGGGGTCGCCGGGGAGGGCCCGGGGCTGGGGGGCTCGGGTCGCCGGGGAGGGCCCGGGGATTGGGGGGCTCGGGCCGCCGGGGAGGAGGGAGCGCCGGGACCCTCGGGCAGGGCTTGGCGCCGCTGGAGGAGGGCTTCCGGCGAGCGGGGCCGGAGCTCGGCCGGGGCTAGGGAGGGTGCTCCAGCACGCCGGGCGTGGGCGGGGCGGGGCGCGGGCGGCGCGGCCCTGGGCGCCAGGCTCCGGAGCGACCCGTTAAGGGCGGAGCCCGGGCCGGGGCACTGCGGACCCGGAGCCTCCGGGGTGGGGTCGGGGCAGGGAGCCTGGGGGAGGCGGTGCAGAACCCCGAGGTTCGGGAAAGGCGTCTGCTGCTGCAGGGGCGGGGGAGGGGATACCGCGGACTCCGCGCGTACGCGCCGGGGCTGACACAGGGGCCCCCGGTCGGGGCCTTTGAGGCAGCTCGTAGGAAAGAGGGTGCTGCGGACAGGGGTGGCCGGGCCTAGGGGAGCGTCCAGGTCGTCCCGGGCTGCCTTCCCGCCCCTGGATCTCAGCACCCACGCGCTCCCCCGCCCCCCAGTCTCTCCTGGAGCTGCACAAGCGCAGGAAGGCACTCACCGAGCCCGAGGCCCGCTACTACCTGCGGCAGATCGTGCTGGGCTGCCAGTACCTGCACCGCAACCGCGTCATCCACCGGGACCTCAAGCTGGGCAACCTCTTCCTGAACGAGGACCTGGAGGTGAAAATAGGTGAGGCGCTGGGCCTGCGGGCGCTGGATGCCACGAGAAGTGGGACCGAGGAGGCCGGGGTGGGGGCAGGGAGGGAGCAGGAGGGTTAGGGAGGCGGGAGCCCTGGGCTGTCATGGGTTCTGTAAGGTAAAATGTAGGTCCATCACATGCCGTCTGTCTGCTTTCCCTTCCGTCACCGTGTTTGACTCACGTGACCCACTTCCTTCCCCACCCCCTCTGGTCACCCACTCCTTTCTGTTGTCCGGTGTCTATGGGTTTGCTTGCTTTCGTTTGTTGCTTTCTGTTTTATATCCCTCGTATGAGAACAATCACATGGTCCTTGTTCTTTTCCATCGGATTCCTTCACTTAGCATGATGCCCTCAGGATCCATCCACGCTGTCCCAAATGGCAGTCTTCATCTTTTCAGCAGCTGAGTGGTATTCCATTGTAACAGGTGCTGCCCTTTCATCTATTCTTCATCTAGGGACACCTGGTTGTTTCCATGTCTTGGCCAATTGAATACAGCTGCAGTGAGCATCAGGGTGCAGATGTCTTTAAGTGTTTTCAAATTTGGCAGGTAGAGCCCCAGAAGTGGAATTGCTGGGTATATGATAGTTCTGGTCTTAATTTTTTGAGGCCCCTCTTTGTGGGTTTCCACCAAGGCTGCGCCCAATTACATTCCCACCAGCAGCGTGCAAGGTTTCCCTTTTCACCATATCTTCACCAGTCTTGTTATTTCTTACACAGTGTTTTTTTTTGTTTGTTTTGTTTTTTTTTAATTTCCATTCATGTTTTAAATTGGGAGGCCTAACAGAATTTTTGCCTTTCGACCCTGTTGGCTCTGGGCAGCAGCACTGGGCAGCATTCCTTGGGGACCGGGGAGCAGCAGCTGTTCCTTTAGACTCCCATGTCCCACCCCTTGCTGTTATCTTCACAGACCTGCCTAGTAACAGTCTGGAAGTTTGCTTGCTTGGTGGGTCCCGGAAGGCATTTGAGTTCCTTCCTAGAAGCTTGGCCCTCCTTTCCAGGGGGTCAGGATGGTTGCTGGGAGGCCCCTTCTGGGGCCAGCATGGTGGGAGGATGCCTGGGCAAGGCCGTCTGTGACCCAGGGCCAGGGCTTGAGGGGTCAGAGGACCTGGCTCTCAGCACCCAGGCCTGGACCAGCTGTCCGCACCGACATGACGGGCTAGGCTCTGAGCACCTCTTCCCCTCGGTCCTAGGGGATTTCGGACTGGCAACCAAAATCGAATATGATGGGGAGCGGAAGAAGACCCTGTGTGGGACGCCAAATTACATAGCCCCTGAGGTGCTGAGCAAGAAGGGGCACAGCTTTGAGGTGGATGTGTGGTCCATCGGGTGCATCATGTAAGTTGGGGCTGTCTCGGGCCTCACCCGGCCTCAGCAGGTGCCCTTGTGGATGTGTCACCTGTGGAAAGGCCACTCCAGAGAGTAGAGTGCCCCAAACAAAGCTTAACTTCCATATCTTTCCTGTCACTAGCGTGTCCTGTGGGCTTCCTGCACTCTGGGCCAGTCTGGGAAGGGGGTGGGGGTTCTCCCCAAATTTGCTCTGGCCCTTCACTACCCAAGGTGTGGCCCGTAGGCCAGCAGCATTGTCACCTAGGAACCTGTTAGACATGAGGTTCTGGGACCCAGGCTGCTGGATCAGAACCTGGGTTTCAACCCTACCCCTGGCTGATTCTTGCATACAATAAGCTTTCAGAAATGGTGTAGACAGCAGCATCGGGTGGGAGGAATTGGAGTTGGAGCTGGAGGGGTAGAGGTGCCTGTGGTTTGTCTGGGTCAAGGCCATCAGAGGTGGATGGTGGGCAGAGCCCCTTCTCCGCTGTTGCCTTCATGGTGGTTGGCCTGGGTACGGAGAGTTAGGGTGGGTTGTGGCTTTCACACTTATCTCAAGTGGACTTTTCACGTGGCAGCTTTAGGCCGTAGGTGCAGAACAGTCACACGTGGGCTGCCATCACGAGAGCACGCCACCCACTCGCTCTGACCTGCCTCGTGCTGGCTGGTGGCCTCTGGGCCTGAGAGGGGTGCCAGCCAGCCCATGAGAACCCTGGTCTCAGCCTATGTTCCCTTAGGGCCTCTCCCACCAGGGTCCTGGTTTCGGGTACTGCTCAGTGGGCTTGGCGACAGTCCTCAGCGCCAGAGTGAGGGTCCAGAGGATGCCAGACCTCCGTTCTGACCCTGAGCTGATTCCTCCTGCCCCTGAGCCCAGTCCCACCTTGTGTTTACAGGTATACCTTGTTAGTGGGCAAACCACCTTTTGAGACGTCTTGCCTAAAAGAGACCTACCTCCGGATCAAGAAGAACGAGTACAGTATTCCCAAGGTGACTAAAACCCTTTGTAGTTGAAATTTATTTTGTTTGTTTTTCCTCCTGAAAGCTGTTTCCTGAGCCCAGCCAGACCCTGGGGACAGAGACAGGTCAGCTGCACCCCTTGGGTGGCTGCACAGCTTTACAGTGTTTGTGTCTGAACTGGCATGCAGAACTGGATTCTCAAAGGTTGGGTAGATAACCCAAAAGATGTATAGAGAACGTGCCCACGCACACGCACACACACAATGAAGGGAGTAGGAGGCAGAACTGCCTCTGCTGCCTAAGCTCCAGAAGTGGACTGTCTGGATTCCAGGGGCAGGTGGCCCGGCCCTTCTGAGCTGTAGCCCCATCTGTAGCGTGAGCCCTGTCCGTGGCTCCTTGCAGAGTCCCTTGCACGCGGGAAGCGCTGAGTCGTGGGTGCTGTGAACACACGGTGGTGTGCGTTTCCACAGCCCACAGCCTGAAAGCATTGAGAGGTTGGGCCCGTTCCTACGGAAGCCTGACTGTCAGACGAACGTGGCGTGGGGTGGTTCGTGGGTGCTGGAGCCACCTGCACAGAGTCGCTGTGGGTGCAGGCTGTAGCGCCTGTCAGGCATGCCCTCGGCCGCACCTCAGTTTTCTCGTCTGCAGGAGCTGTCAGGTCTCTCTCCACCCCAGGGGCGTTGTTGTGTGAGTTAACACACATGACGTGTGCGTAGTGAGTACAGAGTGGAGGCTAGGCTCTTACGAGGCATGTGGCTGTGCTGGGCTGTGTCCCACGGAAGCGCCTCATGAGGGCTCCAGGCGTGATGCTGTGTCCCGTTTTATAAAGATACAGAGGCCCTAGAAAGCCGGGCTCCTCGTCTCTGGGCCTCAAAGCCTGTGTCTCACACGCCACACTGGTGGTGAGCAGCTCGACTGACGCCAGAGCAAGTTCAGGGGCAAAATGCCCTACCATCCACCTGGAGCTTCGGGAGGGAGGAAAAACAGCCCTCCTCACAGCTGCACACAGCCGATAATGGGGAGTTTGGCGTTGTTGTCAGTCACCAACGGAGGCACAGTTGAGACCGGGCCTGCGTATGGAACAGGGACCTGCAGTTAGTTCCTTGGTGGCAGTCTGCACTCGGTCCCCATTCCGTCCCACATATGGCTCTCCCCGCTCTGCCCCAGCACGTCAACCCTGTGGCCGCCTCCCTCATCCAGAAGATGCTGCAGACGGACCCCGCTGCCCGCCCCAACATCCTCGAGCTGTTGAACGAGGAGTTCTTCACGTCCGGCTACATCCCTGCCCGCCTGCCCATCACCTGCCTCACCGTCCCACCCAGGTTTTCCCTCGCTCCCAGCAGCCTGGACCCCAACAACCGGAAGCCTCTCTCCTTCCTCAATAAAGGTAAAACCAGTCCCGGGCGACAGCAGGCCCCCAGGGAGGGCCTCCGCCTCAGCTGTGGGTGTGTGGTCCCCAGGGCCAGCTGTGCAGTGGGACAGGGCCCAGTCCTCCCATGGCAAATGCCCTTTCCCTCAGGCTCTTAGGAAAGACAGACCTTACGTGGTCGAATCAGACCCATCAGGCCCAAAAAGACAGTGGACCAAATGCCACACCTGGAAAACTCTTACCAGTTAAAAAAATTCTTAACCGGCCTTTATGGTCCATTGGAAAAACGTGAAAATTTTCAAATACACACACAGAACATAGGGCAGCGGGCTCCCACGCACCTGCCAGACTCGGCTATTCTCAAGACTGTCCCGTTTGTTCATCTCTCCTTTTCTGTTCCTTTGAAGTTAACCCCAGACGTCTTGCCGTTTGACCCCTGTGAACCTCAGCGTGCGTCTCTTTATCTTATAACACCACCTGTCGTTGTTAGGTTGTCATCGTTTCTAGGTCTCTTAAGAGGACAGAATTAGGAAATACCTAACTTGGGGGTAGGGGGACACTGAGTTTGTGATTTTCAACGTTTTATTTTGTTGGTATTTTAAACTTGTGAAAAGGTATGAGAATAGATATAAATCTGCTACATCCATCCACTTTACCCAGATCCACAATTAACATTTTTTCCACATTTGCTTCATCAGTTCATTTATTCATTCATCCCTCTTTTCCTCCCTTTCTTCCTTTCTTTCTCCCTCCTTCCCCTCCTTTCCTTCCTTTCCTTTCTTCCTCCCTTCCAAACTATTTAAGTTGTATATATCCTGTTCTTTAAAATTTAGTACTTGAACATAGATTTCCTAAAAACAAATATTCTTCTACATAAGCACAGCACAGTGCACAGTTGTCAGGCTCGGGAAGTTTACCCGCTGACACCTCCTGTCCTACGGCAATCTTCACTGTGACATTGCTCCTTTTGGTAATTTGAGTATCTGATGCAAATATAATGATAGGATTTTTACGTCTTTAATTTTACTTTTGTATTTTTTTTTAAACTGAAAACCTTATTTCCTTACATTAATATTCATGTTTTTCAGCATGTATAAACTAGTTCTAAATGATATTTTCTTACAGTTCTATTTGTTCTTAGAATATATTTAACCAAAGATAAATAGTTTCAAAAAAAGATCACTCAAAATACTTTTTTTTCCTGTGTGGATATAGCAACAATTTAATATACACCGATCTACTACATAAGTTTATTTGTTTCAGTCATAGTTTAATGCTGTTATTTTAAGGATGACCCTCTTTTGGTGTTAATTTTTGACATTTTTTTTTTGTGGTGATGCTGATCTTGACCACCTGCGTATGGTGGTGTCTGGTGGGCACTGCTGCTGTGGAGGGACCATTTTCCCCTTTGTGATCATACATGCCTTCCTGGGAGCTACTCCGAGACGGTCCTGTGTCTCCCCGGACCTCTGCCCAGCGATTCGAGCCCCTGTGGTGGGTGTCACCTGCAGCACTTGCTGCCGTGGCTGATGGTGGGGCATCCCTCGCTCCTCCCGCGTCCATTAACCAGAGTCTTTTGTGAGGGAGAGCTGTCGCTTCTCTCCCATGGGTTTACGTATTTGATTGTTTATTCTGTGGGCTCTTGTGCCATATTGGTATTTTAAGGATTGCTTTTTTTTTTTCTTATGGCTTTAAATTTTGGATAGAAAACATTTTTTAAACGCTTCTTATGCTGGAAATTCTCAGATTTACTCAAAAGTTGTGAGAACTCTATGATGATGATCCCCATGGAGTCAGCATTTTTCAATGGTCAGCACCCTTTGCCCACATTTTTATCTACCCCACCTTCTCCCCCTTTCCCCTTTTCTGGCTACAGTTTTAAGAGCAAATCTCAATTACTCAAACTCAAGTTCTTATCATAACCTAGTTTTTTAAAATTGAAAACTCCGACCTTTGCATATGTTTAAGAAGAATTTCATATTATACAAGGAGAATGAGCACACGGTGGTGGGGAAAGAATAAACATTTAAGTATAAAGAAAAAGAAAACGAAAATCCACGCCTCTGCCATCAGCCCTGACCCATGCTGAAGTTTCCGTGGGGGTCTCTGCAGGCTCTCTCTGGTCACATGAGCAGATAAAGCAAATTTTAGGGTGGGAAACTTACGTTTTTTGTTAAATGCCTGCCTAACTCATCCTGCTGGTCTGATTTACTGAACTTCCTGTCTTTCGGGCTACTGAAGACATCTTTCTTGGCTTAAAGCGGTCAGCTCTGAGCTGCTGGTGTCTCCCTGAGTGACCAGTGGAGTCCTGTTGGGTCACAGGCCTGAGTCTCTGACACTGTGTGTCCTGAAGGGCCTGGCCTGGACGTGGAGGTGCCAATGGGTGCCATATGCCTGTCCTTGGAGCATGCGTGCTGATAATTGGGCACTGACTCAGTTTACGCAGAGCAGTGGCTGCTAAAAGTTTTTTTCCTGGGGCGAGTAGCAGCCGTGGCAGTGGGTCCCATGCCCCTCCCAACCTGCTGCTTTTGTGCCCAGCTAGTGACCATGTCCACCTTCTTCCCAGGCACCGAGAACCCCGTGCCTGAGCGACCCCAAGAGAAAGAGGAGCCAGTGGTTCGGGAGACCAGTGAGGCGGCCAACTGCCACCTCAGTGACATGCTGCAGCAACTCCATAGTGTCAATGCCTCCAAGCCCTCGGAGCGGGGGCTGGTGAGGCAAGGTGGGTACTGCCACAGTCTGGGGGTGGGGAGTGCCACGTGTCCGGAGAGGACAGGGAAGCCCCTCAGCAGGGCATGCTGGCCTGTCTGGGCCCATGTCCATAGGCCTAGTTCCTCCACTCTTCACAGGTGAAATCCCCACGGAGTTAGCCTGACGCCTGTGATCTGGCCATTCCCCTCCCCTGACCCATCTCTTGCCTCCCCAAGTGCCCTGCTCAGCTTGCTGCCTTTGGACTCTTGCACATGCCCTCTCTTGTGTCTGATGAGTTTCTGGTTAGCCACCAAGACAGCTGGAGTGCACTCAGCCTCAGGGCTTCGCTCGCACTGTCCCCTTCTCCCAGAGGCCCCTCCTCCAGACACCCGCCTCACGGCCCTCGAGTGTCTGTCTTCGTGTCCCCGCCACGTGCATTCCCCCAGCCCCCACTTCTCTCTCTCGTCATCCCCTGTACCTGCCGTATCTATCTCCATAACACTTCTCACCTGACGCGGTCTGTTTTCGTGTTGGATTCCTGTCTTTAAAAGAAGAGGTTACTGCGGACACTGAGCATAACATTTGGACTTGTTTATCTTCTCACAAGTTTTTGATTGCTCAGACCTGGAAAACTAGATCTGTCAGCTACTGGCTTTCACCACGATGGAAACATCTTATATATTTTGTCCACGTTCATTTATGAGCTCCGTCCTTAGGCCCAGAGTGCACGCCCGTGGAGGCTGGGTCTGTCTTCTCTCCCTGGACCTGTGACGGTCTGGCATACGGTCCGCCTCTGATTAGCTGAGTCAGTGGAGCGAATGAGTGACCCTGCCACTCATCTGAGCCTGGTGGCAGCACAGGCCGCTTGGCAGAGCCCAGGTGGTGCGTCGTGGCGTGGGCTGCCCAAGTGGGGAGGCTGGCACTGACCAGTCGTCTGTCTGTTTCCATTCCAGAGGAGGCAGAGGACCCTGCCTGCATCCCCATCTTCTGGGTCAGCAAGTGGGTGGACTATTCGGACAAGTACGGCCTCGGTAGGTCTCCGCCAGGCGGGCGGGTGTCCCAGGGGTGGCCACGTGAGCCCCTGACTTGCTCCAGGCTCGCACCTTTCTTAGCCGCCAGCTCCTCCTCAACTCTGCCGTCTCCAGCCCAGGCCTCCCAGTGCTCCCCGCCCGCTTTCTGAGGTCTCTCTCCTCTGCCGCCAGGGTACCAGCTGTGTGACAACAGCGTGGGGGTGCTCTTCAACGACTCGACACGCCTCATCCTCTACAATGACGGCACCAGCCTGCAGTACATTGAGCACGATGGCACGGAGTCCTACTTCACCGTGAACTCACACCCCAGCACCCTGATGAAGAAGGTGAGTGCCGGCCTCACCGGGCCATGCCGCGGGGACCTGGGTGCCCACCGGCCTCTGATCGAGCCCCTCACTCCCCCGTGACCAGATCACCCTCCTCAAGTACTTCCGGAACTACATGAGCGAGCACTTGCTGAAGGCGGGGGCCAACATCACGCCGCGGGAGGGCGATGAGCTGGCCCGGCTGCCGTACCTGCGCACCTGGTTCCGCACCCGCAGCGCCATCGTCCTGCACCTCAGCAACGGCTGCGTGCAGGTCAACTTCTTCCAGGTGGGGTCTGCAGGCAGCGGGTGGTGTGGGGGCGGCCACCTCCTGGCCACACGTCGTCCCTGCTGCACGCCCCGCATGCACCGGCCGCCAGCCTGCCTTCCGCTAACCGCCCGCCCCCTGCCCACACAGGACCACACCAAGCTCATCCTGTGCCCGCTGATGGCCGCCGTGACCTACATCAATGAGAAGCGGGACTTCCGCACGTACCGCCTGAGCCTGCTGGAGGAGCACGGGTGCTCCAGGGAGCTGGCCAGCCGGCTCCGCTACGCCCACACCATGGTGGACAAGCTGCTAGGCTCCCGCTCGGCCACCAACCGCATCAAGGCCTCGTCGTAGGCCTCTCAGGACTGCCCCTGCCCTGCCCCGAACCAGGTTCCATTCGGGTTCGCACCCACGGCGTCGGTCTTTATAGTGTGTCCCCAGCCCTGGGGGCTGGGGACAGCTCTGTCCCCCACACAGGTGGGGGCTGCTGTGTAAGTTATGGCTGTACATGCTCAGGTGTGGGTTCCGTGGCCCCTCCCCTTCCCCGGCCCCACTGCATGAATTGTACATAACATTGCGATTGAATTTGGGAATGTCCCTTCCTTGCCTTTATATACATTAAACACGTGAATCTTTGTCCTCTCGTGTTCCCTGACGGCCACCTGGTCCCTGGGCATGCCTCCGCCCCAGCATCTGTCCCCGGGCTGACAGGCCCCTGGGTCCTTTCCACTCGGAGGCCCGTCTCAGCTCCCGGCGGCCCCTGGGCTCGGCCCCCCAGCCCCCGCGGCAGGCAGGTAGTAGGGCCGGAAGAGGCTCTCGGAGGCGCAGCCGCTCATGGCCTGGTGCGTGTGCAGGAGCAGCCGCGGGAAGCGGGCGGTGAAGTACTGCATGAAGCCGTCGGGCACAGGCCCTAGTGCCTCCCGCAGCTCAGCCGGGAGCTCCCTGTAGTGGTGCCTCTGCAGGGGTTAGGGCAGAGGGCTGGGCTCAGCGGTGGCCAGGCCCCTTGAGGGCCCCTCGTGACCCCGGCCCTGGGACACACCTTGTTCCTCATGGCACGCAGTAGGTCTCGCACCGACGTCCCCTGATAGGTCCGGAACCTCCTCAGGTCTGTGGGCAAGGCAGGCGTGGGCGGGGCTGCCCTGCTGGGTCCCCTCGGCCCCCAGGCCTGCCCGCACTTGGCCAGTACCTGTCTGCAGTGGTGCTGAGATCTGCTTGTGCCAGTCGCCGCGGACAACCACGGAGCCCCCCGCCTCCAGCGCCATCACCAGGGGCGCCTGCTCGGGCTCCTTCTCCAGCCAGTCACTGACGTCCTAGGACCCCAGAGCCTTCCTGAGGCTGTGACCAGCTTCAGAGGCCACAAGGCTGGGAACCCACCCTGCGTCGTCCCGCCCGGTCCTCCCTGGCCCGTGAAGGAGGTGCTGTCACATCCCCACTTACAGATGAGCCAACCGAGCCCCCCACACAAAGCTGCTGCTTGAGGTTGCACAAGTCCAAGTGGGCTCACAGGTGTGGTGTGAGCAACGGGGGCTGAGAGGGACTGGCATCTGGGCTGGGAGAGTGCCACGCAGGCCCCAGTGCCACGGCAGCCCCAGCGAGGGCTTCGCCCTCCATCCAATTTCAGATAAGGGGCCGGGCCGCCGGGCACAGTAGACAAGTCCCCACCCGGCTTCCCCTCTCCCTGGGGAGGTTGCACAGAACCCAAACTTGGGACATTCTGGGCCAGTCCCATGGTCCCCTCTGACCTGGAAGAACTGCAGCTGCTTGGCTCTGCTCCAGAAGAAGGGGTGGGCCAGCACCTGGGGGGCAGAGGGGCGCGCCTGCGGCAGCGGGCTCAGCATGGCCTCAACCAGGCTCCGGGCCACCACCTGGTCTGGAGGGAAAGGGGGTGGCTTCAGGCCCGCCTGGCCTCGCGCCTGGCTTCCCCCATGTCTGCCGGGGCAGGTCCCCTCACCATGGGCCTCTTCCTCCAGGTGGGCCAGAAGAAGAGCGCCCGCCAGGATGTTGGCCTGGCGATACAGCCTCTCTCCGAAGGGGTGGATGCCTCCGGAGAGCACGTAGTAGAACACGCAGCCTGCGGAGAAGACGTCCACTGCGCTCGTCTGGGGCCAGGGAGAAGAGTGTGAGGAGGAGGTTGCTGCCTCCAGGAGGTCTGCCTGGCTAAGTTCTCCCGTGGAGATTTGGGTTGGAGCAGAACCCAAGGCTGCTTCCTGAGAGGCCTCCCCCTGGCCCAAGCTACATGGCCTCCCTCTGTGCCATTGCAGGGGGCCCATGGTTTTCATCCAGAATCTTTGGCCCTGCTGAGCTAGCTCAGGGTTCCCAGCATCACTCCTCCAGGGACGAAGCTAGCCAGGCAGGTGGCAGCAAGGTGGCGGCGAGGACCGCACGATCTGGCATGGGCCCGTGCACAGGCGGCACCTGGCACATGGCTCTGCTGGTTGCCTCCAGGCCACTCTCTCAGGGTGGCAGAGTTCCATTTCCCAAGAACCCAGAAATCCAGATTTTTTGTGCAACTTTCCAAAAGTTAAAATATTGGCCACTAATGGATAAAACAAAACCCGCACAGGCTTTGAACGGTGCTTTTGGTCCTCGGGCCTCCAGCCACTTCTAGCCACTTCTAGCTTTCGCTAGACTTTCGAGGTGCAAGGCGCTTTGCCTAGTGACTGTCCTTTCGTATTACTCTCATCCATGCCCATGACAAGCTTCTACCCACATTGCGACAAAATAAAAACATCTACAATCCTGGGGCCCCAAACTCAAGTGTCTGGGGGAGTCAGATTCCACTCTGTTTCAACTATATTGGCTCATCTGATGCTCCCCAAACACTCCACCCCGGCTGCAATGCACATCGCAGTCCCCCCAGGCCCTGGCCCAGCTCATCAGGTTAGAATCGCTGGCCGTGGGCCTGGGCAGTGACTTTCTTTAAGTCCCCATTGACTCTGCAGCACAGTGACGGCTGAAAACACCTTCAGCTCAGGGTTCTCAGGGTCAGGCTGCAGATGGTTTGGGCCTGGTGACTCTTGTGGGGCCTGTCCTGTGTGTGGCAGGATTTGTGGCGGCAACCCTGGCCTCCGCCCCTCAGTGGCTAGTAGCAACCCCACCCTGCCCAGTGTGACAACCAGAAAGTGTCTCCAGACATGGGCCAGTGTCCCCTTGGTGGTGAAATAGTGCCTGGGTGAAGCCACTGCTCCAAGTAAGGGATCAGTCACCCCCCCTTTACAGAGGAAGGAACAGGCGAGGAGGAGTGACTCAGGCTCACGCAGCAGGGGACCCGGAGCCTGGCAGCAGAGGCCTTGGGCCCGTGCAGCGGGAGGACTCACTGGGCTCTCTGGGGTTTGCAGCTGCAGGAGCTCGGGTGCCATCCAGCCCTCCGTGCCAGGGATGCCCGAGTGCAGGCTGAAGCTGCAGCGACCGGCCGGCAGCTTCTTGCAGAGGCCGAAGTCGGAGAGGACCACCCTGCCTCGGCCCTGGCTGTCGGGCCCCGAGACGAGGACGTTGGCGGGCTTCAGGTCCCGGTGCACTGTGAGGGCAGAGGGCAGCTGAGAGAGGTGGGCAGGGCAGGCTGGGGCAGGGAGAGTAGGAGGCGGGCGGTACCTATGTGCAGAGAATGCAGGTGCGCCAGGCCGGATGTGAGCTGCTGCAGCGCCGTCACAGGCTCCAGGCCCCAGCGGTCCAGCTCTGGGTTTTCCACATACTGAGGAGCAGTGAGGGGCCAAGCATCACTCTGTAGCTGGCCCCCCCAGGCCAGCACCCTCCCCATCCCCGACCCCTGGCTCCGGCTCACCTCCTGCAAGGAGGCCTGGCAGAGCTCCAGGGCGATGTAGTGGAACTGGGGTCCCCGCTCCGTACAGAAGTAGCGGAGCACATTGGGATGCCGGTCCGACTCTTGAAGCAGCTCGACCTCCCGCCGAACCAGGCCAAAGCATTCACGGAGGAGCCGCTTGACAGCCACTGCCCGCCCCTCAAACTGTCCCCTGGGAGGTGGGGGATGAGGTTCAGAAAGGGCACATAGAGGAAGAAGTTGCAGCCTGCACCCACCTTGGGGATTCTTTGAAAGAATGGCTCTCCGAAGGACAGTGGCCGAAAGGGCTGTGAGAGCCACCTGTCCAGCCCGGTTCCTGGTTGCCACTCACCGGAAAACGAAGGTGCCCCCAGCCCCGCGGCCCAGCACATCCCTGGGGTTGAAGGAAATCTTGCCGACCACAGTGAGCTGCTCGGCTAGGTGGAGAAACAGTGGGTGTCAGGGGCCACTGCCGCCCAGTCCAGGCCCACCCACTGCCTCTTCTTTCCTCCAGACTCCCACACTGCCCTGCCCACCCTGGCAACAGGCCCAGGTCAAAAGCCTGGTACTGCCATGTACTCTGTGTGCGTACTTGGGCAATTTATTTAACTGCCATGCCCTGCATTTTCTCATCTGTAAAGCAGTGTAGACAAGGCACCTGTTCTCCAATTTGCCACAGTCCCCACCACTCCCTACTCTCCCACATGCCTGCTTCACTCATTTTACTTTATTCATCATCATGAGTTTGCATCCTTCCTGTCGGCTTCCAGAATGTACCTCCTGCTTTCTCTCTTCTCAGAACATTTGCCTGTGCTGTTGGTGCCACCTGGATGCTCCTGCTGTACTTCCCCTCTGGTCATTTGGGTAATTCCTTCTCATCCTTGGGGGCACAGCTTACCCATCTATTCCATCTGTTCGCACAGTCCCCCATGAGACAGCATTTGTCACACTGCCCAGTAACTCCCTGAACCCTCTCAGGCTTTGCCTAGAGGTCATGAAGATGGCATAGTGCATCTTTAAATACAGGGGCAATCTAGTGTTAGAGTGACTGTTGCCACTGGATTATAAAAAAGGTCCCATGCTCCATCTGGGTGCTTTATTTTCTTGGCCTTTGTCCTGAAGCATTGATATCGCTTTGATTCCTTATAGTGGGTAAAGAAGTTTAGGTATTTTATATAACAAGGTGCCCGGGCCGAGCCAGGGCTGGGGTTCAATATCCTCTTTTCTCCTCTAAGGATTATTGGTATCTACTATCTTATAAGGGAAGTGAGATGTCTGGGGAAGGAATTGCATCACCTCAGTGACAGGTCTAAGGGACAGTGGTGGTGAGGGCCAACTGGGAAAAGATAGAACCTGGGGGTCTGGAGTAAGATAAGCCAGACTTGGCTCAAATCAGGAGGTCCAAGGAGATGAGTGTTTTGGGGTACAGTGGTATCCCCAAGAGCCAGAAACATGGCAGGAACTGCAACACTCAGGGCTCAGGCAACCCTGAGGTGGGGGCCTTCTCACAGCTGACCCCTGAGGAGGGGAGCTGCTCCCTCAGCAGGGCAAGGCAAACACGAAGGTGAACATGGGTGGCAGCATTGGAGTATCGAGTTACATGTGGGGTGAGCTTCAGCCTGAGTTAAGGTGACAGCAGAGTGGCTCCAGGGCATGAGGCTGTGGTTTGAGCAGTGGCCGGAGGTGCCGGCAGCAGTTTATGCAAAGGACCAAAGGCCAGCCCAGCCCAGAGCCGAAGAAGCAGAAGCATCCTGGCCTGACTAGTGAAGGCACATGGAATCGCCTGGGGGCATCCCACAGACACCAAAGGAGGCTTGAAGGGCTTGTTTATGGGAGTGAACTGAGAAAAGAAGAGAGAAATGTTTTAAAACTAAAAAGCCCTAAAGAGGGGGAAAGGTACCAAATGATACCTAACTAATTTACTATTATCTTTACCACATATGTTATTTTAGTTCATGTGTTAATATCATCACCTTGATATGATTTAATAATAATGATGGTGGTGACCCCTCCCGATGAGGTGATATAACCAGGTGGGTGTTATTATTCCCATGTGACAAGTGAGAATACTGAGGCTCAGAGGAGTCAAGCAATTCATCAAAGTTAACGAATTGTGGAATTACATCTGTACCCAGTTCTTTCTGCATCCAGAGTCCTTAAAATTAACAATAGAAAGGGATGGCAGAAATTTCTAGAATGCTCAACTACATAGCAGGCAGTATTCAAAATACTCTTAACTCATTTAGATTTCGCTATCCCAAGGTTTGTCTTCTAACAAACTGACTAAAGCTAAACCATCCCCTTTCATTCCTCTGTCCCAACTCCGCCCTTTCCTGTTCACCTTAGCTCACCTTCAGTGTTTTTGGCTGGCTCTGAGGGGCTTTGCAGCCTCCTCTTGTCCTGCGGGGTAGCCCCCAAGGGCTGAGACACAACATTCTGTGAGGCGAGAGGAGGGTGTGCAGGTGCCCGGGAAGCCTGCTGCTGCTTCTCTGCCAGCTCCTGCTAAAATACCAGGGCCTAGGAGCTCAGCCCTTGCCAGGCCTGGCCTCACGGTGGGCCTGGCAGCTGTGCCCGAGGGGGCCTGGCACTAGACCACAGGCACAGAGCACCGGAGCAAGGACTTAGGGAGCTGCTGGGAGGGAATGGGCAGAATCGGAGCTGGGTGAAGGAGAGAACTGCTGGGTGGTCTTGGAAAGGCGGAACAGAGTTCCCTCTAGGATACCCTAAAACGGTCCTGACATGGGGGTGATGAGCTTACCTGCCTCATCAGGAAGAGAATCCACCCTCCCAGGAAGATGGCCGTGAGGCTGGCAGCCAGCAGGTCTTGGGGTCCCAGCCTTGGATGCAAGTCTGGGGCTTTCTCTTCAGGATGTGGCTCCAGGGCCCAAGGATGGTCCTGGCTCAGGAGCTGGGGACAAAAAGGTTTTCCCTCTTAGCAACCTTCACCACTGTGGACCCCCTAGCTCTTCTTTATCACCCAGTGCAGGGCTGGGCTTCGCCGGAGAGGCAGAGTGGGCGGTGTGTGGGTGGGACGTGGCTCTGTCCACGGTGCTGAAGGAGCGAGTGTGGTTCCTCTGGCGTGGCGCTCTCCGTGGTGCTGAACGGGCACCGAGTAGAGGTATGAGTGGTGGGGACCCCCCCCCCCGTGCTCTCCATGGGGCCGCAAGAGCGAGTATGCGGGCTACGGTGGGGTCGAGCCGCTCTCCATGGTGCTGAAAATAGGGCAACTAGTGGGGGCCTTATGGCGGGGCGGGGCGCTCTCCGTGGTGCTGGAACGTCGTGGCGCCTCAGGAGATTGGTCTTCAAAACCTAGCTATGGCCAGCATCTCCTTCCTGGGTGTCACTAAAAATTACAGGCGCTCTTGGGGCATCCGCAAAAAAAGCACAGATATCCACCTCCAGAGATTCTGAATTCAGCGGGGCTAGAATTGGTATCCACATATTTCTAATGAACAATCAGATTTAAGGATTATTGCTCCAGGGTACGGCTGTTCCTTGGGAACTAAGTGATTCTTGTCCAGGCCTCTCTCAGGAGGTCATGCTTTTATCATTCTTTGTTTTCATTTCCTCACTTGATAAACATGTTGTGACTTTTACATCGAAGAAGAGTAAAGGAAACTGACCCATGTTTCACAATTTAGATAGGCAATATCTTGTTGATAGGCCTAACACGTTTATGGCAACAATAACAACAACAACAAAAGGGTTACTGTGTGATGTCAGTTGACCCACTTCTAAGTGTTATTTATAGAAACCTAAAGGAAAGGTCCGGTGGCTGCCCACCCTTCCGAGTCTGCCCCCAAGCCCTCTGCCCTTCTAGCACTGACCTCCAGGATGAGGGCTGGGGGCTGCATATTTGCTGAAGGTCTGGTCTCAGGAGTCCCACTCCCTGGGGTGGGATGGACTCTCAGCATGGTGGTGTGCAGGACAGGGGGTGGCTCATGGTGTCCTAAGGGACAGAGAATAAGTCAGTGGGCTGAAGACGACTTCAGCCTTATGGCTCGGAAGCCGTAAGGTCCTTTATCTTCAGCTATTTCAGCTTTGAGCTAGAGAGTCTCACCGATAAGCAGCCACTGGCTAGGGAGGGCCACACTGCCTGAAGGGTATCTGACATCTGTGCTAGGTGAGCCCTCGCGCTCTCCTGAGACTTGGAGTGTCACCTCATCTGTAGTGGGGCCATCCACAGAGGCCAGGGTCAGTCCACGAGGCTATGGCAGAAGAAGGAGAATCATGAGTGAGGGAGGCTCCTTCCCTGCTCCATCCCCTCTTTCCCCTCAGAGACCCCTTCTCACCACTAGGGCCACCCCTGTGTGAACCAGTGCTTTGGAAACATAGAAGCCAGCTTCATCCTTCCCCACATACAGCGTCATCCTGGTGGGGGACAGGAAAAGGGGAGAAGGATGAGTGATGGTGGTGGGTAGTATCAGTTACCCTGTACCCATGTTCTCATATTATCCCTTTCCATATTGACTCTGGGCTTGGCCATGTGACTTGCTTTGGACATTGAGATGATAGCAAATGTGATACAAGGAGAGGCTTGAGGAGTTCTTATGCACTGGAGTTTGTCCTCTTGCATTGCCCTTTGGAACCCCAAGACCAGTATGGGAGGAAACCCAGCCTAGCCAGCTGGGGGCATGACAGACCTTATCTCACACTCTCCAGGCCACACGGGCCACTGACTATGAGATAGGTGGGCCAGGCCATCCTAGGTCATCCAGGCTCAGCCAAGTTACCAGCTGACTGCACATATTAGCCAAGAGTGCCCAGCCCAGAAGACCACCCAGCTGACCCACAGAATATTGAAAAATAATAAATATTTGTTGTTTTGAAGCTCTTAAGTTTTGGGAAGTGGTTTGTCATACAGCAGAGGCTAACTGACCAATTCCATAGGCACTGTGTCTGAATCTATGCCTAGCCTAGACCTCTTTCGAGAGCTGTTTTCTAAATCTGAACCCATCGCTGCATTCCTTGCCACCGCCTCCTCCTCCTCCTCCTCCTCCTCCTCTTCCTCCTCTCCCTCCTCCCATGAGGCTCCCTACCTCTGAAAACAACAGTACCCATGCACTTCTAGAATCCTGAGCATGACTCTTGACTCCTTGTTCACAATCACCAAACTCCCTCATCACCAAATCTTACTGTTTTTTTTTTCTTAATACCTCTTACCTTCCATTTATTTTCATCTCTAGTGTTTCTGCCCTAATTCAAAGTGTCTTCCTTTCTTTCCTGAGCTAGTGCAATGTTTTGTAAGTGTGTGCTTCCTCCCCTACACCACTCTAAGATACTCTTCACACTGCAGCCCCTTATTTTTCTGAAATGAAAACATTGTCAAATCTCTTCTTTGCTTAAAACCCTCTAATGACTTCTCCATAGCCTTAGGAAAATTGTTGAACACTTTCAATGATACTAAGGATGCCACAAGATCCCCACTTAACTTCAGGCTTTATTTCCTCGGATTAATATTCTAACCTACTTCATTTTTTCTGTTACCTAAATCTCATATTCTCCTCTCCTCTCTTCCCCTCTCTTCTCTCTCTCCCTTCCTCCCTCCCTGTCCCCCTCCCTCCCTCCCTCCCTCTTCCTGTTCTCCCTCCCCTCTCCCCATTAATCCTTTAGGTTTCAACTTAGATGTCTTTTCCTCCAGGAAGCTTTCTATAATTGACTCCTGCCACCAGTCGTCAGTTTAGGTACATTTCCAATACATTCCTGCGGCAAACAATTCTCTTTATCTCATCCTTTATCATACCCTAATTGCTTCTTTACACACCTGTCTCCTCTACTAGACTCAGATTTCTGTAGGTAGGAACACCAGGCCTAACAGTGACTAATACATAGTAAATGCTCATTTAACATTTGTGGAACAAACTGAATGAATGGATAGTCCCCACTTTTCCTCATCTATCTCTTGGTTCTCTGAGATGGTGACTCAGGTTTTCAGTTCTGTAAGGGTGGCCTTTAACAACCAATAAGGCATAACAGCTACTGAGCAGAACAGGTGTCAGCTGAAGCACTGGAATAGACACCTGAAGGCACCCCTCCTAGGCCAGATTTTAGCCCATCAATCGTTGAACAGTGGGGCAATCTAGGGGGTCCTGGGATCACATAGGGGAGTGCAGGGCACTGGTTATTTACCAAACAGTTTGGTAGATGACCAGCTTGGAATATTTTGACCCACCCCTGGTTCAGTGGTACTAGTGTCATGGTCAGACATCACGCCTGCCCCTTGGACTCAGGCTACCACACTTCCAGAGGGTCCTTTGCAGTTCCCAGGCATAGGCACCTACAGCAGCTGGATGTCCAAGTTAGAGAAGTGGGTGGCTGTGTCCTGTGAGCCCAAGGCAGGCAGTCGGATGTGGCCCCAGCGGAGGGCGAGGAAGTGCAGGGTGTCCTGAGCCAGCGTGAGATGGGGTAGCTGATGGAGGCTGTCCTGGTGCCAGGTGTAGATGCCCATCACAGGCACGCCCAGGTCCTGTGTCCACAGCACTGCCCCGCTTCCGGGGTCCACAGTCAGCAGCAGGCCCATCCCACAGGATGCCAGGTGGCTCATGTCTGCCAAGAAAAATGGCTGGGGAGATGCAGTCAGGGAGGTCCGACGTGAGGCACCTCAGTGTATCTTGGGGTGGGGGAGCTGCTCTGAGTATGGGCCATCAGGAGGGCCACTCAGGTGTGTGGAGGTCAGGTGAGATCACCTGGAAGTTAGCAGGCCATGAGAGAATCAGTCTGAGTTCATTGGGTCACTTCAATCAGTCAGGGTCAACTGGGAGCTCTGCAGGATGTACGGTTGGGGCAGGGAAATCCAAAGGTGACTCAGGCGTGTGAATCAGTCCAGGACCCTTGAGAGAGATCACTTAGGATGTGGGGTAGTCACTCATGTTCGGATGGCCACCCAGGATGGGTTAGCCAGGCTGCTCCAGAGGCATGTGGGTCACTCAGGAGTGTGAAGGGGTGAGTTGGGCCGTGGAGGTGTCACTCAGGGTTACCCGTGTGGGTTCTCATGTGGGATGATGAAGTCAGGGTACCAGGGATTGCTTAGGGGCACTGTGAGGCCACTCAGGCAGTTGGTAGAACAGTCAATTGCAGGAAGTGGTCAGGATTACCTGGGGAGGAGGTCACTCAGGGTCATTTGTCAGGGGTCATTCGACAGTGGGGTTGGTTAAGATATATGGGAACTGCTCAGTGCATGGGGGTTGCTCGGAGTCACTGAGGACATAGGGAGCCACCCAGGGTGACCTGGTTGGGCCCACTTGGAGTATGGAGGACATCAGGGCTCCTCAGGGTGCAGGTGGGTCAGGCTGGGTGTTGAGCGGGTCATTTAGAGCTGTCCATCAAGGGTGGGCCATTGAGCATGTGGGGTCTCTGAGGAAGTCAGCAGGCCAGATGTGGTGGGCTTGGTCATGGATGCTACTCAAGGTTCCCCAAATTGGGGATGTTTCTCCCAGGTGGGGCCGGAGGAAGGTGGCACTCACATTTCCCAGGAGGGACGTCCATGTGGAGTGCTGAGTAGCGGCGGTAGGTGGTGTTCCAGCGCAGGGCAGGGGACCGAGGGTCATGCATGGTGACCGTGTACTCTGGGGACGCCCAGAAGCGGGGTTAGCAGCCACACCCACCTGGTGGCCAGCACCTCCCCACTCCAGGGGATGGCATCTTCTGGGGGTTCGGGCCGCGAGCACCCAGTCCTGGGGGTAGAGTCTGTGAGCGTCATTAGGGCAGAAACCAGATTACTGCTCTGTCCCAGCTCTTTGTTCAGTGCTCAGTGACATGTTTGTTGACTGACAATTTGATGGGCTTATTCAGCTTGGATGGCAATTGCCAGGCCTAGACAGAGCAAAGAGGGGAGCGGCCCAGAGCTTGGGGAGCAGCGAGGGCCTGACTCACGTGTTCGGCCGATGTAGAGGAGGCGGGTGGAGGGACTCTCTGTGGTCAGTGTCATCTGTGTCTCCCCCGACTCAGGGTCCACCACAAACCAGGCATCCTGCTTCCGGCCTGTGGGGTAGAAGGTGTGCCAGCCCTTCAGTGGCCTGGGAGGGGGCAGTGCAGCTCGTCTGTCCTGTCCCCGGCTGGCCCATCATAACCGGGGTCCCAGTCCCTCCTGGCCAGACCTCGCCCCGCAGGCTGGAGAGACGTTTACCCGTGTAGAAGATGCCGTCCGAGCTGCGACATGGGGACGCGTGGACCAGCTCAGGGATGGTGAACGGCAGTTTCTGAGGAGAGGGGAAGGTCTCAGCAGAGCCACGTGCAGGCTGCTCATTAGATATAATTGCTTCCCGAGACGCTCAGCTGCATCTACGAGAAGCTGGGGCACTGGGCCAGATTGAAAGACACCCGACGGACACGCTGGCCAAATGCAACAGTGATCCTGGTTTGGATCCTGGACTAGGAAAACGGTAAAGGACACCACTGGGACACGTGACAATGTTGATACGGGCTGTAGACTAGAGTAGAATAGTGCTACTGCACCAATGTTAAAGGTCCTGGTTTTGATTGTTTATGTTCAGCTATGAAGGAGAAAGTCTTTGTTCTAGAAAAAGATGGATGATGATGCTTCAGGAGTAAAGGGTGTACTGGCTGCAACTCACTCTCAAAGGTCCAAGAAGAAGAAATTATATATAGATATAGATATAGATATAGATATATAGATATGTAATTACATTATATATGTAATATCTTTAGTATTCTATCCATTATCTATCCATCCATCCATCTATCATCTATCATCTATCATCTATCATTTATGCATCATCCATCTATCTATCATCTATCTATCACTCTTCTGTTATCCATCTATCATCTATCAGACAGAATGTCTGGACTTTATCCCAGGTGCGGGGGGCGTGATGTGACTGATGACCACACACGCCACACTAAAGCCCTGCTGATGACCCACCCGTCCACACCCTGCTCTCTCTCCCAGGGACACTCTTGTTTGGATGACATCAGTGGGTGCCCGAGCTCTGGCTTCCAGTCAGGTTGGGATAGTGGGGTGAGATCGGCCATGTACTCCCCATCTCCTCTCTATAGGGTCATCATGGATTGGTCCTGTCCCTCCCACCAAGGCCTCCGCTCCCGGCAGATGGTCCTCTCACTGGCTCCCCCTGGCTTCAGGTTGTGCTTACTGCTCTCCCCAGCTTAGGGCAGATGATGCCCCCCCCCCCCCCGTTATGAACCACGTGACTCATCTCCCACACTCCCCCCCCACCACCTTACTAAGCAACCCCTTTTGCCAAGCCTCCTCGAGCTAGCCTCTTTGATTGTGCCAGCCGTTTGCCGCCGGGACCTTACATTTCTTATCAATCTGGCTCCTAAACCGCACACTCAAGGCCTTTCTGGCAGGCTTCCTGGCACAGCTGAATTTTGACACATCATATTCCACCCCATTCCCCGTGACAAATCCAGAGTCGTGCTCAACAGCCCCGATGTGGAAGATGGGAAATCACGGCCCCCCATTCCTCCTCTCTCTCTGTGCATGGCCACGTGACACCTCTGATGAGGCCTTTGTGAGTGGCACAAGGAGGCTTAAAAAGTGCTCGTGCTTTTGGTCCCCTTGGTGCTGCCGTGGGAACAAGCCCAGGTTTGCCTGCTGAAGGACAAGACCCGTGGTGCAGTGGCCTCTGTCAAAAGCCACCAACCACCCACCGACGTGCAGAAATGGAGACATCCGGCTGCCCGGCAGCTGGCCACAGATGCTTGAAAACAGGCGAGACGACGCAGCCTAAACTGTCATCTCACAAAACTGTGAGTTAAACAGATTGGTTGGGTTTTAAGCCACTGGGTGTGGAGCGATTTGCTATTCAACAAAAAGTATTGGAATCATAGGTTTCCCCTTAAAGCCCGCCAAGTCCTGGCAAAGCCCTTTTGACCCTCGCGCTCTGCCTCACAGAGACCCCACACACACTGGAAACACACCATGAGTCCCTGTTGTTTCTGGGTCCCCAAGATATACAGGCTGCCATCAGCGGGGTCCGAGAGAAAGGCCGTTCTGTGAAGCAGAGAGGGGCAGGGGATGGGGTGGGGTTGGGTGCACGCCCCCTGCTTTCATGAAGGCCCCTTCCCCTCCGCTCCCCGGCTAGTGGGAAGCACCTCTGCAGGCCCAGCTCTCCTCCCGTACTTCAAACATGCCCCCCTCATCCCCACCCACAAACGCCCTCCAGACGGCGAGCGCTCCTGGTCCCTGGCTGCCCCCCAAACGAGGGCTCCCTGGCCCCCAGCTGCCCCCCCAGTGAGGGCCACAGGTTCACTTACTCTGTGAAGAACATAGGGCCTTGGATGGCAGGATCTGCAAGGACAGGGGCACGGGGCCTGAGCGCACATTATGCACCAGACCCCATGCCAAGCACTTGACATGTGTGGACTGTGACCCTCCTGGGAGCTCCGGGAGGGGGAGCTGTTACCTGTGCCTTCATTTTACGAGTGGGGACACTGAGGCTCAGAGAGGTGGAGTGGCTTTCCCAAGGCCACACAGCCACTAAGTGCTGAAGCCGCCCACAGACACTGGCTTGTGGGATTCTAGACCCCTTGGCCTTGTCCTCTATGTCACAGTGACACCACTCCAACTCGGGGGCCAAGGAGTGAGCCCCTTGCTCACCGTCCTTCAGTGTCCACTTCAAGTCACCTGTCTGCTTGCTCAGAGCATGGAGACTTCCGTCCAGGGTGGACACCAGCAGGAGGCTCTCGGGCCTGAGGGTCTGGGTCTGCAGTGAGAAGCAAAGTCCCGTCCCCTGAGAGGACCCCCCTTGTCCCTGCCCAAGGCAGGGCTGGCTGCGACTCCTGTCCCTGCAGGACAGAGGAAGGACGAAGGATGACAGAGGAAGCCCAGCTGTCAGTGTCCCAAGTCCCACCCCGCCCCGCACCTCTGGTTTCCCAAAGATGACCTCCCAGAGAGGATACTGACACTGGCCCTCGCAGCCTGCCGAGGAGACCCTGCTATGTCCTCACCGTGGGGCAGGTGAGGGAGACTACCCTGAGTGAGGTAAGGCGGTCGGCCTAAAGCCGCACAGGTGACAAATGGCAGACCGGGGCTGGGACTGCTCCAGCACCCTCTCCCTCTCTCCTTCCCGCCAGCGTCTGCCTCTCTGGAGAAGCCCTTCAGCCTCCCCAAACCCGCCTGGCTGCTTTCCGTGCCAGGCCCCAGTGGGACCCTGGGCCGAGGCTGAGGTGGCCGAGGGGGGCGGGGGCTGGCGCTGCCCTCGCATCTGGCCCCTGTGGGGCTACCTCACCCCTCCTTGAGCAAACAGGGTGAGGCTGAGCTCCCGGCAGGAAGCCTCACATCCCCCTCACATCCGGGTGGCCCCGCCACACCCCTGCGAGGCCACCCTGGGGGCAGGACCCTCCGGTCTGGGGGGAGAATCAGGAAACTGCCCCCAGCCCCCCTGACGATCGTGACCTGCGACGTGGCAGGAAAGCAGCCGCACGCTGCTGGGCCCGCGGCCAAGTTTCGTTTAAAATTCCTTTTGGAATTAACAGCCAATAAAACAGCCGAAAGACTTCACTTAAGATGACCTGGATTTCTCAGTTTTCTCATTTCTAGTTTTCTTCCTTCCCCTGGCACCACACTGGACTCACATGTCTACTTGGCAAACATGGGGTGAGCCCAGACCCGGAATCCGGGATGTGGGGGTGTCTAGCTCCTCTTGGTCCCGGGAGCGGTTCTGTGGGCTCCGGACTGGACCGCTTGGCCTGGGAGACTCCATCCAGGTTGGGGGTGGGGGTGGGGGTGGGGGGGTCCGGGGGCAGAAGGAACAACTTTTGCCTTCTGGAGGCATCTGCGTCTGGACCATCCCGCTGCCCCTAAAGGCCCATGCGCCCCACCTCCGGCTCACTCATCCCCGCCGTGGGGTCGTGGGTAAGGGGGCGTGTTGAAGCCTCCCAGTTTGTCTGTGAAACTGGGCACGGGGCGCTTTTCCCAGGGACCCTCAAGCTGAGGCATGTGCTGAGGCAGCGGGGGTCGCAGATGGCACGTGTGGCCTTGCAGCAGAGCCAGGCCCCCGCCCAGGGCTGGTGCTGCCCCCCGAGCCCCAGTGCGAGGGGGGGGTGGGTGTGGGGTCCCCTGCACCTTTCCACGATGGCGCATCTCTCTGGCTGGGGCTTTGTGGGGGCAACTGGGAGCACCCCAAAGCTGGGAGGTTTCCACTTGCCAGGGGCCGGCTGGGGGCCACCCCTGCTGGCGGGAGGGCGAAGCACCCTGCTGCCCGGCCTGCGTCCCAGCCCTGTGGTCCCTGCAGACTGGACCTTGGATCCAAATCTCACCTGTGGCACAAGTGTCCCCAGCAGCACCACCAGGTGTAGCCGGAGCCGGAACCGGAGCCAGAGCCGGAGCTGGAGCAGCGGCCACCGGCCAGATCCCCGGGCTGCGTTCTCCATGGCCAGGGTCGGACGCAGGGCCGGCTGGGCCCCTGGGTGCCTCCAGGGGACAGCGCAGTCCCGTCCAGCCCCGAGGAGACTCCGCGCTGGCCTGGGCAGAGGCTGGGGTGCGACCTCCCTCCCCGTCCCTCCTGTCACATTGTCACACGCATCCCCCGTCTCCCCGCAAGGAGAGCTCTGGACTTGCCGGGGGAGGGACTTCACCAGTGAGGCCCTTGCGGGGACTCTGCCACCTGCCAGGCGCTTTAGCTTGTTCACCCTCCTCGGCTTTCCTGGGTGGAAGGCGACCTCAGACCTGGAAGTCAGAGTCCCGCGTCCATCCTCAGGGCTGGCTGTCGCCGAGCCAGGGGCCTCTGCCGAGGGACGGTGGAATACGGATGATCTGACCCACTCAGCCGCCCGCTCAGTAAATATTTGCCGCCTCTGGGCGGCGAGAGGGTTGGTCGAGCTTACACACCCCTGTGCACTGGGTGTGGGACAGCACAGTGCCCCTACGTGTTGGGTATGGGACAGCACAGCGGCCGAGGACGCCTGGCTATGGTCGTGACAGCCCTTGCTGCAGGCCGACCCCAGCGACCCGGCTCAGGGAGGGCCTGTGGGGTCTGGTTAGCTTTTGAATTTGCCTCACGCATTTCTCCTCCATCCTCATGTGGAAACATCTGCTGACTGAGGGCCAGGAAGCCTGACTCTGCCATCTTCTTCCCCCAGCCTCTTCTTTGTCATTCCGGTCCTTCCTCGTCACACCCGCAGTCACGGAAGGCTTTGCTCGCTGGCCCACGGCCTTCACCTCCTCCCCGAACCCTGGACGCTCCGTGGACTCGCCGGGGACAGTCCAGTTCCTCGGGTTGAGGACTGCACCTCGCAAGGGACTTAACGGCCAGACCGCCCACTGCGTGGCCACACTTGGACCTCGTCACACGCGTTTCCTCCTTCATCGCCTCCTCTGATGACAGCTTCCCATGCTTGCGGCCGTCCCACTCCCTCCTCCTCCCGTGTGATGCCTCAGCGATGCCTCAGGCCTCAGCCTCTCGCCTGGCCTTTCCGCCCCATCCTGGTCCCAGGCAACCACCTGGACTATGCCGTGGTCTTAAACTGGGTTTCCTAGAAGCAGAGCCCGGCAGGGGCTTTTGTGGAAATGACCAATGAGGTCACGGTCTCTAGAGAAGGGTGGGGCAGAGGCAGGGACCAGACGAGAGCAGGGTCTCAGCTGGAGTCGAGCTCCGGTCCGATGTCATGGGGAGTGGGGCCAGCCCTCTGTGCCCTTGGTCTGTCACCCAGTGGCCGCCGGCCTCTCCCAGGCTGGGCTGTGATCCCTCAGGCATCATCTCCCATTGGGGGAGGGTGAGCTTTTGCAGAATGGGGTTAGAAGCTAACCCTCTCAGCGACTGGGGGAGGGGCACCTGGCTCTCTGAAGGGGACCTGGACAGTGGGCAGCAGCATCCAGGACAATAGGCGACCCCGGGTCCCTTGCTCTTCCTCTCCACCCAACAAACTCCCAATCTGGAAAGATGCTACCAACCCGCTTTGTTCCTGTTCCAGGGTCTGTAGCCCAGTCCACCCATCAGTCACTTCACGAGTCCCCCACTGGGTCATCTTCCCAGTTCCCTTAGAGGCCATGTCCCCTCCAGACTCATGACGACACCTTCAAGTCCTCCCGCATTCTTGCCCGAAGTGAGCCCGTCATGGTGACACCCTCCCATCCCTGCATCTTCCCTCTCTAGCCAGAAGCTTCTGGAGCCACACACATCCTCGCCTTCTTTCCCCACATTTCAGGGGACTTGGTGTCCCTCTCTCTTTAGACAGGTATAGACGATTGTAATCTACTTATTTATAAATCTCCCCTCTCCCCGACAGCTCTTCTCCTATTCAAGCTGCTCTGAATTTATCGCCTCCCAAGAGGGATGAGGCAGCAGAAAGACAGAAAATGCAGTCCTGTAACTTGGGGCATGGGCCCCAACTTGAGAGCATGAATATGGAGTCGCACAGACCTGAGACCTGGACAGAAGGAGGGGTGAGGAGGGACAAGGGGTGAGAAGGTACAGCAGGTCCCTGAGAAAGGCAGGACCCCATGTAGGTTTGTGGGGTTCAAGGGCAGAAGGTCTCAGTGTCTGGCTTCCTGGGGAGAATCTGGGGAGGCAGCCCGCCTGGGGGTGCTGCATGCTCTGTCTGGGCAGGGGCGGGAGGCGGGGGGATGAGAGGTGTGATGTGGAGGTGAGTGAATGTTTTTTACATGCAGGGGGCAGAGAATGAGAGAGAGAGAGAGAGAGAGAGAGAGAGAGAGAGAGAGAGAGAGAGAGATTTCAGAAAGGAAAGAGGGACGATGCAGCAGAGACCAGTGAAGCCGTGGCACCTCGGGGGGATGTCATCTGCAACAGACGACAGCAGGGCCTCAGCGCCCTTTGCCTCTTGGCACTTTGTGAACTCCATGCAGGAAAGCCAGACGGGACTGCGTTTCTTGCACCCGGCACAAAGGGAGCTTAATATAAAAAGTTAAATCGAATTACAGAGAAAGAAAGTTACGTTTATTCTTCTCACCTCCGTCTGAGCTCGTAGGTGCCCCGCTCCTACGTTCAGACACACAAACCTACAGTCTAGAAAAGGAACGAGGAAATAGAAACAGTGATGGGGAAAGTATTCCAGTCGAAACAGCAACAAAAAGAAGAGGTTTGGCAATAAATTTAACGGGAAAGGCTCGAGACCCAGAAAACGATAAAATCTTAAGAAGGACATGAAACAAAATGGGAGCCCGGGAACAGCTGTGACCCCGTGTGGGAAGACTTGTTAATGCGATTAAAATGTCCGTTCTCTCCGAATTAAATTATAAGTATAATGAAATTCTATCAACCCACCGTTTTTAAGATTTGGCTAAAATAAAGGTCACATGCAAGAATTAACGCCCGAGAGCAGCCCATGGACGTGTGCGAATGACGAATGATTAAGGAGAAGGGGCTTCTCCTACCAGATACGAGAACATGCTGTGAAACCACAATACCAGTATAGTCTTAGCCCAGGAACCGATGAGTAGATAAACAGATCAGTTGGACCCAACAGAGAATCCAGAAATATATACCAGCATTTGTGAGAATTTAATAAATAACAAAGATGATATTTTAACTCGCTGGGAAATTTAATAAATGCCTTCATCGGAAAGAAAGTGAACCTTTCTCTTTTAGAAAATAGATTTTGGTTTTCAGAGCGCATCAGTGGGAGGGACGGCCCCCCCAGCTGATTGCTTGTGAGGACTGGCCGGTGGCCACTGCAGAGGGGCTGCTGGGCAGAGGCGGACCCGATGCAGCGGGACTCACTCCATCGGGGCTCTGGTGCCTGCCAGTCTGCCCTCTGCGTGTGTTGTCTGAGGAGGTGGCTGGGTGGGGCTCTGGCATGGCCTGAGGCTGGCCACCAGCTGTCTTGGTTCTGGGGCCTCTTGGGAGGGGCTCGGTTGCAGGTCAAGTCTGGCTGCTGCCTGTGCCCCACCCAGGGCTACTTGCTGTGATCCGCAGGGAGTGGCCACTTGTGCTGGGCTTGGAGGTGCCTGGGAGAGGCTGAGCCGGGAAGCGAACCGAGGCCAGCTGGTGCTAGTGCCGGCCTAGGAGCTACTTTAGCAAGGGGTGCGGGGCACCGCAAGGCCAGACGCGGCTTGTTTGGAGTTTGAGAATATTTGACAGACTTTGGGGAAGTCCATGGCGTGAGCCCAGACAGACCTTTTGTAGGGAGAAGCCACTGGAGGTGGCGTGGCTGGGCCCACAGATCGGGTGGGGTGGGGTCTCGAGGAATCACCAGGGCAGGGCGACAGGTGTTGGTCAGGTGGCTGGAGACTTGGGGCACCTGCCTGCGTCTGCACGCCGGGAAGGGGGCGGGCTCAACGAAGGAGCAGTGGATACTGCCGGCGCCTCTTTCATGAGGAAAGCCATCCCTTCAGCCCTCACCCTGAAGCCAGACAGTTCAGTTCCTCCCCGGGCAGCCCTGGCGCCTTTTGAGCTGCTGCTCAGTGCTGGGGCTCAGAGCAAGAGAGTCCGTCAGCAGGTAAGTCCATGAGTGCAGGCCCTTCGCGAGGATGCCTGGTGCTCCCACTGCCCTCTGCCTCCCCCAGACAAAACCTCCACTGGTTGTCATGGCCAGAGGGTGTGGGGACTTGTCTCCCCAGCACTGGAACCCGGGGCTGGGATCCGGTGTGGGGCTGGGAGCCCTTGCTCCTCAGGGGTGGGGGGTCCCCCACAGCTGAGATATTTCTCCCGATTCTTAACTGCCCCATGTGCAGACCAGCCCATTCTGCAGCTCTGCTCCTCCTACCAGTCTCAACGTGGCTGCTTCTCTGCATCCTTAGTTGTAGGACTTCGGTTCGCTAGACTGCAGGTGTTGCCCGAGGATGGTCGTTCTGCAGTTTAGTTGTAGTTTTGATGTATCTGGGAGGAGGTGAGCACAGTGTCTCCTGCCCCACCGACATGACTAAAAGCCTCTCTCTTTGACAGCTCGTTTCTTGTTGGCGCTGAATAATGTTCCATTGTATGGGGGGTGAGGACCACAGCTTCTTTAGCTATTCACCCACCAAAGAACGAAGCACGTTCTGGTTGCTTCCAAGCGTTGGCAGTGATGAGTAAAGCTACTACAAACATCCCCTTGCAGGTGTATGTCACACCTACAGAAAAGGGTACAAATCACAGGTCCCATAGTGAGTGAACACAACCATGTAACCTGTGCGCAGAGAAGAAACAGGACATGACCAGCAACCCCCAAAGTTCCCCGGACCCTATTCTAAGAGTCACTGCTACATCAACTTCTCACACCGCCAGTTAGTTTTGCTCGTGTTTGGAATGGAAGCACACAGGACGTCCTCTTCGACACCTGGCTTCTCTGTTCCGTATTACTTTTACGAGCTTGTTCGTGGCATCACACGCCGCTGTGTTCGCTCTCATTGCTGTAGGATATTACACCATGTGACTATTCCGCCACTTGTTTGTCCATCTCATGGTGACGGGCCTTTGGGGTTTCGGCTGTTGTGAAGAGTGTTCTGAACATTCTTGCACACGGCTTCTGGTGACCATGTCTGTGCATTTCCGTTGCGTACATACTTAGGGTCTTAGAGCGTGTGTAGGTTCAACTCCAGGAGGTTTAGGAGATTTTTCAAAGGGGTTGTACCAGCTTACAGTGGCGGTGACGCTGGGTTGTTTCGTATGCAACGCAGAAGGTGTAGAAGCTGCACAAGATTTAAAAAGGTATATTTGACAACATATAAAAAATCAAAAGTGTTAGAGGGAAACAACACCATAAACAAACACACGATTAGGAAAATAGCAACGAAGAAGATAAATGAGGATGGACGTCTAGAACATGCAACCTGCAGCTACAAATCGACAAGAAAAAGACAAAAAATACGCAAAGGCTGTGAACAGGCACTTAATGTCAGAACAACGCCAAACGTCAAGGAAGTGGGTTCAAAAACACTAGGGGTCAGAGAAGATTGTAAACAAGTTTTTAAAAAGTAACAAGTATATATCACTTTAGGCCCATAAATTTCAAAAGTGAAAGGAAGGATCCAGTAACGGCGAGGTGTTGATGATTGCTGAGGCTGAGTTGTGAGTGTTGGGGGGCTCATTAGACTACTCTGTCTTTGTTCAAAATGTTTGGAAATGTTTATAGGATATAAAAAATAACTTTAAACAAACAAACAAACGCCGGGCCTACCGCTGCCAGGCGTTTGGAGAAGAGCACACCTTTATACCAGGCCCGTGACAGTGGAAACCTTACACGATCCAAAAGTTGTTTAAAACCAAAGATGCAAACACCCCCTTTGACCTGGAAAACCCACACATAGGGACCGTTCCCATAAAAGGAAAACATCTTCACATAAAAATATATCTCAACATACACAATATCTATTTAAAAGGTTTATGTTGGCAACAGTATCAGGGTGCAGACAGACTGTGGTGGACTGGTGGAGGGGTAAACACAGCAGAAAAGAAAGGAGATGAAAAACATAGCAGCTCGACAAAGTGTCATCCTGTGTGCATCCCGTGTATGCAGAAGTGGCTGTGTGTGTGCGGCGTGTGTGAACGCGTCCGTGGGCGTGAGTCCTCACCCAGGTGACATAAGTCCATTTCAGAGGCAGAGGGATTTTAATCCCCATGCGTCCCGAGCGTGTCAGCCCATCGGATGCCTCCCCAGAGTCACCCCTTCACCCTCTGGGCATAGCAGTAGTCACTTTTGAGAAAAACACATCAGACCCTCTCCTGGCCTCGCGTACATCACCTTCCTTGATCTGCTAACTGACTCGCGAAGGCTTTAGGTGCCCCGGCCGCAGGTGAGCAAACGAAATTTCATAGATGTTGAGTGATTCGCCCAAGCTTACAAGGTGCACGGGTTTTCACGAGTAAAGTAAGCGAAGAGGCAGCTCCCGGGTCTGTGAACTTCTCCTTCCTCTCCCCTATCCTTCCCCTTGACGTGTCTTCTCGTGGGTCCACGTGGCCAGCTAAGGAAGCCAGTGCACCGGGGCCTGTGAGGACCCGGGCAGAATGCTCTAGGGTTGGGGGTCAAGGCCCCAGCTCGTCTCCTTCTGTGCAGACCAGACTAGGCTGTCCCCTGGGGACACACCCAGCCCTGATCCAGGCGTTTCTCTGTGTCTCCTCCTCCCGCCTGAGTCACCAACAGGCCACCCTGGGAGGACAGGACAGGGTTTGTGGGGAGCGACCGTCTTCGCCTCACAAGCGAGCTCTAGTGGCAACACTTCAAATACAGGTTTAAGACCTGCAGGTGCAGAAGCTGGGACACTCCTCTACGCCGGTGGCAGTCAGGGTGCCAACACCCACGGAGGCGGTGGAGGGGCGAGGAGGCGGGTGACCGAGAGCAGGCACGGAGGAGGCTTCTGGGAGTCCGGTCGCATCTTGCTTCTTGATCTGGGCGCTGGCTGCTTGGGCACGTCTCCGTGTGTCTGTCACGGGTGTGATGGATGTCGGGGGCTGTCTGTTCACCGCAGCCATCGTCCAAATTAGTCCAAATCAAACAATGCAAACTCACGATTCAATATGTTACACTTAAAACAAAAGGTATAAATACCCACAACCCACCCCTTCCTGGTAACCTCACCGTCCTCTCTGTGCCCGAGGTTATGCACCTCTACGGTCCCGTAGGGTGGGAATGCTATGGGATGGTGGCCACTGTGCCCGCATCACAGCTCCGCTGGTGACATTGCATTGTCAGCTGATGCCAAGCACATCGGGGTGTGCACACATTGGGGCTTGATTTATTATTTTGCTGATCGCCTACCCTTAAGGGATGAGGAAAATGTCAGTAACGCAGATTGAGCTTGGAAGTGTGTTGTGTCTGCGTGTGGCCGAGGGAAGCCAGGGACAGAGCCTTGCAGGGCTGTCCAGTCCCCTGATGTGCTTCGGCCACTGAGGGAGGCGTGGGCCCCGAGCGCATGCTCGCTGTCCCGCTGTCTTTGTGGGGACGGAGCGAAAACACCAGTGATGCGTGTGGCAAAACTGTGTTTGGAGCGCGGGCTGGTCAAGCTCACCACCCTGGGGGACGTCGAGGAAAGGGTAAAGGAACGGAGGGATGGGCTGTGGTCAAGCTGCCGTGGGAAGAGGTTTTTCTCTATTTTCTTAATGAAACAGAAAAATGTTGTGACAGTTGAAAGCTCATCCCCCAAGTAAGCAGAAGCTGCTGAGCGAGCGGGCCGCTGAGCAGCCGCTACTTGAGTCTCAGCGCTACTTCCCGACCACGGTGGATGTGTGTGTGAGTGCGTCCGTGTGCATGAGTGTACATATGTGTGTGCATGTCTATGTATGGATATGTGTGAGGGTGTGCGTGTGTGTATTGGTGTGAGTGTGCACGTGCATATATGTTTTGTATGAACGTATACGTGTGTTTGCATATGTGTGAGTGTGCACACGTGTGACTGCACATGCATCAGTATGTGTGTGAGTGTGTATGTTTATGTGTGAGCCTGTGTATTTGCACATGTGCATGCATCAGTGTGCATGTGTGTATGTGTGTACACGTGTGTTATGTGTGCGTGTATATGTGTGTGCCTGTGTATATATGCGAGTGCATGTGATGTGTGTGAGTGTACATGTGTGTAAATGTGTGTGCGTGTGTACAGATGCAAGTACATGTGTGTGCACATGTATGTGTGTTTATGCTTGTGAGTGCACATGCATGGATATGTGTGTCTGCGCGTGTGTGCGTGAGTGCACGTGCGTGTGACAGCACGCGTGGGCGTGGTTCGGGAGAATCCGGGAGGCCTCTGTCCAGAACCGCTTGCGGGTTCGCCTGTCCTCACCCCGGAGGAGCCCTGAGCGGGGGTCCGGGAGGAAGGGCTGCTGCAAACCCGACAGGCGGCAGCAGGGGGCAGCCGAGGGCAGCGGCCAGGGCGCGGGCTCTGTGCCTGGGACCTGCGGCTGCTGCGTCACCCGGGGGGTTTGGACCTTCACGTACGTGTTGATGAGTCACAGTCGTCACTCCGGAGCTAGCATAACAGGCGTGTGTGTTATCGCAGAACCTAAACCAAAAAGAGAGAAAAATGGTGACGTTACAAGTGCTTTACGGAGACGTCAGTGGCGATGAACCACACACAGGAAAGCGCACACTCTGGTGAGTTTCCAGACGTGTGTCCCCCACGAAGCCATCCCACACTCAAGGCCGGGAACACGACCATCGTCCCCAACAGCTCCACAGTGTCGCTTTGTCACTTTTCCTTCCTACTCTCCCTGCTCCCCTGGCCCCAGGCAGCCACTGAGCTGCGACCTGTCACTACAGTTAGTTTGCGTTTTGTGGGGTTTTGTGGGCTTTTGCAGGGTTTTACAGACATGGCATCACACCGGATGGACTTTTTTTGGCGGGGGGGCGAGTCTGGCTTCTTCTACTTGGCACGATTATTTTGAGTTTCAAGATAAGTACAGACGAAAGCATCAGGGATGAAGGACAGCCGCACCCTGCCTAAGGACATTTCAGTCCGCGACATGCCACATACACAGCTGCGGTTGTTCAGACAGGCTTCAGGCATCTGGAAAGTTCTCCCTCAACAGCTATTGCCCAGGGTCTCCTACCTTCTGGGTAACCGTTCAGTTAGTTTCTTAGGGCCCGCCAGGTGTGCTTGAACAAACCTGAATATATATGTACGCAGACACATATATTTTGGGTTCTCCCAACTTTTTACAAGAAAGATAGCATATTTATTCACACCGTTCTACAGCTTCCTTTTTTTTTTTTTTAACTTAAAATATCTTGGCGATCTCTCCATTTTGGCTTGTGGGAAGTATTCTCTTTAGTTTTTTTTGTGGAGCCATTTTATTTACCTATTCGTCAAGTGTACTTTCCACATACCTGCAGGGACAGTCAGGTCATTGTTGCACTGTTTTGTGACGACTCCCGCTGTCGTGCTCTCCAAAACTGTCCTGTTTTATGACCTTTTCCAAACCTGATTCTCCCCCAAAAAACAGTTTGGCATTAGTTCTGTGATCCCCTCCCCAGATGGACAAAATTGTCCTACGGGTCGATCAAAACCATGGCTTTGTGCTTCTGGGTGAAAGCCGATCATTTCCCTCACCATCCTTTACTCGGAGGCACTCTGATGGGTTCTGGTCTATGCCAGTCTTCACGCCGAATTTTGGTTTCTCTGGGGGAAGAGAAAGCAGATCAGTCTTCTCCGAACACAGGTCTGTAGAGAAGTCAGAAGCAGATCCGCCTCTGGGCCAAACCCAGCCTGCCGCCTGGTTTAATAACGGCCCGTAAGCTCCAAGCAGTATTGACATGTTTAGCTGGTTGGGAAAAAAAAAGTAATATTTTGCGACACATGGAAATGATGCAGATTTCCAGTTTGAGTGTCCCCGAGTCAAGCTGAACTGGCATGCAGCCACGTCTGTGTGTTGCCATGTCATCTGTGGCAGGTTTCTCCCTGCAGCAGGGGGGCCGCATGGCTGTGACAGAGCCACAGGCTGCTCGGGGCCTCGCGTGTTTACTATCCAGCCCTCGACAGTAGACGCGTGCCAACCCCGATGGAGCTAATTCCCAGCCAGCCCGGCATGAGTCAGCACCAGGTCTCATTTTGAAAAGCGTTACAGACCCTGAGTCCCAAATGGAGCTACAACTGTCCCCCTCAGAGCCATGAACCTTTTATTTCTGAATGCCATGTTCATTCTTGTTACCGGACTCGTCGTCTCCACTTGGCTGGACAGCCCCCCTCCCGATGTGCCTTCTATTTCCCTGGGTGCTCCTCCTCCACTCCATGGCCGACTCCTTCTGCTCCGCACCCCAACTTCTAAACGTCGGACGGTCCCAATTTCTCTCTTGACATCCCAGCCCCCATATCCAACGGACTCATCCTGATCAGGAAGTTTAGCCAAAAGCTCAGGGACTTGGACCATTTCTCCTTTTGAAAAGTATTCTTTTCTCTCTTCACCATCTCAGCTAATGGCCCCTTCCAGATGGTTAGTGCCAGCATCTGGGACTCGTCCTTGGGGCCTCCCTTTCTCTCACACGTTACATCCAGTGAGTCAGCAGATCTTGTGGACGTTTCTTCCAAACAGACCTTTGCACAGCCTCCACGGCCAGCATCTTGATCCATTATCATCTTTCACTTGAATTCTTGCAACAGTCTCCCAGCTTCCGCTTTGCCCCCATTAAGTCTACAGATAATAGCCAGAGTGACTCTCGTGATGCTATGAAAACAGAAATCGAGTTATCTCACTCTCCAGCTTAAAACCCTACAACCGTGTCCTAAAATAAAGTGCATCAAATAAGACTCGTGTCCTAAAAGACTCTGCAAGACCCTGCCTGCTTGAAGTTCACGATCTCTGTCCTTGCCATGAGATAAAAGCAGTGTCTTGCTCTCATTTGTATTTGTGACCTTTGTGAAGATGAGCGTCTCTTTATGCTTTTTTGTTTTTACCATTTCTATTATATATTTTATCTCATTTTTCCTAATTTCTGTTTTTTTTTTGTTTCTCCTTGTTGTTTTGTCATTGCCCTTTTGATTTTTAAGAGATCCTTGTGTTTTAAGGAAATTATCTTTTATCTTTTATATAGACCGTGAATGTTTCCTAATTTGTCTTTCTGGCTTTGAATATATATATATATTTATATATAGGTATAAATATCCATCCATCCAGACATTTTAATTTTCACACCGTCGAATTTGCCAATCTTTTCTCCGCAGTTTCTTTGCTCTATTTCATGCTTAGAAAGGCCTCCTCCAGCTCAAGATGATAACAAATCTCTCTTTCTTCTAGCATTGTATGGTCTCATTTGCATTTAAGCCTTTATTCTATCTGGGATTAATTTTGGAATAAGAAGGTAGGGGGTACAGCTTTATTTTTTCTCCCAAAAGACAGATGTCCCAAATGTTCTTTATTGAGCAATCCACATTTCCCCCACTGATTTGAAAAGTGACTCTTATCACATGCCAAATTTCCATATGTATTTGGGTCTATTTCTGACTTTCTTGTCTGTTTCTTATCTGTCTGTATCTTCCTGAGCTATTACCACATATCTCATTGTACCTTCATAATATATTTAAAAACCTGCTAGAACTAGTTCACTCTCAGTACTTTTACTTCCCGTTTTAATTAAAAACAACAACAATAACTTTATTGAGACGTAATTCACGCAGTGTACAATTCACCCTTTAAAGTGTACAGTTCAATAGATTTGCCATCACCGGTCAATTTTAGGACATTTTCATCACTTCAGAAACAAACCTCGTACCCTTTACCTATGACACCCTTTCCACCCGGTCGCCCAGCCCCTGTCAACCACTCATCCACTCTCATCTCTGTCGACATGTCTCTTCTGGACATTTCATAATAAATGGAATCAGAAAATAAGTGGCCTTTTGTGACTTGTTCATTCTTCTTAACAAGGTGTTCCTGAGGTTCACCCAGGTCATGGCATGCATCGGGCCTTCATTCTTTTTATGGCTGGAAAACGTTCCAGTGGGTGGCTGTATCACGTTTTGTTTACTCACGCATCAGCGGATATCTGGTGGTTCCACCTGGCAGGTGCTGTGGACATTCACGGCGGGTGTGTTTTGAGCACCTGTGTTCTGTCCTTGTGGGTCTTGACCCAGGAGTGGGATCGCTCATCTGATGAGTCTCTTAGACTCACTGAGAACTGTCCAAACCACTTCCCACAGCAGCTGCGTCATTTTGCTTTCCCACCAGCAGTGTATTGGGGCTCCACATTCTCCATATTCAGGCCAAGACTTATTTTCCATTGTTTTTTTCTGTTGTTCATTTTGTTTTGTTTTCACATTTCTAGCCAGACTAGTGGGTGGAAAGTGACACCTCAGTGTGGTTTTATTTGTATTTTCCTGGTGACTAATGATGCTGAGCGCCTTTTTTTTTTTTTTTTTTGAGTGTGTCTGTGTGCTTGTTGGCCATTTGTCTGTCTTTGGAGAAAAAATGTCTATTCAAGTTTTTTTGGCTCATTTAAAAATTGAGTTCCTTCCTCCCAGACATGGAGCTTCTGCCACCGTGGTGGCATCGTGTGGGGTGGTTGGCATTTGTCTCTCTTGTGGGATCCGGATCTAGCGTGGGATCCGGATCTAGGAATTAAAGATACGATTTTGCCATGTGGTCGGTTTTCTTAATGTTTGCTTCTTGCTTTAATTATTTCTGTGACTACCTCACAGTTGAACTCCTTTAGAGTTTCCCCAGCTTATCTGAAAGAAGAAGAGAAGAATGAGAAAAGGCAAAAAGCCTGTGAGAAGACAACAAGAGGCACTGAGCAAAAAGGCCAGCACATACAGAGAGACTGTTTAAAACCTCACCTGGAGATGAGACAGGAAACCTGGAAAGTGCTTTTATCAGGTGACAAGTGAAACCCAGAAGTCAAGCAATGGTCATAAAGTGGGGGTGATGAAGGTTTGAAGCTTGAAAACGAGAGGTGGACACTGTTGGAAACATCAGGCAGAGAAGCAGCAAAGAGATGGAACTCGCCCAGCCTTGAACCGCAGTGTCACCACCTTGAGCAGCCCTCTCGGGGGCTTCCCGATGGACCTGAAGAGCCTCCTGTCACGGCAGAAGAAGTCGCTCTCCGATGTCCAGGTGGAGATGTCCTTGGGGACAGGTCTTTAAGTCATGCCGTTCACAGGTCTTATTGGACTGAGTGATGAAAACTGGGTACCACGCATCCCCTGTTCGCACGGCCTATGTCCTTCCCCAGCAGGTGTCTGGAAAAAGGCATCCTACCTGTTCTACATACAACCAGGACAGTGAAGGATTCACGTTAAAGGCATGCTGTACCTTGATGGAGCTCAAGGCTGATGACACTTTAGTAGGCCGCCTGGGAACAGAAGGGACACAAAGGCTTAGAAAGGGCTTGCTCTCCACCAACAATAACTTTTGGAATGTGCCATTTTATAATGTACCAAGCGAGAATGAGGTAAACATGTATACCGTAAGGCACTCGATAATTTATATTTTTCCTCGCTGACATTGCTTGTCACTATGTTGGGGAGCAAAGTCACATGACCTTGGTTTCCACCTTGAACAATGAACATTTCACACTTCAGCCACACTCTTCAAAGTCTTCTAAGTAGGAAGGTTTATTTTGCTGTACACTGGAAATGAAAAACTTGAAAGGAGCTTCAAAGCTCTTTAATTTAAAGCTTTCAAGTTCTTTTTGACAGACATAGATTGATCTTTGCTTAGCTGATAGTTGAGATTTGTATAATTTGCCTTGGATTAAATTGTAACATTGGCAAAGTTCCAAGCGGACCGGTATCGAAAGAAATAAAACAATGAAAACATTTTAAAAGTTCAGTTATTTGTCTTGTTGTTACTGAACTGTAAAAGTTCCCTACTTTCCTGACCTTTCGTGCATCTGCATTTTTTTCCCAGTCGAGCTCCCTTGAGAATGGCATGGCTAGCAATTTTATGAGGCTTAAAAGCAAAAGCCAAATCAGAAACCAATGTTCATCCTGGGTTCAGTACATCAGATTCTGCAGATGAAATCCTCCACGGAGCACGTCCCCTTCTAATGCCCTGGGAAGATGTGGCTGCGTGCGCCGCGGAGCTGATTTAAACCCCACTCGTGTGCGTGGAGTGGGAGTGGGCTCCAGCATGGCCTTTTCCTGTGGCTTGTGATGGCGAGTGGCCTGGTTCCCTCTGACTCAGAGATTAAGGCTGGGGATGCTCTTTCCAAGATCAGCATCCCACATCGGCCTGAGGCAATGACTGTACCGTCCAGGGGACCCATAGGCCCTGCTGGCTTCAGAACCTAACCTGCGCCGCACCCATAGCCTGGCTGGCCCCCAGCTATGAACTGGGGTGCTGCCTGGCTTCATTAGGGAGCAGCTTGCTCTTCTGCAAGCTTTTTGTGTCCTCGGGGAGGTGTCTGAAAGAGAAGCAAGGGCTTCTCAGATCAATAGTTTCAAACCTTATCTGAGGCAAGCCTCTGCCTGGGGCAGGAGAATCAGCTGTGTTTCTCCCTCCTCTCTCTCTGGGGTGGGGATGAACTTGGACCTTTGTAATGAACGCCTTGCATTTATTTTTCCCCTGGGAAATTTGTATATATGTGAGATTATGACGAGGGAAGTGGGGAAACGATAGATTCACGACTGAACACCTGGGGTGCTTGTTTATTTAGAGCTGAGTTTCTCAACCCTTTTCATCATCACCCCCATGTTTATACTTCCCCCCAATCCCCATCACCCCTCTCTCATGAAATTTTAATACCGCCGGTACCTGCGCTTTATCCATCAAAAGAATAAGATTTTTGCCCCCTTGGGGCCGCGTGGTCCCCACTGAGGATACAGGCTTTGTAATAAGAGCCCACCCCTGGCCCCCCCCAGCCAGAGAGGCAGGAAGAAGGCAGCACAGCGGGTGCTGGAAGGAGTGTGTGAGCTAGTGCAGGGCTCGCAAGGGACTGAGCTGAGCCAGGTTGGGACAGAGCTGAGTGGGTGGGGACTGAGCTGAGCCGGGTGGGGACCACGACCCTGACAGCCCACTGAACCCCAGTGATGTTTGGCCGCTGCTCCCCAGCTGTGGCCATATGGGACTGACTTCTCATTTCTCATGAAGAGCCAGGAATCCGAACGTTTGGCTCAGCCAGGATGTGTAAGCGATGTTGCCTCAAACAAGAACCAAAAAAAAAAAGAGTCTGGACGAGACACAGGGGCTTGTCCGGATCTGGCCTCTAAGCTCCCCAGGTGGCTGGAGCTTCAGACAAGGGCTTAGGGATGCACCCGGTGCCTCAGGACCCTCCCCACTGCTCCCCTTCTCGGGACCCCTCTGCGCTTCTCCCTCCTGCCTGGGGTGGGTGTCTGGGCCTAGGCCCTTCCAGACTGGGAACCAGGGGTGCAGCCCCCCTCTCCATCCGCCACCCCCTTTCCAGAGGGACCTGGATTCTGTCTGCAGAGGAGGGAGGTTGGGCCCCCAGTTTCACTAGTGGGCACTGGGAGAGCCCTTGCTGGGGGTGCTGGGGGCACCAGGGGGGCGGGGCGCCTGGCCGAGCGTGGGAACGGGGACACCCGCGCCGGCCTCGGGACCTCGGGTGCACCTGCCGCTCGTGGTCTGGCCCCCTCCGCCCCTCCGCCCCGGGCGTCGCTTCCCGGGCTCCCTGCCAGGCGTCCGGCCTTGGCCCCTGGACGCTCGTCCTGGCCGCGCCCTGGGGGGGGGTGGTTTGGGGTGCAGGTCCAGTCGGGCAGCCATGGGCTCTGGAGACTCGCGCGCGGCTCTGATCCCCGACGCCGACGGGCTCCGGCGGGAGACGGGCTGTGAGCGGGGCGCGGGGGCCGGGGGAGCGGGGGTGGGGGAGCCTCGGGCTGGGAGGGATGAAGGGCGGGGCGCCCCGGGCTCATGGGGGAGCAGGGGGCGGGGCACGCGAGCCCCCGAGATCCGGGAGGGGTCGCGGACCGGGGCGCCGCCCCCAGGACCCCCCCAGAGTCCAGATGTGGGGCGGGGCCGGGTTCCCAGGCTTGGGGCCCCCCGGGTTTGGGCGGAGGAGGTCGGATTGGGTCCCCTGGCTTCCCGGGGAGGAGCCGGGGCCAAGGAGAGCCCCCTCGGCTTCCCCTCGGGCCCCCCAGCCCCCCGGACCCCCGCGGCCGCCCCGACCCCGCATCACCCACCCGCCCCGCAGTCTCACAGGCCTGTCTGCTGCGCCTGCACCGCCGCTTCCAGAGCCTGGACAGCAGCAAGAAGGGCTACCTGAGGTGGGGCCCCCCCGAGCACCCCTCGACCCCCTGACCTCACCCCCCCCCCGCCCCGGCGTTGACCCCGCATCCTCCACCCTCGCCCCATCCGTCTTGAACTTCCCTCCAGCCGCGTGGATCTGCAGCGCATCGGGGCGCTGGCCGTGAACCCCCTGGGGGACCGCATTATTGACAGCTTCTTCCCGGAAGGGTGAGGGTCACCCCGGCGGGAGACAGAGGGAACAGCCTGGGGGCAGGGGAGGGAGAGGTGGGGACCAAGGCGGAGGGAGGGCCCCGGGGACCACTGCCTCTCCCTCCCCCCCTACGCCCCCCAGGAATCTGAAAGTGGACTTCCCAGGCTTCGTCAGGGTCCTGGCCCACTTCCGACCCGTAGACGAGGAGAGCACCAGACCCCGGGGCCCCGATGAGCCCGAACCCTACAACAGCAGAATGAACAAACTTCGCTGTAAGCTGGTGGGGTCCCCCCAGGCGAGACCCCAAAGTTACCGCCCCAGGGAGAGGCCCCAGGCGACTCCCACCCCCACCCCCCCCTGTGAGCCTGTCCAGGACATCTCTGCTCCTCCGGGGTGGCCTTCTGCAGGGGGTGGGGGGGGAGCCGGGAGACCCACCTTCTTCCCTCCCTTCCCAGTTGCATTTCGGCTGTACGACCTGGACAGGGATGGGAAGATCTCACAACAGGAGATGCTGCAGGTTGGGAGAGCCGCAGAAATGTGATGTCTCCACGGTGGGGGCGGGGGGGTGGCTGGCAATTGGGGTGTTGGGTGGGCAAAGGCAATGGATGGGGCTGGAGTGTGGGTTCGCTGGGAGATGGGGCAGGGAACAGTTGGGTATGAGATTGGGGAGAGATCGGGGTCCCCTACGGGGGTGATCTTGCTCACTGAATGACACCAGCAATATCTAGAGACGCTTTTATTCGTCACAACTGGGGAGGGGCTGGCGCCGGGGCTTTGGGACAGATGCCAAGCGAGGGGTGGGTTCGAGGGTAGCTGGAGAGTGAGGTGGGGGCTGGGGCAGAGGACAGATGGAGGTTAGGCCCTAAGATTGGGGTTGAGCAATGGGCCTGGGCACGTTGTTGAGGTGAGTGTGGGACAGGGACGGACAGATGGGGGGTTCGGACAGAGAAGCGACAGGGAGAATTATTGGCAGGCATGGTGGCAAGTGATTGGGGTGGGGTCAAAAATGGATGAAGGATGGATTGCAGAATCGGGAATAGCTTTTGGGGTGATGCGGGCCAGGTCTGGGGGACAATGCCTCCTCTTTCTGGCCGTCTCCTCTTCCACCTCTCAGGTACTCCGGCTGATGGTCGGGGTCCAGGTGACTGAGGAGCAGTTGGAGAGCATTGCCGACCGCACAGTGCAGGAGGCCGATGAAGACAGGGACGGGGCTGTGTCTTTCTTGGAGTTTGCCAAGGTCAGAGCACCCTTGGGGCCTGGGGCGTTGAGGGCAGGAGACCCTAGCACAGATGGACAGGGGTGCGAAGCCGGAAGGAGGGAGGCAGAGAGAGAGAGAGGGACCCCAAGGAATGGCAGGGCCTTGGAGGCTGGAGAGGAGGCTGGAAGCTCAGGGGATCAGAGAATTCAAGTCCCCTTGACTAGCCCCTGTCTCCCCCAGTCCTTGGAGAAGATGGACATCGAGCAGAAAATGAGCATTCGGATCCTGAAGTGACCTTCCTGTACGGGGCTGCCTGGGGTTCAGCCTCGGCCCCCACGGAGACACAGCCCCAAAACACTTCACGAGCAGTTCTATGCCCAACCCTGTTCGGGGCCCAGGAGAGAAAGCCAGATTGGGGTGTGTGGGGGGGCTCACTCATTTGACCTCAGATCTGTGAATCGGCCAATGATCTGGTCACGAGGGACTGAAACCGCACAGCAAAGGGACTTGGGTTCAAAAAGGGGTTTTACGGGCTCACATAACCATAAAGTCCGGAAGTGTCCAGAATACCAGAGAAGTGTGGCGTGTCTTCATGTGCACCTGGATCCGGGGCTCGGAGAGTGCTCCCTGGAGGGTGCTCCCTGGCTCACCCTCTCGCCATAGCTCCACCCACATTCCCCCTGTGCTGGCTTCATTCTCAGGGGCTCTCACCTCAGGGTGCACAGTGACCTCCTGCAGTGCCGGGCTTCCATGCCCTCAGCCCTGTCACCCCGTGGGGACAGAATTTCTTTTTCAATACTGTCAAGAAAGAAAGGAGTGTCATTAGCTCAACTGGGGCTTGTCCCTTCTCTAGAGGACTGGAACGTTCCAGTAAGTGCTCCTGTGCCAACTGCTAGAGCCAGGAAAGAGGGCCTGAGGACTCAAGACGGGGTCAGGGGTGGTGGCTTAAAGAACAATGCTATTAGCAGGTGAATGGCGCCTGGCAGGCAAAACAGAACTTTCCTTACTGCTAAGTCCCCCCGACAGGGTCATGAAGTCTGGCTTTTCAACTGGGTTTTCGCTGATCTCATGGGTGCATGACAGTGTGATGGGGAGGAAGAGGGGAGAGGTGACGAGAAAAGACTCAACGAGACACGCCGTCTTGGAGTAGGACATGAGTCAAAGGTTCGCAGAGTAATTTCATTGTCTAAAAATGTTAAGATGTCCAAATGTTGACATGTCCCAGCAAGAGCGTAAAAGTCACGTAAAGTCATGAGGGTCTAGGTCTTGTAGCAAAGTGTTCAGGCGCTGCCTGTGCGGGTGCCGCTGGTGTCCTGCCTGTGTCCCCTCCCAGGGCTGAGTCCGAGTCACCTTGCATGGACACGTGGGAGCTGCTTCTGGGGCTCACATCCTTCTAACTCTGCTGTCAGCGACGTCACCCTGGCAGCTCGAAACCTGCTGTGGGGGGAAAAAATGAGCCAGAGACGCAAGGGGCCAGGGCTGTCCGCTCAGGAGGGCCCGATGCTCAGCTTTACTCTCTTCCTGGGGACACAGGCACCATGCATGCCAGGGGCTTCCCCCATGGCTCGACTGGGGGTGCAGAAAACTTTTTAGGTGTCTCACCTGAGCACGATCACGCCACAGTCCTTCCCACGACCGACTTGTTTCACTCAGCATGACGCTTCCAGGTCCATCTAGATTGTCACAGATGGCAGGGTCTTCTTCTCTCTGAAAGCAGAACGGTGTCCCGTTGTACCTATGTCTGGTGATGGACGTTTGGGGTGCGCCTGTGTCTTGGCGATTGCGGATGATGCTGCGAGGAGCATGGGAAAGCAACTATCACAGACAGAGAGTCATTCCATTCCTGATATAGATGAGAGGCGGGATTGCTGGATCTCACGGTGGTTCTGTTTTAATTTGGGGGGACATTTTGGCTTTTTCCTACAAGCACTGGTGGCAGGTGCCGGCCTGAGGGCTTTGCCCAGCACAGGCCCACCACACGCAGCCTGGGCGAGGGTCAGGCCGAGGTGCCGGCGAGCTACTGACTGGTGATCGAGGGAAACTGGAGGCCGCCCCATTTCCTGGCCCCTCACGAGCGACACTGTGCAGGCACAGTTGTATATAGAGAGAAATAGAAGAGGAGGGGACAAGTGGGGAGAGAGGGAGAGAAGTCGAACTTCTTTACAACCCGTCTCTTTTCCATTAGGACGTTTCTCAAATATCGCATTGATGGTCAACATCCTGATTACAAAGTTCAGACGCTTTGGCCCCTTTGAGAACTCCGGTATCTGAGTCTCCAGGGCAGTCCTTATTTTAAGTCAGTGATGCTGACGTTGGAGGCCCAAGCACCCAACTTTTAGGAACAGTGACCCAGACCCAGTGGCTGGGCTCCTAGTGGCAGCTGTTGACACAAGGTCGTCTGCCGTCCACGAAGCGCCGAGCAGGACCTGGCCGTTGGACTCTCAGGGAAGGCCTCCCGGCTGCTCCTGTGACAATGACCAGCACTCCTGTCCTCCTGACAGTTTTGGGGGGCTGAGGGACTCCCAGGACTTTTCTTGCTGTTCTGGTGGGCGGGGGAGGAGACTGCTCCCACCCCCTCCAGCATGGAGGTCCCCCGGTCCTACCAGGGCCGAAGAGGTCGGAGACCATGGCGTGAGCCCGACGGCTGCGGCATGAGCTGTCGGACCCTCACCCTCTTGGCATCAACCAGAGTCACCTGTGAACTTGTTCGCGGGGGCCTCGCGGCACCGGTGGGGAGTCCCCGTGCCCTGAGCAGCAGTGGCCACCCAGCTCCCATGACCTGGGCCATTGTTTACCTGTTATTCTCCTACGAATGATCCCGTTTCACATGCATCTACTTGAGCTGATGAAGGACACTGAGCAGCTACCCCATATTAGAAACCAGCCCCAGGTGCCATAAACAGGATAACTGTACAGACACGGCCCACACAAAGACACCCCGAAATGCCGAAAGAGAGGTTACAAGTGCCGGACTTGTAACAGGCAAACTGCCCCCAACAGAGCTCGTCTTTGGAGATCCGGAGGATGGACAGGAATTGGGAGGGGACAGTCTCTTCTCTGAGACTTGAAGCTGGAGGCTCCCATTGAGAATCGTCATGGGGGCGTGAGTGGGGTGATCGCCGGGTCACAGGGCCTGTGGGAAGTGGTCCAGGGGGACCCTTTCTCCTGCAGGGGCCATTTTGCACGCAGCTGTGAGTGGGCTGGACACCCCCACACTCAGGCCGGCCTCTGGTCAGATGGGGTTTGCAGGGGTCAACCACTGAAACGGGGTCCGCTCGCCCGGGCGGGCCTAAGGACAAGTGGCAGGGTGTTGGGGCTGATGCTTTTTGATGGGGCTGGAGGTGTGTCTGCCTCCGGGCCTGGTGTGACCGTGAGACGGGGCCTGCGTCCCTGTCCCACGCTGGACTAAGGTGGCAGCGTCTCAGGGGAGGGGCTGGTGCGCCCGGCACCCTCACCGGGGGGGCTTTGGGACAGTGTGGGAGGGGCACGGCGCTGTCCAGCTCGTCCCACGGGGCTGCTGGGGATGCCTTAGTGGACCTGGAATTTCTGGAAGAGCCACCCATGCATCCTGAAGGTGTGAGGCCTGGAGGAAGCCTCTCCTTGCCAGGGTGACGGTGTGTGTAGGGAGCCCTGGGGGGCATAGGGCAGCGAGTAGAGGGGCTGAGCAGTGACACTGAGTGACACTGGGTGGACCTAACGATGGTTTCATCAGGAGGCAGTTTCTGAACTCGGCTCTCGAATGGAAGGAGGCTCTGGGCTGCCCTCAGCCCCTCCCAGCCAATGCCAGTTAAACCCTGTCCACACTGGGTCCCCGTGTAGACGTCCGCTGAGGGTCAGTGAGGCGCAGAGGGGACAGCGTGAGCTCAGGAGGTGGGAGGCTCACCCTGCGGCCTGGGGTAAGACACTTTGCCCTTCAGTATCCCGGCTGCCGTGACCCAGGAAAGAGACAGACAGTGACAGCAGCCACCGGGCAGAGCTGTCGCCACTGTCCTCCCCTACCTCCCCACCCCAGCCCCGCCTGGCTCCACCCGGGGCCTCCCGGCTTTATCAGTAAACGAGGACTCTGCTCTGGGATCATCAGGGATCTTTCTCTCGTGAACTGGCTCATGGAAGAATAAAAATTTATTGGTTCATATAACCAAAAGGCGAGTCCAAAGGTAGGCCTGGTGAATTGCAGGCCCCGGAGCTCCTCGGGGTCATCGGAAACGGGTTTGGTCCAGCTCAGCTCTGCTTTTCCCTGTGTTGGAGTCTTTCTTTCTCTTCCTTCCTTCCTTCTTTCCTTCCTTCCTTCCTTCCTTCCTTCCTTCCTTCCTTCATTCCTTCCTTCCTTTCTTCCTTCTTTCCCTCCTTCTTTTCCTTCCTTCCTTCCTTCCTTCCTAGGTAAGCCTTGGCCTCCTCGCCGAAGCCAGGGGGACCTACTCCTCTGATTGACCAGACCTGGTCACACGCTCACCCCGGGACTGGAGGGTGCGACCTCACTTATACCAAATGTGGCCTGTGTGTGAGTGTGTGAGCATGTGTGAGTGTGTGTGAGTGTGTATGGTCCAGGGCTGGCAAAACCAGCAGATAACTATGTACCAGTGAGCTTGGTTTGGGCTACACAGTTACAGGATGGCTGCTGTGGCTCCAGCCATCGCACCCCTGTGAAGACAGTTTCTTGAACAGGTGTCTTTGTGAGTGGCCAGGGCAACTAGGGATGACTCCTTCTATGCCCCTCTGCTTTGATCATCGAGGAAAGTCTTTGCCAGGAGTGCACCCCCCTCACCAACCACTCTTTACTTCTCGTCGGTCAGAACAAGAGGCTGGAAAAATGAATATCTGACATTCCAGACTTTATTGTAAACAAAAAAGAGGCCTATTCTGGACAAGCTCAGGGCTGGCCAGCATGGCAGGCCTCGCTAACTGGGTGACACTAAGTGTCCATATGGGATTGCAAATTCTTAAATGGGCAGGCCACGCTGGCCAGATGGGTTTCAGGCCCAGAGTGACCTTAGTGAAGGTCAAACTTTACCTTAAGCGAGCCCTGTCCACTGCCCTCATGCATCTAAGTCACCTCTGAAAGGTCGGTGTGGTCTCCTTTCCCAGACCCACCCGCAGGCACCAACCCCAGAGCGGGAGACCCCTCACTGCCATGTCGTCCCCATGTTGTGATGTGGGTTATTAACCACCCCATACCTGCCCCTGTAGAGAAGCATGCGTTTCTCCCTTTTGCTCCTCATCCAACCCCAGACATTGTGTGACCGCGAGTGGCACCGAGCCCCTGCAGGGATTTCAGTCAGGGACCTGGGACGCCTGGCCTCATGCTGCCCGTCAGGGAGGCTACATGGATGTGGGGGTGGTGTGGCCTCTCAGCGACCATCGGCACAAGCTGCAGGTGAGGACAGCACGGTGCTGACGGGGAGGACAGTGTGGTGCGGACAGAGGACAGTGATGGACGAGAGGACATTGCAGTGTGGGTGGAGAGGACAGTGATGGATGGGAGGACAGCGCGGTGTGGACGGGCAGGACAGTGGGGTATGGACAGCATTAGGGGGAGTGCGTTCACGTAACTACTGTCGCACTGTACTGTGTGGCTGTCGCATTCATTGGTTGCTGTTGTCCGTCTCTCGCTGTGCCCAGGTTGCAGGTGAAACTCTGTCCCAGGGATGTGTGTGCAGAGGGCGACATGGCCCGTGTCGGACTCAGCACCGAGCGTGGTTTCGGGTGTCCCTGTGGATGAGGGGGACAACTCAGACCAACGGTTTAGAAATAAGATGCAAGTGAATATTAACGTAATCTCGAGGTGCCCGAGGCTTTCATAAGAAAATCGAGGAAAATATCAAGTGTTAACTGTATAAACGGAAAGGTTTCCTGCACGTCCAAAGCTGCATTCGAACATTTAAAGACAAAGGAAAGTCAGAGAACTGTTTGCGACCAGATGAAGGGGTAAAACCTTCTGCATACAAACAGCTCTTTGAAATCCATTAGTCAAAGGTGAACATCACATGGGCAAAGACACAAATGAGACATTTAAAATATATATATATGTGTGTGTGTATGCATATATACACACATAAACGTCCGAAAGCATACAAAAATGTCCAGTGCTGGTGCGGTTCTAAGTAAAGCCATGATCCTTCTGAGGCTCGGTCTGGTTCTCTGTATCAAAAGCCTTCGGTGTGGCCAGAACTCGTTGACCCAGAACTCTCCTTTCTAGGAATTCAAGATTCCCCTTGACCCCTTGGGCGTCTGCCCCAGCCCCGACGCTGAAGCCCCAGACAAGGCCCGAGCAAGGTGCAAGCGTCCGGCCAAGTTCCCTCATTCTCCAGACCTCTTTACTGGGACACTTTGTTCCCAGAGTCCCCGTCGGGTTGGCTGAAACTTAGGCAGACCCGCATGGTGGTCTGAGGGTCTCTGTGGCCAGCCCTGCACCCCCACATCTTCCCCCTAAACCTCTGTCCTCCTAACACTATAGCTGCAAAGATGCAACAGTAACGGCTACTTCTTACTGAGCTACGCCCTCCACGAGCATCGCCTCACTTAATTCTTACAATCAGCCTGCAGATTAGGTATTTTTTTTTAATTAACCCCACATTATGGATATAAAGTGACAGTCTCAATGTCGTGCCCCTACTAAGCGGAGAAGCCCACAGAGCTCTCGCTCTAAATCACTGACTGGCGAAGAATGGCTGGTTGCCAGTCACATCACTGTCCCTCTTAATGAAACATTCTTTCTGACTTTCCTCTGATTTTGTATTTGAATTCCCATAATTACACTTGTGTCAACTCATCTGATATTTAAGAGGTCCGCTTGTCACTTCCTGCACCCAAGTGATCCACAAAGGTCATTTAACACACAGACCACCGACTTGTCTTTGAAACCCCTACCGACCCCTTTCCCGACTCCGAGTGATATTTTCAGTGGGTTTCGAGCGAATGATTACTTAAATAATTATTGATATTTAAGAAGTCCCTGACGTGCCAGGCACTGAGCTAAAAGCAAGTGTTACAGGGATTAGCAACACCAACAGTCCCGCAGGCACGGAGAGCGTGTTTCAGAGAGGGAGGAGGAAGCTACCACAAATAATTATACAAAAAAGGTGAAAGGCAACTAAAGATAAGTGCCGTAAAGAAAGAAAGCAGGGCGATTTTCTAGGCAGTGATTGCGGAGGGTGGGGAGGGCCTCTTTAAGGGGGCGATGCCCCAGGGGGCCTAGCTAGCAGGCTGACTGCAAGTCAGCCATGGAAAGGTCAAGGGCATGCCACCCAGATGGAGAGCAAGGACAAAGGTCCTGCCTGGGGCAGGAACAGAAAGAGCTCAGTTAAGCAGGGACACAGCCAGGATATACATGGAAGGAGGAGCCGGGGTCGTATTAGGTGGAAAGAGTTGGGGTTTCACCCTAAGAGCAATGGGGAGTCATTGGGCAGTTTTAAAGAAGCCGCTTTGGTTGCTCTTCAGAGGACAACTAAGGGGGCAGAACAGGGGCAGGGTGTGGCAGTTCCTCAGCAACCTAAAAGGGAGAATTGTCCCATGACGCAGCGGGGCCACTCCTAGAGCTGAAAACGGGTCATTCGAACAATAACCGTGCTCCAGGGCTCACGGCAGCATTATCCACAGTAGCCAAGAGGTGGACGCGCTGGGATGACCGCCAGCAAATAAGTGAACAAGGTGTGAGATGCCAAGTGAGAGGAGGCCCCCAGGAGAGGCCGCCCGTTGGACAATGCCATTCGCAGGAGGTGTCCTGAGGGGGAGAATCCATCGAGGCGGGAGGCAGATTCGTGGGCGAGGGCGGCGGGTGGGTTTGGACTGCCTCACGGTGTGAGGCTTCCATCCAGCGTGATGAACAAGCTCTGAAACCAGGCGGCGGCGAAGGCCGCACCACCTCGTGACCCCGTGTCGTGCTGCTGAGCTGTAAACTTCACATTCTGTGTTATTAATAATAATAGCATGACCCAAGGGCTTGTTAAAAGTGCAGCTTCCTGGGTCCCTCCTCTAGAGATGATGACTCTGCGGGTCTTGGGGGATCCCAGGGACCTGCCATTAACATTAAAAAAACAAATAAAAAGTGGATGTAGGAAGACCCAGTAGGGTGAGGGGTGGCTTGGGCGAGGATGGTGACCGTGGAGGTGAGGTTTAGAGGTCAGAGACAGGCGTGGGACATGCTCTGGAGGCGGAGCTCGAAAGCTCGCACGCGGCTGGAACATGGGTGTGAGACAGGAGGGGAACCTAAGGTGGTTCATAGCTTGTCAGCTGGGGCATCTGGTTAGACAAGGGTGGCGTGTACTGGTCTGGGAGATTCGAGGGGAGCAATGAAGAGTGTTGTGCCTTCTTTGGCAAAACGATGCCACTTCTCGGAGCGGGTGCCCGATGCCGAGACGGCTAGATGCCGACTTTGGCCCCTTCGTCCCCCCTTTCTTTGATGACAGCAGGCTGGCTTTACTGGGGGTGGCACAGGGCCCGGCAAGATGGCAACATTTCTGCCTGCTTAGGACGCGAGCTCTGTGGCCACGAAGTAAACACAGATAGCCTTGACCTTGACCTTGGGGTTTGAATTCAAACGCTAAGGCTGTGAGAAGGAGCCCGAATCCCAGAGAGCTTCGTGGAGCTGCCACATGAATCCTGGCCTTTTATGTCCGAGGATGAACCCTCCATTGTTTGAGCCACAGAAACTGGATCTCTGGTCCTGGCAGCCAGATACCATTCCTGGCTGATACGGCTCCTGTTCTAGAAAACAAAAACAAAAACAACAAAAACAGAACTTCCCTGTAATTTCCAAAGTTCGCGCCTTGGTTCCCATCCTCCTCCGAGAAGTTGCTAGAAATAACCGTTGATCCAGGGTAGGGAAACCCACTGCCATGGTGGGAGCCAGCCTTCACCCCCACCCTTCCCAACCCACCTGTGTCTGCTGCGTGAAACGAGCACCGGCATTTCTAACATGTCATTTTGGGGTGATATCCGAACTTTTGCCATTTTAAGCATCACGCCTTGGGCATTCACTGAAGGCGACAGATAGCACCGACGAGAGGGACTGTGGTACCCTGGGGGCCAAGGATGACGCCGTGTTCTGTCCCACCGCTGGGAACATAAATCTGTGGTGCGGATGGGGACAGCACGGGCTCCCTGGATCCATCACCTACCCCCGCAGCAGAGACGGGACTGGACACTGAGTCCCTTGTTTTCCTGAAACTCTAAAAATGGCCATTTGAAGCGTTACAAGCAGCACGTGTAGCCATGTCTATGGAGAACAGCCAAGAAGCTGTCCATGCTGGGTACCCTGAGCCATGGGAAGGAGGAGGGGAGGCAAGCGGGGGAGACTTTCAGCTTCTAGATGACGCCTCCGAGACGTTTTTTTCTTTTTAAACACTGAGAGGTCAAGAGAAGCACCCACAGATTGTGAGGGGTCAGAGGCCGTTTCCTTATCTCCGGGCTCAGTGTCCCTGGGAAAGTTTATTTATCTGTCACTTACGTAGCCTTCGCTAGGCGCCAGGCCCTGCTCTGAGCAGCCTCGAAACTGTAACTCATTAAGTCTGAGAACGACCCGAGGGGGTGGGACCTGTTATCACCCCTGTGACACAGACGAGGACACCGAGGGGCGTGAGGGGTCACTGACCTTGCCCGACGATGCTCAGCGCGTCAGTCACCACGGTTGGGGCCCGATTCTGTCCCCAGCGTCCCGCCCCCGGTGGTCAGGGCGACACTGTGCCGTCCTGCCACGTGAGGTGGCGAACCCATCTGCGCCCCCTTCCGCCTAAGACAAACTCGGTGATAGCAACGCCTGCCTCAGAGCGTGGTTAGGACGCGTCAGTGACGCCCTGTCCTGCATCGTGTCAGGCTGGGGCTCCAGCGACCCGGGGTCAGCATGTGTTAGTTCCAAGATTCGAATCTGAAACGCTGTGGATTCCGTCCTGGTCCCTGTCCCCTCTCTGATCCTTCACTCTGGAAGAAGTGGGTGCCACATGCGGAGCAACCCCACAGAAGGGCCCATGTGGCACGTCACCGACGGTCTTGCAGCCAGGGGGAGGGGCGGGGGCAGATCCTTTGGCTCTGCTGAGCCTTCAGAGGGCTGCGGCCTCGGCCTGATGACAGCGTCACGGGAGACCTTGACCCTGAAGCATCTCCCTGATTATCGACCTTAGAACCCATGCGAGATCATAAATGTTTGGCGTGTTAAGCTGCTGACTTCGGGGTGACTCGTTACACATGGAGGCGCACCCATACACGCTCCCACCCGGGAGGTCCCCTGTCCTCTCGCCTCGGTCAGACCTGCCGCACACTGTGGGTCCCTCCAGGCTCATCCAGGCCTTCCCTTCCCTTGTTCCCGGACCTGTTTCCCTCTTTGTAATTTCTCCTTCAGGTGTTGTGCACTCGATGCCCTAAGACAGAGTGTGTTGGTGCAAAATGTTTGCAGAGCTCATGTGGTCGATAACGTCTTTTTTCTGCCCTTCCTCACCCTTGATTGTGAGACACCAGGGGCTAGGGTTTTGGGATGTTTTAGGGTTTTAGGGTTTTATGTTGTCACTTGTTTTAACGAATAGGAATCATTCTCTTCCTAGTTCCCTTGGTGGCTAGGGGAGAGAGAGCACCGGTCTTCGCACGGGGTGTTTCGTCTCTGTTTTCATTTTCCCGTTCTGAACAGTTTTAGGGGACACTGTGGATGGTGGGTGACAATGCAGATTCCAGAACCAGACTGCCTGGGCTCAGATCGCAACCCTGACAATTGTGGGCTGTGCGTGCGACTCTGGGCATTCGTTTAACACCTCCCCCTGTGCCTCGGTTTCCTCACCTATAAAGTGGGGTGATAACAGAGGTACCTACACCACAGGTCGCCTGGATGCTGCCCCACACCCACTGGCATGGCACCTTGGCAGACATTTCTGAGGGACGGTCTAGCACAGGGGGCAGCCCGCTTCATCCGCAAAGGAACGGAGAGCATTTGGGGCTCGCAGGGCCACAAGCCCTCCATCACGACCTCTCACCTCTGCCTCTGAGGAGTAAAAGCTTCCAGAGACAAACGTTAAGCGCAGGTGTGCATGGCTGTGTTCCCACAAAGCTTCATTCGCACGATGGCAGGCAGATTTGGCCCCCGACCACAGGTTGCTGGCCCCGGATGGAGAAGACGCCGCCTCTCTCTTTTGTGCTCGGTCTGGGAGACCCCTCGCAGAGGTCTAGAGACACCCCGCAGTGGAGGCCTCTCAGACTTGAAAGTCTGGCCTGTTACAGCCTCCCCACGGTGCTGTCCTACTGTCCTGCTGTCCGTGGGTCCCATGGCAGGTTTTCATGGGTGGCCCTGGAGCGGAAAGGCCCTCTCCTTCCCCTCAGTGGACTCAGGCATGTATGGCTCGTCTCAACAGCACTGGACCAAGGTTGTCACCATCCGTGCAGATCAGCAGTGACCCGGGCCCCCGCAGGGTTTCTAGGAGTCGGTCCAGGGGGGCGAGCCAGCCCTGGCGCTCCGCTCGGCTGAACCAAGCAGAACTTCTCTCCTTGTCCTCCCTGTCTCAGAGGAGACCACGCCAGGCGGTTCCGGTGGCCTCACAGGTCAAACGGTGCCATCAGCATCGACCGGGCGCACAGGACGTGTCAGGCACCAGTTCCCACACTTCACACGCGTGTGCACTTACGGCTCCAACGTCGCTCTGCAGGAGGCACAGGGCAGCAGTCACCTCTGGGTGCGTGACAAACGGCCCCACCCCCGGCCTGGGGTCCTAAAGCAGCCAGCGTGTACGTTTCCCACAGTCCCGTGGGGTCACCTGGCATTGACTTTGGGGCGCGGTGCCTCAACTGCAGCCAGATGGCCCGGGACAGCCTCACTCTCATGTGCCTGGCGATTGGTCTCAGGTCAGCCAAGGTGGCAGCCGCATGTCCCTCGTCATCCAGTCACGTTTGTTCACATGATAGGGGTAGGTTCCCTCCGGCCTCTGCTTGCGTCACATTCGCTGGTGTCGCATTGGCCCAAGCAAGTCACGTGGCTACAACCAGCTCATGTGAGGAAGAGGCCTGTTCGAGGTCTGCACACAGGGCGGGAGGGCATCTCGGCAGCTGTCTCCCGAACGGTCCCCTGCACGCCCGTCACCCCCACGTTACCGCTGAGGAAACGGGTGCTTCAAGAAGCCATAGACCTTGTCCCAAATCACGACACCTGCCACCGGGCGGAGCTCAGCCTCAGATCCAGGTCTGCATGTGGGCGCGTCTGCCTTACGCCCCGCGCGGTGGATTTCGTCTCCTTTCTCAGGCCTGAGCCGTTGAGTCCCCGGGCACTGGCCCTGAGAGGAGGGAGTGCTCGCTTCACTGGTCCCCGCCCCCCCCGCACCCCAAGGGCCACTCAGTCGCAGAGCCTTGCAGCTGCCCATCCAGCCAGATGGGCTTAGCGGCCCCTCCAGCTCTGAATCACCCTCCCAGTCTGACCAGGGCCCTGGGTCCCGTACCCCGAGACAGTCTCGAGAGGTCACACTCCACGGGATGCAGAAAATAGAGGGAAAGAAAAGACGGCAGCGGTCCCGGGCTACCACGGCACGTGAGCGCCTAGCTCCGCGGGCTGTCGTTAGACACCCGGTGTCGCTGAGCTAGATCCGACTGTGCAGGAGAAGCGGGGGCGGGGGACAGTCAGCCTCAGCGCGTTTTCACAGTGTGTAAGGGTGGCATGTTGACAGGATGGTGATAAAGATGAGAGTCCCCAGATGGAATCACCAGGCTGAGACTTAACTTAATTACTTAATTACAGCTTCAGCTCTCCCAGAAATGGGGTCTTAAACCTGTCAGTCCCGTGACGAGTTAGGTCATTCACCTATAAGGAAGGCAACTCCCTTTTTCTTTTCTTTTCCTTTTTTCTTTTTTTGTGCCTCGTACATCTCCCTCGTCCATGCTCCCTTCTGCCTGTAACATCTCTAGCCTTGTCAGGCTCTCGCAACCCGTCATCAGTTTGTGGGGACCTGCGCCCACTTCCACCCAGGTCTGGGCCCCCAGCATTTTCAAATGCAAGGTCTACTCCAAAAGGGCACTTTTCGGTGACCCTGGGAAAATGGGGCGAGCGACAGATCTGGGGTGGGAACTGAAGGAATAAAACCCGAAAAACCGATTTACATTTGCAATCAAGCCAGCTCAGTCTCCCAGGCTCACTAAAAAAACGTTATTTGTAAGAAAGAAATGTCCAGATTTGCATTTGAATGTGGTGCCAATCAGCGCTCACTGGAGGGAACTCAGCAGGCAGCCCTAGCCCTGAGCTGCTCATTTGTTTCCCAGGTTCCCATAGGTGTCCTGGGGGATGCTGGTGCGTTGGGCGAGACCCAGCAATGGTTTGCCACCTCTCCCCAGGAAGAGGCCATGCCTCCCAGGAGTAATCCTATTCTCCTTTCTCGGGACTTCCTCTCTCATCTCCAGGCTCCTTCTCACGGCTGGCCGGGGGGCCTCGGCATGTCAGAGCTGGACGATGGTGGGATTTCCACATCAGGAGGTTACATAAGGGAAATTGTCGCTTCCGAAGGGCAGGAACCCCAAAACCAAGGACTTGGCAGAGAATCTGTATCACTCATAGAAAGGCGGGAATATTGAAGGAGGGAGGGCAGGATGGGAACCCACACCAGGCCGCCACTTTGTAAGAGAAGAGAACGTCAGAGGAGATCAGGGTTCTGCCTGAGGATCAGAGAACGGGGGGCCAGGTCTCGTTGGCTGGGAGAGATGACCAGGTCCCAGGGGGGCACTGTAGGGAGACTTTGAAGCCCGGGTCTCCTCTGGCCCTGGGGGATGCCCTGACAGCAGCCGGCACGTGGCAGGTGCTCAGTCAAAGGCCCGTGTTGGAAGTCGACGGCCTGAGGTTCGCACTCCTGCTCCCCCAAGGGTCTGCCTTCCTGCCAGGCTCCTGGGTGACTGTTGTGCCATGAACGCAGAGAGAAACCCCCATCTCTGGACGTCGTCATGAAAAAGCATCCTGGGGCCTGGGCAGCTGCCTTGTGGCCATGAAAGGCCTTGCGGTTCACGAGCGGCAGCGTGGAAAGGCCGAAGCAGCCGAGAAGCTGGTCTTGGTGGACAGAACTGAGCTGTGGGGTCAACCAGCTGCGAAGCCGCCCACATTTATCCTGTGACGTATTAGCGTCTCCTTGAAGAGCAAAGCCTCGTGCACCAGTAGGTTCTGTTCCTTCCACCCATTTGCCCCAAAAAGAGAGATGGAGGCCTAGGTAGGCTCTGGGGGCCCAAGGAGGAGGTGCTAAGCAGAGCGAGAGGGGGGCTGGGACAGCGAGGCCAGGACCCGGGGTGCTCTTCAAAGAGAGGCCCCGTGGGGGGCCTGGGCTTCGGCACAGCGCAGCGGCCAAGATCAAGAACTCAAGTGAGGACACGCGGGTTCAAGTGCTACATCCACCACTGGCTGGCTGTGCCCCTGGGGGCAAGTTAGCGAGCCTCAGTTTCCTGATCTGTAAAACGGGGTCTTATCTGTCCTGCTCTGTGGGATTTAAGGTGGTCAAATTAGGAAGGTGCGGCGGCGAGCACCCATCCTCACGGCAGCACTCAGCCCATCACAGGTGCTACGTAAGCCTTAGCTACAGGGCAGGTGACAGGTACCACCAACTGCGTTTCCTCCTTCCTGTGTTATAACTCTCCCTTTGTCAAAATAAACAAGCAAATAAATACACTTTAGACTTAAAGATAACCACAGATGTATACGCGGTCATATGTCACAGCCATTGCCACGACCGCAATGCCGACACCGCACAGCCCAGGCGACAGCCACGCCCACTTCTCACCCACCCCGCCCTCTCCCGCAATTCCTCGCATTTCTATAACTGTGTCCTTTCTAGAATGCCCTATAACTGGAATCACACAGGACGGAAGCTTTGGGGACTGGCCTTTTCTTTTTTCCTCCCAGGTTGCTCCGTGTGTCTGTAGCTTGTTCCTTTTACTCGCTGAGTAATATTCCTCACTGTGGCTCTGTCTGGCGGTCTGTCTGGTCAAGGGTGTTTGGGTCGTTTCCAGGTTTTTGGGCTGTTATGAACCAAGCTGCTGTAAACATCCATGGGGGGATATTTTTTGCGTGTGAACATAAATTTTCATTTCTCTGGGCTGAATGCCCAGCAGAGCGATTGCTGGGGTGGCAGAGCGGTTGCACATTCGAAGTTTTAGGAACTGCCAAGCTGGTCCCCAGGGTGGCTCTGACATGGGCATCCTGACGAGCCGTGTCTGTTTCTTTGCATCCTCCGTGTTATCGCTCTTCTGTTTTTGTTTGTCTGTTTGAGGCGATACCTTCCTGTGGTTTTAATTTCCGTCACGTGCTTATTTGCCATCTCTACACACTCTGCTTATCTTTTGCCCATTTTCTAATCAGATTGTGGTTTTGTGGGTTCCCACCCCCCGCTGTTGAGTTCTGAGAGTCCTTTACGTGCTCTGGGTACTAGTCCTTGTTGGAAACGTGATTTGCAAATATTCTCTCTCAGTCTGGAGCCTGTCTTTTCATCCTCTTCACGCGGTCCTGAGATCGCGTTCAAAATATTTCAGGGGAAGGTGTTCGTTTCTCGAAGGAGGAGGGAGGAATTTGGAACCTGGGTTTTGGGTAATAAACTCAGTAAATGGCATGTTTTTCTAGGACAAACGTGATCCGGGGATGCATGGTGGGGAGGGAGGATGGAACGAGGAGAAATTCGCGTTGCCCCCTGTCCCAAGGGTGCAGAGCGGGGGTCACCCCAGCAGAAAGCTCCCATTCGAGAAGCTCAGAGGAACCTCCCCTGGTAGAGCCACCTCCTGGCAGCCAAGAAGTGGGGGCTAAGGCAGAACCCCAAGGGAAGTGCGGGCTGTGCCCTTGCCGGCGAACAATGGGACGCTTAGGATCCCTCCAGTGGCGAGGACTGCGGAGGCAGACAGCTCCGGGTTTGCCGGAGAAGACAGACCACTGGGAGCATGATGGTGGCTTGGCCACCTGCCTGCCACGGAGATGGAGCTGGAGAACCGAGCTTGGGAGAGTGGACTCCGTCCCCCCATCGCCGTCACTCAGTACACGTGCTCCCGAGTCCAGGGAAGATGGGAGAGCCCCCAGAACACGCTGGAAAGGGAAATTAAAAGGTTTAAAAGTCGAGCCGATGGAGCTGGTGGGAGAAGTTGATGAAGGGACGATCTCGCCACCTGAGACATCATCACAGAAAACCGGGAACGGGGCCTCTCGGCCGTGACGCGGGAGAGGACGCGCGCTCTGGGACATCGAAGCTTCCGGGCGAGCCGTCACCCACTGGACGGCTGTGTCACCTCGCATCTCTCCTGTCTTCACCCAGCCTCCCTTTTCCCCTCGTCGTGGAAGACGAGCACATTCCTTAGAGAACGTGGGGACGTTATGAACTAAAAAAAAAGAAAAGAAGAAATCACCCCCGATTCGGCTACAGCAGCAGAGCTGCCCTTCCCATTGCTCACGTGATGGTTCATCACTTCACAGGACACGCTACACGGCTCGGACTTGCCCCAACATCACGTTGGACCCCTTTCCTTGCTATCGTGGACTTTGGATCAACGTAGTTCCTAATGCTGCTGCATCATGTGCATCGCGCGTCTGTCCTGTAATTTCCCAGATGGCTCTTTCCCATGAGCTGGACAATTAGCTTGTTTCCCGCTTTTGTCTATTAAAATGACCGCCTCGGTGAAGGCTGTTGTGAGCACACCCACAGTCGCCTGTCACTGAGCAAGGCTTACCAGACCGGCGGCTTCGCACCCCACGCATGTGCGATCCTCACACACCGGCCGGGCAGGTGACACTGTGGCTCCGTCCCTCCTGTTCTTATTATTAAATTATGAAAATAAAACAAATCACAATGCAAAGGATCTGACGGGAAAGGCCCCCCCTCCCTCCCCCGGCCCACGTGTCTCACACGCCCTGTCCTCGGGGATCCCGCGGGCCCGTGTTGTGTGCGTTCTCCCAGAACTTTTCTGCGTGTGCCCAGAAGCACCTGCCGTGGCGTATGTTTGACTCCAGATCTTCCGTGTGCCTGAGCAACCCATCTCAAGCGTCTTCCCGCATCAGGATGCATTCCCCTCGAAGATATCTGTGATTATTTCCATTTTACGCTGGACGCAGAGGTGAAGACACGTGCCGGTGCGGGTTGAATTATGAGCCCCCTGAAAGATATGTTGAGGTTGTACCCCCAGCGCCTCGAAATATGACCTTCTTTGGAATGGGGGGGGGTTGCCGATGTAATTAGTTAAGACGAGACACTGATTGGATACGATAGGCTCCTTAGGAGGAGGGGCCCTGTGGACGCAGACGCAGACCCATGCAGAGGGAAGACGATGCGAGGACACAGGGAAGACGCCCTGTGAGGATGGAGGAACAAAGTGACGCATCCATGGGCAAGGGACACCAAAGGTCGCTGGGAAACCGCTAGGAAGCCAGGAAGGGGCGCAGAGGAGGGAAGGTTCCTGCAGATTCCCGAGAGAGCACGGTCCTGCCTGCACCCCGAATTCAGAATCCCCGGCTCCGGAACTGAGCGATAACACGGTTCTGGGTCTTTAAACAAAATTAGGTATCTACTTGCTATATTTGTAACAAAATTACAGTTTTACTTGAACATGTTTACAGACCACCCAGTCTCTGGCACTCCCGTCCCAGGAAGCATTTACTTGTGTCAAAGCATTAAAGCTCGTAGGTGGCGGAGCTGGAACTTGAACCCAGGTCAGAGCTCGTAACCCAACAGAACTTTTGGGGGAGCACACGCCCGGATGGTGCGTGCCCGTGCCAGGCGCTGTTCTAAGCCGGTCACAGCTATTTCTGGGAAGCAGCACCCCCACCTCTTGTGGGTCCCGACCCCTTTCCCCCTAAGGCCGGCGGTGCCTGCCACCAGGGGGCAGGCCTGCTGCTTCGTGTGGAGAAAGGCCTAGAAGGAGGCTCCCTGGGCTCCCCGTCCCCTGCAGCCTCCATCCCCCAAGGCAAGAACCACGTCCAAAAGGGGAGCAGGTGGCCCAGGACAGCAGCTACCAATGAACTTTGGATGTTCCGAGGGAGAGAGAGAACCAAGCCCCCGTGATGCCAGTCGGTCCGGCATGGGCCAGGGGACACACATCTACTTTTTTATTTTTTCCCTCCGAGCAGATCCGTTCTCACTCACAACCTTCTGATGAAGCAAAAAGTCACATCTGAGTTGCAGGTACCACGTCCAGGCGTGGGGGTCCTGCGGGTCCCCTGTCCTGGACCCGTCTTGGCAGCCACGTCTAAACCACAAGTCCTGTACCCCCGTCCCAAGTGTGGGCCGAGCTTCTGCCGGGAGGCTGCGAAGGCCGCCGGGCAGTGGGGAGGTCTGCCCGTCCGTCTTTGGCTTCTCACACCCCAGAATCCAGCCAATAACATTCCCGGTGCGCCTCCCCACATTTTAAAAGCTTTTAAAAAGTGAATCGGAGCTGGTTTCTATCACTTGCCAAAACCTGAATTAAAAATATGAATTAGGATAGCCTCTCCGGGTAGGAAAACTAAAGGATCAGCTCTGTGATTTAAAATCATAAAGGCAAGGAAAAGAGGCCAACGACAGGCATGAGAACAGCCAGCACCCAGAAGAAAGAGCCTACTGTGTGTGGGTTATTAATAAATACCTGTTGACCGACGGCAGGAGTTAACTAAAAATGGCCTCACACCAAACTGAGGACACGGGCAAGGGGAGAGAGAAGCTGAGCTCGATTTCATTCCTTTTACAGCAAAAGACAAGACGGCTTCAGGGTGACAGATCAGGACGCAGAGTATAATCTGCCATTTAGGATTCCAGTGTTGGTGCCACAGGCAGAGCAAGGACAAGTTACCCGAGGAGTAGGAGACGCTGGTTTCCCTGCATCTGTCTAAAACTGTCATCTGGATCTTTCTTGTGTTGTGCCAAGGGACTCAGGTCTGTTTGCCAAAAGTCCAGGCTGGGGACAACCAGGGCCTTAATCCAGGCCCAGTCCCTGTCCCCACACCCTGGGGAAGTGGGTACGTCTTCCAGGAGGGGGCGCCCATGTCTAACGGGCACCGAGGCACCCACAGGTCAGCACCCACCTCGCTGGCCGGTCCGAGGGGCGGATGCTGTCCCCCTGATGTCTTGGTTGGCGTCGGGGGGGAGGGACGCTCTCTCCCTGTCTGTAAACCACCCCGCGTGGCCTTTCCCGCGACTCCGCCTCACACCTCGCGTCGTGGAAAGTGCTTTCTCTTTCTCATCCTCTCTCATTCTTACTCAGCTCCCTCCCCCCGCGTATTTTTGGCGGTCAGGTCTGCTTTAGTTCCCCTTTCCTCTTCCTCCTCGGGGCGATTTGAATCTGTGGACACCTCCGAGTAACTCTAGCACTCACGCTAGGCCCTCTGCCCCGGGGGGGTGAGCACCCGTGCCCACCAGGGTGGTAGACACCTCATGTCGGTGTAAAATGTAAGATGAATTCTTTGGTCTTGTTCAGCGTCTCCTATTCTTGAGAACGTGCCCCTCTCCCTTCTAGATCCTCTGCAAACCCCCTACCTTCTCCTGTGGGCTCAGCGTTTGGAGCAAAAGCCAAGACGTTTTGCTGTTCAGACCTGCCCCAAACCTCGTGTGGGGAGAGGGGACGTGGGCACCCGGGAGAAGCCGAATCCAGGGCTGTCCGTGGTCAGCTTGGGGGAGGGGATTTTGCTGTTTTCTTCATAAAAACTTTTTTCAGAGTTAAGATAATGGGTGAGTTTTACTTTCTCTGCCCCCTCTCAGGTTTCTCTATCCTCGATTTTTCACTTAAATATTTTATAGAAAAAAAAATAATCGGGTAAAATTTAAAGAGTGATGAAGGGTACATAATGAAAATAAAGTTTCCCTTCTACCTGCATCCCCAGAGGCAGGTACTTGAAGTTTCCAGACATGTTCTCTGTGTAGCCTCTCTCTCCCGTCTCTGTCTCTCTGTCTCTGTCCCTATCTCTGTCCCTGTCTCTGTCCCTGTCTGTCTCTCTGTCTCTCTCATCTGTGACTCTTTTACACTAACAGGTGTTTCACATTCAGACTTTTATGCCCCCAACGGTATCTCTTGGAAATTGTTTCGTACCAGAACTCATAAAATTCTACCTTGTTTTTTTTTTAAGAAATGGCTTTGTAAAATACGGGAGCCCTGTAATACGGAACACCCTTTTCCCAGCGACTGGGATAGATTATTTCTCATTTTTAGCTGCTGAAACAAAGGCAAAAAAATATATATAAATAAATAGTAATAATAAAATACTAAGAACCTCGAGCAAACACGTCTTTCCTTGAATTCGAGAGTACGTCCAGGAGAGTTCCCGGGTCAAAGGTAATTATTATTATTATTTTTTTTACATTTCTAATTTTCACTAGCTCTTTCACAATTTCCTGCTGAAGGAGTCAACCAACACGTAGTCACACCGACACTGTGTGTGAAAGGTGTCCGTTTGCTCTTCCTCTGAAACCTCGCCTCCCGCCAGGCTTCTGAATCCTTGTCGTTCTGCTGGGGGAACTGACGCCTCCCCGTTTCTTTAATCAGTGGGGAGGCCGAGCACCCCTTGAAATGCTTATAAACCACTCGAATTTCTTTTCCCGCGAACTGCCTATCCTTGTCCTTTGTCAACTTTGTTTTTCTCTTGGGTTGTTGGTCTTCCTCTTCGTAGTTTTTAAGAGGTTTTTCCACATTAGGAAAAGGAGCCCGTGCTCTGTTATGGATCTGTGGATACCTTTCTTAATTTGTGACTCCTCTTTGGATCTTGGTTATTATTTTCCCCCCCTGTGGAAATAAAAATTTTCTATTTATAAAAAGTTTTCAATCTTTTCTTTGACTACTTTTCATATTTCTTTCTTAGAAAGCCTTTGTTTTTCCAAGATTGTGACATTCCCCCCATTTTCTAGTATTCTAATGATTTCATTTCTTTCTGTTTTGTTTCTGGCTGATTTCTTTTTTCACTTGAACGGTTTCACTCTGTCTGGAATTCATGTGACATCAAGAGCGAGGTAGAACCCCAATCTTTAAAAAAAAAAAAAAAAAAGCGGATGGCTACGCCAACCTCCTAAAACCACTCACGGGCGAACCCGTCTTCTCCCCACTTATCTGGAATGTTCCCCTTCGCATGTGTAGCGGCTCAGGGCCCTGGCTACCAGCAGCCAGTCTTGGCTAACGAAACTCGGAGACTCTGGCCAGTTCTCCATTTTTCGTGCTGATGGTCGCTCTTTCAGAGGCAGAGGAAGTCGCTGCAGGAACCGTTGCCTTGGGCCCAGGTCTGGCCAGCCAGGCGGAACCACCCGGGAGGGGACGTGACCAGAGCCTCAGCCGAAAGCGACTGTGTCATTCTAGACATCCCGTCTACCTCCTACCACGTCGGTTAACCCCGGGCTCCCTCCAGCCCCGTGGGGAACATCCCTGTGGCCGGTGGCCCTGACAACCCAGCTCTGTCCCCAGCAACAGGAAGTCTGGCCAGGGAGTTCCACGAACTCGCCCTCCCCTTCTTTGCATGCACTCTTTCCTTTGCCCCCGGCACCTTATCATGCCTTTGCCTGGCTAACTCCTCCTCCTTCCTGTCTCAGTTTGAAGGTCACCTCCAGCGGGAAGCCCTCCCTGATACTCAATGCTAGATGCTCTGTGGCACACCCTATTCCATTCACAGTCTTTGTCCGGGATGAATGGGGTAGGGATGGGAAAGCCACACGCTTTCCAAGGGCCTGCTGGTCTGGAGGGTGACCTCGGCTGCGTTCCAAGTAAAGGTGTCTCGATGTCTGTCTGCCCCAGGGCCAGAACCCACTGCGTAGTTTGTGGGGGCCAGAGCAAATGACACTGAAGGGTCCTCTGTTTTGAGATGGTGACAGCAGGACATTAAAGCAAGTCTGGGGCCCCCGAGAGCTGTGTCCTTTGAGACCTCAGGGCCCAGGCCCATTGCAGCCAGTCGGCTGTCGGCCTCCACCAAGATATGTCCACGTCCTGACAGGGGTCCCCTATGAGTGCGACCTTGTTTGGAGAAAGGATCTTCACAGATGGGATAAGTTAAGGATCTTGAGACGAAGAAGTCACTGTGATTATACTGTCCTGGTGGCCCCGAATCCAATGAACACACGTCCTTATAAAGGATACTCAGGGGAGATGAGACAGACAGACAGACAGGAGAAGGTGCCATGAAGATGAACATAGAGATGGGGGTGACGTGGCCTCGGGCCAAGGAGGCCAAGGACACTGATGGCCCCAGGAGCTGGACGACGCAAGCATGGGTGCTCGTCCACAGTCTCCAGGGCCAGCGGGTCCTGCCGACACGCCGGCCTCCGTGTTCTGGCCTCCAGGACCAGGAGTGAATGCATTTCTGTTATCCCATGTGGTCTCAGCCACCCGGTTGGGGTAGTTTGTCATCGGCGGCCACAGAAACCTAGCACGTGTGTGAAGCCGGCTCTGCTAGGATGCTCGTTGGGACCAGGGGCAGAGGAGACACTCCCTTTCCTGGGGGTGACCGAGCCCAGAGGTGACCGAGCCTGGCTTCAGGTGTGACCAACTGGGAGAGCAGAGCTCAGGGACAGCAGAGTGCACCCCATGGATGTGGCTGGGGACGCTGGATCAGCCTGTACCTGAAGATGGCTGGCCGGAGCCCTGCCTGCTTTAGTTACGTGAGTCTAAAACCCCCCAAATAAAACAAACCCTCGAGTCAGGACACATCTGGAAGATGGAGGGATGGATAAGGGACCAGGGACGCAGCCGGGCCCGCGTGAACTGCTGACAGGAGTGCCAGGGTCCCAGTGTGGTCTTGGGGCTGCCAACAGCTGAGGACCATGGAGAGAAGGCGGGGGTGGGTCAGCATGGTGCTGCCCGGTGCCACCCAGAGCCGTGTCTTGAAGGCGGGGAAAGGACGTGCGTCTGACTCTGTCATGTGCCTTGTGTCAGTGGAATCACACGGCGTTTGTCCTCATGTGTCCGGCTGGTTTCTCTCGGCCCTGTGTCCTCCAGGCTCACACACACTGTAGGCATCTTGGGGTCCCCTCCTTCTCGAGGCCGATGATGGACATGAGGGTCGCCTCACTCCTTGGCTGTGACGAACACGGCTGCTGTGGACGTGGGTGTGCAAAACACCACTGTTCTCAATTCCTGTGGATACGCGCTCAGAAGTGGGATTTCTGGGCCATATGGGGATTTTATTTCTATTATTCATTCATTCATTCATCCATTTATTTATTTATCTATCTATTTTAAGGAAACTTCATACCGTTTTTCACAGCAGCTGCACCAATTTACGTTCCCACCAACAGTGCACAAGGTCCCGATTCCTCCACGTCCTCCCCAACGCGTGTTAATTTGTTTGTTTGGTTTGATAGTGGCCATCCTAATGGGTGTGCATCTCACGGGGGTTTCGACTTGACGGGCGGCGATGCTGAGCATCTTTTCACGTGTTCATTGGTCGTTTGTACGTTATCTTCAGAGACGCGTCTATTTTAGTCCTTCGCCTGCTTTTAACCTGGGTTACTTGATCACGCGTTATGGGGCTGTGGCTGTGCTTTATGTATTTTGGGTATTAACCCCTCGTCACGGATACGACTTGTGAATATTTTCTCCCATTCTGCAGGTTGCCTTTTCTCTCTGTCGATTGTGGGCTTCGACGTATGAAGGTGTTCAAGTTTAAAGTCATCCCAGGCATATTTTAGTTTTGGAAGAAACTGCCGTAGTCTTTTCTAGAGTGACCGAACCGTTTTATATCCCCACCAGCAACGCGGGAGTGATCCCGTCTCTGCATACTTACGAGCATTTGGTGTTATCACTTTAAAAATTTTAGCCATTCTGTCATACATCGTCCTGGTTGTCATTTGCTCGTCCCCCCCCCCCATGGTTAAAGGACATACTTGCACATGCTTATTTGTCACGTGCATATTCTCTTCCACGAAATGTCTGTTCGCATATTTTCCCTACTTTCTAATTGGGTGGTTTGCTTTTTTATTGTTGGGTTTTTGAGTTGGAAAAATATAGTCCAGATCCTAATCCTTTCGGTTATGTGGTTTACAAATGTTTTCTCCCATCATGTCGTTTGTGGCTTCGTCCTCGTAACAAGATCTTTCACAGAGAAACAGTTTTTAACCTTCACAAGGTGCAATTTATCAAATTTTCCTTGCCTTTTTGTCTTGTCTAATAGCTCTATTCTCCACATTTCCCCGCCCTTTCTTCTTCTCTTGGAGAATCATCGCTCATTATTCCATAAAAGTCTTGCTCAGCCTGCGTGGCTTGGTTGAACGGAGGCCGACAAGGCTATGGCCACTCCGAACCCTGTCTCCTGGGCTGGAGTGACCAGTTCAGGGGTGGTCAGGTCTCCTGAGGTGGACACTCCGCATCCTTCCTTTGGCTTTTGCAAGAGCCATGGGGAAGGATGTGTCCCCCTTCTCCACGGGGACAGACGCCATCTGAGAAGACGAACAGAACCTAAAGAGGGAGAGAAAGGCAGGGCGTCAGGCTCGCTGTGCTCTGCTTTGATGTCCCCATTCCTAGGGCCACCAGATTAGCCACCACCCCTCTTCCCCAACCAGGCTTACGAGGCATCTAACCACGAGTCCTAGGCGAGGAGCCCTCTCTGCGTATCATTCCTCCTTTCTCCTCTGCATTTCCCTCTTCGCTTCATCAGTCTGCTTTTCACCAGACCAGGCCGCTGAAACTGCTTTCGAGGAGGTGGCCGGTGACGCAGATTTTATGGTCCCTTTTTAGCCCTTCCTGTACTGAACTTCTTTGCCATCTGTGACGTAAAGTAAAACCCTTGCTTCTCTCCGTGTCCCTCTTTCTCATGTCCCTTGGGGCCGTGACCCGGGTGATGCCTGTTACCCATCAGAGACCACGGCAGGCGCCGTCCCACAGGTATAGCATGACATGGGGCACAGGCCCCTATGTCTCCTTCACATCCTCTCTGTTTCCTGCCTTCTCCTTACTTCTATGCGCTTTAGGAATTTTGGACCCCAGAACTGAGCTTTGCTTGTCCTTGAATGTTCTCCATGTGGTATTAAGGATGCTTAAGCTTGCATTTGATCTGGGGGTAACCAACCCTCACAGGGGCCCATGTTGGCCATGCAACCAGCCAGGATTTCTTCCCAGAAACTTTTTTTTTTTTTTTAATATCCGGCTCATTTGGGACGTCTGGTTGTCTGGGAACTGACTCCAGCCCCCAACACCTCAGCTGATGTGCAGAGATAATTTAGCACAAGTTCAATTATTAAACAGAGAGGAAATTAAATGTCTCACACAAGGAGCACGACCAAGGTAGCAGCTCTCCAGGGTACGTTCGTTGGCCCTGTGTTGTCACCGAGCATCCTCCTCATTTGCCATCCTAGGCTAGCGCCCCTCGTGGTCCCAAGATGGCTAGACTTCTAGGCATCGCTGTGACAGGTTGCAAAGGTGCTACAGTGTTTATTTATTTATTTTTTAAGCAACTCCCGTCAGGAGATACAGTCTCTTTCTCCACCTAACAGGGCTTAGCCACGTGACTCGCTCAGGTCAGTGGGACAAGACTAACGTGATACGTGGAGACACTTGAAAAGTGCTTTCACATGGGAGCTTCCTCCGCTTCTCGCTGCTTGGAACCCGAGACACTATTTTATGAAGCTTGGGCATGCTTGGTGGCAGAATAGAAACGAGCCACCTCACCCACCCCAGCTCACTCCCGGCTTGGCGGTTGTCAGACGTGTAAGGCTATTGTAGACTTTCAGGCCCCAGCTGAACTGGCCCTTCTCAGAAGAACCACCGGGCCAACCCACGCACGGGAAATAAATGTTGATGTGTGGAGTCACTAGATTTGGGGTGGTTTGCTGCATAGTGCAAGCTGACGATGGAGTCATACACGGACACAGCGACATACAGTGACAGGGGAGTGGCCCTCTTGACACTGTATGTGTGTTGAGCTGTGAGGGATGTTTCCTTACGTATCTTTGGCTAGAACCGCATCGCCTTCTATGCCTAAACCCCTCACCGGCAAAGGGACTAGAATGACCACACTTGGCTTGGAAGAGCATCGGGACCTTGCAGAGATGAGCAGATGACTGTCCCCCATATGGACTGTTCCGGAAAACCAGAAGCCTTCTGTCTTTTTTGGCAGAGCCCCACGTGGAGGAGGGACAATGAATAAAGGAGCAGTGGGCATCCAGCAGGCATCCAGCAGGCATCCACTGTATGTGCAGGCCCCAGAAATTGCATTTCCCGATTCACCCCATCCTCCCCACCTCCAGCTACGGCTGGCTGGACTAGCGATGCTCTGAGAGAAAAGAGGAATCAATGAGAGTCTTTATCTGGGTGTTTGGAATTAAGAAGATATGCTAGATTCTCCAGGGGGTGGGAACCATATCAAGTGTCCTAGGAGGATGGGGAGGGCTGTTCTTCCCAACTGGAAGAGAGAGAGAGAGAGAGAGAGAGAGAGAGAGAGAGACAGAGAGAAAGACAGACAGGGAGAGAGAGAGGGAGAGAGAAAATCTAATTAATACCCTTCTATCTTCTCGATCCAGTCTCTCGGGAGCCTGGCTAACTCGCCGCTCTGGGCGATGTAATCCACCTCTGTGGTTCTCACAGTGATTTTTCTTGCATTTGCTAGAGAGAGCCCTAATGAGCTTCTGTTTCTCACAATAAAAGTGTTTTAACATACTGTTCTCATGCAAAGAGGCCCAACCTTACTCATAAGATAAACGCAAATTACAATTACACCGAGACACCATTTATCACTTACGAGGCTGGCAAGCAGAGAAGATCTAACGAGTTTACTGATCAGGCTGCGGGCGACCAGGCACTGCCATTGTGACTGGTGCGGGTGCAGCGGGTCACACGGGCCCTGCGGAGAGCCAGCTGGTGACATCCGTCGGCCACAAGCATGCCCTCACCCTTCGACTTGGCGGTTTTCAGTTCTGGGATTTATTCTAGGGACGCACCACTGTGCGAGAAAATGAAGCATGACCAAGGTCGTCTGCTCCGCGCCGTTTGTCGCAGTAAAAGTGTGGAGACGGTCCAAGTGTTCGCCGTGGGGCCTGGTTTCATTAGGCACGTGCTCAGGTGGAGTACAACGCAGCTGTAAAAATTAATGAAGCTCTTTATGCCCTAATATGGCAAGGCCCCCAGACAGATTGAGTGAAAAATAAAAAAAACAAAACACACAGTGCAGAATATTGTACGTCGTTTATTCCTTTTATGTGAGAAAGGGGGAGGGGGAGAGACTATATCAGAGTATGTATTCTCGTCTTCTTAAAGTGTGGAAAGGTGACCGAGAAACTAAGCACCGAACAGATCCGGTTATTTCTAAGGGCTGGAGAGGCATGGCTAGGGTTAGGGGGTACACACGTCTAGACTCTAATCTTGTCTATCATTTGACTTTTGAAAAGGTGAACGTCTTAACCAGCCTAAAAAGGAGCATGGGTCCAAAGCCATTTTCCAGTTACGTATCGTTCTACTCCACCTGGAGAATTCGGGGCGGTGGGAACAAAGCGTGCTATGCTGACAATCCGGACACTTGTTTTTTTTTTAAACAAAACAAAACAAAACAAAACACTCAAAACTGCAATGTGCTGAAGGGAATCCAAAAGCGGAGAAAATGTGCAAGGGATATGCCCTGAACAGAGCAGTCTCTTCCGCTCTGGCGTCTGGTGCTGTGGCTGTGCCTTTGGTCCCCGCCCTGCAGGCTGCCCGGTCCCCTGGGAGCCCAGCGTTATTGACCAGCACCCCGCTGACTCCTTTTGGGTAAGCCGAACAGCCAAGCATGGCAAAGGGTTCCAGGACAAAGAGTTCCAGAATAAAGAGACTCATATTAAATATATATATATATATATATATTTACATAAATATATAAATGTATATTTATATAAATATATTTATATAAATATATAAATACATAAATATATTTTATATACATATATATTTTATATAAATACATATATATTTATATAAATATACAAATATACATTTTATATAAATATATATAATATATATTTTAATCTGCAGAGATGAGGTGGCCTCTGAGAGAATGACAAAATCTGATTTTTCTTTTTTGTATGTCCTGCCATTGACATGCTCTAGTTTGAAGAGAGAGTAAAGGTTGCTGGGGGTCACTGAGCTGGCATCTTCTCCTCGCAGATGCGGGCAGCAGGGGTCTGAGGGTTTGGGGGGGCCATGTCTCATCAGTGCTCAGGCTCTGGGGTCAGGCTGGGGGAGGTGACCGACCGAACCATCCTGGGCTCAGGCTTGACTTCCCTGTCACTCCGCGGTGCTGTTGCTAATCTCTGTCACTCTTAGGAGGATCCCACGCGTTAACCTATAAAGTTCAGAAGGGCACCCAGCACGTGCCAGGTCCCCAGTACGTGTTTCACCAAGAGAAACAGCGATGCAGACTTCATTGTCGTGTGGCTTCGGGTGGCTAGGAAAGGTGGTAGGTGTGTGAAAGGTCGCCGTCCCCCCCGTCTTGTTGCCCCGACCCGTTTCGTACAATCCTTTCGGAGAAGGGTTGAGGAGAGGTCTGGATGGCAGTTCGTACTCGGCTAAGATAATAAATACGGAGCAGGCACCATGTGACAAAAAGGGTGAATTGGCAAACGAGACAGGCCAGCTGGTCCCCTCGCGGAGGTCCCCGGCCACCAGGGGAGGTGGACACGTGAACAGATGGCACGATGCAGGGTGAGTGCGACGACCGGGTCAGCGCAGGATGTCACAGGGTCGCAGGCACCAGAAGAGGCCTCTGAGAGGCGGGGGTGGGGAGAGCACATCCCCACTGTGTCCGGTCACGAGGCGACCCTCTCTCTCCTGGAGCCAAAATTATAATGGCAGCAGTTGCTCTAATGATAACAATTAAAGCCCATTTGTGGCTGGCTCCAGGCACGTGGCATGAAGTAGGTCACTCAGCCCTAAGAGGGTCTCGGTGGATTAACTCTGCACAGACATGGCCCGGCCTCACCCACCTCACCCTCATCCTGGCCATAAAATCACGTCTTTGTTTAAATAGTTGATGTTTTTGTCATCGTATTTTGTGTTTTTTTTTTTTTTTTTTTTTTGCATTAGTTTCAATTTTCAGGTCTATTGCATTGGAAAATGGTTTATCTTGCTCACTGATTTCTTGGTGCCCCTTAAATGTGGGGCTCGAGCTGAGAGCCTCACTCTCCTCGTCCTGACAAGGAGGCCTCAGACAGAGCTGTCGGTCCCCCGCCCCCAGGCCCTCTGTGCAGAAGCCACCCCAGTTTCTCCTGGCGGACAGCGTCGTGGGAGGAAGGAGAAAGAGAAAGAGAAAGTGCGCCTTGCTCTCACATGGTCATCCCTCGGTGCCCTGACTCCCCAAATGGGGGCCTGCAGTGACTTTTCATGTTGCTTTAATGTGGCACCCACTATATCTCACAGTGGGGGTTGCTCCTGATGTAACTTTCTTTCAATTTCTCCAAAAACACTGAGGAGGGAGCCTCAGGTTGGTGCTGGTGGATGTTCAACACCCTATGACACTCGCCAGCCAACACAGAGCAAGCAGGCCACCGACCCCCTTCCCGGAGCCCCTCGAATGGGGAGGGAGGGGGCAGGGCTGGAACCCCACAGCATCACACTGTCCTTGTTGTCACTATGGGCAGGGCTGGAGGACCATGGTGGGCACCGCACCCCGCCTGGATGTCTGGCCTTTCTGTGTGTGCTCTCATGGCCTCCTTTTTTCAGTTTCCTTTTCTAGAATTTACTAAACCAAACAAAACCTTTCCCTAACCCGAAAATTGAGTTTAATTTTGCAGGGTTCATTATTACACAGCGTTTCACCCACAATTACTTCCTGTCCAAGTTCCTGTTTGTCACTGTGCCTGGAGCCCGCCCAGGTCCTGGAGGAGCAAAGGGGAATCTGGAGACACAGCTCCCCACCCCCACCCCCATCCCCAGGAGGCGTGGGCCGTGACAGCGGGCGGATCCAGGACCCTGGGGTCTCACAGCTACACGCAGCCCCCGCCTCTCGGGTGGGACCCAGGTCCTGAGGACAGGCGGTGGTGGGAGCCCCATGTCTGGGTCCTTACCCGTGAGAAACGTGCAGAGCCACGAGGAAAAGAACGAACACCAACGTATACAAAAAAGCGTGGACGAACCTTACAGATAGGACGTAGAGGGAAAAACCCAGAACTGTCCAATTCCCATTTATAACAAGTTCAAGACTAGGCAAGACTCATCTGTGATCTCAGCCTTAAAAAGGAAGGAAATTCAGACCCACGCCACGACGTAGACGGACCTCGAGGACAGGAGGCTGAGTGAAATGAGCCAGTGCAAGGGCCTGGGTGTTTGTGAGCCCCTCAAAGTCCTCTGTGAAGCCTTAGGCCCCGCTGTGACGGTCGGCGGAGGTGGGGTGTTGGGGAGGTGATCAGGTTCGTCTGAGATCGTGAGGGTGGAGCCCCCACGGTGAGGTTAACGTCCTTATAAAAAGGAGAGACACGAGGTCTCCTCTCTCATCTCATTTCCACCTCCATGTTCACCTCCAACTTTGCCAAGAGCCAGACCTGGCCAGCACCCTGAACCATGAGAAGTAAATGTGTGTTGTTTAAGCCCCCAGTCCATGGTCAGTGGTCAGTGCGGCCTGAACTAAGAGCACTGGTCACCTAAGGACACACACAGAGGATGGTCCACCTCATGGGCCTTACCTAGAGCTGTCAGACTCAGAGAGACGGGACGCAGCTAGGGCCTGGGTGCGGGAGGAATGGGGTGTCGTTTCATGGGCACAGGGCTTCGGGTTCTGGAGGTGGGTGGCACAGCAGTGTGAGCGCACGTGACACCATTGACTGCACGCTTCAAGGGGGTGAATCAACACCCCGGCGAGACGTGCACTCGCCCCTGCTAGCTGGGCTGTCATTCCAAAGATGAGAGAGAAAAAAGAGGACGTGGAGAAAGGGGAACCCTCGTGCCCTGCTGGTGGGATTCAGACGGTCCGGCCGCTGTGGGAAACAGGACGGAGGTTCCTCAAAACGTTGAAAATAGAACTACCATGTGGCCGGCAATCCCGCTTTTGGGAATTCATCCGAAGGACATGAAATCGCTGCCTCAAAGAGGCCTCTGCACCCCAGAATGATTCACAAGAGCCAAGGCGTGGAAACGACCTTGAACTCCCATCGACAGAGGAACAGGTAGAGAAGCTGCGGCCTATTGACACGACGGAGTACTATTCAGCCCGGAAAAAGAAGGAAATCCTGCCATTTGTGAAACTCGAGGACATTACACTAAATGAAATTAAGTCAGATAGAGAAAGAGAAATACTGTGTGATCTCACGCATACGTGTCATCCAGAGGAACCAGCCTCCCAGGGACAGAGAGCGGGGTAACGGTGGCCAGGGGCTGGCAGGGGAGGGTGTGGGCGAAGTGGGTGACGGGGGTCAAGAGGCCCAGAGGCCCAGTTCTGAGTCCTGGCCTGTGATGTACGGCACGGAGACCACGGAGAACGACACTGTATTCTGTATTTTAAAGTTGCTAGGACAGTAGATCTTTAAATTTCTCATAAAAAAAAAAAATTGCAATTATGCGAAGCGAGAGATGGTAACTAAACTTACTGCGGTGTTTTGTAATAAATGCATTTATCAAATAATTATGTCGTACCTCACAGACTCATACAGTGTTTTATGTGAGTTCTATCCCAATAAAATGGGGGATGGGAGGAAGTGGTTAAGACGGTAAATTTTATGTTGCATCTTTTCGTTACATCCACCATGTTGCAATTAAAAAATGGTTACGGGTGTCGTTACATATATTCTGTAACATTCCATGCCAATTTTATGTTGCACATGTTGGGTCACAATTAAAAATAAAAAAAAAATTAAGTAAACCTAATCTGCGATGATAGAAGCCACCCACGTTTCCCTCTGCTGGGGCTAATTTCGGGGAAGGGGTGCAAGAGTTTTCCGGGAGCTAGAGCTTTCTTCTATTTTGATCTGGTGCGCATAGACATGCGAAAAAGCATCTTCTACCGTAGGCTTAAAATCGATGTAGCTTATTGTATTTACGTGACACTGCGACAGAAGAAACTCTTTTCTACAGAGAGCGCGTTCTCTTTTCCTGTCGGGTTTTCCTATGCAGGAGTGTCTCATCCCTACGGGATGCAGATGTGTTCCCCAGGGGACGTCATCGACACAGCCATAGTGGTTAAAACACGAGCTCTGTGCTCAGGAGACCTGGGTCCGGGTCACAGTGCCGCTGGTGTCTAATACGGAGCCTTGGGAACGCCAGTTCCCCAAGTGCCAGGTTCCAAACCTCCGCGTAACCCCATGTCCTCATCTGTCGCCAACGCGGGAGTCGCACAGTGGAGACACCAGCACCTAGGACGGGCTCGGCACTTTGTAGTGTGAGAGTCCAATCAATGTTATCTTTTTTCCATTCACCCATTTATTGGGGTCAAGAACACAAAACGTCAAATTTACCATTTTGACCCCGTTTTAAGTGAACTGTTCAGTAGCATCAAGCGCGTTCGCATTATTGTGCCACCCTCACCGCCACCCGCCTCCAGAACCGCGTCACCTTCTCACATTAAAGCTCTTTACCAATGAATCCATTCGTCTTTCCTCCCGTTTTTAAAATTGTGCAAAAATACATCAACAAAATGATGATCTGCACCATCGTAGGCGTGTAGCTCCGTGGTAGAAAGCGCATTCGCACTCCTGTGCTGTGGTCACCACCCTCTCCAGGCCCCTTCTCGTCTTGCAGAACGGAAACTCCATATCCCATGCAACAAGATCCCCCGTTCATTCTCCTTTCTGCCTTGGTGGATCTGACCACCGCGGGTATCAAGCTGAATCACACAACCTTTGGCTTATTCCACTCAGCGTGACGTTCTCCAAGTTCATCCCTGCAGTAGCAGGTGCCAGAATTTTCTCCCTTTTTAAGGATGGACACCATTCCATCGCGTGTGCAGGCCACGTTTTGCTCACACGTCCATCTGCCCCCTGACAGGTGGGCTGTTTGCACCCGTCAGCCACCGTGAATGAGGCTGCTCTGATGTTGGGGGTGAAATCTCTCTCATTTTCAACCCATTTGTCTCTGGATTGAGACTGATCCTCTGGGAGACAGCAGCGAGTTGGAGCACATTTGAAAAACCCATCCGGCCAGTCTCTGTCTTTCGAGTGCAGATTTTATTTACATTTGGAGTCATGACTGATAAGGAGGGACGGCTGTCATTTTGCTGTTTGTTTTCTTTGTGCCTTTTAGCTTTTTCAAATTCCCCATTTCCTGTGGCACTGTCTTCTTTTGTGCTGAGTTGATTTTTTTCCGTCGTGAAACATTTTAATTCTCTTCTCATTTCCTTTTGTGTGTATTCTATAACTCTCTTCTTTGTGGTTACTATGGGGATTACATTTAACATGCCGACGTGAAAACGCTCTAATTTGAATTTGTACCAGCTTTTCTTAACAGCATCCAAACTCTGCCCTTACACAGTTCTGTCCCCACCGCTTTCAGCTAATGATGTCACAAAGCGACATCTTTATACACACATTATGGGTCCCAAAACATAAATTAATGTTTTTATTTTTATGAGGACTGGTCTCTTAAATTATGTAGAAAACAAAATGTGGCATTACAAACCAAAGGCACAATAACACTAGCTTTCCTAATTGCCCACATATTTAATTTTACTGAGATCTTTATGTTTCATCTGGCTTTGAGTTACTGCCTAGTGTCTTTTCATTTCAATCTGCATGGCTCCTTTTAGCATTTCTTGCAGAGGTCTAGTGGTAAAAAAGGAAAAGATCCCAAATTATTATTCATGTAGGAATGTCTTAATTTCTCCCTCACAGTCTGAAGGACAGTTATTCCTTTTATAGGATTCTTGGTTGACTTACTTTTTTTCCCCTTTTAACACCTTGAATATGTTAGTCTACCGCCTTCTGGCCTCTGAGGTTTCTGGTGAGAAATCAGCTCATAATCCTATCGGGGGCCCCTTGTATGTGAGGGTCATTTCTCTCTTGCTGCTTTCAAGATTCTCTCTTTGTCTTATTCTTCTGCTCAGAATATCTCAGTGTGAGTCTCTTAGAGTTTATCCTACTTATTGAGCTTCTTGAATGCTTATCTTCACATCGATCATCAAATTTGGGTAGTTTTTGGCCATGATTTCTTCAAATAATCTCTCTGCCCTTTCTGTCTCTCTTCTCCTTCTGGGGCTCCCACAATATATAGGATGATTACTTGATGATACCCTACAGGCCTGTCAGGCTGCATTACTTTTCTTCCATCGTTTTTCTTTCTGTTCCTTGATAATTTCAATTGTCCTGTCTTTGGGTCCACCAATTCTTTTATCTATCTGCTCAAATCTGCCTTTGAATATCCCTCTGGTAAAATTTTCATCTCAGTTACTGTACTTTTCATCTCTATAACTTCTTTTTGGGTTTCTTTTTAGGTCTTCTCTCTCTCTTGACATTTCCATTTTGTTTATCCTTCGTTTTCTTGATTTGCTCTGTGTCTTCCATTAGTTCTCTGGGCATCTTTAAGACAGTTGTTTTAAAGTCTTTGTCTAGTAGGTTCTCCAAGCGGTCTTTCTGGGGGACAGTTTCTGTGGGTTTACTTTTTTTCCTTTGAATGAGCCATCATTTCCTATTTCCTAATATTAGTTTTTGATGATTAGTAGCAGCAGTTCTAGAGTGACATTGAGAATTGCTTAACTTTTTCAAATTTCTGTGTCCTCATATGTGAGATGAAAATTGTGACATTTAAAAAAAATCAATTAGTCTTTATTGAGCTCTTCCTGTGTGACCCCCGAATTCTTTGACACTCTTCATTGAGACACGGGGTCTCCCCTTGAATACAGGCTCTGTGACTGCTCGATCCATAGCACATGTCAGAAATAACTGTGCCGGTTTCCAGATCAGTCTTTAAGAAACTACCATCTTCCACTTCCTGTCTCTTGAGACATTCGTTCTTGGAATCCAGCCACCACGCTGTGAGGCTGCTGGTGGAGAGGTCCCAATAAAGAGGAAGTAAGACCTCGGCTCAGAGCGATGGCTGAGCTCTCAACTGACAGCCAGCTCCGACTGATCAGCCATGCGAGTGAGCATCTTGAAGCCAGATCCTTGAGCTTCCAGTCAAGCCACTGCTGCCAATGCCACTTGGAGCAGAGATGAGCACTTACGTATATTGTCTCATTAAAAAAATAATTAATTTAATTACTTAAAACCTGTTCTTTAGAACTAGAGCTGTCCAAAGAAAAAATCATGTGAGATACATAGTCTTACCTTCTCTAGCAGCCACTTTAAAATGGTATAAAAAACAGGTGAAATTAATTTTAGAAAAAAAATCTGGTTTAGTCTAATATATCCAAAATATTTTAATTTCAACAAGCAACGAAGATAAGCATTATGAGGTATTTTACATTCTTTTTCTTACTAAACACTTGATTCTTGGAATCCTATTTTATGCTTACTGTCACATCTCAGTTCGGACTAGCTACATTCCAAAAGCTCAATGGCCACATGTAGCCGGTGACACCCATGACTTGAAAGGCAGACTAGGACATCTCTGCCCCTGTCTTACAGACGAGGAAAGGAGGGAGGAGGGGACTAGCCCAGGGTTATGTATGATGAGTCAAGTTTGTCCATGTCCTAATTCCTAGAGCCCCTGAAAGCTGCCTTGGTTGGAATAAGGTTCTTTGCAAATGCAATTAGGCTAAGGATCCTCAGATAAAGAGATCAACCTAAATTATCCGGGTGAGCTCTCAATCCAATGACCAGTGTCCTTGTAAGATAAGATGGGAGATTAGACAGACGGAAGAGGAGAAGAGAGACTCACAGAGGGAAGTCCTGAAGATGGAGGAGGATATGGGAGCGATGTGGCCAGAAGCCGAGGAAGGGGACAGTCACCAGAACCAGGAAGAGGCAAGGACTGTTGTCCTCTAAAGCCTCCAGAGGAAGTAGGGCCTTCTGGCCCCCAGAATTACGAGATCGTAAATATCTGTTTTTAGCCGCCTGTTTTTGTGATAATGTTATGGCAGCCGCAGGAAGCTAACGTATGCAGCAAGTCTGACCTTGGACTCCGTTCCCAGCCAGAGCCACCTGACTCCTCATCGCCTCTGAAGTCTTTCAAGTGGCCAGTGCTCATCCCTTCCTAAACTGCATGGCGCATGCAGAGGCTCTGGTGACCTCGAATGCCCATGCCTGACCTATAGTGAGCCGCTGTGATAGTGATCTCCTTGGCCACTGCCACTTTCCTTTAGCTCCATGTGGCACCATGCCATGTTGCCACCTCTTGCTCCATCTACTCAAATGACCTCAACTGCTCTCCCTGCTTTATTTTCTCTCCCCTTCTAACTGTTTTCCCCACAGTGTCTAGGGTCATCTTTAAAGAAAATGTGAGTCATCACAGGCCACAAACTCTGCCCTCAACTCTCCATCTACAGGAATGAAGTCCGAACTCCTTACCACGTCCACAAGGAGGGCCCTGCCGCTCTGGCGACCTCGTCCTACACCTGCCTCCGCCTCCCGCTCTCTATTCCAGCCACTTCTCCAACATGCCAAGCGCACTCCTTCCCAGGGTCCTTTGTGTTCACCATCTTCTTCATCTGGAATGTTCTATCCTCAGCTAGCACCCTGGCTCAGGTCTTCGTCCCCTTTAAAGGATCTCCTTGGCCACTGCCACTGTTCCTTCCTCTGTCATGCTTTATCCTACTTTACAGTATGAATCTCCATCTAGTACAGACTTTTAGTTTGCTGCTTGGTTGTCCATCTTCCCCGTGATACTGTAAGCTCCATGAAGGTGCGGCCTTTCTCTATTTTCTATAACTATGGTGGGCCGGCACAAAGTGGGTGCCCAATAAATTCACTGCAGCACAAACAAATGAATGAGTGAATGGAGGACTGCAGGCTCCATGCTGCCCTATATGTATTTTTTCTTTTCCTAAAGAAGTCAGAATCTGGATATTTAGGTTAAATTCTACCCAACGTGAGTAAGAAGAGAAAAATTCACTAGCCTGGCTAAAAGATGTGTTGAAAGGCCACCCATTTGAGACCCCTGCCCTATGGGGCTCTGGCTCTGGTGGGACTGGTGTCCCCTGACCTTCAGATGGTGCAGGCCTTCTGGAAGTCAGGTGGGTCTTCAGGATCCACCAGCCCTTGCCTCCCCAAGCCCCATGAGGCACTGTTTGTTGTTATAGACCAAAGCCATGCAGACTTGGTTCAAAAGGCAGGATGTGGGCTGCAAGCTTTCAGCTCACCGGTTCAAAGGAAAGCAACTTCAGTAGCAGTGACTCCTGAGATGTCCCCTCACGCCCCCTGGGAGGGGACAGAGCCTTAAAGAACTAATAATAGACAGGCACGTCCAGTTTCCCAAACATGTCGACCTTAAAAGCGAGCGCTATTTTTTCCCCGTTACCTTTGAATTACTATGTGGGGAGGGACGTTCTGTTATGACAGGCTTTGCTCGCCACAGGCCACTCAGCAACTTCCAGGCGAAATCATCATGGTGGGGTGAAAGTTCAGTGTCGCCCATTTGACTCCCTCCTGCCGGCGTTTGTCCCTTCATCACCAGTAGGATTTGTAGGTAGGCAGTGTGACTTGGGGGTGCATATGTTAATCGCTCTGAGACACAGCAACTGTGTCCATAGCGAAAGTTATGGGACTGCATGGGGTTGTTGGGAAGACTAATGAGACTGTGCAAGCCATCTGATGTCTACCATTACAGAACACATGCTGGACACCGGTGCGGGTAAGGGGTGCCCGCCTTTAATTTTTCAGGCCCTCGTTAGTTGGCACAATCACTCACTCATTCCACCAGTGTTCACGGAGCTCCTAGGAGAGGTGGAGCACTGAGCCAGGTGCTGGGGGACAAGGTGAGCAGTGCCAGTTCTCCGAGCCCAGGTCTGGTCCAGCGCAGAGCTGCCGCCCAGGTGCGGGGCGCAGTAATGTCTGCGGGGTTGGGGTGGGGTGGGGGACATGAGGTCCGCAGCGTTACTCATCTAGGGGGCTCTTACTCTGGATGGCCTTTCCATCCTCCCACCCGGGACAGAGTCCCAGCTGCATGTGAGTGTCCTTAACACCCAACACTCGCTAACCTCCCTCTAAGAAGTGAAAACAGGGCCCAGGTGCGGCCCTGTAGGGCAGGTGGCGGTGTCCAGAGAGGTTCTCCTGGTACCGACACCTCTCGCTGCTCCAGCTCAGAACCACACAGACTCCTTTGTCTCGGGGGGGGGGGGGGCGCAGGAATACGCCGGCCTGGCCGAAGATGGGTCAGGAGGAGACGAGGTCGAGGACGTGCTGACCCCTGACCCCCCCTCCTGCATGCAGCCCTTTTCCAGCTGAGGAAATGGGGTGTCTTGGCGGAGGGGAGGCAAGGGAGCGGGGAGTCCTCTTCTGATTGGTCCGGCGGGCACAGGTGGGACTCGTCCCTACGGGGCTCCCACAGGCATCCCTGTGTGTGTGGGTGAGACCCAGGAGGCCCCCGCGCCCCGCGCGGCACCTGCGTGCGGGTCTCTCCACGCGGGGAGCCTCAACGCCTTTTTGATTGAGCGACAGCGGGGCCCGGCCCTGCAGGCTGATGGACGGGATGGGTGCGGGGGGGGGGTGGATGGGCGCCCAGCCCCGCCCCCCGAGGTCGGAGATCAAGCGCCGCGCCCCCCAGCACCCCCAGCCCCCGTCCATCCTGCTCTGGGCTCCCCAGGGTCCTCCCTCAGCGAGTCGGGGGCGCCTGGGGGCGGCGGGCCGGGGGCCCGGGCAGGGACCCCCTCGCCCTGGGGGGCCCGGCGGCGGCCTCGGGCGCCGATCCGCAGAGCGCGGCGGGGCCTGCGCGCGATGCAAAGAGGGGGCGGGGCCTGCGCGCGATGCAAAGAGGGGGCGGGGCCCGAGATGCAAACGAAGGGGCGGGCCGGGCGGGGCCCCGCCCCTCGCAGCTGGGCCGGGCGGGCGGCGGGCGCAGCTGGGCGCGGGCGCAGCCGGGCGGGCGGCGAGCGGCCCCGGAGCCGGCGCAGGCAGCAGGCCGGCCCCCCCCCGCGATCTCCCCGCCACCCGGCCGCACCCCGGGGCTCCGCTCCCGCGCAAGATGGCCGAGCCAGCCGCGGGGCCGCCGCCGGGCGAGGGCGAGGAGGGCGCCGTGCGCTTTGCCCGCAAGGGCGCCCTGCGGCAGAAGAACGTGCACGAGGTGAAGGAGCACCGCTTCACCGCGCGCTTCTTCAAGCAGCCCACCTTCTGCAGCCACTGCACCGACTTCATCTGGTGAGCCCCCCACCGGCCCCGCAGCGCCCCGGCCGCCCCCCCGGCCCCGCAGCGCCCCGGGGGTCCGCCCTCGCCGCCCCCGTCCGGGCCCCGGGCGCCCGCACCCCTCCCCGCCTCTCCCGGGCCCGCGCCCTGGGCGCCCTCCCTGCGCGCGCGCCGCCCCGGGGCCCCCTCCCAGCGCCCTGGCCCCCCGCGGGCCCCCGCGGCCGGCCTGGGGCGTCCCCCCTTTCACAGCGCCCCGGGGAGCGCCTCCGCCGCGGGGCTCCCTCTCCCCCGCGGCCCGAGCGTCCTGGTCCCGTCCCTCGCCCCCTCTGCCCCCGAGGGTGCTCGGGCGTCTCGCGGGCGGGCGGGTCTCCCGCAGGCCCTCCGCCCCCCCGTACCCCCCCACCCCGGACGGAAACGCGCCCCGCATCCCGCCCCCGGGGGTCGCGGCCCCCTCTCTCCCGCCCTCCGCGGGGAGGTGGGGGTGTCCGCTCCCTCCTCCCCCGGCTCCCCTCCCCCCGCTTAGGGAGGCGGAAGGCTCCGGGCACCCGCGCGTGGCCCGTGGCCGGAGGGCGCACCTGGGCCGGGGGCGGGGGAGGGGCGCTGTGGGGGGACTAAAGAGCGGCGGCTGGGCCCTTGGGCTGCCTGACTGGCCTCCTTCTGCCTTCGCAGGGGCTTCGGGAAGCAAGGATTCCAGTGCCAAGGTAGGCCGTGGGGCTCCGGGGCCGTCGCTTGCGGGCAGAGGCGGAGGAAGGACTTTCTAGAAGTGCCCGAGTTTGGCAGACAGGGCGGGAGTCAGGTCCGTCCGAGAGACCTCCCCAGCCGGGAATTCACCAGGGCTGAAGGGTCCTTTTAAGGGGTGTGAGTGTGCGCGGGGCGGCGAGGCTCCATCCATCCATCCATCCAGCAGGGCCGGGCCACCGGCGGGCCCCCCTCGCCAAGGGCGTGCGCCCCCTCTTCCCCTCACGGAGGAGTCCGGGCTGGTCTCCCGACCCCGCTGGCCGGGGCGGCCCCCCTTCTGGTTGAAGCGCAGCGCGGGCGGGCATCTGGGGGAGGACCCCTTCCCCGCGAACTCCTGCCTGCTTGTCCTCAGCTCTCGGGGGTGAGGCTCTGCCTCCTTCCTTGCGTCATCGAGGTCTCTGCAGGTGGCTGCTGCCTCTGCAGATGGTGCATCCTCCAGAACGGTGACTGTGGTTGTCCCCTGGGCTTCCTTCCTCGAGGAGGAGGAGGTGTTTCCAGATGGGGCGCCTGAGACCCCGCTTTACAACGCCCTTTCTGCTTTCTGGCCTGACACAGGAAGGGCTCCCAGTGACTGGGTTCCTGGGTCCTCACATCGGGTTTGAGATCCTTGACCCCAGCTGGAGAGGCCCAGCTCCGGCCATGTGAGCTGTGAGGTGGCCTCCTTCTCGTGTAAAGTGGCCTCAGCGGTCTCTGGGTGCAAATTCACGCTCCAGGGCTGAGTCCCCTGGAGACCCCAGGGTGTCAAACATGTTTTGAATTTGATGCCAGCGTTTTAGAGCCTAGAGATTTCACACGCGTGTCCGAACGGTCCCGTGGAGCTGAGGGCAGCTGTCTGTACAGCTCGGTGCATGTTTGCCGTTTCGTCTCTGGGGGTCCCAGCCAGGCCCTCTGCACCCTCTCTGGTCCCTGTGAGCCTCTGAGTTTGCAATGTCTGGTCTGCAGTCTTTTTTTTCCCCTCCCCTAATTTTAGGCTGGGTGCAGTTGAGTTTGGTGAGGAATGTCACATTTCTGTGGCGTGTCTTACGGGCAAATTGATTGCCCCGGTGAGCTGGGTTTAGATCAGGGGAAGAAAGCATTTGAGTGTTGAAGAACCCGAGATGTGACTTGTTAAGCACCCACGACAGTTTTGTTGTTACGCCTCCACCTTCCAGGGATAAGTGAGTGATCCCCGTGAGTCCGAGACGCATCGTCAGTTGCATGGCACCGCTGTCTTCTGAGACCCCGAGATCAGCCTGGGACTCTCCTAGGCCTGCCCACCTTCCCCTACAAAATGGGGATCCCCAGTTTCATGCACCGTGTTGGAGGACTCCCCCAAACCCCATGGCCGAGGTCCTGGTGCAAAGAGTTGGGTTGTTTTCTGGAATTTTGTCTGACCTCCTGAGCAAAGTACCTGTGGCATCTCAGTGCCGGAATTCATGGAAGGGCTTCGAAGTCACCTTTTCATGTCCCTGCATCAGGTCCCATCTTCGCTTTGTGCTGAAGTCCGGGTGGTTTTTGACCATTTTCGCTGCTGCTCTCTTGTCCTCCCTGCTCTGCATTGTTGATGGTTGTGCAGGTGATGACACACCTGCAGCAGGAGATCCCTGTTTTCACAGCCTGGAAAAGGACAGGAATGTTCCGGTGTAGTAAGAGTTAAGCAGAATTAAGATTCTCATAAAATACAGCCACTTTCGAGGTAGAGTGCCTATTTAAAAAAAATTTTATAGCCTTTCTTTTTCTCCTTTCCTGGAGAGGCAGCATAGGGCAGCGAGCACGTGCCTAGCCTACCAGGCAGGTCGCTCGTGTTTGAATCCCGGCCTTGCGAGTTCCCAGCCATGTTCCTTAGCCTCTCTGCACCTCCAGTTCCTCATCTGTGAAATGGGTCCGACTATGGTGTCCACCTCAAAAAGTTGCTGAGCAACTCAAAGCGGTTGCAGTACATAAGATGCTTGGACCAGAGCTTGGCACATAGTAAACACTCAGAAAGTATTGGCTGTTACGGGTGTCCCCAGATGACCCGCTGGTGGGGCAGCTGGTGTGGGAGCAGGCCAGCACGGCAGGGTTGCTTTGCTCTGGGACCAGCTGCCAGGTGAGAGTCAGAATCCAGCTGTGAGCAGCTGATCTCCCTGGGGTGCGACAGAACAGGGGAGGGGCTGGGGCACCCCACATTGAGATGCTCAACATGGGGACATCCAGGGAGAGGTTAAGGTTGTCCTTGGGTGTCGAGGAGTTTCTTATCTAGTATTTCTGGCACCACGTATTCCCTCTTAAAGCAAATCTAATTAAAACAGGGTCAACATTTTCTAGAAAATGCGTAAGATTTGCTTCTGTGAAGTCAGGGGTCCAGAGCCCAGGGTCCCAGGTTCCTTTCGGTTTTCTGCTCTGCCTTCCCAGGAGTGCCAGCGACCTGTCTCATGGCCCGAGAGGGGTGCTAGACCCTCCAGCCATCACATCCTTATTTCAGCCAGCAGGAAGGAAGGGGAAGTCAGCGACGGAAGTGGCCGCAAGATGCCTCTGTCCCCGTGCTGTCAGCTGGCCCTTAATCGCATGCCCACACGTGGCTGCCAGGGAGCGCGTGAGAAATGAGGCTGTGTTCCCAGCTACAAGTGTGCGTGCGTGTGTGCATGTGCATGCACGTGTGTGCGTGTTCCCTTTCAGAAGTGGAAGGAGTCGAGAGGAGGTAGTTTCGGCTATCCTCAGTGAGGAGGAGTGTAGGATGGGCACAAGGGGACCATGGAGCCTTTATGCTCCATCGTACTGTCCCTGGAGTTGGGGACACCAGGATGAGGTGAGAGAGGATGCGTGGAAAGTCCATAAACTGTGGGAAATTAGGGATTTCTGCGTGTACAGGGGAGCTTCAGAATAGCTTTTCTTTCGTACTGTAGAGGACACAACCTCGATGGACTGCCCCATAATGCCTTTCTGTTTCCATCCACTCGGTGTGTGGTGAAAACCACTCTTTGTGAGGTAGTTGAAGGGTGTCTCAGGGGACAGGGGACTGGGGCTGAGAATCCCTCCTGCGAGACTGCCTGAATTCGGGCTTGGAAGTGGAGCCCCCCAGATAAGCGAGGCAGACTTCTCTCTGAGTTATCCTTTCACGGGATCCTAGAAGGTGCGTTTGTGCTTTAATCGGAATTAAGGTGAGCCTCTGCGGGGTGGGGGGATTAGACTTGGACCCTGAGGACCTTCTGCAGTGTGTCGGGGAGGAACCCCTTTTTCTTTTTAAGGGAAGTCACTTCAGTCAAAGCAGGGAGGCAGGAAAACATAGCTTTGGAATTCAGGGCATGAGGCTGGAGTGACAGCGGACCGGGTGGAACCTCTGCTCCGCCACCTGTGACAGACACTGTGAGGCTTTGGGCAAGTCACCGAGCTGCAGTGGCCTCGATTCTCCCATCCGGAACGTGGGGCCAGTCATGGCTACCTTACGGGGTGATGGCGAGGAGTGATGGGGGGTGCAGGGGACGCGTTCACGCTGAGCACCGGCGACTGAGTGAGATGATCGTTATTACTTGAGGAGCCGCAGGAAGCCGGGGGACAGTTGATTCTGGAACTCCCTAGATGAGTTAGCCCGTTTCGTGTTTGTAGATGAGTGTCCTTCTCAGGTCCGCTTCTCGGTTGACTTTGGTCGGCACCCGGGGCCACACGGCTCTGTCTGGCCCAGGCACTGAAGCCTGTTTGGAGGAGCTTCTCACCCTGTCCCCGTGGGTAAGACCTGCAGCTGCCATGCACTCTCTAGAAAAACCCCAGTGCCCAGTGCTGTCACTTCTGACGTTCACCAGCAGCGATGACTGCAGTGAGTAAACCAGCTCCCTCCTCTCCTGTGTAGATGGGAAAACATGTTTTGAAGCCTTCGAATGGGAATTATTCTTAAAAAAACAACCCTGAATGGGCCTGAGCATCGCTGTTTTCGTGGTCGTCAGCTGTCTAGGGCACAGGTTCCTCCTTGGTCTGTAGTTTACACACACGGATTTCATATGTGCTTAAGAAACACCCGTCAAAGAGGAATCAAAGGTCAATTTTGTTTTGGCATCATTTTTCCTGTGGAATAAAACTTAGGACATCCTGCACGTCAGGTTGACCTTTCTCAGTAAAATCATAAAGAGAGCCTGTGTGTGAGAGCGTGAGCGTGTGTGAGAGCGTGAGCATGTGTGTGAGCGTGGGCATGCATGTGCACGTGAGTGTGTTTGTGTGTGAGCCTGTGTGAGTGAGCGTGTGGATGTGAGTGTGTGTGTGAGCATGTGTGCATGCATGTGTGAATACATGAGTATGAGTGTGTGTGTGTGCAGGTGGGAATATGTGTGAGTGAACATGCGTGTGAGCATGTGTATGAGCGTGTGTGTGTGAGAGTGAGCGTGAGCATGTGAGTGTGAGTGTGTGAGCATGTGTGCATGTGAGTGCACGTGTGCGTGAGCATGCGTATGGGCATGTGTGTGAGCAGGTGTGCATGCATGTGTGAATGCATGAGTATGAGTGATGTGGGAGTGTGCAGGTGGGAGCGTGCGTGAGCGTGCGTGTGTGCGCCGTCACCACGTCGGGCTGCGTCCCTGGAGCCCGCCTCCACGCTCCTCTCCGTGGGGGACGCGGGTCCCAGCGGGTGGGAGCGGGCGCGCACTCGCCCCGTGGTCTCCTCCGAGTGCCCGGGGATCTGTGTGGACGCGGGCAGAGGCGTGGGGCTTTGTGTTCGACGCTTTGACTTAAAGCGTTTCCCACCTGAGGTGGAGTTTCAGGCCCAGAGTCTCTCCTGAAATAACAACCCGTGGGTGGCAGCGTCGGGCCTCCGGGGAAGGGAGAGCTTGTTGGAGAGGCAGCGCGGCGCCTTGCCGAGCTGCGGAACTCTCTGGAAAGGCCTGCGACTCTGTCACTGGGCGACAGAGCACCCGGCTGAGGGGACCGGGAAACGCGGCCTGCGGGGATGCAGGTGACGTGACACGCGCTTCCCCAGAGCCAGTTACAAAGCACCCCTTCTCCCCGGGTACGGTGACACCCCAGGTGCCGCCCAGACCCGGGTGTGGCGTGTTTGCGGGGTGTGTGGATCCATCGAGAAAGGGCTGGAGAGAGGGAACTAGTCAAAGCATAACCCGGAGGCTGAAAGGTCGTCTGTGTGCTTTCTTGCTCATACAGTCTCTCCCTCTCCTCTCTTCCTTTCTGTTTCTGGCTCTGTCTCTCCCTGTCTACACACGCACACACACGTACCCGCACACACACACGTGAATAGGTCAGCGTGTCACAGTCTTGTGGATCCGTGTCCCCTTTGGATACTTGCCAGTTACAAGGAGCTAAATTACCAAGGACACCATTTGCAGTCTGCCCCGGGGTTCTGAGTCCGCAGGCCAGTGAACCCTTCCTTCGGTGGGCGCAGGGGGGCGTCCGCTAAACAGCTCTTCACCTTTGGCCGACGCATCCGGAAGCCTGGTCCCTTGCCGCTTTGGCATTTGACAAAATGTCCCGGACTCTCTGATGTCTCTCCTCCAGTCTCCAGTGAAACCGTGTGACGTCCTCTAGATCTGACTGTCGGCCTTTGGGTGGAGCGTACAAAACCCGGGGTTTACATGTGGCATTTGGGGGTGCGATGGCTGCTAGGAAGTCCGGTCGGACATTTACAGATTTACCACGGACGGCGGTTTGTCCGTCCATCCATCCATCCTTCCATCCTTCCATTTATCCATTCATTCATCCATCCAACAAGCCTTCAGTCATTTAGTTCTTTGTGTCAGGAACTACTCTTTGGAGGGTGGGAACACTGAGGTGAGTCCACCCCCCTTGTGATGGGGGCGATGAGACATTCCTACCAAGCGTCACCCCCCTGTTCAGTTTCACGTTCCAGGCCTCTGAAGAAAACGTTCCCCAAGCTGGGGGCGGGATGGTGAGGGACGAACCTGTGTACGGGTGGGGGGTGGAGTCAGGGCGTGTTTTGGGTTCCAGAATGAAAACTGAAAAGCAGACTCCCTACTCTCTGAGGTGCCTGGAGGAGCACCCAGGCGTCCGAGGGGCCAGAGCCGGGAGCCTCGTCTGTGACACCGCTCGCGTCCTGGAGACAGACACAGGAGGGCTGGCGATCTCTGTCCTCCTGCGGAGGAGCCCCGGCTGCGCTGGGGCCGCCGCTGCCAGTCCCATGACTCTCTAGTGGCATTCGATGCTGCCTCTAAGATGGCTTCGCCCCCCAGGGGCGGGGAACGTCACCTCCTTTAGCTCATACATAACTCAGACGATGAGCCGACTTCCTTTTTGGTTCGGGGTTGCAGTTTGAGGTGGCAGTTCGCAAGCTGCAAAACCAGACCACTTCAGAGGTGGGGGAGCACGTCTGAGCCGACGGAGCAAGAATCAAGGGAGAGGGGGAGAGCACAGCATCCCAGTGAAGGCATCTATCTGGGAGCCGACAGCCTGGTTTCAGGGGTGCGGGGCGCCCGGCGCAGCCTCCTGGCCTCCTTCCTCACCCCGTCCGTGCCTTAGGCCTGCAGCTCTCCTTCCCCTCCACTCAGGCAGCCTTCCCCTCGTTGGCAAGGTCGTTTTGAAGCCGTTTCACAGTCAACAGCCTTGACTCACACCCGTACAGGGGAGGATCCCTTGCCGGTTCTCTCCCCATCTTTCTCGTTCCGGCGACGGGAAAGTCTCGGGTTGGGGCTGAGAGGTCTCGGGCGCACAGCTGAGGAGACCGTGGAGATGTGTTCGGTCCCACCTGTGAGCTGTCCCTGCCACTCCCCCCCCCCCCACGCACTTTTACCTGATGCTGAGCCCGGTTCTGCTCCTCCCGGCCCTCTCTCCTTGGGGACAGGGACAGTTTTGTCTTTCCTTGAAAGGTTTGGTGTCCGGCGGGACCTCGGTATTGCAGACGGCTGAAGGGCACAGCCGCTGCCGGCTCCTCCGGGGCCTGGGGAATTTGGCAGCTTTTATTTGGGGGTGTCAGTCTGTTTGTTTGTTACCGTTGTTATTGCCGCCGTTGGGGGGGCGTGCCTTTTAGCTATCCTTCCCCGGTGTCTCCTGTTCTCCCAGCCCGATGCAGAAAGCTGAGTCACAGGGGGAGCTTGCCCAGACTGGGGGGGCTCCGATCCCCTCCCACTGAGTCTTGGCATTGGCTACGCAGACGGAAATCAACTCAGCTCAACAGTAACTGTGCTCTCGGGGACGGGGGAAGGGGAGTTCCAGGCTCTTCCACCCGCTGCTGCCCAGCCGCCAGACTTCCACCCGCTGCTGCCCAGCCGCCAGGCTTCTGGATACGCAGTGCACATCGGGCCGGGGAGTGCGGGCTCGAAAACCACGCAGACCTCCTTTCAAATCCTGGCTCTTGTCTCTCCACGGCTCCGAGACCTTGGGCTGCTGAAACGCAATTCTGCTTTTATGCACCCACGCATCCATCTCTCCATCCATCCCGCCACCCACTCACCCGCTCATCTATTCATGCATCCACTCAGCAGTTCTTCCATTCATCCATCACCGATGTATGCACCCACCCACCATCCACCAGCCCATCCATCCATCATCCACCCTTCCACCCACCCACCCATCCATCCTCTCAGTCATCCATCACCCATCCATCCATCTGTCCTCTCACTTATCCATCCATCCATCCACCCATCCGTCTCCCCACCAATGTAGCCGTCTGTCCGTCCATCCATCCGTTCAGTAAACATTTCCCGCGTGCCCACCGTGTAGCAGGTGCTGTACTAGGCACTGAAACTCGAGCAGCGAACGAGACAGAGCCCCTGCCCTCGTGGAATGCACACGCGAGTGGAAGGAGAACGCCGTCAGGGGATAGCTTGGAGGACGCGTGTCGTGTGATGTCAGGTTGCTGCATGGGCTCTGAGCAGAAACAGAACACCCACCTTGACCTTGACCTTCTTCCTGGTCCTCTAAGGGGCGGCCGGCCCACGGCCCGTTCGTTCTGGCACGGACACAAAAGCGCTGCCTCGAGGATGCGACAACACTTTGGATGACATCCTTTCTGCTGGGGGGGGGGGTGGAGAAGATTCCTCGGAGGAGGTGACATTTGGAACAGTCGCTTGCAGGAGTGGGAGTTCCCAGATTGACAAGGGGGCGGCGGCCGGGGAGGGTGCTCCAGGCAGAACGCAGCACAGGCGGGGCCGTAGAGCAGGAGCGAGCACGCAGGGACAGGGAGGGGTGAGCGCGGGCGGCGCGGGTGGGAGGTGCATGTCACACCGGAGGGCTTGGACCGCGTGCAGGCAGCGTGGGGAGTGGGAAGTCGTTGTCGTTGCTGTACACTGGGGCGTGTGGGGGTGAATGAAACGGCCAAGTGCCTGCGAGAGAGGAGCCCGAGAGGCATTTTAAAACAGTGATCACAGTGACTCAGATCCTGCAGCCCGGCTCGTGGGCGCGGTGGTCAGGAGCGGGAGGCTGAGACGGCCACTCGGGAGCGGCGGGAGGGGGCCCTGCCGCGTCTGGGGGCTGTCGCTGCTGGTCGCGCGCCGCAGAGACGCTTGGGGTCTCCGTCAGTCATGTCGCTGCGGGTGGCTCTATTTCGGGAGGTGGTGACCAGGTTGTTTTCGTGCTCCTAATGGGGATCGCTCTCCTCCTGCATCCCTGCGTGCAGAAGGCCACGGAAATGATGTTTCCCCCCGAGAGGAGTTTCCCCGCTGCTCTGCCCCCTCCCCGGCCTCCACCTGCCCCCACGTGTCTATGCGGCGCACATGGCGGCGGATTTAGCCTTGGAGACAGAAGGCATCAGTGGAAACCTCGGCTTCTTGCCGTGGGAACTCGAACCTGTTACTTGGTGTCCTCCAAGCTTCAGTGTCCTCTGAGCTTCGGTGTCCTCGGAGGTAAACAGCAGGACGGACGCTCAGGGGACACTTGAGAAAACAGCGTCGATCTCCGTTTTCCTGAGGGCCGGGCACTGTCCTGTCCTTATGGAGTTTGTGGTCCCACTGGAAAGGCACAGGGGGGAGGGGATGCTCCTGGGTCAGGGAGGGGACGCAGGAGTCACCGTGCGTCCGTGTCGTGGCCAGGAGCCCTGGGGGCCGCACGCAGTGGGCTGCTGCGGGTGGAGCAGTGGTTTGCACACGCGCGTGTCCGTGTGCAGGGTTTTCCACTCAGCAGTGTCCTGGCTTTTGGGTGCTTGCCTTTGTGGGGAGCCCCAGACAGCGGATTTGAAGCCGTGACCGCCCCGTCCCCCGCCCCGTGTTGAAAACGCGTCGACGGCATCTGGACTTTATACCCATTTCTGACTGCGTCGTCTTAGATCTCGGGCTCCCTTCACCCTGTGGCTGGGACGCGTACGGGCCCTTGTGGGTTGAAGAAGCAGCAAGTATAGAGGTGAAGGTAGAGGCTGTGGCCTTCTGCGGGGCCACCTGTGGTCTTGTTCCGGTGGTGGGGACGGTGGCTTCATACGGTTAGCCCGACGTGGCAGATGTTCCGTCTCGCCCCAAAGCTGGGGTCACCGTGGAGCGTCGAGGCGGTGCTGCGAGCGAGAATAGTCGCGTGGGTCTGTTCGCGTGTGGCAGCGTGTGTGGCTGGGGGCATCGATGACTCTGGGCTGAGAGTGCATGCGGAGAGGCGGGACCGGCACGTGGCGGGGGGAGGGGCCGCCTTCGGTTTGGGGGTGAGAGCCATCCTTGGGTGGCTGGCTCTCTGTCCTGCCCAGGGTCAAGTCCAGGATTCTTCACCGGGTCAGATGTCTCTGCCTGACCTGGCTGCTCACTCACGTCCCCCAGCCCCACCTTCCACCCACTTTTTCTCTCCGGCTGAAGGCCCCACTGGTCTTCCTTGATTGTGACGCACGCCTGCCCACCCCGGGGCCTTGGCACGTGCTCACCTGTCTCTGGGATAAGTCTCGCGAGGGTAGGGAGTCCACCCGTCTCATCCCCCATAGTTTCTGGGGTGCGGAGCTCCACGCTCGGCACCTCGAATGTGCTCATGAACACATATCATGACTGCGGGCCTGGGGGAGAAAGGCTCAGTAGCGGGGTCGCTGGGTCTGGGTTTTGGTGCTGGGTTCGCAGTGCCGTGCCCTGTGGTTTATCGAGAGCGTGTCACTTCCTAGCGTACAAGCTCTGGTCGTCTTTGTTTGAACCAAGAAAACTTGTTGTCGCCCGAGCCCGGGGGGGAAGGGGTCGTCAGGAGCGTGTGATGGCTGCTGCAGTCTCGGCTTCCAACCGGGCCTCGGGCTCTGTCACTGTGTCCCTGTGACCGTAAACGGTTTCTCCACCGAAGTCCCTGCCTTGGCTTATCATGGACCCTGGCGGACGGGGGCGAAAAGGATCCCCTTTGACCCCTTAGAAACTGGAAGCTACCTCCGTGCCCGCCAGCCTGGTGCTGTGCAGCGGGCCCCATCTTTGGGGCACTAGGGACCGGGGCTCCTGTGAGAACCCAACACCTGATGGTCCAAGGAGCTGACCTTGGGCTGGGGAGCGGCTGCAGACCCAGAGGAAGCTTCGCTCGCTCACCTGCCGCTCGCCTCCTGCCACGCGGCCTGGTTTTTAAGAGGCCAGGACTGGTGCCGGTCCGCGGCCCGGGGGTTGGGGCCTGGTCTAGTGGGTGCACAGTGGAATATTATACAGCAATGAGAATGGACAAGGCACCTGTGTGCACAGCGTCGGTGGCTGTCCCAAACATGACGTGGGCTGGAAACAGCCAGACGCGAGAGCACGCCTTCCTGAGGAGTCCACGCACCCGGGATTCAGGAACAGGGGAACGTCCTCGTGGGGTCAGTGCACAGGACAGTGCTCCGGTCCCCAGGGCCACCGGCTCCGGTCCCCAGGGCCATGGCTTCCTTTTGCTGCCTGCAGGATGGCAAGTTCAGTTCTACCTTCACCTCGGCTTCTGTGGGACTGTGAAACCCCAGACCTGTCTTCCAGAGTGTGCGCGGGGGTGTTGCGTGGCGTGGTCTGTCTGTGTCGTGGGGCAGGACCTGCAGAAGCGTGCATCTCACTCTGCGCTGTGGAACCGTCTGGTTCTCGTCAGACCCTCCGGTGTCCCGACCTGCCCGGACCCTCGCCTCTCCCGGGGGCCTGCACATGCGTCCGCTCCTCCCTGGGCCAGGGCGGCGTCACCCAGTTGGTTCTTTTCTTCGGCCCATTGTCGCCTCTCCCCAGACGAATCCCTCGGTGGCTCTCCTTCTGGGAGTTTGTCTGGACACCTGACCCCCAGCTGTCCGCTGCGTGACCGGGATTGGCTGTTCTCGGCCGGGCAGGGGCTTGGGCGGGGGCCTCAGCCGGGGGGCCTGGGACACCTGGGGCCCCTCTCCAGCAGGTCTCTCGCCTTCCGGCAGGTTAGCCAGACTTTGTCATGTGTGTGTGGCGGGGGAGGAGTCCCGAGGGCAGGAACTCACACGGTGCCACCTCTGCCGCACTCTGTCAGCGAAAGCAAATCGCAGGCCCGGCTCGGCAATCGGGAGGAAACGGGGGGGGGGGCAGCTTCTTCCTCTTGGTGGCATTTTGGGGACTTACCGGGCCAGTTTCGCTGAGGCCCTTGTGACTGCCGGCCCCCTAAAGCATGCTGAGGTGCGGTGGGCAGCTGCCGAGTGTGCTCAATGGGCCCCAAGTGAGCACGACTCAGCCAGAGGCCCCCCGTGGGGAAGTGGCAGGCCCCGGGCACAGCCGGGCTCTCAGCGCACGTGGGATGTCGGGTCCTGCCACACCCTCGGCGCTGCAGTAAGAATGCGAGGGCCCTGCCCTTGGGGACGTGGGGACCGAGGAGGATGCAGGCATGCGTGTGCATGCGTGTGCTCCGGCGTGGTGCGTGCAGTCATGGGCACAGGCTCAGACCCAGCTCCTCCACTGGTCACGTGTGGGGTCTCGGGCCCCTTTCTTAACCTCCTCAGTCTTCGGCTTGGCCATCCGTGACACGAAGGGGACGACCCAGGGCCCACCTCCCAGCGGCCAGGGGCACCGAGCGAGACGGGGCTGGCAGAGAACACGCGACTGCTCCTGAAGTGTTAGTTTTGAGCAAAAAGTGTTCTCAAAACCACCCTTGAGAAACGTCCTGAGGGCCCCATTCTCGCTGCGTCGTCCCAGGACTTTGGCCAGGGTCACCGATGCTTGAGGGTCTTCCATTCTGAAGACTCGCATGCAGGTGGCCTGTGGAGGTGCAGCTCTTGGGGGTGACACCTATGGGTGGCGGGAAGCGGGGGGTGGGGGAGCTGCAGTGTGGTGCAGTCGCTGTGGCAGAGGCCAAGGCCGGTCCTCCAGCTGGTGGCCTCGCAGCGTTGGGCCAGGGGGCACCTGCACCAGGCGGTGGCATTGCCTCAGCAAGGGGGGCTGCCGGGGAGCATGCAGCTGTGACATGTTGGCCTCAACACCCCCGGGTGCCGGGGGCGAGTGTCCTGCCAGGTGTGGGGGGCCTCGGGGTGCACGGAGGTTCAGCCCAAACTCTGCTTCCTTGAGTGGAACCTGCGGGGCTTCCTCATCCCCTCTCTGGTTTAGCTCCCCCCTGGATGGTCAGAGCACGTCTTGCACGTGGGGGCACCTGGCTGGCTCACCCAAGGTCGTCCAGCGTCCAGCAGGGGCCTGGGGTTCACCTAGTCCCCTTATACCACCCTCACCCGTGTGACAGCAGCTTCCGGCCTGTTCTCCACCTGGACCCCGAGACCTCAGTGCTGTGTCGTCCCTAACCCTTGGCCTCCTCACTGCTCTTTAAACCGTGGGTCATCCCTCATCAGAGGGTCATGGGGTCAGTTCCGGAGGTGGCGGGCGCCACGCGGAGACAGGCTGGGAGAGATGCTGGAGGCGCCGCGCTCGGGAGGCGCGAGCCTCGCCGCGTCCGACTTCGATGTCACGTTCACGCGCGTGGCGCGTGTGCACTGGGTCAGATGAAAACGTGTTTCTCGCGTGGCTAACGGTCAGCGCAGTTCGGAGAGCATCGTGCAAGGTGCAGGGAGAGGAGGTTTGTGAAAGTGGCCCGTGCCCGTGGACGCTTTTCGTGTTTTTACAGACGAGGCGAACGCATCGTTCCGAATTCTCCACAACTAGGCGTTTTGTTCTCCCCTGGCACACGCTCCCAAGATCGTTTCGCTCATCCTCCTTGCGCTTTGACATGTCGCCGATGAGAGTTAGATTTTCCTTACAGACAGGGGGACTCCAGGTATGGGACAGGAGCTTTGTAATGGCGCTGTTGGCTGTGGCACGCTGACTCGTCACCCGGGCCAGGTGGCGGGTGCCGGCAGAGGGCCGCCCCACTCCTGCAGAGAGAGGGATAGTGTGGGTTGAGAAAGAAGCGTTTTGTGAACAGAACCAGCACAGAGGGGGGAGGAGGAGGTGTTTCGGGGCTGCGCGGAGTCTGCGGGAGAGGTGGGCACCTGCCGGCACGGAGGTGGGCCGTGTCCCCGTGGTGGCCCTCTGCTGAGGGCGGCCTCCAGCTGGGACTTCAGAGGGCGGGGGCTCAGCGTGTGTTCGCATCCTCTGGTTTCCGGGGCCCGAGTGACAGCTGGCCTCACCGCGTTTCCCCAAAGGCCGCCTCTGATTTGGGGCCCATGAGCCGTAGGGGGGCCGGGGTGCTCCAGATGGGACCAAAAAGTCAAGTTCAAGGAAAAAAAAAGAAATCAGGGCTGGACCTGCCCCTGCTCGGGTGTGCGTGTGTGTGTGGGCTTCTCTGGTCCCTGGGGACGTTTCTACTGGGGGAGGGGGGTGGCGGGGAGGATTTTCCGTTCCTGGACCCTGACTCATAAGGCTTTCCAGTGCCGCTGACCGAGCTGGCCTCTGAAGTGCTTTATTTACACCAATTCACGGAATCTGCGGCTCTTAGTCCCATTTCGTGCTGGGGAAACTGAGGCACGGAGACTCGAGGTGTCTTCCCAGAGTTACGTAGAGTTTGGGGGGTTCAAACACAGACCCGAGCTCAGCATCGGACGAGGCGCGTAGCTCTGGAACGGCGATGCCGATGCCGGTGACAGTGACGATGACGACGGCGATGCCGATGTCGGTGACAGTGATGATGACGACGGCGATGCCGATGTCGGTGACAGTGATGATGACGACGGCGATGCCGATGCCGGTGACAGTGACGATGACGACGGCGATGCCGATGTCGGTGACAGTGATGATGACGATGGCGATGCTGGTGATAAGGGCAGCCCGCCTGTGGGGGCTTGCAGCGAGCTGGGGGTCGCACAGATGTCATCCCTTTGAGCCTTCAGGCTCCGCAGAGACTTTCTGTCTTCATGGTTCCCCGTGGGCATAAAGCACGTCCTCTGGGACATCGGAGGCGAGATGAATTCAGGTCCGTCGGAGCTGGACCCCAAAGGGCTTGGGTGGGAGACACCAGGGTGGGGGGTGGCCCTGGCCGAGCGAGGCAGGACGCCAGTCACCAGGCTCATTCCCCAGGGACAGGAGGGCGTGGCGGCCCCGGCAGAGGGTGAAACGGGCAAAACCTGACAGGACGTGGACATGCCCTCGTCGGAGGGATCGTGCCCGTGAAATTCTTATTCCCAGGGGGTGTTTGCACATCTGTAGGTTTTAGACACGGGAATTCAGAAAGGAGCTCTGGTCTCCCGGCTTTCGTGGGTCATGTGACCCCAGTCAGCTGGTTTCTTTGTGTGTGTCTGGGCTGCGGGCTGGGGGCACGGGCGGGGGACGACGAGAGCGCTTGCGGCGCTGGGAAGGAGGGGTCCCGTGTGGCAGGCGCGCCCGTGGCAGGATAATGCCCCCTGGGAGCCGTTCTGAGTCACCGAGGCTCCCAGCCAAGCGCGACACACACGCTGCCCCTTCTTGGCTGCGGGGCCTGGGGAGGGAGTCTCCTGCCTGCTTCAGGGACCTCAGGCTCAGGGACGTCCGGGGGGCTGGCCCCAGGGCTCAGAGCCGAGAAGTGTGTGAAGGGGCGGCCGATCCAGGCCTCCTGGTTCTGAAGCCCGTGGTGCAGGGCACTGCTGGCCCCGGAGCAGCCTTGGCCCAGGCCACAGGAGGCGGCACGTTCGGGGCGGCGTGCGTCGGGTGTCAAGTTCCCAGAGTCCCCTCAGGGGAGGAATGTCAAAGGGGTGGGCGGCCCAGCACGGCCCAGCGGGCATGACCGGCCGCCCCCGCATGTACAGGGGACGCACGGGGAAACAGGCCCAGCCTTCTGGGGGAGACCCGCACACCAAACACCGATGTGCACCGGCGGAGGGCGGAGGTGGGGACGCTGGGGGCAGCTCCACCCCCACGGCTGCAGGGGAACTGCACCAAGCAGCCCCGGTTCTAAGCTGAGCTTCGGGGGAGCAGAAGCAGCGAAGGAGTGGGGAAGAGTGTCGGTAGCCGCAGGGACACATGTCAGGGGACGTGGCCGAGGGACCGGGATGTCCGGCTTGGAGGGACGACCGGGAGGGGCGGACTCTGAGAGCGGCCTGTAGGGAGCAGGGAGCCTGGCTTCTCCAGGCGCGGGGTGGACAGCGCCAGGTGCTGACGGGGGACGCCGGCTCAGGGAGCCACCGAGGAGGCCGGCTCCAGGGGAGGGGCGGGCGGGAAGGAAAGGAAGGGAAAACGGGCGGGAAATGAAGTAAGTTCAGAGGCCAGGTGAGGAGTTCTTGCCCGGTGGTGTCTGTCTGCTTCGCGGAGTTGGAGGAAAGAGCAGCCCAGACCCGGGCAAGTTTCTTATCTTCAGCATCCTCACTTCTGGAGAGCGGGCCGTGGTTGGGACGGTCCCCTCCTCGTCGCCGCGAGGCTCTGGGAGTGACAGTGGGTCAGGGGCTTGGCTCACAGGACAAACGCGTTGTCAGGTGCTGAGGGTGCCGCGTTCGGGGCCCGGAGTAAGGGCGCGGTGGGGGGCAGTAGGCAGTTCTCCAGGAGGGGGTGAGGGCGGCAGGCTCTGCCCCGTGTGAGATGCCTGTGGCGGGTCCCCCCCCCCCCACGTGTCCCTGTCCCCAGGAATGCGGAGTCGGCGATGGCGGTGGCCGTTTGGGCGTTACCAACGCGAGGCTGTCGCTGTCTGCGTACCCACAGCGTGCGACGGGTGGCGCGCAGAGGTTTTAACTGTAGGGGACATGAGACAGCCCCGGGGAATCGCGCGGTTTTCCTTTTTCCTTAGTGCCCTCTCCGTTGCTCTGGCTGTTCAGGAGAACGTCCCCGCGCCGCGCCATCCTGCCTTCAGCGTCTTTCTGTGGGTGCTCATCTCGCTTTTAAAGACAAAGAGTGAGGGAACCCCAGGCGAAGGGCTATGTGCTGCCAGGATCTCACCGTTCGTTTTCATCGTGTTTTTATTTTTTATTTTTTTTTCCCTGCTCGTCTTCTATTTAGCCCAAACGGCGCGAGCATGCCAGCCCCGGTGGCGGTTTCCCGTAGGGCGTCCTGGCTGTTAGTCAGAGAACACCCGGCAGGCTGTCTGGAGGGGGGTGGGTTTAGGGTTAAGTGTCCCGATGACTCGGGACCCGCTCAGTTCTTCCTCTGCCATCTGCAGGGGGCCATCAGCGTCTAGCGTCTCGGTCCTCAGGAGGCCCCGAGGGTCACAGCCTCCCAGGACGACACGCAGAGCAGGAAGGAAGGGGACACAGGTCAGGGCATTTGTCCTCAGGCACCCCACGTCAAGCCTCGGAGCTGTGGCCGCCCTCTCTGCACCGTGAGGGCCATGGGACGGTGGGGGGAAGCGGCATCCTTTCCGGTGTCACCGAGCCACTGAGCTAAGTCACTGCGCTGCGGCTCTGCCTCTGGAATTTCATTTCGTTGGACCATCCGTTCTCTTTCTGCTTAAACCGTGTCGGGGCGGGTTTTCTGTCGCAGCCGAGCGTACCTCCTGTAATTTGAATTATATCTCGTAGAACGTCAGATCGTGGCTCTCACCTCGTCGGAACTGGTCTCCCCTTTTTTCCTCGGTGGACTGTGTTTTCTCGAGCCGGGTCGGAGTCTCCAGGTTATTAATGTGTCGAGTGATTCAGACTGTCTTCTGGGCGCCGTGAGCGTGATGCCGTGGTGGCTCGGGATTCTGCGGCGCGTGTCTGGTCCCAGGGCGCTCTAGCTCCGCTGGGACAGCACAGCCCCTCGGGCATCCGCTCGGATGTCACTTCTGTTTTTCCTCTTACCTCGGAGTCGGTTGTGAGGCTGCCCCACGCACGCGTGGTTCGAGTCAGCCAGACCCGGCGGAGTTTATACACCCCCCCGACCACCACTTTCAAGCAGCTGTGGGCGACCCGAAATCTGTCCCCGACTCTGCCAGCCAGAAAGACTTAGGGTTCGGGGTCGGAGGTTTAGCTGCCGCGTGGTGCTGACCGCAGCCTGCTGTCAGGGTCGAAGCGGCAAAGTGCACATTCCCTTCCTTCAAGAGTCAGTCCCCCCAAGAATCTGCCTTTTTGGTTGTTGTTGACTCTCCAGTGCTTTCAGGCCAAATAAAACATTTAAAAACTTTGTCCAGAGTTTTCCTTGTTATCTGTAGGGCGCTTGGGTCCGGCTGGAGTCTGCTTGACCGTCCCAGAAACAAAACCCTTTTTTCTTTCCCATATGATGGGAAAGCTGATGCCCAGAGAAGCTAAACCGCTTCCCAGGATCACAGAGCGGGCGACGAGGCGGGGCCTGGGCCCAAACTCGCCCAGGCTGCTGCGCCCAGGGCTCAGGCTCCTTCCAGAGCCTCCGGCTGGCTCTGAGCAGCCTGCCACTTTGGGCACGGTGTCATTTTGGCAGGGACAATGCCTGCCCTGTGAGTGAGGTCGAGGCGGCCACAAAGCTGAGCCGGGCAGCTTCATGGCAGCCTTGGGCTCGCTTCGTCCATTTCCAGTCACGGCCCCTGGAGCGGCCCCCTCGAGAGGTTGACCTCGGCAGGTGGAGCGCCAGGTGGAGCTTCAGGCGGCCACTCCCTCCCTCCATCAGGCAGCAGCAGGGAGGTGCCTGGCTCTTCGGCACTTGACCAGGGCGAGTCTGTAGTAAACTGTGGTTAAAAGAGAAGTTCAGAGTTCAGTAAGATTTTCCCCTTGCTTTTTATTTTTTTTAAATAAAAGAGGAAACGACAGCTCTTATTTTCGTACCAGCCTTGTCACTAAGTGGCTCTGGGGAGAAATCTTAGCCACACGGGGGGTCAGGCTTTGAAAGGGTGTACGAAGGGTCTCCCGTCCTCCTTCGTAGGGCCGCTGCCTCGAAGATTCTGACTTGTAGACAGCCCGCAGGGCCTCAGAGCACAGTCCGGGAAAGCCCTGTGAGTTTGTGCCCTGCAGGGACAGCAGGGCTTCCCTCGGGAGCAGAGCCACCCGGCTCGTTCTCCTAGTTCTCTAACTGCTCGGTGACCCGCCTCACCCCCAACGTATGACGTTTGAAGCTTCTCACCAAACTTCTGGAGTGCCCTCACCCTCAAGATTAAAAATACGATTGAGGACCTCCTGTATACCCCAGATGCCGGGGACAGAGTGGCGAACACGACGGGGGAACCCTCGCTCCCGTCGGGCAGGGAAGGATCTGCCTGCTGGCCTCCGCGAGTGGGTGTGGCTGCACTCATGAGAGAAGCCACTCGAGATCGGATCTGGAGGAGAAAAACCAATGGAACGCGTGTGCACGGGATATCCTAAACGGTGCCTCGTGGGGGCGGGCTGTTTCCCAGAAGACTGAGGGCTGCCAGGTCTCCTCGTGCAGGCAGCAGAGGGGGGACCGGAGCGGGCCGGTCCCTGTGTTTCCCTTGGGGCCTCCAGGTAGGTCGGTCGCTCCCCCTCTTTGTCCTGGGCCTAACCCTTCACACTGGGCACAGATTCTGCTCCCCCGGACCGGAGTCAAGCTTCTGGAAAGGTCGATTGTGAAAGGCTTGGAGGTCAAGCTGAAGACTCTGCCTTTCGGGCTTTGCATCCACTCTGCACCCTGCTCACTCTGCGTTGAGAACCCCTACCTGGGCCGATGGCCCCCGGGCTCTGTGGATTCCCATTCAACTCGTCCTTTCAAGCCTTCCCCTTCTTACTCACGCCCGAGTGTAAGCAGATAAGAGCATCAGTCGTTCACTCCACTGACTGTGAAGTCCCTGCACTAGCCACGCTAATCACCACCCCCTGGGAGGGATTAAGCCTGCGGGTCTCAGGCTATGAGAACTGCAAGCAGCCAGGTGCCCTGTGGCTTCCTGTTTCTTTCTCGGAGTGAAGAGAAAGCTTCGGAGGAGACAGAAACCGCCGTCACGTGGTCACGGTGCCTCGTAGACATGTCTCCTGTCGACTCCAGAGGTGGCTAGACGTTGTGACCCACCCCGAACGACGCTGTGGGGTCGACGCGCTGTGTTAAACAATTGAGTTTGTAAGAAACGCGCAAGATAAATACCACGAGGCGGCGAATGGACTGCGTGGCCCGGATTTTTGACAGCCCAATCGCGGTCCCCTCTCCTCCCCCAGAGGCCACCGTTGGTGTCTCCTTTTAGGACCGTCCCAGGTTCACATCTGTGCCCATCCGGGTTACGTGGCCAAGTTCGTATGTGTGCGCTTCGCTGAATGGCCTCTTTAACGCGTCGTCCCACGACTTGCTTTCTCACTTCACGGTGTCTTGAGCAGCCTCTGGCGTCAGCTTTTCCCTACGTCACGGTTTTCCACAGCGAGAGCTTCCTCCCGTTTCTGTGGGGTCGGGAGGAAAGCTTGTTCCTCTTCCCTTCTAGGTTCTTTGTCTGCTCTAACGATCAAATCAACGTAAGAGATGTAACGGGAGAAAAGCAAGTTTAATTTCGCACGTCCGGGGCCTCCGTAAGGACGTGAGGGCCCCCGGCGGTCGGGATGGTCTATTTCACCTTCCGTGAGTGCCCGTCCCCCTTTTTACATGTGCTTGTCAGTTCGTCGCAACGATCGATTTGGCGCTTGGAGCCTGCCAAAGCGCTCCCATGTGACCCGTCATCGTGCCCACTTTAAAGATGAGAACATGAAGCCACCAGCTCGGGGTCGCACCCTGTGTGGTCAGGGGTCAACGGAGAGCTCGAGCAGACCAAGAAACAGGTCACACCGCTGCGAGCCACGGGGAGAGACTGCCCTGGGTCTCTGGGAGGAGAGTCTGTTGAATTATTTTCCTCTTTTCTAAGTCATCGGTGACACGTCCACTGAGCTGGGGGATGGAACCAGCTTCGTTGCTAAAAACACATCCGGCACTCACCCAATGGGGGACCCGGCCCCAAAGGACAGTCCACAGAGCTCGCTTCTTTAGGGGGTCTGTGTCCTGGGGGGGTCTCCTTGCCTACTGACCGCCGCTTCTGCCGAAATGCCCTCCGAGGCGAAGGCCGGGGAAACCACGTCTATTTATCACTTTCAAAAATGACCTCTGCGCCTGTCGTTTCCTCAGATCTTCTGACAAAGACCCAACGTCCTTTATAGATCGAGGCAGGGTCAGGGCACCACTGCGGGATGCCCAGGGAGCCCTGTGCTGTCCCGTGTGACGGAATGGGAGGCAGAAGTGACCTCAGACATACACAGCTTATGTCCACACGGGCTTCCTCGTACGGAGGCAAACGTTGACGCGACACACGCGAATGCCGCCCCGGGGGCCACGTGCCGTTAGAGTTTCCACTTATCGGACATTTACTCGGGCCAGGCCACACGGATGAGCGACCTCGTTTCTAATTAATAGAATAGAACAGTTCTAACAAGATACTGTAAAAATAAAGCTCTGTGAATATGGTCTCCCTCCCTCCCTCCCTCTCTTTCCGCACTGTGCTCGCTCTTCTTGTGGTGATGGCACGAGGCCCGCGTGATGCAAGAGGTGAATGAATGACATGGGTGCCGTGACGCTTTACGACAGGTGTGCACGTGTAGGAAAGAGGGTCTGTCGGGTTCGGGGCCTTGCAGTGTGTCCCCACGAATACGAGGGGACGGCTGCGATGTCTGCCTTTCTAGAAAGCAAGGCTGCCCTGTCTCTGCTGGTCTCCCGGCGCCTGGAACCGTGGCTGGCCCACAGTGGGTGCCCGTCAGCCGCAGCTCACGTGGCTTCCCCGTGGCTGTCCCCTGGCGCCAGCCACCACCTTGTTGCAGGAAATGCCCTTCGCTCGCCGGCTCAGCGAGGAGGGCTGGCAGGGATCCCGTGGCAGTGCCTTCCCGGTGGCGGCTCTTCTGCACGTCCGCGTGGCCTCTCTGTCTCGGGCAGGGTGTTTGGGGTCACGAGTGATGGGAATTCACTCAAGCACACTTCGGCCAAGACGCGGGATGGTTCGCGGTCGCACGCGAGGCCGCGCCGTCCGGGTTCAGAGTCGGGCCCGCCACGTCCGAGCGGGGCAGGCTTGGTGAAGCTCGAACCCCCTCCGTGCCTCGGTTTCCTCCCCTACACGTAGGGGAGGGGTGAAGATGTCAGCCTCTCTGGGTTTTCCGACGACCGCGTGACTGCACGGACGTGAAGTGCTCGCTGCGGAGCAGATGACAAGTGTCTCCGAGTGGCCGTTGTTCCCGCTGTCACTGGGGCTCCCAGCTGGGGTGCAAGGGTGGGCCATTCAGCCCGGCTCTCGGACGACTGGACCGAGCTGGAAGATCACCAGGGACACAGGCAGCCCGGCCCTTCTGCGTCTCCGTCTCCGGGCCGTGGGCTCCTTCGTCCCTGAGTGTCGGCCTTGGTCCCATTTCTGTCTCGGCCCGTGTTCGCCTGGATCAGCCAGCCTGATCCCCTTTGGGCCGGATGCTCACTATCGTCCCCCTGGCACTCAGCCTCTCTCGGGTCGAATCCCCAGTTTCTGGGAGAACCGGATCGTCCATCCTGGGGTCAGGCGCCCAGCCCTGACCCTTCAGCTGTGGTGTGGGGCGTGGACGCGGGAGACCCCATACCTGGGGCCCAGCCCTCAGGGCTGCAGAGGGGTCTGCCAGGGATGCGCGGAGACCCCGAAGGCTGTCAGCCCGCCGCGGCTGCTCTCGCCGTACCTGCTTCCAGCCTGTGCCTCTCCCTGCCTTTCGAGGCTTGCCAACACGGACTCCCACTCAGCCTCGCCCAAACTATTAGTTTTGAATTCTCCCCGGCACGCTTGCCTCCCAGCGCGCTCTCCTCGCCTCCCGCCTCTGTAAACCACTCGGCCATTTCCCGGTCTCATGCTCGGCGGTCGGGCAGGTGGAGACTTCACAGGATCTGCGTGTCTGGGTCGGATGGGAAAACGGCCCTTCGGGGCTCCCACGTCCTCACGTATCTGCTGAAATAGTCTGAGGCTGAGTGTTCAGAGTCACGGCTTTCTATGTCGCCCGCGACGTTCGTCTTTCCATGTCAGGACACACAGGTGACGGTCTAGGATCCCACTGCGTGCCTGAACGGAAAGTTCTGGAACCTGGCCTCAGTTTTCCGGCTTCTCCACCACGTGCTTTATGGCCGATGGGTTCTGAGAACCCGTCACTGAACAGAGATCACCAGCACGTCGCGTGTGCTAGGTTGTGGCCCAAACTCGAATGCCCCCGGGAGGCCCGTCGGAGGGGAGCGCAGCCTCCCACGCAGGAGAAAAGCCTGCGTGTCAGACCGGAGGGTTTTCTTCACTTACACCAAGAAGTGTTTGATTCTTTTTGAAGCATTCGTGTTTATTTCCAGTACAGTGCTTATTTCCCCCTCCTCTCTTAGAGATTCGGATGCAGAGAATATGTTTTCTTTAACGTGTTTCCTAAGGAAAATAATAGCCCGAGTGCGAGGCGACGCGGCAGCTGGATCTGGGTGACGGGGAGGCACGGGGAGTGGTGGGGACTGTGGCGAGTGGGTTCCGTCTCAGAGCGGTGGCCACCCCTCAGCTCGGGCCACGCGTCGCCGACGTGGGGACGCAGGCCTGGTGTTGCCAGAATATTTTTTCAGGAGAGACAGGAAATCAGAGTGTCTGTGGGAAGTCTCCTAAGTTCAGAGTATTGGGGTTTTCTTTTCTTTTTTTTTTTGAAACTGAAGAACAACTCGAGGCCAAGCACTGTATGGCTGCCGGGTTTGCCGTCACCGGTGTCGCTGATGTGCTTCCCTCAGTCCGAGGTCATTCCCCGTTGCTCACGTTGCCGAACTTTTCGCCTGCTGGGCTCTTAAGCGACTCGTCCTTGCCTTGGTCTGAGAACCCCTTTGGTCCGCGTTGCGTGCCCGGGCCTGCAAATCCTATTTCTGGGCCTTGTGTTTGCTCGTGCGATGTCCATTCTGTGCCACGTGGGTTGAGGGTCTGCCTCAGTTGCGCGTCCTTTTGAACTTGACTCGTGGGGGCCTTTCTCCGGGTCTCGTGGTGAAGGTCCGACTGAGACAGGACCGAGGACGAAGGCCCAGGGCCCTCGACAGCACTGGCGGTGTCCGAGGTGCCCAGACGTCTTCCCTTCAGCCGAAAGAGTTAAAACATTTTTTACAGAATGAAGGACTGTATCTAAACATGGGGTTTCACCGCCAAGTGCCTGGATGTAGGTGCTCTTTGGAAGGTCGTGTCAACTTGGACTCCTAGGGCTGCATTCTGTAGGCTCAGGGCCGGCTCCTCTGGTGGCTCCTCTGGCCTCCCCGTTTGTGTCATTTTCCGTGACCGGCCTTCGGCTTTCCTAGAGCCGTCAGTGGTCGCGGCTCCCTCGCCAGGTCGGTGTAAATTCATCGATGCACGCGCACACGCGTGCAGCCGTGCTCTGCACCCCTGTCCCTGCGTGTGCCAGGCACAGTGCTAGGCGTGGGCGACGCCGTGGTGACCAAGGCAGGTGCAGCCACCTCACTCACAGGCCGCAGTCTGCGGGGCAGGCTCGACGTGAAACCGTCACGTAAATGACGATACGCACGAGCGCCACGGCGGCGCACCGTGTCCTGCTGCCATCTGGCTCTGGAAGATTGTCACCAAGTCGCGTTTAAGACGACGGAGCACCTTTTCCCGACTGTCCCCAATGTCATGAGTACGTGGAGGAAAGCTTTGCTGGAGTCCGGAGACGTCGTCCGTGTCACTCTTCCCTCGTCCACCCCGTTAGCAACTGCACAACACACAGCGAGACGACACGCGCCCCAGAAGGAAGCCCGGGTGGTCCGGGCCGGTCGCTCCCGCCGGCTCTGGGTCTGCAGAAGCCACCGCTTCGTTCCCTTTTTGAAAACCAGAAGGACACGGGTGTCCCTCTTCATGCTTTTTTCCTGGTTCTTCGGGGTTCTCTGGGGCCGAGCCGTGGGTGGGTGAGCTAAGCTGTCTCTTGGGAACCCGGAGTGGAACCTTTCTGGGCCAGGAGGACTGAATCAGCTCGGGGCGTCTGGGTGTTTCTAGGTGTATTCGCTCTGCCTTCTCCCCACGCAACGCCACCGCTCGGAGCCAAGCGTTGGCCCCGGGGTTTCCTTTGTCTGGGGTTCTGAGTCACCGGGGTGGGGAATGGATGGAAGACGGGGTACCCCGCGAACATCCCTCCCTCACTAGGGCTCCTTTGGTCGGGAGTCACATGAATGGACTCTGAGTAACTTAAAACCGAGTTTATTAGAAGGACACGGGGGAAATCAGACCCGTGAAGGAAAACACGCAGAATCAGGCTTTGGAAAGTTCTGGAATCAGAGGAGTTCTAGGGATCTAGGAAGAAGGACCCCCACGGTCCATTTCTTCGGGACACCCCAACACGGGGCGACCAGCTCTGTTCCAGATGCAAACGGCTGGACCTCGTCGTGCGCACGCACTCCCACCCCCAGGGCGGCGGTCACTGTGGCAGCCGGGTCCGCTGAGTCCGTCTGTCGTGCTGGAGGGTCCGCCCGCCTCAGCCCTGTGCTCACGCGGGTGACGGCTGAATAGAGTGGAGGCTCCTTCCTCGTAGAATTAGCTTAATCATCGGGGCTCCCTGGAAGGGGGGTGGGAGCTGCCCCGAGCCCCCCCCGGCCCTGCCCCGAGCACGGTTCCCTGCTGCTCGCTTCGCCCCGCGTCGGCAGGCCCGGCCTGTCTTCCCCGGGTCGCCCCGTGGCGCCTCCGTCGTTTTCCCTGCCCTGGTCTGTGTTCCAGGTGGTCTGTCTGGGTCCCTGCGGGGTCTGGCGGCCTCGGCGGGCCTTTCCGCATGACGTAACTGAATGTTGGTGTTCTCTGCTCCTCCCTGGGGTCCCCCTGTGCTCCAGTTCGTTAGGCTCTCGGGGTACTGGAATATTCTTTGGGCTCCCCTGGCGTTTCCTTACAAACACTTTTCATCTTGAAAATGACTTTTCCTCATTTCTGGAGCAATCCTCATGTATTACGGACCATTCGAGAATACAGGAAAGGCACCGACCCCCCCTCTGCCCCCCCCGCAGTGTCATCCTTGTCTCTCTGCCTCTCACACACCCGAATGGGGACACGCTGACGGACGGGACTCTCGTGTGTCAGTTCGGATTTCGTCCTTGCGTTTTCACGTGACTCCAGCATTCTCGGGTGGCACACCGGCAGGAGCCCGCGATGGCCATCGACGCGTCTCCATTTCTTGCTGTTCCAAGCGCTGCGCCTGCGTCCCTAACCGGCCCTCACAGCAGACCCGAGGCCTCTCCAGTAGTGACGTGGAAAGGGGGCTGCCCTCTCCTGTTGACTCCCCACGACGCCCGTGGGGCCCCTTTTAACCTGCTGCATCCGGGCCCTCGGGAGCCACGCGTGAGCGGTGGCGGGCGGGCGGGCGCACCGGCGGCACTCACAGGTGAGGCCCCAGGTCAGGGCCTGAGTTACTCGCTCAGGGTCACGGACCTGGCACTGAACCCCACCTTGGCGCTGGCGCTGGGCCCGCCCCAGGGGCCGGAGGCCGTCTCGATGCCCGCGCATCTCCCCCGACATTGCACAGGCGTCCCGTCCCCCATCCGCGGGGACCCAGGAGCCAGCGTTTGTCACGCATTTGCATTGTCTCCCCACGAGCGGCGCGGCCCCAAGTTCCTTCCCTTCGCTCGAGCTCCTCTTCGCCAGCGTGACTTCTCCAGGCACACGTGACCGTTCTCTTCGCCTTCCCCTTTTGGCCACCACGTCCCGAGGCCCCTGGGAACCTGAACGTCTCCTTTTCGGGGGGCACATTCCAGCAGCCCTTTTGCTGTGGGGTCGCTCCTTCGTTCAGCAAAGGTCGATGATGGGATCGAGATGGTAGGGTGGAGAGTAGGGCCGGGGGTCTGGGCTCAGACGAACGTGGACTTGAAGTCTCAGGTCCCGTAGGTGGACGGTTTGGCCCCTGTGTCCCTGGTGGGCCCGCAGGCCCTGCCACTCTCCTCGGCGGCTGCTGCTGCATTTTCCAGAATGCTCTTTCCATTGTCATGGGCCCTCCCTCATCCACCCGTGCCCCCACTCCCCCGTCCAGCATGAACGCGCGTCTGCCCGGGGCTCGTCCTTAAACGGGAAACGAAGGCCTCCGTGTGCGGGGAGGCGCGTGTTTCAGACGACAGCGAGCTGGTGGGGGAAGTATTTCTCGGATGTCTTCCCCGAACCCTGAAACTCCCTGAGCCGCCGCCAGGCTGACCTCGCGATGCCGTGGCCCTTGGTTCTGCTCCTGTAGCAGGCTCTAGTGGGTCCGGGGAACCCGTCGGTGACACCGACACCGGCCGACTGTCACCGATCGGTGGCCGCGGGCCGGCAGCGTCGCATGTGTTTTCTGTTCGAATCCTCAGGTCAGCCCTTTGAGACGGGAATTCCTGTTTCTGTGTGAAAGACGTGGAAACTGAGGCCCGAAGAGGTTGGTGGATTTGCTTCGGGTCACAGAACCAGGGTCCGAACCCAGGCCTTACGCCACAGCGTCCTTGATTGCCCGCACCCGACTGGCTCTGCCAAGGGGCTTGACCTTGACCCTGACCTGTAGACGGACCAGGGCCTCCCGCAGGTGTCCCCTGCGTCTGTAACTTTAGGAAACTCGGCTCTGGAATGCGAGACGGAGGCTCGAGGCCCAGCCAGCCCGTGCGACGTCGCACAAGGCAGCCCGGGGAAGGTCGGGAGGTGCCGCGCTCGGGTGCGAGCAGACGTCTCGGCCTCCGCAGTGGCTCAGTGGATGGTCGTCCCCCGTCGCTAGCCTTTCCCTCCTCCTCTGCCTCGTGCCCTGTCGTCCCCCCTCCTCCGCCTCCAGCACCCCCACGAGGGCGGCCCGCCGTCCTTCGGCGCGTCCTGTCCTGCCCGCTGTCCTGCCCTTGGGCCTGACTCCGCTCTCCGCCTGTCGTCACGCTGGGCTTCGGAAGCGGAGGCTGCTTTCTCAGCCGGGCTGTGGACGATCTTCCCCGAGAAGGTTCTGGAACTAATGAAACCCCCCAGGCCCCGCATGGGCTCTCTGAGCGGGCGGCAGGCCGTGCCCGGGAACGGTGGTCGCTCTAGCCGGGCGTGCCCGGCCCTCTGGCCAGCGCTCGTGTGGCCTGGGCCCCTTCTCCCCAGCCGGGGCGCAGGCGTCTTCCCGGCTCCGGGTTTGTCTGAGCTCACGTGGGCCCTGCGTGGGTCCGACTCGCGTTGGTCTCCTGCCTCCTTCTCCTTTGGGGCCTCAGGCCCTTTCCACATGCCCCCTCTGCTCCCCTCTAATCAGAGGAGCACTCGGGCCCGTCCTTCTCCTGGTGGACCCCCATGCACCGACCCTCCCTCTCGGTGCCACCGGCTTCCAGGGCAGACCCCGAATCTGAGGGGCATGAGGCGGGTGAGGGGTTGGGGGGCCGAGTCGCAGAGGGCCCTGCTCTGCCTGCCCGAGGAAGCTCCGTCGAGCCCTCAGGCGGGCTGGTGGTTTTGTAGGGTGGCAGACAAGCCCCCTGCCCCCCGGGAGGTGGAGGGCCCTCGGGGGCTGTGGCAGGGCCCACGCTCCTGGAGTGGACGCTCGAGGCCGCCTTCTTGCTGCCCCGTTGCTGTTTGTGCTGAAAGCCGAGCGCCGTGGGCCAGCGAGACGCCGCCTGGTCGCCCTTTCCCGTGTCACGTGCTGCTGGTGCCAGGGAAGGGGAAGCCCTCGGCACCCACCGCCTCTGACTCAGGCGCTGCTGGCTTCGCCACAACCGCCAGTGCGTCCCCCTGCCCCCCGTCTCCCCCCCGCCCTAGCCTCGTCTGCTTTTCCTCAACCACAGCCTGTCTGGGCCACCCCTGGCTTGGCACGGCTCGCCTGTCCTCCCGCCTGCCAGGAAGGGGCTCGCGTGTGGGGACCGCACCGCGGCTCGTGGTTACGGGGGGTGGGCAGGGCTGCCCTGCAGCCACAGGCTGCGTCCGCGTGGGGCTCTGGCCTTCCGTGACAGCGGTGGTGACAGTGCAAGTGCGACAGGTGGACAGACGTGAGGCCTGGGGACCAGGCGTTGAGCTGTCTTATTTCTCTACGGAATGCGATATTTGCCAGTCAGCCTGACTGGTTGTTCATCCAACCGTCTGTCCGTCCGTCCATCCATCCACCCATCAGTCCATCTGCCCACCCATCAATCCATCATCCATCCGTCCGTCTGTCCGTCCGTCTGTCCATCCATCCATCCACCCATCCGTCCGTCCGTCCATCGCTCATCCACCCACCTACCCAGAGCTCCGGTCCCAGTGCCGTCGCCCGCTCCGTACCTGGGTCCTCGCTTTCTTGCTCCTGCGGTGACTCCATGACACCCTCGCTGGACGCTTCCTCCTCCTCTGGCCCGGAGGGGCTCCTGGCCTTTGGGGACGCCATCCCGCTCAGGAGCAGCGGCCGTCGGAGTCGCGCGCTGGCTTCCCTCTGGTCGAGCGATGCTTTCTGGGGTCCCCTTTAAGGGGTCACCTTTAGGGCTCGTGTTAGGTAACCCTCCGCCCCCTTGCTTCGTCCCCACTTTGACCCGTAGGCCAGCAGCCAACCTCCCGTTGGTCGAGGACACGGGGGCCTGCTTCCTAACCTCCCTTCCGCCCCCAGTGGCTCCCAGAGTCACAGGGCCTCCCGGGGTCCACGCAGCCCTGCCCCTCGTCAGCCGGGCCTCACGGCTTCTGTGCTTTCTTCCTTGGACTGCCGTCCCCGCCAGAGCCCCGTCAGGACAGAGACGCGCCGTGGGCGTGTGCCAGGAAGGCCATTATGCTGCTGTTTGTGACAGAACAACTGTCAGCGCCCCGGCCACCCAGCGGGTAATAATGAGACTGCCCTGCCGCCCCACTCGGAGAGTGGCCGTGACTCCCGGCCGGGCAGGAGGAGGTCAGGTCAGGAACCAGGACGTTGGTCTTCCTGTGTGTGCGCGTGCCCGGGGACAAAACAAGGGGCGTGAGGCGTGCCTGCGTGTTTCCATGCGTGCGCATCCCTGGTGAAGTTACGGGAGCTGCCGTGTGGCGTGTGTCTGTGTGCGCGCGTGTGTGCATATGCTCGCAGGCACACGCATCTGTGTTCTCTGGCTTTTCCCCGGAGAGCATGTGCCATCAAGTGTTATTTTTGAAAATAACGGAAATCACGACCACATGGCAGGCAGGGGCTGCCGTGGGGCGGCTCTGAAGGTGTGTCGTCCCGTCTCCCACGTTGGGTGTGTCGCCAAGAAGTGTCGGGGCTTGTCAGGGGTTATTATTATTATTATTATTAATTATTATTAAATTATTATTATTATTATTTTCTAGGCGTGAGGTTTTAGCTAGAGAATCTGTCCATCGGGGTGACTTCAGCACTAGGTCCCACGCCCGGTTGCGAGGGGCCGTGGTTGCTCCGAGTGGCCTGCCCAGGTCGGTGGAGACGTGTGTGAAGGAGGCTGCCACGTGTCTGCCTGTGCACTGGCCAGGGAGCAGCTGTCACCAGGGGCGGCGCGGGCTCTGGCCGGAAGGGGCTCCGTCGGCGTCTGGCCGGGCGGGCACCACGCAGCATACCTTCTTGTGCCCTTAGGGTCCTCTGCCGTGTAATGTGCGAAAACCCACGCCCCCCCCCACCGTGCCCCCGCAGACCCGTACCCCAGACAGCTTTCAGGCGTGTGCACACTGGGGACGGCCCGTTCCCACATCTTCCTGTGACATTTGCCGAAGCAAACACCCGTTAATAAGTGGCATGACGCCCCTGGTGGCGGTGACAAGGCGCACCTGTCCCGGGAGGCCCGGGGGAGGGGGCCTTTCGCGGGGACCTCAGCAGGCGGCGTTTTAATTGGCGGCAGACAGAGGCGTTGGGCAACTCCGGTTCCCCCTCCGTTTCGGTAAGGATGTTGGGAAATAGCACCCTCGGCCCTCTCTGCCTCTCGCCCTCGACTTTATAGGCCGACGGCGTGGCCAGTTGTGACAGCTCCGTTGCTTGGAGACTCAGGGTCAGCTGAATTTGGTGGCTTAAACCCTTGTGAGGTCGTGACACTTGGCTGGCCTTTGTGTGGTGTTCCCACAAAGCCCCATGTGAGCCGGCAGATGGGTGGCTTTATCCTGCGCGGGTGGCACGAGCCTATCCACGCGGGATGGGGCAGCAATCGCCGTCCTTTCCAACAGGGATGGAGAGCCACCTCCCGGGTCACTTGGTCTAGGGGGCGAGCTTGGCGTGGCCTTGGGTGGGACCACAGGGGCGGGCCTCTGGGGTGCGGGGGAAGCCGTGCCCGGACCCGGGGTGTGCCTTGTCCTCAGACGCCTCCCCTCCAGGCCTGACCTCAGACCCTCCTCTTATGCAGAGTGAGTAAAGGAGAGAGAGAAGAGGGACCGTGAGGAGCAGAGGGGCCAGGAAACCCGGCCAGACTCGGAGTGGGTGGGTTGGCCGTGCATGGGGGCCTCTGCGTGCAACGCGGTGGCCGTCCCGGCTCGTCCTTCTTGTGCGTTCCCAGCGGTTCAGGCTGGTTGAGCAGTGATCACGCTGGGGGCGGGGAGGGTGTGTGTGTGTGTCTCATATCCGCACCTGGGTTGTCCCTCATCTGCAGCCGCTAAAATTTAACCGTATTTAACCGTCGTCATAAATCCCACCCGGTGGTATCCATCCTCTGGATGGCCACCTCGCAGGATTTCCCGAGGAGACGACCGTGTATCCGTTAGCTTTTGCTGCGTAACAAACGGTCCCACACTTAGTAGTGTAGAACAGCAAGGACGGATCCAGCTCTGCAGTGTGGCCCCGGCAGTCCCTGTGGCCTGGACTGGGCTCGGGGGTGCGGCTTGGCTCTCTCGGGTCTTTGCGGCCGGCCGGGGGACTCACTGGGGTGGCCGCGTGGGCCATCTTCCAGCCGCCAGCCTCGCTGACGTAGCAGGCATGGAGCTGCCGCAAGGCCCCTGATGGCACATGCTGTTTTCGAGTTTGTGCTTTCGTCACGTTCGTGCCTGTCCCTTAGGCGTGGGACGTGGCCCACCCCAGAGCTAGTCCCAGAGGACGTCGCAGATGGGCATGGCCGCAGGGGGCATAACGACATGCAGGCCGCAGGTGTGGCCAGCCCGCCGTGGCTCCCGCCCTGGACCTTCTGAGTTGGAGAGTGAGCGTCATCGTTGCTTTGATTTTCTCCCAGAAAAGAACACTGTTCGGGACACACCTGCCCCTGATAAAACACCCACACGGCGTCTGGGCGCGTGGCCTTCGCCGCGCCTCTCTCCCCGCATTCTCTGGTTCCCGCTCCTCTCGGTGCTGTCTTTGGCAAGTGGTGGCTATTTCCATCAAAACGCCTGGGAAACCTCTCTCTCTCCCCCACTTCTTGCAAACTCAGGAAGAGTCAGGCGGCCGAGGACTGATAGTGTTTCTGAAGGTTCGAGCGAGTTTGCCGTACCCCCAAATCAAAGGGCTTTTTGGGACCTTTTCTGGGATTCGTTGTGTGACAATTTCTTTTTTCAATTTTTTTCGTGATCGTTATTGGTACGCTTTCAAAGATTATTGTTTTCTCAAGAATAACCATTTAATCGAACTTCTCATTTCTTAGTATAGTACCGTATGTATTCTGTATTTATTTCTAAATCTTGCCATCTGCACTTCTGTCTCTTTTCTCATTTTTATAAGTTTCTAATTTTTTTTTTTTGAAATTTTTCTTGCTGAGTGTTGCCAGGGTGTCACCGACTCATTTTTCCTCCCAGATGACCAGCTTTAAACTTATCCTTCAGTTCTGTTTCCTGATGTTTGAATTCCTGCTTATTCTTCACTCTTTTCCCAGTTCTACGACCTCTTCTTCAAGCCATAGAGCTAAATGCTTTTGTATAATTTTAATTGCGTCTACTGATTTGTCAAAGTTTGGAGAGTATGCTAGTCTCCCACGATGATAGTGATTTTTTTTCAAAAAAAATATATGTTTTCCAAAAAAAAAATGTCATTATATATATATTACATATGTAACATATATTAATATAATATGTTTAATATATTAAATATATTTTATGTAATATATTAAGTAAAATTAATATATTTTATATAATATATATTTTTTATATAATAATATATATTTTATATTATATAAAATATATATTACATATATATTTTATATATATAACACACACACACACATAATTTAAAGCATATTTTGCTTTACGTATTTTGAATGTACTTTTATGTCGTAGAGGTCAGAGTGTCATGGTTCTCCAGACTTCATCGTGGCCTCGGATCCTCCTCGGCTGCTCTCGGCAGACGATGGGCCAGTGTCACCTTCTCCTGAAAGCCTGGTGGCAACGACGCCAGTGTAGCGTAGTTCCCGAGACTTCAGTGGAGTGAGATAGTCAGGGTATGGGGCGTGACCGTAATGCCAGGCACGGGGCGGGCGCGTCACGGCTTTGTCATCCGAGGCCTTGCCGTGAAGGCGAACGCCCATCTCCGTCCTGTGTGACGTGTTTTTCAGGCTTTAAATTTTGTTTTTCTGATGTGACTATTGCGACTCGTGGCAGCTGTCTCATTTCTCCATTTTCATTTTGTGTCATTTTATTTTCGCAAGTCTCTGGTGAACCACCTGTATTTGAATTTTGATTTTTTTTCTCTAAATGATGCATCTTTTGCTTTTAATGCTATGATTCAACCCATTCACATTGAACCCATTCCCGTAAGGCCAGGCGTTTTGCAAGAGTTGCTTTTTCCTCTCCCCGTCTCGTCTCCCGCCTCTGAGGATGTTAGAGCCAGAATTTTATGAAATGAAGTGAGTAAATTTAATTCCACATGAACTGTTACTGATATCTGCGTTATTCCACATGATTCAGGAAGACCTTGTTCAGACATCACTCCCCAAATCTTCTTATTTCATTATTTGCCTTTGATTTTGTGGGCCCATCTCCCTCTTAGTGAGTTAATTGATTGATCATTAATTCAAATCGACAGATAGTTATTGAACGCGTGCGATATGCAGGCGCTCTGCTCCGTACTGGGGAAGGTGTGGGATATAGAGCTCGTCTGTGTCTTCATCAAACCTACATTTAGAGGGTGAGAGAGGGAATGAGAGAGATGGAGGGAGAGGAAGAGATTAAAGAAGGAAACGGAAAAACAGTTAAAACAAGTATAAAGAAATGTGAGAAGGGGCTCGAGAAGAGAGTAGCGCGCAACGTTGGGGTAGCTGTTTAGGTTGTTTAATCGGAGGGGGGTCTCGTGCAGGTGACGTTTATAGTGGCGCCTGGACGAGGGGGTAGACCTGGCTGTGTGAGGCGGGGAGGAAGGGCTCCCAGGCAGAGGACAGAGGACCAGCGTGTGCAATGGCCCCGAGAGGGGAGACAGCCTTATTCTGATGCCGCTTCCGTTACATTCTATTTTAAATGTTCAACACTTAGCTTTTGAATGGAAGGAATACACAAGAGCACGGGTGATCTCTTGTAGGCTACGAGGTGAAGGGTTGGAAAGGGCATCTGAAGGCCAGAGAGGATGCTCTTCACCCATCTGTCTGTCCATTCATCCACCCATCCCCCCACCCACCTATCCATCCATCCATCCATCCATCCATCCATCATCCACCCACCCACCCACCCACCCATCCGTCCATCATTCACCCATCCACCCATCCAACCAATAAATGTTTATGGAGCGCCTACTGCGTGCCCGGTGTCGACCATGTAAATAACATAGGCCTCCCGGAGCGCACAGCCTGGTTGCATAAATGGTCTGGAGGGCCCATGAGGCTAACACTTAGTGCTGCTCTTGCGGGGAGATAGACTGGGGGCGGGAGAGGCACGTGAGCCCCGAGCGGGGAGGGGGTTGGCGGGAAAGAGCTGAGAGCAGCTCCTGACAGATGGCCCCCCCCACTGGGAGGAAGTGGGCACGCGGTGCTGCCATACAGGACGCGCGCACAGCAGCACTTCCTGTGGGTTTGCCGGGCATTTTGCATCTAAGCCTGCAGCTCGTTGACGTTGGGGAGAATTTATTTAGTTTCTGCTTTTTCAGCCTTGTGAAGGGATGAGCAGACGAATCCTACACGCCCGGAAAAGGGTTCTTGGGGCGAATGTAAATGCACACCCTGGAGTGGGCGGGGAGCCCGGATGGAACACAGGTCTCACCTGTTGGGGCTTCTCCTCGGCACCGGCTGTTGCCTTAGCCACCTGTCGCCTGGAAGCCCGTGTCTCTAGGGCCTGGAACTGACCGATTGTCTGCGACTGACCAGGGTCTGATATTCCTCCTGTCTGATTCAGCCTTGACCCCCATGAACCTGTCTTCAGTTGTGAAATGAGGAGGGGATTGAGTCCCTTGATCTCAAGACCCTGCCTGCCTTTCCCGTTCAGTATCTGTTTATTCACTTAGCTCCCTCCTGTCCTCCCTCACTTCCTCTCTCCCCTCCCTCCCTTTCTCCCTCTCCTCCTCCCTTCCTCCCCTGCCTTCCCCTTCCCTCCCTCCTTCTCCGCTCCCTCTCCCCTCCCTCCTTCCTTCCATCCTCCCTGGGTCCCTGCCTGCTGTGTTCCAGGTGCTGCCTCAGCAAATTAGACCCAGCCCCGGCCTCATGGCACTTAGCACCTAATAGGGGAGGCAGATAAGCAAATCATTACGCACATAATCAGGTCATGAGTTGGGATCAGTGCTGGCTAGGAGACGAGCCAGTGGGCGGGGGAGAACGAGTTTCCAGGGGACCTGTCCAGGGGTCAGAGAAGCCTTGACAAAGTGAAGTTTAAACCAAAACCAGGCGAGGACTGGCAGAAAGGCGGCGCAGGCCGAGGGCACGGCCCGCGCACAGGACTGAGACTGGAGGAGTAGGGCAGCATTAAGGGAGGTAAACACGCGTAGTAAAGTGGTGCTGCAAGAATAGCAGTCGCTGTCACTTAGCCCCGTGCCTGGACCACAGCGGGTGTCCCAGTGGTGTCGGGTGAGGGGGCCCTCACGGGGGCTCAGGGCATCGTCCTTGTTCCTGTCCATGACGCTTTCTGTGTGGGGGTCACTCTCGGAGTGTCTGCCACGCGGCACGGCCACGCACGCACATGGAGCAACCGCTGTCCATCTGCCCCCAAGGCGGGGGGGTGGCGGCGACATCGGGGCTGGCCGCTGCCATTCGCCACATCGGCCGGCCTTGCGGAGGGGAAGAGAAGTCGGGGTGACGAGGATCAGAGGACAGACAGCGCGTTCTGGCCCTCATCTGCCACCATGACCAGTGCTCTCCCTGCTGGGGGGACGTTTTCCTGACCCAGCGCTGAGAACGGGGCCGTCTCTCTGGTTACGGGCAGCAAAGACCGACTCAGCCGGGGTCAACGGGGTGACAGACGTGACCTGTCTGCACTCAGGCCGCCCAGTGCCAGCCTGGGTGTGTGCATGTGTGTGCGCGTGTGCGTGTGCGTGTGTGAGTATCGGAAACAGGCCGCGTCGATTGCTTTTGTGCAGTTACAGTGATTTCTCCATAAGAACTCCTGGGATGATATCAGGCCTGGGGAGGGAAGGAAATAGGGAAGGCACAGTTATTGTTGCTCCCGAGAACCCTGTGACCTGACACAGGCGATTTGGCCCCAGGGGACACTTGGCCGCATCCGCAGACATTTCCTTGTCCCAGCTGGGGCGGGGAGGCTCTGCTGCAGGATCCAGCGCCAAGAGGCCAGGGATGCTGCTGAGCGTCTCACAGGGCTCGGGACAGCTTCCCGACGGCCGTCCCGTCCAGAAGGTCGGCGCGCCAGGGCTGAGCCCCCTCCGGCTCTTTAAAGAACCAGTTCGCGAAGCCAGCGGCTGGGGGGGTCAGGGACCAGTGTTCACAGAGACGCGTGTGCGCATGCCCAGATCCAAATTGACACGGCCTCCTTCGTCTCCTCCTAGGGGTTTTTATTGACTATTTATCCGTTCTTTGAAATGATTCGTTTTAAATATGTCAAGCAACGTTTGCAATCCTGCAAGTGTAGCAGGTACATGAGCTGTGCGGTAGCAGCGATGTGCACAGCAGTGACGATGCACGGCAGTGACGATGCACGGCGGTGACGATGGACAGTGGTGACGATGGACAGTGGTGACAACGGACAGCAGTGACGATGCACAGCGGTGATGATGCATAGCAATGACGATGGACAGTGGTGACAATGGACAGCGGTGACGATGTACGGCAGCGACCATGCACGGCAGCGACACATGCAGCGGTGACAGGGCTCCCCCTCTGCTCCCCCGTGCCTGGTTTTGTGCGAATCGGTAAGGACTCGGCACACGAACCTTTCCGGTGCTGAGTGGCACTTGAGCCCACTGTTGGCGGGTCGCTGAGACCTCAGAGCGGTCCCGGAGCCGCCTCATTCTCCGAGCAGCGGCGCAGTCCCTTCCGTGGACGCCCCATCCTCCTGGTTCTGTCCAGCCCTGGGCGCCGGCGAGCGGCGCTGTGGCCACTGGCCTCTGCCTCGCCGTGGACCCTGCGTGCACCCACGTCTGCCCCCCACAGCCCCGCCCGCGACGTGCCGGGGAAGGGCCCAAGCATCGTGGCCTTCATGGGCCGACTCAGGACTACGGTGTTGGACCCGGGCACTGTTTCTAGTCCTTCCGTCTCCCCACCCCTGTCCTGGGGGTTCCTCTGCCCCCAGATGGAACCGATTTCTTTACCCGGTTCCCTGTTTCCCTACTCAAGATGCGCTTCCCATGCTGGACCGCCCGCGGTACACGCGGTGCAGCGGGGGCCTCTGCCTCTGCCGCCAGGCCCTGGCAGCGGCACCCGGCCCTCCCCGGGGTGGGGGGTATCTCCCCAGGGGAAGGAGAGGGAGGGCCCGGGCTCTCTCACTTAAAACAAGAAAACACCCCTTAACTGCACGGGGCGCCGGCTGCTGGATTGCAAGCTCGTCAGCATCCAGAGCCCTCCGGCGCCGTCTCGCCCCCCAGGCCGGACGCCGCGGGGCGGTTTTATCTGCAGGAAGCAGCTTGGAGGGGAAGGGGCGTGAGTGACAGATAGATGGAGGGATTAGGAGAGGAGGCGGCTGCGGAGAGACGCCTTCCCTTAGAGACAGACAAGTCTGGATGAAATGGGGGGGGAGTGGCTTCCGCCAGACCTTCCCAGGAGCCCGCTCGACGGGGTCCCCGGGCCTGCACGCTGTCGTCGCTCTGGCGAGGGCCCCCCTGACCTCTCTCTGGCGGGGACCGGCTGGCTGGGAGCAGCGGCACCTTCTCTGCGGCCCCGGAGATTCGAGTGGCGCCACCTCAGAGAAGCCCCACAGGGGCTGGCCGCCAGCGCACCCGGCCTCGCGAGCATGTCCCCTTGGCTCCCGCAGCCATGTGTGTGGATGGTTCCTGGTACACAGCAGGCGCCCAATAAATATCCATCGGGAAAAAGGCAAAACCTGACGGGGGATGGAAGTCTGCGGGGAGACGGGACCGTGACTCACGGCCAGTGGGTCGTCGGCCCTCAGGCCTGGAGGGGCGCATGTGCAGGGTGGGGGGCCCCTCTGTGCCGACAGGGGACAACCTTCCGGAATCGGGGGTCTCCCGCGGGTGAGGGGGACTCCTACGGGGCAGCAAGAGGAGGTTTGCCTCTCTCTGCCTTTAGTAACGACTTTCTGATTTGCAGAAAAGCGACAGGTTTGTTCAAACCGTTCCTTTACGCGCCCCTGGCCTGCCCTGATGCCAGGCTCACTGGGACCGTGACGCACGCGTCCCTGCCATTTTTTGAGGGTAATCAGGAATCTTTGGGGAATTCCCTATGGACTTGGATCCGAACAGTGATGCCAGCAAACCGATAGCAACCTCGGGCGCGGTAGAGGTTGGCCGCTACAGCGTGCCGACTCTGCGTCCCCGGCCGGCTCGCCTGGCCCCGTGGGCGTCCTGTTCCCATAGCACCCACCTCGCAGATGAGGGAACTGAGGCAGCACGGTTGGGCAGCTCGGTTCATCTGGGTGTTGAGGTCGCCACGTCACGTCTCCCCTGAAGGTTGGTGAGCGTGGGAATAGTCAGAAGGGCCTTCATGCTGAGCGTTAGGCAAAGAGGTGACACTTCAGTGAGTTGGCAGGCACCTGCCTCGGGGACCCGGCTTCGGGGTTGGGGGAAAACGCCGTGGGCCGGGCCGCCGTGGGAGGGGTCCTGGGCTTGGGGACCCACTGGAGCTCGTTTATCACCCAGCAGCGTCCGACTCCCCGCTTGGAACACTTTTTAAAGGCCGCGCTCTCGCTCCTGGTCCCCACTCGAATGCCCCGTCCTCAGGGCCGGCGTCCTGTCTGACCCTCCTGGCCGTTTACGAGACTGTTGTGGGCTTCGTGACGTGGAAGACCCGTCTGTCCCGTTTGCGGCCGCGTCTCTGGGGCCTAGAACAGTGCCAGGCGCGTGCGGGACTCCTACAAGCTCTCCGTTGAGGAAACAAGGGTGCGGGCTGCTTCTGGTCCCTCCCTGTGTCCCGGGGCCTTAGCCTGTTCCCTGTGGGTCAGGTTCCCCCGGGAACCCTAGGCTCCAGGGGGTGGGGCGTGCTGCCTGTCACGTCCACCACCCGGCGCCTGTGACAGGCCCGGCCGGTGGGGTGGTGCGGGGCGGTGGGACCCGGCGCGTCCCTGTAGAGAAGCCCGGCCCTGGAACGCCTGGCCGGGCAGGCCGGCTGACTCTGGGGGCGGAGCCTGGCCCGGCCCTGGAGTTTCTTCTCTCCTTTTGGTCATTCACTCATTGCCAGATTTAAAAAAAAAGAATAAGAAGAGCGATCCGTGCACCTGGTGGGGATCCCACACAGCGCACTGCTTTGCGGCGAGCAGCGGCGAGGAAGGCAGGCTCTCCCCCACCCCAGGTCCTCTCCCCTCCACCCCCCCATGGACTGGGGGCGCCCGGTGAGGCCCGACGTTCGGGTCAGCACGGACTCTGTCTGGTGTAAGTGTGTCCCGAATCCTGCACGGGACAGAGCTACACGTTGGCCCCCCTGGAGCCTCCCCGTGATCGCCGTCCCGTGTCACTTTCCAGTCGTTTCCCAGGCGCGTGCCACCCACGCCTCACACAGATCGGCGACTCGCGCGAACCCATCCGCACGTCCCCGCCTGTTTCCCCTCACACAGCCGGAAACATCGCACCCTTTTTTATGTCACTTTTTAAAAATCGCATCTCTCGGGGACACGCCGCAGAGTGGCCTTGTTTGTTTATCTATTGACAACGGGTTTCGAGTCCTGCGGGCACAGACCACCACGGAGGGACCAGGCATCTCTGCGCCTTGTGACGATAGCCTGGTCCCCACCTGACGACACCCTGTGGGGGGGTCACGGTGTTGCTGGCTGCACCCCGGGCTGTGCTCCGTGTCCCCGCCACTGCCTTTAGACCTGTCCCTGCGGGCTTCGTAATCCCGTCCCCTTTTCGCCCTGCCGCCTTCGTTTTTAAGGGGTCCTGAGCCTCCCCTCGTATGCACGCCGGCCACATGTTTCACCCGTCCCCTGATGTCGGGTGCTGGCATGGTCAGTCGTCCCCTGCTGTCACCAACAGCCAGGAACGGGCCTTCCCCGGGAGGTTTACCTGGGGGAGGGGCGGGTGGAGCAAGGACAGATCTGGGGTCGCTGAGACAAAGGCCGTGCTCCAGAGTGCGGATCGGGGCTGCCGGTCGCTGTGCATCCGACACCTGGTTCCCGTGCCCTTGGGGACACAAAGCAGCATCAGACGCTCTTGTCCTGCCAGCCGATGGATCGTGGGTGGAAAGCGGGTCTCTCGCGGGGGCGTCTCCCCGTCACTCTGCCCGTCCCTGCTCACGAGCGGGCCTTTTCTGTATGGGAACTCTGCATCCCTCTCTCTGCGAGCTGTCTCGGGCCTGTGTTCACTTTCCGCTGCTTCACCTTAGCAGGGTTTTATTTACGAAAGACCACGTCTCCCACCTAGCCTGGACACGTTGCATATGGGATGGAATGGTGTGGCCGTTTGCGTTTTTAGCTTCGGGATAAACGGTGTCTCGGGGAGGTTTTTACTCTGTCGATGTTTGAATATTCGCAGTCACATTCACGAGCCTGTTCTTCACGCCTGGCACCTTCTGCGTCTTGCTTATCAGGAAGGCCTCCCCGCAAGGAGGTTCCAGAGCGGTTCCCCCATTTTCCTTCACTGCTCTGCCTCCTCCCCCTCCCCCCGCTGGACTTAAACCCTTAACCCATCTGGGATCCGTCCGGGTGGGAGGAGGGGGGCGAGGCTCCAGCCTGTTTTCTACCAGATGGTCAGCCCGTTGTCCCAGTGCCATGTATTGGATGACCCGCCGCGTCCCACAGAACCGAAACGCCATCTTCGTCACGTATTAACGCGGGGGAGGGGGTTTGCCCTCATTTCTGAGCGCCTCGGCACGGGCTCGGCAGCAGGGCCCTGTGGGGTTCCGCTGAGCAGAGGCAGAGGCCCCGACCTCGGGGAGGGCATGGGGCCTCAGCCCCGTGATCATTTCAGCCCGGGGCACTGCGTGAGGGCGCAGTGGGCTGCCGGGGCTGGGAAGGCACTGCGGGTGCCGGCGTGGGTCCCCAGGGTGGGAGGGGTTTGCACAGAGCGAGATGTCTCAGTCGAGTCTCCGTCGGTGTTTGTGGCCGGAGAAGCCTTGCTTGGGGCCATCCTGCGTGTCGTAGGGTGTTTAGCAGCACCGCTGGCTCCACCCACAGGTGCCAGGACCAACCCTCGCCCACACAGCGACAATCCAGACTGTCCCCGGGGGGCCCCACGTCGTCCCCGGGTGAGAGCCGCTGCCTCATCAGGCCTAGGCCCAGCGGGCTTGCGGCTGGCTGCCTGGGAGCCCCTTTCCTGCTCTGAGACCGCCCCCGCCCCCCGTGCAGTGCGCGGGGCCACAGGCCTCCGGAGCCTAGGAGGGGGCCGCCCGTCACCTCCGAGACCAGACCCCAGACCCGTAGGTGTGGGGCGTGGGGGGACGGGGACCAGCAGTTGGAGCAGAGGTCCCACGAGGCCCAGCCTGAGCCTGAGCCCCCGCCCACTGCCCCCCACTCCCCGCTCCCCCTCCCGCCCCCAGGTGAAGGGCCCGCGCCTGGCCATGGGCCAGGACCAGGGACTCTGCGTCCTGGCGTGGCGGAGGTTTCGTGGCGTACAGTGTCAGCTCGTCGTCCTCTGCTCTGTCCCCCAGGAGCAAAGTTGTCCATGGCCTTCTCTTCGGCGGGGCGGGGGTGAAGGAGGACGGGGCTTGGCCCTGGGATCACGCGGTTAGCGCCGGGCGGCACTGCCGCAGTGACCTGGGGGGCGGCCCCATTGGGCACGTGTCCTGATGGGCGAGTCGGGGTTTCATAGCCCAGGCAGAGAGAGGCGTGGCGAGGACTGGTCCCGCAGACAAGCCGCTTTCGTGGAGCGGGGTGGACACGCCAGAGCACGCGGCGTGTGGCGGGGGACAGACAGCCGGGGCACGGGGCAGGGGCTGCCCAGACACCTCGCTAAAGGCTTTGAGTGACCCCTTTACTCCAGAGCACCCCTCACCCATCAGCGAGGACACACGGTCACAGCGGCGCCAGGAGGAGGGTGGTGTGGCCGCCCGGTGACTGCCGCTGGTCGCCCTGCCCCACCCGTCCCGCACCCGCGTGCGTGCTCAGCCCTCGCTTCCAGCACGGGTGTGCCCGTTTGGGATATGTTGTGTAAAGGGCCATGCAGCGAGGGGTCCTCTGTGGCCTGCTCTGTCCCCTAGCACGCGTTCAGGCTCATCCCCGCGCCCCGTGTCGGCCGGCGCTCCTCTTTCCCGCTGAAGGGTGTGCCCTCCAGCCAGGCCACGTCCTGTCTGTCCGTCCACCAGCCGATGCGCTGGGGCGAGGGGCGGGGTCGTAGAGCCCTGGTTCCCTGGGGGCGGCACTGTGGGGGAGGGGGCCAGGGGGCAGGGGACCACGGAGCTGAGCCCTCCGTGGTGTCCAGAGGCAGATCCGGAGAGAAGTCCCTGTGGATGTGGGAAAAGGGCACGAGGTGACAAAATGGTTGTCGTCAGACGCTATGAGCCCTTGGGAGGGCTTAGGCGCGGGAGGAAGGGTGCTGACCGGGGCCCGCTGCGGGGCAGGGGCGTGCCTCCCTCCCTCCGCCGGCTGGGTCGGGGAGACCGGGCAGCCGTCTGAGCCTCCCGGCTCCTCTGTGTCCTTCCTCTGGGAATGTCTGCCCGGGGCACTTTCCACGATGTGCCCTGTGGAACGAGAAAGCGACTCTGTCCCCAGCTGGTAGGGGCTCTGGCCACTCGCTGGGTTTCCTTAGCTGAGGTGGCGACCTTTCGTGTCACCCGTCTCCTCCATCCTTGCTTGGGGTTGAGAATGCTCCCCTGTACGGGGCAACATCTCAGGCCTCAGTCACCCTATCTGTGCAGTGGACAGACGCCGTGGCCCAGCAGGACTGGCTCCTACTCGTTACCACCACGAAGGTCCGTGGCACGGGGTTGCAGGTCACCGTCCCTGAGCCCTGGTGTGAGCTGGATGCTGGGCAGGGTTCAGGAGGAGCAGAATGGCGGTGGGAGCGAGGCCCGCTTCTGAGTCTGGACACCCTCAGCTGGGCGACCTGGGCAAACCGTGTCACTCTCCGCATGCTGCGTCTCCGTCACCCATAAATGGGGCTGGTAACGGCGCCCGGACTTAAGTGAGTAGAGACAGGGATTCCGAGGAACAGTCAGGCCTCATACGCGGGGGCGGGGTCATGCCAGGCCTTTGGGGGAAGGGGTGGGGCCTGCCTGCCACCCCCTCCTTGAGGGCCATCTGCCCTGCTGTGGACTCCCAGGGCGATGCCCACTGGGCCTCGTCTTCGAGGCAGACATGTTCCTCCGGGACCATTTAGAAGGACAGGTTGGGGCCAGGTGAGCCAGGGGTCTGGGGTCCTGGCTTCCTGCCTTTGCTCCGAGCCTGTTTACCTTGAACGAGACTGCTGAGAGCTGCCTAGCCCCTCTGGGTGGCCCGGCCCCAGCCGCGACACGTTTTTGGCCTGTTGGCATTGTGGTGGGTGGCCTCGTCCCCCATCCCCTTCCCCCCCTCCCCATGGCCTGGTCCCTGGGGACCCCTTAGGCTCGTGCAGTTTGAATGAACACACGGTCCTGTTTACGTGGCCCACACGAGAGCCCGGCTGCCCGTTTTGCGCCGAGGTCTGAGGCTCTGCCTTCTAGAATCTGGCTCCCTCCCTCGCTGCTGGCCCCGGGCTGTTCCCTGGCTGTCTGTCCGCGGCTGTCCCTCCAAATAAGGCATGCCCTGCGAGGCCAGGCCGCTGCCTTGCCCGAGAAGGAGTGGGGTGCGTGCAGCAGGCACAGAAAGCGCAGCCTGCCTTTTTTTAAATTAAAAAACAAGTGTAAGTACGACCTGCCAGTTATAACACGGCCACGGGGATGTCCAGTACAGCCCAGGGGATGAAGTCGGTGACGTCGCAATAACCCCGTGTGGTGGGTGTCCCGCGGGTACTCGCTTCACGGGGGGATCGCTTCGTACAGAAATGCCCAGCCGCGGGGCTGCGCCCCTGAGACTAACACAGTGTGGAACGTCCCCCGGGACTGAAAAATACATATTTAAAGAGTGAGAAAAATACGGTAACATTTCCCAAAGCTCGCCTATTCAAGGACAATTAGGAGATGGAGGTAAACTGAGAGAAGAACATAAAAGTCACGTCCCACCCGGCTGCTTGAGAGAAGGCCAGCCGTTCGCGTTCTGGGTTACATCGTGCAGATTCTAACATTTATAGGTGTTTTAAACCGAAGTTCGGAGCCAGAATGAAAGCACGTTATTCCGGAGTCTGCTCGTCCTTACTGATGTGATACGTCTTCGCGCATCAGGAGGTGTAGACGGGGCACCTCGCATCAGTGTCCTTGTGTCGCGCGGTCGTGCACGCGCCGGTTCAGAACGAACAAGGTCCAGGAGGGTTGAGTCTGGCCGACCCTTGACCCTCGCCGCGCCATCCAGCTCCCTGGGGGCGACCAGTGTCACCAGCTGTGTGTGCGACGTGCGTGCACATCGCACCCACGGTGTCCCTCCCCGGAACACACGTGTCCACCGTCCGCTCACCTTGCTTTTTGAACTCGACGGCGTCCCTTGCGGTGTGTCCCACGTCGGCGCGTGAGGAGCACCCTGTTCTGTGTCACGGCCGCCTCCAGGTCCACAGTCTGGGGTGCACTGACCGGGGATGCCTTCCCTGCGGCTTCATTCCAGCTCCCTGTCCGCACGCCTGGCCGGGAGCAGCGACGGCTCAGGCGCCACCGCCTGCAGGTCCACGGGATCGGCCGGACAGAGCTGAGTGACACACTGCAGAGCTGGAGGGCCTCATCCCAGGGGGCGGTCCCTGGCGAAAGGCCATTCGCGACTTCTCTGCCGTTCTCCAGATGGACCGCATTTCGCATGGGGCCCCGACCTTCACTTGCGCTTCGGAGGCCCGGAGGCAGGACCGGATGCTTCTCGCACTTTGTGGCAAGAGGTCGGGGGTGTCAGAGGCTGAGTGATCCCACGACGCCCATGCAGAGCGAGGGAGGGTTCTGTGTCTGCCTCGGGGGCGTCCCCGGCCTCCAGCTGGAAGGCTGGCTTGTGATGGGGAGCGGGAGCATTTCACGGTCGACTTCCTTGTGTTCGCTGGGGGCCTTAAGCTTCTGGCCCAGGATCTCTCGAATAGGTCAAGGACACAGTGGGAGTCAGCAGGATGAGAGGGGAGCACGGGGCCTTGATGATGGTGGGGTGTGTCCGCGAGGACCCTGCAGGACCTCCCAGGGCTGGGGGGGTGGGTTTGTGTGGGCTAGTGAGCGTGTGACCCTGAACCAGGGGGCCGACTGGGTATGGGGACACTCCCAGCCAGGAGGGAGGGATGAGGGGAGCCCGCAGGATGTAAAGGAAAATGGGATGGCGCGATAGACAAGCCGGGGCGTTTCCATGGAAACCCAGGAAGTAGCTGCCGGTCGGGTTGATGGGTGGGGCTAGGCCCAGAGGGAGACCCACTTTCTACGTCCCCTAAGTGTCAGTCACTGCCATGGGCGCGCGTTTCCATCGCCTCGTTACCTGCGTGTGCAGGAGGGAACGAAACATAATGCCAGGCGGCTAAAGACTACGCCCTTGACTCCCCACTGGATCAGGAGGACTCGACCCTGCGGGGGTGGGAGGCTTTGAGTGGAGAAAAACGGCGCGTGCCGTGTACACGGACCCTCGTGGCCCGGGGACACCTCTGGCATAACCCCTTCGGGGGTCCTGTTCGCCCCCATGTGGTGTGAAACTTCTCAGCGTGGCTGTGTGGAAGGCGAAACGTTCATTTTCTCGTTAAATACACACGCATTTGTTTACGACGTAGACAAACTGTATTGTCCGGAGATAATTAGGCCTCAGTCCCGGCCTGACGGGCTGGTGAGAGTGTGGGTGAACTCGAACAAGGTCAGGGCTTTGTCCCTAAGGAGGACGCGTGGAGGGACAGACGTTGCGTGAGCGCCTTGCAGATCTGCCCCAGAAGGACCCCCCTGCCCACCTTGGTCTTCATCGGTGGGAGGGATCTGTGTGCTTCACAGCATTCTCTGCAATCGTGGTGTAGTAATTATTCTTTTTACCAGACCCCGACTGCGGGTTTTCCCCACTGGACGGGGATCATGCCTCGCTTCCCATCGGAGACGATAACTAGGCCTGAGAGAGTGAATGCACGGAGGGGGGCCCCGCGCTCAGGCTCTGGGCAGAGGGGGTCCCCGTCGGTCCATAATGGCCCACCGAGGTGGCTGTGGCCAGAGTCTGGCATGGATCTCGCCACCATCGCAGCCTCTGGCTAAAGGAGAGGGAGGGGACGTCTAGGAATTAGCTTTGGCAGCGTCGGTTCCCAGGGGAGGCAGGGCCCGGGGGAGCTCGGGTGGAGGGAGGCCCTCCATCCCCCACCCCACACTCGCCGCATCGCAGCTCACGGCGGCCGAGGCTGCTTGGCGGCGCCTCTGCTGACTGGCACCCCCACCCTCTGTGGCCTGCGGGGGGCAGGTGGCGGGGACACCCCCGGGATTGCTGACCCTCCGGGTTTCGGGCACGGGCAACGTGCTCCTGGTCACTTGTCTTCGATCCCCCCGACTCCAGCCCACGCCCCCCTCCTCCACAGGGCGCCCACGGAGCCAGCCCCAGAGTCCTCCCAGGTTGTGGCATTTTACCATAAAAAGGGGATGCGTACCAACTTCCGTGATGTTGAAAATTGTGGTAAAATCCACGTCACGCAGAATTTCCCGTCCTAACCCTTTTCCAGTGCACAGCCAGCCGCGCAGGGGACAGTTGCCCTGCTCCAGCCTCGCTTTAAAAATGTCCTCAGAGTGAAACTGTCCCGATAAACAGCTCCCCACCTCCCCCCCGTCCCCAGCAACCCCTGTCCACTCTCTGCCTCTGGTTTTGGCTCCCCTGGGTGCCGTGTACCAGTGTCTGCGTCTGCGTGGCCGGCTTCCTGCACGTAGCCTCCCTTCCTCCAGGTCCGTGCGCACCCCACACCCTCCCCGGGCACCCATCGGTGGCCACTGAGTTGCTCCTGAAACCTCTGGCGGTCGTGGACGTGGGTGTACGGACACCCCCCGAACCCAGCTTTGTATCCTCTCGGATCTGCACCCAGGACTCGCCTTTCCCACGGACGAGCGCACCCTCTCCTGTGCTCATCGACTGTCCTCGGGGAAAGGCCGAGTCCGGTGGGCTTCCCCGGCTCCGCGTGGTCGCATCCGTATCGATCCGGGCGAGCCCACCGGGAATAAACCCTGGTGTTGGGGCGGCCTCTGTGGTTTCTGCGGATGAATTCCGCCCCCGGGTAACCTCTGACCTTCCGGAAGCATCAGGCAGCGTGAGCACGGTGCTGAAGACGGCTTTCTTTAAAGAAGGGAATTCGCGAAGCACCACGCATCCTCCTCTTCTGACACGAATGGAACGAGTTGATGTGACTTCGGAGGGAAGCGGGACCGCAGGGAGGGCTCACGTGGAGGGGGAGGTGCCCAGCCCGCAGTCAGCCAGGCGGCCTGTGGGGCGGAGGGGTGGGTGAGAGCCCACTGCCCGGCCCTCGGGGGAAAAGGGGACGGGAGGGGACGCAGGCCGCCGGTCCCTCAGGAGCGGCATCGCTGGGTCACCTGGTAGCAGAAGCCGGTGGAAGGGCTCTGCCCCCCCCCCGCCACAGACACTTGGGAAACTGAGGCCGAGTGCTCAGGGGCAGAGAGGTTCCGAAGCCGCCCTTGCACTCGGGGTCTCTGCAAGCCTCAGTTTCCTTGCCTGCCCAATGGCGACATGAATAGGACACGGCCGCTCTGCGGGGGCGGGGGAAAGGCGGGCCCTGGGGAGGGGTTCAGTGACTACCGAGGTGCTGGAGACCTAGTCTCTGTCCTCGGGGAGTCGTTGGTCGGCCTCGTTGGGAGCCAGCCTGGTCCCCACAAAGCTGTAACGAGGAGCGGGAAGACGTGAAGGCGAAGACGCGACACGCCCTTGTCTTAGGAGGAGGAGGAACCGTCAGGGCGGGAGCCGTCCGTTCTGAACCCTACGTCCTGGGCCGGCCTCAAGGCAGGTGTCACAAGGAGGAGGTGTTGGAGCGGAATCTCGCAGGCTCAGCTGGGTTCGGGGGTGGCAGGGCCGGCGGGGAACCCGTGCCTCGAATAGTCCTGAGGGGTCGCGAAAACAGTGAAATCAGTGTTCAGGAGAGCGGGGGCCGATTAAAACGACGCGTTCCTGTCCGTCTGCAGACTCGTACGGGAACCTAAGAGCCTCGTACACCCGGATCCCCCGGGATCCGGGCAGGGGACCCACGCGGGGAAGCGGGGCGTGTCCTCGGTGACGGTGGCCCGGCCCGCGTCCCCCTGCAGAGCGGGGTCCTGTGGGAAGGGGCGCCTGCTCATGGCTCTGCTCCGTCGGAACGTGACCCCACGGCTCCGGCTCTTCTAGTTTTTCACGAGAAGCCAGGAATCAGGATTCTGTCCCCTGGGCCGGCGTCGCGCGAGAAACAGGCACTTGTTGCTGTCCCGCCACATGCCAGACTGAGCGGGTGGCTCTTGCCCCAGGTGCTCGGGGAGGCCGTGGTGAGGCCTGTTTGCAGGCTCTTCGCCGGGGCGGGAAGCGGGGTGTCCGAACGGCGTCTGTGGGGCATGCTCCTCGGAAGCGGGGAGGCCGCGAGCCCCCGCCGCAGAGTCTGGGCCCCGTTGAGGCGCAGAGGAGCCTCTGAGGGGTTAGAACCGAGGGGCCGGAGGGGCGGCCGGAGCTCCCGGGGTGAACTCTGGAATCGTTCGGACCTGGCGATGAGCTTGGACTTTGCTGCTCCCTCGCCGCCGCGTGGTCTTGGGGAGACGATCACCGAGCCTCGGTCCTCTCCCCTGTCAGGTAGGAGCGAGCCGCCTCACGGGGTGGTGGGGGGCGAAGGGAGACAACGCGCAGAAGCGCCCGCAGCGTCTGGAACGGGGGCGGGGGGGCGTCCGGTACACGTGAACTTCATGATGCTCGTGCGCGCCTCGACCCACAAACATGCGGGGGGGACGGCCGCGCCGTCTTCACGACGTGGTCCCCTCCAGAGCCTCGGAGCCTGGACGCACGTCCAGACGCCCAGTCAGTGTTTCTTGCGTGAAAACGACTGGGCTCCAGCTTCCTCTCCCTGTTTCTGTCTGGAAACACGTCGGTGCCGCCCTGGAACCTGCGGGGACAGGGGAGCCCCCTTTCCTTCCCTCCGTTCTTCGGGCTCCTGTGTTTTGGAGAGGAGAGGCTGGCTGTCAGGCCCGGGAGCAGACGGATTTGGGGGTTCGTGAGGCCGCCCCGAGGGAGGGAGGGAGGCCGTGGGGGAGGAGAGGTGGCAGGGGACAGCGTTCTCCCCGCGGAACCCCCTGGAAACGTGTCACATTACGCGCCAGCCGCGCTTCTCCCGCCATCTGCCGCGCCTGGCGTGGGATTTGCAGAGATTCGTGTGACCAGCAGGCCCGGCCGCCCCGCCTGCACGGGAGGCAGCTGTCGCCCAGCCGGCTGGCGTCCTCTGGGTGCGGGAGCCTTCATCCGGGGAGGGGGGCCGGTCGCAGCTCCAGGAGAGATGGCAGGAAGTGTGGGGGGGAGGACGTTGATGCGGCGGCCTTTCCGGCGCCCACAGCGCCCACTTGGCGAGGCCGGGCCGGTGTGCGGGGGGAAGCATTTGGCCCGCGCGCCTGTGCGGGCGACTTCTCCCCGGAGCGTGCCTGGGGCTCGTCTGTGAACTCTCAGGAAGCAGTTCAATTTGGTTTTCCGGGTCCGTCTTTCGAGATTTCTTCCTCCCGAGTCGTCGTCGTGGTCGTTGAGTGTCCAGACGGAGACGTTTGGTGCTTGCTGTGGGGCTCACGGGGCCTGAATGGGCGCACGCGGAGCCCCGGGCACGCAGGGGACACTGATGTCACCATCCTCGTCGCTGTGGGTTAGCGCTGAGTCCGCTTAGTTCCCATGGCGTCGTGCGGTAGGCACCGTGACTGTGTCCGTAGCGGAGACGCCCCGGGACCATACCGCAGTCCTGCTTCGGGACGGCGAGCAGGTGCCGAGTCACTTCCGAGGGCGTCCGAGGCGCGCAGGGGTGGATGACTTGCTTAGGATCACTCGTTAATGGGGTTGGGGGGGGAAGAGCCGGTCGCCGTGGTGACCGTTTCCCAGCGTCGCTGCCCAGGGATGGACCTGAGGATCCCGGCTGTGGCCTTGGCCGGCTGCGCCGGGTCGGAGAAGTGGAGGACGCCTTTGATTCCTGAACGCGTCCCCGCCACAGCCGGGGCCGGCGACGATGCCCTCACAGCCCGCGCCGTCACCGCCATCCCTGTCCCAGCCCTTTAGCTTCCCGAGGGCCCTGAGCACTGGCCCAGGGGCATGGTCCTCGTCAGCAAGGCGAAGGCCATGGGGGCTGTCCCCAGGCTCCGGGGCTGCCGATGGGACCTTGCCTGCACTTGGGTGTCTGTGTCCCACGTTCGGGGCTGCTCTCCCCCCCCCGGCAGACCACGAGGCCCCAGACGAGGCAGATGGCGACGGCGACGGAGTCTAAAATAGACCCAGCTCGCTCCGAGGTAGACGCGTGCGTGCAGCGTGAGCTGGAAGGAGGGCCCCTGCGTGGGAAAGCGTTTTGGCTGGTGTGGGGGGGCCGTGAGCGTGTGCCCAGCGCAGGGACAGGTGTCGCTGGGTGGGTGTGAGCGTGTGGGGAGGGCCTGGCGGGAGGGGGAGGATGTCCCCTGGGTCAGCACGGTGCCTCCCCTCCCCTCCGCCGGCCGTCCTGGGGTGACCGCTGTTTTTTCCTCCCCATCCTTCTGGCCTGCTGGGTCTTGGAGGCCGACGTCCACGGAGAGAGCTCGTGCGTCCTTTTAGGGTGGCTTCGAGGCCTGTGCATTCCCGACGTGTTGGCAAACGGGCCTTACGGAGTGGTCGCGGCTCCCGCGTTTGAGCCGTGCGACGTGGCGTCCTGCGTGGGGCCGGTGGGCCAGCCAGGGCACCCGATTCTTTCTCAGAGGGACCAGCGAGTCCCCCCTCCCCAACCGCGGACTGGGAGGCCGTGCCACCTCGGGGACTCTGTGACGTGCACGAGTCGCGGAGAAAGCTGACCACAGACAACGGGGCAGGCTCAGGACCCGGGAGCAGGCGGCGTCGGCGGCGGCTGTGGCTCCTGGCCCTGCGCTGAGGCCATGCTGGGGTCACCGGTGTCCGCGAGGCAGCTCGTCCTCTGAGAACACACGCGTTTCCTTGCTGAGCCGGTTTTAGTGGGGTCCTGAGGGCCCCGAGGGGGAGGCCGAGGAGACAGACGGAGGTGGGAAACCTGGCCTCGAAGGGATGGAGGTTGCTGGAAGCTTCTGGAAGGCACATTGTGGGTATTACAAGGGTGAGGCTCTGATCAAATGGGGGCCTGGCAGGTCTCTGGGGACTGAGAAGCGGGGACGGAGCCCACAGAGGATGGTGCTGGCTCCTCCAGCAGCCGGCCGCTCCCCTTTTGCTCTAGTTTTGCCCGAGGGACGACGCCTGAGTGGCCCACGGCGATTCCGCTCCCCTCTTCGCTGACTGGTCTGGCCGTGGGCACGGGACTGCCTCTCGGCCAGTGTAGAGAGGAGGACTCTCTCTTTGTCATCCCGACCCCTTCCACGGCGGCGGTCGAACGCGGGAAAGCTGGGTGAACCCCTCGTGGCGGGCAGCCAGCGCCTGGCGCTGCAGCGGCACCGGCGCGGAGGGCTGGCGCGTGCGCGTGTGCGTGAGGTGTGCGGATCCGCGCCTCCCGTCTGTCCGCGTTTAGCTGGGTGTTCTGTTCACTGACGCCAAAAGCGTCTTAATCGATGCGGTTCAGCTTCGCGATGTGGAGATTTGGGAGGGAAGTGAGGTGGGAGGGCATGTGCCGCTGGGGAAGGTGACCTTTCACAGCAGAGAACTCGCAGTTTTCTGCACGGCGACCGCCGGCGCTGGCTCTGCAGCCTCGTGGGCAGGGTCCGACTTTCGAGTCGCATGAGCTGGTCTCCGCCCATCCACCTCTGTCTGTCCGTCGCCCATCATCCGTCCATCCACCCGTCCATCCACCCGTCCATCTACCCATCATCTAACTGTTCATTTTTCATCCATTCCTCCTTTCACCTACCCACCCATGCCCTCACCCATCTGTCTGTCCTTCCATCATCATCTACCCACCCATCTACCTATCAGTCATGCATCAGTTTATCATCCACCATCCTTCATTCAGCCGTCGACCCACCCGTTCTTTATTCACCCACTCCTCTGTCCACCCACTCGCCCACCCACCCATCATCTGTCAATCTCATTGCAGGTCTGTCCCTCCCTCCCTCCCTCCCTCCACTTGACTAATGGAGGACTTCCTTCCTGGCCCTCCTCGATTCTGTCTCTTTTTTCCGACAAGAATGCCCTTTTCCCTGCAATCAGGTCACGCGTAGAGAAACGGGATTAGATGCTCAGAAGGAGACGCTGCGGCAGCCTCTCCCTGGCCTTCCATTTTCACGGGAAGTGCTGATAGTTGTTGGGGAACAAGAGCGTTTCTGGGGTGTTGAGGACATGGGAAGCCCCCACTCCCCTCTTTTCACTCCCTGGAGCTCCCGCCCGCTCGTCGCAGCGCTGTCGGCGCCAGGCCTGGGTCTGCAGGCGGGAGTCTCGGGGTCTGGAGGGCCACCGTCAGGGAATGGCTGCCGTTTTGACGGTGACTTAAAGGGGTCGATGCTCTTTACGTTTCGATTCTTCGGAGCTGCGCTCTCTCAGGCCGAGGTGCGGGTCTTCGTTACGAAGATCGATTCCATAAGACACCTTCAGTTGACAACATTTTTACCGTCTTGGGTCGTTACCCTCTTCAGGCTGGAGACGGGGCGGTCCGCACGTGGGCCTTCTCCCTCCTGGTCTCTTTGTCCTGGGGTGGCAGCGATGGGGGTGCTGGAGGGTGGACATGAGCCCTGGCGGCATGCCAGGGTGATGATGTTTGAATGGAGGCCCCCGGGGTGGGTGTGGGGAGGACAAAAGGAGGAGGAAGCCCCCGGGGTGGTGGGCGTGTGGGCCAGACTCGCAGGAATCACCGTGTTTGGTTTCATTGAGAAAACGTGGTTCGTCTTGAACAAAGTCACCTTCTCCTCTCTGGAACCGGCCTTTGCAGACACTCGAGTCCCCCGCTGGAGCGTGGGATGGCCGGGGGAGAGGCGGCAGGCACAGCCGGCTCCGCAGAGTCCCCTGGAGAGTGCATTTACGCCTTCACATTCGGAGCCTGACCTCAGAGCTGCCGAACCAGGGGGTCGTCGCTCATTGTTTCTCACGTGGGGTTGACCTGGGGAGCCTTGGGGAGCCTTGGGGAGCCCCCGCGCCCTGGCTCTGCTTTGGACCCGTCGGGTCGGCATATCTGGGGCCGGGGCCAGAGCAGCCGCCGGTATTCAAGGCTCCTAGGGTGATTGGAACGACCAGCCGGGTGGGGAGCCGCCGGGAGGGGGGTGACATGACGTGCTCAGCCTTCCGAGCGTCCCTGGTGGTGCCGCGGCCACTTTCCGAGGTGGACGAGGCCGGTTCGGCACCTCCCTGCAGCGGCTGCTTCCGACGGCGCGTGTGAGAGGCACCGAGCCACAGGGATCCCGAAGCGCATCGGATGCAAGTCAAATCACCGCAGCCTCGGGCACGCGCACCTCCCCTCCACCTCGTCAAAAGTCTCTTAGATTAAAAAAAAAGAAGAAAAAGGGCATCTGAATGTGTGACTTTGCACGATGCTGGTCCTGGTTCGTCGGGTCTCCTCACGGGTGGGCCGGGGCCTGTGCGGCGCCGACACCTGCGTCTCCGGAGGACCCCCTGGCGCCCCCTCACTCCCCATCCCGGAGATCTTCCTGTACGGGCACCGAGAGAGCCTCCTCCTGCTTTACAGAAAACGGATGCGGGGGGCCTGTGTGCGACAGTCGTCACTCGTCACTAAGCCGGCCCCCCGGAGCGTTTCTGTTCGGGGCCGTCACGGCCTGCCGTTGAGGATAATGTGGCGAGTGTGTCATTTCAGCTGTGCAGACCTCCTTCCGCAGAGTCCTGGAGGCGCACGCTGAGCGAGGAGACGGTTCAAGATCGTGTCGCGTTGTCCAGCTATGGCCACGCCGGGCAGCTCTGCCTCAGCCCCTGTGGCAGATGGACGCAGAGCTGTCTTTGCCTCTGGCCACGCGGCGTTGGGCAGCTGCAGAGGCCACGCCTGGGGTCTTAGGGGAGATGCCCCTGGCGGAGCAGTCCTCGGGGGCCGTTGCCGGATGTCACCTGCATCACCTGGTGTTCGGGGAGACGTGGGCCCCGGCCCCATCCGACTCCTGGGGATGGACCCTGGTTGGTCGTGACGATGCTCCCAGTGGGGCTCTGTGCCCTGGGCTTTGAGAAACGTCGGCCCAGGGCATCGGCTGTGGAGCGAAGACCCCCATCCTGGGGGACCGTGCTGGGTGGTCCAGGCCACGTCTGCAGCCACCACTATGATTCCGGGTGAGGAGGGAGATCACCTGCGGTTGTCAGCCCCCAGGGCAGCGATCCCGACTTTGCCCGAGGCGACGTGGAGTGGGAGGAGGACTGTGGGCTGCTCTGAGGTCCACTCGCTTCAGATGTCGCTTCTGAAATGAAGACCAGCTGCCTGGGGACAGTGCTTGTCCCTGCGTCCTCTCCCACGGCCCTAGACCTGGACTAGGAGACCCGTTTGCCCAGGTGGGACGTCAGCCCTCTTCTGCTCACCAGTTGTGTTTCGGACTGACCGGAGGAGGCCCCTTGTGACCCTCACTCATGCTCCGGGCATGCAGGGAGCTGTCTGTGGAGGCCAGAGCCACCAGCATGTGGCCTGCACGGGTCAGGCGTGTCGGGGAGACGGGGGCGCCGGTGCGTCCTGGGATGTGGACCGGGTGGGGAGCACGGAGCAGACAGAGTCCCTGCCAGGTCACCAGTGCTGCGGTGGGCGAGTGCTGTCCGGCCCCAGCCTTAGCGCGAGGAGGGGACCCACCACCGCCACGGCGGGAAGCGAGCAGGACGCAGGACGCCTTGCACGGCCCGCCCGTGAGCCGACCCAGGGCCTGGGCCCGTATTCACAATGAGCAACAGCGCTGAAGACAGCGCAGCTCCGTCTGCAGAGTTTTGGGGGGAAATGGCATAATCTACACATTTAATTCCCAGCCCGGCTGTCCTTCTCTGTGGAGGGAACGGAAAGGCAGCTTTCGGACACAAGCAGGCTCTGGGGATCCACCCAGCGACAGTTAGCCAGAGATGTCCTCTGTCTGAAGGAGAGAAGGGCCGCTGCTAGGCATTCGAGAACAGAAGGGAAAGCGGAGGGGGTGGAGGGAGACGAGATAAACATGTCCAGCAATTAATTAAATACCCTGAGTCCAGAACATGGCTGTGTCCCCTGCTGAAATGGGTGGCGGGAGGTTCATCCGTTGTCATGCTGGTGATAAAGGACGCTGCGTGTGTGTGTGGGGGGGGCTGGGGTGGGGTGGGCTCCCTTCAATTTCACCGGGAACCTTCAACCGCCCTAAAGATAGTCTTAATTATAAAGTAAAATAGGTGGCAGATGTCAAAAATATTTGTGGATGAAAGGCAATCCGGTGTAAAAATAACTTCCCTCGTCCCGTCTCAAATCCCGGCTTATGCTAATGAAGACCTCAAAGCCGAGAGCAGGGGAGTGAGGAGGAAGAACATTTCCTTAATTTATTGTCTTTCGTAGGAGAGACTGGATCAGGAAACAGGCCACCAGCTTTCTCTGATCAAAATGAGGTCAAACAAGGAGTTGGGAACAAAGGTTATGACCTTTAGGGACTTTAAATAAATACAACACTTTCCTTAACCACTAGTGCCGGACGATTCAGCCGGTTCTGAGCACTGTAATAAGGCAGGAGAAGGGAATAAAAGGCCTACGGGTAAGAAAGGAAGAAACAAAACTGTCCGTATTTGCAGATGACGTGCTCACCTATGCAGACAATCCCAAGGAGTCGACAAAAAACAAACAAACAAAAAAACAACCCTCCTGCAAGTAATCAACGAGTTAGGCGAGGCTGCAGGATGCAAGAATCAATTTGCAGAAACAAACTATTTCCATATATTAGCAATGAACAGGGAAGATTCCACCGAGTAGAGGTGCTGGTCCCCCCCACATTGGTATGCAGGTTTGATACAATCCCTAGCAAAACCCCGACGGATTATTTTGAAGATTTAAACGAGATCACTCTGCAATTTATAAGACATGGCAAAGGAGCTCGAATAGGGAAAAGAGTTTGGAGAGAGAAGGATAAAGTGGGGGAAATCAGCTTTCTCACGTAGCCGTCGTGACCGAGACTGTGGTGTCGGAGGAGGGAGAGAGAGAGATGAGTGCACGGGGGGAGAGAACCCCGAAAGAGACGCCCATGACTGAGTTTTGACACAGGCACCGATGCAGTTCTGCGGAGGAAGTGGATTTTCAGTGAGTGGGCTCGGGGCAGCCGTCCACCTGCACACGAAGACGTAAACCTCGGCTCACGTCTCGCACCGTGTACGAAAATCAACTCAAAAAAGTGCATCGTGGACTTTGATATGAAACAGAACTTCTAGAAGGAGACGTAGGAAATCTTTGGACCCCGGGGCCAGGCAAAGGGTCCTTAGACGTGACACCCAGCGCACGAACCGTGAAAGGGAACGTGGATGAATCGGACCACGTCAGAACTCACAACCGTTGCTCCGTGAGAATAGTGAAAAGGTAAACTGCAGACCGGGACCAGGATCTCTCCAGAGGACTGTTACCTGGAACGTGTAAAGGACTCAGCGCTCAAGGAAACAATCAGAAAGCGGGCAAAAGCGACAGACATTTCACCGGAGAGGAGAGATGCAGATGGCAGATGAGCCCATGAAAAGATTCTCTCTCTCTCCCTCTCTCTCTCTCTCCCTCCCTCCCTCTCCCTCTCCCTCTCCCCCTCCCTCCCTCCCTCCCTCCCTCTCTCCCTCTCTCTCACACGCACACGCACACGCACATGCACACGCGGCCTCACTGCACACTCGTCGGAAGGGCTAAGATACAAAATGACGACACCACCCGATGCCCGGGAGGGTGCAGAGCGAGTGGGTCCCTCTTGGATGCGTTCGGTGGCATGCGAGGGGGGACGGCCCCCCTGGGAACTGATCCGACCGTTTTCCAACGTGCGGCTGCGACACGGCCCCAGGATTGCACGCCCGGGGGTCTGTCCCCCAGAAATGAGCACGCGCGCACGCACGGAAGCCTCTGCGCAGGGCTTCGCGGCAGCGCTCTGTGAACGATCCAGAAATATCCTCCGGCAGGGAAGTGGCCAAGCTGCGTCATGGCCACGCCACGGGATACTGGTCCACGGAGAGAAGGCGTGAACCGGGACGCAGGCGGCAGGCCGGAGGATCGCCGGGGAATGATGGCGAGTGAAAAAAGAGCCCGTCCCCAGAGGTGGTTACATCCTGTGCGATCACGATTACGTAACAACCTCGAAATGTCAAAATTGCAGAAATGTAGAGCAGATCCGTGATTGCCAGGCGTGGGGAGAGGGTGGGGGCGACAGCAAAAGGAGGGGCCTCGTGTTCTACGTCTTAGCCGCATCGAGGCCCGTCCCCCGGCTGTGGTGTTGGACTGGCTCTGCGCGGTGTTACCCCTGAGAGAAACCGGGGAAATGACACGTGGTCTCTCTCTCTACTATTAGGATTATTTTAATAACTGCGTGAACATCTGCGAGGATCTCAAAATGAAAAGCTTAATTAAAAAAACCCCAAAACTACATTTTAGGCTATTTAGTGATTGATAAACCACAGATGACAGCTTATGAGGTCATGGCAAATCCCGAATGAATCTGTAGTCTGAAATGCTTTTCACAATAGGAACCGACCAAGAAAAAGGCTGAATGCAAGAAGCGTTCTACTCAAGAGGTAAGCGGGGAGGACGCTGCAGGAGAAGCCTAAGGAAAGCAGGGGTAAGAACGCAGCAGGACGCAGCCGCAGGGTGTGTCATGCTTTAGGTTCTGATGTCATGTCGCTCAGAATATCCGGAAAGCTTTGCCTCCGTGATTCTAAGGATCGGTCCAGGAAAGCAGGATAAAGCAAAAGAAACAAAAAGCCAATGAAAAGGACCTGCTTTTAGCGAATCATATATAAAAAAGTATTTATTTATAAAAATGTGTGTTCATATTATTTATATATTATTTATAAAATTTACATTATTAAAAATACTTATACACATGTATAAATGTGCATGTGATGACGATCTAGAAAGCGAATCTGTAATGCCCGTGAACATGCAGCTAGGAGTGAGAAAGGCCGTGCGTGCAGGGATGGAAAAAACGAAAAGACAAGACGCTGAGGAGACGCGCAGCACCGGTGCCTGCGGGTTTATGTCCCAGCTCCCCCCACCCCCTTCCGACCTCGGGCACGTGATTTATTGTCCCTCAGCTTCAGTCTCCTTCACCAGGAAGGAGGGATAATCGTGGCGCGGGCGTGTGGTGGGCTCAGAGACATCCTGCACGGGAAGGCCTCAGCCCACCGCTCAGGGCAGCTGTCGCAAGTCTGTGATGTTAAATCAGAAAATCTAAGGAAACAGAGATGCCCCCGTTGATCCGGGGCTGGAAAAGGTTTTGCGTTTAAGGGCCGGGTGGTAAAATGTTGGGCTCGTGGGGCATTCTGTGGCAGCAGCTGAGCCCGCCACGCGGCCTGAGGCCAGGCCTGGACACTCCTGTGCGGGCGAAGCTGCGTCTAAACACGGGGACCGGCCCGCAGGCTCGGGTCGCGGGGCTCTGGTCTAGACCAGGAGCAAAGGAGGAAGTGATGAAAGATGGCAAGGCCGTCGGCAGCACCTCCGGGACGAGGGACGCTGCTGGTTTTTTCTTTTTAAATCTAAACCATCGAAAAAGCAGAACGTGAACGCAGCCCTTTCCTCTGACCTCGACGTCGCCGAGCTGCACGACACGGGAAATAAAGCCGCGTCCAATCTCGCCTGTAAACACGGGAGAATCCTCCTAAATAAAACCCGGGCTAATGGAATCTTCGGGGGCTTGAAAGAACAATTCATCAAGGTGGAGCGCGCGTCCGTCTAGGGAGACGCTCTGGGCTATTGTTAGGAAGGCCATTCATCAGTCTCGTCAGTCTATTAGGGGAGGGAGCCTCCGCGCAGGGGCCGATCCAGCATTTATTAAAATTTCAGGGTTCGCTCCCCGTGAAAGCTCTTCGAGGAGCAACGGAGGATGAAAATACATGTTCTCAGCCTCATCCACACCGTCTGTGGCTGACCAGGAGCCAGGGATGCGCTTCACCCCGTGGCACCACAGGCAGCCCCGCTAAAGTCACAAATCAGCGGACGGGGGCCACTGGTCGCCGTGTTGCTCGTCGCCAAATCAGCCTGTTCGCAGGTGACATCGTTGTCTGTTTTAGGCTCGCGAAGGCGTCGCCGGAAAACTCAGGCCTAGGACAGGGGTTCGCTAAGGGGGCGGCCACAAAGCGGAGCCGCCCGACCGATAACCGCCTCGGGGGGCAGCCCTGGCTACCTGGGGACGTCGTGGGGAAGTCACTCGTCCTGGTCTCGGCGGCCACCTGCCTGCCCACGCGTTTCCTCCTGGGCACGCGTGGCGCGGAGCTGGGGCCGATGGCCGCAGCCCTGGGTGACAGGAGGAAGGGCGGGACCTGAGTGATGACCGCAGGTGGGCAGAGCCGGCTCCGCCGTGCGTCTGAGGATCGCGGGTGTGGGAGGGAGTCTACCTGGGCACCCCGCGTTTCGGGGTGTGGGGGGACAGTCAGCCTTTGCGTACTTCGGTGCTCGCCGCGCACATGGTGGTCCCCCTGCGGACGTGGGACCTGGCCGGCGCTTGGGGCCTGGCCGTGGCCTCCCCTCCTCTTCGGCAGGCGGGCCAGGGTCCCGGGGTCGGAGGCGTCTGACCCTCTGCTCCTCGCCCGCCTGGCACAGCTGCCGGCTGCGTCTGACCTTTGCTCCCACGTCGGGCACAGGGACAAAGAAATCAGGCCCAGCGACCGCTTCTTAGGGGAAGTGACCGTCTCCTCCACCTTCTTTCCCTTGTGGTGTCCAGGGGGGGTCTGGGAACTGGGGGGGCAGGGATACGTCAGGCCGCGAGGGACCTCCAAACCTAGGGGCCTTCCAGGGTCTCGCCCCGGGTCACTCCAGGGCGTCCCTGGACGGGTGTCGGCGTGGTTCCCTGTGCACCCGTCAGCTCACGGCGCGCTCGGCCTGGTCTCGCGCTCCCCTTCACCTGGGCCCTGACACACAGCCTTGTCGTGGGGAGGAGTTTGGAGCAAACCGAGCTCTGACCTCGCCCGGGGTCACAGCGGGCACGTTTTACTCTCCCGGTTCCGGAGCCGTCGAGGGGACTCTGAGTGCGTCCGGGGCGTGGCCGCGGCGTGCAGAGTGGCCGCGTGTGCCCAGACCGGCTGCCGGGCCCTGCGGCCTCAGCGTCTGCGTCGGCTTCCGTGATGTCACTCTTCGGCTTCGCTCCGGCTTAAATTATCCCTCCGTAGGTTGTGCTTCTTTCTGAAGCGTTTTAAATTTAGAAAAGGGACTTGTTAAACTTTTTTTTTTTTCTTTAAAGTTAAATCTTTAGGGTGTTTTGTTCGCCCTGCCGCGGGGGGAGTCGGAATGACACGCTCTTGAGTCATCAGAGTCGCAGGTGAGGGGGCCCCGGCCGTGCCGGGCGAGCCAGGGGCCCCGTGGGCGCCAGCGTGCGCACGCTGCGGGGCCGGGGCCCTTGCTGCTGCCACCTGGCAGCGGGTAGGGCCACAGGGAGGGCCACGAGGGTGACCGCGGGACGTGAGACGGGCCCTGATGGACCGGATCCTGGGAGCCGAGTGATCCCCCCATCGCCTGCTCGGGGACTCTCATGGGTCCGGTTCACTGCGCAGCTGCCGGCCACTTTGCTGACGTGGATGCGTCTGTCGCCTCTCGGGACATCAGCTCCGTCTCCGTCCCTACTGCCCATTGCTGTGGGTGGGCAGGCAATGAGGGGAGGGGATGAGGGACAGAGGGGGGGAGTGGGGGACGAGTGGGGGGCACCGACGAGCAAACGCACGGGGGGGCACTGGAGGGCAGAGAGGAGGCTGTTGGGGACATGAGGGCACTGAGGGGAGGCCGAAGGTGCAGACAGTGGGGTTCTGCGGGGCCTGGGCGGCAGCAGCTCCCGCATCCCAGCACCCTGAGCTCCCACCTCGTTGACCTTGGCGCCCCGGGGTGACAGCTCTGGCAGCGAGGACACAAAAGCCTGCATCTGCCTCCCTCTCACTCGGTTCCTGCTGCGCGTGGCGCGTGTGGGCGCGTCTGGGGGAAGAGCATCCCTCGTCAGGAGCTAATTTACCGTTTACGGGGCCGAGACGGAAGTGCGGTATGGGATCCGGCCCCCGCCCCCTGGGGGACTGATTATTTCCCTCCACCCTTATGTCACCGCTGTGACAAGATGGACGGCAGGTGGCGGGGCACCTGCAGCCCTTGCGGAGGACGGCGGGCCGTGCGTGCGCACAGTAGGTGTCTAGTGGGTTGCCTGAGCACTTGGGGGGCTTGCTGTCGGGGGAGTCACAGGCCGGGAGCCGTAGAGGCTTAGTCCTGGCAGGTCCTGCCGACCTGGGGGTCAGGGCTACGGGAGAGGCCGTGAGTGGCCTGGTGACACGTGTTCAGTAGTTTCTGGTTAAAAACTGACAACCCTGGTGGGACATGCTTGCCGCCTGACGATCCTGCAGGTACATACCTCGCCGTGGTCAGCCGAACGTGCCACGCCGGACACTGGATGTAGGGTGGGGAAGAGGGGGGAGTGGGGACAGGGCAGCGAGGGCGGCGGCGGGGACTCAGGCCACACAGCGTTGTGCGTGTGCCCTGCGTCCTCTCGTGGAAGCTGGAATTTGCCCCCCCCACAGGTGGGGCAGCCGAGGCCCCGGGGGGCTCAGTAATTGACCCGTCACCGTGACCAGGGCAGTGGAGGACCATGCCCCCTCTCGTCACCTCGCCCGGCTGTCGCGGGTCAAGGGAGGCGTCTCATCAGACGCCGGAGAGTAGCAGGGCCGGGTTGTGCTGCCAGGAGGGCGTCGGAGAGAGGGGTCACCAGGGACGGCTTCGCTGAGAGGTGGTCCCCCGAGGACGAGTAGAGGCGGGGGCAGGTGGACCCGTGGGGACGGGCGAGGCTCGCGTCCAGTCTAACCCTCGGCGTCCTCGTGTGTAGAGCTGTGACCTCCGAGCTCGCTCTCGCAGGCGGTGTCCCTTTCTGTCCCAGACGGTCCCCTCGGAGCGGCCCTGCGGTGGTGCCTGGCCGCGGTGCCACCAGCTTGGCGGTGAGTCCGGTCGCCCGTTTCCTCTCCTTTTCACCTGCTTCCATCTCGCCGTTGGTCCTGCGGCCTCGCCGTGCAGCCCCCGCCAGATCCCCGCCCCCCACCGCGGGATTCACTTTCTCGACGTGCAGAACGGGACAGCAGGACAGAGCGGCTGGTGAGACTGAGGGCCCCACGGGCCGGCGCCCCCTTCCCAAGGCTTGGCTCCGCCATCGAGGGCAGCGCCTCCCTGCGGGTCCCTCTGGCGAAGTCATCTCTCTGCTCCGAGCGTCGTCGCCTGCCACCTCCTGATCCGTCTCCTCCCGTTCCGCACACACAGCCCTCCCCGCCCCCGGACCCCGCTCTGTCTGGGGGGGGGGGGCGGGGGGAAGCGCCTGAGCACCCCCGCTTGGCCCGGCGAGGACGGAAATGGCCGTCGTCCAAGGGGCTCTTTGGCCCCTGGGTCGTGGCACGCCCTGTCCCCAGCCCCTGCTCCCAGGCCCACTCCCTGGCCCCCTTGCGGTCACCCGCCCTGGCCCGGTAAGCCCCAGGGGAGGGGTCTGAGCTCGCGTCCCCCGATACCCGTGTCTCCGCACGCGTGCTGCCCGTGCGTGTTTCTCTCGGGGAAGCCCCTCCTCTCGCCTGCCCGTCCGTCTTCCCCATGGGCCTTGTTGATCGGTGATATTGACCGGTGATCACTGTCTCCACGTGGCGGATGCTGACCCCTCGTCTGCGACATGGAACACTCGCCTCCGGGTCTGTCCGTCGCGTCCTCCCTTTCCGTGCGCGTGCTCCTGCCGCGCACACGTGTCACGCTTCCACATGCAAGTGTCTCGGCCTCTCGGCGGCTCCGGGCTCCCCTCCCGCCTCGGTGGCACTGACGCCTCGACTCGTGGTCCCCGGCTGTCGGGCGCTGAGGGACGCAGGGGAGGGCCCGCGTCCGAGTCGCCTCCTCAGGGACGATGCCGGGCTGGGCGCAGAGCTGTGCGCGTGAACGAGGGTTTCCCCCTGGGACAGGTTTTGTGCGTGAACGAGGGAGTGAACGAGCGCGCCACGTGCGGCGCCCCCCGTGGGCCCGGGGTGAGGCAGGCGTGACTCACGCGCTCCCTGGGCTCGGCTGACATCCGTCCCACGGCCCCGAGCCGAGAAGCCCCTCGTTCCAGGGCCGCCTCCCCCTCGGTGAGCGGGCTCTGCTGCTTCTCAGGCTGGGGGCGTGCTCTTGCGCGCGTGCGCGTGCGTGTACAGTGTGTGCGCGTGCGTGTGCGTGTCTGTGTGTGCGTGCGTGTGCGTGTCTGTGTGTGCGTGTGCATGCGTGTGTAGGGGGTTCCTCACTTAAACCTGTGGGTGCTGTTGTGTCCTGTGCGTGTGTGGACAGGGCGCTGACCGTCTCCGAGAGGACTCGTGTGAGTGTGCACGTGTGTGTGCGTGTGTGGGGGCTGCGTGGGGACACAGGGACGACGGGGGGCGTTGAGGATCCCCGCAGTGAGCCACACTCACTGCTACAGGGGGCCAGGCACCCGGGCAGGGGCACCCTCGACCTGTGGCTGCCCGCCGTGCCCGCGTGCCCACGCGGCCGGCTGATGTCCCCATTGCCGCGGGCGCGTCTGCGTGGTCCCCCCGGGCTCGGCTGCACCACTGTCTCTTCCCGAAGCGGCGGAGAGAGCCGCTGAGGTTATGAGACCCGGATAATGGGGCGCATGCGAAGACGCAGTAAATATTGACTGTGCCTTTCGCGGAGCAGTTGTTGCTGCGGAAACGCGGCGCGTGCGGCTCTGGGCGTTGGGGTGGGGGGGCTGGCGCAGAGCGCGGGGCTTGGGGACACGGTGTCGCCGAGCCGGCAGGTCCGGGGAGAGCGCCGGGGTGGGAGAGGCCACGAGCCGGGCTGCCGGGACGGCCTTGGGTGTCGCTCGCCGCCCCCTGCACCGCCTGCGTCTCCACGTTTAACCATCGCGCCAGCCCGCGGTGCCATCGTCCCCCTGCTCACGAGGCACAGCGTTCGAACGACGTGCTCGGGGCCACCCAGCCAGCGAGGGCAGAGGCCGAGGCCCCCCAGAGCCGTCCACACCGCTCGGCCGTTCTCTCCCTGCAATGCCCCGCGGAGCGCGCCGGCCGCCACCCACGGCGGCTTTCCGATGCCAGGCCTCCTGGACCGTTCCCGGGCTGTGGGTGACCCCGCTGCTGGGTGGGGCTGCCCCCTGGCCACGCCCCACGTTGGCAGGGACATCGGCTCTCCAGCCGGCCCTGGGGGGCCCCGGGGGTGTCCAGGGAAGGCCCCGGGCGTCGCTCATGCGGGCCGCCTGTTTGAATGACGGGGACGTGTCTGCTGGGCACTCCCGCCCTGACACGGCAGCCACGGTTCTCACTTGCGACGAGAGCTCTCGAGATCCTTCCGGGTTCTTCCTGTGCTCGCGAGAATCTGTTCGAGGGTGGAGGGGTTGAAGGTCTCCGTGCAGGAAAGGGAGGCCGCGGCAGGGACGTCGTGTGAGCGCGCGCCCTCACCCATCGGTTCCCTCATTCGTCTGCCCCTTCCGCGTGGTCACGGATCACGGGGCGCGGGAGTCCCAGCACCGAGGACCTCTGGTCTCCTCCTCCGGAGCGGGGGGCAGAGCCGGAGACAGCGTGACGGGGCCGGAGACTGTGACACGGCGCATCTGTTCGCGTCTTGGGGACAGGCCTGGGAGGGCCTCCGGGGAGAGGCGGCGTATGCTGAGACTCAGGGACGGGTGGACGCGGTTGGCCGGGCAGAGGAGAGCTGGGAAGAACGTTTCGGGCCGAGGAATCGCGCGTGCAGAGGTGGGGTGAGGGGGAGCATGATGGGTGTGGGCGTGCCTGACAGCTCCGGTGGCTGGAGGAGTGTGCGTGTGTGCGCGCACGTGCGTGTGTGTTTGGGGTGCTGCAGGCCTTGGGCTGGGGAGGTGGGTCCACCCAGACGGTCTCTAATGCCCCTGGACCGGGGGCACGGGGCCGTCGGGTCGGTGGGGACCCCTCTGCAGGGTGCAGCAAGCGGACTCGGGTGGCGATCAGGGCTGTAACGATGCTTTCGCGGCCGGGGCCGGCCTTATTCCGCTGCTCGGTAGGCCGCGCCTCCCCTGCTGCGATCGCGAGAGGGCGTCCGTGTGGCAGGAGCCGCCGGGACGAGCACGCTCATTCTGCGCTGAGCACACTGCGTGGGTGCTGGAGACGGGGCCCTCGTGCCGACGGGGCCGCGCTGCCTGCTGTGCGAGGTCGGGCTGGCTCCATGCCTCAGTCTCCTCCTCTGTAAACGGGGAGTAAACACTCCCGGGGCAGGGGTATCCTGACGAGCCAGTGAGTCGACGCGAGGTGCTCGGCACAATGCCAGGCGCGGGAAGGGGGAAGGCGGGCGCAGGGCTGTCACGCGCTGTCAGCCAGGGTTGCGTGGGCTTCATTTCTGACGGCCCTTTCCTCGGTGGACGGTCGCGGGGCCTCTCTCCACGCTGCGTGTACGGCTGCGGCCGTCCCTGTCGGGCTGCTCGGTCCACTACCTTCCCCGGGCAGGTCCTGGCCCCCGCCCCCCGCTCAGAGCAGTGTCTTAGCCTGGCCCCGCGTCCCGGGACCGGGGACACGTGGTGGTCCTTAGGGCAGGTGGAGGTGGTGCCCTCTGTGGACTTCCAGCCCTCGCAGTCAAGGCGCGTGGCGTGCTGAGGTGCAGGCTGCTGGCTCCCCAGCATCCGGGAGGGCGAACACCAGGGGGGACGGGGGGCACAGGCCGCCGCTCGCGGCTCTGAGAAGGAGCCAGAGAAGCACACACTCCTCCTCCCACCACGGGCAAGGCCCCCGAGGTGACCTCTGACCTCTCCGTTGGTCACCCCTGCCCCGAACGGCCCACGAGTGACCAGGGCCTTCCGATGGAAGGGGACAACGGGCCGGTCAGCGGGGCTGGGGTGGGGATGTGTCTGGGCCCCCGGCTGAGGCCGAACAGCGTTTCCCTTGGGACTCGATCTTCGCGTCCGCGTTGGCGTCTCGTGCCACGAGCCCCTCCTCATCCCTCAGGTGGGGACTGGAGGTCACAGGCTGTCGTCTGCGTTTCTGCTTTTGTACTTTTCCTCACCGAATCCCTCTGTGTTGTTGACCCCGAAGAAACACTCATAAAATGTTGTAACGCCGCGTCACCGTGGGATCTAGAGAGACGGCCTCCACCTCCAGAGCCTGAGTCCTGTGGCAGTCTCTCCCTGTGCGTGTAACGAATGAACGACGGTGAAGTCACACCCGCGTGCTTTCTTACGCCTTTTTGTCCTCTTACATCCTGGACTTGCTCCTCGATGTTCTACCCTGTCGTCGTAGTGGCTGCCTCGTATTCCGTACGCGGGCGGCCCCGTGTTATTATCTGCTTGTTCTGTTTATCTTTCTTATTTGACTCTATGATTGGGCATCGGGATTGCGTCCAGTTCCTTTTTTTCTTTTTTTCCCTGTGATGAGCGACGCAGCCGTGACCCTTCTTGGGCACTTCAGGGAGGATTTCTGTAGACTAGTTCTTGGAAGTCGGGTTTTTGGGGCCAAGGAAGGGAACGTTTTTAGTTGCGGGAGGTATCCCTGAAGTGCTTTCCAAACGGTGGTGCCGATTGACGCACCCACCCAAGGGCATGAAAGTGCCTCTTGGAAGTGTCTTCTGAAAGATAAAAATGCCTATTATTGGGCCATAAAACACACTTTCCAATAGATGCGAAATTCTTCCAGCCGCGACGTGAGAAGCTGGGGTCGCGGCGAGGACTCGAGAGGCTCTTGGGCAGCGTGGGGCCGGGATGTGTTGAAAGGTGGCGTTTTGGATCCGTGGGGACAGAATGGCGGATTGAATGAAGGGGCTGGCACAATCGGGGGGGCTCGAGGAGGGACACCAGGGTTGACCCCTAACGCACGTCTGGGACAAAAATAAATTACAGGCGGAGTAAGTCTACAGGGTGAAGGTTTCGAAGTGAGAATAGTAAAACTGCTAGCGGGGATGTTGGAAACAGATTCCCACAACCGTGGGTCAGGGAGACCCGAAAGCCATGGAGGAGGAGGACACGACAGCTTTGGCCACGTAACGACAAGCTGCGCCTTTCGAGAGGAGAGCGTTCCCACAAACTGCGTATTTAATTGAAAAATACGATTAAAAGGCAGGCCCACGAGACGTGGTTTCCAACCAGAGAAAAAGGGAAGCGAATGAAGGAGGGAGTTGAGGGTGAGCGGGAGCGGGAGCGGAGGCCGCGGGAGGGGGCGGGCACCTTTCCTTCCGCGTGGGGTCGAGGGACGCGCTGGTGAGAGTGTGGCCCCCCAGCCTGGCCAGCCCTGCCTGGGCGCGTGGAGAAAAGGGAAGGAAACGCTGTTTTCTGTTTCTTCAGCTCGTATTGTTCTGAGAAAGTCGGGCAGCCACCCAAAGCCTCAGGAGTCCCCGGAGAGCGGAGGGGACCAAACAGCAGCTCGGGCCACGCCCCGCGGTGCTCAGGGCCTCGGGCTCCACCCGCCTGGCCCTCCTGGGGCTGAGCATCTTGGGGATTTTAGCAAAAGCCCCCGTCACTCTGCACTCCAATGGCCGTGCGGCCGTCTGCACCAGCCCCAAGGACGCCCCTTGGTGCTTCCTCCCGGCTTCGCCCTGAAGATGGTTTTGTCAGCGTCGTCATTGCTGTCCAGCACAGCCCTCGGCGTCTAGGACACGCCCGACAAGCCTGCGCCGTCATTTCTCCTCTCTCTGCTCCTCCCGGCCCCCTCCCTCCTTGTCCCCCGACGCCCTCCCCGTCTGGGGTATTTCGAGCGTCCCGTCCCCTCCAGGGCCTGCAGGAGTGGACTGTGTGGTGCGGGGCGTAGGGAGCTCAGGGCCACCCATCCCCTTCGAGGCAGCAGAGCGAGTGGGGGCTCCAGGCCCCTGTCTGCCCGCGTCCTCGCTCCGGCCTTGCCGCTTACCTGGGGCACACCTGGGCCGAGTCCCCGACCGTCCCCGTGCCTGGTTCTCCTCATTTGTAAAACGAGGTTAACGAGGGAGCCCCCCTTACTACACCCAGGGCTGTCTGTCCCTGAGGGGTCACAGGCAGGGAGGGCCCCGAGGGCAGCTCCTTGCTGAGTGGAAGGCTCTGGCCCACGCGGAGACGCGCGCGTGCTCGCCGCTCACGCAGAATGTTCGCGACCGCCGTTGATCCGGCCCGAGGTGCCAGGTGATCCCCCCATTTCCCAGGCGAGGACGGCGAGCGAGACGCAGCCCCGTGACGCTGGCGGAGGCCTGCTCGCCGCCCAAGCGCCCCCGCCCTCTGCGCCCCTGTCTGTTCACCTGCGGCTGGCCCTGGCCGTTGGCTCTCTGTGTCCACGTCCCGTGGGGCTGGACAGGTGGGGAGCAAGGGACGCAGCGCCCCCTCTCCCTGGAGCTGGGGTGAGGACCTCCGGGGCTGTGTCCCTCGCTGGGTTAGAGTTAGCGGCCCGAAGTGGTGACGTGCTCGAAGCTGCACCCCTTACAGGCTCCCCCCTCCCCGGTGTGACCCCCATTCCCTGCGGTGTCCCCTGGAATCCGCGCCCCGCTGGACTGCTAGGTCATCGTCCGAGAATCTGCTCTGGGCTGCGACCGTGGCCCCGGGCCCACCCAGGTCCCATGGCCTTCGACGTCTCCCTTCTCCGGTGGCACTGGATACTGTCGGTGGCCGCCCCGGCCTTGAGCTCTCCCTGTGTCTGGTTCCCGCGGCTCCGGCGCGACTCTCTCTCTCTCTGCTGCTGGGGGCTCCTTTCCTCTCTCCTTCACCGGCTCTTCTCCCCCTGGTCACCCCGTTTAGGCAGCGTCCGTGCCTCGCTTGGCATTTCAGTTGTAAGTGGCAGGAAGCCCAACTCAGCCTGGTTTCCGTAAAGGGATCACAGCATCGGGTCGGAGATTGGGAGTCTCGGGGCGCGCGGGCTGCAGGTGCGGTGCGATCCGGGTGTCCAGCGGCCGCTCGGCTGCCTCGCTCCGCCACACATGCCTGCTGTCCTCTGTGTTGCTCTGTGGGGCTGGGTCTTCTCGGGGAGGCCGTGGCCACGGGCAGGCCCAGGCGTGCCTCCCGGGCGTGCCCCCCGGGCGTGCCCCCCGCGAGTTCAGCTACATCCGTGGCATGGGACGGCCTCTTTCCTGAGAATCCCAGCAAACATGTGGGCATCACTCGCGCTGGCCTGTGCTGGGTCACGCGTGCACCCCGACACCAATCCCAGAGGCTGGGAGGGGGTTGGGCAGGCCGGGCCACTTCGTCAGCCTGGGGGCCAAGACTGGAGGTGGCTTCCCCGGATCCGGAAGCGCCAGGGTGGGTGGAAGTGGCGTTGCTGGGAGACCGGCAGGTGCGGCCACACCCCACGTCTTGGCTGGACGCCCCACTCCTCCCTTTCTGGGGACCCACACCTCCCCTCCATGCCCACCTGCCCGGGTGGGACTCTGCATGTCGCCCCCAGTCTTCAGGCTGCAGCCTCGGTTTCCCCACCTCTAGAGTCAGGGACTTCTCTTTAGCTGTGCGGCCCCGACCTGGACTCAGGCGGCCCCAGCCCGGCCACCCCACCCGGCTCCTCCCCTCCCCAGGGTTCCTGCCCCAGGCCCCCCCGCCTGGTCCCAGCCACCACGTGCTCACCGTGCGCCCCCCGCCCTCTGGACCTCCGGTGCCCTCGTCCTGAGGGTGGACCCCGTGGCTCACTCGCGGGTCGGGGCACCCCACGCACCATCTGGACCTCAGCTCGAAGGCGCTTCTTCTAGAACCTCTGCCCCCGCCTCTCCTGCCCACCAAGTCGGGGTTCAGCTTCCTCCCCTGCGCACCCCCAGGCTTTCAGCTCCCCCCCCGCGCTCGCGACTCAGCGGCCACGGGCCACATGGCTGTCGTCCGCCGTCTGCCCCCCCCCATCGTGGTGGGGCGCCCTGGTCTCGCTCGCCCTGGTGTCCTCCGGAGTCCGGGCTCGCCACGTGACTGTGGGCTGGCGCCGGCACCCCAGGGTGCGAGTCCAGGCCGGGAGGGCCTGCTGGGCCCCTTCACCTCCCTGGGCCTTGTTTTTGTCGTTTTTCTCGGCTCTAAGGACAGGCCTGTGAGGGGCGCGTGGTGCTGCCCAGGGCGAGCTCAGCAGAACCCGGCCCACGCTGGGGGGGGTCCCAGCTGACCACGGTGACCGCTGCTCGCTGCCGGACCTTACCTTTCCCAGGGTCCGGCGTGGAGTCAGCGTGGACAGACGACAGCTCTTGCCATTAGCCCGGACGGAATCCGAAACACAGCGGGCTCCTGGGATGGCGGAAACTTCCGTTTTGGAAATATGACCCTCCCGCGCCCCGAAAGGAGAGGCTTTGCTGCCTCCTCGGTGGCCCGTGGTTTAGGAGTCGAGCTGGGAGGGCGGCTTCCGACGGGGCCGGAGGTCCGGCCCCTGGTGATGGGCGGGGGTCCCCTGGGACGACCCCGGGTGCCGGGGGTGGGGTGTTGGCCCGTTTGATCTGAGGGGGTGGCCTCGCTCCCCCCGGGGAAAAGCCTCCTCAGAGCCGGCACTTCCAAGGGCCGCCTGGGGCTGCCGCCCCCTTTCCCCATCGCGTCCCGATGGGAGGTCACTGGTCTGAACACGATGCTTCTCGACGTTTCTCGCTCTCGCCAGCCGCGGGAGGGGCCCTCCTCGGGCACTGCCCTTGGCGTGAGCGCAGCCGTGTCAGTGTCACCGTCACCGTGGACGGTAGCCGCGTCTGCCAGTGGCAGGTGCTCGCGTTCCACCTCCCCCGGGGCCGCCATGCGGGGGATGTGCGGCACCTGGATCCGCAGCCTGAGGCCTCACGAGGCCACTGAGATGTAAGCTTGGATTAATTAAAGTCAAACGGAATGGAGAACAGTCAGATTTCTCGGTTCCACGAGCCACGTGGCCTGTGGCCGGCGCCGTTACAGACGGTTCTGCCGCAGCAGAAGGTTCTGGGCCACCGGGGAGGCTGCGGGGCAGAGGGCGGCGTGTGCGTCCCGCCTGGGCATGTAAACGAGAGGGCCGGGAGCGTGGCCCAGACCCTGGTTTCTGTGTGGGTTAGGGTTAGGGTTAGGGTTACGGTAGGGTTAGGGTTAGGGTTAGGGATAGGATGCGGGTGTGGGTTAGGGATAGGGTGCGGGTTAGGGTGTGAGTGCGGGTGCTTCTGCTTTGTGGGGACAGAGTCCGGTGGTTGTGACAGACGCTGCGTGGCGGCGGGGCCTGCGACCTGTACTCCCTCACTGAGCGCCACCTGGCATGTGAAGAGCTCAGTCAATGCCTTTTTTAAAAATATTGACGTGACGTACCTTCAGCTTCCTGATCACTTTCAGAGTCAGAGTTGTCGGGAGGGGAGAACGCTGGGCCGGGTCCCATCCGGGGGGCGGAGACCTCGTGCCCTCGTGGGCAGTGCCCGTGTGTGCCACACGACACGCACTCGGCACCCGTCTGCTGAGCTGGATGGACGAGTGACCCCACAACCGAGTGTGGGAGTGGGGCAGAGGAGGGCGCCTCGTCCGAAGGCAGACCTGGGGCCCGTGTGTCCCTTGAGCCGTGTGGCCGGCCCCTCCGGAAGCTGCCAGACCTCAGAGCAGGTGCCAGCCTGGCCCGGCAGCCACCATGCATGTCCAGCGCGCTCCCCGACCCCTGCGGCTGCTCCACACCCCGCTTGGACCTGATGCCCCCCCCCGGCCGCCGTGGTCCTTGGTCCGGGTAGGTCGGCCAAGGTCGCGTGACCCCTCTGGGCCGTGTAGCCTGCGCAGTGGGTGCGGGGGGCCCCCTGGGATTCGGCGTTTCCGTGCCAGCCAGTAAGAGGGCCACGGGGGCGTCTCCGGCCGGTCAGCTGCAGGTGAGGGCGACTGTGCCCTTGACGAGCCTCCTCCGATGGCGTCTCACACGGCGTCTCCTCGTTGTTCTAAATAACGATTTTTTGAAAAGAAAAGCTAGAAACTTGAACTTTGAAAGCCGTGGACTCTTCTCCCTTAAGTGTGGGCGGTGGCTTCGCATCCCTTACGGAGCCCAGGGCCGGCCAAGTCCAGGAGCCCCCGGCCACCAGCCTGCGGCCCCGCCGGCAGACGCTCCCCGAACATTCTAGGAAGAGGGTGTTGCCGCCCTGTCCGCCTGCAGCGGGCGATGTCGAGGTCGTGGCTAGGGGTCCCGCCCCAGTCCTTTTCCGCCCACGGTACGGGTGAGGCTGCGGCAGGCCCCCCGCGGACTGCGGGCCCCGTGTCCCTTCCCGTACCCGCCCTCTGGACAGCGGCTGCGGCCGGGTCCCAGCCCCCGCGCAGCAGAGCCTTGGGGCCAGGAGCGGCTGGCTCGTCGCCATCACCCTTGGTGGGGGCACGGGGTGGCAGCGCTGACATGGGGCCCGGAGCAGCCTTTGAAGCCACAGAAATGATGACCTCTGTGGCCCGAGGCTTTGAAAAGTGGAGAAGTGACCTGATGGCCAGCGGGAGGGGTGGGGGTAGGGCCGAGGACAGAGGGAGTGGGGGACACCGTGGGGAGCAGCCCGCACAGCAGCTGGAGAGGGAGAAGCCGGCTGTGTGCTGAGCCCGTGGGACCCGCAGGAGACAGAACCCCCAGGGGCCGCGGAGAAGAAGGCGTGACGAGGGGAGGAGAGGGGCAGAACGAGGAGAAGGGCTGCGGATAGGACGCTGAGCCCCCAGGGGCCGCCTCTCGGCCAGGGGGCCGGGGAGGAATACCCAGCCTCTCTCTCCTCTCCGGTCACCTTGGGACGCGGCAAGGTCAACAGACTGACTCAAGGTCCCCGGGCAAATGGACGGTGGCGCCGGGTGTAGAACCAGGCAGCCTGGCCGCACAGGTGGCACCGTGAAGGCCCCTGTCCTGGGAGGAGGTGACGAGCCCCGCCGAGACCTGACCTCAGGCCCTGTGGCCATGCCCTTACGGGATGCCATGTGCAGATTTCAGGGCGACCCCGTGACACCGGCGGCCCTATCCCCTCTGTGCGGACGGAAACCTCGGTTCATAGGGATGTGCCACCGAGGCGGGCACTTCGGCTTCTAGGGGGACCGGCGCCGGCTCCCTGCAGAGTTCCCCGTCTGAGCTGCTGGGGACAGCGAGGGTGCCGTGGGGGGTGGGACGGGGTGGGGGGCCCAGGAGGAGACAGTTCAGAAGACGCTCAGAAGGACGAGTCCGTGGGATTCGACAGCTGACGGGAAGCGGGGGAGGGCCCTTCTGGAACAGCGAGATGAGTGACAAGTGCCAACGCCGCCGCACCGGGCGCCGGGGGGAGGCGAGCCTGGCTTCCCGTCCGCACCGTGTGTCGCCGCCGGCTGGCCGGACGCCGGGCCTCGGGGCGCGTCTGTCCCCTGAGCACCCGCCTCCTGGGTGCAGGCGAGTCACACGCCTTCTCCCAGGGCACGAGGAGGCCCCGGGGTGGGGGGGAGGTCGCGGGTGCCAGCACCTGTGCGACCCATGCGCGCCCCCCGCCGCCACCGTTCTGAAGGCTGGGCCAGGCCGGGTGTCATCTAGGAGTGGTGACCGGGCGTCTCTCTCTGCCCTTGATCAGGGGGACGGCCCCTGAAAGCGTTTGGGGGGGCCCCAGCTTGTCTGGGACACATAGCAGGAGCTCTCGCCCTTGACAGCTCTGAGCCGGGAGGGAGCGGGGACCCCCCCAGACACGGCAGGGATCAGGCGCATGCTCATGGGTGTGACTCCCACGCCCCTCGCTCCTCTTGCTTTGTCCCTGTTCTCCCCCTGGGGCGTCGTCGCAGCGAGCTGGGGGCCACCGTTATTCCCGGTCTGGGGAGGGAAGCCGGGTCCCGGGGAGGCGTGGTGGTCGGGCCGGCCTCGAACCCAGGCCCGACCCTCGCAGGCGACAGCTTCGTTCCTGAGAGCGGGCTTGTCGGGGCCCCCGGGGGCGTCGAGAGCCCAGGAGAGAACCGAGGGCGCCGTCCTCTCCCCTCCCACCGGGGACCTCGGGCACCGGCGCTGGGAACTCTGTCGCAGGTCGATGGGGCCTTTGGGGCGAAGGCCTCCCAGAGATCACGGTTTCCCCACAGACCCCGGTGAGGTTTGGGGAGAAGAGACGGCTCAGCCCCGAGGAGAGACGAGCAGACCCCGACGGCCCGATTTGTCCTCTCTGGGCTGCAGCGAACGAGTGTGCGCCGTGAGCAGGGCATCTGGGGCCGGGGGTGCCGCAAAGACGAGCTGCGGCTTTCTTGGGGCGCACACTCCAGACGGGCACCCGACCGGGGCTCCCGACTCTGGTTCTCTGCTTCTGGGGTCGCCGGGGCGTTTCCGACCCCGGCCGCCACGCGTGTTGGTTTCCTGTGGCCGCTGCAGCACGTCGCCCCAGGCGTGGTGGCTTCGAGCGCCACCAGCTTACGGTCTTACGGTTCTAGGGGTTGGAAGTGTGACGGTGGGTCCCGTGGGGCCGAGGCCAAGGCCACGCGCCCCCTCGAGGTCCCGGGGACGACGCGTTCCTTGCCTTTTCTGGCTGCCAGGGCCCACCGCGTCCCTTGGCGTGTGGCCGGTCCCCTCCGGCGCTCCGGCCTGTGCTTCTGCGGTCACGCTGGGTCCCCGGGGTGATGCAGTGTAACCCCCCATCTCCGGGTCCCTAATCGCATCACACCCGCCAAGTCCTTCGTGCCACGTGAGGCGGCGCAGTCGCAGATTCCAGAGCAGGACGAGGGCGTCTTCGGGGAGTGTGGAGGGGGGAGGCACTGTGCCCACCGGGCCGGCCTGCATCTTCGGGCCCTCGCACGTCAACGGGTCGGGTGGGGGTGACCTTGAACCTTACCCTCTGCTAGGGCAGAGCGGCAGTTCCCACCTTCTCCTACCTGCCCCCCAGGCATTCCCCCTGCTCGCCTGGCCCCTGGCACCTGTCTGCGACCCCACAGAGCGCATAGTCCTTTCCGACGAAGCCTTCACCTCTGCAGAGGGAGGCCTTGGCGTCCGGGAATCCTGGGCTCTCCCCGGGTACCTGTTTGGGGTGTGGGTGTCCTCAGCTCAGTAAACGCCGCCTCTGGTTTCAGAAGAGCCGGGCTCACCCTGAATTTGCCAAACAGAAACGCGGGGGCGTTCGTTTGCATCGCTCAGGGGTTGTTTGTTTCTTTAAATAACCAGCCCTGCCGCTTTCCTCTAAAGGGTTTTTCGTTCATGGGAAGTGTGATTGGCGTGCAGCGCAGCGTGGGAGGCTCGTCCATGGTCCAGCGTCTGCTCCCGGCGCCCCGGAGAGTCTGCGGGACTGCGGTCCGGCCTCGTCGTCCACCTTGGCCAGGGCGCGGGCCTTATTTCTGTGGCTGACGAGGAGGCTGCCTACGGGGGGACCTTGATTATGAACCAAGAGTTGAGATGAGACCTAGGGCACTAGAAGTGACTCCATCTCTCCCTCGAGGAGAAGAAGGGCGAGTGAGACCGTAACGAAGAAGGTTCTAGAGTCTAGAGCGACTGCTTCACAATGGGGGCGCAGGTGGGCGGAAACAACTAGGTAGTTCTGTGTCGAAGAAGGAATGGAAACCCTAACGGGAGACGTGGACGGATCAGAAGTTCCAGACACCGGTGGCAGGCACGACCCACAAAACCCAGGATGCAGGCGGAGCCGTCCTCGAAAGGGCTTAGCCTTGGAAATCTTGACATTCCTAATGAAATTGCAAGATTCGCTTCTTTAAAAAGCTGGGGGACCATAGTAGATGGTAGACGGGAAAAGGCGAGAAGAGAGACCACCTCCCAGTCCCGCCTGCAAAACAAAGCTGAGGTGAGATGTCGCCCGAGACGGGACCGTGGACACCCGCGGGGGACAGAGCTGTGAGCGGTGTCCGAGTCCCAAAGCCGAGAAGACGGGGAGGGGGAGGCGAGGCCGGCCAAGGCTGGGACCAGGACGGGACTGGCTGCCATCGCGCCTGCCGCCCCACTTCTTGTTCGGAAAGTTCTAGGTGAAAATGGGATCGGGGCGCGGAAGAGGCACGCCCATCGCAGGGAGGAACGACACGTCCTGTGACGTGGGAAGCTGCGATTCTCCTCCTGGAAACCTCGAAGGGCGCAACCCTGACCCTAACCCTAACCCTAACCCTAATCCTAATCCTAACTCAGAAACCAGGAGCCAGAAAATTAGATTTTTAACAAGGGGTCACCCTGTTCCTGATGGGAGGACGTGTCGTAAAAGTGTCGATTGTCTTGGATTTAATTTCTAAATCTAAGATGATTTCAGTCAAAATCCCAACACACACACACACACACACACACACACACACACACACACACACATTTATTTTTATTTTATTTTTTTATTTTATTTTATTTTTTATTTTATTTTATTTTATTATTATTTTATTTTATTTTATTTTATTTTATTTTATTTTATTTTGTGGGGTGAGGATTGACTACGTTACAGTTCTCATAGGAATCTAAAAGGCAAGAAAATGCTGGAATAAGGGAGGCAGAGGCGGACTCGCCTCGCCAAGACGAAGCGTGTTGTAAAGCGGCCGTGATCAGGAGCCACGCCGCCGGGACGCGGGGCAGATCCGAGGAGCAGAAGGCCCGGGGCAGACCCCGGGATGCATCCTGATTCAGCACATGATAAAGGTGGCGTCTGGAATCGGGGTGACAAAAGATGTCGGGACGAATGAATGCCTGTTTTGGGGGAAAAAATGGCAAATGAGATTTCCCACGCCACGTTAGGTACCACCAACTCCCAGACAGAGGGTTAAAGAGTTTGACACGCAGGGGGTGCCAGGTCAAAGTGAAAGCAAAACAAAGCAAATACTATTTGACTGTTTTTATTTTCGGGATGCCAACTAGTTTGGCTTTGTGCGAGGTTTTCGGTTCAAGGTGGCCTTTCCTCAGCCTTTGCGGACGTTGCTCTGTCGCGCTCTAGAACGCAACGTGGCAGGTGAGAAACCCGACGTCGTGATTATCTTGTTCCTCGGTGGCTCATATTCCCCGTCCCTCTTCCTGCCCCCGGACGCCTTTCCGACGGAGCTGAGAGGGTCTGGCTCCGTCCTTCGCGTCTCCTCTCGTTTCCTCTGTTCTTTCTGGAGAATTCCCTCCGATTGGACGTCCAGCTTGCCAAGTCCCCCTTGGGCTGTGTTTGGCTGTTCTCCGCCTCTCCGCTGAGTTTCCCGTTCTGGCGATCACAGTTTCCGTTCCCGGGTCTCTGTTTCTCTTTGGCTCTTTGCTTGGTTTCAGAGTCGATTTATTTTGTCTGCGGCCACGCCACCCCGGACGTGCCCGATCCCCTGTGATCTCGGAAGCTAAGCGGGGTCGGGCCCGGTTGGTCCTGGGATGGGAGACCGCCTGGGAAGACCGGGTGCTGTGGGCGTAAAGAATAATAAAAAACAAGGGATTGTGAGTGGACAAGGTCCTTGCGATCTGTGAGGTCCGCCAAGGCTCGCCTCGCCTAGAAAAATAAAACTGAAAACAACAACAACACGGTCCGCTTGTGTTTTCTCCTTGTGTAACTGGTGCGTCCTCACCGTGAAGGTCTCCAGCCGTACGGAAAAAGGACGGTTGAAAGTGAAAATAACCTGCCCTCGGCGGCCCAGGGATACCACGCTGGCCTTCCGTGACCCCGCTCGGAGCGATCCCAGCCCCCACACCCCAGCACACAGCGGGTGTGACAGCAGGGAAAGGGGAACGGAGGACAGAAAGGACCCTCGGTTCCCAGCCGTGAGGGGTTAGCGTGTTTTGGGATGATGGGAAATGTCGAACGTCGGGAAAAGGAGGCTACCGTCACGTGTCCTCGTGCGTCCGTCGCCCGGGTTCTGGAGCGACCACGCGTGACGCGTCGTTTTCCATCTGTGACCCTCCCCTTCTCTCCCCTTCCTGCCATAAGGGATTGTTTTGAACCGAATCCTTTTGTCCGTAAATACTTCACGGTGTAACCTCAAGGGTCAGAGTTCTTTATCAAAAAGGTGACCGTGGTGCCGGGATGACACCCCGAGTTATCGATAATTCCTGAACCCCACAGCAGTAGCTCCCCCCCAATCGTGAAAACTGAGGACGACCGCCTTCCTGGCGCGCCGCGTGGGTTCTAAACCCATAGTTAGATTAGGATCCCGACAAGGCTCTGTGCTGCTTAAATCCCTTCGAATCTGCAGTGTCTCCTCCGCCCCTGCTCCGTCCTTCTTGTAGTTTCTGTGGTTTGAGTTTGTAGTTATAGACACGTTTTCTGAGCAGTTTTGGGTTTACACACGAATGGACAGGCTGTGTGCGTGTCCCCTGCACCCCAGCATCGCCCAGAGCTGGGTGCACGCCCCCGAACGGCTCCGTCCCTCGTGCAGTTTATTTGTTGAAGAAACGGGTTGGTTTTCTAGGCGTTTTCTATATTCGTGTGTGTCCTCGTCACCTCTCCATAAGCTGGAAGCCGGATCAGGGTGCTGGACCCGGTTCTGGTCTGGTTACTTGGCGACAGTGTTTCGGGGCCGGGCCCCTCCCTAGCCCCATTGTCAGCGGGCAGGCGGTGCCTTTCCGCGGTGTCACCGGTGGCTGCTGCCCAGGCCCCGGTGTTGCTGGGGTCGTCTCGCCGTGTCCCGGTCTACTTTCATTCTCCGTAGGAAGACGCGGAGCCGGGCCCTGCAGTGGGGTGCGCATCCCGTAGGGACCCGCAGGGGCCTGGGCGAGACGGGGGCCTGGGCGTCCCTACGTGCGAGGCTGGTGTTGACACACACCCGTGTTTCTCAGGCGGCCCCAACCCTGACCACCAGCCCGAGGAGGAGCATGCGCCGTCCCAAACCCGGCCACCTGAGCGGTCTTTGAGGGCATGCGATTTTGAGCCTGTGCGGGCCTTTGAACCCTAGATGGTTCTGGAAGCTTAGCCGGTCTGCCGGTCACAGCGTCCGTGCACCCAGGGTCTGACTTCCATCGCGTCCGGGACGCAAAGCCGGAGGAGGCGCCGTGTGTTTGGGGGGAAGCCTGTGTGTGTCGTGCAGCCCGGGTCTAACCATCTCTTCCTCCCTCTCCCCCCTTGCCCCCTCCACGTCCCCTCCGCCCCCCTCCTCCCTCGTTTTCTCTCTTGCAGTCTGCTGTTTCGTCGTGCACAAGCGCTGCCATGAGTTCGTCACTTTCTCCTGCCCAGGCGCTGACAAGGGCCCCGCCTCTGACGTAAGTCGCGGGCAGCGGCCACCCCTCTTGGTCCCCCGGGCCCCCTCCTGGGGGAATGTGCCCAAAAGGTCGGGACGGTCTCACCCCCGGCCACGTGGTCGGGGTCCTTACAGCCGCTGAGATGGTTCTCGTTTTAATGGGAAAGAAAACAAACAGAAAGAAAAATTTTTAGCGGGGATGTGACCGTACGGGAAACCAGCGAGTCCCCACTACGATTTCGACATTTTTAAACTGACTTTGTTTGGGCGACGGTGGTTCATACGGCCCGTCGCAGGCTGCCTCAGGACCGTCTTCATCTCTGTAGCCGAGGCCCGGGCAGGGGCTGAACTGTCCCCGCCCCTGCGGACCGTCCGGAAAGGGGCCACGCCCCGCACACCGCTACCCTGCGTTGCGGGGTTTGGGTGCCGGGGCCCAGGAACTGGGAGGAAGCGAGTGTGTCCTGTGACCGCGCGTCCCAAAGCACAGCTCCCGCGGGGCGGGGCATGGGACGCCGCTGGATAAAACCGGAGGATAATCTTCGTTTTAGTCATTATGGGTTTATTTTAACTTGGGTTGGGAACAAACAAACAAAAACGTGCCCAGGAGTGGGTTTGCACTGATGCAGGGACGTGACATTGTCTACGTACGTCAAGGTGTTTGGGTCACCAGCCGCGTTAGTTATAATCATGTTTTAATCCTTAAGATGAAAAAGGGTTAACTGAGCCGGGTCCCAGACCTCGGGGCCCGCGGTCTCGGCGCCAGCACCCTGGGACCTGGGGGCACGTCCTGGCGTGGCCACTTGTGCTCAGGATGGAAATAATGAACGTTTTTGTGACACGGGGGTTATGTCTTCAACGTGGGGGAAATGAGGCCTAAATCACACTTTTCTGATGAGAATTCAGTGGGGGCCCACCGAGCGCCATCCAGGAGGGTCTCCCCTGCTGAAGCAGGGATGGGGGCCCCTCTGGCCTGCCCGGGGACAACCAGGCCGGGCGGAGGCGGCGGGCATCGTGGCGGCCCCTCCTGTGTCTCCTCGTCGTTGGGCTCGAGGAAGAAGCATCTGAAAATGGGGAATTGTGTGTTAATGTGGAGGACTTCACCGAGGGGACGGAGATCGTGTTTCTGTACGAAGGAGGACACGTGGGTACGTGCGGCTGTGTTTGAGGATCTGGTGAAAACGGAGGATTTTCTGGGAAATTTTAGATGGAAAAGCAGGACTGGCGAATAACCGAGAGAGAGCGCGCGCGAGGGTGAGAGAGGAGCACCGCCCGAGGAGCGTTTCTTCTCCCAAAGCCCCAGGCCGGCAGCTTCCTGGGGAAGTTATTTGAAACTTCGGAGAATGAAGGATTTCTGCTCGTTGTACAGTGGATTGGGTCACAGAGAAAAAGTAAAACTCCACGATTTTCTAAAATCAAACGTGAGAGAAATCCGACTCAAAGTGGCGGCCGGAAAAGGATGCTCGTGGGCAGGTCGGTGGGAGGGAGCGCGGGCGTCAGGGACGGGGACCCGCGCGCGGCACGCGTGGGACCGGGCCCCGCCCGGCAGGCAGGACGCTCCGTCTCCGCGGGCTCCCCAGCCACCTCCGCCCCGGGCTCCGGCGACCAGATTCTCGTCCTCCTGGGACTTGGGCTTTGGGCTCGGAGGGGCCCGTTTCGGTCTGGGCGGGTCGCACGGTGTCGGAGCCAGGCGATGGCTGGTCCCAGAGCGAAGGCGTCCCTGTCACCGGCGACCCGCCCAGGAGCCCTTCTCCGCACCCTGCGGACCCCTCACCCCTCCCGTCAGGGCCGCCAGTGCCCAGGCCCCCGTCACGTGCCTGCTCCCCCCGCCCCCACAGTGAGCTGCTCGTTCTGGTTTTATTCCGGAACCTCACGCGCCTGGGGGGGCCGCGGGCCGCGTGGACACCGCCGTGCCCGCTCCCAGCCCGGTGCCCCTCTGTCTGGCCGCTGTCCCCAGCGTTCCGTTTGTGGCCGTGTGACTTTACGAGGACGCTCGGCCTTCTGCGTCTCCGTGTGCATTAGCCGTGACCGTGATGATGATGATGGTGACGACCCCCACCCCCCGGACTGACAGTCCCTGAGTGTGCGGCCGGCGCCTGCTGGTTGCACCTGGTGGGTCCAGGAACTGTGCCAGGAGGGGGCGTCCCGGGGGCGTGCTGGGTGGAGGGTAACGGTCGGCGTGCGCAAGACTCGCCCCCTCAGGCCAGCCCCCTCCCCCGGGGCCTGATGGCCTGGGGTCTTGAGCCTCCTGGTCGTCAGTGTCAGGACGCGCGTGGGCTGGCGGCGTCCAGAGCCGCGGGCACTGCTGGTGGCCGGAGCGTCCCCCGTGTCCTGTGTGGGTTCAGCTGTGGCCATGCCGGCGACGGCCGTGTCCTGGTGTCACGTCGGGGGGCGAGGCTCTGGCTGACGGAGCCGGGGGGAGGCCAGGGCGGCCGGGGCTGGATGGCAGTGCGTGCTGCAGCGGACGGGCTCGTCCACCACACGCGGTGGGACCTGCCGTGCTGGGCCTGCTCCTGGACACGACGACCGCGCAGCCCTGGGCCCCAGGAAGCGCCGTCCGCAGCCGCAGGCAGAGGCGGGCCGGTCTGCGCACAGCTGGGGCCACCCGGAGGCCCCTGGGGAACGCCCGGCGCGAACCCTGTGTCTCCTGAAGGGGGAGCTGGGACCGGAGCGGGAAGCGACTTGTCTGGGACCACGGAGGCGGCTTTATCCGGAGGACACCGCGGGCCAGGCCTGGCTGGGGCTGCACGGCGCTCCCGATCGCCTTTGTGGAGTCAGAAAGCGGACACGCACTTTCCCAGACCCCGTGGCCCTCACACGCCCGATGCTCGTGCTCCCGTGGCGGTGGGTGCCACCGCGGCCTTGCTGTGACGATGGAGAAACCGAGGCACAGAGGGGCTGGGCGGCCTGCCCGAGCCGCACAGCGAGAAGCTGTCGAGCCGGGCTCCAGCCCCCGCAGCCCGGCCGCGCAGCGCCCTGCTCTGCCGACATGTCCTGTCCCGCGGATGCCCCAGTCCCGGCACGGGCAAGGAGGTCGAGGCTCCCGTGGCTTCAGTTGGTCGCTTGGGACAACGTGGCTGGGCAGGGACAGCGCCGGAGTCGGAGGCCGGCGGCCTCGCTCGGGGGTCCGACTCGTGCGCTGTTTAAATTCCCTCCCTGGACGCTGGTGTCTTGTGGCTGCAGGTCCGAGCTGGGGACAGGGGGCGGGGCTGAGGCGCACGGCGAGTTGGGCGGGTCATGGAGGTGGGGGTGGTGTCAGCCGGTCTACATCCGGCTGGACGGGAGGAACCAGGCGAAGGCCTTTCCTCGGAGGCCCTGGTGCGACGAACCCCGAGGGCAGTCGTGACTGAGAAAAGAAACTCTAAGAGGTAGATGCCGGGGGCGGGGGGCGGGGGGTTTAGTAAACAGAGCAGCAGGGACGCGGATGTAAAAGAAAAGGGGGAAACATAGGACGTGATGACCAGCCGTCGAGAAAGAAGCGGACTCGCCCACCCTTGAACGCAGACCAAGGCTGCGGAGGGAAATTCCCGACGACACGAGGACGCGGAGCCTTCACAGACGCCGAGGCCCACCCGCGGCCGCGGGGCGGCGCCCCGGCGGGGACTCGCGGAGCTGTCGTGTCAGAGGTCAGACAACAGGACCGCCGTCGTCCCACCCCAGACGAAGAACTTAGACCTCTCAGGGGTGACTGACTGACCGACGCGCCCCGGAGTGGAAAGCGGATGTCGCTGGAGCCAGGCGTTCGGGTTGGCGCGGGGCCGTTCGCCCACCCCCAGTACTCGTGTCGACCCCGCTCAGCGGAGATCCCAGCCCGGAGGTCACCTCTGAAGTTCTCCCGGAGTCCACACGCCGCCGGGTGCTTGTCCCTCGATGCGACTGTGGATGCGTCCGACGCTTCAGCAAACCGTCCCGAGGCCCACGCACGTCCACGCGGCACCAGCCGTCCGCTCCCTGGCCCAGAACCAGATGCGGGCGCGCGTCGCCACACCCCGGCGTCCCTGGCACGGTGACGCGCGTGCGATGGGGCCTTCCGATGACCCTCAGCCCGCGCGGTCAGGTCGAGACCGCCCGGCTGCTCCGTCCGTGGGGGTCGCGGGCATTTCGCTTGGGGTCCGGGGCGTGGTGGGGCTGTCGTGTCGCCTGGGGCGTCATGAGAGGTTCCTGGTGCCCAGAAGAACACTAAAACGCGCTCCTGCGCGTCACATCTAGGTGTGTGTTCCTGCCACACCCCCACCCCCGCCCCGAACACTTGCAGGGTCTCCCACGCCTCACCTATTCGTCCCGCGTGCCCCTTCTCTCTTTCTCGCACCAGAGGTGCCGGGGAGCCCCCGCCCGGCTGCACCCGGGGCTTTTTTCCTCCTTCTCCAGTCGCACTCGAGACTTGTGCCCGTACCGGTGCGGAGTGCGCCTCACTGCCCCTGCGGCAGGCGTGTGTCCCCTCGGCGTGGTCTCTGGCAAGCGGTGCCCGCCTGCGGCACTTTCCTCGTGCAAAACCTTCTCTGACGTCAGCCACACTTCAAGGAGCAGCCGTGCAGACCTGCCGTTTCCGGCCTCGGAGGGTGGACTGGACTCTCCCTCCAGGAGAGGGTGCCCGGGGCCAACGGGAGAGCCCGTCTGAGCCTTTGATGGGTGGTGTCGCAGTGTCCCCCTCCCCGGGTAAGGCCAGGGGGCAGGGCTACGCGCGTCTGCGCCTCGGCGGCGTCTCAGCCGAGACCGCTGGGACGGCGATGGCGTCCGTTCCGATGAGAAGCTCTGTCCCTTTCATCCGAAGGTGTCGCAGGAAAAAAAATAAATACGGTTTGCACATCAGTCCCCCGAGTTCACGCTCTCGCAGTTTCGTTTGAAATTAGGGTCGTTTAAGTAAAAACGGCGTGCCGGGCGACAGACGACGCGGGGGAGGGGTGGCGTCGTGGGTGGCAGGGAGCCGTGCAGAGCGACAACGGCCCTCGCCTGCGGACGTGCGGGGACGGCCACCGCGGTTCCTCTCCCTCTTGGAGAGAACCAAGAGCTCGTCCTGCTCACGTGCGGGGCGCCGGCCCGGGGGTCAGCATCACGGCGCACCTGCGTGCTGGGCCTGTTCTCTTCTCCGCTTTAGGGACAAGGACCCAGGCACCCAGAGGTCAAGTCGGTTGCCGAGGTCGCCGCGCTGACCCCGGGCCCGAGCTCGTAAGCCCCTCCCTGCCCTGATGGCGTTCCCTCTGGGACGCGGACCTGCTCTTGTGGCCTGGGATGGGCCGGGGGATGACGCTGCCCGCCACGTGGCGTGTGCGTCCCTGGCCTCACGCTGCGCCTCGGCCTTCTCGTCCCCGCAGCTCGGCCGGATTTCAGCCCGCATGGCCCGCTCACACCCGGACGGGCCGTTTTGGGGTTGACTCAGAGGTTTAGAGGTGGTTTCGTCTTTTCGTTTCGGACCCGGGTTCCCTTCCTCTGGGCGGGTTGCGCCTGGCGTCGGGTGACGATCGGAGATGCTGAGCTGGGCCTCCGGTGGTCCCGGGGCCGGGTGCTCGCAGCTCCGGGGCTGGGGAGCCCTAGTGGCCAGTCCCTGGCTGGCGCTACGTTTGCGCGAGACGCAGGCTGTCGTCCTCTGTAAGGCCCTGCCAGGGGGACCCTCTGGAAGGCTGGGGGTCAGGGAGCAGCCAGGGGACACTCAGGCCGTCCCACGCTGCCGCCCGCGTCTCTGGAGCCGGACGAACCTGGGCTTTTACTCTGTGACCTTGGACGATCTGCTTCCCGAAGCCCTAGCAGTGTGCAGGCCGAGGGGGGGATCGCAGGAGCCCTGGGGGAGGGCTCGGGCCGGCAGCGGTGGGGGACGCCAGCCAGGCTGGACTGCAGCGCGGTGTGGGAGTCGGGTCCGGCAGTGTTGCCCCTGTGTCTGACGGCACTTGGCACTCGGCCCAGGGACCCCTTCCGGAGCTGGGGGATGTTCACGCGTGGTTGGACCCCGCCGGCAGACGGCAGGAAGCGGGGGCGGGGGGGCCGGGGTGGCAGAAGGCACCTACTGGGCTCTGCGGGGCGGGGGGCATGGCCAGGGCCGGAGGGGCACAGGCTCGGTGGGACGCGGCAGGGGGTGGCGGGGACCCTGGAGGGCTGGGTGGTGTGTCCCCAATCCGAGGGGACAGGCGTCGCTCGGCCCAAAGCGGTGGTGCGTCCAGCGTTGCCACAACTTGTGATTTTTTAAAAAAGAGCCAGAAGTTTGCATTTCTATCTGACATTCCGTGATTCTTAAACATTTTTAAATTAACAAATTCTAATGTTTAAGAAGCACCCCATGGGTCACAAGCTCGGGTTGCAAGCGTGGACTCTGGACTGTGGCCCCTGAGCATGAAGGGGACCCAGGCCAGGGTTGGGGACGGGTGTGGTTGGCTCGGAGGGGCCCCGGCCAGGGCGGCCTGGGATGGGGGCCGCTGGCTGCACAGCAGGGTGGGGGGTGGGGACAGAGGTGGGCACTGCATCTTTGGGATCAAGACAGGACCCTCGGGGGAGCTCGGACCTAGAGGCCACTCAGACCCTGGCGCATCCGTCCCCGGGGTGGGGGTGGGGAGGGGTCAGCAGCCACAGCCTTGGGGCCGGGAAGGGCGTGCGGTTTGGGTAAGGCAGGCGGACACGTGGCCTGTACCCGCCGGCACGGTCGTAGGTTGGGAAGTCGTCACCCGCCCCGAGCCGCTGCCTCCCCCCACCTCCTGCCTGGCTCCCCCTACCCCTTCCCCGCACCTCGCCGTGGTCAGCCAAGCCCAGTGTTATCTCCCAGCGCGGCCTGGCCCTGCGCCCTCTGATGGGTCAGTGGGCAGCGCCTGAGCCAAAGGGACTCTCTCTACCCTCCGCCCTCCCTGCAGGTGGCAGGTGCCCGGAGGGTTGGCGGAGACACAAAGGAGGGCTTTTAGGGGCCCCAGGGGAGTCAGATAGAATCGAGGGGCCCCGTGCCAGGCCCGGCCTGGCCTGCACGGCTCCCTCCTCGTCACCTCCCGGGCAGCACGGGCCTGTGCGGGGCGCCAGGTGGTCGGCGCTGATGGCTGCAGCTCGCTGATCGCGTCACGCGCTGGCCGCCGTGGGGCGCTGGGCACAGGGGTGACTGCGGTTCCCTCCGGCCTGGCTCCGGGCTCGGCCACTTCCAGGTCCCAGCGTCTTGCAGCCAGTGGGTGGGGGAGGGGGGCCGGGGGCTGGAGAGGGAGTGACTCTGTCCACACGCGTCCCGTGGGCTAGAGCCCCGCGGCCAGGCCCCACCATGGTCTCCAACGGGGCAGCCTTTGCTGAGACGCGAGGGCCCTGCCGTCCAGGGAGCCTGGGTGCCCACGGGGTCCTAGCGGTCTCCCCCCGCCCCATAAGCTGCGGTCCGTCCGGCCGACCTCGGACTCTGTCCTGTAGGTGACGAGGTGTGAGCTCGTGGTCTCCAAGTGGGGGGTTCTGTGCCCGGATTTGGGTCCTTGATCTCTCTGCACGCTTGCCTGGAGGGTAAAGGGGGAGAAACGGGAGCGAGGGGACCCGTTTGACCACTGCGCCTGTCCCTGCGTTCTGGAGTCTCTGGGGTTCTTGCCGCAGGCAGGAGGCCGGGGTCACGGGTGGGGGGCTCGCGGGCCCAGCGAGCGGGAGGGGTGCGGTGAGCGGCCGGAGCCCTTCGCCCACCGTGCATCAGGCACCGGGTCCGGGCCCGGGGCTGGGGGCCGACCACATGCGGGCGACCATGGACCCCACTGACACTGGCCCCTTCTGTCTCCCTTCCTCGGCCTCAGGACCCCCGGAGCAAGCACAAGTTCAAGATCCACACGTACTCCAGCCCCACATTCTGCGACCACTGCGGGTCCCTGCTCTACGGGCTCATCCACCAGGGGATGAAGTGCGACAGTGAGTGTCTGCGCCGCCGCCCGGGCTGTGTCCTCCTCGCGGTCGGGGGTCCCACGCCCTGAGCGCCCTGAGCGGGCTGGTGAATAACGAACCTCGTGCCCCAGAATGCCGCGGCTGCGACCCTGGTGTGGGCCGCGATCCTGCAGGGTGGTCCTTCGGGTCTGGGCCGGGCTTGTGCAGCCCGTGGCTCCTCTGCTCAGAGAAGACCCTCCCACACCCACGGGCTCACCCTTGTAAGGCCAGAGGGGGGTTCTCTGGCACGGTGGGGGCGGGAGAGGGCAGGTGGGCAGGATGCTTTCGGCAGGCCTGGGGACGGCGCCCCCAGGTCAAGGACGGGGGTGGCTGGATGTGGGGGGGCAGGGGGCTGCCGCAGGGCCCTGAACTTGGACCCTCTGCCGTGAGGTCCTCCCTCCCTTCTCTCTTGGGCCTTTGCTCCCCACGAGGCGGGTCCAGTTTCTCTGTGCGGTCACCTCCAGGAGGCTGGGCCGGCCGAGGAGACCCCCCCACACACCCTGCCCTTGGGGTGCCCGGCAGCCCCGTTTCTGGGCACATCCGAAACACGGGCCTGTCGGCTGATTCAGCCTGTCCCCCGGCTCCTCACTTGGGAATGGGGCCCCGCATAGAGAATGGGGTCCCCACACCCCTTCTGGAGCAGCCACTGTTTCTCCCAGAGACTCGGGGGAACCCGGCACCCACGGGAGAGTGTGCAGGGCAGGGGCATCTGTCGGCCACGGGGCTGCAGGCGTCAGGCCAGATGCAGTTACGGGTGTTCCGGCCCCCTCTCCCCACCTCTGGCCTCTGTCACTGGGGTGCGAGGTCGGCCTCAGCACTCAGTGCGCCCTGCGACCAGGCACCCGTCCTGCAGCCGCCCGCGAACCCTCCTCACGCATTCCCAGGCCCCGCCCCGTTGGTGGCCCCTATTTAAAATGGGGGTGTCATGTACAAGTCCAGGTTCCCGCTCATTCTGACAAATGGGAAGGGGGGCTACCACGGGCACACCCCGCCACGGCCGTGACGGTTGGAGCAGCCACCGTGTCCCCCGGTCAGCCGAGCCCCGGCATCCTGACATCCCCCCCCGCCTGCGTCAGGGCGCCCAGGCCTGGATGTTGGGGACGCAGGCTTCAGAGCCCGTGGGTGTGTGCCGGTGCGCCCCTGCCCGGTGGGAGGATGGACAGGTCCCGTGTCCTCCATCCTTCAGGCCCCGGGAGGGGGAGGAGCCACACAAGCCCATTCGGTGGGACAAAGGTGGGGGGGTCTGCGCCCCGCTTGGGGGGTCTCAGCACCTGGAGGGGAAAAGGGAAGGGGGTCCCCAGGGGGACAGGCCCACCTGACACCCGTCCCTCGCAGCCCAGGGGGGAAGGGGGCCCGGGGGAGGGGTCCCAGGGGTGTGCAGGCCCGCCTGACGCCCATCCCCCGCAGCCTGCATGATGAACGTGCACAAGCGCTGCGTGACCAACGTGCCCAGCCTGTGCGGCACGGACCACACGGAGCGCCGTGGCCGCATCTCCATCCGGGCACGCATCGACGGCGACGTGCTCACCGTGCTCGGTAGGTGCCAGGGCGCGGGGGCCTGGAGGGCGTCCAGGGTGGGGTGTGGGGTGTCGGGGACGGGGCCTTGGAGGGCTGGGCGTCAGGGCGGGGTGTCCAGGTGGGGTGTTGGGGGAGGGGCCTTTGGGATGAGGTGTCAGGGGGCGGGGAGTCGGGGGTGGGCTGCCACCCTGACACCCAGACACCACCTTCGGCCCTGGGCAGTGGGTCCCCTGCAGGTGCCGGTAGCATCATCACCCTGGGTGTTGGGGTTGGGGGTGCAGCACCCCGCCCCGCCCTCCGGGGCATGCAGCTGCTCCCTGGAAGCCAGCAGGGCTGGGTGCTCCATCCCTCCCCAGACGTTCCCGTGCGGAAAGCAGCCTCGGTGCTGAGCGCCCCATTCAGGAGCGTGACACCTCGGGGCGGGCGGTGCAGCGTGCACCCCTGGGGGCCGCCCGCAGCTTCGGACCCTTGTGCGCACCTGGCGCTGGGGCTAGTCACTCTCCGCTTTGGCTACTTCTGGAATGTGTCCCAATGAGACAGGCTGGTGTGGCCGTGGGGGCCGGGCCCTGCGCCCTGGGGGGCCTGCCTGCCGCACACTGTGGGTGGGGGGGACCAGCACCAGGCCGGCCGGGGCCGGGGTGAGCCTCTCCCTGAACTGCTGTGGACGTCTCAGCCCATTAGCAGGGACTTGGCACCTTAGGGACTTGTCGCGGGAGGGATGGACCTGGCGCACGCGCAGCTGCGACTGGGGCCCCGGGGTGGCTCCCTGCCCCGATGGGCCGAGCCCAGGGTGGGGGGCACCTTTCCTCCCACGGATGGAAGTCGAAGGGCGGATTGCCCCATCAGATAGAATCTGAGGTTTCTGAATCCCAGCGGGCGGCCCCCAGCCCACTGGATCGCTTTTTCCTCCAAGAGGACAGCAGTTGGCTCTCTTCTTGGCCCCGGGGTCCTGGGGGGTTCCCGGGGAGAAGCCTGCAGCCCCAGGTCCAGGAGCAGCTGGTCTCCCCCAGCAACCGGCTAAACTTCCCGCCCGAGAGCCAAACGGCGAGGCCCTGCCGCCCTCCGCTGTCGCTCTCCGGGAACTGCACCGGCTCAGACACGCTCGGGGACGTCCCGTGGGAGACCAAGGCCTGAGCAGCGGTGCCCCCTCCAGGGCGCCGTGCTGGGCCCTCGCGCTGGGCCCTCGCGCGTGACGCCCTCGAGGTCCCGTGATCGTGGTCTGCAGCCGGTCGACGTGCCAGAGCCCCACGTGGCCGCCGTCAGCCTGCACGGGGCTGCCGCCACCCACCTTTCTGCTGAGAGAAGCCGCCTTGCCTGTTCCCTTTCCGTCCTCGCGGCGACCTTGGGTGGCGACCTCGGGAGGCATTCCCTGGGCTCATTTTATGGACGAAGGTTCTGAGACCCAGAGAGGGTATGCTGCCTCCCGGGGGCTCGTGCCGTTACCAACGACAACGACGACGACGACAACACAGGGGCCAACGTTTAGGTGTTTCCCGCGGCCATCCCGCGCACAGCCGCGACGGCAGCCTCTTTACCAGATCCTTTCCGGCGGCGCTGGGGAGCTGGGTGGGGACAGACGGACCGAGTTGCTTCCTCGTCACGCAGGGCGGTTTGACCCTGAAGGACGGCGTCCGAGGGGACTCCGCAGCGTGGTCTCCCGCAGGCGCCCCCACGCCTCCTTCCTCCCCTCAGCTGAGTTGCCTTTTAGGGGCATTCCCTGGGGTGTCAGTGTTCCTTCCAGCTCAAGGTCAGACTCTGCCCCTCCAGCACCGACGCGCTGCACGGCTCGATCACGAGCCGGTGCTTCTCAGGCCGTCTGAGGATGTGCCCGTGGGCGGGGGCGTGTTCGTTCCCCAGGGCGGCCCTCACGGAGCACCCCATACCGGATGGCTCAGTAGGACCGGCGTCTGTCCTCTAAGGGGGTGAGGAGCCTGGGGTCAGCGTGTCGCAGGGCTGCTTCCTTCTGGAAGACTCGGCGGGAGCGTCTGTCTGTGCCTCGTGCCTCTCCCTCTCTCAGGCTCTGGTGGCCGCCGTCATCTCGGTGTTCCTTGGCTTCTGGACGTGGGACTCCAGGCTCCGCCTCCCTCATCACGTGGCCGCCCCTGTGTGTCTCAGTGTCCGAACGTCCTCCTCCCATACGGACACCAGTCATGGGGTCACCCCCACCCCCACATGGGGCGACCTCGTCTTACCTTGCCCAAGACCTTACTTTCAGGTCAGGTCGTGCTGACAGGTGCTGGGGTTAGGACTCGGATAGGTCTTTCAGGGACACGAGTCATCGTGGAACGGGGGACGGGAGGGAAGTTGGGGCTCTGTAAGGGTGAGGGCGGCGTATCTGTGCTCGGGGTTCTGACGGCGTTGTTCCCGGCTGCCCGTGTCTTCGTCACACTTGGAGGCTGGATGGATGCTCTGACACTGGCTCACCCCGTAGAGGCGGTGGCATCACCCGGGTCCAGAAGAGGGGACGGAGGCGGAGCGGCGCCCAGTGTCACATGCAGAGCAGGGCGAGCGCCGGGCCCCCGGCGGCAGGTCACTTAGCCCTGATGTTGCCCCTTCACCATGCTGGACACAGAGGGTGCTTGGGATGGGCCGGTCGACATTGATGGTGGGAGAACCTGGCGTTGCGACTGCGGATCTCTAAAAATAGAGTCGAGACGGGGATTTTTGTTCCGGTGATTTATCGGGGCCGCTCGCAGAGGAGAGGCTCCGTGAGGCCGGAGCGGGGGGCAAAGGGGAGCGTGGTCTCCATGGACCAGCTTTGGCCTGGTCCCGTGGGGGTCCAGCCCTCAGCACAGACCCAGCCCGCGAGGACCGGTCAGTGCCGAGGGCTGCGTCATCTCCCCAGATGCGTATGTGGAAGCCCTGAGCCCGGGGAGGGCTGAATCATGTCCCCAAACCCGATCGTCGAGGCCCGAAGCCTGGTGAAGTGGTGTTTGGAGGTGGGGCCCATTAGAGGTGGGGGTGGGTGAGGGCACGAGGCTCGGGGGATCCGAGAGGAGAGAGCTGAGGATGGAGCGAGACCCCTCCCAGCTGGGCCGGGCCGGGCGGCCTCGGTCCCCCCCGCAGAGGCACGGCCCCCGTATGACACCCCGCTCTCCGGCCCCGGACACCGCACCCTTTGCTCTGAATGTCACGTGCACTTCGGCAGTCTCAGCCCACCCCGAGGCTACCTCGGGCCACCCAGAGCCCACCCCGAGGCCACCCCAAGGACCCAGAGGGCACTGCTTCTGCCAGGTCCCACCTCCTCGGATGCCCAGGCTTTGGGTCTGCCGTCGGGGACTGGCCCGTCGCGGTCAGGACGGGCATCTGACCAGCTCTTCCCCCAAACCTCGTCGTCGTTTCTCATCGGCCCCGGAGAGGCCGGATCCGCCGTGGCGGTTGCACCGCCTCCGCTTTGTCCCGGCCCCTTTCCCTTTCGTCGTCCCCCTCTCCAGGCCACCGTTCTGTCCCCTCCACCTGGAGCTTCACCTTTGCCCCCTGTCCCCTGCCAGCAGCTGACTCTGCTTCCTCCTGTGGGTCTCGCCACCGGGGGCAAGAGGGGTGTTTGCTGACCTGGCCCCATTGTAGGGCCCCCGGCGTCCTGACCTGGGACTTCTGTCTGCTGTGGTTGTCTGTGGGGCCGGTGGGCGTCTGCCTCTCCCCCCGGGCTGTCAGCTCTTGTGTCTGCTGTGGCTTCGCCGCTGTCCCCAGCCCCTGGCATGACAGTGCCCCGGCTGGTGGGGTCAGTGGGTGTGCGTGTGAACGAGCCGCCACGCGGCAGTCCTGACCGGCACCAGGACTTCCCAGGTGCCCCCACATCGGTGGCCTTGGGAGTCAGGGGCTGCAGGTCCGCGGGCAACCCGTTTCACACCCCCGTTCTTACAGGTCGGCGGTCGCAGAGAGAACCTTAAGGGCCAGGGCCAAGGCCAACAGCCGGCATTGCTGGGACCGGGACCCACCCTTTGGGGCACAATTACCTCGCTTTCGGGATGATGTAGAGCAGATATGGAGCAGAGGGACCGGTAGGGGCACGGGGAACCGTACGGTCATCGCGGTGCCCTGTGGGGTCACGGGCACTGGCCGCACGAGGTCAGAAGCCCAGACCCGAGTCGCCGGGTGCTCATGGGATCCCCGAAGGCCACATCCTCACCCACCCGGCCGCCTCCCGATCCTGGGGCCTGGCATCCGTTACTTCCCATGCCATGTGCGTCATCGCCATCTGCAGCTCCTTCGCTGTTTCCCCATCTCCAGCTGCATCTCACGAAAGCCGGGCTGTCCCTGTCCCTAAGAAAAGCCCAAGGAGCGTGTGTGGAGGTTTCCCTCTGGGGCCCCAGTGCGTGTTCCTGCCGCTGCACGGTGCCGTATGACCCCTGCTCAGACCGGAGCAGCCCCGGGGGGCTCATCTGCCCCAGGCTCATGCTGTTCAAGCTCTTCCCGAGACCTGACGTTCACACACGGGAGGGAGAAAGCACCGACGACACGTAGGTCCCCGACAGGCCCCTGGGGAGAGGTGAGGACCGCACCCCCCCAGGTCACAGCCCAGGCGAGAGGTGACACCTTGCATTGCAGCCAGGCAAGCAGCACAATGTCCCCACGGGTGCCCCAGGGGGACACCGGGGCCTTCTGAGGGACGCCTGGCCGAACGGGGTCTGGAGGGGGCTGGGCAGTCATGGGGGGTCCCCGGCGTTGCATCAGGGTAAGCGGGCAGGTCCGGGCGGCGCCGACATCCGCATCTGGCGGTCATAGCAGCCCTCGTCTTGGGCGTTACCGTGACCCCCACTTCCCAGGCGAGGAAACCGAGGCGCAGAGCCGGTCACGTAGCCTCCCAGGGCCACACGGTGGGTTCGAGCCCAGGCCGTGGACCGAGCCGCTGCGTCCCCGGCGTAGGGGGTTCGGTGTCGCGAGCTTGGGCCCCGGAGCGGTGGGCGTGTGACGCCGTTCGCTGCTCCATGGGTTCCCATCCAAGCCCCTCGGGGACCCCTTCTCGTGCCCCTGTCACTCACCCGCAGCGCCGCGGGGTCCCCCCTGCTCGCCGAGCGTATTCTGGACCCTGTAGTCCAGCAGGGCCAGGACGAGGCTCTGCCCGGCTGGGGGCCTGACTGGCTCCCAGGACCCTTGGCGTCGGGTCTCCCCTCTCTCAGTCGTGGGGATCCCCTTCCCGTCAGGTCAGAATCTACTGTCATGTCCAGGACGCCGTGTCCCCAAATGCCCGTCTGTGACGGGGTCTCCCGTCTGAAGGCCCTGAGAGCTGGGCGTTGGGGCAGACAGAATGGCCCAGGGGCCGTCTCTGTGCTCAGCGCTTTCCTGCTCTTCTCCGGAGCTGGTTTCCTGCTTTTGGGGGGCAGAGAGGGGAGGGGAAGGAAGATGTCGGGAAGAATCCAGATGGGTTAATCTCTCGGAACACGTCCCCCTGGCGGCGGTGACTCAAAGGCAGGAGTGTGAACCCATCGTGTTAGGCCCCGAGGGCCCTCCAGGGGGCGGTCCCTCCCCCGGAGCCGGTCCCAGAGAGGCCACATCCCGTCCTCGCCCGCAGTGGCAGTGCCACGACAGCGCCGCGTGCACTTCCGAGGTGGAGTGAGTCCCGGGGGCGTGCTGCCGTGTCCCCAACCCCGACTGAGGCCGTCCTCTGTTTTGCTGCCCCCGGGGATGGGGCGAGAGCTGGGAATGGTACCCCCAGAGCGGGCCCCACGAGGCGGGGTGCCGGGGCCCCCGAGGTTCCTCAGGCTGTGCTGCGCTCCGCGGTGGTCGGGCCTGTCGAGCGATGCCGCGGCGGGGTTGTGGGGACACAGGGTTGTGTGCTCGTTGGCGAGAAGTTTCCCCCAAACGTGGCTCAGTGGCCCCTGCGGGGTTCTGCTTCTCTGCGTCTGTCTCCGAGCTCCGACCCTCTTCTCCGCGGTCATGGCTGCTCGTCCACGCGGCCCGTGGCTGGGTCGAGGCCTCCCGGTCGCCCTGCTCTGGCCTGTGACGTGGTAGGTGCATGTTATGGACACTGAGCGAGACAGCGGGGGGGGTGGGGTGGGGCGAGTCCTTCCTACACTATGTTCTTTCTCTCCCCCCGGACGGTCTGAGCCCCCGGGAATGAGCCCGCCCAGACGCCCGCCCGAGGCCCCCAGACCTGGGCACAGCCCTAGTGCCCGCCGCAGCACGCGGCAGGGGCACGGCAGGACCTGCAGGGCGGTGACGCGTCACTCACTGCCTTTGGGGGAGGTGGCCCAGGCGCGTCCACTAAAGCGTGTCCACACACGCATGCTGGCCTCTCCGGCGACCGCCCCAGGAGCCTCTCCTGTCGCAACAGAACGGCAGCACCGAGGACACAAACTCCAGGGCGAGCGTCTGCGTGTGGTGGCCGCAAACCAGGCCGCAAACGGGGAAGGCAGCGAGCCTGGGGCCGGTGTCCCTTCTAGCCGTGTCTCAGGAGCCGTGTCTCTGGTTTGTGTACTTTCGTGGAAGAAAGAAAAATCCCAAACGGGAACCGACGTGAGTAAACATTCCCAGCACCCACCGCAGCGCACATCGCGCGGCTGAGGCCAGTGGCCAGGTGTTCGTGGCTTGGAGGATGGCCAGCTGGTCCCCAGCTTGGGCGGGGCGGGGCCTGGCCGTGTCCCCGTCACTGGCGCATGTGTGTGGCCCCCACCCCATGAGCGGGACCCGCTCCCCGACCCTCTCGGTTGCCCTCCCCAGTGTAGCAGCCCTCGCTGTGGCACCACCCTCCCTGGTGTCCCGGGAAGCATGTCCTCTCTGTCCCATCCGTGTCCACCGCGCACATGGACACACAGACACACGGACCCCCTCACCCTGACGTGCAGCCGCAAATGCTCGGGCACCTTCGGCTTCTCTCTCCCTCCGTGTGGTCCCCCCGGCCTCGGCGTCATCTGGGGCGGGAGGTTCGGGCTCCAGGACGTGCACGCCCGGCTGCTGCAGCCGTGGTCTGTGGCCCCGCCCCACGCAAGAGCCGGTGACCGATGCAGCGTCTCAGGTTCCCGAGGCCCAGCTCGGCCTGCACGCCGTGGCCCGCCGTGGAGTTTCAGCAAAAGCGGCACCGCGCTCGCTCTCGGAGACGCCTGTCACTTGCTGCAGGCAGCGTCGTGGCCACCAGGGGGCGGGCCCGGCCGCACTGGGCTCCGACGGCCACGCTGGGCAGTGCAGGCCTCGGCTGCCAGCCGGTCGAGCCACTGGCCGCTGAAAGGGCCGTTTGTTTCTCGTGGTTCCCAAGACAAGGGGCACGCCCGCAGGGCCACGTGGGGCAGCCCCGGTGACAGTCAGGACGCAGAGGGAGGGGGACACGGGGAGCAGGTGCGGCGGGGTCAGCCGGCCGAGGTCGGGCCGGTTGGAATGCTTTCAGCGGGTCCTGGGGGGCAGTGGCGTCTCGTGCCTGGTGACTTGGCAGGCGGTGGTGGCCCGGAGCGTGGACGCCCCAGGAAGGAGGCCGTGGGGTCCACGTATGCGGGGGGCGCATGCGGCGGAGTCTGTCACCTCTGGGGCAGCGTCCGCAAGGCCCCAGGTGTCCAGGCCTCAGGTGTCCAGGAATGCAAAGCTGCGGTCAGTATGCCCGGAACCATTTTTATTTAATTTCGTCATCAAACCGCTGCGGGGACAGAGTGACGTGCGTGTGGCAGAGCCTGTGGCGGAAGCACCGCCTGCTTCTCACACCGAGGGGCTTCTGAGTCCGCAGGCGTCAGGACTGGCCCGTCCGGCGAGCCCCCGGGGGACCTGGTGTCACCGGGCCCGGCTCCCAGAGCCACTGCCTCGGGGACGTCGTTTCGCGGGGCACCTGCTGCTGTTCCGTTTGGCGACCGCGCGACCCTGACTTCCACCAACCCCCGGTCCCCTCCCCACGTACCTGCGGCGCAGGTGTGGCCGACGGCGCTGTTCACGGTTTAGCCAGATGGTCAGGCCGAGCGTTTGGCAGGGGCTGGGCCGCGACCCGGCTGGACCAGTCCCGCCCTCACGGAGCTCGTGCCCTGGTGCGGGCTCAGTAGGCGCATCCATTGTGGGACCGCGTAGACCGTGCGGCTGCGTGGTCACTGTCACCGCGGCTCCCCTCGGCACCGCCGCGGGAAGGCGGCCACAGATGGCGTGGATGGGCAGGTGTGCTGTGTTCCCATCAAGCTTTATTCACATAAACGGGGACGGGCTGCGTGTGGCCAGCCCGTGGGCTGCAGTTTGGGGTCCCCTGCGGTCGTGTGAGATGGACGGTGGCGGAGGGGAGGAGCAGAACGCGCAGCCTGGCGGGGGCGAGTGCCGGGGAGGAAGACGGAGCAGAGGAGAAGGCTGGGAAGGAGGGGAGGGGAGGGACGGGGCTTGCAGACACGCGTGTGACGCGTGTGACGCGTGTGTGACCGCGGGGAGAGTCACGGAGGTGACGGGGAGGGGAGCATTTGAGTAAAGACTTCGGGGAGGAGCTTCAGGGGGAAGCCAGTCCAGGCAGGGGACGGCCGTGCAAAGGCCCCGGGACACCGACGTGAGCATCGTGCTCGGGGAAGCAGCCGGGAGCCTTGGGGGCCTGCTCGGTGACAGCCACGGGAGGGACGCGGGAGTGGAGGCCGGGCCTGCCACGGAGGCAGCTGCAAAGGCCCCGTTATCCGCTGTAGCGGCCCCGAGGGTAGCGGGGACCTCCCCTCCCGGCTCAGGGGGCCCCAACGGTTCCCCTGAGTCACGCGTCCACCCCTCGTTTCCCATGTCCTCCCTTGGCGTTCGGCAAGGGCGCTTTGCCCCGCGGTGCACCCTTTAGTCCCCACGACGCGGACCCCGGTGTCCCCACTCCCCAGGGGAAGGAGCCCGAAGCTCAGAGGCGAGGTGACTCGGCTGAGGTCACTCAGCGCGTGAGTGCGGAGCTGGGATCCGAACCCGGGTCTGCCCACACCGCACGGGGGACGGCCTCACCAGGAGGCCGATGGACCTGACAACAGGTTCTGAACGAGGCCAGAGGCCCCGCTGCGGCGACGCCGCGGGGCTGGAGGCCGCAGACGAGCCACTCGCCTCGGCCGCCAGACACGGCTGCTGGGCGCTGGGCAGTGCCCGCCTCGGAGGGCCATGGCAGGGGACTGACCGCTGGCGTCGGTCCCTCCTCCCGCCACGGCCGGATGGACGGCCGGGTGGGGCTCTGCTGCCTGAGTGAGGGGGCCTCCCCGGGGGCCGGGATGAGAGCTGGGGCCCCCACCCCGTGGCCACCCCACAAGCCGAGGCTCAGGGATCCTTCCATTTCGTTTTTTCCATCGAACCCACCATCGTCGGCTGCGGCTGGAGAAGTCCCCGTCCCAATGGCCTTTTGGGCTGAAGGAGGAAAAGTGGCCCAGACTGCGGGAAGGTCACTTGCCCAAGGTTGTCGGCTCGAAAGTGGCCGCATCGAAGTCCCCTCCCAGGCCGTCTGAGTCTGAAGCCCGGTCCTTCAGCCACCGTGGCAGACCGAGGCTTTAGGGGTGCAGCCTCGCCACGTGCACCCTCCCCCCGGGTCGTCCTTGGCCGCAGGGGCCCAGCCCCTCTTCCGGGCTGCCTGGTGCGGCCGGCCAGACCGTGGGTGGGGTGCTGCCCGCTGGGTCTCCAGGGAGGGGTGGCTGCCTGGGGCTGGGGTCTGGAGGTTAACGTGACGGGCCTGTGTGCCCGTGTGTCACGGAAGGGACCGAACTTGGCCCTCGCTCACGAGCACCTTCCACGTGTCGCGGCCCCGCATTCACCGCAGGTTTGACTGGGCTGACGTCGTGACGGCGTCAGCGCTCAGGGGCGTCAGGGGGGTTCTCTGGTCTAACGAGGGGACAGCAAGCACCCCGTCAACACGCCTCATAGCCGCGGGTCTGTTTCGGGGTGCGCTGCCCCCCGCCCCACCCAGAGGAGGTCAGTTTCGGGAAGGGGAAGGGGCACTGGCGCCTTTTGGCCTGGTGAGGTCTGCGTGGCAGCCCCGTGAGCTGACGCCTGGCCCGTACCCGTGGTCATCCTGATGTTACGAGGGGAACGGACAGCTCGGAGGGGCAGACGTGTCCCCCTCACGTGTCGCATGCCAGGGCGTGAGTCACAGTGGGACCGTGACTGATGCCGACTAAGCCGGGGCTTTGTGCTCAGCGTCCCTGGGGCACGCGCGCCCTCCCTTCCTCGTCCCTTCCGTTGTTGTCTGTGTGTCTCCCGTGCGGGAGGGCGTCCGCCAGGCCGTGGGTCCCCGTGGGTGAGGGAGACCTGTTACACGCAGGGGGGTGCGAAGGGGGGTGCGGGCGGAGTGTGACGGCCGGAGGGAAGTGCTGGCCAGGGCTGACTCCCCAGCGGTGGCCCCGGACGCTCGCCCGGCCGGGACTCAGCCGGGGCCGGGTCCGTTCTGTCCCCTGAGAGAGGAAGAGACGACTTGGTGGGCTTCCCCCGCCGATGTCCACCCTTCACCGCCGGCGGAGGGACGCTCGGGAACGTCATCGGAGCGTGTCGCTTCCCCCTGAGGCTTGCCAAGGCTTCTCCTCACTGTGCCGCCCTCGGCTGTGGTCCCGACCGCTCGCCCTGCTCTGCGGCCCGCTGCAACCTCGTCTGCTCCCGTTCTCTCGTGGTGGCCTCGTCTCGGTGCCACCAGATGCTGTTCTTCTGGCTCTTCCCGCGGCCCGCGCTGTCCTGCCAGGGCTCTGCACGTCCCCATCACCCCTTTAGCTGTCCCCTCCAGCGTCCCCTCCTCCGGAGGGCCAGCCCTGAGCCCCTCCCTGTCCCCCTCTGTCCCCCTCGGTCCCCCCATCCGTTCCCCTGACACTGTCGTGTGACTGTCTCGCGCGCCTGTCATCATGGCGTGTGTTTCTGTGCTTCTCATCTGTTTGCTTGCCCTGGATAAAGGACGAGACTCGGCCTTCTCTCCCACGCCGTGTGCTGGTGCCCGTGACCGACGCGCGCAGGCGTGTGATGCACATGTGCCGCGTGAGAGATTGGTCGGTGGACGCGCGGGCTTGGCGGGTGGCCGTCCTGCTGGAGGGACCCCAGGGGGAAGGCCCCGGGGCATGAAGGGATGTGGGGTCGGGTGTGTTGAGACCGCAGCCCGAAGCCGTGGAGACCGAGCGAGGCCACAGACCTCGCTCGCGAGTCCCCGGGGTGTTCATCGGCGTTTCACCTTCCCCTGGGGGCAGGGGGGACACCCAGCTGTCAGGGAGGTTCAGAGGCTGGGAGACAGGCCTGAGGCCACCTGGCGAGCCGGGACCCTTCGTGAGCGACCCGCTGGGTGCGCTCGGCCTGCGCTGCCACCTGCTCCCCTCCCCGCCGTGCCCTCTGCCTCCCTGGCACCGGGGGGGGGGGCACTCCCTGTGAGAGTGACCAGCGTGGCTGGCCCCTTGCTCGGCCCCAGGAAGATCTCGTTTTGTCCCCGAGCGCTCCCTCGTGCTGAGGGACATCTGGAGTTAGGTTTCTGGGGAGTCCAAGGTCACACGCGGATGTTCAGCTGCTCGGGGTGTCGACAGGCTGGGCCCCAGCGTTGCTGAGGGACCCGCAGCTGTCTGTGGCCCGTCCGGGGTGGGGGGAAGAGTTGGTTCCAAGCCGGCCCACGGGGACAGGCAGGCAGGCTGCGTGGCCGGCCGGAACGCCGCGTCGTGTGGTCGGGTCCGTCTTGAGAGGGCGGCTCTCCCCATCCATGGAGGAGGGGCGGGCGCTGGGGCTCACGGGTCAGCCTCCCCACCCCTCGCCAGGCCCCCGGGCGTGGTCCAGCAGTGACGAGGTCCAGGTCCAGCCCCCAGGAGCCCTCAGACCTGCCCGGGGCTCAGGCGGTGCCCAATCAGATGGGACCCGTGGTGTGCTCAGTGCGCTGGGTGTCAGCCCCGTGCTGGGGCGCGGGGGCGGGGGCTGGCACTCCTCCAGGTGGACAGGCCCTGCTGAGCCGCAGACGCTTCCCGTCGCTCACCTGTCTGCGTCCTACCTGCCTCCTACCTGCCTCACCCAGCCGTGCGGGTTTGGATGCCAAGCCTGGAGCTCAGTGTCTCCCTCCCATTCCTCCCGTGACTTTACCTAAACGGCAGCGCCCGCGTCCTCCGAGGTGGAAGGGCGCCGTTTCGGGGGGAAAGCGTGTCGCTGTCTCTGAGAAGGGGCCCTGGACACCCGAAGGCGGCTTTGGGCGCCGTGTCTGAGACGGGCGGCCACCACGGAACACGTGGCTGTGGCCCAGGCCCCCTCGGGGGGGACACGGTCCTCAGAGGCGGGTGATGTCGCAGCGGAGGGGGCGGCCTCTGCAGCCGGAGAACCCGCAGTCTCACCCCTGCTGAACCGTCAGCAGGCCCGAGCCCTTAGACGAGTCCCCTCACCACGCCGGGACAGCCACGCCGTGAGACTTCCCTGACGGCGGCGTGAGAGGGGACACCTGCAGCGCTCAGTGCTGCGCTCAGCTCGTAGGGAGAGCGCGTAGGCCACCCTCTTGTTGCTCCATCGTCATTTCTGTCATATTTTGGGATAAGCCATTTTTGGCTTTCTGAGAAAGAACAAGAAAGGACTTAAATCCGGGAGGACTGTCCGGGCGTTGGAGGGGTGTGACGAGACCTGAGCCTCGGGGACACGGATCTGTGTGGCCCGGACCGGCCCCGGGGGAGGGTGCCGGCAGCCGGCCACCAGGATGGCCTCTGCCGTGCCTCCTGGCGGCCGCCGCCACGTGTGGCTGGTGGCCTCGGCGTGGACAGCGAGCGGGTCGGTCGGCCCAGGACGTTCTGCTGGACGGCACACGGACGCTCACAGCGGGGCGGGCGTCGGAATAATCTGGAAGGCGTGGTGGAGCACCAACGGCCAGAGTCCCCGCTTCCGGAGGCCTGAGAACCTTGTTGTCGGCCTGGACCCCGCTTCGCGCACCCCCCGTCGGGGGCGGGACTGGTGCTCAGTGGCCGAGTGCGGGAGACGGGCGTCCTGAGTCGTGGATGAGCTCGTGGGTCTTGCTCGGATGCCCCAGCCACGCCCGTCTGGGCCTGGGCTCAGTCCATCTCCACGATGGGGAGCCGGGGACGCTCCGGGGTCTGCAGCGTGCGGGGCGTGCCTAGGCGTTTCGGCTTCTCTGGCTGAGGAAGGGGAGGGCGGAGCTGGTTCGGTCAGGTCGGTGGTGGAGCGGGGGTGACAGCTGCGTCCTGTGCTGTCCCTGCCACCCCCTCCCCCTCCCCCGCTTTGAAAGGGGGGGAGCCCCAGAGGAAGGGGGAGGCAGAGGCTCCCAGAGTTGAAGCGCCACCCGCCCCGATTTCACTGCCTTTGTCCCTAGGTTCGGGCGACTTTCCCCCGGGGCGCGATGACTCATGTCTGGCTGCAGCGTCTGGGGAAAGGCCTCGGGGTGGGTGCAGGTGGCGGAATCAGTGACGAGCGAAGGGGGAGGCATCGCTGGGACCACAGCGGGTCACCCCACCACAAGCAGGCCCCGACGGCGGTGGGAATGCGCCAAGGTCACCACGGGGCTCGTCCTCAGCGAGCGGGGCCTGGGGCCCGCTGGTGGCAGGTCCCGGGTCGTCCAGCCGGGGCCGAGCTGAGCTTGGAGCATCCACAAGGCCACGGTGGGGGGGATGTGGGGTGGTGGGGGGTGCACGGCCCTGGTAGAGAGGACGTGTCCCGGTCCTAGAGGTCATCGCCATCGGCCTGGATGTGCGAGTGCGGTTGGGACGTCTCCCAGAGCTCCCAGTGTCCTCTGCACCAACTGGCAAGTGGCTGGGACCCTCTCGGGATGACCGTCCCCAGCGTCCCAGCTGCTCCCCGCCACCCTCTCCGGACCCCTCCGCAGCCCCGCGACTGAGTTAACACTCGGACATACCAAGCAGCCTCTAAGGTTGTGCACCGGTGCTGGGGGCGGCGCCCCTGCCGCTGAGCTGGGGCCGGGGGGACGCGTTTGGAAGAATTTTGAATGTGACGTGTGGGGCCGAGGTGGAGAGTGGGGCGACGGGGCGTATCCAGTCGGTGCCGTGATGGCCTTGACGTCTGAAGAGTTTGGTAAAGTCATGATTAAAAGAAGAGTCGGTGGATGACGGTTCCCTTCAGGCTGGTCAGGACCCATCGCTTCAGTTATCCACCCACCCACCCGCCCACCCATCCTCCATCCACCCACCCGTCCACCCGTCCATCCCTCCCTCCCTCCCTCCCTCCAACCATCATCCATCTCCTCACCCAACCACCCACCCATCCATCCACCCACCCATCACCCATCGCCCATCACCCACACCCCACCTAGGATAAGCGGGTCCGGCAGAAAGCCCCTCTCCCGCATGGGTGTCTGGCAGTGCGGAAGGGGAGCGTTGGGACGGCCCCCGACCGCTGTTTCCTTCCTTCGTGGCCCGGAATGGCAGTAGGAGAAACAGAAAACGCATCTCAGACGACAGCCCTGTACTGCGGCTGCCCGGGGAGCGTGCCGGGACGAGGACGCGGCTGGCAGGTCTTTAGAAACCGGCTGCATCCGTGGTTCAGTGGCCTGGTGGCGCAGGGGGCCCCCCCGCCCGGCCCACGGGGAGACGTGCCTTCTCTCCGGGGGGGCCGCCCTCCTCGGAGCCGGGGGGCTTTCGTCCGCGCCGCCAGAATTAAACCCATCCCTCACTCACGGAGCGGATGGCGGCTCCCAGCCCTTGCCACCCGGGCTGCGTGCAGCCGCCAAGGGGCGGCTTTGATGGAACGTCCAAGTGACCCGCCGAGCAGCGACTCCGCAGCTCCGGGCCGTGTTGGTATTTATGTCACGTCCTTAGGAAGGATCAGAGTGCGGAGCCGCGCCCGGGGCCGTGTCCGCCGCCACCGCAGCCCGCCGGGTGCTCCTGCTGCATTTGCTCAGCACAGGGGGGTGTGGGGGGGGGGAGAAGGGAGTCGGGGCGACACGGGTGCGTGGCTGAGTGGGGGGGTTAGGGGGACATGCGCACACCGTCATGGCTTCTGTCCGGAGGACATGGGCGAAGAAGCCATCAGCCTCCTCTGCCCTGTTTCCTCGTGCCGGCCTCCGAGCAAGAGGAAGGCCAGCTCGCTGGGTGCCCTGCTCACGGGCCATCTGTCCTGGGCGTGAGGGGCCACCCCAGGGCCAGCCCGAGGGCGACTCCCCGTTTTCCCCCTTGGCCTGAAGACCACCAGCGCTGTCTGCACCGAGCCCTGTGGGGACCCGGCGGGGACGATGCCACGCGGCCCGGGAGTGCGAGGTGTCTGGAGACCAGGCTGTGAGGGGTCAAAGGGGGCCCGACCCAGGCCCCTGACCCCAGGGAGCAGAGCGGTCTCTGGACCCCGGAGCCGAGGTAGTGCAGAGTCCCAGCAGGTGCTCGCGGGACCCCGGGTGGCTGGGGCGGGGGGACCCGTAAGAACAGGGGACACTCAGCTGGGCTTGTGGGTCACAGCACGCCCGGCTTTCCAGGCTTCAGGCTCCGAGGACGACAGTCACGGAGCACGAAAGCCACGCGCGTTGGCGGTGACACCCGGGCTCGGGACTCTGGGGGATCACGGAGCGAATCTCGGGGGCTCCCAGCTCGCACCCCGGCCCACGACTGGCTCCCCACTCGCCAGTGGCTCCCTCCTCTCAGCTTTTCAGCGACGTTTCCTCCCCAGGTAAAGCAAACCCTACTCGACCAGGGCCGGGCACCTGACCTCCCTTCCTCCCGATGTCCGTGAGGGACCGAGGGACTGGACACGGGGGAAGCTCACCAGGGCCACAGGCCAGAAAGGGAACCCTGCGAAGGCCGGCGCCGTGCCGTGCGGGCGACACCAGCTCCTTTCGTCCCCTTTGTCCAGCGTCTCCACCTTCCAATTCTCTCCTTTTGTGTGATCGCCTTAGTTCCAGAACGATCTCAAATCACAGCGATCGTGGGCAGTTGACACCTGAGTGTGGCCCTAAGGGAGCCGGAAAGGCCTCTGGTTGACCAGTGAGCGTGACAACGGCTCCGATGCCCTTCTCGTACCCGGGAAACATCTTCTCCTGTTTTTCTGAGACCTAAAAGGAAGGGCGACTTGGCTTTTGTCACTTGCCTTTTTGTCGTTTTTGTTTCGAGGTAATGACAGGGCTCTTCTCCTTCAACCCCGTTTCAGGGTGGGTACTGGTAATCCTAGGTCTTCTCACCCACCGGAGGGCTGTTTAGTGCGTGTGTGCGTTCTGGAAAGATCGCTCTGGGGTGGGGGCATGGAGGAAGGGGTGCAGGGGGCGAGACTGGAAGTCAGAAACCCCGCAGGAGGGAGAGACAGAGCGCCCCCAGCCCACCGGATGAGTGAGCGACGGCTCCCTATTTACTCACCCCTCGTCGTCACCCGCAGGGGACGCCGCCAGGCGCTTTACGGGGCTCACACGTAACCTAACGGTCATGGCGCCCCGTGACACGGGAACTGTTGTTCGGGTGGCAGCAGCGTGGGCAGAGAGAGGGGTCGGGGACGCGAGGGGATAAAGGGTTGGGAGGAAGGAGCGCTGCGTAGTCCTGGGTTGCGTAGACGGTGTGGGGGGGGAGAGTAGGGTGCCCTGTGGGCGGGCTTCTCGCTGGCACAGCTGGGCGTCCGGACGGCGGAGTGGCCGCCACGCACAGCAGCAGGAGGGAGGGGCAGGCGTGCTGGTGGGAGGGACGGCGAGTGGTGCCCGGTGTGCTGGGTGGACGCACGTGGGGCGTCTGGTTCCAGCTGCCCCCTGGACAGCCGCGCGTTCCGTTCCAAGGCTCAGTGACGGGTTTGTGGCCAGAAGCTGCAATCTCGGGAGCAGAGCCTTTTTGGAAAACGGGGACGTTAAGACGCAGTCCACAGGGGAGGTCTCCAGGAAAGGTGGGGAATCGTGGGAGCCAGCGAGAGGAGGCGAACACACGGCCCGCCGACACTCGTGGGACCCGAGAGAGACGTGTTCGGAGCGAAACTGATGTTGTGGACTTCCCCCTCCCACGTCCGGACGGGAGGACACCCGCTCTTCTCGAAAGGAGGAGAGGAGGGAATGCGTCCTAGCCTACGGTAGGAGGCCCGCCTCGCCTCGACAGCAAAACCGGACACGCGTAACAGGGGATGAGTATCCCGCACGCGCGCAAAAAGCGTCCACGGCCTGGCAGCACATCAAGTCCGGAAATGCGCGGACAGAGGAGGATGCTGCCACCAGGGGGGCTCTTCCCCGGGAAGGCAGAGTCGGTTCGGTAATCAATAACCAATCAGTGCGAACCACCATCCCGGTCACTTAAAGCAAGGACAGCCGCGGGACGTGTCCGTGGATGCGAAAAGAAAAAAGGCATTTTGATAAAATTTAGGGTCTGTTTGTGATGAATTTTCGAAGCACACTCGAAGCAGAAGGGAACCTCCTCACCCCGATGAAACGCTACAGCACACCTCACAGGGTCCGGCCGCTGCCTCCCCCGGGCTACGGAGCAGGACGAGGGCGGCCACCCTCAGCGTCGCGCCAGAAGGCCCAGCCGGGGCAGGAAGCCAAGAGGAGGAGGAACGATCGGAAATGCGACTGGACAGGGAAGAACAAAACTCTCCCAGACACCGGAGACGGGACTGTCCATGAGGAAAATTCATACAATCGCCCCCTCCCAAGCTCTCAGAACCAATGAGCGCGTTGCCATAGGTCGCAGGACGTAAGGTCAGCGCGGGAAAACCCATTTTGTTTCAGGAGATTAAGGGCGAATAATTAGAAACCAAAAAAGATGTAATAAACACCATTTATGTTAACTCCAAAAAACTGAAACCTTTAGGCATCCATCTAACGAAACGTGTTTAGGATTTACAAGCTGAAAACTACAAAACGCGGAAAGAAATCAGAGAAGACCCAAAGAACGGCAGGGTGGGCCACCGTCATCGACAGGAAGACGAGGCCTCGCGAGACGACGGGTTCTACCAACTCGTCTAGAGACGTGGTGGGATCCCGGTCAGAATCTCCGTGGCGTGTTCTGTCGATACGGGAAAGCGAGTTTAAAATTCATATAAACAGGCAAAGGAAGGTCAACGGCCCCGACAGGATTGAAGACGAAGACTGCATCGGGAGGCCCCGCTGCAGACGCGCTATAGAAAGCGCCGGTAAACACGCCGGGTGGCGCTGGCAGAAGGAGAGACGCAGAGACGCGTGACGCGGGAGAAAGCACCCAGACGTGTTCCCACGCAGACGTGGCCACGGACCCCTTTAAATAGGGGCGGAAGCCATGGAACAGAAGAGTCCTCCACCGAGCGTTGGAAGGGTTGGACACAAGCAGGCGCACCTCGGCCTCGTGCCAGAATCCACCCAAAACGGAGTTAGCCGCGACACGTGAGAACGCTCCGCTTTAGACCCTCGGGGGGACACGTTTACGTCCGGGGAGCAGACGAGGCCTTCTGGGGCGCGACCCCGAAAACACGCCTCGGGAAGGAAAAGAACGGTAAATCGGACTCATTCAGATTGTAAAGACGCCTGCTCTGCGGAGCACCGTCAGGCTGCCAGCGGGAAGAAAACGCTGGCAGACCCCACGGCCGCCGCGTCTCCAGACGCGTCGGTGCGAAAACGGGTATCCCCACCCAAAACGTGGGTCCAGACCTTGAGCACGCCACCCAGGGCAGCGTGGGCACGGCGGACGCACCCCTGGCAGGGGATCCGCTGTCCTGGGAAGTTAGGGCGATGCGTACTGGACCCACCACACGCCCATCAGAATGGCTGAAAGGACAACGATGACGAATAGATATTTTCACTAATTCGTAGACATTTGCTGTCCGCCGCCCCGACTCCAACAGGGTCACGCGTGTCCCTGGGATGGCGCCGCCGCCCAGGTGGCCTCGCCGTGCGGGCGCGATGAGCCGTTTCCAGCCTCCGGCGGCGGCCTCTGGCCTCCCCCTTCACCTGGAGACGCGGCAGCCGTTCCGAGAACGGGCGGACCCTGGGGTCGAGCCGTCCTTGCGTCCCTGCGGGAGCCGGGCCGTGGTGCCCGGCGTGCTGAGGGGTCGCTTCGGGGTTTTTCGTTCTGTTTTCGCTGAGTCGGTGCTTGGCCCTGAGGTCCGTGTGGTGCCCATTTTCTCGTCTCCGCCCCCGGCTGCACACGTCGCTGGCGTTCGCTCCAACTCCTGATCCCCTTCGTCCCGTCTCCAGGCCGGCGTCTGAGCCCGGCTCGTCCTGGCCGCGGCAGGTGCGTCTACACCGCTGGCCCCTGCTGCTGACCCGCCCCTCCTGCGGCCTTGCAGACGGGGGTTCTGGATGGGGGGGGCCGGTATTCCTCCAGCCCCCCCTCTCGGCGGGCCGTCCGGGCGCTGGAGGGTTGAGGGGCCTCCCGGTCCCTTAGCTTTTCCGCTTTCGGGCGGAGGGAAGTTCCGTCACGGAGCGGCGGGCATTGTGAAGGGCGCGGTTCTGCGCCGTGAGTGCGCTCAGCGGGGTCGTGCTTGTGACCTTCGTCCCCGTCGGGTTCCAAGGATTCTGTCCCCTGTGGGGGAGGCCACGCGCCCATTCGGTGGCCACTGCCCCCTCCTCCCCCGCCTGGCCCCCGGCACCCGCCAGTCTGCCCTCCGCGAGCGGATTCACCTGTTCCGGGCGTCGGGATCTCACGACACGTGACCTTGTGTGCCGGGGAGCACGGGGGATGCTGGCGGCACCGTTCGCAGTGGCCGGGACGAGGAAGCTCCCCGAGCATCGGTCGGCTGACGCGAGGGTGAACGCAGGCGGCGGTAGCCGTGCCCTGAAGGCCACCCAGCCCAAAGCGAAGCCCCGACGCCTGCTCCACGGCGGGGGCCAGCCTGGGCGACGCACGCCAGGCTTCCTCGCGGCCCGTGTGCGAACACGCTGGGAGGATCCGCCGTTGACCTTGGGGGCGGAGCGGGGGAATCGACGTCACACCGGGTCGCCGTGCGACCCCCACCTTCGCGGCTCCCGCTACGGGCACACGTCAGCGGCCGGCGCATACGGGGCGATGTCCCCGCTGAGCGTGGTGCCACGTCGGCCCGTGGGCCACGGCCAGCCCGCGCCTCGACGCTGGAACCGCTCTTCCTCTTTTCAGTAAGAGACGCCAAAAACCTCGTCCCCATGGACCCCAACGGCTTGTCAGATCCCTACGTGAAGCTGAAGCTCATTCCCGACCCCAAAAGCGAGAGCAAGCAGAAGACCAAAACCATCAAGTGCTCCCTGAACCCCGAGTGGAACGAGACCTTCAGATTGTGAGTGGAAGCCGTCCGGGGGCGGGGCGGGCCCTGAATCCCCTCCCCGGCTCCTGTTTCCTCCCCTCCCTCCCTCCTCCTCCCCCTCCCCCCTCCATCTGCATCCTTCTGCTGCGCCAAATAAACATCGGGGCCTTTTCTTAAACACGCGAGGCCGTCTGTGGCGCGGGAGGGGGGGCGCGGAACAGTGTGACACGTTGCCAGGCGCAGCAGGGGGTGGGAGAAGCGTGGGGTGCGGGGTGACCTCTCCCGGGCTGGGCCCGCTGCCCGCCAGGGGCTTCCTGCTTCCACCCCGGGTCCCTCCGGCCGGTGCTCCAGGGACCCGGGGACTGCACTCCGGCACACCTGGGCTGGCAGGTGTGCGCGACACGGGCCGGTGCTTCCTACGGCAAGCGCTGTGTGAAGGGGTCTGTCCCCCTCGGACATCTCACCCCGATTTTATCAGCGAGGCCGAGGGAACAGGCCCCGAGTCCCACAGCCGATGCGGGGTGCCGTGTGACGCCCGCAGCCTCGGGCCTCAAAGGCGTGGCCCCTCGGGGGTGGCCGCGTCCCCTTGTTCCTCTCCCAGGGCAGACCCAGGGCCGGCCCCATCAGCATCGCGCTTCAGACAGTTTCCCCCAGACCAGCACCCACGAGCCCCTTCCCCGCACGGGTCCCCACCCGCGCGTGTGCCGACAGCCACGGTCCCGAGGCCGACGCCTGCGCGTCTGGCAGCGACCGTGTCGGTGGACGTGCCAGAACACCGCGAGCCCTTCGAGGCGGGAGGCGGCAGCAGCGTCCCCACCGTCCCTGTCCCCGCGGGGTCCCGTGTGAGCCCCGGGCTGCGGGTCGGAGGCCTCCCCCTGCGATGCCCACGGAACGCCCCCCCGCACCACAGCTGCCGCTGTCGACACGCGCCCCCTCCGGCCCCGTCCTCGTGCGTTCCGCCTGCCCAAGGCGCCGCGGGGACCCGTGTGGACGTCCCCCCGCTCTCTCTCTGCAGCCAGCTGAAGGAGTCGGACAAGGACAGGCGGCTGTCCGTGGAGATCTGGGACTGGGACCTGACCAGCCGCAACGACTTCATGGGGTCCCTGTCGTTCGGCATCTCCGAGCTGCAGAAGGCCGGCGTCGACGGCTGGTAAGGCCCGCCTCGCCCCGAGCGCCGGGGCCCGGCGTGTCCCCGCCGGCCGGGGTCAAGCGCATCGTCCTCTTCCTCCTGAGAGAGGAATGCTAAAGCGGGGTCGCGGAGGGGTGGCGGTCCACCTCGATCCTCGTACCGGAAAGGATGAAAAAGGACGAGTAGCCGGAACTTAAAAAATTTAGGCATTTCTCAAAAAATCCGGGCTTCCGGCTTGACGACCCAGGCACATCGGGGTGCCCAGGGCCCCGTCGGTGCAGAGCGGTTGACTGGTTACTGTCCCCTCCGGCCCGCCGGCCCGTTCACCACATCCCCACCGTCCTGTTGTCTGCACCGGACACAGCGGCGTCCACAACCTACTCGGGGGTCGTGTGCGGCCTCCGGTCGGGGTGCGACTCCTTCGGGAGACATGCCGTCCCCGGGCCTGTCCCCCGGGGGCCAGGCCCACGAGGGGACGGCACGAAGCGGAGGACAGCCGGGCCTGGGGGGGGGCCCGTGGGAGGCCTTTGCGGCACCGTCAGAAAGAGGGGCGCAAACGCGCAGGATCGGATGATACGGCTAAGACAGGTGTGCACGCGCGTGCGTGTGCGCCCGCGGGTGGGCATACACGGGGACGGAGAAGCGGAGGGAGCGTGGCGTCCTGCGAGCCCAGGGTAAACATCTGTCTCTGGTGTCGCTCGAACATCTACAGAGACGTGTAGCGCCCCCGGCCACACGCACACGCCCGCGCACACCCGCCCCCGCGCTGCGCGTGGCGCCTTCCCCGGCCCCGTCTCCCGTCCCCGCGCGCCGGGGGGCGTCCGTCCGGCGAGTCACGCTGACCCCTGTCGCCCTCAGGTTCAAGCTGCTGAGCCAGGAGGAGGGCGAGTACTTCAACGTGCCGGTGCCGCCCGAGGCCGGCGAGTGCGACGACGACCTGCGCCAGAAGTTCGAGGTGAGCCGGCCAGGCCTCCGCGCCGGGTCCCCCGTCGCGGCGCGGTTCCCGCCAAGGCCCCTCCGGGCACTGTTGCCCCGAAAACTGCTCGTCCTTCGGGACGCCGAGCTGGCGTCCGCGCCTCACTCGGGGCCTGGACCTGCCCCCAGGCGCCCGCTCGGGGCCCCGGGCGTGTGGCGGGGGCTCGGACGCTGCGGCGGGGACGGGAGAGGTGGACAGGGCAGAGGGCAGGGGCGGCCGGGCCGGCCCGGCCTGCCAGGGTGCCGTCTGGCTCCGGACGTGTCGGCAGGAGGCCGTGACCCTGCCGATGACTGTGAGCGACCCGTGGGCGGACCCCCCGAAGGCGGGCCGTGACCTCGGGCCCCAGTGCTGGCTCTGCTCCCGCCCCAGGCTGACCCTTCCCCTCAGGGCGGCCCGAACGAGCCGCTCTCCGTGTGCGCGAGGGGAGCCGGTCAGCGCGGGGGACCCGGCGCCGTCTCACAGAGGGAGCGTGCGGGGAAGGCGGGCCTGGGTCCTTCCTCGTGCGCGTGCGGGGGCTTCCGAGTGGCTTTTAAGGGGAGGCGCGGTGTCGTGCCCGCGTCCTCAGCGCCCGGGGTCTGATGGCCGATGTCAGCGACGGCCGCTGACTCTGGAAAAGTGCGTACGGCCCCCAGAGCAGAGCAGGTCGCGGCCATGCGGTCCATCGGACAACCCCGCGAGCGAATTCGGGAAAAACATGACCCGGGAACGTTCCGCGGCGGAGAGGGCCGTGGCCACTGGGGACCTAACAAGGGGGACGCGGGACCCTGAGGGCACAGGGTCGCCCAGGAAGCAGCGGCGGGCATGGACCCAGGAGGGAGCGCTCTGTCCAGGGGGGCGGCACGCGCAAGCCTGTGGCGGGAGACGCGGCCCCGAGACAGGAGGCTGGGGAGGGAGCGGGTTCTGAGCAGGGGGGGGGGCGCTGGCCCGGGCGGGGGTTCTGCCGTCGGTCCGGGAGCCCGCGAGCTCCCCCCGACCATGTCAGCCGGTGCTTGAGTGTGGACCCCGGATCAGCGGTGGCGGTTCTGACCCAGGGGACGATCGGAACCGATGAACGCCTCGGCCTTGAGCTCGAGGGTCGGCGCCCGTGAGCCCGGTCAGCGGGCTCATCCCCACAGAGCCGGCTCAAGCCCCACAGAGTCCAAAGGGCGTTCGTTCCCGCCCAGCAGGGCCGAGGAGCGACACCGTGAGACAGGAAGCCGTCCCTCCGCCTCTCCCTCGGTGTCCGGACGGTGCGTCCGTCGGCCGCGGTGTGGGAAGGTATCATGGCAGGAGCAAAACCCCACAGAGATGAAGCCCCGGTCTTGCGAAATGGTTTCTTCTGTCCCGGGGCAGCTGGGGCGACACTGCAGGCCATTGAGGGACGCGTTTCCCGCGTGACCCACGTGTCCGTCAGGGCCGGGTCTCGCCGGACGCAGACGACCGCCCGTCCGCACGCAGCGAGAGCCCGCGGACGCCCGCGTGTGCCCGGGCCCTGCGTCTTTCACTCCTCGGTTGTCGATGAGGAAATGGGGTTCCCGCAGACTGAAAACCATCCTCGGACACGTGGGGGACGTCCAGGGGCCTCAAACGTGAGCCACGTCCTCCGACCGCAGCGGCCAGGGAGCCCCTGGGGGGACTCGGCGTGACTCGCGAGCCTCCCCCACCTGGAGAAGTGTGGGCGATGGTCGGTCCAGCCGCCGCGTCGGGGGGACAGGCCCCGGGGCGGGGCGCGTGGGGCGCCGTTCCCACACGTGGCGTCGTTGTCGGGGCTCCCTCCTGAGTACAGCCGGGGTGGACGCAGCGTGGCGACGTCGTGACAGTCGATCTGGTGACCGAGACGGCCGCTGGGTGAGGACGCTGAGCAGAAGGGCCGTTCGTGTCCTGAGGGGCGGGGGCAGGGGGTGGGTGGCAGGAGCTTTTGTCCCGCTACCCGGACGGGTGCGATTCCGATCTCACGCGTCGTTCACGTCCGGCACGTGTCGTGCAGCGTTGCGGACCGCGGGTGGACCGCGGGAGACAGACACCGTGGGCCGCGAACCCGCGGATAAGGGGGACGACCGTCTCAGAAGGAAGCCGGGGACCGAGTTTCTATGAGGCGTCTCCCGGTTATCCGTGGCGTCAGCCTGTTTAAACCTGAAACACCGCCCCTGCATACGGGGTCTCAGCTCCGGGTCTGGGGCCCAGGAGCTGTGAGGACAGTGTCTCGGGCTGTGCAGGTCGCCGTGGGACGATGCCGCAGCCTGGGCGGCCTCGCCAGCGAACGCGTCTCATGGTCCCGGAGGCCGAAGCCCAAGGCTGAGGAGGTCACGGAGCCGGCAGATCCGGCGTCCGGCGAGGGCTCGCCTCCTGGCGCACACAGTGGGAGGGACGGGGCGCCCGTGGGGTCTCTGATGAGGGCGCCAGCCCGTCTGTGGGGCTCCACCCCGTGACCTCGTCCCTCCACGCTGGGGGGGATTTCAACGGCAGGGCTTTGGGGACACGGACGTTACGGGTCTACAGCTCCGATGAGAAAAGTCACCAAGGCCGATCGCGAGGGGGCACGGGAAGGGGACTTCTGGCCCCGGATTCAGAGGAGCAAAGGTCACTCGCAGGGCCGGAGGGGAAGCTGGTGGCCACACGCCGCCCCTGAAGGACCGGGGACAAGTCCCTGCAGGCCGAGTGCTGTGGCGCAGTCGCATGTCGGGCTCTTCACCCGTGCCCCGCTGCCGGCCCTGCCAGGCGTCCAGGTGGTCCACGTGGACCCGCAGGGGCCCAGGGAACAGGGACAGTCCATACCACGGTCTCCTCGGGTTGGGGGATGGCGCGTGTGAGGTGGACGGGCCCTAAGCTGGGCATCAGGGAGGGTGGACACGTCGTGGGATCGCAAGGGGATGGCGAGGTGTGTAGGTTAGGGTCAGGGCAGCCTGGGCACTGACCGGGGGCTGGAGGGGCGGCTTTGGGGTGGCGGACGACACGGCCCCAAAAAGCAGCGCAGCGTCCGGTGCGGGCTTTCCTCTGCCTCGCGTTCCCCCTGACGGTTTCCTGCGAGCGCCCCTCCCTGTCCTCCCCGGCGTCGGGCAGGACCTGGCCCGGCACAGGCACTCGGGGTGTTTCTCGAGCAAACGAACGAGCGAATCTCCTCCGACGTGCAAAACCCTGGAGAGGTTTTCTCTGTCGCCCCCTCTCTCTCCGAAAGGCGACTGCGTAACGCAGCGGCGACGGCCACGTGGACGCTCGCTGGGCATCCGCTCCTGCCGGGAACGGTGCTGGGCCCCGTGACACGCGATCTCGCGTCCCCGTCTCGTTTTCTCAAACGGGACGGGGTGCAGAGGGTTTGCGCGCCAAGTGCGCGTGAGCGTCTCCCGGCACCGTGTGCTGTCCGGGCGCCCGGGGCGGGCATGACGGCCAGACAGACAGCCGCTCTCCCTGGCGGCGCGCATGTCCTCGTGCGAGGGGGACACAGGGAGTTGAGGAAGGCGTCAGGGCCCAGTTGGGAAGGTGGCGCTAAGGGGCACGGGGACATCGGGGTGGGTGAGGCGGTGGGGGTTGCTGAGGGAGGTCACGTGCTGGCCACTCAGGGAGGGGCTCGCGCCAGTGGAGGGGACCCTGGGGAGGCAGCGCTCTGGCCGCAAGGGTGTCACAGGCACCGGCCAGCAGCAGGCGCATGCGTGGAGCTTTCTGGAACGCGGCAGGCAGTGGGCGTTTCGGACCGCGGGTGGACAGCTCTGGGGACAGACGTGGCCTCAGCCGCCCATTCACCCTCCCAGCCGTTCAGAGCGACGGCTGAGCACGGGACGCGGCCTGCGCCGCACGATGTCCTGGGCGGGAGGCGAAGGGATGAAGGGGGCGGGTGGGGACCCCCAGGCCTGGCACAGGGGACCCAGGAGGCCCCCTTGAGGCAGAGGAAGTGGGGGACCGTCACAGCCGTCCACGTGGCAGCAAGGCCCGGAGCAGAGGCCAGAGCCGCGCTTTGGGGGAAGTGATGAGGGTGACAGCCAGGCCGGGCCTTTGTCCTGAAGACGAGGGTCGCACGGGCGCAGTCTGAGCAGGTGGAGCCTCGGCGGGTGTGACGGGTGACGACGGGTGGCAGGGAAGGCACAGTGAACTCTGGAGGCCACTGGGGGGATGGGGGCGAGTCCTGAGCTTCCGGCCTCGCAGGGCGGGCGTCGGGTCCTCCCCGGCGGGCCCTGACCGCAGAGGGACAGCCCCCAGCGTGGACACGCGTCTCCCTGCAGGGCGTCCGCAGACCCTCACGCTGCTTCTGTGTGTCCTCCCCCCAGAGGGCCAAGATCGGCCAGGCGCCCAAGACCCCGGAGGAGAAGACGACCAACGCCACCTCCAAATGCGACAACAACGGCAGCCGGGACCGCATGAAGCTGACCGACTTCAACTTCCTGATGGTGCTCGGGAAAGGCAGCTTCGGCAAGGTGGGCCCGGCCCGCGGGCCGACTCGCTCGCTGCTCCTGGGGCGTCTGCGCCCGCGGGGGGGGACTCAGAGGTCAACGACGCGCCCTGCCGTTTGCGGTGAGGGACGTGGCGGGCGCGCCCTGCCGCTGGCGGATGGCACGGGGCCCCACGCGGCGTTTCTGAGCCGGCGACACGGGTGCCGAGACCCGGAGCACGAGATCGACCCCGCCACGCGCTCAGGGAGCCGGGCGAGGCGGTCCGGGCGGCTCATGAGACCCCGAGGTGCAGGCCGGCTTGGCGCAGTCTCGGTCCCATCAGGAGGGGTTGGGGCCCAAGCGCCACCGCAGGGGGAGGCAGCGGGATGGGAGGTGCGGGTGGGAGGGCGGGCTCGGCGGGCGGAGCCCCGTGAGCCGTGAGGAGGGGTGGGCTCAGGGCCACGGCGCAGCGGGGGGCCCTGGAGGCTTTGGACACGGACACGTCACGCCCTGAACCCGGGTGCGAAAAATGCGCGACTCTCCCCCATCTCGGGAGCGAGAGCCTGGGCTGGCCCCCGTGCTCCCCCAGGCTCCTGCACGCCGAGGCGGACCCCGACGCCGCCGCTGCCTGACGAGTGGGTCAGGAGCTGACTGCTCCCCACCTTCACCCGCGCGGCCCTGACCGGACCTGCAGGGCCCGCCGGACAGGCCCCGCTTAGGCCCTGCAGCCGCGCCTCTCCGGCTGGGGCGAGTCCTGTGCGTGTCCTCGGCTCGCGTCGCTCCGTAACCCGCCCCTTGTTCTCTCCGGGATGACGTCCTCTCCTTCTCGCTGTCCCCGCCGTGCTCGGTGGTTTTGGGTTTTTTTTGAGGGGGAGCACCCCAAGCCCCCTCTTCCCTTAGACCTTTCATGATGCCGTTCCCTTCGGTCGTGGCACAGCCGGCTCCTCCCGGTGATTCCCGTCTCCATGTGGACGTCGCCGCTTCCGAGAAGCCTGCCCTGACCCCCCCTTAAAGGGCCGCTGCCTCGTTCGCTGCAATGTTCGACTTCTCGCGGCACCCGTCCCCCGACGACGCCCTCTTGTCTGTTCGTTGGTCGGCCTTTGCCTCCTGCTGAGACCTGGCCCTCCCAGCTGCGGGGCCCCCTTGGTCCCGTCCACTCAGGGTCCAGACGAGGTGTCTTCTGTGGGCCACAGGGCACCTGCGGAGCGGGAGGAAGGGGTCAAGGGGCCGAGCCTCTCGTGGAGTGACAGCCGGGGCTGGGGTGAGCACAGGAAGACGGCCGAGCGGCCGGGCACCGGGGTGCAGACGGCGACGGTCGCGGTCCACACCGCGCTGACCCCGTTCGCATCCCTCCGGTGTCTGAGCTAGGTCCACAAGCGCACGTTTGCATTGTCATCCCAGCCCTGTCCCCGCAGAAAGTCAGCGGACGATGGGTGCATGCAGCTGAGCGCTCCACGGGGCGGGCCCTGACGCCGCCTCGGGGACAGCCCTGGGGCTGGGGGGCGGGCCAGGCGTGAGAGGGGGTGTAGGGGGCCAGCGAGGGAGCAGGAGGGGAGATAGATCTTACATTTCCATGGAAACGGCTGGACTAATTGAGTCCCGTTCAGGACCGGGGATGCGGCGGCAGATCGATCACGATGAATGCGCCGGTCTGCCCGAAAGCAGACCGGGGTCACGGAGCCCCCAGACATGGGGCGACCCTCCCCGCCCCGGCTCGGCCCCCGGGGTCTGAATTGATGCGGCTTTAAGGTCGGCGCCTCCTCTTCCCATCCCGCTGTCTTCCCAGGCAGGTAGATCGATGCCCCTGCTGGGGGGACACCGCGGGGTGGTCGCTGCCCATCCAAAGGCGGGAGGGGCCTGCCTTTGGGGTGACCTGTCTAGGCCTGGCCATAGCCCCGAAAACGGGCTCCGAGTCCATGAGGACGTGCGGGCTGGCTGGGGGCGACGCGGCGTTTGGCTAAGGCTTGGGAAGTGGAGCGAGAGGAAGCTGGGGTGTGGGCCGCTGAGTTCCAAGGGAGTGAGCCGTGTTCCAGAAACTTCCGGAAGGACTGTTGGGAGCGTTCACTTTCCTGAGCGGGTGACAGGGCTTACCTGGGGTCGACATCTGACCGGGTGACCCGGGCAAGGCCCCCAGCAGGGGTGGCTCACCTGTAGAGTGCCAGACTTGCAATCCCTTTATCCTTTAATGGGTTTTCGGTTTTATCCTTTATTCTCTGCTCTTTGTGATTCCTCGAAGCTTCGACTCTGGCTCTGTGGTTGCCGAGTCGTGGTGGGGTTCGCTTCGGGCTCCCAGTGTGGAACGGGGCAGGTGTGGGGTGCCCAGGGTGCTTACCTGGCAGACCCCAGAGGGGACACTGCCCGCACCCGAAAAAGTGTGCGCCTGGCTCAGGTGCAGCTCTCTGGGCTGTGGCCTCGATGCCTCGAAGCCTGAAGCGCGTCCCAATGAGCGTCTGCTCAGCGGTCCACGCCGACGCCGTGCGCCTTCCAAGACCGCCAGGGGGCGCTTCTGCGAGGCGGTGTCTGAGCCCAGGCCTCCCCCAGAGCTCAGCTGGGGGTTCGCGCGCGCTCCTCCTGCCTGTGGAGGGGCCGAGCCAACGGGGGGGGGCAAGGCGGGGAGCAGGGTGGGCCCCGTGGGCACGACTGGACACGGAGAAGTTCACGCCCCACAGCGCGGAGGCCTGTGCGGCGCGGTCCCCTCGTGGACGGTGACGGGTGACGGACGAAGTGACAGCCCGAGCGTTCGTCCCTGGCGTGACGGTCAGATATGCAGGGGGGTCCCCAGCATGTTCAGGGGAGTGAGGTCTCTGTCCGTCTTTCATCTGTCTCTGTCATCTACCTACCTGTCACGTCCTACCGGCTACCGTCTGTCATTTAATCATTCACCTACCTGTCACCTATCATCTCTCCCATCTCTCTGTCACCTGGTACCTGTCGTCCTCCTGTCGTCGTTCGTCCGCATGTCGGTCCACGTCCTGATTCATTTTGAAGAGGAAGGCGTCACTGCCCTTCGCCCCGAAACTGATACCATTGACCCCAGCCAGGCGTGGGGCAGGCAGGGCGGTTCGGCTGCTGCACCGGGGCCCCCTCCCCCAGCCACACGGCCCCGATGCCGGAGGAGGAGCTGAGGAGGAGCTGCGCTTCCATTCATGCGGGGCGAGGTGGGTGGGTGGGTGCTCCTGGCCTCGCCCACGCCCTCCAGATGGCCGTCGAGGGACCCGGTTCCTTCCGCCTGATGCGGCTCCATCAGTCCCCGGGGCTTTGCTTCTGTCTCTGTTCAGGGGGCGGAGGGGCGGGCGGAGAGGACGGGGGAGGCAGACGCTGCTCCTCAAAGCCCGGGTTTGGAAGCGGCGCCTGCCGCGCCTGCCCACACTCCCTGAGGGGGGCTCAGTCACCGGGCCGCACGCACCTCGGGGGGCTGGGGGACGACTGGGGCGGACGCCGGCGGCCACCGCCTCGCTCGCTGCTCTCTGGTAGAGTTTGTCCCGGGGACGCCCAAGACCTCCCGGCGTCTCCCTTCAGCGCTCCCAGTTTCCCGCGGCCCCAGACGTGCTCCCGCCATGGCGCGCGGCCGGTGTGGGTGCGCGCAGCCTCTCCCGAGGCACGGCGTGCGCCAGGAATAGATCCTGTGGGCGGAGGCGAGCGGCTTCTGAGATGGCAAGGACCATGCGGGCGGCCCGCAGAAACCGGGGTCTGGGCGTTCACGCCCATCGGGGGCTTCCGAGGGCCCCCCCCCAGCTCGGTGGCATCTAAGAAGCCGGGAGGGGAAGGAGGACACCTCAGCCTCCTCCGGCAGCGCTGACCCGGCCGGGGCGGTGATGCTCAGGGGGCGCCCACGGGCCCCCACCCTGCTCTCAGCACCCGCGCGTTGCCCTCCAAGGCGCGGGCATGTAGCTTGGTCCTCGCTCGCCATGCGTGGCGCGGAGCGGGGCCCCGCTGAGTGTCGGTCGTCCGGCCCCTGGGAGGGTCTCCCCTGTGCGCATCTCGGCTGTCTTGCTTCGAGTGGATCCGGGCGACCTCCTCCTCGGCTCCGTCGCGTTCGCCCCGAGCGATGCCACGTGCGGAAGCACAGGCCCGGGGCCCGGGGGCCCGGCCACGTGTTCGGGAGGATTTATTCGGAGGGGTTTTGTCTCGGCGCTGCTGATGGGACGGGTCCTGCGTTTTTTTTCTTTTTAAACCGTCTTCAGACCTCCCGCTCACGGTGACGGTTCGGCGCTTCGGCCGCCACCCCGTTTCTGGGGACAGGAAGCGTTTTCTTCATTTTTTTTCCTTCGTACCTGAAGGTATAGAGAGACCCTGATGCCCCCATCCCCCGTGGCCTTCCTTCCAACGGAGCGCGCCGGGCGGTTCCTGTGTCCTTAGAAACCTGACCCCCCCCCATCCCGTGCTCACTGAACCTATCCAGAGGCTCCAACCGCTCCTTTGAGGTGCGCTGCCCCCACGCCCCCTCCGACCCCCGGCCGGGCCTCACCCCCCGCACGACTTCTCTCCACAGTCCCTGCCTCCCAGCGCCTGCGACCGGGCTCCCCTCCGCATCCAGTGGTCGGCCGGCTCCGCGGGTCCCGCGTGCCGTGAGCACCCAGCGGGAGGCTCCTCTCCCCTCCCCAGATGGGCTCACGCCCAGCCCACCTCGGAGCGCGGTGGCACGGCCCAGCCTGTGGTCCCGGCTCCACGGATGCCCCGTCCGGAGCATCTGCACCTGCTGCGGTGTTGGCGATGCCCGTGGGGCCTTAACGTCCCCCCTCAGACCCTCGAGGCCGTGACCTCACTCTTACCCGGGAGGGCTCGTCGCCGAGGCCGGCCTCCCTTCTGCAGCCTGGCCGGGCCCCGGTTTCTCCCGAAACCCTGTTGCTGGGGTCCAGCCGCCCCAGGGAGGGCTGGGGGAGGGGGGCGACGCTCGCCCGGCACCCGCCCCCGAGCACTGCACCGTCCCGATGGCCTCCGGCCAGCCCCCTGCACAGCCTCCCCAGGCCGGCCCGGCCTGGCGCTGGACGACTTGCGTGTCTGGAAGATTCTGGTTTAATTGGTCTGGACCGAGGCCCAGGCACCAGCTTCTCGAGCCCCCGCAGGGAATTCTGCTGCGCGGCCTGGCGGGGCGAGCAGGGGGTGGGCGGAGGGGAGCGTTGGGGGGGTACCTGGTCCACCCCGAGACGCGGGGTGTGTGGGGCGGGTCTGCGCAGCACCGTCTGCACGGCCCTGTCTCTGGAGGGGCCCAAGAGGTGGGACCCTTAGACGGGGCCTGGCGCGGCCCAGCCCTCTGCGCTGCGCCTGGCCCGGCCACAAGCCCGCCCTGCGGGGTGCTGTGGGGGGGGCAGGGAGGGCAACGGGGCCTGCGTGGGCACCGCCGGCTCCGACTGCGTCTCTGTCTCCCACGCCGGCCTCAGCTCATGGCACCTCTCGTCCCTGGTTAGTGTTTGGGGCCCCCTGAGCCCCGAGTATCTCCGTCTCTGTCTCAGATGATCTGTCTGAGGGCAGCGCGGCCGGACCCTTCCGGTGCCTGTGTGCAGCTGGGCTCGGGGCCTGCAGGTCCCCTCCCCACCTTGCGCCCCTGTCGTATGTGAGGACCCCGTCCCCTAAGCACCCCGTGTCCCACCCCCATGCATGTTGAACACCGAGACCTGAGCCCCCGGAGGGCCGTGGGGACCCGGCTCTGAGCGGCCCCTCCCCGTCGGGTCTCCTCGGTCATTTCGTTCCCTCGTTTAGCGGGGACTTGTTGAGCGTCTCGGTGTTGGGGAGGCGGCGAGTGAACCCTCGAATCAACCAGCCGCCCTCGGGAGCTCGCACTGCTGAGGCGGGAAGGGAAGGGGACAGACAGGCGGGTGTCCCGCCGAGCGCGGTGCCCACGGGCAAGGTGGGGGAAGGGCTGGGAGCGAGGGCAGAGAGGGGGCCGGGGCGGCCCCCGACAGGAGGGAGCAGCCTGCCCCCAGGCGGCGTGTGGGGTAGGGGCTGGGAGTGGCCGGAGTGGGGTGGGGGCGGTAGGGGGTGGTCGCAGAGGCCTGGCGGGGCCGTGGTGGGTCGGCCCAGGAGGGGGTTGGCGACGGCTCGCGCTCTGGACACCTGGACTGACTGGACTCGTGTGGGAGCGATGGGAGATGGAGCCACCGCGGGCGGCGCCCGGGCCTTGGGCTGGGTGGGCGTCTGTCGTGCGGTCGGGCGGGCATCGGGCAGCAGAGTCTTCGGTCCCTAACTGTCCCGGCCCTCTCGCCCCCCTGGTGAGCGGACGGACATGCGGCTCCCTCGGGGGCACCCTCCTGGGCCGGGTGATGTCTGGGGGTTGGTGCTGGCATGCAGGGGTCACCGCACCCCCCCAGTTCTTTCCTGAAAATGTGACGTTGATGACGGCCGCTGCCGTGGCTGGGGGTCGCCCCCGGAACGTACGTTCTAGTCCCCGCTGCCAGTCCCCGTGCCCGCGAGCTTGCTCGGAGCCGGCGTCTGTCTTCGCCGGTGTCGTCGCGTTAGGATGAGGTCGCCGTGGCTCTAATCCAGTGACCGTGTCCTTAAAAGAAGAGGACATGGGGACACAGACGCGGAGACACAGGGAAGCACGGCGTGCGAGGACCAAGGCAGGGCCGGAGTGATGCTCCCACAAGCCGGGCCCCGCCGGATGCTGGCAGAGGCCTGGCCCGCGGCGACAGTGTGGCCGCGGGGGCCTTGCCGTCTGTTGCTTCTCGCCGCCCGGTCTGTGGTCCTCAGGTGCCGGGGCTGTGCTCCACCTCGGGTCCCAAGCGCTCATCACTCGTCACTTGTCCCAGCACTGTGCACGCCGCATACCACAGGGCCCCCCCTCAGCACCCCGAAAGCTCAGTGGCGCGGTGTCCCCGTTCCACAGATGAGAAGGTCGGGCTCAGAGAGGCGAGTGGCTTCCCGCAGGTACGCCGCCGGTCACGTGTGGACGTGGACGTGTCCCTGTCGCCTCGGTCTGAGGTCCGTGCCCTGGCCGGCTCCCCACACTGACCCGTGGTCAGCGGCCGTGGCTCCAGGCGCACGTCCCCCCACCCCGCCCAGGCCCATCCCCCCAGCTTGGCAGCCAGAATTCCCGGTGCCACTTCCCTTCGACCTGTCTGCCGCCACTGGAGCCGTTTGTCACCTCCTCCCAGAGACACTCGGGCGGCAGGTGCCGCTCGGAGTGTGGTGAGCGCGTCCCTTCGGCCCGTCCTTTCCATCTGTTTGGATCCTTGCCCTGGAGACGAGGGGGCAGCTGAGCAAACAGCCCCTCCCCGCCCGCCCCCGTCCATGCCGGTGCCACTGGAGGAGGCCGCTCCGGAACCCGCACGAGACAGCGAGGAAAGGGCCACCTCTGCACAGAGCCACAGTTTGGGACGTGGCCGTGGCATGGGCGATGGCTGTTCGTCCGGGTCGATGCTTTAGGGCCCGAGGGAGGGAGGAAGACCTTCCCCACGCACTTGGTTTTGGGGACGGGCCCACGTCCTGCATGGCGCCCACCACAGATGGCTGGGAGAGCCAGGGACCGGCCAGGTGAGCTGGTGTCATGACAGGCTCATCCCAGGCCCCCGCCTCTTGACCATGGAGCCACGGATATCTGTGGCCGTGGTTTAAAGCCACCGCAGGACGGCACCTCCTTCATGACACGGGGAAGCTCTCAGAAGCTCCCCAAGAAAGGGCAGAGACTCCCGCTGGGAGGGACGCGTTCTCTGTCTGACCTGCATCACTCGGCACGAGACCCCGCTGCCCCCAATGGCAAAGCCCTGTCCTTGTTCATTGCTGCGTAATATTCCACTGGGGCTGGTCATGCACCATCTTCTTCAATGAAGGTGAAAGGGATGAGAGGCACGAGCTTCCAGTTATAAAAACAGCACGGGGAACATCATCGATGATGTCATCACCACGGTGGGGCTGGGTGGGGACCAGGCTCAGCGTGGTGCTTGCGTCGTCGGTCCCATAAACGTCTGACCGCTGCACTGGGCCCTGAAACCAGCATGACGCTCTGTTCTCAATAATGAACGGAGGGGAAAGCCTTGTTAGGATGTTACGACAAGGAGCAAAGGCCGGTCCCTTCTCACCCCGTTAATGACCACTGAGAGGTCGTGAAACCAGGAGGGAAGGGGCCTTTCACCTCCCGCCATGTCAGATGAGCCCTTTCCCGTGGCTACCTCAGGGTCGCACGCCCACGTCCGGCGACTGGACTTTGGGGCGGGCGGGAAGCTGCTTGTCAAAATGCAGACTCCAGGCCGCAGCCCGGAGCCGAGAGCGCAGCTCAGGGTCTGTGTCCTAACCCGCATCCTGGGGTCCGGGACCGGCAGACGAGCTCCCCGGGGTCCGGGACCGGCGAGAGGCTCTGTCCTGGATGAGGAGGAGCATCCACCTCGTTTCAGGCTGGGTACCGCCCGAGGCTCCCTGGCTTCCTGAGTCTGATCATTCGGTGACGCTGTCCCACGGGGTGTCCGAGGAGCAGAAATCCACCCTGGCCGGTCCACGCGGAGACAATCCCCTTCTCGGAGGCCGGGAGGTTCCGGCAGGGAGCGGCCGGGCCTCCTGAGAGGCCAGACCCAGGGGCTGGAAAGCCCGGCCCGTGCCGGGCCCCCACCCCGTCTCCCCACGTGTGGAGTCACCCTGGTCGTCCTGCCCGGGGCACAGACCCTGCGTGTTCCCACTCCGGCCCGGGGCTGGCTGCTCGCGGCACCCTCACGGCTCATTCTCAGGAGAGAGAAGCCATCGGCTCGGCTGCGGTCCGGCGCCACCCGGCAGCCATGGCCGGGCAGGTCCACTGCCCAGGGATGAGGTCCCCCTCAGAGGCTCCTTGGGCCCGCTGCCCCCGGCACAGTCACACCCAGTGACGGTTCGACAAGTCCGAGCCACAGCGATGGGCACGGCCGGGCTGCGACCGTGTGGACGAGCAGGGAGGAGGTCGCAATCGTGCGTCGATCCTGCCGAGGCTGCTGGCCTGCCCGCTTGCTGCTGCGTGGCCGCGCTCGGCAGGGTCTCAGTGCTGAGTGGCCGGGTGGACGAGGACGTGCGTGCCCCACGTCCGATGCCCCCCCCAGCAGTACCCAGGGGACGTCTGCGTGCACCGGGCCCCGCTGCAGCATGTGGGGTCACACCAGGGAGCAGGCCGGCCAGAGATACCTGCCCTTGTGGGGTTTACACTCCAGCCATGTCAGAGGGGCCTCGATCCGCGTCCCGAGGGGTTGATGTGTGGTTGTCCCCTGGCCCTCAATCGGATGTGGGGACGGACCAAGGCCTGCAGGGGGCTCAAGCGACCCCATCTGGGGGACGGGGACAGGCCGAGGCCTGCTGGGGGCTCGAGCGACCCCGCTTGCTGTCGTCCGCAGGTCATGCTGTCGGAGCGGAAGGGCACGGACGAGCTGTACGCCGTCAAGATCCTGAAGAAGGACGTGGTGATCCAGGACGACGACGTGGAGTGCACGATGGTGGAGAAGCGTGTGTTGGCGCTGCCCGGGAAGCCGCCCTTCCTCACCCAGCTGCACTCCTGCTTCCAGACCATGGTAACGGGGCGCTCGGGGTCACCCCGGGCTCTGGCTGAGGCCGCCGGCAGGCCCCCCACCCCTGGGGACCCCGGGTCAGGCGGGTAGGCGTGGGGGAGGCGGCTGAGAACGTCCGAGGTGACCCCTTGCCCCCGAGGCAGGTGCTGTTTCCTACAGATAAAGGCAAAAGGAGGTGGGATCTGTCACCGGCGGCAGGGCCCTTCCCTGACAGCGGGAGGGGGGTGACTCAGGGACAGGAGCCGGGCCTCTTGGGCTCACGCTCCTAGGTGTGGTAGCAGAACTTCCAGGTGCGAGTGTGGGCGGACTCACACCCGCGCCCTCGGGGGCGGCTGGCGGACCCTTGGGCAGGCTGCTCCCACAGGGACACGGCCCAGCCGGGCCCTGGGGCGAGGGGGACACAGCCCGGCCGGCCCCTGGCACAGGGCACAGAGTCCTGGGCAGGCACTGGTGCTCGGAGCTGTGGCCCCCACTCGGGAGGGCGCGTTCCAACATGACCTGCCGTTGACCGACGCCCCCGTCTGCACGAGGCGTCCCTCCAGGCGGCCGCTTCCTAGTCCCGGCTCAGATCAGAGGCCCAGGGACGAGGAGGCTGATTCCCAAATGCTGGGGGCATGGAGTCCATTCTCACCTTCAGGGGTCCTGAGGCCCAGCCCCTCGCGATGCTCTAGGGGGCTCTGCCCGGCTGTGGCCCCTGCGCTGACCGTGGAGCCCGGCCCCGTGCGACTTGGGCCGCTGTGTACGTTGCACACGCTTGAACGCTCGAGCGTCCTCTCTTCTCAGCGTCACCGAGTCCCGTCCCCACCGAGTTAGGCCGCTCAGTCCCCACCTGGACTGACCGAGGGCTGGACGTGGGAGGTGTCCCCGGTGTGGACACGCCAAGCGCACACCTGTCCCTTGTGCACGGGGCGGGAGGCACGGGTACTCGGCTTCTCTCCTGTCCTAAGTGGCCTCTCGATGCATCTGGGGACCTGAGAGCCCCGGGTGCGGATCCCGACTTCGTCGCACACGCTGCACGGCCCCGGGCGCATCCCAGAACCTTCCGAGCTTCGGTTTCTGTCTGTGAAATGGAGGTGGCGACAGTAGCTGCAGTGGGCCTGTCCTGAGGGGGCGGCGAGGCTACTCGTGGGAGCACGTGACGGTGGTGGGGCCGTCGCACGTTTCCTCCGTCCCCTGGTGGCCAGTGGCCGGACCCGGAGGCCGATCCCCATGGCAAGAGCGTAGACAGGGCCTGGTCCTCCATCCAAGGGCACCGGAGTGCGCCCTTAAGTCACGCGACAACCCGTGACAGCCCTCAGATGGGCCCTGTCGTCACCCCCGTCTCACGGAGGAGGGGGCTGGGGCCACGACGCAGCTCGTACCCGGGCAGCCTGGCTCCATGGGGCCATGTGTGAGCCGCCGCCGTGAGCTCTTTCGAGGGCGAATCGCCCAGTTTCCACTCACCTGGCAGCCCTGGGGCGGCCAGCCTGTCTCCAGCGTCCCCGTTGGTAGGTAGTGGCGGCCCCGAGATGGGTTCTGCAAGGCCCCGGCCTCAGGGCCAGCCACCCCGGCCTCAGGGCCACCCGCCCTGGCCCCAGGGCCAGCCGCCTCCTTCCAGCTCACGGATCGCATCCGCTTCCACGGCCCCGTGTCGCTTCCCGAGAACAGGTGTTCACACCTGTGCACCACGGACGCGGCCCCCAGAGCAGGCCGGTGGAATCGGGCTCGGGTCACACCGTCGCCAAGCGGCAGGCGTCCCGATGCCCCTCGGGTGGGCGTTCTTTCCACCGGGAAAGCGTCACCTGCTCGCCGCACGAGGACCTCACGGTGGCGGGGATGGCCTCGCGGCGGGAGTGGTTCTGAGCGTAGGGAGCGTGCGTGCGCGTGGCGGGGCTCGGCCGAGCCGGAGGGCGACACCCCCCGCGGGGAAGGCCCGTGGTTGTCTGGCTCCTGCGCGTCTTTGAGGGTCGCTTGTCCCTGTCCCCCGAAGCGGGGTCCCTGGGCGTCCGATCGTCCGGCCGTCCGCGGAGTGTGCCGACGCGCATCGGCGCTGTCGACGGACGTGTTTGTGGGCGTGAGTGTGTCAGGGCACAGCCGTGTCACGGGAGCAAGAGCGACGCCGTCCCCGCTCCCTTGGGATCCGAACTCCAACAGGGGAGGCTGGTGGTCCACAGCGATGACGACCGAGCACGGAGGGGGCGGGCGGGCAGATGCGCTTTCCCACTGGAGGACCTGAATGAGGGAGGGTCTGGGGGCTCCACGTGCCCGGCGGCGGGGCCGAGTGCCCAGCCCGAGGCGGGACACACTCAGTGCGTCCGAGAAGCTGCCGGAGGCCGCTGCGGCCCTGGCGATCGTCCTTTTGCATTGTTTTGACCCAGAATTCCCTTATGAACCAGCTCCCTTCCAACAAGGGACGGATCCGGCGTCCCACGCTGTCCTGCCAGAGACTTAGAATTTTGAAGATGAAAGATCCGTAATAGGACAAAAAAAGAGAAAAATCCAGAAGGTGGTCCACATAGATAGAAGGGAACACGACACCCACGGGGCACAGAGCGGCCCCGTCGCGGTGCCGCCGCCGCCAGCCGGGCCGTCCGGGCCGTATTTGGAGGAGCAGGTGCGTCAGCTGCGTCCTCAGACCCCGCTGGGTTAAATAAATCATCCCGGGAAGATGTTTCGGTGCCGTGGCGAACAGAAAAGCTATCGGATCCTATTTCAGGGATTGTTCTAGATGCGTTCAGACCCCGAAAAGGATCAGAAAAAGATGGAGACCGCCCAGGACACCGGCTCGATCCGGGGCGGGGTTCCGGGCGGCCGCCTTCGTTCTGGGTTTGGGTGATTGCGGCGGTGCCTGGCAGAGCGGTCGGCAGTGCGTCCGACGAGCCGCAAGGTCCCGGCGTCCGTGCCCAGGTGGACGCGGACGCTGTCAGCAGGGGCTGGATGTTTAGAGACGTGCGCGTGGCCGAGCGGGGTTGAGGCGCGGGGTTCTGGACGCCTGAAAGGGTACGCCCGGCAGCCCCGTTGGGTAGATCTGGGTGCGTCCCACCCCCAGAAAGTCGCGCAGCGGCCCTGGACGCGGGTCGCATCGTCCTTAGAGCAGACGTCGTCAGTGAGGACTGGAGGAGATGGGGTGCTCAGCGCCCGAGAACCGGGGTGCGGCCCAGGCCCAGGCCCGGATGGCCTACCCCCTGGGTCCGGCGCTGTCATCTGGGTGCATCCTCCATCTCCCGCCCGCCCGTGGGCACAGGCCCTGCAGGCTCCTCGGAAAACGTCTATTTTAGATGTTTTCGTTTCGATGGAACATATGCCCTTCTCCTTCTTCTGCTGCTTTTATTATTTTTTCTCTTAAATAGAATTAGATTCTGTGAGTCATCGAAGGACCCGAGTTGCTCCCCCCCAAAGTGCGGCGGCGGCCCAGGCAGGACTCGGCTGCAAGGCATGCTGGGAGTGCAGGAGGGGGCCGGGGTGCCGCGCGTGTGCGGGAGCCTCGGTGCCCACGGAGCGCCCGTGGGGGCTGCGGCGTCCAAGGCTGCGGGTTGGGGTGCGGCTCTGGCCGCAGAAAGCCCGGGTCCCAGTCTCCGTAGGACGCCGTCGGGTTGCAAGAAACTAGCCCGTGTGTGAAGAGAGACACGGGATTTTACTGGGGGAGCAGCCCCGAGGCCGGCAGGGGTGTGTCCGAGCCTTGTGAGGGCCCGGCTCTGTGGCTTCCGCCCTCCCCTCTGCGTGTCCCGCGCTTCTCCTCCCCTCGCGCGGCGGCTTCCTCAGCCCCCGCAGGCGCCCTGTGCACCAGGCCCCCGGGCACCCACCCCCCGTCACAGTGGGGACAATGGGGCTGGCTCAGCGCGGGGCACGTGCTCGCCCGCGGCCCCGGCCGGGTGCTGACGGCTGCTCCGCTGGGAGCCTCCGAGGCGCAGCGGTCGCCACAGGGAAGGACGACCTGGTGCTCGGGTCCAGGGAAGACTTCGTCTCGGGTCCCGGGGATCCGGGTGGGGGCAGGTCAGACGTGGTTTTGGGGGGATGGGAGGGAGGGGAGCGAGCGGGGGGGGGGGGCGCTGGCAGGCGTCAGGGCCTCAGGCGGCCCGAGCGGCGCCAGCATCATGGGTGCAGCAGGGCCCCGGGCATGTAGCTCCGGGGCCGGTGGGAAGAGACGCCGCCGGTCCTCCTCGCCCTCGCCTCGGCACCCGGAGACCGAAGGTCCGTGGGAGGAGCCTAGGGACGCGAGCCGGCCCGGCCCTGGGGAACGCGGCTCCCTGTGGGGAGGGGAAGGCTTCGAGGCTGAGAAACGCGTCGGAGGCACGTCGGCTGCTCGGCTCCGAGGGTGACCCCAAGGCCGCGTGGACCCTGGAGGCGGAGGACGCTGTGGGGCCGCGTGTCGTGACCGCACGCCTGCCCGCGTGACGGAGGCTGCGTGCGTCCGCGCGGACTCGACCTGGGTCTTCCGATGTGCGTTTGCAGCCCTCCCGCCCCGTGAGAGGGGACGGACGCTGAGAGGGGCAGGGGAGGTGCCCGTCTGAGATGCCAGCTTTCAGAGCGAGCGAGCGAGTGGGAGGTGCCAACGGGACTTGAACCTGGGACTGGCTCGCGCCAGCCACGGCACCGCTCAGCTCCTCGAGAGGAACGGTCGGGAGGGAGCGAGAAGGGCACGGCCCTCGTCCGCCAGCCCGGCGGGAGGGCGCGTCCCCGAAAGTCCCTGGACAGGCGAACGCCGCGCCCCGCCTTGGGGCGCGCGGCACGTGCTCGTGGACTCAGCGGGGCTGACCGGACGCGGCGGGTGCGCCCGGCCTTGCACGGGCGCCCCGCACACCCCGCGTTCCACTGTCTTGGAAGGAGCAGCATCATCGCGTTAGGTTCTGGGACCCGCGGGTGGATCTCGCCCCCGCCCCCCACCCCCCACCCCCCGCACACTCACACTCGCCTCGCACGCGTGGGAAATCCCGTCCAGCCGTGGCGACAGGCGACAGACGACGGATAAAGTGCCATTGCCCCCCTCGCTGGTCAAAGGGGAGGACTGAGGGGGGAGGAGGCTGAGCGTTGACCGGCGTCGTTTTACGCTCGGGAGGCAAGGGCCACGGCGCCGCGACGCCTGGAACCACGACGACGGACGGTCTGGAAGGAGCCGGGGCCTCGGGCCGGGTGCGCGCGCCTCCCCGCGCGTCCATCCGGTTGGACTTGACGGTGACGCCCACGTCGAAGCCTCCTGCGGCCAGCTGGAGCGGGCGGGGTGGCGCTCAGGAGCGGGGGAGACGTGTGCGTCCGCCCGGAAGCTGAAGCTCTAGCCGCGACGGGCGTCTTCGGAGAGCTCGGCGCGGGGGAGGACGCCGAGCCGGGTTTCGTGGGGACGACGGACACTATTCTGGTTTTTGATGTGGCTCAGCGCGGGGCCTCCCCGAAACCCACTGCATGTGGCTCAGGGCGAGGCCTCCGAGGCCCCGAAATGGTTTCCCCGGGACAGTGGGGAGCGGTCGGTCGGGATTCGGGCTGCGACGTGCGGAGAGAAGTGCGCGGGGACCCGAGGCGGTGAGGGCCGCGTCCCCTCCGAGCCCCGCGGGCAAGTCGTCCTCATGTCTGGTTTGGACGACGGCTCGGCTGGGTTGAGCGAGTACCCCAAGGCTCCGGGGGCCCCAGGGGCTGGGCCCGTGCCTTCGTCGTCGTGTTTCGCCCCGTGAACGCCTCTGCCGCGACCTGCAGAAATAAATGCTCCGGGAAAGGTCTACACTTGGCGCCTCTGCGCCCGCCGGCCCCGGCGGGGTTTTCCCGGCGCGGACGGACGCCCCTTCCTTTCGAGGGGGGTGAACTCGGTGGGACACCGACTGTGGCGCGCGTCTTCAGAACGAGTCCTTCGGGGGCGGGTGCACCCCGGATGCCAGGCGTGAGTGTCCTGTACGGCGACCCCGAATTTCCACCTGGGGCTTAGGTACAACGTTTAGGGTTAAAGTCACCGTTTTTTGGTTTTTAAACAAAAAAACAAGTCGACACGAATGTTTGAAAAGGAGTAGGTTTCGCAGGCGAGACAGACACACCGGGTAAGCGTCTTGGGGCCGGCGCGGGGGCCAGTGCAGTCCGAGGTGTCGGCCTCGCCTGGCGTGTCGCACCCTGGCCCGCCCTCCCCGTCTCCCTTCGTCTCTCTCCTACCTGCGTGCACCCTGCGCCCCCTCTCAGCAGCCATCGCCCTGACCCCGGGGGCCACCGGGGGCTGGTCCTGTCTCCCGCGAGACCCGTCAAAATGCACACGAGGCGACGCGGGTGAAGACACCGCACGCATCCGCGGCCCCAAGAGGACGACCCGTCGCCGCCCGTTTCGCGCGGTGTTCCCGGGTGACGCACGCGTGAGGAGTCCCCGCGCGCCCGGGGCACCCTCCACGTCGGGCACCGTGGACGACTCAGGGCGGCAGGACCGGGTGGCACGGGGTGGCCTCGTCAGCGTTCGTTGGGGAAATGAGACGACAGCGAGACGCCGGCCGCGACGTGGAAGAGGCCAGACTCGGCCCGGGGCCAGGGGGCGGGCCTCGGGGCCTCGCCGCGGGGCAGACCCCGGAACGCGGCCTTGTCCCTGGAGAGCTTGGCCCTCGTGCTGGCTTCTGACGCGGGGCACGTCGAGCTCTTCTGGGCAGAAGCAAGTGGAGGCCGCCCCCCGCTCGCCTCTCCCTGTGGCCGCTGCCATCTGCTCGTTTCCAAAATAATCTAAAACCCGGTGTTTTGGTTCCTCTCAACGTGCATGCGGCAGAGACAGATGCTGCTCGAGGCTTGTTTTCTGTCAACGGCCCCTCCCCCGAGAGCGGGGCTCGGTGCCGGGATCGGCCCTTCTGGCTGGCTGCGTCCCTCCGTCGTCCGTCCACCCCGAGGCGAGCTCGTCCCGACCTCTTGGCGACTTTCCCCGCGCGCCTCGGAGGCTGGCAGCGGGGGGCGTCGTCGGTTCTGCCCTCCGAGAAGCCGAGCGGGGGAACCGGCATCGGCCCGGAAGGTCCCGCGACGTTTCAGAGACGGAGCGGTCATCCCGGACGCCTCCCCCGGGCCCCGCTGCCTCCCGTGCTGACCGGGGGCTGGGCCTCCGCGGCCCCCCCTCCAGTGGGCGCCCTCCGAGGGGAGGACACCCCAATGCCCTGCAGCGTCTGGCTCAGGACCCCCCCAGGAGGCCGCCCAACGAGCGGTCCCCGGTGTAGACCCTGGGACCGATCGGCCTGGTGCAAACCCCGAATCCGCTCTTTGGCCACTGAGCAACCCCTGGTGGCAAGGGCCTCGCCCTGTCTGCGTCTCCGCGTTCGGAAGGGCGACAGGTCGCATGGGCAGCTCGGGAAGCCGGGCGCGGCCCCGCCCCGGAGACCCCGTCGGGGCTCGTTGCGGGACCGCCGTCGCTCGGACGACGGGGCATGTGACACCGACAGGGACAAAGCTCACGTGACCGCGGCCACGTCCTCTGCCCTGGGAGGGGCCTTGTCCGCGGTGGGCTGAGCATCCGCTTCGGGGCCGGCAGCACACAGGACACTGTCCACGCGTCCTCTCGGCGTGGGGGGTGGGGGCTGCGTCCAGTCCACGGGCGAGGGGGCTGGAGGTCTGAGAGGCCACGTTCCGGCTCCGTGTCGGGCCAACGCGGCCGCGAGAGGACGCCTCGAGGCCTGCTCGACTCCGGACGTGGACGCCGCCCCGCACCCACCCCGTCCCCGACCCTGCACCCCACGTCGTCCACCCTGTCCCTGGCCGTAAGGCCCTGCACGGCAGCTTTGTGACTCCGGGAACAAGCCTGTTCGCCGTGACCCAGCCGCACCGACACGTACGTGGGACCCACACGCGGGCGTCGTGAAACGCTGCGGCGCGGCAGTCTGTGCGGGCAGTCGGTGGCCCCCACTCCACTCTCTTCCTTTCTTTCTCCTTCTCCTCCTTCTCCCCTTCCCTTCCCTCCCCCGCATGCATCGTGTGCTGTGACCCAAGCGGAGGTCCCCATGGAGAGGGGAAGTCGCTGCCTCACACAGCGATCACCCTTGGGTGGAGGACGGGGTGGGGGTGGGGACAGACCTGTGGGTGCCGGCCACGCTGCGGGAACGGGGTCACCCCGCGGGAACGGGGTCACCTCGCGGGAACGGGGTCACCCCGCGGGAATGGGGTCACCCCGTGGGAACGGGTTCACCTCGCGGGAACGGGGTCACCCCGCGGGAACGGGGTCACCTCGCGGGAACGGGGTCACCCCGCGGGAATGGGGTCACCCCGCGGGAACGGGGTCACCCCGTGGGAACGGGGTCACCCCGCGGGAACGGGGTCACGCAGCCCGGCCGAACGCAGCCCTGGCGGGGAGGGGTCTGCATCTCCCTTGACAGGCGCGTTGGAGAGAGCCCCCGAATGGGGCAGGGATTCCGTTTTCTGGCCCCAATTCTTTTGCGTCTGGACGTGGTCTCCTCAGCCCCTGTTTTTCCGACCAGAAGCGTTCGTGTCTCCCCGCCGTCAGGGCCCAGAGCTCAGGGCTTCGGGACCGCAGCCAGCGGTCCGCGCCGCCGCGTCTGCGGGTTGGGGGCGCGTGTGGCTCCCTGGCGGGTCCCGGTGCCGGGGTCCCTAAGTGGGCGGGAAGAAGGGCCTGCTCCGGTCCTCTGCCCGTTTTGTGGTCGGGTTGTGTGTTTTGGGGTGGTATTGAGTTCTGTGAGTTCCCTGTGCATTTGGGATGTCAGGCCCTCGTCGGAGGCGTCGCTTGACACACATCCCCCAGTCGCTGGCCGTCCCTTTGCCTCGTTCACATTGCTTTTCCCGCGCAGGAGCTTTTCCGTTGGCTGTCGTCCCGTTCGTTTGTTTTGGCTTTTACGTCCCTTGCTTTGGAGGTCAAATTCACGAAATCCTCTCTGAGTCCAAGGTCCACACTCAGGTCTCTATCACGCCGAGTGAGATGAGTCAGAAAAGGACAAAACCGCAGGGTTTCACTCAAACGCGGGATGTAAAACAGAAACAAACAGACATTCACGGACACAGACCCCAGAAGGTGTGACCAGAGCGGGGGGAGGGGGAAGAGGGCCGCGGGGGTGACGGACGGAAGGGACCGGCCTCCAGGTGCTGCGCACACGGCACGAGGCACCGACGACCCATGTGCACCCGTGCGGTGCAGCGTGCGTGACCTCGTGAACCGACCTCACCCCAGTCAGTCTGATTTTCAAAAAAAGGAAGTTCCAGTGCAGTGGCCCGCGTGGGGTCCCCGTGACGCGCGCACACAGTGGGCGCCGCCGCGTCGTTCGTGGCGGTCTCGGGAGCCCCGCGCTGTCACCGCTCCCGGGCCCTGTTGGCCGCACACGTCCTCCTCCTCCTCGTGGCGGGGCCCCCGAGGCTGGGAACGCGGGCGGTGGAACCCGCGGTGATGGGGACGTCGCGGAGGCCGGCGTCCACGGCCGCCCACCACCTGTGGCCGGACGCCCTCACGTCCTCCACTTTCTACTAAAACCAGCTTCTTCCTAAATCACGTGTCCGTGAACCACATGACCCCGTGCTCGGTACGTTTTCCAGAACAAACGGGCATGGACTCAGGGCTCCTAATCCTAAAACCTTCACGCTCCGCCGGGGTGTGTCCCCACAGAGCCCCGCGGCCCAGGCTCTGCCCCCGGGGACGGGCCCGGCGGGGACGGGGGGCCGTGACCCCCCCGCGCGGAGCCCGGGGCGCCGGAGCTGACGGGGCCGCCTGCCTGTGCCCCCAGGACCGCCTGTACTTCGTGATGGAGTATGTGAACGGCGGGGACCTCATGTACCACATCCAGCAGGTCGGCCGGTTCAAGGAGCCGCACGCCGTGTAAGTGGCAGGAGGGCCGGGCGTCCCTGCGGCTGCGGGGCGGGTGCGGGGTGGGAGCTCCGTGGCTCCGGGTTCGTAGCCGGGCGGCGGGCGGGGGAGGGGGTCGCATCTTCTCTGCTCCTCCCCGTCTGCGCCGCTCTCGGCCCCCGAAGCCCGGTCGTCCGTCCCCCTGGGCCTCCGTGGGGATGAGGGACCAGGCTGCTCTGTGCCTCCTGGGGCGACCCCATGGCCCTCGGCCCCGCTTTCCTCACCTAAGGAGCCGGGGGCGACGGTGGGACGCGGCTCCGAGGACTGGGGTAAGGATGGAATCGGGGTGCGTCCAGGATGCCGGGGAGACGGTCCGCCTGCCCCGGGGGCTCGCGCCGGTCCGGTCTGAGACGGGATCGCCTCTGGACCTCCGAGCCCCGCGAGGCAGTCGCCAGACCCCCTCCCGCCCCAGCTCGTCCCTGCAGCAGCCTCGGACCCCGGACACGCCCTCCAGTCCTCACTCGCACGCCCCCGGCCGCCCCTGGAGGGCGGGCAGCGCCGCGGTGTCCTCAAATCCCTCCATCGCTTCTCCTCCTCCTCGTTTCAGGTTCTACGCGGCGGAGATCGCCATCGGCCTGTTCTTCCTGCAGAGCAAGGGCATCATCTACCGGTAGGTGGGCCCCGGGGGGGACCCCTGCCTCCGCCTTTCACCGTGTTTAGGATTAGACTCCGGGGCGGGGGGAGGAGTCCTCCGGCGCCCGCCCACCCGCCCGCCCGGGCCTGTGTTCTGCCCGGCAGCGTCGCCCACCGCCCTGGCAGGGTTTGGGCAGCGCCAGGCGGTGGCAGAGCCCCGGACGTGGGACGGCCACTCGCGGGCGACAAGGCTCCTTCATGGGGCCCGTGAGCGCGTGTGGGGAGCAGGCGAGGACCCTCGGCAGGCGGGAGGCGACACGCGGGCCGCGCTGTCTGGCCGTGTGACTGCACGTTAGAGAGTGGGTGGGCCGGGGGCCCCGCGTTTGCCCGCCCTGGAGGGGCCGCCGTGCGCCCACGGCCCTGCGGGCCGAGCCGGTCTGTGTTTCATGCGAGGCAGGCTCCCGAGCCTGGGGCTGCGGTCCGTCAGGGCGTCCACGCGGCGCAGGTGTCCTGAGTCGCCTGGTGCAGATGGCAAAGGCGCCGGTGCCGGGCGGTCTGTCACGCGGGACGGGCTGGTGGGGCTCGGGCTCCCGCGGGGCACTTGGCGGGGGGTGGGGAGGGCATCTGCTTAAAAGGCCGGGACAAGCCTCGCGCGTCCACATCTCTGACGCGGCACGGGCCTCGTGTTCCGTGGCCGTCTCGTGGATGCCGTCGTCACGTGTGTTATGACAAGTCTCCTTCATTAACGTTTTCCCTAAAAAAAAAGTCCCCTTCATACTCGACAAACGTTCACCAAAGGCCTGCGCTGCGCTGGGCGGGGGGGGGTGGGTGGCTGTCTTCGGGCGGCGGGGACCCAGCTGTGAGGAAAAGGGGCAGAGCCACCCGCCTCTGTGGACAGTCGCTTCCCCCCGCGGGGGACAGACATGCGAATCGTAAAGACAGGGTCTGGCGGGGACGAGGCAGTGAGCGCCGCGGAGGGGAGCCGGGCTGCGGCTGGTCGCCTGCGTCCTGCCCGGAGCGTGGGGTCAGTGTCGGAGGGTCAGGGCGACCACGGAGTCCTGGGCCTCCCCGAGCAGCTGGGGGAGGCGGGACTAAGGCCTGGAGGGGTCGGCCCCGGGGGTCCCGAGGCAGATGGGGGTCGAGGCGGTGGGTGCTGGCGAGATGGTGGGTGGCGGGCGGGGGCCTTGCCGGACGCCCGGAGTCCTGGGGCTTTGTATTTTCAGTCCTCGAAGAGGCCGTGTGCCATCTCATCGGGGAGGGACACGCTGCCCCGAGGACAAGGCAGCGGAGGGGCCGGGTCAGGAAGAGGGTGGTTCGCGGGGCCTCGGGTGGAAGAGGAGGGCAGAGGGAGTGGCGGCCACGGGCATGGGCACATGCACAGTGTGCACGTCCTGCCGCGTTTGCCCTTGGGGACCCTGTGTCGCCCTGTGAGCGTGAGGCGGGGCCGGCACAGCCTGCGGCCCCCTCGCTTTCCCCCTGACTGTCATGGGGGGGCGCGTCCTGTGCCGAATGCCGTCCTGGCGGCCACGGGTGGTGCGTCATCTCCTGTGTGGCGCGACCCCACACTTCGAGCCAGCGGCTCTGCCCACCCCCGATCGCGGGGACTCGGCATCGCTGTCCACTCCGCAAGGTGGTCCCCTCACGTGCTGACGCGGGGGCTAAGTCCCACCCTGGACGGGCTCCGCGGACACAGAACCAGGAGGCGCGTCTCCCGCCGCCCTTGGCGTGGCTTCCGAGGGCTCGTCCATCCCTCGTTTAGGCCCCTCGGTGTCTGGGCCCCTCCGGGGGCGAGCAGAAACGGAGTCCGCCTCTCGCCATCCAGACCGGACGGCCGGACACTTGCACTGGAGCCGCACAGCCCGGGCCCCGATGATCGTCACACTCCCCTGTGACCCCGAATCAGAAGTTGGTGACCGAGGAAAGGGAGCCCGGCCACAGGGGTCGCGGCACCAGCACCCCGAGGCGAGCTTCGGGGGTCCGCGGAGCGGGGCAAGGCTGGGGCCCGCGGTGGCCTGGGCGGCGTCTGCGCCGGCCCCCCGAGTGGCAGACAGGCGTGATTCCTGCACGCGGCGCCTCCGCGTCGGGTCCTCAGCCTCCCCAGAGAGTCGTGAGCCCCCCACACCCCCTGCTTCCTTTTCACAATCGTTCTAGGTCGAAATCGTCGTGGTTGGTTTTTGCTGCTCCCTGTAAAGTTCCCCGACAGACACGGTTTTAGAATGGATGGTCAGAGGACAACGGGGAGAAAAGTGGCCTGACAGGAGGCGTCGGCTTTTTAGGGTCTCTTACGGGTCGCGAGCCCCCCCCCATAGATGCCTGGGCCATCGGACGGGTCTCAGGTGAAGGGCACGAGGGAGGACGTCGGATTCGCCCTCTCTGGGGACCACGTCCGGGGCCGTCGGGTGGGGGGGAGGGCAGCAGGTCCTTCCTGCCACCCTTGGCGTGGGGCTCGCCGCTCGCCGTCTCTGGAACGGGTGGCTTTTCAGTTTCTGAGGACGGACACCGCCGTCCGGCCCCGCCTGAAGCACAGAGGCAGGTCGGTCACAGGGCGTACACGCACGCGGGGACTGTGGGTGGCCGCGGCGCCCTCCGGCCCCAGACCTGCCCGGGCCTGGACACCTGAGGCTTCTTTTCTCTCAAACGGGAGGAGATTGTTCCGCTTCCCCAGAAGCCCCCGCTCCGTGTCTGGGGGCGTGCGGTCCGGGTCGCGGGTCTGGGTGAAGCGCGTCCCTGCGGAGTCCAGCTTGTCTGAGCCCGAGTGGGCGTTCAGGGCCCCGCGGCTGGGGCGGGCGGGCAGCACCCGCGGTCGGAGGCGTTGCAGGCGGCGAGCAGGGGGTGGGTGCAGGCGAGCCTGCCCCCGGGAGAGGAGACCCCGCAGCGGGAGATGCCGGGGCACAGTTCCAGGTGGGATGCTCTCGCTTCGTCGACAACGACGACAGCAGCTCAGGGCGAGCCGACTCGGGGTAAAAGCGAATTTTGGGGGCTGACCTAACGGGAAAGTCTGGGGGGGTGCAGACTGGGCTCACCTGGGCCCGAGCAGGTCCAGGGGTTCCACGTGAGGTCACCAGCCTCACCCCGGCCCCCTCCCTCTGTGCTCTGCCTGGTCCGCCCCGGCTTCCTTCCCTCGGTCTGGCGACCGGGGGCATTTCCAGACTTCTGACCCGTTCCCCCCCGCCCAGCGACCTTTCAGTCCTTCCCCAGGACCAGCAAGCGCCAGGGCTTACGCTCAGTGCCTTCAGGGCTCACAGGGCGTCAGGGCCGTCCCCGAAGGCATCAGGCATCGCAGAGACCAGCGGGGTGGGTGGGGCGTCGTCAGGTCGGTGTCACCTTACAGGACGTGGGGATAGGGAAAGAGGGTTCTTCAAAGGAAAGCGTGGGCGCCCTCACCCCACGATGCTGGGACAGGCAGACCCCGTGGAGGCCCCCTGCCCCGCGGAGACGCTGAGAGGAGGGGTCTGAGCTGAGCGGCGGCGCGTCCCCTTGTCTCCCAGGGCGCTGGGCTCCCCCGGGGCCGAGGAGGCCTGGCCTGTGGCCCTGCCCTGCTCCTCGGTGCGGGAGCGTCGGGGTCGCCCTGGACAGGCGTTCAGGGAGGGGGAAGCACGTCGACGTGGAGTCGCCCTGGTGCTGGGGACGTGCCGGGGTCCCCGACACATCCGGCTCTCCTCACGGACGCAGGTGTCCTCCCAACGCCGGCGCGAGGTGTGGGTCGTGTCACCCCCCTCGCCTTCGCGGTCTTCACGGTCCCGCGTGGACTTGGACACGCCCGTCCCCTTCCCCGCTGTGTGCGTCTCATCCGAACCAGGGCAGGTGCGCGTGCGCCCCGTCCTCCGCGTCTGCCCCGCGCTGGGCACAGTGCCCGTCACGTGACACGTGCGCACGGGGAGGCTCCGGTCGGAGGGGGTTCTGGGAAGGCCCGGCTGTGACCTGCGAGGGCTCGGAGCCCTTGGAATGAAATCAGGCTCCGTCGTCCCGCAGTTCCCCTCTGCGGTCCTCAGGGATGTAAATCTGGTGGAAGAGGTGTCCTCCTGCCGGGCACAGGGGCTCTGGGAGCCGCACCTGTGGACCCTTTCTGCGGGTGTCTCTCCTCTCGGAGCCGGTGTCTCGTGGGGTTCCCCTGAGACAGCCGGCTTCATGGACGAAGAAAGACGCGGGGGCTGTGGACCGGTCTCCTGTCTGCTAGGCCACCGGCCGTCGGGGGGCCGGGGCTGGCTCGTCCTTGCCCCTGCGTCCCCAGGGCGCCCAGCCCGGGGTCCCGCACGGGACCGAGTGGCCGGTGGTTGACCTGCAGTGAGCGGCAGCACCTGACGACGTCCCTAAACTCTCGCGTCCCCCACAGCGACCTGAAGCTCGACAACGTGATGCTGGACGCCGAGGGCCACGTGAAGATCGCCGACTTCGGCATGTGCAAGGAGAACATGTGGGACGGCGTCACCACCAAGACCTTCTGCGGCACCCCGGACTACATCGCCCCCGAGGTGAGGGCCGGCATCCCTGACGCACGTCCACGCGGCGTGGGGGCGGTGGCCGAGCTGGGGTTGGGCCAGGGTGGGCCCGGCAGGCAGGCCGTGGGCCGGCCGGTCCCCCTCCCGCACTCGGGAGCATTCCTTAGGGTCACACACGCAAGTCAACTGAGCTCGCACCCCGAGGCTCAGGCCCCAAATGCACCGAGGTTTGGGAGAAAAGGGAAATGGAACTCGGAAGAACCGTCTACCGCACACACGCGTCCGGAGACCCTTCGGCAAGCCGCTGTGGCTCGTGGCCGCGTCCGCTGCAGGAGGGCCCGGGAAGGGGACAGGTCCCGGGGCAGGCGTGCGGCTCGGGGCCGAGTCCTGACAGGCTCCGTCTGATAGGGCTGAGGGATTTCGCGCTGCACACGCCTCCTGTTGTTCCTTGAGTGATCGAGACGCCACCCTCATGAGGAGTTAATCCTCTGCGGGGCCGCCGCGGGGTTCTCCCCGCGTGGCACCCCGTGGGACGAGGCCAGCAGTCAGGTAGGACGTCAGAGCAGCCCACCCTCCAGCTGCCTGGCTCCGTCGTCCTCGTTCTCAGCCGTCGCTGCAGGTGAAGGGCGCCCGGGGGCTTCGAGAATGCCGGGCGCCCGCGCGTCGCCCTGGGCGAGCGGATCGGGACCGCTCAGGTGGGGCGCAGTGTCCGTGGCCCCCAAGCGTCTCGGTGGTCGTGCCCCAGTGTGCCTGAGAAGCCCCGAGCCGATGGACGGGCAGCGGGCCCGCCGTCAGCCGCCCCCTCACCCCGGCGCCGCCCCCGGCCCTTCTGTAAAGCGTGAGTTACGAGGTATCACGAGGCCCGGAGACAGCCGGGCTTTACAAGTGCGAGGACGCCCCCTCTGGAAAGCTGTCCCCCCAGCCTCTGGGACGGCGGTCAGGACCCCGAGTCTTGGCCGTCTCACCTCTGACCCCAGCGACACGCCGAGCTCACGCACGCTCACGGGAGCTTGGCTGCTCTCAGCCGGGCCGGACGTGGCCTTGGCCTGGCACCTAGGTCGTGCGCACCCTGCACCCGCGACTGGGGTGAGCCGGGCGAGGCCCCGGCCCCGCTTCTGGGCGTTCGTCTCCGGAGAAGAGCTGGGCAGACGTGCCAACGCCCTCCTACGAGGCTCCATCGTCGCCTCGGGAGGAAGCCGGTCATTGAGAGTCGATAGAGCAGGGTTTGGGGGAGCCATTCGGGGCCCCATGCAGAGGGAGGCCTGGTGAGGTCGGGCGCGGGGTCAGCCTGGACGTGACGAGGGAGTAAGGCTCTCTGTTCAGGTTCCCACGGGCGTTCCCACGGGCATCCTCACCTAGTTCAGTGCGTGTCCTCGACGGTGGGAGGAGACAGATGGAGCATCCGTCACCCCCTCTCCCCTGACGCAGGGTTCTGGGTGATTTCCGCTGCCTTCTCGTGGCTTCTCTGTGCTTTAAACAAACAGCGAAATGTTAATAGACGCGGTGATGGTTTTTAACCTAATTTTTTAAATTTTGGTAAAGAAAAACACGTGTAGTTGACCGCCTCGTCCCGTTCTCGGTGCGCGCGCTGTGACCTTAGACGCGTTCACCTTGAATGGCCGTGTTCCCACTTTCATGCTGAAAACCGGAGGTAGCGGTTTTTCTCCTCAAAAAGGCCGCGTTCGCGGCGTCAGGGTTTCCTTCTGTCCTGCAGATCATCGCCTACCAGCCCTACGGGAAGTCGGTGGACTGGTGGGCTTTCGGCGTGCTGCTCTACGAAATGCTGGCCGGGCAGGTAACCGTTCCCAGGGGACCCGTGCTCGGCGCCCGCCCCACCCCCACCCACCGCTGTCCGCCGCGTGAGCCGGAGCCTCCAACCGCCACGGCCCCGGGGCTGACCCCCGCTGCGGCCACTGACGCCCCGGAGTGCGGGCTCCCGGGAGCCCCGGGGGGGACCTGCGGGTCGCGACAGTGGGAAGACGGGTGGGGCGCCCCCCCACCGGTCTCTGTCCCACAGGCGCCCTTCGAAGGTGAGGACGAGGACGAGCTCTTCCAGTCCATCATGGAGCACACCGTGGCCTACCCGAAGTCCATGTCCAAGGAGGCCGTGGCCATCTGCAAAGGGGTGAGCGAAGCCTGGGCCAGGACCTCTGGGGGCGGGGGCCGGGGGCGCCTGTCCACCACGGCGCCCCCGCTGTGTGTGTGTGTGCGTGCATGGGCGTGTGCATGGGGCTAACACTGAGCGTGCGGCGCTTGCCCTAAGAAGGCATCACGCGGCACCGTGTTCACGGGATCCTCTTGGTCAGCTGACCAGGTTCAGTGTCACCAAGTCCCACCCACCCCAGCACCTGAGGGGAGGGCACACAGGCGGCGTGTGCGCGCACCCCCGTGACGAGGTGGGGCACAGGCTCGCGGGATCGGCCACTCGCGTGCGTCTGTCGCCAGGCCCCGGGCGTGCTCGCCATGGCCGGCGGGTCCCTGGGGGGCAGTGGTCCTCCCCCCCAGGCGGGCCTGACACTCAGCCCTCCGCCTCGGCCACAAGTGAAGTGCGGGCGTTGAAAAGCCCCCCGTGTGGCTTGCGGGCCAGGTCCTTTCCGTGCCGTCCGAAGGCGTTAAGTAGCTCGTCAACCCCGATGGAGGTGTAGCCGGGACCAGGGCGCATCCTCAGTGGGAGCGAGACCCCTGGCTGGTGGCACCTGAGCTGCTGGGGCCCCGAACGGGCCAGGGCTATGGCGCTGGGGCCTTGGGAGCTGGCGACGCCCACTGCCCTGCCCTTGCTGACTGTCAGCGCCACGCGGGCCGGCGCGGGAGGAGCAAAGCTGGGGAACTCAGGCAGTGGGGTCAGCACTGCAGCCCCCAGGCGCCTGTCACACCCCGGAACCCCCATTCTCGGCGAATCGCTGAAGCTTTGGGTTCCGACTGCACACGGCCCAGGGGAACCACGCATGACGTGGGGGCGATGCTGGGCTCGCGGGGCCGAGGCGGGCAGAGGCCTGCGGGGTCGTCGTGAGCTCACGCGAGGCTCGTGGAGCAAAGGGGCCACAGAGTGAGGTCGGTGCCAACCCCGGCAGGCCCCGTGGCGGTCGCTGGGTCGTGCCCTCTCCAGCCTGCAGAAGCCCCCGTCCGGCCCCACTCTCTCTGCCTGGGTCCCGGCGGCGGCGGCTGGGAGGCTGCCTGACCTCGTCTGTGGCCGGGGGCGATGATGGCGCCGCACGAGGGAGTGGTGAGCGCAGGAGAGCCCCCAGGGCCCGGGCTTGGCCCCCATGCTGCGTACAGCCCCCAGTGCCAGCTCCTGCCGCGCCGGGGTTCACGTCTCCCCCCCGAGAGAGGACTTGGTAAGGCGGGTGGATAGGGACACCGTGACCCTCTGCCCATCCCGACCCCTCTGCTCCCTAAGTGCGTGGCCCCGAGTACGTTCCTCCGCGTCCCCAGGTTCCGTGTCTTTTTCTGTAAAAATGGAACCAGGATGCTCGTGGAGCAGAGGTTTCCAGAGCGTCCAGCGAGGCGCCCTGAGAGGACGCGCCTCGGGTGGTGCTGGCGCACAGTGGGTGCTCAGCACGGGCTCAGGCTCCCCCACTCCGCTCCGCGGGGCACGGACCGCCGGGGGCTCGCCGGGTCGAGGAGGACAAAGGCTTTTCCAGGTCAGCTGCGCTCGGCTTCCGCTCCAGTTGGCCCCTTCCCTGGTCGAGCGGTTTCCGTCGCGTCACGGCCCGTAGCCCTCGGGGTCAGCCGGGGTGACTTTCCGGCGGCCTCGGGTTGGGGGACCTGCCAGAGCAGCCGTCTGTCCTTCGGCGCCACCTGGGGCGCCCCGGCTCCCACTGCGGGCCCTGGGTCCGGACCTGGTCCCTGGCCTCTCTGCAGCCCCCGGCTTGCCCGAACGCCGAGCGAGGCTTTCGAGAACCTTCCCACGGCAGCTAAACACGCCTTTCGAAACACAGCCCATGAAAGACCCCGTTCTGCACCAAAAAAACCCCAAAACTCGGTGGAGCTCTGCTCAGATCGCCCCTCCCCCTCTGACCGTTGCTGACCTCGCTCCGGATGGCCGTCTCGGGAGCCGGGTCCCCGTGGCGCTCGCCGTCCCCCATCCCAGCCCCACATGGAGGTCAAGGCGAGGCGCGGCTCGCTCGCCCTCGTTGCCCTTTCCTGGCCAAGGCGGGCCCCAGCCGTCCCGGGGGCAGCCGCACGCCTGGCGCTCGCGCTTCGCTCCTCAAAGCCGGAGCTCCGGAGTCGAACGGGGGGCCGAGCCCCAGTGCTGAGCCCTCGCCGGTGGCCTCGCCTCGCTGAGGGTCATGCAGCCGGGAGAAGGCCCACCCCCATGTCCCGGGGTCCCTGGGAGAACCAGGCGAGCTCGTGTACGTAAATAAAGAAGCTGTGTCCTAGAACGCTCGCGCCCGATTCTTTCCCCCGGAAGGTAAAGCCCACGAGGACAGGGTCACTTGTACGTCCGGGTATGGGGTGGGGTGACCGGCCACCTGGTCGGCAGGCACCTGGCTGAGCTGGATGCCCAGCAGGGCCGGCGCGACTCGCTGGGCCCCCCGTTCCCCCCAAACCGGCAAACCCCGAGCAAAACCTGGTGTCCAGCCAACTCCGGGCGGCTCCGTGGGCCTGTAGGTTCCAGTCGCTCTTGTGTCCCCTTCGACGCGCTGCGGCCTGCTCGTCTGTCTGTCCGGCTTTGATCGCCGGCGCCTGCGTCTGCCCCGGCAGGTTTGCCGGAGTCGCGGAGCGGGGACCGCAGGCGGGACGAGGCCTGTCTGGCGTCCTGTCCAGAGCCTCTCTGCACCGTGTTGTCCCGCGTGGGCTCCGAGACCCCGAGATGGGGGGTCCTGGCCATCAAGTGGTTTAAACGGGACCCCGCGGAGACCTCGGTGAGCTCGGGCGGCGTGCGCCACGCGCCGGGCTAGGTCGCGAGGTCCGAGGAGCGTCCAGAAAGTGGTGGCTGGGCACGTGGGCCCACCCGGCTGCCGTTGTCCCTCCCGTCGTGTCGTTTCGCAAGGGCCCCGCGGGGAGATGCAGATGCCGTCTGCACGCGCGCGCATAGCCGCGGCCCGGTCCGACGCCCTGTTCCTCGCAGTGCAGGCAGAACGCGAAGATCCCGAAGCCGCTCTCGTGGAATGTACCAGGAAAGGCCTAAAACTCGCGTTTCTACCCGATGTGTCCATCGCGTGACCTTTCTCACTTGACCCTCGGCCCCGTTCAGGCTTCGGTTTAGTCAGTCACAGCGCCCTGGCCCCGGGGCGAGGAGCATGTCTCGGGGGCCACGTCCGGCACCTCCTTCCCTGACCCATCGTCGAGGCGTCGTCCCTGCATGCCGCGCGCGTTGTCCCCTCAAACGCACCGTCTCTCTGTTCTCCCGAAGCTGATGACCAAGCACCCGGGCAAACGTCTGGGCTGCGGGCCCGAGGGCGAACGGGACATCAAGGAGCACGCGTTCTTCCGCTACATCGACTGGGAGAAGCTCGAACGCAAGGAGGTCCAGCCCCCGTACAAGCCGAAGGCCGTAAGTGACCCGCCCGCGCGGCCCAGGGCCGCGCGCCTTGCCCGTGTCTGGCAGCGCGTGCGCGCGGCTCTGGGGGGAGGAGACCCCAACGCGCCCCTGGAGCACCGCACCCTGCCGCTCGCACGCAGTGTGTGGGCGCGGACAGGGAGTGTCCACCCGGGCGGGAGGGACGCGGAGGCTCCGCTTCCAACGTGGGGACTCGCGTCCCCAGGAGGAGGGTTTCCATCCCCAGAGGCTCCGCAGGGCGCACTGGTCGCCCCCGAATCAATCCGCTGATGGGGTCTCGGGGGGCGGAGACCCAGGGACGCGATTACGGGGGTCGACGGCCGACGAGGCCGCAGGGTGGACGCGAATGCCGTCTCCGGCGCTTACAGGTGTGCGGGTCTGGGGTGTCGCGAGGACGACGATGACCGCGATGGGGGTGCTCCTGTTCGTCTCGTTATGACGGGTTTTGGCCACTGGCTGCGTGCTCGGCCGCGCGCTGAGCACTGAGCACGTGGCATCGAGCCACGCCCCGTGATGCCCCGTCGAGCCGGGCTGTCGCTCCTGGTGAGGGAAGGGGGGACGCAGGGGCTCGGCCAGGGCGCGCGCTCTGTCCCCAGTCACTCAGCCCGCGGGTGACGGAGCGGGGGCCAGGCCGCCGGCTCCACCGGAGTCGCCGGGGGCACAGGGCAGGTACCGAAGGAGGCCTCCCCGTGCCCGTCGCGTCTCCCCAACCCCGTGGTCCCCAGATGACCCGCGTCTCCCTGGGTGCTTCCCTGTGTCCGGAGGCGGGTCCTGTGGGGGCACCCGGCTCCGCTCTGCGGCCCTCTGGTTGCTGCCGACCGTGTCCCGACACCAAATCACCTCCCCGGACGGCCCCCCCGGGTCCTGTCTGTCACCCAGAGGTGCTTTCCCTGTAGACAGCTGCGAGGCGGGTCTTAGGCTCTCGAACCCTGGCGTTTCCAGGCTCCCCCCACTCCACCTGCAGGTGTGTCCCATACGACGTCACCTCCAGGTGTGCCGCCCTCCAGGGAGGCAGCACCCTGGGGTGGGCCCGGGATCCCTCAGGGAGCCCAGTGGGTCCGACACACCATCTCCCGCTCGTCGTCGTGACCGCGGGCGGGGCGGTTCCGGCCCTGCCCCCTTCGCCGTCTGTGATGGGGTGATGACGGCATCACCGTGGTTCCCCGTCGGGGGCGGTCAGCGCACACGGCGCCCCGCGCATGCCCAGCACGTCCCCCAGTCGCCGCTGTCTCGGGGCGGCAGCTTCGAGGGGCACGGGGTCGAGTCCTGCCGATGCCCCTCCTTGCGTTGATGTCCGTGGGTGCAGTTTGGGTCGGGAGGCGCCGTGCGTGGCGCGGGCAGTCGATCACGTGTACCGAACCGTTCAGGGAAAGACCAGGAGGGAACAGGAGGAGAACAGGTGTCCCCTCGGGAAGCTGGGGACTCGGGGTGGGGGGTGCACACGGCTCGTCTGGTGCTTGCGGAGCTGCCCGTGAGGTCACAGACGTGGACTGGCCCTCGCCACCCCCGCTCGGCCAGAGGAAGGACGCGAGTGCGCCCGTCCCCGCCGGCGTCGGGCCCCGCGACGTGTGGGGTTCGTGCTTTGATTTGGGAGGTCCCCTGGCCGGCCGAGTCAGCGTCACCCGGGAGCACCGTAACCTCTGGGGGCCCCACGGGGACCTGGTGCCCGCCCACTCCGGGCTGAGGAGTTCAGTGTGGGAAACTGAGGCAGGGGAGCCAGGCAGAGGCCCGGGGCGCGGGCCTGGGAGAAGGTCCCACTCGGAGGGAGACGCGGGTTCTCGCCCGGTCCGGGGAGGGGTGGTGGCTCCCGGGACCCGACTCTGGACTCAGATGCCCTAGAGGCCGGGGGCGGTGGGAACAGAGGCCAGTGAGCGTCCTGACAGGCTCGGCGGGCGGCGCCCTCCAGCGGACACTCAGACACTCCTGTCGCCCGGTGCCAGCGGCCGCGACCTTTCCACAGCGTCCGGGATGACCACGCCACCATCCCCGGACCCCTGAGCCAGGCTCCGTCCCCGTCAGGGCTGTCAGGGGACACCTCACCCGCCTTCGACATGTGGCGCGTGGTTCCGAACCGTAAACGCCCTTCAGGCCGCGTGCAGCGCACCCATGGGCCCTGTGCGGCCCCGGGCGAGCCAGGGCCTGGGGTTCCCTTTAGCAGCGGCGGGGTCCGGCGTCTGCCCCGCCCAGGAGCCCATGTCTCCGCGTCCCCCGGGGACTCTTCGTTCCCAGAAGGCGCGCTCGGGTGAGCGCTGCTGCAGGCTCGTGTCCCCGTTGTCATAGGTTTTCTGCCCCAAAGAGCAGCCCTTACCTCCTGTTCCCAGAGGCCGGAGGCTGGATCCTACCAGACGCCACTGGGCCACGTGGCGGAAGGTGCCGGTTGGCCTGGCCGGGCTCCCTGCTGAGGAGCTGGCCTGACACCCCGAGAGGGGAGAGCAGGTCCCCCCGGGGAACACGAAGCCACCGATGCGAGAACAGGAGGACGTGCCTGCCGCGTGGCCCATGCAGGGACGCCCACCCCGGCCGCCCCGGCACGGGGACATGCCGCACCCCCCTCGTCCGCAAAGCCCCTTCGCCCGGGCCTGGTCCCTCCTCTTGCCTCCTTCTCGGGCCGCCGTATTGCACCGTCCACTCTCGGGATGGAGCTGCCGTCCCCGGTCTCGCCACACCCGCTCCCGGCTCAGCCCGGGGTGGCCGGCTCCTGTCCCCCCTCACGGCCCTGCCGCAGCGTCCTCGACCCCCCCACGTGATGCGGTGCGTGGGTCTTTCCTCTTAAAAAAGAAAAACCTGGAAAAAAGTGGGACGACAGGGAGGCAACGCCCACCGCTTTGCAGTGGAATTAAGTGCGGCCCCCCCGACCCCCGCTGACCCCTTGCTGGGCCCCTCGGTCCTCCTGCCCCTGAGGTCGGGCCCTGGGGACCGAGTGTGGCCACACTCCGCGCCACGCCCAGCTCTGTGCCTTGCTTCGCCCGTCGCACCTCGGAGCTGTCACCAGCGCGCCCGAGGCGACGCCGGCCACCCCCTCGCCCCTCGGGCGTCCTGCGCGCGAGTCCTTCCGGGGACAGTTCGGACACCCTTCCTCCCGTCGACGCCCTTTCTCTCCCCGTTTCCGTGGCGCCGAGCTCTCCGGCTCCCCTCCTCCGTCCTCCGCCACTCCCGGCAGAAATGCCAGCTCCATGGAGACTCCGAGTCGGCGGATTTGGGGGGCGGAGGCACATCCGTGACCCAGAAAGGGGGAGGCAGGAAAGCTCCGGCACCACAAACGCCGCCCCCTCGGGCGTGCAGCGCAGCCTGCCCCAGGTGGCTCGCCAGTCCGCGCGAAGCGGCCGAGGAGTGACCCCGGGCGGCAGCGGGAACGGCCCCTCGAGGCCTGGACACACGTCTTTTCCTCGCCGCGGCCGCCCATGACGGGGTCGCCCAGGGCCCGGCTTCCCCCAGGCCCCGCCGCGGCGTTCGGTGCCCGTAGCCGTGACGCCCGAATGCTGGGGCGGGGGAGGGGGGCGGGGCCTGCGGGGGCCGCCTCCTCGGTCTGGCTCAGTGGACAGGCGGGTTGGTCAGCCGTCCCGGGGCCACCCGCCAGGTCACCCCTGCCCGCGTGCCGTGAGCTGTGGCCACTCGGCTGGCTCGCTTGAAGGCCGCCGCGTGGCTGGGGTCGATGGTGCGGGGTCGTGTTAACCAAACACAGCTCCCCGGTCACTCTCCAGCCCCCGCCACCTCTGGCCTTGCGGCCCCCGCGGCCCCTGCCCTTGGTGCCTCCTCTGTACGTGACCCCTGACCCCAGGACTCAGGCGGAGGGTTCGTTTGGTTGTCGCCTCTTCCCGGGACAGAAGGTCTGTTCGGCGAGGGTTGGCTCTGGCAGACCTTGTGTCGGGCCAGGCCTGGCACGCAGTAGGCGCTCGGGGGACGTTTCCCGACTGAGAGAGTGAGGAGGCGCCAGAGGACCCGGGCGTGGCTCTGCGCACGCCGCGCGGACCCCGCCGGCCACCCCTGCCGGCCAGTGGTGCGTTCGTCAGACGCCACGTCGGTCGTCAGGATGAGGGTCACTGAGGGTCGCTTTCCGAGACCCGAAGCCAAGCCGTCGGCGCAGCCGGCACTGCTTCTCTGGACGAACAGACACGTCCCCCACGTCGGCCACGAGCCCCTTACGGACGCCCTGGGGCCCCCGCGGTGGGCGGCGGGGGGCGTCCAGAGGGCTGCGAGGCGGAGCTGGGAATCAGTGACCGGCACCGGCCCCTCTGCCGTTCTCGTAGACGGAGCCCGGAGCGTGGCCCCCGACGTGGCATGGACGGGCCCGCGCTGCGCTGTGGCCTCGGACGCGGCCTGCAGTCTCCCCGGCCTGGGGTCCCTCGCGTGTCCCGCGGGAACCTGACGCACCGCCTCCCAGGGGCACAAGGGTCAGCGAGACCCCGCACATGCAGACAGCCCCAGGGGCCCGGCGTGTGGCTCCCGCTGGGGCGTTATGGGGGGGCGGGCCCCATCCCCCTGGACTCGTGCTAGAAACGCGCAGGGCGCACGCAGGCCTTGCTGGCAGGCAGCGGAGCGCATCCGGCCCGGCGACTTGTCCCTTGTCGTGCGGCGAGAACGCGCGTGTGCGCGTGTGCGTGTTCTCGCGAGCGCACACCTACACGCCCATGCACACACTCACGCGCCCGCACCCTGCCTCACACCGGGGCCTTTTCCCGTGGAGGGACCGGAGGACGGTGAGACGTGCGACGGCCCCGCTCCGACGCGCCTCCTTCCCTCCCGTTGGGGGAGGGAGAGGCGGTGGCCGCCTGGCACCGGAGTGCAGGCCGGGGACTGGCCCGGCCAGCCCGGGCCCCATCGAGGCCCCGAGACCTCTCTCCGCCGGCCCCGGAGCCCGGGAGTGGCGTCTGCCGGGCTGGAATGCAGCATCGGCTGTCCGGGTCCAGAGCCAGGGGCCGCGCGGGGAGGGGCCGGCCTCATAGTGACGTCTCCCAGCGCCGCGTACGCGGTCGTCCCGCTGCATCTCACCTCTCACGCCGCAGAAAACATCTCGGTTTCCTCATTCCATCCCGCTCCGTGGACCAGCTCCTGGGGGCGGGGGCGGGGAGGGGCGGGGACATGCCACCTGCCACCAGCCCCGCCATCTCACGCCTTTGCCACGCGGCTCCTGACCGCCCGGAGGACACCGGGGCAGCTCACGAGCCACAGAAACCGAAGGTCGGGAGCCCAGGGGCACGAGCCCTGTGCGTTTCCTGTCCATTTTACGATTCCGGGCCCTGGGGTGACCTCTCAGAGGGCCGGAGAGACCGCCCCGGCCCGTCCAGTCCGGTCCGGTCCGCTCGGTCTCCACCCACCTCACGTCCTTTTCTTCCCCTCCGTAGTGTGGGCGGAACGCCGAAAACTTCGACCGGTTTTTCACCCGCCACCCACCCGTCCTCACACCTCCCGACCACGAAGTCATCAGGAACATTGACCAGTCAGAATTTGAAGGATTTTCCTTCGTTAACTCTGAGTTTTTAAAACCCGAAGTCAAGAGCTAAGTGGACGCGCAGAGCTCCGTCCTCCGTTTCTGTCGTGCAAGCTCCGCGGCTGCTGTGGTGACACCATTTTCATTTCCTTTTCTTTCCGTTGCGAAGTCGCATCCGTGTTTCTTTTGCTGACGAGGCTAGAGTGGCCGCGCTTCAGAGCCCAAATGTCCTCGGGCGGTTTGGAGCATCTCGGTGAGAGGGGATGACGCGCCGGCCGGCGCGGGGACAGCGCCGCGGCCTGATCCACCGTCCTCGCTGCCTCGCGTCCCCGGCCTGTCAGCTCCGCAGAGCCGGGGGCACGTAAAACGCCTGCTCTCGCCCCTTTTGTCCCTTTTCCCCCGCATGGCTATTTCCATGCGTCCTCCAGCGTCAGCCGCCCCCCGGCCCCCCGGTCGGGTGCGCACAGCTCTCCCCCATGCCCGGACCTGGGGGTCGACCAAGGTCACAGTCGCTTTGACCGAGGGGGAGTCCGGTGTCTCCCTTCGGCCTGGCCCGGAGGAAGCACACGCTTTGCACAGGACACGCGAAAACAGAAAAAAAAAATTTTTTGTCTGTTATGTTTTTAACTGAAAGTTAAAAACATGAGCTTTTTCGAAATTCCCAGCACCTGCTTCCAGGCCACCCTGCGGAGCCCGAACGCCGGCGGCTCGGGCGCGGCCTCGCGCTGTCCCGTCAGCCCTGCCTGCCGGCGTGTCCCCGCGCACCGTCATCCCCAGACTCCCGGCGGGGGGCATTTGGCGCCACGTCCTGAAACGCCCCGGCCACTCTAGCCCGGTCCCGAGGGACCGCGGTTTTCCATGACATTTCAGACTTCATTTGCTTCGGGGTTTTATTTCTGTTGTTCAAATGCAAAAAAAAGAAAGGAAAACACATGTCCTCGCTCTGTTCCACGGGCTCCGAAGCTGTGTCCAGATGTCGCTCACCGGTGACCCCCCTCGATGACGGGCGGAGGGGGCGGGCGGGCGCTGCTCCGAGGACGACTCTGCTTCTCCAGGCCCGGACCGCCCTGTTCTCCCCCGATGTCCAGTCGCACGGCGTCCGCGCGACGGCGCGCGGTGTCTGCGGGGCTCTGATTGCCGTTTTCTCCTAGCATCGGGACGCGAGTTAGAGAGAGACGGAGAGAGAGAAAAAGAAGAGCTGTTTCCAGGAACACGGCTCTCTCTCTCGGAGCGCGAGTGCCCAGACCCCAACGCGGGCCTCCCGAGGCCTCGGGGCAGGAAAAGCGGCCGCCCCGGAGCTCAGTCGTGGCCCCCGGTGTTCGGGGTCAGGGGCTGAGGCCTTGGACGGGCCCCAGAGGCCTGAGCGAGGTGGGGCGAGCCGACTGCCAGACGCACAAGGTCCCCACCCTCACCCCCTGCTGCTCTCGGGCCCTGAGCCCAGTGATTTCCGGAAGCCCTGGGGTTTCTAAGAGACCATCAGGGGAACCTTCAAAGCTCGGCAGATGTCCTCGAAGCCAGGCTCCTCCCCTTTCAGAAAGCCGTGAGGCCCCCGCAGGCCTGAGGCCCATCCCCACCCCGTAGCAGTCTGGACCCCGCGAAGCACACCGACGACGTCCTAGCCGAGCCGACGAGCTGAGGAGGCTGGGGAGGAGGGAAACCGGACAGACGCCCCCCACCCCACCTGTGGGGGACACTGGGACCTGGAGGGAGGAGGCGACTTGCCCGAGGCCAGCCGGCTGGGGCGCCCGGCCAGGGACGCCCTCTGCCCTGCGGGCGGCTTCTCTGCACCGTGCCCACCGGCAGGCGGGCCACTCCGGGTCCTTCCCGTCGCTGCTGGGTCACCTGGAGATGGTCTCAGGGAGAAACAGAGAAAAACACCGGACCACAGACACGGGACGGGTTTAGAGACCGACATGAGACAGACAGGGAGACGGGCAGACAGACCGACAGACGGACGACAGGGAGAGGCCCGTGTGCAGGCACCGCGCTCCGCGTTGGCCATGCTGCCGCCACCACTTTCCCGAAGTCCGGCGGTTCGCAGACAGGAGCGCGCACGCCAGAGCCCCCGTCCCCCAATACCGCTCCCCACGGCGGGGCCGGGAGCCCCCCGCGGACGGGGTCAGGGGCCGTGGCCAGGGTTCCCGCGGCGGCCTTCTCTGCCCGCGCCCAAGTGCGGAGCAGACCAAGGAGCAGGCACCGCGTGCGCCCGGGGCGCTCGGCAGAGTCATCCAGAGGGAAGACTCTTCGTCGTTCTGTTGTGGCCGCCGCGCGCGTCCGCCAGCCTCCCCAGGTGGCAGTGTGGGCCGGCCCGAGGGCCGCACGCACAGTCGGTGTCCTGGTCTCCTCTGCGCAGTCCGCGAGCTCTGTGGCTGCTGTCCCCTGGCGTCCCCAAGCCCCTCTTCCCACGTGTCAGACTCCCCGCTGACCGCCCCTCCTCGATGCCCCTACGACCGGTCGCGATGACCTCAGGCAGCGGCCAGGAGGCCGGTGGGTGCCCCCTGGCTGGGCGAGGCCCTTCTCGCGTGGCCCAGAGGCTCCCAGCTCAGAAAGGGCCCGTCCTCCCCAGCTCCTCGGTGTCTCCCATGGGGACTCACCCACGGGACGGGGCCATCGTGGCCGGTCCTGTCCGCACCACGTGGCTGGACGAAGCTCGAGTCGCCACGCCCCCCGCCCCCAGTGCAGCGAATAGGGAAGGGCTTTCAGAACGGGGGCTGGCGGGACGTGAACGTCTGCCGGGTGCCCAGAGGCGGGAAAGGCCACGGGGTCACTGCCACCGAGGGGGGCCGAACACAGCCAGGGCCTGCTCGCCTCCTAGCCCCGGATACCCCGGGACCCGCACACCGCCCCGGAGCCCTCAGGCCCCAAAGGCGCCCGACGCCGTCCCGTCCACGCTGGGGCCCGAAACGTTCGGTGGCCCGAGTGGGGACAGGCCTTTGGGGCAGGGGGCCAGGTCCCAGGGTTGTGCCGTAGCGCGAGGTCACGGGCTCAGGAGCCGCTGTGAGCCGGGAAAGGTCAGGCCCCCACCCATCATCCATTCACTCAGCAAGTCAGCGCGGGCGCCCGCTGTGGGCCGAGCCTGTCCTTGGCACCGGGCACACGGCGGCGAAGGGACGGACGGGGACCCTGCCCTCCGGGAGAGGCGCTAAGTCAGCCAGTTTCTGACGATCTGACAACGGCAGGCGCGACGGAGACCACTAACTGGACGCTAGGTGCGACTCGGGGGGTCCGGAGAGGCACAGGCCATGTCACAGGGCGAGGCGGCCCCCGAGCTTGGCTCTGACCGTGAGAAGCAACGCTCAGGGCTGGGCGGGCGGCGGGTGGGTGGCAGGACGGAGCTGGCCCCCTCCCCAGGAAGCAGCCCAGTCGGTGTCCCCCGCCCCACCCACTCTGCGGCACTGCCCGCTGACTCACGCACTCCTGCACCCCGCACCTCACACCCGCGCCCTGCGCCCCGCACCCACACCCTGCACCCCACACCCTGCACCCACACCCGCACCCCTCACCCCCCACCCACACCCCGCGCCCCGCACTCACACCCCTCACCCACACCCCGCACCCTGCACCCCACACCCGCGCCCTGCACCCCGCACCCACACCCTGCACCCCACACCCTGCACCCACACCCGCACCCCTCACCCCACACCCGCGCCCTGCGCCCCGCACCCACACCCAGCACCCCGCACCCCGCACCCACACCCGCACCCCTCACCCCCCACCCACACCCCGCGCCCCGCGCCCCGCACTCACACCCGCACCCCGCGCCCCGCACCCACACCCTGCACCCCGCACCCCACACCCGCACCCCTCACCCCTCACCCGCACCCCGCGCCCCGCACTCACACCCCTCACCCACACCCCGTGCCCCGCACCCCACACCCGCGCCCTGCGCCCCGCACCCCGCACCCACACCCGCATCCCTCACCCCCACCCGCACCTGCCCCCTCACACCCGCCCTCTGCGCCCAGACCCACACCCTGCACCCCTGCACCCCACACCAAGACCCTGCACCCCCAGACCCCACACCCGCACCCCCACCTCACCTCCACCCCTGCCCCACTCACACCCTCACCCACACCCCCTCCCCGACCCCACACCCCTGCCCAGACCCACACCCTGCACCCCAGACCCCCACCCCACCACCTGCCCCTGCAGACTCACACCCGCACCCCGCGCCCCGCACTCACCCCCCTCACCCACACCCTGTACCCTGCACCCCACACCCGCACCCTGCGCCCCGCACCCACACCCTGCACCCCGCACCCTGCACCCACACCCGCACCCCTCACCCCCCACCCCCCTGCGGCCCCAGACTCACACCCGCCCTGCGCCCCAGACCCACACACCCTGCACCCCTGACCCCACACCAAGACCCTGCACCCCCACCCCACACCCCCACCCCCACCCCCCACCCCACCCCACCAGACTCACACCCCCACCCACACCCCTGTGCCCCCAGACCCCACACCCGCCCCTGCGCCCAAGACCCACACCCTGCACCCCTGACCCTCACCACACCAAGACCCTGCACCCTCAGACTCACACCCGCACCCCACCCCTCACACCCCTCACCCACACCCCACACCCTGCACCCCACACCCGCCCCCTTCGCCCGGCACCCACCCCCCTCACCCGGCACCCTGCACGCACCCCCGCAGCTGCACCCCTCACCCCCCACCCGCACCCCATGCCCCGCACCCACACCCGCATCCTGCACCCATACTCCGCACCCACACTCTGCACCCGCGCCCTGCGCCCCTCACCCGCACCCTGCACCCCCACCCACACCCGCACCCCTCACCCCGCACCCACACCCCTCACCTGCACCCGCACCTGCACCTGCACCCCACACCTGCACTCCACACCTGTGCCCTGCGCCCTGCACCCCGCACCCTGCACCCCCACCCGCACCCGCACCCCTCACCCCCCACCCGCACCCCGAGGGAGAGCGGGGCCTCCATAGGGACATTGCACCTCCCAGGGAGCAGCCCCAGAAAGAGGGAGATTCTGCCATGGAGGCCGAGCCAGGCCGTTAGGACGCCCTGCCGTGGGCCAGCACCCACGGTGGCCGGCCCCGGAGCCTGGGTGACAGACCCCTCGCTGTGCAGTCGGGCACCTGCCTGGCCCCAGGGGAACCCAGGGACTGTCCTTGGTCGTCCCGTAGCAACCGGGCCATCAGGCCGTCCCCAGTCAGAGGGCCTGGGACAAGGCACCGCAGGCAGCCAGGTGACCACCGGCCCCCCAGGCGACCTCGGGCAGGTCACCTCGCCTTCCTCCATGGGGACGGGGCCCGGGACTAAGTGCCCCAGGTGCGTGGTGGGGACGGGGCGACGTGCCAGGCTGACGCCCCCGAAGAGGTGACGGCACCGCGCAGACGCGCGACGTTCCCACGCGCCCCGAGCTGCAGACGGACCGAGGTTGACGCCGCCCCCCCAGGGAAGGCCTCGGAAAGGGGCTCCGCTCGCTTGCGTGCTTGGAGCCGGGCTTGGCGGGCCTCGCTTTGGGTTTATTTTCACAGTTTGCTGACTGGACACGCGCTGCGCTCACTGGCAGAGACTCTGGACAAGGGAGCCCTGGAGGCCGGTCCGGGGGGTGTGCGGCGGCTGGCCCTTTCCTGGAGCCGCGATCCGCGCCCCCCGCGTGCCACGTGGCCGTTGGGGGAGCCGAGGGGTCACGCCCTTCTCCTCCCTTTCAAAGAAGGGGGCCCCGGCCGCATGGCTGCAGTTCCCCAGGACACCCCCCTCCCTGCCCCCGAGGACAGCTCCCCAACGTCACTCGTGGGGACACACGCCCCAGGGCACAGGGCACAGGGCCCCCGCCCCACTCCGCTGTCCCGAGGGGGATGCGTCGTCTCGTTTCCCCTCTCAGGATGGATCCACCCCGTTTTCTCTCCCGAAGCCGACATGCCAGGCGACCCGAGAGCCGAGGGCCGGCCCGCGCGGCGCCTCCGCCTCCGCCCCCGCCGGCCAGCCCGCCTGCCCGGTCCCCGCGCGCCGCCGTTGCGCGTTAACGTGTCTGCTTTCCGTTTGGCAGGCGGACAGGCGCGACCCCTGCAACTTCGACAAGGAGTTCACCAGGCAGCCCGTGGAGCTCACGCCCACCGACAAACTCTTCATCATGAACTTGGACCAAAACGAGTTTGCCGGCTTCTCCTACACCAACCCCGAGTTTGTCGTTCACGTGTAGGCGAGGGCGGGCGGGGGCGGGGGCGGGGGCGTCAGGCCGGGTCCGTCACGCTCGTGCTCGGGGACCACGGAGCACCCGTGGCCGCGCGCGGGCCGCCCGCCCGCCCGAGGGCCCCTGGCCGTCTGCGTGGCCGTGCGTCCGGCCTGTCGTCCGCGTCTGGGAGTGTGCCGTGTAGAGTAGGCGCTTTCTCCGCCCTGGGGTAGCCGCGCCCCGCTCCCCCGGACCCCGCCCGGACGACCGGGTCCGACGCCCAGATGCCCCTTCGGTGTTTGTACCTTTTCTTGGCGCCGGACGCCGGCGTCCCCGTCGGCGTCCTCGCAGTGGCCCCCGACGACACCTCCTCCGAACGCCAAGCACGGCCGGTGTTTCCAACCCTGTGCGCTTTCGCGGTTCCCGTGGGCTGGGGTCCTCGGGGGAGACGTTCTGTCCAGGAGTCGCTGTGATTAAACCGAGTTCATGTACACGAACCCGCGTGGCCACGTCTGCTTTCCCGCGGCGGCGGCGGCGGTGGCGGCGGGGCGGGCGCGGGGTGGCCGCGCAGAGCCCGGGCCTGTGGGGCTGAGCCGTGGCCTTGGCACGCGCGCACACGGTCTCACGGGCTCGTGAGGCCTCCCGGCTTCCGGATTCGGGAGAAAACAGAAGGCTGAGGCCCGGGTGGGCCCTGCGTGGGGCTGATGCGAGAGCCGAGCACACGAGGGGCAGGCGTGCGGTGCCCTCGGGCCACCCACCCGCTGACCGGGTCGCACACAAGCGACCGCAGCGTTTTCCTGGGCTCGTTCGCAGGGCCCGGTCCGCGTGGCCCGTGCACGCTAGGTGCGTGAGTGCAGAGCCGGTGGCGGGGCCGCTCCCGCCGCGACGCGGCCAGCGAGGAGGCTGGGACCTTCTCCGGGGCCCGTGGGAACGTCACTGGCCACTCGCTCACCTTTTACCTGTTCCTCCTACTTCGGCGTCTGCAGAAAAGTAAACGACGAGAGGCCAATGTGGTGCTCGACGGGGAGGCCTGGGAGGGGGGGAGATGAGGGACGTCGCTTCTCAAAGCCGTGGGCGTGGCAGGGACCCCCTCCCCGGAGACCAGGGTGACCGTCACTCGTCGCCAGTGACCCCCCCCCCCGTGCCTGCTGACGAGGTCGGGCTTCCCTCCGCTTCCGGGAGGACGCAGGAGCCCCCTGCAGCACGTGCGGGTCCCCGGGGAGCACAGAGCGTGACTCTGGAGCTCGCCGAGTCCCCTAAAGGGGCCCGGCGAGTGGGGCGCCGGGCCGACTGCGAGTCTGCGCTCCCGGGCACACTGCCGGCTAAAACGGGGTGACGCCAACTGGAAGGGAGAGACTGAGAGTCCCACGACACGTGACTCGGAGACGTCAGAAAGCGCGGGTTTCGGGAGCTGCTCAGTGACCCGTCCCACTGAGGACAGAAGCCGTGGCGTCGCCACTTCTGCCGTCGCCGCCCCACATCGCGCCGGCCTCTCATGCACCCACCCCGAGCCGGGCATGGATCTGGGGCTGAGGAGATGGAGCCCAGCGCGGTGGCCCAGGACGTGCCACCCTCGGGGCCCGGGAGGCCGCGGAAGGCCCAGCCTCTCGTCCTCCTGGGCGTCGTCCCGTTAGACCCGCCCTTGGCGCTCGTCGGCCAGGCCTGGTCACGAGTACGACCCTGACCCCAGCTCAGTGTCTGGACTGGAGGGGGCGGTGGATGGCGGGGGCTTCGACTGGGCAGACCTGATGGCTCCGAACCCCGAAACGACAAACCTTCACCCTGCCCAGCGTCTGCGGGCAGGGAGCGGGCTCGGATGGGCGGGGGTCCCAGCGGGCGTGCTCGCGTGGCCGGCGGCGGCCTCGCGGTGACTCCTCACCAGACGGGCACCCGCCTGGGGCCGCGTCCGGACGTGGCAGCCGGCCTCCCCCAGCGGGAGCCCGCTGAGTGACAGGGCCTCGTCCAGAGCCACTAGGCTCAGAGGTAACGTCGTCTTGGACGTGACATCCCGTCCGGCCACTGCTTTCCACTCCTCGGATGGAAGCAAATCGGTGGGCCCGGCCCACGCCCAGGGGGCGGGGTCCTATGGGGTGAGACTGGGAGGTGGGGCCCCCAGCGTCATCTCGGAGACCGTGTCCCTCCCACGTCTGAGCTGGGCCTCGGGAGCCGTGGGCAGGGACCCCCCCACCCAGGAGGCGGGGATGGGTGAGGGGCAGCCCCGAACAGAGCCCGGAAACGTCCCCCACCGAGGGGGGTGGGTGCTCAGGGGGCGCGCCGTGGCGATGCGTCCTCCACGGATGCGAACGTGGTATCCCCAGAGGCCCTTGAGGCTCAGCCAAGCGTGAGGGACAGGACGACACTGGGGACAGCCACGCGGCTGGCTCGGCGCTGGCCTCGGCCCATGGCGGTTCACGCCTGGCTCTGACCTTCCCGTGAGTCGTGGTCCTCGGTCCTCAGGGACTCAGGGTCCTCCGGGAAGACGAGCGGTGGCTGGGAGCGCGTCCACGATGCCGGCTCGTCGGTCCCCTGGCGCCCACGCCTTCAGAGGAGCCGCGCGCAGCGGCGGGCTTTCCGGCCCGGCCATTGCGGCCGACCTCCGACGGCCTTGCCCGTGGGACTCCGGTCAGCCGGCGGGCGATGGGGTGGCGCAGGGCGGCCTCACACAGCCGCACGGTCCTGTCCGGGGCCGGGGCTGGGAGCAGGTGCAGGGACCCGAGGACCCGTCGGTGGGCGCAGACCCCGCAGGCCCCGAGCCGGCCCCTGCTACGCGTGGTTCGGCTTCTCCGCCTCCCCCTGGTGCCGCGGAGCGAGGGGGGAGGGGGCTCCCGAGGACAGACGGAGCCCGCAGACCATCTGTGCGTCTCCTGTGTTTGGGGAATTTATTCTCAAATGGCGTGCCGTCCTCGGGCGTCGCCTCCGAAGCTCCCCGGTCAGGGGAAGACATCCCCCTGGAGGCCCACGGAGCCGCCCCCGGACGGGGCCGCGCCAGGGGCGGGGCGAGGGGCCAGGCGCGCCCCGCTGCCATGTCTTCGAACGCATCGTGTCGTTTTGTGGCCGAGAAAGGGAGACGAGGTGCTGCCCGTCTTGAGGGCTCGGACTCGGAAAGGAGGACGCGGCCGCGTCGTGCTGGGAGGGCCGTGGAGGAGGCTCCTCGGCCCAGAACCGTGGGGCCGGCCGGCGGGCATTCCAGGCCCTTGCGAGGCGTTCACCTTCGCCAGGAAGGTCGCAGGTTTCTTTAAGCGTCACTCACTCTGCCCCTACACCTCGATGCGATTCTCCGGGTGCCTGGGGGGTGGCTGCGGCCCCGGGGCGGGGCGGACAGGGCTGTGGTCGCAGGGACGAGCAGGAGCAGACGGTGACGACCGCCGGGCTGGGGCCGGCTCACCTTCCCGCCTGCGGCCCCCGGAGCTGAGTGGGGGGCTGGCGGGTAGGAGGAACCTCTCAGTCCACCTTCTGTGGCTCCGGAGGGAGCTTCTGTCCTGAGAAGGACGGCCCTGGGGTACCAGGGACGCGTCTGGTGACACTGAGGACAACGAGGGCAGCTCATTACTCAAGTCACGGCCGGGGCACCCTTCCCTCTGCCCGTGCGGCTGGCCTGCCCGTGGGAGCTGGGCACGGCGCCCCGGGACGGGACGCGGCCTCAGGACACCTCGCCTGGGGGAGAAGGGACGCCCTGAGAGCAGGCGGGTGGGTGGGGACCCGACTCCGGACCCTGTGTGCTCGGCCCCCCCCTCTGCCTCGTGCCAGCCACGTGAGCTCGCCTCCCCACCTGGACGTCTGGGGGATGGAAACCGCCTCTCCCCGGGGCCGCCGCAGAGACCGAACGAGACGGCGCAGGACGGGCATGCGTCACGCCCGTGCCCGACGAGCCCACGACACATTCGGGGCGGAGGAAACGGGGGGCCGTGTGGAGCCCTGTCCGCGGGCGGGCTCTGCGACGACAACACCGCACTCGGGCCTCGCCTGGGAGGACGGCGACGCCCCTGGCCACTTCTCGGCGGGGGAGGTGGGGCTCGGGGAGAAGCTCACCTGAGCCCAGGCGGCAGGTGCCGGAGCCGGATCCCGAGTGTGGGCTGCGCTGTGAGGCCAGAGCTGCCGTCCGTCGCGTGCCGGACACGCACCGCCAGGCCACACGGGGCCACAGCGGCCCGAGCGACGGGAACTCGGTGAAGCCGCGTCATGCACATGGCACTGCCCGGGGCGCCTGGAAGCCCGTCCCTAGCCTCGGTGCCTCACTGGTGACGTGACGCCGCATCGGATGCACCGTGGTGACGAGGCCCGCGCCCCGGGCCCGTCGGCGTCCCAGACGCCCTGCGGATGTCGGTGCGCTCGGCCCCGTGATGCGGACGCTGCGTCCGGCGTCCCCGTCGAAGGTGGAAGCGAGTCCCAGGGCGATGGAGCCACCGGTCCGAGCCGCACGGTCCCGAGCCTGCGCGTGGCCGCTGCGCCAGCGTCACGCCTCGGCTGACGACGCCACCCACCTGCCGTCGGGGCCGCACGGAGATGCCGGTGAGCGGGACACAGTGAGGGGGACGGTTCCGATGCTGCCTCGCCTCATTAAGCGACTACCCCGGCTCCCGCCGGCGTTCGGTTCCGTCGCAGCCGGAGCCACGGGTCGCCGAGGAGGAAGCCGAGCCTCAGGGCCCCCTAGGGGGGTCGCACGCTGGCACGCGGTCATGCGAGGGCCGCATGCTCACCGGCTGGACGCCACGGCCCGCGTGTTCCAGGCTCACACGTGCTCACGGCCGAAAGGTCCGGAGCCTGGTTCTTCCCGAACGATCAGCCTCGGAGGAAGGGCCTGCGAGGAGCCCCGCGGCCGAGCGGGGTCAACGTCTCTGACCCCCCACAGGTGTGTGCGTGACGCCCCAACCCAGCCCCTCTGGCTGGGCGTGACGCGCCCTCCTGCCCGTCCCCTCCTGGAACACGACCCAGCCTGGCGTCGCGCTGGCGTGTTGGCCCCTCCGGCTTGCGGGAGGCGAGACCCGCCTCGATGGGAGCCCGTTCTTAAGGACCGTTTCGTTTTTGGTCACGAGCAGGGCCTTGGGGGCTCTGACCCCGGGGGTTCGAGCCATCTCGGGGAGCCGCCCGTCCACCTTCGTCTCCTTCGCTCCCCGGCGTCGCTTTCCAGGGGCCTCGGCAGCTCCTGGCGCAGGGCTCATCCGGGCCCGGGAAGGAGAAGGCGTTTCCCTCAGGGCCCCGTGACCATGAGGGCCTGAGTGCCGCCGGCCTGGCTCTCCCTCGTCTCCACGTGCCTTACCCCGGGTCCCACGCCCGCCCCTGGAGCAGGGTGGAGAGGAGAGCCGGTCCCTGGAGTCACGTGGCGGCGGGCGGCTTCCCAGAGGAATTTGGTGGCATGGTCCGTTTTTAAAGAGGGAAAGGAATGGGCTCTGAGGGACAGTGGCCACAGGGGTCTCCTGAAGCTCAGGGGCACCTTCTCCTGGTGCTGAGGCGACCAGGACAGAGCCGCCGGCCCCTGATGCGTGCCCCAGCCGCTCGGCTCGGAAGGCTCCGGGGGCCTCTGAAGCCGCCGGGAAGGGCGGTCAGTGCCCCGGAGGAGCGAGCCCGCGCTCCCGGTGACGGTGACGGACCCGCCCCTCCCTCACGGGCCTCCCTCGCAGGGCTGCCCCGTCGCAGGAGGCCAGCACACCCCCTCGTCCCTCTGGTTCTGACCCTTGTCAGGGTCGCCATGTCCTGGGGAAGGGAGGGAGGGAGGAAAACTCTCTTTATGGCGGGGGCTGGTGCACCTCAGTGGTCGGGGAGTCGGGAGAGGCCACCGCAGGGGGCCAGAGCGAGAGGTGGCGCCCGAGCCCCTGGCTCAGACGGGCCCGTTGCGGCCAGCCGGCGGGGACGCCCTTTCTTGCTCTTGGATCAGACCGATTCGAGGCGGGTTTCCTGTCCCCTGCGATGACGGGCACCAGCCGCTGCTCCCTGGTCTACGCGCCCGCTCCGCGTCGTCACCAGCCCCGTCAGCGGGCGACGTGGAGGGCTGGCCCCTGCGCCCCTTCCCTGCCTTCTCTGAGGAGGGGGCCGTCTCCCCTGGCGGATGTCGGGGACGGCATCGAGGTTGCGGGGACGGGGTGCGCCAGGCGTGCGTCATACCCGTGAGCATTTCCGGTGTCGGGAGACCCCGAAGTGAAAACCAGACTTTGTCGGAGCTGGGGACACACTCGGGGAGGGTGAGCAGGCTGGACGCGGACAGCGGGGAGCTCGGGGACGAGCGGGGAGCAGGTGCCCAGCGCAAAGGCGCTCGAGCTGTAAAACGTGAGAGGGAGCTGGGGGGGCAGCGATCGGGGGGAGGGCTGCTGGTTCACAAACCCGAGAGGCCACGGAAATGAGGCCGTTTCGCAGGAGACCACAGCCGTGAGCCGGGGGGCGCGGTGGCTGGGGTCCGGGCATTCCCACGCGTCAGGGTCTGGGGCAGGAAGCCCCGCGATGCGCCCCCCACCTGGACACCCTCCCAGAGCAGGGGTCTCGAAGGGCCCGGCCCCCTTCGCTGTTTAAACTGAGGTGACCACCTTTATCTTGACCCTCCCTTCCCCGGGTCTCAGCCTGCGAGCGGCTCCTCGGGGGCAGCGGTGGCGCCCACGCTGGCCGAGCCGGGCCCCTGGCCTCATGCCGGGTGCAGGGGGGCTGTTGCTGTGCCCGTCCGCCCCGGCACCCGGCCTTCAGAGGGGGCTGGTGGAGAGCGGCACCAGCTACGGGGTGCCGGACCCGGTCACGAGCCACCCCCGCGGGGTCACTCCCCGGGGTCGTTTTCCGGGTCTGGGCGGGGCCTGACCCTGGGGAGGGCAGGGGTGGGGTTCCCGGTGGCCTCAGTGGCCGCCCCCGTGGGTGGCCCCCGCGTTTCACCCGCCAGCCTGCTTCACGGGAGGGAGCCCCGCGAGGTGGGACGACTCCCTAGGGTGACAGGCCACGATGGCAGGGCCGGAATCGGAGCGGAGGGCAGGGAGCCCAGCTCTGGACAGAGTCGCCACACGCGGCACTGGCCGCTGGGCCCACGCACCGGCGCGAGCGCTCTGGGCCTCCGATCCACACCGACCGGCCGGCCCCTCCCCGTGTGACTGGCCCCACGCGAGTCCACAGATCCCTGACGCCCGCCCCATCCCCTCGCCTCGCGTGTGCGCCGGCCTCTTACGCGCAGAAGGCGGTGGACGTAGAGCCTTGTCGCGTCCGAGGCCGGGCCAGGGGAAGCCCCGAGGCCAGCGCCAGCTCCACACCCCGGACGCTCACGCCGAGGGGCCAGCGGCCACGTGCAGGGCCCCCACAGAGAGATCCCGGCCCGGGGGGCGCCCGGAACCGAAACACCCCAGCCAGCCCCGTGCGTCCCCAGAACCGCGAGTGGTAAGCGCAAACGACGCATCGGGAACAGCCGGTGGGAATCCATTTCTGCAAAAAAAAGATCAATCCCCGGGCCCTGGCAAAAAATAAAATAAAAATAAAAAAACAAGAATCAGCTGCCTCCTCTGATGCGCCTCCAGACGGAACAGACTCCAATCCCACACGGGCTCGTCTTGGCAGCTCTCACCTGCCCCCCTGACGGTGCTTCTAGCTCCGGCGGCGGGGCCGGGGCTGGGGCGGGGGCCAGGGCTGGGGCGGTGGCCAGGGCCGGGGCAGTGGCCGCGATCGCTCACCCCGGGGCCTTGAGGTGCCCTGCCCGGTGACGCCGAAGGCTGGACCTGCCCTGCCCGTTGTTCTGCTCAGGACACCACGCGGCCCCGTCGTTCTCCTCCAGGGTCGGAGCTGCGTCGGGCTGAGCCGGCCGAGGCGCCCGGCCAGGCCCTGGGGACCCCCCGAGGAGACGGCAGGCGAGGGTGCGGTGCCCGGGCTCCCGCGTGGCGAGGAGGAGACGAGCGAGCGGGGAGATGAACGGCAGCGGGGCCGACGGGGACCAGGGCCGCGTGGAGCACAGTGATCCTGGCCGTCTCGACGGAGCCGCCTGCGGTCCCCTCTGCGGGGGGGGCCTTCCGGGGCCGGGCCGTGACACCTCGGCCACACGATCCCGCGTGGAGAGCACCTAGAGGAAGGCCAGGGTGACGGGAGGCGCTCGGCGCCCCCAGTAAATGAGCAAACAAGCCAGCCTCGGAGTGAACAGGGAAACAGGGTGTCAGGTGGGGCCCGCAGGGCCGACGGCCACACCGCACGCACGGGAGGAGGAGGCGGGTCAGTTTTAAGAAAAGTGGGAAACGTGGAAGCGACTTTTTTAAATATGGGGTGGCAACGTGCGCGATCCACTCAGCTTTTCAAGTGTCGTTTCTGGCCGTTCCCGGGACCAAACCCCGGGGGGACGGCCGGCGGGCGGAGTCTACTCCGTGTCGGCCGAGGGATGAACAGCCGGACCACGGGGCCCGGCGCTGCGGGAACGTGGAGTTGCGGGGGGCGCGGGGTTGGGCCTGCGGGGACTGACCCCCCCCCCGGAGCACTAACCCCTCGACTCCGGCCAGAGGAGGATGACGAGCCCCAGGGGCAGGTGCTGATTTCGGGGAGAGCGGGTGGGTGGGGGCGTGGGCAGGAGGGGCCCTAACGAGTCCCTGAACGAAGACGAGGAGGAGAGAGCGGCGTGAGGTAGGCGTCTGCTCCGGACGGTGGACGGGGGAGTGGAGCCCTGCGTGCGGGCGCTGCCGGCCACCAGGGGCATCTCGAGGGCACGGGTGCTTCGTGGGGAAGTCATTTCTCACGTCTGGAATGAAGCAGCACAGGGAGGAAGAGCGTGGCCGGCGGATGCGGATTCGCCCTCGGCCTCTGCCGCGCACGGGCCGTGGGGCTGGGCTCTGTCCGACTTTCCCCCCCGCGAGCCGAGGATGCAGACGGTCCCACCCAGACGCACGCAGAGCTGGCCGGCGCGGACGCGTGGAAGAGGCCCCCCAGCTCCTCGGGCGCGTCGCAGGCAAAGCCAGGTGCGTGGGATTTCACAAATGGTCATTTCGCGGCGTCGGTTCCTCCCGGACAAACACGCGGGGTGGGGGCGCGTCCAGTGAACAACCCCAGATGGACCCTCCATGCCTGTCCGTGACGTTTATTTTCCTTTGGCGGGAACGGGGCGGGGGGGGCATCTGACAGGGCGACCCTAAAAACTCCGCCGACGAATGAAGAGGCGACGCGGCTGAAAACGACGGAGAGGGAAGGGGTGGCCACAGGACACGGCGAACGCAGACGTTCGGTTAGTGTCGGCATCGGAACCAACACCGAGGTTGGCGGGCGGGGCACACAGCCCGAGGCCTTCCCTCACGTGCCTGACCTTACGGGATGACAAAGGTGACAAAGGAATGTCCAAGGAATGACGCCGGGGCGATCGGTCGACGTCTGGGGGGCAACGAAGGCGACATGAAACCCGCATCGCACACTATAAACACATCCGTGCGAGTTCCAGACGGACCCGCGAGGACGAACCCGTTTAAGAGCCAATCAAAGCGAATGAGCAGTCGGACAGAGCTCGGGGAAGACGGCAACGCGGTCGCCTCACCCCGGGCACCCCGGCCCCCGGCCTGGAAACAGCCACGGACGTGAGTGAAGGTTACAGAATTACAAAATCTGAACCTGTGTTTCTACTCAGCACGACTCGGATGAGACGAACCCGAAAGCGGACGGCGAGGGGCGCGTGAGAGAGGAGGGGACCTTCCAGCCCGGACAGGAAGCGGGCCGAGGCCCCGCGACGAGGACGCGACGGCGAAATCACGGTGAAACAGCCGAAAAGGCAGAAAACACGGCGCCCGACGGCAGCTGGAAAACTTCGAGGAACCCGGCTACGTCCCGGAGACCTGAGCCAGACAGCTGGTTCCCAGAGAAGGGTTGGAAGGTCGGAGTCGGACGCAAAACCACGGGAGAAGCCGAAAACCGGAGGACGCAGGGGTGGGGGGGGCGGTGTTTTCGATGCCGCGTGAAGGGCCTGCCCCCTGCGATGGCGTGCCGGGCGGGGGACGGGCCACCGAGCGTCTGTCTGGTGGTGGCCGCTTCTGAGTGAACCCGAAATCGAGTCGGAATGAGCGCGACTGCTCAGCGAGAGAGGACGGTCTCAGGGGCGAGCGTCCCCGGCACGGGGGGCGCACGGGTCGGTCCCGGGAAACGCCTGGCACCGCTGTGCGGATGGAGGGGGGGATGGCCGGGCAGGGGGACAGGCGGCTCGCGGCTCGCCCTCCTCGTTGATCCCTTCATCGATTTCTGTCACCAAAGCATAGGATTTAATCCGTCCATCAGTCAATCAATAGGCTCCAAGGGGTTCTGAGGAGACACCGCTGTCCTGGTCCCACTCGAGTTTCTCTCCCCCAAGGGGCACCCGCCATACCCGCTTCTGTCTTAGTTTAGCTCGCGTTCCCCCAAAGGGGGTGTCGGTGACTCTCGGTCCTCCTGTCGGTCCCGAAGGTGACGGCCAAGGACACGCCCCCACCCCGGCCCTCTCTCCCTGACCGCGGGTGCTGTCGCGTCTGCCGCCCCCGTCACATCAGGGGCTTCGCCCTCCTCCCCTCCGGCCGTGGTGGCACCTGGAGCTCGGCTGGCAAGGACTCGGGTGGTTTCCAGCCTCCCCCGACTCTCGCCCACGGGACCGCGTGCAGCTCCGTTAACCCGCGTCTCTCAGACCCAGGGCGTGGACGAAGGCGAGGCCGGTGTGGGCCACCCACGCTAGGCCCGGTCCCGCGTCCAGCAGAGGCCGACAGAAGCCTCGGGGCCGGCCAGCCCTGCCGCGTCCCCCTCCAGTCTGTGGCCGCGTTTCTCTGTGGGGACGGGCACCGTCGGGGTGACTCCCTGTGGGAGTCACGTGGACGTCTCGGGGTCTTCAGAGGTGCCACGGCCACGGACGGCGGGTCCTAGAACCGCCCTCCCTTTCCCACCCGCAGGCGCTGGTCCCAACAGCCACATCCACATTACACGACGCTGACCCCGGGAGCTGCACGGGACACGAGCAGGGCTGGCCAGTCTGTCTGCCCCGGTCACTGAATGGGACGGAAACGGCCCGGTTCAGTCTGGGAAGGTCCCCCGAACACAGCGGGAAACTCGAAACCCAGCTGTCCCCTGGAGGACGGGAGCGCGGGGAGGGCCAAGCCGCGTTCCTCGGCTCCCGGCGCAGAAACAGGCGGAGGCCAGAGGCCCGGGCCGTCCAGGCTCCCCCCGCATCGTCCCTGGTCCCAGCTGAGGTCTGACCGCGGCGGTGCCCCGCGGCCCAGGTCGGCCTGCGCGTCCCTACACCGATCCCCAGCAGCGCGTCTCCGCCACTTACAGACAGAACGGACCAGCGACGCGTCCCCCACCGTGTCACCAGCTCCGGGGTCGTGGGGCACACCACCAAGGTGCTGGGCAGCGCGCCCCGCACGCACGTAGTAGGCCCTCGGGAAGCACGTCGTCCTGGATTAGGTGGCCGTGGGACTCCGCCCCGGCCACTTACGGGGGCACCGGCCCCGCCGGGATGAGGGGGTGAGCATGTCAGCCCCCCCCCGTGCCAGCTAAGCGTCTGGGGAGGTGGGGGGCGAGCCTCCCTGAGAGAAGTGGACGCCGGGTCGAGCTGCCTAGATGCCCCCCGCCCCTGGCCACTCGAGCAGCATCGGAGCAGCTCGTCGGCGAGCATGGGGGGGGCGGCTCTGTCACCCTAAGGAGACGCGCCGCTTTGCACCTCTCAGTCCCCCATCCGGCCGGGAAGGAGCCCTCTGGTGGCGAAAGGGAGCCGCGGTGTGCAGGCGTGAGGCCGGCTCCGGGCCCGTGTGCACACGCGACGCCGACGCTGAATGAGGCGTGAGGTCACCCCTCGTATGTGGGGGGCCGCCCCCCGTCCCCGCGGCCCCACTCCGGGCAGGCTCGGGGCTTCCCACACCCGGGACTGGCCTTCCCCGGGCAGGCCTGGCCGAGGCGGGTCGAAGCCCCTGTCGGTCTCGTCGCGCGCACGTCCCCTCCGCACCTCTGCGTCAGAGACGCGGTTCACGTCCCGGCCGTGGGTGGCCGTCACCTCCGTCTGCGTCTGCCCGAGCTCCTGACGCTCCGCCTTCCCCACCGGCCTGCCCGGGCCCCACACACCCGGTAGGTCTGGGCCGGGCTGGCCTCGCTCTAGGGCAAATGCTCCTCGGGCCGTGCCCAAGCCCTCAGCGGCCTGGTCCTGCTTCGGGAAACGACCTTCTCGTCCCTGGGGGCGTCAGGAAAGAAACGGACCGTTCCAGCAGGGCCGTTCGGGTCGTGATTAGTTATTTCCTACCGTTGAGGTTCTGAGGGGAGGAGGACAATCGTACACACTCGGTGACCCCTCCCGGGAAAGACCGACTTCACCTCCGCGTCACGTGCGGCTTTTCTTTTAAAAGAAAAAAAAACAATCAAGACAGGACGTTGTATTGAGAAGCAATTTTCTTTTGGGGAAAACAGGAAAGCACCCAGAAGCTTCTAGAAGGCCCTGTCTCTCCCGCCGAGCCGCGTCCTGCCCCGACGTCTGTTCCGCTTCGGCGGCGTGGCCGATCTCCAGCTCCTCTGCTCGCTTCCCACGGACCGGTGTGAGTCACCGCCCTTGCACACGCGACGCAACGCGGGGTGCACAGGCCCACGGGACACCCTGGCACAGGCCCGCGCGTGCCCACACGGGCGCACGGCCGTGCACTCGCCGCCGACACGCACGCGTGGCCCGCGACCCGCCCACGGTGACGGGCGCGGACCGCCCCGCCCGCTGTGCGTCTCCGGCGCGTGCAGAACCCGTCGCCCGACTGAACGCGGCACGGGTGACACCCGGCGCCTGCACGCGTGTCGGACGCCCAGAGCCGGGCCTCCCTGTGACCTCCACACGGGAGGGAGAGCCGCAGAGGCGCGGGGACGCCGTGGCTGCCTGGAGGACGCGACGACACGCTGCTGCGGCCCAGTCGTGGATGCGGGGTCTCCCCGCCAGCCAGGGGAGGTGCCAGGAGAGTGTCCGTGTCGGCGACTGCCCCCCACTATGGTTTTGTCCCGTAAAGTACGTTCAGTCGTGACAGCGGGCATGGACGCGTCTCGGGGACCACAGACATCACCCCCCCAGCGGCCTTAGAGCCCGGCACCGGCTCCTGGGTCCCCGCCCCGCCATGCTGCAGACGACGACCGTAACGGTGTCCCGTGGCCTGGCCCCGATCGGCCCGGGGGGCTCGCACGCACGCGCCCGGGGACACAGTGACACAGGCGGGTGGGACACGGACCTCCCGCCACGTCGACTGCTGCCAGGTCAGGGTCTCGCCCACGTCCGGGCACGCGGTGGCGTCTGCGCCGTGGACCCACGAGAACAGCCAACCCAGCTTCACCGCGTCACCAGCCGAACCCCGCAGGGACCCCTGGAAGGAACCCTGTGTTTACGGTGACTCTTGCACGTCGACCCCCCGCCCACGTAGGGACGTTCAGACACGAGGCGTATCGGACACCCGAGGGTCACACGCCCCCAGCCCCAAGCCCCCGGCGCATGCGGGCCAAGTCCGTAGACGTCCCGCTTTGCCCTCGGGCCCGTCTGTCCGGGGTGCGCGGCCGCGTGCAGGCTCCGGTCGGCCCCAGCGCGTGGTCACCATGTAAGCCGGAGCCCGGGGAGAGCGGGGAGACATGTCGGCTTGTTTTCTGGGAACCGCACCGAGACAGGCTGCGCACAGCTGTGCGTGTGACAACACTTTCCGCCGGCCCAAGGGAGCCGTAGGACCGTCGCCCGGAGCCGCCGGCTCCTTTAAGGAGACTTGGTTGTTCCCAGGGGGCTCCGGCGGCGCCCGCCGCCCGCAGCCAAAAGCGAACTTGCCTGGCTCATGGGTGGGGGGGACGCTGCGCTGGGCGGGAGGCGAGAGCTCGCCAGAGTGCGCTGCGGGTGTGGGCTCCTTCCCCGTCCCCCGCCCCCACCCCCGGCTTCATTAACCCTTGCGGGAGCGGAGCGGAGGAGTGGGGTCCTGCCGCAGCGCGAGGAGGCACCGGGGCGCCCCCGGCCCCGGGCTCCCCAAACTTTGCGCACGGCGTGGGCTTGGCGGGGCTCAGCAGGTCCGGCGCTGGCCTGGGGAGGGACGAGGAGGGGCGTGTGGGGGAGACTCCCTGAACCCGGTCTCTGGGCGGCTGGCTCCCTCCTCCCTCCTCCCTCTGGACGCGGGGTGCGGGTGCAGGCGCGGGGCGCGGGCGGGAGCTGTCCGTTCAGCACCGCGGCCTCGGCCGGCCCTCGCCGTGCCGGCCCCCGCCCGGGACCGTCTTTTCTGCGGCTTGCGCGGGGGAGTGGGAGCAGGCGGGCGCTTTCCTGGGAGGCTGGGAAGCAGCGAGCACTCTTCTCAGCGACTCGCCTCCCAGCAGAGCTATTTTTTGCCATCCGCCCTCACCCCCGGCACACGCGCTCGCACACACGCGCACGCACGCACACACACACTCACGCAGGCACAGACCTCTCCGGATCCCTTCGCGCGGAGTCTCCCGGGGCTGAGAGGAGCCGGGCGCGCCGCGCCACGCTGTGCCACCGCCGCCGCACCAGTGGCTCCCGGCTCCGAAGCCATGCCCTGCACAGACCCCCGTCCTCGCCGAGCTCCTGAGGAATGAGAGGGTCCCGGGGCCCCTGTGAAGGCAGCGGTGATGCCGACCAGCCCCCCGGAGCCTGCTCCCTCCCGTGGGCCCTAGGCGGCGGCGTGGGCCACCACCGGAGAGACCCCCCGGGCCCCCGTGGATGCCGACGGGAGGAGACCCGAGTCTCTGGGGGGGCCTGCCCTAGGGTCCCCGGCCGCAGAGCGGTTCCTCCCGCGGGGCCGGCGCCGGTCCTCCCCTCCCACCCGGCCGCCCGGAGTACCATGAAGAATTATGAGGATGTGTGACCGCGGCGTCCAGATGCTGATCACCACCGTGGGGGCCTTCGCCGCTTTCAGCCTCATGACCATCGCGGTGGGCACGGACTACTGGTTGTATTCCAGGGGCGTGTGCAGGACTAAATCTACAAGTGATAACGAGACCAGCAGGAAGAACGAGGAAGTGATGACCCACTCGGGGCTCTGGAGGACCTGCTGCCTGGAAGGTACTGCCGGGTCCCCCTCGCGGCGGCCCCCACCACCCCGTTCCTCTGCTACCCCCCCCCACGCCCGGGAGGGAGGCCCGGGGGAGGCAGAGCGCTGGGGCGGGGAGAGGAAGAGTTGGAGTTGCTGCCGCCGCCGCCGGGAGGGTGCAGATGTCTGATCCGGCAAGTGCGAACGCGGCGGGCGGGCGCAGGGCTGGGGGACGGGGCCGCGTCTCGCTGACGCTTCGTGACGGGGTTTCTGTGGCTCAGGGACAGCGTCTGCGGCGGGGAGAGTCCCTGAGCACAGACCCCCAGGCGGGCGTGTGGGCCGCTTTGATCTCTGGCTTGAGAGGGGGTCTGGGCTCCGGCTCTGCTTAAATGTCTGTTCAGTGGGGGGTGGGGTGGGGACGCGCGGGGGAGGGATGGGGGAGGGAGAGTGACACACGGGAAGCTGTTTCCTCATTTCCGAACACAGTCTGCTCAGTTTCTCCTGAGTTTGGTCTGACCAGCTGGGTCCGTGAACCCCCATCACTAACCAGTCCCAGGCCCACGTATGTGAGCCCCACGCGCACACGCACGCACACATGCACACGCACACGCGCGCATTTTGAGAAAACTTGCCCACGAACGCACGTTTCATTATTCCGGGATCAAAGCCCAGCTGGGACCTCGGTGCGCGGGACCCGCCTGCCTCCCTTTCTGAATCAGCCCCGACCCCCCGAGACGTCCCCACAGTGTCTGCATGAGCCTGATTCCCCGAGACGGGCCGCGTCCCTCGGTCGGGACAAAAACAAGCAGGACCCGCCAGGCTCCATGCGCCAGGCTCCGGGCAGCCCGTCTCGCCATCCCGCGTGCTTCCCCTGCACCAGGAGTCGCCCTCCGCGCCGCCAGGCGGTGACTGTGTGTCATTGGGAGGAAACAGAAACAGAAGAAAAAATCCGAGCGTTCGGAGCCCGTATCCCTGGGTTGGAGGGGCAGAGGGAGACGTCTGAGGCTTCCGAGGTCTCTGGGAAGCTGGTCGAAGGGACGGGCCCTCTCCCCTGCCTGCCATCGGCCCCCCGTGCCGGCCTCCCCGCTGGCTGGCGCGCGTCAGGGCTGCTGGGGAGCAGGCACCAGTGCCGATGGCTTAGCAGATCAGGCCATGACATCACTCGCTCGTGTCCTGTTGCATCATTCCTGGCCTCCTTCCCGTCTGTCCCCGACTGGGCTCCCGAGCAGGGGGCACCAGCGCGGTCGAGTCTGCTCCCAACAGGCACCTGCAGCTGCGGGGAGTCCAGGGGAGGGGGACACTCCCCCGAAGGCAGCGAGCCTTGCCGCGGGGGAGTCAGAGCCCCTGGCAGCCCTGCACGCGCCCCGTGCGGCTGCGGCTGAGCCGTCCGTCTGCCCCCTCCAGCCCCCGGTGCGTTCGTCTGCGAAACGGTTCGTGGGGCGAGAGCGCTGTCGCCTGGGCACTGTCCGCCTCGCGCTGCGCCCCATGTGCTGGCGCGAGTGCCAGAACGGCTCCAGGCTGGCACCTGTGCCGGTTCGTGGGGGTCGGGAGTGGCGAGGCCCCGCGGTTCCCTTCCCAGTGCCGAGGACGAGGAGTTGAGTCATCCTCTGTCAGGCTGCGCTTCGGTGGGTGTTCTGAGCCCACGTGGCTCCAGGGATGGCGGGGGGCGGGGGAGAAACCCCGAGGTCCCGACGAAGCCGCACGCGCACGCACGCAGATCCGGCCTCCGTTCTGTGCGATTCTCTCCCCAGTTCTCGGACCTGAAGGTCGGACCGCTCAGTGACACGGCCACTCGGGCTCCCCGCCCCCGAGGGTCTGAGATTTCTGGGCCCCGAGAAGGTCCCCACCGACGATCTCCCCCCTCTCCCACCTCACGTCGCAGCCCACGGGTCACGTGGGGAACCGGAACCCACCCCACCCCCCCGGGCCCAGGCGTTCGGTGAGGGTGGGAACTCGAATCCAGGAGGAACGGGGTGGACCTGAGCCGGGTGCGGCCTTTCGGGGGGACCCTTCAGGAGAGCTGGCCACGGTCTCCGTGTGGTTTGGCCCGACCCCTCACGTGCGGGGTGCGGCTGGATGTACCGTCCAGCAGGACGCGAACGTTCGAACGAGTGTGGCCGCGTGGACGCTCGTCGAGCCAACATCTGACGGGCCTGGCTGACCCTGGAAACTGTGGTTTGTCTTCTCCATCACGTGTCCAAGGAATTTGCCGGAGCCTCTGACTTCTTCCCAGGCCGACCCGCACCCTGCGGGAACGAGGCCACAGGGCCCCCTCCCGCTGCAGCCTCATGCCTCCCGCCGCCTCAGCATCCCCCCCTTTTTGTTTTTTTTCTGGTCCTTGAAGTATCAAAGGAAAACTGGCGGGGGGCGGGGGCGGTAGGGAGGGTCGTCTCACTTATTCACGTAAGATATCCAATCAGAACCCTAGACAACCAAGCCGGTCTTGCAATTTCTAAATTTAAAGAAAAAAAAAATCAAATGAGAAGAGTCTGTTCCTCCGTACTTTGGTAAGAGCCACGAGAGAATGTGGCTATTTTGTCCAAAAGAAGAAAATGCCTCGTCAGGCGCGTGACAGCTGTCTGCAAATATCTGAAGAGCTGTCACGGGGAAGAGAGGTTTGAAGTGTTCTGCGCGGCCTCGCACAAGGGGGTAGGAGCGGGAGCGGGAGGAGAGCAGGTTTTTCCTCATGATAAAAAAAAAAAAGCGTGCAATGCGGGATTGACAGCTTTACGGGGTGATGAGCTCCCCGTCACCAAAGGTATTCGAGTGCGAGCGAGATATTCGAGGGCGTGACTTGTTTTCCGGACCTGGCTCCCTGAGGAGCTTAAATAAACTAGATCATCAGGCCCCACGACCGACTGGCTTCTCGACTCGCGCAGCTCCGCGGGGGCTCAGCGGGGTCTGGGTTTCCTAACATCCAGCCACGAGGCGGACCCGGCTGACGGTGGCCTGAGCAGGGCCGTGCGCGTGAGCGACGGTCCCGGGGTCGGGGGAGAGAAGGAGGCTTCCCGGGTCCGTTTCTGCAGCTCGCCCGGCCGCGTGTCTCGGAGTCCAGCGTGTGCTCGGGGCCGGGGCTGTCGGGGGACCTCGGACAATGGACTTGTGACTTGGAAGGGGCTCGGGGTGCCGGGTGTTCCTCCGGTCGCCCTCGTCTTGCAGATGGAGAGGCCGAGGCCTGCCGGCGGCGCGTCACTCCGCAGTCGTGTACCCGAGCTGGGCAGGCCCCGGTCTCCCAGGGCGTTCGCTCGGGGACGCGAATTCGAGCTCCGGGCCTCGGTGGCCCCAGGACAGACACTGGCGTGTGAGGGGGCCCAGACGCAGGGGTCCTCCCCTCGGAGGGGAGCCGCACCCCGCACGCTCGGCCTGCCGTGCGGCATCTGTAGGGCTAGTGAGACAAGCGGCAGCTCCGAGGCAGCGAGGGGGGACCCCCGTCGGGACGCCTGCACCCAGGGACCCAGCGAGGCACCCGACTCACTCCCCGGGGAGCGGGCGAGGCGTCCGGGGAGCAGGGCCACATCCCCCCACACCGTGTGTGTGCGGAGGCAGCGCGGGGACTTGGTGAGGACGCGTTCCCCGTCCCATGTGCCCGTTAGGGAAACCTCTCGACGTCCCCGCCTGCTGTCGGAGTGATGCGTCCGGGCCGTGGGGAGACCCCCAGCCTGGGAGCCCCGGCGGCTGGTGACCCCCCAGCACTGCCGGCCTTTGCGGTCCTCTCGACGGCAAGCCCAAGGAGATGGGTGGCAGCTGAAGCACGCTCTTGACACAGGGGCAGCAGAGAGGGGCGGGGACCATGGCAGAGGGCTAGTGGAGTGCCACCTCGGGGCCAGGCGACCATGTACGTCACACCCCACCCCATAGGCCGCGTCCCTAAAGCCCAGATGCAAAATCTCTCGCTCTTTAAAACGTGGACAGTTAATCCAGCTCCTTACAGACTCAGGTCACCCTCGGCTCGTAGCGGGGTACGGCCCGGCGCCGCCGGATTCGAGACCCGGACGCGATCCAAGGCCCCTTTCCTTCAGGCGCCGGCATTCCCACGTTCGATTCTGGGCTCATCGGCTTTTTTAATTCATTCATTTTTTTTTTTTTTTTTGAAATTCCCGCTAAGGAAAGAGAGTGCATTTGGGATTGAGGGCGGGGAAGTTAGGATTATGGGAAAGAGTTTCCGTAACCGCGGCCACAGATGGGCCGGGACGGCCTCCGCATCTGCTGAAAACTGGAAAAAAATGCGTCCATCCTGAGACGGTTCCCGTTTCCGGCTCTCCAGATGGCCGCGTCTCAGCCAGATGCGGCTCCGGCTGTATTTACGGGATCGGCCGGGAACCTTCGTGGAGCTGCGAGGTGTGGTCGAGGTGGGAGGTGACAGAGGGCAGGACACGGCCTGGTTGTCCCTGTGTCCACGCCCAGCGCCCGGTGCTGTCACAGGCCCCGCCCACCCACTCCCATGACGTCTCACCCCCATGCAAGGGCAAGGGGTCTCGTCCCGTCCCCGGGGCAGGTGCTCTATCCCCAGAGCTTAGAAACCGCAGCACCCGCCTCCGCCCCCCCTTGTCCCGGGTCTCGCGCTGCACCCGCCCTTAGTCATGGGTGCCGCGCCCTCTCCTCCCCGCCCCTGACCCGCGCCCCCCCCCGCCCTTTCCCTGTGCTCGTCCCCCACCCTCCCCCGTCCCTAAACCCCGAGAGCTGGGCAGGAGAGAGAAGGGGCACGGGGCAGGTTGAGGTGGAAGAGGCCAGGCTGTGGGCCTGACCAGTGTCCAGCCAGAGCGTGTCCGTGTGGCCACAGGGGGGGCAGGGGGGGGTCCCTGCCTGTTGGCGCCCCGCGCCCTTCCCGGAACCTTCCAGGCCTGCGTAAGAGCCACCGGTGGGGGCCGGAGCCTGGCCCCGTGGGGCTACCATGGACCCCCCACCCTATGGAAGCACCCGCCCCAGTGGGTTGGGCCGGGTCCCCCCCGTCAGACACGTGCCCCTTACTTCCCGTCGTCTGCGGGAAGGACCCTCTCCTCTTCGTCCCTCCTCGACCCCAGCCCCTTTCCTCCAACACTAGGGCCCGGCCCGTCCGCCCGCTCCGTGCTCTGAGGTTCTGTCCTCCGGGTTGGCACGAAGGCGGGCGGTTTGCCTTCCGTGGCGGGGCCCCCGGGGCGGGTGGACAGCGCGTGTCGGGAGAAGCTAGAGCAGGAAGTCGGGCAGAGAGACGCTGCGGCCTCTCCACGTGCGCACGGAGCAGAGCCCGACGCGCACCCGCACTCAACGGGCTGCGCCACGTGCCGGGAGCGGAGCTTCCACGTCGGGAACACCCGGCTGCGCAGTTGGACGCTGACTTGTGGAAAGCTCCGGAAGACCCACGACAGGTCTCCGTGCGGTCGAGAGGCGAATGGCTTCTGCTCGTTTGGGGGGGGCTCGCCCCAGACGCCGCGGACGCGTCGCCTGGGCTCTAGGACGTTTGTCAGCCGCACTCCCCACTCAGTGGCGTTATTTATTCCGGGATGTTTTCACTGAATGTCGTGTGTGTGTCGCCCGCTGGGTCCTTCCACTGCTCCCCTCGTCGCACGAGAGAGGGCACAAACTCTCCGTGTGTTTCAGGAGATTTGGGTTTCTAATGATTTGAAAATCCCGCCCTGGCACGCGGAAAGGCCCCGAGGACACCGCGTTCCTGGGGGTAAGGGGAAGCCCACAAAGGCCAGCGTCGTGTGTCCTGCCCCTGCCCCCGCCCTCGTCCTCGTGTCCTCGACCTCATCCTCGGGTGACGGCCGCTTCGCGGTCACGTGAACACGGGCTCCTGCCCGGACTCTGCCTTTTCTGGCTCCGAGTCCTCGGAAGTGGGTGACCCCGAGCACAAGCCCCCGCTCTCCTGTGAGACGAGGCTGGGCACCTGCTTCCGACGGCTTCTGCTCGGGCTCCGCCTTCGCTCCTTCATCCCGCCGAGGGACATGGGCCCGGGGGTCCTCGGTTCGGCCACTGTGGACAACGTCCGTGAGCTTTCCCGCGCCACTGCCCTCCCCCGAACGCTTTGAGCCCCGCGGCTCGTTACCTGCGGCTTGTCCGTCAGCGTCGAGGGCGCCTGGAAAACAGAGACGCACATCGTCCTGGGGTGGGACCCCGGGGGAGGGGGCCCCGCTCAGCACTCAGCAGGGCCGAGAGGGGTCAGTGGCGGGGCGGCCTGTGGGGGTGGGAGGTCCTGTGAGGTGAGGGGGCCTGGGGGTGGGCGGCTGAGCTGGAGCCGCTCGGCCTGTATCTCACCCCACGGAGCCACTGTCCCGAGGGTGATGATTTTAACAAACGACGCCGGAGCGAGGTTGAAGGCGGACCCGGAGGACGTGGCTGCCGGGCGGGCGGCTGAGGGCGAGGAGATGGGGACCCCCGCGGGCGAGCCCTCAGGACACCAGGCAGGTGCTCGCCCGCACTGGGCCGTGCCCAGGGGTGCCCGTGAGACTCCGAGGACAGCGTGTGGCCGCGCACCGTTAGGAATCGCTGCCGCAGGGGCCAGGACAGGGCGACACTGAGAATCGCCCGAACAGACGGTCACTGGAGCCATGGCGGCTTCCCAGACGGGCCGGGGGACACCCCGTGGAGGCGAAGGGGGGACGTGTCAGGGCCCCGAGGAGCGCTGACACTGTGGGGTGGAGAGCAGAGGGGCCGGCGAACCCCGAGGAGAAGCAGAGATGGAGGGGAAGGGGAAGGTGGGATGTGCCTTCCGGGAGCACTGCGGGGCTCGTCCTGAGGGGCGCAGATGAGCAGCAAAGTCCAGGCTGGATGCTCTGCGGCCTAGGGGAGCTCCCCGCAAGGCCGGAGACGCCCAGGGGGCTGCCTCCTGGGGTGCACGGGGGCGGGAGGCAGCCAGGGGCGGGCCGTCCTAGCTCCCGGGGTCGGTTGGCAGGTGTGGGTCAGCGTGGACCCTCCGGTCCTGCTCCCCAGTGGCTGCAGAAGGCAGGGTGCACACGAGACGAGAACCCCAGCCAGGCCGACAGGGGAGGGGGGAGGGCGTACACCGCCGCCCAGCACGCTCACTGGGCCGGGGGAGCAGCCCCTTCCAGGCCGCGCCCCGAGCGTTTCGTCCCTGGACCGGCGAGGCCCCCGCCGGGCGCATGCAAAGCTGGCGCTGGGCAGGCGGTGTGGACCCTCGTGGCCGCCCGGGAGGCGGACGTGTCCGGGGCCCCCGTTCCACAGAGGATGGGATGGAGCCCGGAGCCGCGCGAGCCTGGGGAGGCAGGGCCGGGTCCCCGCCTGCCTGTCCTTACCACAGCCCCGGGGGGGGTGGGCTGTGCCACCCCGAGGAGGCCGAGGGCGTGCGCTGTGCCAGCCACGGGGTGCGAACCAGACGCCTGGCTCTACCCACCGCTCCACACTGCCTGACGCAGGGCCAGGCCTGGGGACGGTGGGGGGACGGCTGCTCCCCGCGCTGGCTGCTCCTGAGCTGGGGAAGGCTTGGCCTGGTCCCTGGCTCCGTGCCCCTCGGCGACGGGAAATGTGAGCACGACTAACGCGCCTTTGCCAAGGTTTAGTCCTGATTTAGGGAGCAAGGCCAAGGGTGAGGAGAGGGACAGCTAGCGGGGTGTAGGTGGCGTGGCCCCAGGCCGCACGGACGCCGCCTCCGGAGGCCAACGTGATTGAAAACAAAACGGAAAACATGAGGAGCAAAGGAAAGACAGCGACCTGGACGGGAGACGGCCGGACGCTTCCCGGGGCCTGGCCGGGCGCCGCGGGCAGACGCCTGGAGCTTCTGACACCTGCGGTGGACTCGGGGGGCGTCGGACTCGAGGGACGTCGGACTCGGGGGGCGCCAGACTCGGGGGGCGTCGGACTCGGGGGATGTCGGACTTGGGGGGCGTCAGGCTCGGGGTCACCCACGCTTGGGCGCGCCGACAGGGTCGCGGCTGCCCTGCTGCCCACGGAGGAAATGGGGACAGACGTCGTGTGGCCTCTCTGAGCCTCGGACTTCGCGCTGGGCAGGAGCGCGGGGTCCTGGCTGGGTAACTCCCTGACGGAGGGGTCTGCGGCCGGGGCTATGAGGGTCTCAGGGGCCCAAACGTCTTCCAGGTGCGGCAAACGCCCGCCAGACCCGCAACAGACCCATGTGCCGCCAGGTCCGGTCCTCAGCGACCCTGGGCCCAAGGAGCGGGCCGCCAGGGTGGGCCAGGGCGGGCGAGGCCGACACCCCCTGCCCAGCCCGTCACCTGCCCGTCGGAAGAAGGAGCGTCACCGAGGACCTCGTTAGCATCGAAATATCCTTTCTCTGCCACGGCTCCCTGAACCACCAGCCTCGCATGGAAGCCTGGCGCGGAGTGGACGTCCGGAGGCCGCACGCCCCACGTCTGACCCCGCGCCTGAAGCTCCAGCGAACGCTCGCCGAGCCCCGAGAACGCGGCTCTGTCCTCAGCGCTCACGACCCCGCCCGGACTAGCTCCCGTGACCCCCGCCTCGGCCGCAGGCGCCCCGCGGCGGCTCGTAGCCGGGTTTTGGGCGGTTTGACGGCCGGCCGCGCGCAGCTCGGCCTCGCTTCTCCATCCCTCCTTCTCCCTGTTTCCTCTCTCCCCTCGAAGACGACCCACAGCCTCGGGACAGAATCCCCGCGGTGCTTTCGGGTGCAAACTCGGGCGGGAAGGGAAGGAAGGAGCGGGCATGCCGTGCGGGCCTGTTGTGCGCCCACCCGTCCGGCAGACGCCGCCGTCCCCGTTCCTCATGCGGAAGTGACAACGGTGTCACCTGCGCAACCCGGTCCAGGCCTCACGCAGCCGACGCAGACGTCCGTTCGCCACGAATCGCCAGGCCCTGTGCGCGTCTCGGGAGAAGAGACCGATAGACGGCGCAGCGGGTAACTGCCAAGGGCGTCCAACGTGTCCAAAATGTTGCTTTTCACTGAAGACGGGCCTGGCGGGCGACTGAAACGCTTCAAGGGGCCGCACAGCGCAGTCACCGTCACCGTCCGCTCCTTCGCTCTGTGCGGGGCCACGGCTCGGCCCCCCGGGCGGCGGGTGGTGGCAGAGGTCCCGGGAGCCGAACCCAGGGAGGGTCGCCCCCGAAGAGAAGTCCCCGGAGTGACACCCGGTCGCCCTGCACAAGACTCTCTGCGCCCGTCCTGAGGCGGGCGGGCGGGCAGGAGGACGAGGCGGTGGGACCAGGGCAGCTCCTCCTTCCCAGAGGAGGCGACGGTCAAGCCCACGTCAGCGGGAGCAGAGGAGCCGAGCCTCGGGCAGGGCACTGGGCCGGCGGCCGGGGCGAGGCCGCGTGGCCGGAGGGGACCGGCCGGGTGCAGAGACGTGAGCCAGCGCGGGGCCCAGGCAGGCGGTGCAGGGCACGGCGGGACGCTGTAGGACGTCGCGTCTGGACTGGCACGTTCTTGTGTCTGCCGCCTCTGAGCGTCCCCAACGGCGTCACGCTCAGCAGGAGCCGTCTGTCCGAGTGTCCGTCCGGTCACCTCCCTCGCTCCCCCCCGGGTGGGAGCCTCGGCTCTCCCCGCTGCTGTGTGCGTGTCCCCGGCTCCATGTGCGTGTCCCCGGCTCCGCATGGCTGTCCCCTGCCTCCACCTGCGTGTCCCCTGCCTCTGCATGCGTGTCCCCCGGCCGCATGCATGTCCCCCGGCCGCGTGTGTGTCCCCGCCTCCACCTGCGTGTCCCCTGCCTCTGCGTGCGTGTCCCCGGCACCGCGGGCATGTCCCCCGGCTCTGCGTGTGTGTCCCCTGGCTGCGTGCATGTCCCCTGGCCACGTGCGTATCCCCCCGGCCGCATGCATGTCCCCGGCTCCGCGGGCATGTCCCCTGGTTACATGTGTGTCCCCCCGGCCGCGTGCATGTCCCCTGTCTCTGCATGCATGTCCCCGGCTCCATGTGCGTGTCCTCCGGCTCCGCGGGTATGTCCCCCGGCTCCGCGGGCATGTCCCCTGGCCGCGTGTGTGTCCCCCGCCTCCACCTGTGTGTCCCTTGCCTCTGTGTGCGTGTCCCCCAGATTCGTGTGCATGTCCCCCTGGCTACGTGCGTGTCCTCCATCTCCGCGTGCGTGTCCCCCGGCCGCGTGTGTGTACCCCGTCTCTGCGTGCGTGTCCCCCGGCTCCACGTGCGTGTCCCCCGGCTCCGCGGACGTGTCCCCCAGTCCCACGTTCCTCCAGGCCTGGTGCGGGGCCGTAGCGGCCGTCAGCGCTGTCTCCCTCCTTCCCCTGATGACAAGCCCGGGGTCGTGGGTGGTTTTCGGCGTCATACTTCTTGGGGGGAAATGGGTGAAAAAGCGACGACAATGTGGAGATGCCCGGTACTCCCTGAATCTTAGAGGTGGCGTCCCATGCGAGGGAGGGCCCTCTCCCCCCAAGTCACAGTCGCCCCCCCACAGGTCCCGCCAGCTTCTTCTCCCACACGGGCCCCCTGCCCGGCCCGGAGACCCTTCGGCGGGTGAACCGAGTGCTTTGCACCCGGGTGGGGGGACCTCCAGCCTGCGCCCCCTGCTTACCAAGCACCTACTATGTGCCGGACACTGCGTTAGGTGCTAAGGCCTCGGCCAAGAATGGAGGGCGAGGCGGATGCTGTGAGGTGCCCCTCCCTCCCCCACACTCGCCCCCCCCCGTGGCAGCGCGGGACGCCCCGGGAGCCCCAAGGAGCCGGGCCTCGGCACGGCAGGGTTCCCTCAGGGCTCCTGTGTCTCCGGGGTGCTCAGGGCATGCTTGCTTGCGCAGGGCGCGCAGCGGAGGGCCCCCTCTCTCCAAAGGCGGGGGCTGGCGCGGACGGGAACTCGGGCTCCTGGTTCCCGATTCTTCCGCTGAAGGACGGGAAACGGGACGGTAAAACATTACCTTCGGACGCATCGAGACATTGAATCGTGCACACGAGTCACAAAATCAGTCCCGCGGGAAGTTTTCCACGACACGCGCCCACCTCGGGCCTTCGCCCCTCCCACCCCAAATCCTGCTCCTCAGAGCGAGCTTTTCCCCTTTTAACCCGCTCCGAGTCGGTTGTTCCGGGGGTTCCCCCCGTACCTCTAGACAACACGTCTACCCCTGGTTCCCGCCCTGTAATCAATCGCCTTCCCGCCGTGGTGCATGGGGGTCCAGCTAGCCCACCCCTCCCTCTGGACCGACGTCGTCTCCAATTCGTAAAAATAACACGAATCTCCTTCTCCTGGTCCACCCACCTTGGGCAGAACGTCCTAGAACGGGGGCCCACGTTCCCCCTCCTGCCCCCCAGCGTCCGGGACTGCGTGTTTGCTTCTTCGCTGTCAACTTCCTTCCACTCGCGTCCCCCTGGGGCTGCGGACCGGGTCCCAAGTCTGCCGGCCGCTGGCCGCCGCCGGGGCCACGTGGGACGTTCGGTGCAAACCCGAGCCGCTGGCTGGGCCGGCGTTTTTCCCCCGTCTGAGTCGTTCTAAGAAAAATGTCCGAAGGGAGACTCCCCACTCTCACCTAACGGGTTCGAAACCCTGCCCTGCACGTGTCTGCGTCACACTCAGGCGCTTTTCCCGGCGTTTCCGAGGGGCGCCGAGTGTTTTTTGAAACCGGTCATTCTAGGACACAATGAGGCTTTTTGAAACGTGAGCCCTGCGGTGTGGGGGAGAGAAGCCTCCGGAAAAATATCCCTCCCCGCCTTCCTCCTCCCGTATGCAGAGTGGGCGTCAGGAACTCGGCCTCAGCCGCTGCGTCGCTGGGGTTCGCACGCCTGGGCCCCCACGGCCCGCTGTGGGACTCGGGGCGCGTTTCTTAGCCCCTCCGCGTCCGGGTGCCCTCGTCCGTAAGGTGGGGGTCGTCACGACCCTGATCGCACGGTCGCTGCGGGCATTTGCGGAGTTCACATGCGTATGGCGCCCGCCGGAGCACCTGGCCCGGCGTCTTCCCGTGATGGAGGAATGAGACAGAAGCGCCTGCCCGTCTGCACCTTCTGCCGGTAGCGAGGACCCGCCCACGGCCCTGTCCATGCCCAGGAGTCCCCACGAGTCTCTGCTTAGCTGATGGAGACCTCCCGGGAAGCCAGGCTCGGGGTCTTCGGTGACAGGGCCTTTCCATACTAGCCATTGAGGTGGTCAACACCTTAGGGAATCTGTCTTCTAGAACGTTCCCCCGCTGAGCCACGACGGGGCCCACTAGCCCTTCACAGGGAACAGTCGCGAGTACATCCTGACGCGTGTGCCTGACCTTGAGAGCCCAGTTAGGCCTCGTAGCCCTTTTACGGGCGAGCGAGCGGGCCGCGGAGAAGCACCTGCCCCGGGTGTCCGCAGCCGGAGACGGGGGCAGGTAGGGCCTGGCCGCGTCTTTCGGATCTGAAAGTCGACGTCCCCTGGGCTGGTTTGGCAGCCCGACGTTCCCAAAGCGTGTTCTCTGAGCTCCGGGAGGAAGGAGGGTACCCCATCCCGGGGGGCCAGTGAGGTCAGACCGTCCCCCTGTAGGTGACCACGGGACGGGACGGCCTCGTTTCCTTGCCGCCTTGACACTTGCTCCGATGAGAACAGTGGGAAACCCCGTGGGGCCTGGGCCCGTGGCCCCACACTGAGCGAGCTGGCGTCACCCTCGTCACCCACTCACGTTGGGGGGAAAAATGCCAGTTTTGCTGCAGGAGGCGACGCCCGATGGAGGAATTTGGACGCACAGACACCTTAGTTAGAGGAAGGAGGCTTTGCTGTCCACGGAGCCCACGGAGCCCACGCACGAGGCTTAACAGCACCACAGCCCGAGCCCCCTTGGTTCGGCCTTACAGCGCGTAGCCCTCCGCGGCGTCCACGCGAGCGGCGCGGGATTCCTTCGTCTGAGGCTCTGCCTGCGCCCCGTGACTCCAATGGGGAGCAGACGCTTGGGGGGGGGGAGCTGCCGGGGGCAGGAATCCCCAGACACTGGTCCCATCCGTTTACAGGGCGCTTTGCCTTGTGGAGCCCGCGACCTGGGCTTTGTCAACGCCGTCCTAGGATTCCCGGAGAGACGGGCACCGAGGCTGTGAGCAGGGAGCAGCACGTACCGATGCCGGCACCGGCTCCACGGATTCCCACCCAGAGGCTGAGCCCGGCGGCACCTACAGGCCGCGTCACACGGCCCTGCTCCTCCTGCACAGCGACAGAGACGAGTCAAGAGATGCGGCCGGAGGGTCCCGAGGTCGGGGAGGGAGCCGTGGGGACCCGGCGAGTGGAGAGTCCGGGCAGAATGGGGGGGAGAGGGGAGTTTAACGGGCCGAGCCGGTCACTTCCGGAGCCCTTCCCCTCGCGTTTTCTCAGACGCCTCCTCCCCCCTCTCCCAGTTTCACTTTGAAATGTCCTCGGTGAAGCAGTGAAATTACCCAAAAATAAATAAGAATATAAACAAACCACGGGTTTCAGTCAATCTTCCTAAACCCCGAACCTTGTAGATGACGGAGTGGCAGTCCCAGCGGGACGCCCCGGAGCCCGGAAAGTCCGTGACTTCGTGTTCAGGTTCCACGTGGCGACCAACCTGAGACCCGCCGCCCGTCGGGTTTGGGGTAGCAGCACAGCAGAGCCACGAGCATCCCCCAAAGCTCCGGGAGCGCGTCCCCGTGGGCTGGGTCGTCTTCGCACACGTCCTCCCGGACGGCCCCAGTCCGCGGACCCCACGCGCGAGCCGGAGCGAGACTCCGCCCGCCGCCTGGTCAGCCAGGCCGAGGGAGACGACGTGTGAAATGTGCAAACGGACGCGCTCTCCTCGTCTCTCTGTTTCGTTTCGTTTCGGGAAGACACGGTGATTGTTTCACGTGAACGCGCCATTTCTGTGAACGCGTCGGCACCACGCTCAAACGCAGCTTAAAACCGACTTCACAGACGGTCTCGGTTTTACTCTCCGGGGCAGGGACGGTCGGCAGGAATGACCCACCCGCCCGGCGCGCGCCATCTCTGGCTCATGGCTGAGGGAGCCCCAACCCCGGACGGGCAGGCGGCAGGAGGCTCGTCCTGAGAGGCCCAAGGCAGGAGGTGTCCGCCCCACAGGCCGGAATCCTAAAGCTTCATGCAGAATCCGTCCCCGTCGTCGTCAGGGCAGGGGGCGCGGTGGCCCCTTGCTCTCTCGGAGCCAAGCCCTTGACAGTGACCCCTCCCGTGGGCACAGCAGGCGCAGGGTGCGGTCCGAGGGCGGGGGAGGGGATGGGCAGCGGCAGCCCCCGGGCCGTCCTCTCTCACGCTCGAACCTGGCTCGTGACCGGGAAGGAAGCCTCACCATCGGCTCCGATTGGGTCACGTGTCCGTTCTGGGCCCATCACGGCAGACCAGGGGCACCCTGGGGCCGACCGGCCGGAGTCATGTGCTCCGAGAGAGACACGGGCGCCCAGGGACAGCGGCGGCAATGGCTGGAGGTGGCACCTACGCCGCACGCGTGCGCTTTTCCATCTCGCGCCCCGTGCCCACCTTCGCGGCGGGCGCAAGGCAAGCATCGCCGCCCTTCTACCGAGGGGAGAAGCCGGCGAGCAGCCAGGCTGGGCCACCTTGCCCAGGACCCGCGGCCGGCGAACGTCGGGCAGCGTCCCGCCGCGGCCTGGGCTCGAGGCCCGAGATCAGGACGGGCTCATGGGGCGTCGGCGGAGCCTCGGCACCTTACGAGTGCAATGGATGTTCACGCGGCGCCTCGTTCTGCCCTCGCCCGCGAGCGTCCTCGCCATCCTCCGCGAGGAGATCCAGGCTCGGGTCAGTGGAGCGATTTGCTCGGGACCAACTCTGCCTCGGCCCTTTCTCGCTGACCAAATCCACGCGTGTGCGGTTGACCCTGCTGGGCCGCGTCCCCCTTTCCCCCACGAGGCCGTCTCTTCGGCTTCCTCATGGCGGCGGCGCGGGAGCTGGGGCGGCTTTCTGCTCGGAGAGCGGTACTGAGGAACGGGGGGTGTTCAGAGGCCTCCCTCGCCTTGCCCCCTACTGCCATGCTCATGCCGTGCCGGCGTTTCCCAAAAGTGTGGCTGCGGACGCAGGGACCCCGTCCAGAACCCATGCGAGCCCAGCCACCTGCTCTGGGGCAGGCGTCTGGGGTGCCTTCCGCTCCCCCAACGGGGACGGCTGCTCCAGGTGTTCACCGGGAAGCGTGGGGCTTACCTGCCGTCGGTTTAGCAAGGTTTCCGTAATTCCTACCGAAATCCCGCTAATGAAGGGTTTCCAACGGGTGCGGACGGTCCGTTTCGGGGTCTCCGTCGAGGCGGCAGGTTTTCCTCCTTCGGTTCGTTGGTGCCTTTCGACTCCGCAGACGGTCGCTCGTCCCCGTACTGAGGACGCCCTGATTCTGGACGCCTGTTTGGGGGCGTTTCTTAATTTCTGATAACATGGCGCTGCAGGAGAAATGCCGGCACGTGATATAGGGTTCTCTCTTTCCTCGTCAACGACGCTTGTCGGCAGTTTGCCCTGCGTGTGCGACTTGCGAGAAGTTCCAATCTCGGGGTCACAGTCGCCTGACGACAGGCTCTTCCACGCACTGAAATGGGCCACGTAGCCCGGACGCGCTCGTCGCAGACCCTCCGGGCCTCGGGGCCTGTCGGGAGGCCGTTCTTTGAGGACGTCCTTCGTGTTCCATTTGCCCCCCCCCCTGCCTTTTCCCGGAGTCGTTTTTGGTTCCCAGGGAGTCGATCCCTGCGGGGGAGCGGGGAAGCGCTTTAGCACGGAGCCAGCCGCTGAGCTAAGTCTCTCGGTGTCACCTCTCCGTGCTCCCGCCTGGCCTCCGACGGCCCTCGCAGTCGGCGTCAGCCCTTTGGGAAATCGTGCCCTCGAGTCGCCCGTCCGTCGGCGGCTCTGAGGCTTGGGGTGTTCAGCCCTTCCCGTTTTTCATGTATTTTTTAAGCAGCCGGGAGGTGCGCTTTGAAACCGCGCGCCCAGTGCCTTCTGGGTGACGGGCGTGCGCTCCGGGGACTCTTTAACCCAGATTTTAGACATCCCTCGTGTCGAGGTTGGCATGTTTCCGCGGGACGCGGTCCTTTCTGGGGTCCCCCCGCCCCCGTCATCCAGCAGAGTCCCTAGACCTCCCGGCGCCGTGCGGCCTGCCGGCGCGGGGGACGAGCCTGCCTCTCCGCCTCCCCTCGCGTCATTGATAAAATCCTCGCGAAGGAAAGTCTCAAGAGCACAGCCGGGCAGCGAGGACGCAGTGGAGCGTCGGCCGCAGCAGCGCATCCACCTGAGTGTAGCTCACTCTGGGCCAGGGGGCCCCCCGAGGGCCAGATCTGTGACACCAGCGCCTCTCTCCTGCCCCCACACCCATCCGCGCCCGCCCTGGACTTGCAGAGCGAAAGGTGTGGCCCCCGCCTCGCCCTCGGGGACCTGGGGTGACGCGATCGATCGTCCTGGCACCCTCTGTTGCCGCCTCCGTGCTGGCCGCCGGGGGCATCGCTCTGTAGAGACAACAGCACAGCCCTTGAGCGAGCGTCTGGGTGGGGGGTCTGCGTGCGCCTCTTGGCCGGGGAGGGAGGCGGCGGCTCCCAGTGCTGACCACCCTCCCTGTGCAGAGTGGAAACCGAGGCCCGGACTGTTCCAGCCGCCTGCTGGGGGCCACGCGTGGCGTGGCGGTGTCACTGGCCTTCCTTCCAGGGCCGCCTCGCTCCGAGGCCGGCTCTTTCCCACCGTGGGGGTCTCCTCTGGGGGGGGCCGCCGGACTGTGCCGTCAGGGCCCTGAGCGACGTGGACGCTGACGTTCACCGCGAGCGGGCCGAGCCCAGGGAGAGCCTCCCCTGCTCGCAGGGGCCCGAGGGAGGCCGTGGGCTGCCCAGGACACCAGGTGGCCGCGTTCGCTTGTCCCCACACACGACTCAGGGCCAGCTTCCTTCTCTCTCCCCCTCTCCCCCACTCCCTTCCCCTTTACCAAAAGGAGGAGACCCGAAGCCACTCAGAGAGGAGGGAGCCCCGGCTTCCCCCCTCCCACCCCTCACCATGGCGGCCGCCACGGTTAAAAGCGCAGACCCTGGGGGCGCGACCACCTGCCCTGGAAGCCGCCCCGTGATCCCCGAGCAAGTTTCCTGAGACCCCTCCCCTCCGGGTCTCCCTGGCCGCCTGCCCGTCCTGCGCAGAGTCCCGTCTCACTCCCGAGCGCCTCCTCCCCGCGGGGACGGGACAGCCAGGTCCACGCCTCTAGGTGCACAGGTCCGCGGGAACCTGACTGCGGGTGCTCGGTCAGGTGCTCGGTCGCTAGGTGCAGCGCCGGGCGCAGGAGGGGAGACGGAAAACGGAGTCCGTCAGGGAGGGTCTGAGTGCCGGGCGCGCCCGGGGATTCGTGAACAGCAGCTGCGGGAGGGAGCAACGGCCTGGGCAGCGCTCGCATTTCCACCGTCCACCCCTTGGGCCGCTCTCACGGGTGGCGTCCCGCGGCCGTGCTGGAGGCCAGGCCTTTGGGACGGGGCCAGAGTCCGGCCCCCGCTGTCTTTCCCCGTTCCTCTTTCGGCCCCGCGGGTGGCCCTTTGGTGGGGAGACGCTGCCCCCCCCCAGTCTCGTGGCTGCACGCGCCGTCTGCACGTGGCACGGCCGCCGTCGCCGGGGGACCTCTGTGGCGCGCTCTGCAGCCGCGAGCGATCCTGCTTTCCACACGCCGCCGGCTCGTCAGACAGCACGGCTCCTGTTGGTTGGTGGATGTTTGCGCCCCGAAGCCGAAACACGGCGGGATGGCGGCCGAGCTGATTCACACCGGGGGCGCGTCTCTGACACACGCGCACGTGCACGCCAGACACCCAGGGAGGGCTGAGCGGGCACCCTGCCCCGTGGCTGCATGTCCTCCGAGGGGCCCCTGGCCCCTGGTGACCGTCGCTGAGCGGGAAGCATCGCAGGCAGCCAGGTGGTCCTGCCGGGCCAGGCCACTGTCCCGATGTCCTCGGGGCCACCCAACCGGCGGGAGCGTCACCCTCCTAAGGATCGCTGTGTCGCCCGAGGAAGCGGAAGCGAACGGCGCCTGGCCCCGCGGACCCGGGGTCCTGCCGGGGCGGGGGGCACCCCTGCTCTGTGGGTGCCGCTGAGGGCGACCCCACGAGCCTCCTGGACTTTTGCTCTGGTCCTCAGCCAGACGCCATCTGCGAAGACCCACACTGGGCCAAAATCTGCAAGAAAAAAGTCCCTTCGTTCTCTGACGGTGGGAAAAAGACACTTTTCCCCTGGATTCTATAAAAAGCGCCGTCGCCTTCGTGGGCTCTCAGGATTCTGAAGCAGCCGAAACGCTGACACTTTCGGGCCGGCAGGATGGGGACCGAGATCCGCACGCCTGCTCCGCGGGTGTGGGGGCCGTGCACCCCGGAGGGCTTGGGCGAGCCTGAGGGCCTCCGCCGTGGACACCGCGGGTGACCGCCCACATCCCCACGCGGGGGGGCCCTTCGTGCCCCAGGTCTCATCTCCCCCGCCCACTGCCACGGGACTCACGCTCGGGACACTCGGCTGAACCCGCAGGCGCTGCCTCGTCGCTGCCGGCAAGGTGGCTCCGCGGTCAGGGACCCCGGCCAGGCCCCCTGGCGTGCGGCCCCGGTCCACGGGCCCGTCCCGTAGGACGCTGTTTCGTTTCCTGACCCCTCTGTGCCTCAGTCTCCTCATCTGTAAAATGGGGGTGGGAGCCCCCTAACGGGGTTGCCGCGGGGCTGAGAAGGGTGGAAGCCTGGCCCCGGGGGGGGGTGGTTAGACTCTAGCAGGTCGCGGGGGAGGTTAGGACGAGCCCCACCGCAGATGCACCGCAGACCTACTGGGCGTCAGAAGCCCAGCCGCGATCCAGGATCAACGGGCGACGCGTTCTCTCCGGGCGGGCAGGGTGTCGGGTTCACGCGATCGGACCAGGCGGGCCCCCCTGTGAAGGTGGACAGAGGAGGGAAGGCGGGGGCAGGGCTGAGCCAGGAAGCCAGCCGCGCGTCTCGTCACGCACCCCCTTCCCGCCCACAGGGCCCACCAGGCTTCCTCACGGGCCCTGGGCGGGGAGCCTGGGCCCTGCAGGCCCACGTGCGACCGCGCAGGGTGGCTGGGCGTCCGGGGTCCCGGGCAGCCACCCCGGCTCGTCCCCGCGCACACACCTCGCCCCTCGGAGTGTGCGTTCCTCCGCCCGCAACGGGCATGATCATTGGAGTCGTGGGGTTGATTTCGAGGATAAAATGAGGTAATACGCGTAAAGCGTTGACCCGGCCCCGGCTGCTTCGCTCGTGCTCCATACGGGGCAGCTCAGACGAGTGAATCTCAGGATGCGTCGGTCCACGTCCGTCCTAGGCGCCGAGGCCAGACGGGCCGCCTCCCTTCCGAGGACGTTGGTGAACGCGGCAAATCCCCAAGCCGCGGCACGTGACACTGAGTGGCACAGCGGGGTGTGGGTTCGGGGACAGCGTCCCGTGTTGCCAGCCGAGGGCAAACCCCAGAGGCTCGAACGGTCGGGACGGGCGAGAACAGGGGCGGAGGACGAGGGCCTGGCGGGGCCCCGGGCCTGCGTGCGAGGCCGGTTCGGGACCCTCCGTCGAGCAGCAGCGTCGGCGGGGCTGGGGGCCGGGGCCTGTCACTGTGGCTCAGTGGCTGGGAGCATGGCGCGGGAGGCCCGCTGGGTTCAAGGGCCGGCTCTGCCGCGGAACCGGCCATGTGACCCGGACACGCCACACAGCCCTCCGCACCTCGCTTTCCTGCTCCGTGGAACAAAGAGGAGGTGACGATGGCGATAAGGACTGACGCGTGGAGCCCGGGGGACGCCCTGCACACCGGCGCCGGGAACCGCCCTCAGCGCCCCCGCTCTCGCGTGGCGTGGGAGGCGGCGGGGCCGGCTGTCAGGGGCGGAGGGGAGCGCTGAGGGGGCCGGGCGAACGAGGGGAGGCCGCGTGGAGATTCGGGGTGAGCCCGTGGGCGGAGGGGGAGACCCAGGTGAAGGGAGGGCCTCCAGGCACGGGAGGGGCGGGTAACCCAGCAGGCGCCATGGGCGGTGTGGGGGACGAGCTCGGGGCCAGCCGGCTCCGGTTCCGGTCTGTTCCTCTGGGTAGTCAGTGGGGAATCGGAGTCCGCGGGGGCCCTGAGGCGCGGTGCCGCATCTGTGCCTGTTCCTGCCCCTCCTGGTTCCGGCCTCCGGCTCCTCCGAGCCCCCGGAGAGAGGGGCCTCCTGTCTCCTGGGCTGACGCTGCCTCCTCCGCCCGCAATGGGCGCAGCCGAGCACGACGGGGAAGTGGGGCAGCACCCGGCCGCCGTCCTGACCCCGGACCTGGCCCTCTCCCCGCTCCCCTCCCCCTCAGCCCCCTTCCCGCTCCCTCTCTCTCTCCCACAAATCTATATTCAGTTTCCGTCGCCCGAAAGGAAAAGGCGAGTGGGAGGACACATCGTTTAACGGCAACGCAGCTATTTTAACAAGATGCTTTCCCCTTCGAGTCGATCCCAAGACATTGGGTACGGTCTGAGCCGGGATGAGCCAAGCAGGGGTCCCGAGACGTGGAGTGGACTGGGGAGATGGCTCTGCTCCCCCAGACAGGGCGAGGGACACGGAAGGACGGGGGCCGTGATGCCCAGGGGGCCCCGGGCACCGCCAGCCCTGACCCTCGGCGCCCGGCTCGCTCCGACCCCGTCACTCCCTGGCAGCGGTTCTGAGGATGGACCATGGGGCTGGCACTCGAGTCTCGCCCCTGAACCTCGGACACGGCGCCCTCGGTCTCCCTGTCCGAAGTGTGGGTAACCCTGGGGTTCCCACTCGTTTTTGCCCCCCCCACCCCACTCAGGGCGCACGCGGGTGGGCGCGGGCAGAGCCTGCCCGGCCTGTAGGACGACGCACACGCGCTCCTGGCGCGGTTCAGAGGCTGCGCCAACGTTGGTGAGAGGTTCTCAGGGCGCCCCGACGGCCGACCGTGTCTCTGAGCGCCTAGGAGTTCCCTTTCCCGAGGTGTGTCCGCTGCTGGGGCCCCCAGGAGCCCCCCCGGGGGACAGGGTAAGGGGGAGAAGCCGCCAGCACCTTTGCAGACACCGAGCTTGGGGACAACCACGAAGGGGCCGACAGGACGTCCCCCTCCGGGCGGCGGCCCAGCCAGCGTCCCCTTGGCTTGGGAGCGGTGCCTGGAGCAGGCAGCGTGCGGGGCAGACGCCACTCCCCACCCACCAACCCTGCTGGCCTGCTGAGGGCGCGTCTGTCTCCCCGGGTGGAAGGTCCGGGCTGCAGGGATGCGGCGGAGGCCGGGGTAATTGTCTTCACAGCCGGAGGGCGCTCGGCAAGGCAAGGCGGCCGCGTGGCTTGTGGTTTCATGCCCGAGAAAGCCTCGGCGGGGGATGGTGCCGGCACCGCCCGTCCTGTCCTCCACTCCTGGCCAAGCGCACGTGGGGGATGCGGCCCCGCACTTACCACGCCCGCGTGCCCGCGCTCGCTTGCTCGTTCGCCCGACGACGGGCCTGGCCTTGGGCACAGGGCGGTGCCAGGTGGTGAGCGGCCTTGGGTGCGAGTTGGGGGGGGACAGGTGTGCCACCGCCCCCCTTGGCGCCCCGGGGGGGCTTCTCAGCAGCGCCCCAGGAGGCCACGTCCCAGGCCTCCGCCTGCCGGCTTGCCAGGGAGCCCTGAGTCCTTCCCCCCGCCCCCCGCCCCTGCCTCGTCTCCAGCTCGGCTTTGGCCAGCCGTGCCGCCTGCACCAACCCAGACGCGTCCCCTGGAGGCCCCAGCGCATCATGGCCGCTGGCTTCAGACGCACCCCTGCGTGGTGAGCCGCCCACCTGCCCCCCGCGAGGCCCAGCTCTCAGCTCGGCCTCCGGGGATCGTGCGATCGCGCCCCAGGGTGCCCCGCGTGGTCCTCCGAGGCGCGAATGATGCAAACGGGCGACACTGGTCGAGTTGAAGCGGCGGCTCTGCACCAGGCGTCATTCGGGCGTGCCGCCTGCGCCCCTCACTTAACGCCGACAGCAGCGCCACAGGCCGCGTCGAGCTTGTCCCCACGCTACGGGCGAGGAAACCGAGGCTGGGGGTCGGGCGACACCCCCTAGGAGGCCGGGGTCAGTGGAAGGGGGCGGAGCCGGGACTGGCCCTGAGCTACCCGCCCTGCCCGCGGGCCATGCTGCAGCAGGTCACCCCGTAGGACACACACGGGTCCTCAGGGCTGGGTCTAGGCTTCCCTCGGGATGGCAGGGCCAAGCGCACCCTGGGTCCCCCAGGCCGGGACCGTCGCACTGTCTCGACGGCCCCGCTCTTGGCCCTGCCCCCGTCCACCCCGGGGTGACCCCCGACTGGGGCTCTGCACCTCCCTCTCGCACTGTTGCCGGGTGCTCCGGCCAGACAGACCCCGCGACTGCTGTTCCCAGGTCCTCAGCCCGCCCCCCCGAACGGTCTCTCTCCCGCGTCCACGCTTCAGATTCAAGCCCCAGACCCCCCCCCTCTGCCTTGGCGTCGGCATCTGTCGCCAAACCAGGGTCCTCAGGTCAAGGGGGCAGTCGAGGGGCCCCTGGGGCCTCTGCGAGTTGCCGCTGTCTCGAGGAGGAGACACCCGGGCCCCAAAGGGCTTCGTTGCCCACTCCGTTTTGCCGGGTCTGCGTGGCCCTCCCCTGCCTACTGCGTGCCGGGCAGGCGAGACCCCCACCCCAGGCTCCGCTGCGAGCGGACACCCCGCTGACGCTGAGGCCTCGGGGGGCCCCCAGGAAAGGAGCCCAGAGTGATGGACGGGGGGGGGGTCTGCGAGGTTCTAGAACCTCCCGGGCTCAGCCCTAAACCCCTGTGTCAAAGACGACCTCCCTGTGTCTCTGCAGTGGCCCTGAGGGGGGCAGGGCTGGTTCCGCCCCAAAGTCTCGGTCACCACGGGCCAAGCGGAGTCCCGGCCTTTTCTGCTGAAATTCCCCGGTCGCGACGTGCGTGTCTGTGAGCAAACGCTGGCCGAGGTCGCCTGGCTCCCGGGAAAGCTGCGAGGACGGCGCAGACGGTCCCCGCACGCCACCCGGGCAGCTCCCCATGGCCGAGCGCGCGGGTGAGTCCGACGCGCTGGACCCCGCTGATGACCCAGCTGGCTCAGGCCCTTTCTGCTCAAAGGGGTGGGGCTCGGAGAGCGCCCGGGCGCGGCTCACTCGCGGGGAGCCAGGGACCCCTCACATCCCAGAGCAGCCTGGCCGGCGCCTCCTCGCTCTGCGGGGCCCCCTTTGAGCTGTGAGGGAGGGCTCTGGAGCCGAGCAGCTTTTGACGTCCTTTTAAGTCCCAGGCGGCGAGAGGCCCGTCTGTTGTTCGCGACCCGTGGACGTGGGACCTTGTGGGGCGGACAACGGGCCACCCAGCAAGGGTCCCAGACGCCCTGACTGAAACCCGGGGGGGTCTGTGCCCAGTGTGGGGGGGAACGGGGGGCTGGCAGCCTGGGAGCACACGTCCCCGCGCAGCAAGGTGGGCCCGCCGAGGCCAGGCCTTCTGGCTTTGGGGGAAGGAGCCAGAAACCAAGGTTTTTGTGTGACCCTGATCGTCGCTCTTTCCCACGGATACGCGTCCTCGGCAGGACACGGCCTTCGGCCCCCCGGGTGGGACCTCGGCACGGAAACTCCCTTCTGACAGGAACAGCGTAACCACGCGGCTGCGTGAGAACCCCGGCCATTGGTCCCCGTGGAACTGGGGTCCCCGGGTCACGCTGCGTGACCCGGCGGCGCTTCCGCTTCACGTTTGTCCTGCTTCCTTCCCTCCCTGGCTCGGTGACACCCCAGAGGGGGCCGGACGAACGCAGCAGAGCGGCCCCAGCAGGCGCGCCCTCGCCCGTCAGCTCCTCCGCATGGCGGCGTTGGGACAGGCGCCATGGCCCCCAGCCCAGGTGTCACAGGGAGCCCTGCGGCCAGAGAAGGCCCCCGGCCGGCTCCGCTGCTTCCCCCCCACGTCGGCTTGGCCTGGCCGTCTGAGCCCCGCGTCCCGTCCTCCCTGTCGAAAGCACACGCGCCCTCCCGGCCTGGCGGGCTGCACAGTGCACGGGCCCCGAGTCGGACCCGGGTCCCCGCCTGGCCCCGCCACCCGTGCGCTGTGCCTCCCCACGGACGTCGCCTGCCCGCTGGGTGCCCCACCCACGCAGCGAGAGTATCCCAGGGTGCGCGTGGGGGCCACAGGGAGGTGCGCCTCAGCCGTCACAGCGTGCGTGACGCCGTCTTTTAGAAAACGTAATCGTCGCCACAGCCGAAGGCCTTGGCCCACACGGACCGACCCGCTTCTCACGGGCCCTGCGGCCGGTCAGCCCCGATTCCAGGGTGAGGAAAGGCGACCTGCCCGGGCCTCCCGAACCCGGGCACCCAGCTGCGGGTGCGTTGCGTCTCCCAGGAGGGGCGTCTCGTCCTCCTTCCATCCTTCCTCCCTTCTTCCGACTTCCATGTTTTTAAAATTTTCACTTTTCTGCACCTTTCAGGACCCGTAAGTGTCTCTAGCAGACGTCTAGCCCCCCGGGCCCTAAACTGCGGCCCCGTCCGCCCGGGCGGCACGGGTGACGAGCAGGGACGCCATGACATTCCTGCAGAGTGAGCGCACCAGCCCCCCTGCCCCCTGGCCAAACCCTTTGAGGATTTCGAGAAGCGCGCGCCAAGTGTTGACCCAGGCGCAGGGCCCCGTGGGATGCGCCCCGACAGGGAGGGTCGTGGGGTCCCCTGAGAGGCGGGGGCGGCCCCCAGACCTGCTGCCCGAGTGACCTTCACCCTGTGCCCTGCACGATGGACGAGTCTGGAAATCAGGTTCTTCCCGAGCCTGCGGCGCAGCCAGCTGCTCCCAGCAGGTCCGCTGGCGCCGCACATCCCGTCCTGCGTGTGTGGGCCACCCCGGCCCTCGCCAGTGACGTCTGCGTGCCCGAGGGCTGCCATGCGGCGTCTTCACCACGAAGCCCGTGATTCCTCCCGAGACTCGGCGCGCCTCCTCCGCCTCCCCGACCTCTCTCCCGTGGGGCCACCCAGGACGCCCCCACCCACCCTCAGGGCCCTCCAGGTAGGGGCCGGGGGCGCGGCGCGCAGTGGCGATTGGGAGACCGAGGCGGGCGGCCCCCAGCCCACTCGAGAGGAAGCTGTGGGTTCGCGCGGGCCGCTGCGTCGGGCGGGGGCCTCGCCTGCAGAGGGTCCAAAGGGCACGGCTCAATGGGAGGGTCCAGCCCCCAGCTGGCTTTCGTGGCGCGGCCCTAACGGAGCCCCCAGCCCCCTCCTCCCACACACACCCGGTCTTGGAGCCCCGTTAGCTCGAGGGCTTCTCCGAACGCAGGGCCATGGGAACACGCCCATCCCTCCGCCTTGCCCACCCCTCCGCCTCGCCCTGCTCCGATGGCCGCCCTCGCCATAAGCAGCGCTCAGGCGCGTCGCGCACGGCGGACAGCGCACTGCGTGCGTCAGGGGCATCTTCCGGGCCGATCCTCGCACGCCTCGGGGCGGGTCCTGAGGGGCAGTGTCCATAGCCAGCCCAGGGCCACCCGCCTGGGGGCTGAGCTGGAGCGTGACCTTGACCAGCCCCGCACTCCCCAGTGGAGCATCCTTCGAGTCTCACCCACCCTGTGGGGCATCTGGAGCGGGCACAGCTCCCCTCCCCAACCCCGGAACACGCCTGCCCTGCGCCTGCCCTGGCCGAGGGCCGGGCTTGGCCCTGCCACCGGCCCCCACACCCCACTCACAGCACCGAGTGCTCCCCGCCCGCCTGTTCAGGGCGGGTGTTCCCTCTGCCGCTCTGTGCTCACTCCCCGGGGAGACAAAGGCCCTGCGGGAAGGTCCTGGCCTGCTTCCTGCGTCCCCCTCAGACCCGGCACGGCGTGGGTGGCGCCGCTGCTCACTGGGGCGACAACCGATCGACCCATCTGCAGCCTCGCTCTGCTCTGGGCTCCTTCCCAGACCGCCCCCAGCTGTGACCCAGGCGGCGCCGCGTCCGCCCTTGGCTCTGGGAACAGGCGATAGCTCTGCCCGCTGTCGGCACCCCGAGGTCCCCACGGGGAGCGGGAACAAGCAGACCAGGTTCACATTCCAGCCCCACAGCTTGGCCGGGTCACCGGGGTCACTTTCCTCGTGCGTCCTCGCCGGCGAGAAGCAGGTAGGAGGCACATGTGACACATTGGGGTAACGGAAGGGGGAACAGAGACGTGTCGTATGGGGACGCAGACCTCACAACAGACGGGCCGGTGTCCCAGACTGGAGCCGGAGAATGAATCAGGGACGGACGAACAGGAATGAGGGGCCCCACAGCTACCGCCGGCCACACGGCAGCCGTCACCAACGTCACCGCCCTCATGGCCCACGTCCCGGGGACGTGCTACACACAGGGACGGGGAGACCGGGACTTTGGAGCTTGGAGCCACCTGGGTCTCCTCGTCCCTGCTCAGGCGGCGGCTCTGGCAGCGAGGCCTGGAAACAGCGAGGTCTAGGGACAGTGAGGTCTGGGGACTGCGAGGCCTGGGGACAGCGAGGCCTGGGGACAGCGAGGTCTGGGGAGGCTGCAGCCTGGTGTGGGCATCTGTGGTATCTGCGGGTCTGGGAGCCTGCAGGGGGGCAACCCCCCTCCCTGGGCGGGAGCGTCTGTGTTTGCAGGCGGCACTGGTGGCTGGAAGGAGGGCGCACTGTAGGTAGGGTGTGGTGTGGTGTGGTGGGGTGGGGTGTGCAGACTACGCAGACCCCGGACCTGCAGCGTCTCGGGGGCCTGTGGGAGACGCAGACCCTCAGGCCCCACCCAGCCCTGTGGACGCAAACCCGGGGGCCCCTGTGCCCTAAGGAGCCCTCAGGGCGCTCTGCACCCCGAGGTTTGAGAAGCTCCGCCCCTGAGGGAGGCTCTTGGGACCCGGGTGCCCTGTCCCTCTAGGCCTTGGCGTGGCAGGCTCCGGTCGGAGTCTGACCTCAGCTCGGAGGCCCCCTCCAGAGGCGTCCGCCACCCCGCGGGGCCTGTGGCCGGCGGTCACGCGCCCATTTATTTCCCCTGCGCGTCTCTTCCCGTCGCCCCCACACCCACGAAGCCGAGATCCTGTCCTTCTGGCCGTCGGCATCCCTGGAGCCAGGCGCGCTGCTCAGCACACAGTAGGCGCTCTGCTGATTCTGGTTTGAACAAGCGAGGGCGCGAACGCAGCCCGCACCCGGAGCCCGGCTCGCCAGAGCCCGGGCCGGCTTCCAGCCTCGCGGGCCCTGCTGGTCCCACGGTGGCTCCTTCACGGCCGTCTCCAGCCACACAGGTCGGGGGCGGGGGGAGGCAGTTCCTGTACAGATGGGGCAGGGGGACTTGGGGTAAATTCCAGCGGCTCTCGTCGAACCCAGGGCGGCGAGCCGTGCTGCGCCTTGGGGCACGGGGAGTCTGTGCTGCGCACCCCGGAGGGAAGGGGGTCCCGAGCCCCTTCCGTCTACCAGGGGACGCCGTGGCGGCCCCGGCGGGAGGCCCCCAGGACCCCCGGTCACATGTCTGGACGTGGCACGAAACAGCATCTCGCCGCGTGGCAGGAAAGCGACTTGCTTTCCCATGCGCAGCGTCTAGCTGGGGCTTCACAGCCACTTCATCTCCGTCGTGTTGTTCTGTGTCACGTTTCTATCCGGCCTCCTCCTCATGGCCAGTGGTTCTCGCCTCCCACTTACAGTCGGGATATCGCGTCTCCTTTTAAAATAAATTTCATTTTTTTCCCCCAAAAAATGAGTTGATTTAAAGAGAAGTGTAAGACGAACACTGAAAGCACGCGACGTGAATACGGGGGAGAGACGCAGGCCGCAGGGCGCGTGGTGTGCGGGAGCCGCGCCTGCCCGCGTCCCAGGAGTCAGTGTTTGGGGTTTGGAGAAACACGGGGCGCATTCGCCACAGACAGTCTGACACCCCCCGGGCCAGCGCCCAGGTGCAGCCGCTGCTCTGCCGTGGAACGTTGGCCTCTCCCTGGGGATTCATCATCCCACGAGTCCCCACGGCCACCTCCTCACCGTTATGCTCCTGAGCAGACGGCCGGGGACGTTCGTGTTTTTTTCAGGGCCTTTGGGATTTGTGTTTCAGGGAGGAGGGCAAGCAAATCACACGAACACATGTCCTGGCTGAGCGTGAGAGAATCCGCCGCGCGAGGGCGAACCCTCGTGTGAGACGCCCGGGTGTCCCCCGTTGCGCAGACGAGGGAACTAACTGGCTCACTCGCCGCCGAGGCAACACTGCGCGTGCAGTGGGGGGGCCTGAGCTGGGGGGAGGGGAAGGGGAGAAAAGTCTGGAACTGAGCCCGGCCTTCCCCGTCCTGCCCCGTGCCGGCTGATGGCCCCGGAGGCGCTCACGTCAGCGTCATCCATGAGCTCAGAGAGAGGTGACGCCCTGTCTCCAGACGCCCCCAGGGAGACCGCCCAGCCCGGCCTGTGGCAGCGCCGCGGGCCCGTCGGCACCTCATGGGAGCCCTGGGCACCCTCGGGCACGCGCTCTGTGGCTTCTGGCACGCCCTGCCCCTCGGACACGCGACGGCCTCGGTCCCCCCTTCGCAGTCTTGTCGAGCCCACGGACTCCAGGTCGGGCAACGATCGGGAAACAGTTTCTCACGACGACCTCTCAGGAGATGTGTAAATGGGAGGAATGTGGGGAAACGAGCCAAAGGAGTGAAACCTGCTCAGAGTCCACTTGGGAAATGGGGAGTAAGACGCCTCGGCCGGCTCCCCTCTGCCTCCCGGATTCCACCCCTTCCCCCACCCGCGCAGGCGACCGTCCCCAGCCGTTCTTCCTCCGACTGTGACTCCCTCTGACTGACTCGTCTGCGCCCAGGCCTGCCCCTGAGCGGACTCCTCCCTGTCTGGGTGTTGGTCCTGCTCGACCCCCCCCCCCCCGGGGCGCCGTCGGTATCCACTGCCTCCTGTTTACATGCAGGGAGAAGCCAAGGCATCATGGAGGTCAGAGGTCAGAGGTCGGGGGTAGGGGTGGGGGGTGGGGCAGCCGGTCTCTTCACCCCGTGGAGCTGAGCCCTGGCGTGGCGTCCCCCCCCAGCGCCAGACTATTCCTGGATGTCAGGTGCAGCGATGGTTGCCGTGGCAACCACCCATGCTTAATGAACAGACTAGCGGGCGGGGAAGAGGCCGGGTAAATGTCAGGGCCCCCCCTCCACAACTCTGCTGGGAACAAGTTCCTTTGCACCTGGCGGCGCCGACTAACCGGCCAGCGGAGGCTGAAACGAGGAGCCCGGGGTGGCCGGAAAGGGGCGCCTTCCCTCTCGCTCCCCTCGTCAGGTCGGCAGGCGGCAGAACGGCACAAAATGCCCCAGAGGGACGCTTTCTGCGGAGGCTCCATGACCCGAGGCTCCGGATTTGGGGCCTTGATCTTGCGACACAACGTCCGAGCCCCGATCGCACGTGGGTTGGGATGTCACTTTATAAAAACTCGCTCCGGGATGATGATTTTCTCATGACGAAGGAGCCATAACCTCTGGCAAGACGCTGTCGTGGAGACGAGAAGACCAGCCGCAGACCGGAGGGGACGGCAGCGAGAGACACGCCCGGCGGGGGCCGCGACCCCAGGTACGCCGAGCACTCTCAGACCTCCGCGGCGAGAGGACAAGCGGCTGATCCCGAAAGGGGCCGAAGCCACGAGACACGCCTCGCCAGAGACGCCGCGCGGGCGGCAGACGGCCACGTGGAAAGGCGCCCCACGTTCTGGCCCCAGCGACGGGCCACCCGCAGCATGCGACGCCACCACGCGCCTACCCGAACAGCTGAGTGGACGAAGGACGGGGAGGACGCTTCGCTGCACGAGGCTGAGCGAGGGGAGCCAGTCCAGGAAGGCCCACACAGCGCGATGCCGACGACACGACGTCCCGGAAGAGACAAGGTTATGGGGACAGTGAGAGGATCAGGCGTTGCCGGAAGTCAGGGGGGCGGAGGGGGACCAGGGAGCTCAGATGGCTCTTAGGGCGGTGACACTGCTCCGCGTGGGGCCGTAAGGATGGGGACGCGTCACCGTGCTTCTGTCCCGACCCACAGAACGGGCCGCACCGAGGGCGACCCTGACATGGACGGTGGATGTGGGGTGGCAACGCCGTCCCTCTCTGGCGGGTGATGCTGTGCCTATGCGGGGGCATCTCTGTGCCTTCCGCTCAGTGTTTCTGCGAACCTAAAACCGCCCTAAAGCACACAGTCTGTCTGAAAACAGAAAACGCCGGAACCCCCAGCCCCACGCGTTCTCGCGTGACCGTACCAGGGGCTGGGGAGTGAGCAGAGGCCCCGTAACGAATGCCCCATGACACCCCGAGGCATCAGCGTGTCCCCGCGACCGCGTGGAGTCGCCAGTGAACGTGAACCGGGGCAGCCCACTCTGCGCTCCCGCCAGGGGCAGGGATGCGGAGCTGTGTGGCGCTCGCGATCGGGGGCCCTCGACCCCGGCCCCTGCGGCCTCAGCCTCAGGCTTTGGCCCGCGTGTAACCCCGTCGCCGAGAAGCCCCGGGGACCCCGGTGCTGGGGGACGGCGAGGAGGCAGACCACAGACCCGCCAAACCTCCTGAGCAGCCACTGCACCGCGCCAGCTGCGGATGAGCCCGGCCTCCCTCCCAGCCCGGCCTTCGCGGGTCCACGGACTCCTCAACGAGGATGCGGTTTCCAAGACCAGAACCGTCTCCGTCCAGGCCACGCTTCCACCCTGTGACTGAGAACGGCCCTCTGCGCCGGGGGACGGGGGTGCTCGCTGAATCTGGGGGGCGGGAGGGAGGGAAACAGGAGAGGCCGAGCCGGCTTGCGACGGCAACGCATGTGTGGCTCGTGGTGCCGGCCACCGCGCTCCCACGCGGGCTTCTTCACGGACCCCGAAACGTGGGCTTCTTCACGGACCCCGAAACGTGGGCTTCTTCACTGACCCCGAAACGTGGATTTCCACAGTTTGTCCGCGTCACGAAACGACACGCTGCTTCTCCCCATGTCCGCCTGAGCATCCCAATACGTGAAGCCGTTCTCGGCGGGCGAGCTGTGAGGGCGCGCACGGGGAAACGGGCCGCGTTGGACCTACAACCCGACGGCCGCGGCTCCAGGACCCCCGGCACCGGCTGGCCCAGCGGGAGCGTGTCCTTTGGAGATAAGCCGCCTGCCTCTCCAAGCCGTGGCGGCCTCGTGTGTCACACAGGGATCAGGACCTCTTGAGGCCGTGTCGAGAGCCCAGGGGGCACGCCATGCGCGCGGCTCACTCGGCGAGCGCGACCGGCCGGCCAGGGAGGGGCCTGGAAACGAACCCGTGAGCGGGCACGAGTCTTCGAGCGAGAGCAGGGGCCTCCCCCGACTCCAGGGAAGACGTCTGAGTCTGTTTCCTTCTCCGAGCGTCGGCCCCAGGACGCTCCTTCCTGGTTCTGAGTCTGTTCCCGCCCAGAACACAGAGAATCGGAACCGAGAGGATGGGCCGCGTACCGCGTCGTGTTGATGGTGAAACGTCCCCGGCCGGAGCCTCCTCACATGGGGGCTAAGTGTGCGGGGCTCTTGGGAGAGCGAACGAGAGCGGGAACGGGAGCCTTCGGCCCCACGCCCTAGGGCCGACGGGCCAGCCACCCTGCCGAGGCGCCCAGAGCTGCGCGGATGACGACGCACTCCGGATGGCGCCTGTTTCCTTCCTACGTGACCCAGATGGCCCGGGCTCCGAGCCCCGGGCCTGGCCCCGCAGGACGCTGCCCCCTTGCTGCCCGCCGACCGCGAGGCCCGCGTCCCGGCACCCCCCCGCGCTGTCTCTGCCGCTGGGGACCAGAGAGCACAAGTCCACGACGCCACGCCATCCGTGCCGGGAAGGTCCGAGGTCGTTCGTGTGAACAGGAACGGGCAGAGCTGTCGGCTGCCCCCGAGACCGGTTCATTGGGGAGTTTGCAAACACCCACAACCGCGTGAAGAAAAGAAAGCAAATCGCTGGCCGTTTCCCCACGGGGATCCCCCGCAGTTCCGTGTCTCCCGACGTGGTCCCTGGCCCGGGGCCGGGCGGGAGGGGGCCTGTGCCGGGTGCGGGCGTCTCGAAGAGGCGTGGGCTGCTCCCTGACTCCGCTCCGGGGTCGGCATCGGGTGGGCAGGCTGGGATCCCAGTTCCACCAGGACCTGTGGACTCTCCCGCGCGCGTCCTCGTCTGCAGAACGGGAAGCCAAACGGACACGCGTGAAGCCGCTCCTCTCTCCCCTCCTCCTCCTCCCCGGGGGAGGGAGACAGGTAAGACAGGCCGCACGGCGAACGCTGCCGCTTCGTAGCTCCGGCTCCTCTGAGCGGATGCCAACCAAGATCCAGAAGATTCCAGGGAGCAGACAGTGCCGGTCTCTGCCCCCACTCCCCTCGCCACCCCCACCCCACCCCCCTCCTTTCCGGGTCCTGAGGGAGATGCGTCTCGGTGGCCGGCCTGCACGCACCGCCTGAGCACCAGGTGCGCCCTCGCCCTGGCAGGGAGGACCCGGCCCGGCCCCCGCAGGGCCGTGTCCCCCCTCAGCTCAGGGCCGCGTCTGTCTCCGCAGGGGCCTTCCGAGGGGTGTGCAAGAAGATCGACCACTTCCCCGAGGACGCGGACTACGAGCAGGACACGGCTGAGTACCTCCTCCGTAAGTCCCGCTGCTGCGTGCGTCTCCCCCGGGCGGGGAGGAGGGGGAGACGGGGAGGGTGCCCTGCCCTGGCCCAGCTGCTCCGAGGAGCTCAAGGCTGCTCCGCCCCCATCCAGACCCCTGCACCAGCCGAGGAGGAGCGGCCAGAGCCAGGAGGTCGGAGGTTCTGGTGTCTTCGTCCCCTCATCCCCTCGTTTCAATGACCTGGGCCTGGAAGGAGGAGCCGAGCAGGGAGTGGGAACGGGAAGGTGCCTTTCCGTCCGTCCGTCCGTCTGCCCCGGGGACGGTCTGAGGCATGTCCCTTAACTCGAATCTGCGCTCTGCTTCCCCAGAGGGTCGGGCGAGGTGCCGAGGGCAAAGCGTTCATGCTCACGGGCGGGCGGACAAGGTGCCCCGTGCTGCGCGGTCCTCCTCCTCCGACCCTCCTTCGAGTTCTGCCCCACGGGGGCGGGGCCCGCGTCCCCACGGGCGTCCCGAGGTCATGAGCAGATGCGTGAGGGCAGGGGGCAGGCCTGCCACGGGCGAGGACTTCAAGCGAGGCCTCGGGTGCTGGTCCACCTGGGCCTCCCCTCGCCCCCGGCCCGCCCACGTGGCTGGACCTGAGCTGGTGTGTCAGGTGTTATCTCCCTCTGTGTCTTCTTTATCTTGTCGGAAACAGATGACAGCCGCCCGCCCCGGGGGGTCGGGGCACCGACTGACGGCTCGGAAGGGCATTAAGAATAAGGCTCAGTTTCAGGTTTTTTTAAACTATTATAGAAAAAAAAATTCGAGACATTGTCCTGTTCAGGTTATGCCTACGGCTCGTCTCGTTGGAAGAGCGTTTTGACGATTAAAACCATTTCTAGCCCCGGTCACGCCCGCCGGGCTGCGGGCGGGCCCTGGGTCAGCTCGCTCGGGAGTCGTCATCCCCGACTGGGGGCGTCACCTGGAGAGAAACGGTCGCTTTTAAGCCAGTTTTTGCGGCGTGAACGCACCGTGTCCCTCTTTCCCTCCGGGTCCATTTTCTGGGACTTGTCCAAACGCCTGCCAGGCGGCCCCGAAGGCTTGGTGTGCGGGACGAAGGCCACGCTTAGAGGAGGGACGACCCCGGTTGGGGGACAGCAGAGACTGAGCGGACTCGCCACGAGGTCTGGAGCAGGTGCCAGTGCCCATGGTCCTCTGTCCTCCCTGCTGGTCGGGACACGGTGGCGTCTGCTGTCCTGGACGCTAGGTCGACCGTGACGTCTCCCTCACAGCCCCCGACCCTGATGTCGGGTTCTTCGGAGCCATCGATCGCTTCCCCCCCGCCCCACGGCCTGCCTACGCGTCACCGTCAGCCACAGGACGGGGCGCAGGTCGAGCAGGGACCTCAGTCAGCACACGACTTCCACCTGGGAAGTTCAGAATCCCGGGCCCAGCCATGTAGGGCCCCCCGCCCCCCGCCACCCTACCGCCAGGGACTGCCTGTTCCCGTGTGGCCAGCGGGATGGGGGCCGACTTTTCTGCCCTTTACTTTTCTTGGGCGGGTGACGGCTTAAACCCGTAGCAGAAGGTCTCGTCACCTGCAGGTCCTGTCCCCCAGAGATGCCCCGTAACCCGTCCCTGGAGCCGGCCGCAGCTATCGAGGAGACGCAGAGAAGGGAGACAGTGGGCCCCTTTGTCCTGAGGCTGCCACATGTCCACAGCCCCCAGGGGGAGCACGAACCAGCTTGGGGAAGGGGGTGGCGGCAAATGCCCCGTGTGAGGCAGACACTCGGGGCCATCGTCATGGGGTCTGCATGACGGGCTTCGTGGGGTGGCGTGGGCATCCGCCGCCAACCCGTCGCCAAATGGGTAGCGCGTGTACACGTCTCACAGCTGCGGGGTGAGAGGACACACTCAAAGGTGCCTGGGGCGGCACCCAGCCCCGAGTCCCCCTGGGTCCACGCCCAGCCTGCACCCGGAGCAGAGGGTGGCCGTGGCTGGTCCCGGCTCGGGTGGAGGAGCGGGCACCCGGGGCCCGTGCCAGGGAGAAGGGGCGTGGGGTGGCGGTGGGCGGCAGGGCCCACGTGAGTGGAGGCCGTGACCCTGAGTGTGTGCTGCCCAACCCCTCGGACTCCCTCGCAAGCTCCAGTCCACGCTAAACAATTAAGCCTTTCGGGGTGCCCACCGCAGGGGATCCGACACAGGCCCCTCGGACACATGCTCTGCCCCCCGGCTCCCCGCAGGCCGGCCGGCTGGGGCGCCCGCAAAGGCCTGTCCTCCTCCCGCAGGGGCGGTGAGGGCCTCCAGCATCTTCCCCATCCTCAGCGTCACGCTGCTGTTCTTTGGGGGACTCTGCGTGGCGGCCAGCGAGCTCCACCGCAGCCGGCACAACGTCATCCTCAGCGCGGGCATCTTCTTCGTCTCCGCAGGTGAGTGCCGGGCCCCACACTCCCGCCCTGAGCTCTGCACGGACACCAAGCCCGGGGGGCCCCCAGGGACCGGGCGACGCTGCGTCGGGAACAAGCCAGGGGCCAGCCCGGCGCAGGGTGGCGTGAAGGAGGGAGGGGGGCCAGGGTGGCCAGGCCGCTCGGAGAGGCCGGGGCTGAGCGTGAGGGAGCGTGGGGTGTGACGGTGCACGCGGTGTGCGCCCTGGGGCCGGGCCGAGGGCTCGCCGGGGTCCAGGCCCCCGGCCGCCCAGCCCCTCGGGCCCTTTGCGGTGTCTGACTAGGGTCTGCGCCTCCCTGGGTGCTCAGGTCCTCGCGTCCCTCAAAGCATCTCTGGGAGCAAAGCCTAAGCCAGACGCCCAGACGCCCCTGGGGGAGGCCGGTGATGGCCTTGACCAGAAGGCGGCCCAGGTCGCAGGGAGGGCAGGAGATGGTCTCAAAGTAGGGGCCCCTCTCGGCCCCCTCCTCTGCTCACCTCGTCCCCTGAGTCTCCATCCCTCCTCCACGTCTTCCCACCTCGCCCCCACCAACACCGCTGTCTGGACAAAATGCTTGAGGGGAGCAGGGACGAGGCGGGGGTGGGACGTGGGACTAGCGGACGGGGACTTGACTATGCGCTGATGACCCCGAGCTTCACCTGGTCACGGCGGAGTCTGTGCCGGGACGGGGACAGAGAGGAAGAGGACAAAACGGCGGGCGCGAGGGGCCTCCCCGCCCGGATCTGCATCCCGGCTGCCCCTGGGGCCCGCTCCCTGCGACTTGGCGCCCTGTGCTGTGGCTCGGGACCCACTGACGGCCCCTGCCTCACGGGGCCTCGCTCCCCCACCCCCACGCCTCCCATCTGCGTTCTGCTCCGAGTCTCCAGGAGCCCACCCCAGCCATGGCCCGGGGAGAAAGCCACCACGTGGTCACCCCACAGCAGGCCGTGGCCCCCAACCTCGCTCAGGGGGGACCAAGGGCCCCGCTGCAAGGCCCGTTGGAGTCTCTGGCAGCCTGAGTGGACTGTGTCGGCTCCGACGGGCCCAGGAGGTCGTTGTTTCGTCCCCCGAGGGGACTGCTAGGGAAGAGCGTGTCTTCTCGCAGGAGCTGTCGTCAGCCGTGGCGGGCCGATGACACGCGCGGGCCCCGGGGGGCGCCGGGGCAGGGGCGAAAGCCAGAGTGCGGCGTCGCACCCCAGAGCCGCCCCCGCAGTCGCCCAGGGGCCCGAGACCTCGGATCTTCCACTGCGACAGGGAAGCTCGGGGGGTTCTGGCCTCTCGGAGGCTCTGCCTCGCTCAGCCGTGGCCGACCCTTTGTTGAGCTCCTACTATGTGCCGGGTGCCGAGGAGTGCGGGCCCTGAGGCCGGGCCGCCCGCTCCCTCCCCGCGGTGCAGCCTCCTGCAAGCCCCTTAACTTCTCTGTGCCTCGGTTTCCTTGTCTGGAACCGGGGATAAACCGGCCCTGCCTCTCGGGGCGGATCCGAGGTCTGAATGGCTCGGTAACGAGCCCAGAACCACCGTGCACACTGGAGCCGCTCGTCGCCACGCTGTTGCCGCTGTCACGTGCATCGTGCCATCTAATCCTCAGGCCCTGCGGCCCCATGCAAGCAGGGCGCGCTCGCCGTGGGTCAGGTCCCGGACGGGCACGCGGGGCCACAGCGGTGAGCAGAGCCGGCCGTGTGCCTGCCCTCAGGGGCCCGCCAGCCTAGGGGCAGGGGGCAGGCACCGGCCGCTGTCCACCTGCTTCTCCCTGAGCTTCCCTAGTGAGAGGCAGAGCCCCCCACGTCCGAGGGACCGTCCTCGTCTCCCATCCCGCCCCCGCTGACACGGGGCGTTGCCTTCTCTGTGCCCCCGGTTTCCTGTCTCGCAATATGGGCAGAGACGGCGCACAAATGGACTCCGCATGATTCCAGGCACGTGAGGACCACCCGCCCCGCGCGGACAGAAGGCCACGCACGTGGCCGCCGGCCTCGGTTCGCCTGGTCTGACACCCGAGCTTCCCTTTCCATTTTTTCCTTTTGTTTCTGGGGTAAGCCTTCCTCCTGCGGCTCCCCCACTCAGCCACCGGCACATCCCCCCATTCAGGGGGCGTCGGAGGCCGTCAGCGCCCACCCCCCCCCCCCCGGTGGCTCTGCAGCCTGTCACCCGCCTTTCCTCCTCGTTAGATCCCTGCTCGGTCTCACGTAAAAGAGCGCGTCTGCCCTGCCCTCCTGACACTTCGGGATGAAGACCCGCTTTTCATCCCGTGGCTTTCCGCAGCCCACACGGGGCCAGCTGTGCCAATGCGTGTGAGGGACGGCGCAGCGACTGGGCTCACCGCCTCCCCGCCGTGTGCCTGGGTGAGGCGATGCCATGGGGCACAGGGCAGAGGCCACCCGGCCCTGCCCTACAGCCCTCGGTGGCAGGCGGCCAGACGCCACCTCCAGAACGTTCACCCCCTGCGGGTGCGGGCGCCACAGGTCGGAGCCGAGCCAAGCCCAGAGGCCGTGCGCCCTGGATGCTGGACCATGGGGGGTCGTGGGGTCCCCAGGAAGAGAGCGAGGCGGTCACGGAGCAGACGGGGACTCAGGAGGCCACTGGGCATGATTATTTCCCAATGGGAGCAGGGGGTCGGCCTCCGCGTGACCCGAATCTGGAGGCGAGGAGGTGCCAGTGGATGTGGTGGCCCCTCCGAGCCATCGCCGGGCTTCAGGGCCCAGACAGGGCCCTTGAAGCTAAGGGACGAAGAGAGGTGGCCTGCCTGTGGGGCGGAGAGGGGAGAAGGGCAGCCACATGCGCACGGCCCCCCGCCGGCTCCGCGGTCCCTTCCCACCACGCCCTTGGGCCTGTGTCCCTCGCCCGCTCTGGGGCAGCGACCTCCCACGCCTGTCCGTTGGCCCTTGGGGACACAAGTCTGCAGACCTCGCCCACTGGGGACAACAGCATCACGCTCCCCAGTCCTCGAGACCTGGACCATCGCTGGCCTCGAGCAGCTTCTCACCCTGTGCGGACGAGAGGACCCGGGGGCTTCGTCAGTGTCCCCAACGGCAGCTCCAGCCCCCGTGTGACCCCGGACAGTGACTCCCCACAGGCGGTCCTCGCTCACCGTGCTGGGGTCCCTTTTCCTCTCGACGCCCGTTCTCTCTGCCCCTTATTCCAGCCCTAGAAGCCACGATGTCCCCGTGCCCCACGCCTGACCCTGACGAGCCATCCCTCCCCTCGCGCCCCAGCCTGCCGTCTCGGGCTCAGCCCCTCGCGTTTCCAGACGCAGCATGAACGTCGCCTGGTCCTCGAGGGGCCGCGGCTGAGCCACCCTCCCGCCCCTGCTCCCGGGCCGCATGTCTGTGTCTCTGTCTTTTGCTGTAATCGCATTTGCGCGGGGGTCCCGGGCGAGGCACATGAGGCAGGGGCCTGGACCTTACTCGTGTGGCCGAGCCGCTGGTGTCCTGCCAGACCCTGAGTGCCCATGGCATGACGGCTGCCGGGGGGACAGGCGAGTGCTCCGGGCGGAGCCGCACCTGCCGTGGGGGCCAGTGGCATCCGCAGCACAGGCCTCGCTGCCTGGGGCCCGACTCTTTGTTTCCTGAGAGCGGGACCATGCGGGAGAGCCCAGGCTGTGGGGTGTCGCGGCTGCGCACCCACTCCCCCCGTCCCCATCGCCCCCGCCGTCCCCATGACCGTCCCCGGCTGCGAGGGACGGTCCCCTCCGGGGTCTCTAAACGCCGTCGCCTCTCTCTGCCTCCCCCAGGGCTCAGCAACATCATCGGCATCATAGTCTACATCTCGGCCAATGCCGGGGACCCCGGGCAGCGCGACTCCAAGAAGAGCTACTCGTACGGCTGGTCCTTCTACTTCGGCGCCTTCTCCTTCATCATCGCGGAGATCGTGGGGGTGGTGGCCGTGCACATCTACATCGAGAAGCACCAGCAGCTGCGCGCCAGGTCGCACTCGGAGCTGCTGAAGAAATCCACTTTCGCCCGCCTCCCCCCCTACAGGTACAGGTTCCGGCGGCGGTCCAGTTCCCGCTCCACGGAGCCCCGGTCCCGGGACCTGTCGCCGGTCGGCAAAGGCTTCCACGCCATCCCCTCCACCGACATCTCCATGTTCACGCTGTCCCGGGACCCGTCGAAGATCACCATGGGGACCCTCCTCAACTCGGAGCGGGACCACGCGTTCCTGCAGTTCCACAACTCCACGCCCAAGGAGCTCAAGGAGTCGCTGCACAACGACCCGGCCAACCGGCGCACCACGCCCGTCTGAGCGCCCCCGGCCCCCCCGGCGTGTCTCTGAGGTTGCATGGCATGGCCCTCGTGACGGTACCACTTTTCACAGAGAATGAGACCAAACGGACTCCGCCCGCTCCCACAGCCCGTCCCCTCCCCCACTCCCGCCGCCCTCCGGGCCCTGACCCCCCCACCTTCCCTCCCGTCTTAGAGCCGAACCCGGCGCCCTCCCTCTCCCTGTCTCTGTGGCCAGTGTCCCCCCCCCTTCTCTGCTGGAAGGACCTGCGCGTCCTTCTCTCCTCCGAAGAGGACTCGACCCAAGGTCACGGGGGTGGCTGACGGGTGGGTCCCCGACCCCCCCAGGCGTGTGCTCTCTCGGCTGCCCCCGTCATCCTCTCACACGAACCCTCAGGACGCCGACTGCCCGGGCGGCCCTGGGGGAGGCGGTCACCTTTCCGTGTTAGAAAACCACGGCCGGGGGCGCGGCCGGACGCGGCTTCTGTAACCGCGCTCGTGTGATTAAAGGTTTCTCCTTGTCGTAACCCACGGAGAGGCTGTGCTGTCTTCCGCGGGTCCCGCCCGCCGCCCCGCCTACCGCCCAGCCCTGTGCTGTGAGCGGAGCCTGGCTCCCCTGCTCTCTGGCCGCTGGGAGCCCCCCTCCAGCCCTCGGGGCCATGCTCCCACCGCCGGCCGAGTCCCTGCGGCCCCTCGGCCGAGCCCCTGGGGAGCAGCGTGTTCGGACGCCTGGTTCCCGCACCCGGGAGCTCCAGGGGCTGGGGAGGCCCGGCTCGCCCTCCAGCCCTGGTCCCCTGAGGAAGGGTCACGTGACTAGCACGCTGTGAGTCACGTGTACAGACTGTTAAATGTGCGATGGATGCTGGGTAGGACGAGCGAGCGTGGCATCGTCCTCCAGGACCCTGTAGCCAAAACAAACACACACGTGGCCCGCGGGGCTTAGAACCCTGCACGTGCTCCTCCCGGGCTAGAGTCTGGGTCCACAGTCAGGGTGCCGGCCAGCGGGTCTTGGTGAGGGCCGCCTTCCTGGCTCGCAGGCGGCTGCCCTCGTGCCACGTCCTCGTGTGGTGGGGAGAGAGAGGGAGAGGGAGAGGGAGAGACCTCCTGTCATCCTATAACGCCAGCAATCCCGTCACAAGGGCCTCACCCCAAAACCTTCACTTCAGGGGTCAGGGCTTCAACACGGGCATCGGGGGCGGGGGCTGGGACACGATTCGGTCAGCGTTGGGGGACGGACGTGCTTCGCACAGGCTCCGAGGGCGCTGGGGGTGGGGGTGGGGGGGACAGTGGAAGAGCTTTTGAGTGTTCAGCAGCAGACGGCATGGGAGGTGGATGTCACCTCTGCCGACCCCAAGTCCCTGGAGCGCTTTGGCACACCCCGGGCCACCCTCAGGGACAGAGCCGCGTCCCCACGACAGGCCGCGGGCCCTGGGAGCCAGCCAGCCGCTTGCCCAGAGCTGCACGGCGACCCCGACCGCCCAGCACCCGCTGGGGCCGACCCAGGTCTGTGTGCTCACCGCACTCCCGACTGTTTCTCCGTAAATCGACGCCTTCTGCCTCAAGACGTGAATCCCGGGAGTGATGCCGACGTCACACAGACCCCGGAGTGCGCGGGCCTCGCCCCGCAAACCCGTCCTCCTTTCTCACCCATGTCTACTGTGGCTGTCCCCAGCCGAGCGGCGTGCTGGGCGGCTCTGCTCCAGGGGGGACTCGGGGACCCGAGTCACTTCCATCCAAAGGTCGTGCCATCTCGTGGCTCTGAGGTCGTCCTCATCTCACCCACCTGGGTAGATGGGGGGGAGGGGGACGGGGGGTGGGAAGGCGAAGGGTCACGGGCCTGAGCCTAGGCCCCTCGACCCAGAAGCAACCCGCGCCACGCCACATGGCGTCCGTGAGAACGAGTCGTAGGTTCCACGGAGACTCCCGGGAGGGGGCCCGGAAGGTGTCACCGTGGCGGGAGACGTGCTTCTGGGGAACACCCGCGCGTGAGAAAAGGTGGGTGCGTCTGCAGCAGGTGCCGCCCCCTCTCGCCGTGCGCCCGAAGCGAGAAAACGCATCCCCGTGAAAGAAACCTCTGGCGGTGAGCCCGCGGCGCAGCACGCGGATGGCGTGTTGTGGAACCTACGCCTGGAACCCGGACAGTTTATTAACCGACATCACCCCGACAAACTAATAATAATAATAATAATAATAATAATAATAAAAGATCGAGGGGACCGGAGCCCAGTCAATCCCACAGCTCGGAGGTCAGTTCGAGGACCCGGGCCTTCCCGTCTCTCCACCCGGCCACCCACAGGCCGGAGTCCGTCGTTCCGGACACAGGCGCAGCAGGAGCGCGGCCTCTTTCCCGTGTGTCCTCGCGGACGAAGGCGCCCTGCTTCGAAGCACCGTCAGGCTCGCCCCGTGTCTGCTCTGGCCAGAACTGGGTCACGGGGGCCCCACCGAGCCAGCCGCCACGGAGGGAGCGCGCCCCTGGGTCGTGGCCGTGGCTGCACATTAGCACCATCCGGAGGGGATGCTCTCTGTGGACTTGACGTTATGTCAAACCTAAACGTTACCAATCGATCAACCAATCAATCAATCAATCAAAGGGAAAATGGGAGCCGGGGTTTGGGGCTTCTCTTCGGGAAATCCGGGGAAGCGGGGTGAGTGTCCCTGCGGAACCCCAGGGCGGGCTCACGGAGCAGCGCCCAGACCCACGGGCCAGGCGGAGCCGGCCGCCGTGGCTCCGCTCCTCCAGGGAGGCCGAGGCCCAGGCTCGAGGATGGAGGATGCTGCCGGGAGCCTTCCGGTCGCTGTTCCCCCACTTCCTTCCATCCCGCTCCATCCTGCTCCGGCCCCTCCCACCTCTAAGTATAGCTCGGGTTGCCTCCTGCCGAGCGGCACCTCGCACTCGCCCACGCCGACGCTCGTCCCGGGCCAGGCCCCTGCCCACTCGCACCTCCTGGCGCGTCTCCCCGTGCGCGGCGCCGGTGGCCTGGCATTTCCGTCCCTGGCACCGCTGCGTGTCGTTGGCGAGCGTGGCGCCCTCACCACAGATGCCTCCAGGCCGGCGCGGCGAATGTCACACGGAAGACCCCTCCCGGCGCCAATGCCCCGCGGTCCCCCATTAACTGATTAACCAGCTCCTGACGGCCGCCCCGCCTCTGGGGACAAGCCGGGGGGGGGCGGCTGTGGCCGTGTGGGGTAGCGGAAGGGGCCTCGTGGCAGCCGCATGCCCGACACACGAGGCCGATGACTCCGCTGGGGGTGGGGGGTCAGGGAGGTTGTGCCTGTTGGGCAGCCCCCCTCCCGTTCCTACCCACCGGGTGCCTGTGGCACGGCTCCCCTCTCCCCAAGTCAGGACAACACAGCTGTCCCCGAGACACTGCCACGTGTCATGAATAAAGGGAGGGACTCGCCCCCCATTGGGAACCAAGTTAGGGACGGGAACGCTGCAGAACTGGACCCCGGGAAGGACGGCAACCAGACCCTCCTGGCTTCTGGACAGCAAAGACCAGCGCACGGCCGATTCGAGTCCCGGCCCCCGTGGCCCAGCTGTGTGACGTCGGGTGACGACGTGACCGCTCCGGGCCTCTGCATCCTCACCCCCCAGAGGGGACGTGCGGGGTCCATCGGCGTATCCAGTGGAAACGAACAACTCCCAGACATCGCGGCTGAAAACGCTGCCGCGCCCCGCGTGGCCAGCCGTGCTGTCCGCTCCAGGGGACGCCGTCTGGACACACGGCCGATCGGGGCGAAGAGCAGACGAGGAGGAGAGGTGACGAGCACCGGGACGTGACCGCGTCCCGCGTGGGCCGCAGCTGGCCGCGTGGCCGCCGAGGGTTGGAGCGGGCGGCCGGTGAGGAGAGGCCACGCGCCTGGAGAACAGACACCGGGACGTGAGGACCAGCGAGCGGCGCCGAGGTCGGACATGCGCGCGTCTCAGAAACCAGGACACCCGCACCCGAGAAGACGACGCACCTGCCTCTCCTCGGCTATCCCGCCTTTGGCCAGCCTACTCCACCGGCCCCAGTAACTGAGCCTAAGGGGGTTGAGGGAGGAGTGGCCCCCCCCATGCTGCAGAACGGGGGCGACCACAGAAGCCACATCAGTGGGCGCGGTGAGGGCCCAACGGGGCGGCGTGTGGGTGTCGCTGGATGCACGGCCGGCTGGACCGGTGCTCGGGCAGCGGGACGGCTGCCAGGAGGGGCCCCTCCACACCCGCCCTCACACCTGGGTCCTGGCCCCGAAGCTCCCAGGTCGATTTAGAGAAGGCGGAACAGCTGAGCCACAGTCTGCGGGGTTTTATTGCCCACAGGGCGCAGGCATCACCTTCCTGTGAGCGGTTCCTCACCCCCGCCCCTGCTGGCCCCGGGAGAGGCCCTTCCGTTGAGCAGGGAGCCGGGGAGCGGGGCTGCTCTCCCCCGTCCTGGCCCACTGTGGCTCTCGGGGGGTCAGCATGCCTGTATCCCACCCCGGCCGGTGGCCGTGGGGAGTCACGACAGGACTCGTGTGCTCTGAGGTGTCCCAGCCGACCTACGAGTTTGCACGTCGCGAGGACAACGGACCAGAGAGCCCCAGGGGCGAGCGAGGCAGAGGAGACGGCAGAACCCGAGACCCCGAGCCGGCGAGGAAGCCGTCCCGGTCCCGGTCCCGGTCCCGGTCCCGGTCCCGTGTGGAGGGGAAATGTCCTCGGGTGCTGAAAGCGCGCTCTCCCCAGGCATTAAGGTAGCGTAGGCTGCTCGGGCTCACGGTCCACGACCCTGGGGGGGGGGTCAGCGCGTCTCTCCCCACCTTAAAGCACCACGGGCCCCAGCCCCCCACACCCAGCTCCCCTTTTTCGAGGTCCCCCACCCCCCACCCCCGTGCAGGCTTTGAGGCCGGTCCACCCGCTGGGGGGAGGGGACGGGTCTGATTCTGATTCCGTAACTTCAGGAGGATGCAGGCCACGGCCAACTCGGAAAACGACCCTCGTCCAGGCCGGACTCTGTTCCGCTGAGGAGCGAGGAGAGGCCAGGAACACAGCCCCCCTCCCCCCTGCAGCGGGGGAGCGCAGACGGCAGGCCTCCCCCAGGGGGGCAGGGTTTGGGCGGCTCAGAGGCCTGGGGCCGTGTTACCCCTCGGAGAGGGGCCGCAGGTCTTGGGGAAAGGACTTTGGGGCCATTGGCAGCTGTCCACACCCTCCCGATGGCACGACCGCTGTCCCTCGGCTGACCTCGGCCATCCTGAGGCACCAGCCAGGGCATAGCAGGCCCGAGGGAGCACCCCCGAGGGGAGCGTCTGCCCAGCCCCCACCCAGGACCTCCGCAGGCCTCCGCGTTTGCACCCACCCGGGGGCCACCCAAAGCAGGTCCCCTCCCCTGCGCTCGTAGCTGCCCCACCCCACAGCGGGCCGGGAGGCTCCCAGGGGCGTCCGAGAGGCTCTGTCCAGGGGCCCCTCCTGACCGCGGCTTTACTTTCCACAGTCGGTTTCCCCTGTTCCCCCGGGCCCAAAGGCATCAGCCGGGCGATCCAATCGGGAGGTTGGAGGCGCCTTCCCGCCCCCGCCCACCTGGTAAGTGACTCGTGTCTCCATCCATCATCCCCACCTGCCGCTCCCCGCGCCGCCGTCTGGGCTGTCAGGTGGGCTGTGCCGTCGCGGTGCTTGTGCCGAGCCGCCCCTGGTCTGCAGGCCGTGCCACAGCCCGTAGCGGGCAGCGCGGCGTCTGTCGTACTTAGTTTATGGTTGATCACTCGTCCCTCGCGGCGCCTGCCTTACACGCCAACCGTGGCCACGGCGGTGTACGGACAGGAAACGGGTCCCGCACACGCTCTCTGCGGCTCGGGCGGCCACGCAGGTCTCAGAACGCGTCCCCCCGCGGAGGAGGGACGACCCTGTGTCTGGATTTGGGTGCCGGGCGCGTGGGGGCTGCGTGCTCAGGACTCGTGGCCTCTGCTGTCCGTACCCGCGTCTCAGTACCGTCTCTAACGGGGCGACTCGAGGGACTCTGACGCGTGGCCGAATGGACGCATCACAGCGCGGCCATGACCGTGACCGTCCGCGGCGGCACGCGCGTGGGCCAGGCCCCCTCTGCCCGGCGGCCCCGAAACACGGGCACAGATGACGCGGACGCGGCGATGGCTTCGGTCCTCATTAAGGTTTGAGTGTGACGGCTCCGGCGGCAGCGGCTTCCGAGACAGGGAGCGAGCGGTGTTAATTACCGTCCCTAATTGCGGGAGGCGCTGATTGCCTGTGCTGGAGACGCGGGAGGCGGCGTGGCAATTAGCGCCTCGGGAAATGTTTAAAAGCTGAGTCGAAGGAGGCCTCGAAGTGCAGGGTGCAGTGGGGGGCCCGGGGCCCCGCGGGCCGGAGTGGCCCAAGCGACCCCGTCGTCTGCCCCGCGGTCTGAGCCGCTCGGCCCCCGCGCTGGGAGCCAGCGCCCCGGCAGGTGAGGTGGCAGAGGGGGACGTCCGGGGAGACAGGCACGCGCCAGCCTGACGACGCCACCGCAGGCCACGGCGCGGCCTCCGGGCTGGAGACAAGGGCCCCCAGGCCTCCCTCGAGGCCACACAGGCACGCACGCGGCCGGTCACACCCCCACCCGCACCCACGTCTGCCTGACTGCAAAGCGCACAGCCACGAAGGGCGTCCCTCGGGCCCAGCACCCAGTCCCCCTGGTCCTCAGCGCCGCAGCAGGGCCGAGCCGGCTTGGGGCTCACGCCGCCACCTCCCACCCCTGACCCTTTAGCGTCCCTCCTCCCAGAAGCGGCTTCTGGTCACCAGACCAGGTGACCGGGCCGGGCTCACCCTCAGCGCCCCCCACTAGCCCCCTGAGGCCCTGGAAGGCCCTGCCCCTCCTCCCAGCCGGGGTCAGGGACCCGAGGTCCCTCCCTCGGTCGCCTTTGCAGTCCCACCTCAAAGAGTCCTCCCGGGTGGGGTCACCGCTCACCCCCGTGGGGGTCACCGCTCACTCCGGCCCCCGACGGGCCTTGTGCTCAGCCCCCCGGCCCCCCAGCCCGCAGGGGAACGGAGGCGGCATGGGGGGAGCGGGGGCGGCGTGGGTCTGCTCCGGAGCGACGGGCACCTGCGGGTGCTCGCTGAATAACTAACAAACAGTTCAGCAGACGCGCGCTGCCGAAGGCGGACGAGCCTCGCCACCACCCACTAGACACACGTCCTCTCGGCACAGGAGGCTATGTCCGCCAGGAACGCAGCCTCCATTTTTTTCCAATCGAGCACGCTCTGCGGAGTCACGCCTCCACGACGCCCTCCGCCCTGGCCCACCTCGGCACATGTGGCCGCCCTGGGACCTCGAGGACCGTCCGGGGCCCGGAGCCTGGCCGGCCAGACGACAGCTGGGCCGCGGGTCCAGGGCCACCCCACGGAGAGGCGCCCTCACACCCCCGCGGGGCCGGCAACGGAAGACGCCTCGGCACCCACCGCCTCCGGGTCGGCCCAGAGCCCGAGAGAGAAGTGCTGGGACGTCGGGTGAGGAACCTGCTGACCGTGGCTCATCCGCCACCGCCGGAGGTGCCAGGCCCGGTGAAGGTTCTCATTAAGGCCCGTTAAAGGGAAGTGGGTGGGGGGACCTAGGGTGGTCTGGAGCCTGCACGTGGGTGCGGGGTGGGCACAAAGCGGAGGGAGTCGCCGGCGGCGGACACGGAGGCAGGTGGGGGGAGGGGGCAGCCGGTGCCGGGTAGGCAGCGTAGATCACGTGACTGCGCGACAACGTTTTGGGATCTGACGCGTTCGTGTCGATGTGCCGCGAAGGCAGCCCTGCTCGGGCGCCGCGCCCCGGCCCCACACGAAGCACTCGACCCCGTCATCGCGTTCACCCCCGCGGCAAGCCCCGAGGCGGGAGTCCCTGTCACACTCGTGCTCCTGAACTCGCTCCTGTGTACGGTCGGGAGGGGGACGGGGGGCCTGACGCCGTCTGGAAGCTTCTCTGCCACCCAGCGGCCCCTCGTTCGCTCCGACGTCCCTTCTCGGGTGCCGATGGTGGGCCGGCGCTCCGCCCGTGTCCGAGCGGCTCGTTAGACACTGCCCTGGGAGACGGGCCGGCGAGACGATCGGAGTGTGTGCGCCCACATCTGCGTCACCCCGGGACCCACGAGACGGATATGCAGCGGCCCCGGGAGGCGGGAGGAACGAGCAGGGGGAAGCTGGCTCCTCGGAGCCCGCGGAGACGGAAGGGACGTGGCGGGGGGGACTCCGAGCTCCGTGAGCGGAGGCGCGGGGCCCGCGTCAAGGCCATCAGCCAAGGGCCAGCTGGACTCGGCCAGCCTTCAGGAGGCCATGCTGGGACACACCGGGGCGGACGCTGTTAACACCGAGGACGGAGAGGAGGGTCCTCAACGCTCGAGCAGAAGGAAAAGGCCCCGTAAAGTCGCTGCCCCCCATCCTCCTCCGCTCGTGTTTATCTTCAGTGGCAGAGACTCCGGGTTTGAACGTGTCTGTGTTCACGGAGGGTGACAAGGTCGAAGACACGGAGGGTCTCGTGGGGACGGCGGGGCCCCTGCCGGGGGGGGGCATGGGGCGTGAGGCTCCCCTCCTCGGAAGCGGGTGGGGAGGCCCGCGAGGGCTGGAGCCGCGGCCAGGGTCCGGGCGGGTGGGCAGAGCGCTGGGGGACGAGCCCTGGGCAGCTCTGCTCTCTCTGTTTTGAATCATCGTGACCGCGATGGTTCTACGTAGTTCCCGGTGGGACGCTCGGCCCTTCGCGCACAGACTGCGGGGAAACGCGGCACAGGTGTAGGAGTCGCACCCCAAGTATGTGAAGAACCCCTGTGCCCTGGCAACAAAAGTCACACAGCTCTTTTCTTAAAAAATAAATAAATAAGTTTCACGAAAACCGTGAACGAAATTCACCGCGGAGATCTGCAGGCACCCGGCAAGCGCGCGGGACGGCATCGTCCTCGACGGCCCTGGGCCAGAGGCAAACAGGCACAGGACGACGCACTGTCCCGCGTGGCCGAACGCAAACGGCCGCCCACCCTGGTGGGAACGAGGCCATGGAGCAAACGGGACCCTCGCAGGCGGGCGGCAGGACGGCGGGGGGGCGGCCGACCCGACGCCCATCAGCTGCCGGATGGAGAAACCTCGTCCCTGCAAGGGCGATGTGCCCGCCACCGAAGGGGAGCAGAGCAGCGGCACGTGCCGCCACATGACCGAACCCCGAGGACGCCGTGCTGGGGGGGAAGCAGACGCGGGGGCCGGGTGCGGAGTGACCCCATTTACACAGAGTCCCGAACGGGCAGACCCTATAGCGACAGCAGAGGAGGCAGTGACCGCGGGGCTGTGGGGAGTGGGGTAAGAGGGAGTCGTCGCTCATGGGCAGCAGGCTTCTTTTCGGGGTGACGACAGTGCCCCGAAATTAGGTAGTGGTGGCGGACGGACGCCTTCAGGAATGTTCCGAAAATCGCTGTGAAAAGGTGGGTTTTACGGCACGAGGATGGAACCTCAGTAAAGCTGCCGGAGTTTAAACAAAACGCGTGTTCCAGGGGAGATGGGCAGCGAGCCTGGGGGCTGGAAGGGGCCGAGCGGCTGAAACCGGAGGCGGCAGGCGAGCGGCGGGCCCGCAGGGCTCCATGGCGGGGGCCTGTCTGCGAGGCTGGGTACGTCTCGCACCCGTGCAGAGGCCACAGGGTGGTGGAGCCGGACCCCATGGTGGGCGCCACGCCCGGGGGGCAGAGCCGGGGCCGCCGCCGCTGCGGAAGGCCGAGGACTTGGCTCCCCACTTCTCCGGAACCATGATACCCACTGGGCCTGCTGTCGGGGGGTCAGGCGGGGGAAGAATGAGGAGGAGGGAGAGGAGGAGGAAGGCGTTCCCCGGTGACTGGATCTGAATCATTCACCCCCCCCGTTAGACGCACGTTCGTCCCTGACGCAGGAGGATCCGTGTTCACGTCCCCCCAAGTCCCGAACACCGTGGCGATCGCGCTGCACGTCGGGCCGGGAGCTTCCACTGTGCGTAAGGAGCCGGGGACCCAGGCGGCACCCCCACCCGAGTGCCCGACAGACCCTCCCCAGTGCACCCCCCAAGGGGCTCGAGGGGGCCCCGGTTTTCCCTGAGGCCTGAATCTACCCCCCGACTGGTCCCCCAAGGCTGCGTGTTCCCAGGGATGGCTGAACCAGGGCCAGTGACCTAATTTCATGGAAGCGCGGCCAAGCCGGGGACGAACTGACCGCAGCGACCCAGCCATGGGCGGTCAGAGAAGCAGCTGCGCCACCCTCGACCCCTCCACCTGCACCCCAGCGCGCACGGACACGCACACACACACAGATACACACCCGCACGCACACGCACACGCACAGAAACACACAGACACACACGCACGGACATGCACACACACAGACACACATGGACACGCACACACACGCATGCACACGCACACACCCGGACACGCACACACACTCGGGGGAGGAGTCTGTGCACTACGCGGTCCCCTCACCCACGGGGACTCTCCCGGACCCCGGGGGACGCCCGAAACCACGCTCGGTGCCGAGCCCAACATGGGCCACGTCACCTCCTGCGCACATGTCCCTGGGACGGAGTCTCACCTGCAGCCTGGGTGCAGCGAGAGACGGACGGCAGCAACCGACGGACGCGACAGCCACACAGCGCAGCACAATAAAAGTCACGCGAACGTGCTCTCCCTAACACCGTCCACGCCGCGCTTTCCTCCCGTCCACGCCGCACTGTCTTCGCCTCTAGCTTGTGCCGACGGACACCGAGAAGCCACACCGTCCCCACGTCCGTGTAGCCTCCCCAACGGGCAGCACATGGCTGGGCCCTGCACGTACCGGTCCCCGGCCAAGGTGCCCGCAGAGGCTCAGTGCCACGCGCGGTCACACGCGTTCATTCAGCCCCGTCCCCGCCTGCACGGCTGACCCCTTTCCCTCCCTTGGTAAGCTCCCCTGGAAGGCTGAGGCCCCGGTGCCCAGGGTGACGGGGCTCCTCGTCCGGCCCTGCTGTCTCTGGAATCTCCACGCTCCGTGGCTCCCCCGCACGCTCGCATCGAGCTCCTTGCTCCCCTGTGGGTGTCGTTTCTCCGAGTAGCCGGGGGCACGCAGGGCGGAAACGTTTCTGCCCCCGCAGAGCCTCTGCACACACACGGGAAAGACCAGCGACGACCGACGTTCCGGAGTTTCCTGCGCACCAAGGCAGACACGGAACGGAGAAGTGAGCAAGGCGGTTCACACACGGGAGCAGCGCACGCCGGAAGCAGGCGCGAGGCGCTCCCAGTCTGCAGAAGCCGAGAAAATGCAGATTAGCCCGATCCAGCCCCCCCCATGGCATCTGCCAAAATCTACAGACGAAAGAGTGACAGCGTCAGCCGCGTCAGCCACGGGGCTGGCAGCAGCGAGGACACAGGAACAGGAGCCGGACAGCCTGTGGGAAAGCGGCCGGGCACGTCTGTCCGACAGAATGAAAAGCGCAAACGCCCGTGGACGAGGGCGTCCCACCCTGGGGACCTAGTTTCCTGGAATAGGGGCCCTGGGAACCCCCCCACGCATCCTCCGGGAGACACGCCGCAGTCGTTCTGTGACTCCCCAAACCAGGCTACGGGGGCGCCCGTGGCCGAGAGAAGGCCCCGCGGGGACACGAGCTACACCCAGCCCCCCTGGGGGAGGGCACACGTTGCTGAGGGGGGAAGCAAGCCGCAGGGAGACCACCAGCTCCTGCACGGAGCCAGAGCGAACCGGGCAGGCCTGTCCGGCAGCAGGGCGCGTGGCAGGCGCCCCGGGGGCCACCCAGCCAGCTCCCCGCAGCACCGTGGAGGGCAGACCCCAGCTCTGCTTCCCCCTCACACCGTGCCCTGGCGCCCTCGGGTGAGCACGCGTTATTTTAAGTCTCCCAACGCCCGTCAGACGGAAAACGTGGGCGTCCCCTAGTTCTCCCTGGGGGAAACCCTGCGACCTGGCACCCGGGGCCCCATCAGTGGCCGCGTTGCCACTCGCCTCCCACACGTGGCTTTCGGCCACGCTAGGCTACAGTTCCGGCGGCTTCTGGTCTCTGAACTTCGTGCACGCCTCCAAAAAGCTCCTTTCCTTTCCCAAAACCGAAGCCGAATGACCCCACCCTCCTCTCGGCGTACCTCGGGGGCGCGTGCACTTCGCTGACGCCGACGCCGTCAGTGCCTGGACATGTGTGCGCGCCCGCGGGGGCCACCGCGGTTGGACGGACGGTCCTGTCCCGGCTGAGACGCTCGCGCCCACGGCCTCCCGAGGGCTAGAATTCATGTTCCGTTTGCGCTAAGTTCCCATCGAGGGGATCGAATGTGCATCTGAGGAGGCACCGGTCGAAGGTCCAACCTGTGATCCCAAAGGACGGGTAGGGCTGCTCCCCTCTGCGCCCCCATCCAGTCCCCGCCCCTCCCTGGCTGCGCCCTATGGGGCACCTGGGCTGCCTCCTGGAGCCGGTGTCTCTGGCTCCTGCCCCGGGAGCTGTCAGCGGATGGCGGGCCCAGGCGGGAGGCGGGGGGCGGGGCAGAGAGGAGGCAGAGGCCGGGTGCTCCCCCCACAGGGTGCTCCTCCCTGCCTCCGCTTCCCCTGACTGCGTCTCCACCAGCCCCCCGATCCTCCACGGTCACCGTGGCCCTGATTCCTCGCCCTGTGCGAGCTCTGGTCACAAGAGGTCCTCCCTCTGTCCCTACAGCCTCAGACCCGGTGACCCTGTCCCCCGCGGTCACTGATCTCCATGTCACTTCATGTATCCGTGAGCGTCTGTTGGGGGACAAACCACCCCAAAACAGAATGACTTAACAAACCGCCCCTTGTCGTGGGTGGGTCACGGTTCGCGGGCCGGCAGGTTAGACCGGGACCAGCTGGGCAGGTCTGCGCAGGACCCGGCCGCCGTCGGGAACGGCAGTGGGTCCGCGGTCTCCCGTCACTCCACAGAGTGGCCCAGGCACGGTCGGTCGGCAGCCAGGCCCAAGGAAGCAATGGCACAGGGGACCCTCCCGAGGTTCTGGCCTGGGACGTGCGTGATGTGGCTCTCCAGCAAAGGGGGTCGCGACCTGCCCCTCGATGACGATGACGGGGGAAGAGCCCGGGGCTGTGTTTTGACGTCTACCACACCTCGCCGCCTTCTCCACCTCCACCTGCGTGAGCTGGTCCCGCAGACATGCCCTGGGCACGCCTCGGCTCAGACCTGTGGGTGTGTCCGCGTGAGTCTGGGATGCGGGCCCCGGGGGAAGCAGGGACGACCTACGCCTCGTGGGGTCCCCTTGGGTTACGATGCCCGCTGGGACGGTGACGCAGTGGGGGGGAGCCCGGGGGGAGGTGTACTCCTCGCCCGTATGCACACCTCAGAGGCTGCAGTCCCTGAGCCCGGCTCGCCGAGCCCCGCTCCCCTAGCATCCAGAAAACGCCCCAGGATTCCACGCGAAGGGCCATGGCCACAAGCGCACGTGCGCGTCGCCCTCTGGTTGTTGTGCGAAGTTCCCCCGGGGCAGGCGGGGACGGCTCTGCCGGGTGGATGGCCGCCGAGAGGGAGGGTTCGGGCGGATTTCTCCTTGTGATTCCTGCTCGTTGAACGCGTGCCCAGAAACTCCTGCGCTCGATCCCTTTTTAGAAACTAAACAAACTCAGGGGGAGGGGCGGGGAAGCCAGGGGCGCCGGCCGTGCCTCCCGGGGGAGCTCGCTTGGCTGGGTGATGTCCGGACCAGAGTGGGGGATCCTGGCACGACGGAGACCAGGGAGGTCGGGGGTCGGCCTGCAGGCGGGGCCGTCGGTGGTCCTGGCCGCGGCCTCACTGCGCTTCGGGTTTAGGGTGCTGCAGAGCTCGGAGTCCCTGACCCCGAAGCTCACACCCTGGAGCGAGGCTCGGCCTCTGGTCCACCTCCCTGACGCCGAACCCCGCTGCCCGCGAGTGACCCTGACCCCGTGCCCCACGCTTCCTCTGTGGGTTGGAGGAGATCCGCCCTCGGCAGGGGTTCCGCTCCTGCGGTGGGTAGTCGGGATGCTACGCGAGGTCACGTCTGTGAAACGACCTGCCACGGGGCTGACAGGCAATGGGCACCCGATAAACGTCGCCTGTCGTGGGCTGAACCGTGCTGGCCCCAAACTCACCTGTTGAAGCCCCCGCCCCAGGACCCAGTGCTGTCTTCTGAGACGGGACCTTTAAAACGGCAATCCAGTGAAAACGAGGCCGTTAGGGTGGGCCCCACCCAGTCTGACCCGCGTCCTGACAAGAGGATGGAGAGGTTCGGGCACAGACACCGGGAGTGGCAGGTGCAGACGCCTCGACCTTGGACTGTGGCCCCCAGAACGGCACGCGGGGCATGCTCTGCTGTTGCGGGCCCCGCCCCAGGCCATGTCGTTTGGCTGGGGCAGCCCACCCAGGCGGACACGCCAGCCCTTCGCAGTTGTCACTTCTATCCCCTCGACAGTCCGCATGCACCGGGCGCCGTGACTTCTCTCCAACGAGGCCCCCAGACCTTCCCTGGGCGACTCGTGCCCTTTCCGGTTGCAGGGCGGGGTGCACCCCTCCGTAGGGACCCGGTGACAATTGCCGTGAGTCAACGGTAGGGAAGTCCCCGCTCGGGACGGGCACCGTTCCCCAGGCCCCCGCCTACGAGGACGCCGGGAGCACGTCACCCCACAAGCACCGGGTTCTCCCTTGCTCTCTCAGGGATCACTATTGCCCTCCCACCACCCTGTGGAGGGGGAGGGGGCAGAAGGGCGGACAGCAGCGAGGGAGGCGGCTGCAGACGCGACTTTCACGTCCCTTCAGAAGTGCACGGTGAAGCCCCACCGCGGCGGGTGCTCACGCAGAGCGAAGGAGTTGCCCGTTCCCATGAAGGCAGAGTCCCCCCCAAATCCACCGTCTGAGAACGGAGCGGCTGCTCTGCCCTCCCCCGACGGCCCTGTCCGCCTCCTGGGGCAGCGCCTGTGGGCCTGTGCCACGATCTGTGCCACGGTGCATCTCCCGGGACCTGGAGAGTCTGCCCTTCCCAGGCGGGACGTCCGCGGGTCCACGCAGACCCGGAGACTCAGCCTGGCGGAGACGGGGCCCGAGACGCGCAGGGCCTCCTGGGCTGGGTCCGAAGCGGGCCTCTGGATCAGGGTCTAAAGCACTGGACATGGGGGTCAGCGGGGGCTTCGCTCTGAACTGACGCGGACGTCCGGGTCCCACCACCCCCGGCTCCGACATCGGGGTGTGGGGAGCCGCCTGGGCCATCGGGGGTTTCTCTAAACGCCGACCGGTGAGCCCAGCGGGAGGGGGGGTGAGGCCACAGGAATGAGAGACCCCTGGAGGCGGCGGCGTAAGCAGGGGTGACGCGTCCCGAACGCCCCATCACGCTGACCGCCACAGAGTCCCGGACGCCCACGGCAGTGCCCAGCACGGCGTTGTGCCCAATGGTGCTTTTCTCCTGCCCTCCCCACTCCCTCCCCGGAGCTCACACTCTCTGGGCACCCCGAGGGACGCCCGGCACCCAGCAGGCGTTGCGAGGGAAGCGTCCGGCTGGGTCCGCCTCCGGCTGGGGCCTGGTTCCAGCCTCTGTCCCGGGGATCGTCCACCTGTCATCCCCCACCCCCCGAGCCGGACCCTGGAGGCCTGTCCTCTCCAGACCCACGTGCTGCTCCCCCTTCGACAGCCCCGAGGTACCCAGCCCCCCACAGAGCCGCCCCCCCCCAGGAACACGCAGCAGCGCCTCGATGAGTGTATTTTGATGAAACACGACAATTATCGCGCCGAGCAGCTGCCACTGTTTAAAATAAGAAAAACCTGGGCCTGCATTGCAACCATTCGGGGGAGCGCGCACCCCCCATCTGGTCCGAGGAAATCAGACGTTATGAAACCGGCGGGGGGACGGGAGGGAGCTCGGCGTCGCAGGAAGTTGAGATGCAAATCGCATTTCGTGCCTGGCGCTCGGTGAATACATAATCTCCCTCAGAGACGCACTTTTGTGTCCGGAGCAGCGATGCGCCAAGAGCCGGGGGCCCCGGCTGCAGCTGTTTGCCCGCCTGATTGTCTGTTCGGACCGCGGGCCTCTGGCTCTCTTTGCCCGCGGAGGGTGTGGAGCTCAGGCGGGGAGAGGGCAGAGCGGGGCCTGTTGGAGGCCTTCCAGAATATTCTCCGCGCCATCTACCTGTGCTTCCCAGACGACCCTATTTGTCCTCAGAATCGGCAGAGGCCAAACCCCAAGGGGCAGCAACAGCTCCTCCCGAGGTACCGTCCACTCAAAAGCGGCTCCCCCCCTGCTTTTCCCTCAGGACTTGCCCTGACCGTGGGGTCTTGACCTCTGTCTGTCAGGAGTCTTGTGACGTCCCGTGGAAGAACCCCGATTCAGGTTAAATAAACACACACACACACACGTGCGCAAGGCACTGGAAGGTCCGAACGTGACCCGGCTTCGGGCCGGCAGGTGTGGGCCCTGGGGACCAGGAGGGGCTGGCCACAGGCAAGTGAAGGGCCAGGCGAGCGGCCCTGTGGGCCCGGTGTCTGCCCCCCCCCAGAATCGTCCACGCTCCCCCAGTCCGAGATGCAGAAATGGCTGGTGGGGGCATCCGGAGTGGGTCTGGCTTGACAGGTGTGGTAGACAGGCGAAAGCTAAGGGGGACGAGGGGTACGAGGGGAGCAGTCACCGTGACGACCCCCCCTTTGGGGGCCCAAGCTGAGAAGGGGCTGAGGCACCAGCCTGGAGGCAGCAGAGCGGGAGGGTGTGGGCTGCTGGGGTCACTGCGAGGTGAACCACCTGCTGTGGGAGGGACCGGGACAAAGTCTGGACAGGTAGGGGGTGGCCCCGTCCTCCAGGGACGGGAGAATCCTCTGTGTGACCTGCCGGCTGGGGCAATGAGTGAAGACACAGGACACACAGAGGGTCCCCACGTGGGCGTCTTGTAAAGCTACGGATCGCACTCCGGGCAGAGAAGGAAATGAGGTTGGGGTGAGGGGAGAAGCCGGCAGGGGCCGAGCGGACGGGGCATCCTGGGTGGGGGGCAGAGGGACAGAAGGGACGGGCCTGCCCCTGGATGGGGCGGCGTGAGCGGAGGCCTCTCCGGGGACGTCCGCCCGTGTGCCGGGTGGTGAACCGGCCCCGGGGCCACCATCTGAAGATGTCAGCGGGGCACACGCCGTCGCTCGTGATGCTCTGCGGGGGAGGCAGCAGCTCCCTCACTTGGGGGGCCGCCCTGAGAGGCGGGCTTGAGGAAACCCGGCTTCCCGGCACTGCGAGGGGAGCGGTGAGTGCCAAGAGTCTTAACGTGCCGGTGCTGCTCGTGCAGGCCAAGGCTGCGACCGGGAAGGGCTGGAAGGGAGGGGGGTCGAGGTCAGAGAACTCGTAAGCCAGGGGTCAAGGTCAGAGAACTCCTAGGCTGTCCTGCGAGCCAGAGGCACAGGCGGCAGTCAGTGCCGGCGGGAAACCAACCAGGTCCCGAGGGAGTGGAACGGGGGACTGGGGAGCTGGTGGGTGACGTCAGTGGGAGGGAGGACACGGGGTGACCCGAAGGCCGGAGCCTCGGAGGAGTGGGGGGCAGAGCCCTAGGCATCGGGGCCCCCACAGCCCTCCTTTGCCCCAGAACAAAGGGCATGAAGAATGAGCGATGCTGTTGGCGGTACCTGGGGGGGTCAGGTCTCGGCTGAGACGGGCCGGTGGACTCAGGGAACTGCCCTTCCGGGCGCTGGGTTCGGGGAGGATGGAGGGAAGGGGGGCGGGGCTGGGGGTCTGGGCCATCACGGCAGAGGCAGAGAGTGGCTGGTCACACGGCCGGCTTCTTCCCAGCTCACAGATTACCTCCTTGCCGCCCCCCAATCTAAAGTCGTCCCAGACACTTGGCTGATGAACAGACGAGTGAATGAGTGAATGAGTGAAGGAGTGAAGGAGTGAATGAGTGAGTGAACGGCCCTAGGAGGCTGCAAGGACGGAAGAGCAGAGACGCCCACAGAGCTTACACGTTTGGCGTTGGGGACCCCAGCGGGACTCTGGGGGCGGAGCCCTCGGGGCCCTGTTGCGTGTCCTGGGAGGTGAACCTTCAGGAGACGGACTTGCTCAGATGTGCGCGCCCACGCCGGGGTGTGCGAGTGCCAGGCCCCGGCCTAAAAATACCCTGATGTCGAGGACGGAATTCATAACCACGAGCGAGGTTATTAAGGTTTAATCACAGGCTCTCTCGCTCGCTCTGCTGTCTCTTGGCAATCTCTCTAGGGCATTAACGAGACCAGAGCCAACGTGTCGCGTGGGGGGTATTTTTAGCCTCCCCACCCCCCCCCAGATGGGAGCACCCCCTGGGTGCCCCCGGCCTTTGCCACCCTGAAGCCATTGCCGCGGGTGTCACGGGGCCGGTCACTAAGCAAGTAGAGCCGGGCGGGCGCTGCCTGGGACCCACCCCGCCCTCTGGGAGGACACCCCAGCCCACGCGGCCGACCCACGCACGTCTTCCCCGGGCTGAGGCTCGGCTAAGCCTCGTGCATCTCGTCCTGCTGGAGTGAGGACGCCCGTCTCCGGGAGACCCCCCGCCCCCCAGGGTTGTCAGCATCATCGCCCCAACCCAAAGAGGTTCCCGAACTAGACCCTCTCTGTTCGGTGGGGGAGGTTTGAAGCATGAAGGCCACGTTGCGCCCCAAAGGTGAGCAGGCAGCTCGCGAGGGGCCCCTCACGCCCGTTCATCTGTCCCAGCTCAGGGAGTTCTTATGTCCTGTCCTGGTGCGGGGAGTTCTACATCCCCCGCCATGGGGAGATTGGCTGAGCAAGGAGTCTTCTGGGTCTCTGCAGGGACCGCGATCCCCGCTGCAGAGGTCGGATGTTCCACGTCTGGCTGGGAAGGGAGCCGTGGGGTCGGGGGACAAGACACAGCAGAACGTGACCCCCCTGCGTAAACCGTTCAGACACGAAGGCCGGGATCCAGGATCGACCATGAGAGCGGCCTTTATCCCCCACCTCGCTACGGAGGGGAAGTGGAAGAAAACAAACGAGACTAAACGAGAGGACCGTCGGGAAGGAAGAGTCACAGAGGCAAGCGCAGCACGTCGAAGGCGCTGCGATCTCGTCTTTACTTTTAAAAAAAATGAGTGCGTGAGTGCTCACGTGTTTCCTTGATTGTTTTCGGTCACAGAAAAGGCGACCACCCCCCGACGGTTCACGGGAATGGGATCAGGAGGGGGGCTTCACGTTTCACTTTCCATGCTGCGTCTGCATTTGAACACGTCTACTAAACGCTCCGTGCGCATAGTGAGATGCTGGAACGTGAGGATGCAGGAGAGACGAAAAGACCAGAGGCGAGACACGGGACTCTTCTGGTACGATCCCGTCAGACAAGGCTGGGCTTCCTAGAAAGACAGAGAGAGAGGTGGCGTGAGACAGAAGAACGAAAATCGACGGGAAGGAGGTAGGCACTCAGACGTTCTGAATTCAAATTTAAAAAAAAAATAAACACCCTAGAGAGAGTGCAAAGGTCAAAGCGGAAGCGTTAAAGGGGAAGGCAGAGTCTGATCCGCGTTGGAAAGAAAGAAAAAGCGTAGAAGAAAGTAGGAAAGCCAAGGCCAGAGTTTGGAGACGCAAAGAGACCACGTGGCATCAGCCAGGCTTCCCTCCTGGGCAGTCTGTGTCAGAACTACCTTGTCCGGCAGCATCCGCAGGGCCTCTGCGCCCGCGCCACCCCCTCTGCACCCGCGCCACCCCCTCCGCGCCCGCGCCACCCCCTCTGTGGCTCTCTCGTTGGGGGGCACATGGGATGTGGCTCCTGAAGTCAACAGAAGCACAAATCCATGCAGCCGCCTGCCCTGGGGCGTCCTGGGCCAGTGACATGGGGTTCTGTCCCAGGCAGTCGGGTTGGCTTTGCAGACTTTTCTGGAACCTCCGTTCCCCAAGGGCGCGCACATCCTCCGCCCTCCGTGGAGCCGGGCGGAGCTAAGCTTGTTCTTGTTCGTTGTCCTCGAGGGCCGTTCCGCTGTCATCCCTGTCGCCTTGTCTGGAGACCGAACGGTACGAGCCACTCGGCCACCCACAGCCCCGCACCTGAGGGGGCTTCACACCCCGGGACGCCCGGACGCGGAGCCGAGGGTGAGGCCATGTGGAGAAAGCCAAGAGAGGGGGTTGGGAGCCCGATGGCGTCCCCTCTCAGCGGGCTGAGCCAAGCACCCCTGAGCGCCCCAGGTCCCCAACCTGAGATCTCATTTCTAAGCCTGTCCACACGCTTTCTGTCCATCGCGATGGGAAAAAAAAGAAAGTTCTCGTAAATCCACCCGCCCGGCCCCGCTGCCCAGCCCACCGCTCCCTGAAGCGACCTCAGGCTAAGGTCCCCGCGCCCACGGGGCGCTCCCCTCACCCCCCACATCCCAGGCTGCGGACTGGCTCATGGGATGGAACCCCAGGAGCTTCGGGGTTTTCTCCTGCTTTGGGGTGCCCCGGAGGCCGGAACCACTGCAACTCTGTGGTGCCGCCTACTGCCCAGCATGAGGAGGGGACCCCGGGGGTCGCGGGCAGGCACCGCATCGGAATTCCAGCAACGGCTGACGAAACCCCTAAAACTGCGACAGCCAGGCAGTTGGTCCTTCATACAGGGGAGGTCGGTCCTGCCTGTCAGACAGGAAGCCACTTCCGTCCCGCGTGTCCTCAGCTGTCAAAGCAAGGGGGGTCTCACGGGCAGGACGGGCCCCCGGCCGGCCTGAGTGGCCTGTGCCAGCTCCGGTCCTTGCCACCCCCCGGGAACCCCCTGCTGCCAGGCCAATGGCAGCCAGCGCGGCCACCTGCACGGTGGCCCGCCCACCCCTCCCCGACGCCTCTGGCCCTGCTGCCCCGACCGCCCAGGCTTCCGGCTCCCTCTGCCGCCCACATCTCTCTGGCTTCAGCGTCCGGACTTGTCTGGAGTGGGCCACCCCGACGTCCGGTGTGTGGCGTGAGAAGTGGCCCTGGCCTTCCAGGAAGGTGATGCCGGGGCCCGGCTGGAGGCGAGCGAAGGCTGCAGGCTCACTCGCCTGTCTGAAGGTGCCAGCTGGTGCCCGATGGGCTTCCACGTGGGTCTCTTCGGGCTGTGGTGACAGAGGACCAGAGATGGTGGCCTCCGGACTGCGGGGATTCACTTCTCACGGTCCCGGGGGCGGGAAGTCCGATATCCAGGCGCCGGCGCCTCCGGGGTCGGGCGAGGCCTCACCTCCTGGTTCACAGCCAGCCGGCGGCTCCTCACGGTGTCCCCACAGCGCGGAAGGCACGAGGGAGCCCTGCGGGGTCTCCCATGAAGGCTGCGGTCCTGTTCCTGGGGCTCTACCCACCAGACCTCGTCATCGCCTCCCAAGGCCGCGCTTCCTGACGCCAGCTCCCTGGGCCTTAGGGTCTCAGCCCGCGCGTTCGGAGGGGACGGAAATGCGCGTCCGCAGCTGTGGGTGTCCCGCTGCCCACACTGCTCAGGCCTCGGGGCGAGAAGCAGGCCCCACCAAGTCAACAAAAGTGTCTCTTTGAAGCCGGTACCGGGAACCCGTACACAATACTGGTTTGGGGTTTTTTTTTGTTTGTTTTTTCCTGAGTGGGTCGATGCGATCTTGGTGTGTGACTGAGCACAGAGAAAGCGGGGACAGGAAATGTGGCATCGGCAAGGCTGTTTTTCTCTTCCCGTCCTCATGAGCGTGGGAGCCCAGCACAAACTAGGGACACGGGCATTCACGCAAGTCAGGGTGTTTGGGGAACAATCCTCCGGAATCCTACATCAACCGCTTACGTCCTTTCTAAATCCGCCAGCATCTGGATCTTTAAAAGAAGGACATTTCTTTCTTCTTCTTTTTTTTTATTTGGGAGAAGGTGAAATGTATTTGATTTTTCGAGATAAAACACATGATTTCAAGGAAATGCCAGACTCTCAGGGAGCCGTCAGCCTGCCTCGCAGGCTTCGCTCCTGCTCCGACGACGCAAAATCAAAGACGGTCCGAGGAGGGAGCCCTCCCCCCGCCAGGGAAAGCGCTGGAACAGCCTCTGCACTGGGCTTTCACAGGGACGTCACTGAAGGGCGATCAGCAAAGGCTTCTGACGCCAGCGAGCGGCGGACTCAGCAGCATGTGCGCCGGGTGCAGTTGGTGGCCCGCCCGGCCCCCAGTCCCTGGGTGGGGCACACCACGTCCAGCAGTGACAGCCGTCAACCTTACCCAGCCTCCTTTCTCAGGGGGACGGCCAAAGGGTGTCTGGGGCTTTTACTGCGTCCCATTCGTCCCCTGATCCTGGGTCCGCGGGTCCGGGGTGCAGCCTGAGCGTCTGCGTGGCTGAGGGCCACAGGCTCCCGGGTGACGGTCGTCCGGCTGGTTTTGGGGACCGCGCCTCGAGGTGAGGATGCGTAATTACCAACCCCACACGGCTGGCCCCGGTCTCCTGGCTCTCCCTCTAGTTACCTCCTAACTCCTCTGCATGGACCTTAACGTTTAATAAGGTCCCCATGAGACTCCCCAGCCAGACTGACACTTTTTTGTTTTTTAAGTAAAAAGGGGCAGGACCGTCCAGGGCAGAGGGGGACTCCTGGGTCCCCCATCTTTAACGAACGTGGAGATCACCTTCTGAGGAACACGTTATTCATGTGACCCTATTGGGAAGAAATTCAGAGCTTCCTCCGAGTGGAAGTCAATCCGGAACCTTCCGCAGTCGCTGGAGACATCCGGGAGGGTAAATGAAGACTGAGGATAAGGGACAGAGGCTTAGTTTGTGTGGCTGCGGCGAGGGACTGATAAGGTTCTCCAGGAAACGCGGATGGGGCCGAGTCAGCAGAGGGTGGAAAGCTGTTCGAGGAGATAGGGACCAGACACAAAGGCCGGAGGGACAGGCACTCCTCAGCTGAGGGCGGAGGGCAGAGGGCGGAGGGTGGGTGGCCCGGGCCGCAGGCCCCGGAGAAAGGACGCGGGATGGAGCGGGCTGGGCCGAGCCGAGAACGAGAAGCGGCCCTCGGCTTACAGTAAGGACACGAGCGCCCCGCAGAGGCCGTCTGGAGGTGTCCCCTGCGGGAGCTGGCGAAGGGGAGGCGGGAAGGAACTGCAGGTGAGAGGACGCTTTGCCTGGCTCCTCGCTCTGGGACTCAGGAAACCCAACTCCAAGGCAAATGCGATTTAAAAAGGAAAATGCTGGGCTTGTGAGGGTGTGCGGGGTCCCCCGCTCCACGTGCCCGTGTGCTGCTTCCGAGGCTTGAAAGTCTCTGTGAACAAAGTAAAAAGGTCTGGGGACACCACAAAGGGCAACAGTCACCGAAGAAGCTTCCATCTGCTTCCGTGGCCAGGGCACTGCACGCAGAGCGTGGAGGAGAAGGATGTCGCAAGGATGCGCGCGCTCCTGGTCCTGGCGAAGGGTGTCGGGGGTGGGGATGGGGAGGGCTGGGCACCTAAGGGTCCCAGACTACAGCCGGAGCAGGCGGCGGGCCCCAGGTCCCCCGCCCTGGGGTGGTAAGTGGTGCTGCAAGTGCTCACGTGCGGTTCCGAACCCGCTTGAATCCCACCCGCTCACCCCGCCTACCCTGCTTTGAACACTCTGAGGACACACGCTCGCACGGGTCACCTGCTCCACCCCTCACCGGGGAGCCTGCGAACGTCCAGCTCTGACCTGCACACGGTCTGGGGAGCCAACGCGGCTGGCGAGCGGCCGTGTCCCGACGTGGACCCCCCGAACCGCCACAGACAGGAGAGGAGGAGGAAGGAGGCGCGTGCCCTGGACGACGACCCAGAGAAGTCCGGAATGGGCTCAGAGCCCCCGGGGGTGTCACGAGCCCCAGGCCGGGAATGAACCAGCTGGTCCTCGCCGGGTCCCTGGGCCCCCCGTCCTCCCGGAAAACGAACCCACAAGCAGCTACCGCTGAGACTCCCATGGGCGCCAGAACGGTTCATCCACACGAAACTCTTCTTAAAATCCCCAACAGCGGCGACCCCCAGAAACTGCTGTTACCACTTTCAATTCCATCTTTCCTTTTCCTCCTTTTCTCAGAACCCGCAACGTCTTTGCCCTCCGCGGGCGTCCCTGTCCTCTGGCCGGGCGACAGAGTCCCAGTGAGGCCCGGGGCACGCCTGGGTGCCTCTCAGTTCCAGGGTGCGAGGCGCCCGGACGTGGGAGGTGGTCTCTGGGCCTGGAGCCGTGAACTTTGGGCTTAGCCTGACCTCTCGTGGTCAAACAGAGAACTCGGGAACCTCGGAGGAGACGCGCTAACGTTGGGAGCTAAGAGCGGCCCCAAAGCGCCTCATCTCCCGGGACAGCTTTCTTGGAGAGCCTGCTCACGGCCAAGTGCTAATCGCTAATCCCCGGGGACGGTATGCCCCCCGCCCTGCGGCAGCTGGAACGTGGCAGGGCTGAGTTTAACCCAGTCCTGGCCGACTCATAGCCCTCTGGTTTGTGCACGAGGCACGGACCCCGGTGGGGGCTGCGGGGGACCTGACGTCTCAGATCCAGAGAGGCTCCGGTTCACGAAGCCGTTCACGATGTCACTGGAACAACAGACATCCTGTGGCGGGGGGTTTGGCACCCCCTTTCCACGCCAAGAGACTCAGTCCTATGGAGCCTGCCCCCGTCCTTCACGCGACACACCGTCACCCACCGGTGCTGGGCACTGTGCTGGACTCTGGTGACAAACACAGGGCAGAACGTGCGACCCCTCCCTGGCCTCAATACCAGAGGGTGGTGCCCTGGTCCCCACTCAAACCCTGCGTTCTCTGTGACGCCGACAACGCCGCCGTGGACAGTGGCCCATTTCGGGGTGGCTGGTCTCCCCGCCTTGGGGCCTCATGAGGGACCCAGGGGGCTCGTGCCTCACAAACCGGCGCCACAGGACCCGCCCCTGCTCGCTGAGTGTGGGCCTTGCCCAGCCCCCCGATGGGTGGCTTCTCGGCCGTCACTGTTTTACCGAAGAGGAAACTGAGGCTGGACGAGGTTGAGCCGCACGGCGGGGCCAGGGCTGGGTTCCAAACCCACCTGTCTCAACCGTACATGCCGTGCCCCGCGCATTGAGCACCTGGTCGTGGGTCACCCAGTCTGAGCTGGCTGTGGCCAGACCCACCAGGTCACGTGATGGGGCAAGTAGCACAGAAATCGCGGGCGGTGGAAATGGCCCTTCGGGGTCGGTCCTGCGCAGTCCGAGGGGTTAGTTAGGCTGCACGACCGCGAGGCCCTGACCTCCCCGTCGCCGGCCCCTGTGGCTGTGGGGCTCAGACGCTCCTCCTTGGCTCAGGCCGCATCCTAACAAAGCACTGCCTCCACACGGCTACGGAGAAGGAGACGACCAAGGCCAAGTTCACGGACGCTCAGTGCTTCAGGGTGAGCGGAAAACGCTCAGGGGTGGCTTCGCAAGGCTGGACAGGGCCTGGGGCATCAGGCCTGACCACGACCCCGAGCTGAGGGTGCGGGCTGACCTCTTGGCCAGGGTGAACGGCTCCGGTGATGGGTCGGGAGGCTTGGAAGAGCAGGTGTGGAGGTCAGAGGTCTGCAGCTGTCCTGAGCACCTCGTGTCGATGCCCACGAGGGGCGGCAGCCGAACGACTGGCCGGCAGGTGACTTGTCCAGGGGAGACCGGCCGGCCTCTGGGCCGTTGCTGCGTGCCTTCGAGTGGGACAACCATGTGGCGGATGTGAGACTCCGCCGAGGCCGGACGAGGGGGCCTCCCTCCCACCGAGGGGGCCTCGCCTCCACCACAGCGGAACACTTCACCCGTCGGCATCGGCTCTCGGCGCTAGACCAGCGGCTGGGCCAGCAGGTTCGGACCGTGGTCGTTGTACGAGGGTGCGCGTGTTCACCGAAGGTCAGAAAGCTGTGAGCGGATGAGTGTGAGCTTCCTCTGTATGGACATCACACGTCGATGCACCTGACCTTAAAAGAAAACGAAAACTAGAAAGGGAGGAAGACAAACCAGGGCTTTCCCCTTCATCGTTAACCCGAACACACGGCTCCATTTCCCTTCCCGGAAGGCAGCCGTGTCGCCAGATGGTGTATCCTTTAGGCTTTTCATATATCTGCGCGCGTGTGTGTTCGCGTGCACACACACACACGCATACACACGTGCACGTGTGTACCTGGAAGCATGTGACCATACCCCGGCTTCCCCTGAGCCCCGCACTTAACCACGTATTTTAAACCTGACTTCCTACGTCAGGACGGACTGGGCTGTCTCAGCCCTTCCCAGCAACAGAATTAACCTGGTGGACTTGACCGCAGATGGCCTCCCCGGGGTGAGCGCCCACGGAGGTCAGCGTTCACCCTGTTTGGCCTTAGCTCCCAGAGGTATGGGCAGGGTTCACTCGAGAAATTTGGGGCTCCCTTCCCTGGATCTCTCTTTCCGGGGCCCCCAGCTCAGTCCCCAGAGGCCGTGTCCGTGCACCCATCCTCTGGTTCTTTGGGCCAGTAGGATGAGGGGTACCAGAAGTTTTGGCCACCCCCCCCCTTGGCGCAGACTTGTCCTGCCTTTAAAAACAGGACACTCACCCAGTCCCGTCCCTTTTCCCCAAGTGACAACACCCCTCCAGCACTCTGTGGGGGCGACTGAGAACAGCCTATGACTGAGGCGCTGTTCTTATGGGCCTCATCAGATGGTGACAGAGCAGGGCCCGGTGAGCTTCCCTGATCTGTCCAGTGCCCCACGAGATTTGAACGGGGTCCCGCGTCTGTGCCCCAGAACAAACCAGGCCATGTGCGGGTGGAGGGGGGACACCCGCCCCACACCCTGCTGAGTCACACTCTCCGGCCTCTGCGTCTGGAATGAGCCCCAGGCCTTGGCATGAGGCGGGTTGGCCTTCCCTCCCGCTGGTGCCCCGTGTCCCTTCCCCGCCTCCCTGCCGAGGACTCTGCTTCAGGTCCCTTTGCCTCATTCCCGACAGACCTATGTCACCGGCCTGCACGACGGGTGGAACAGGCTCCGGGAGCTGCAGGGTTATCTTGGGATCTGTCTTTCCCCAAGTGTCCGAAGCCATCACCCTGGTCACGTGACCACAGAGACACTGCTATGAGCCATGGTGTCTGTGTCACCCAACCTCTGCCTTTTAAATGAACCACACCCCGCAGGCCTGCGTCTTGTCCTTCCAGTTCCCGAGCCTCCCGGGAGGCTGTCGTGGGGACCACGGTTCAGCCGTGACCCGGGGGAGCCCGCCGTGCCAGCCCCGCTCAGAGCGCCCCGAATGTTAACATCGTGGGGGGTGTGGGTCCCAAGTCCTCTCTCATGCCCTTCGGGGACAGTCCCCTCTCGAGTCGGAAGTTGTTCACGTGGCTTTCACGCTCTGACGTGGCGTGGCCCCAGCTCTTCCTGCTGCTCGAGCCTGGCGGCTCCCCTCTTCAATCCGCTTCGCTTGCCACCCACCCCACCCAGAAACCTCCTCCCCGGACCTCACCTGGCTAACTCTTCCTCGTCATTCATGCCATCTCGAATGTCACCTCCTCGCAGATGCCTTTCCCGAGTGTCCGGCACGTCACCCTCGCCCGTCACCCCAGTCACTCCCCTGCTCTCCTGAGGTTGCATCTTCTCCTTGTTCGTCCGGTTACTCCTCCCACTCTGGATGGAAAGTCCCCCCGACAGTCACCACGGTCCCCCGGGGGCCCGGAGCCCTGCTGGGAGCAAGCCGTCACTCAGCAAGAATCTGTGACATGACAGAGTGCTTTCTCCCTGTCCCCCACCACCCTCGTCCCATGTCGTCTGGGGGCAAAGCTCACAAACGGAGCACAAAGCACTGTCCGAGAGAGGCAGGGGTGTGACTGACACCACGGGAACAGCCGGCCAGGTTTCGGCACCCGCTGTCACTACCCGCTGGGACCCTCGCCTGCCCCTCAAAGCCTCGGTTCTCCTCCTGCACAAAACCGGGAGAAGCAGCTCATCTCCGACACTGGCCGTGGGGAGGACGATGGGACAGCACACTGAGGCAGCCAGGGCCCAGTGCCCACGGGCCAATGGGACGCAGAGTAGGGGAGGGACATGCACGACATCTGAGCTCAGGCCCCTGGGCAAAGCCTCCCCATTCGCTCTCAGAGGCCCACAGGAGTCTGAGGGGAGCGTCATTTGGGGGCCCCACGAGTCACCTCCAGCACCCGCCAGGTGCCATAGACAAGACAGAGATGAAGCACATGAGGTCTGTGCCCTCGGGAGTGGGAACGAGATAAGAACAGGGGACCAGAGATAAGCGAGGCTAAGCAGGGGCAGGGAGGAGAGTCAGGGACAGCCTGCTGGCCCTGGAGGGCCCGCCCCTTCCCCGGGGCCCTTGGCCGGGACAGCATGGTCCTAGAACAGTCAGTGGCCAAGAAAGAGACTGCCCTGGCCAGCCAGGCCGGCCCTTCTGAGTCCCGGCTCCCGGGCCACCTCGCCCCTCTGACCCTGTGACCCCCATTGCTGAGTTTATAAAACGGGGATAGCTTTGGGGCTCACTCACAGGCTTCCTGGCGGGGTTCACGGAGGAGGATCACCTTAGAAGCACTCGGCACGGGGCGTGGTGAAATGTGCCATCGCTGTCAACGGTGGCGTCACCTTGGTCCTAGCCGGAAGCACATCAGAGACACCCCTTGGGTGTGGGCCACACGCATCTACGCCCTGAGAGCGTGTACACAGTGCCCCAGGCCCGGGTACCATCTGGAAGTTGTCGCAATGACCCAGGACGAAGGCCTCATCCTCCCTCTTCCTTTCCTCCTTCCTAACATGCCGCGCACCGTTTCCAAGTGTCCTGTTCAGCAGCATTAAACGCATCCACATTTCAGTGGGGCCCAGCTGACCGTCCCCTCCCCCGGCCCCGCTCCCCGTCTTGAGGAAGGACAGCCTGGTTTTAACTGCTTCTTCACAAATGGAGAAACCAGGGCCAGTTACGCAATTTGCAGGGCTCTGCACGGAATGAAAATGGAGATAAAAATCACAAGGAAGGCTCAGACGGCCATAGCAGAGGGTTAGATCGAGCTCGGGGCCCGCGAAGCAGGCCCCAGAGGAGACCGGGGCACAGAGACAGTAATCTTCTCTCCCAAGGTCACGCAGCAGACTGTGGAGCCTCTGAAAGTGGGTGACTTCTCTAACCACCAGTAACCCCCCTGCGGGCAGTGGCTTGGATTTGCTCGTGGCTGGTGGCCAGGCACCCCGCACTGCACCTGGCACACACGGGCACCCCGCCGCAGTTCACATCCGGGGGAATGAACAACTCGGTCAAGGTCGTCCGGGAGACAAGAGGCTTCTTTGGGTTTCCGTGCTTTGCCTCAGCCGTGGCACGTTCACGCCTCCTCCCTCACGTTGACCTGTCGCCCTCGAGTTCCCAGGAGAAGCCAGCATGGCGTGTGTCTGTGTGTATATGACGTAGCCCGAAGCTTTTACAAGGCCTCACCTCGTAAAAACACCCCCGGTTTGGAGTCCCACTTGTGTAGGGTGGAGTGAAGTCAGAAGCCACCGGATAATGGGAGGTCGCTGGCGGTGACGCTCTGGCTCCAGGTCACCAGAAGTCGGGTGGCCGAGTCCCCCGTCTGATCGCAACCCAAGAAAAATGGAACCAAATTATAAAATTATGAGTAAAACGCAGGCTTTGTTTAGAGTTATGGCAATAGGTGCTGCGAGAGTTGAGGGAGCTGGCCCAATTTGTGTTTCTTTAGGAGACCTCATTTTTCCGTCCCAATGTTTGTGACATTCTTCCCTGGCGGTAGGAGGAAGGGGGAGATGCCACCGTGGGGCTCATTAATGCATTAGTCACAATCCCGATCCCGTCATCTCTTGTCATCTTTGTTCTGTTCATGGCTCCCTTTTGGTTTAATTATTCTGTCTCTATTTGTTTATTTTCAGGAAAATAATGAATACCCGTGAACCCACCTAGGAGTGAGACGGTCACCGATAACACACCTCCCCCCCCGGGGCTCCTCACCCAGCTCGTCCTTCCACCTCAGAGGGAATCAATCACCTCGCTGAATTTTGTGTTTCCCAGTCGTCCTTTTTCTGACCTGTTAAATTTGTTTACCCAGGTAAATAATGTTTTGCTTCATGTTACTTGTTTTCATAATTCATAGCGAGGGTGTTACACAACTTGTCACATTCTGAGAACTGCTCTTTTGACTCAAGAACTGTGAAAAAGATGCCATCTCCATGCTGCTGCGTGTAGCTGTAGTTTCTTTTCACGGCTGTATACTATTCCACTGTGTGGGCTGACTGCAATGTCTTTTTCTCTTCCCCTGTCATGGGCATTTGGGTCGTTTCAGCTTTTCACTGTGAGAGAGAGTGTGTCCTGAAATTCTTGTGTGACCAAACAGGAGTTGAATTTTGCCCCGGGCATCTAACCAGGAGTGGAATGACTGATTCAGGGGGTCTAGGAATACTCCAATTTGCAGGAGAATGACAACTTGTTTCCCAAAATGACTGCAGTGGTCATTTTTATCGCAGGAGATTCCCGCCGACCCCATCCCCAGCACATGCTGTTGCCAGCCTTTCTGTTTTGCCTTTTGAATGTATGTTGAATGAACACATTTTAATAGTGAGGAAACTCTGGGTTTCTCGCATCGGTTTCCAACAACTCGGCTTATGTGATGACTTAATCCATGAACTTTCAACAAACTGAACATGCCTTTTCCAATGCAGCTAAGAAGACAAAACAGAGAGTCAAAAATCTACAAATGATGTGGCAAAAATCTACAAACTAAGAAGTCGTCCCATCTGTTATCAATCTATGGCCATAGAATGTGATCAGTTAGAAAGCAAAAGATAGAAACTCCCCTGACAAATCACACGTATATTTGCATAAAACCCTAATATATATTTTACACTTTTCTTTTTACTAACAATGCATTTCCCCATTTAAAAAGGGATAAAATAAATAATCTCTGCTCTATGTCACACCCTATGTGCAAAAATATTCAGATAGATTACAGAGTTTGATTTAAAAACGTGAAGCCTATGCAGAGCTGGAAGGGAACTTAAGCAAATAAATATCTAAGGTGGGTGCCAAGTGGCCGGGAAAGGCTTTTGCGGAGTCTACCAGGCAAAGTAAAAACCACCAAGGAGAAAAGATGGAGGGGTTTAAAAGCGAAAAGTGCAAAGCCTTCTGCAGGCTGCAGTATCAAATAAATGAAATGCGAAGGCGATCAGTCATGTGGGGAAGATATGTTGGTGACACAAGGGACATACCATTTGTCACTCCGAGCTGACAGGGTGGCTGGAGGCCCAGCTCAGAGTGTGAGGACGCTGAGTGGGCAGGCGCTTGGCGGGACTGGATGACAGGCAGGTGTGACAGCCTCTGTCCAGACAGCAACGTGGGTCTCCCAGCTCTGGGCGCAGAAGCACGGAAATGGGGGAGGAGAGCCTCTCCAGTGCACGGGCCTCGTGGAGGTGTGAGGGGACAGCGCGTCTGAGGAGGACGCAGGAGGTGGGGGGCTGCAGAACTGTTCCATACGAAGAATGTGAAAAGGGGTGCTGTACTATTGTGGGGTCAGGGAGGAGTGCTTTTCGGGGCTTACAGAGAGGGGAGCAGCAGAGCGTGGCTCCAGGCTACCAAAGGAAACCTAGGAAATGAAGATTAGTGGAGGGGTTTAAGGACAGCGTCCCAGGGTGACATTGTGCCCAGCATCCAAGCAGCCCCGCTGTCCCCCTTAAATCTCATCACAACCATATGTAACAGGGGCTCTGGTTGAGTTCTGACGCATCTGATGCGACACAAAGGGAGGTCTCCATAAGTGAGTGTCCAGGCTGGACAAAGCTTGGTAAGGGACTCTTGGCCAAGGAGAACAGCTGGACCAAATCACAACCCTGACCACGGATGACCCTCGGGCAACACGGGTTTGAACTGCACGGATCTACTCAGACGCGGATTGCCTTTAGTGAGCGTGTGGCCAGCCTCCTGTCATCATTGGGTTTGGAATCTGCAGATTCAGCCAACCCCAGATGGAAACAGTGTCTTTGATCTGTGGTTAGGAGGCTGAGAATGCGGGAGGACGAGTGCATGCATGTTCTACGCCATTTTCCATGAGGGACTTGAGCATCCCCGGATTTTACTACAGGGGGTGGTGTCCCGGGGCCTCCACAGACACCTAGCAACAACTACAGTTAAGTCTCGGGGGAATCGGAGTGATAAGGGCCTGTTTGGGGGTCAGCACCCCTGACGCTCATCATTGGAGGGTCAGCTGTAAATTGCTTCTAAGGGTGTGGTCTCCCCTGAGCCCGTCAAGCTGATTAAATTAGCCTCAGACTAGGGAAGCATCGACCTTCACACTTGAGAGGTGGCTACTGAGATGGCTCTTCACTTCCAGTTTTTCTTTCATCAGATGTAATTCCACCCTCCCTTTCATGCACATGGAGGTTTTTCAAGAAAAGCAGCCATTCTGAAGAGGACCCAAGAGCGAGAAAATTCCAGTGAGTTACCAAAGAAGGTAAAGGTGAGAGGGATTGTTTAAAAAGGGACAACGGGCCCAAGATGGAGTTATTTGTGCTAGGGACCCCGGTCAGCAAACGAGATTTAATACTTAACTGAACGGCAGTTTCGGCTTCCCAGAGCTATGACTTTTTACCAGTGGACAGAAAACGAACTGGAACGGCCAGGTCAGCACTAGTAAGACAGTTGGCCAGATAGGCCCCTTCTGTGGCCTCAGGCCGACTTTTCTACAGCTGGGTGGAGCTCCTTCCTACAGGTGAGATGCTGCCCAGTTCATGGCTCTTTGGATAGAGCCAATTTGAGCCTTCAAACTGACCCAGCTGAGACTAATTAGGGGAGCACGTCATAAGCGATATAGGAATGTCTAATTGCTGTGTTGCACACCCGACACAAATATTAAATAATGTTGAATGTCAGGTGTCATTGGAAAAAAATGTGCCCAGTTGAATTTTGACACGAGAAGCACTGATGGGCATGGTGTGGTTGAACAGAATCGTGTTTCTCTCTCCAGGATTGCCTGCGACTTGCCCACATCTCACTGCTGTGTGTGCTCAGGAAATCGTAGTTACTCAACACGTGTTTACTGAGAGCCTGCGCTGTCCCGGCAGAGTTCTAGGAGCAGGAAACTCAGCACCAAGAGGGAGGCATCCTGGGTCTCGGGTGCAGTGTCAACGAAAAATTAAAAAGCAAACATATCCCAGTGATGAGCATGAACACACAAAAGCAAAGGGCTTGAGGACCATGGCTGCCCTATTTCACTCTGGGGGCCTGAGGGAAACTCCCTGACCAAGATGATGGTTGATTTAAACCAGGCTCAGAGAGAACTTGGAGCCCCGATTTAGGGAGTCCCGGGCACAGTTTGCCACCTCTGGGCTAGGTCCACCTTCTCTGAGCGCAGCCTGTAAGATGGAAAAGGCGGTGTGATAGTGACCGCTAGCTTACGGAATGCGATTTTATTACGAATTTCGGGGACGTGATAACTTCCCCGTGCTCCAGGAAAAAAACATTGCGGTCCGCAGCGGGGCTTCTTGGTACCGTCCCGAGCACTCGCCATGAGGAGGGGGATTTCGGACCCACCAGCGAGCAGGCTCAGAAAGCCGGCGGGTGCCAGCCCCAGTGCCCTCTGTGTGCACCGGGTGGGGGGGGACGCGAGCGGCCACCCCACAGTTTGGGGGTTTTCTTTTTCGTACACGCCTACTTCCCAGGCCGTCTCCCATCCGAGGACTAGCCAGGCCGGACCCTGCTTAGCTCCCGAGATCAATGGGGACGGCTCGGTCAGGGTGGCGTGGCCGCAGCCTTGGGGCTTTTTGTTGCTGGTGTCGCGGGGCTCCGTGGAGCCACAGCCACATGCAGGGGCCCCGAGCCACGTGCCAGGCGGCACGGCCCCGGAGAACAATGGAGGCGGATCCCCGCGTGTCGCCGGCAACGCCCCGGCGCGCTCTAGCAGCTCTGAGGCGCCGGGCCGACACCCACGGGTCGGGGGGGCCGCAGGCGTCCCGGGCGCGGACCTGCGCCAGCCCCCCGGCCCGCCTCACGGCCGAGGGCGCCGCGGCGCGGATAGGCTCCAGGGTGCCCAGCTAGCGCGCCCCCCGCCCCGCACCCCGGCCACGCGGCTCCGGGCCCCGCGAGCGGGGCGCGAACCAGGCCGCGGTCAAGGTTGCCCTTGGGGGCGGCTTGGGCGGCCGGTCTGCTGGGAGCAGGGGGAGAGGCAGGGGGGGCTGCACGGCGCCCGCAAGGTGCGCTGAAGCGCGGCGGCCGGGGGAGCTGCGGACGGCGGGCGGGCGGCCGGGCGGGGGAAGAACACCGAGACCCCCGCACCCAGCAGCCCGCGCGGCGCCCCGCCCGCACGCGCCCCCGTCCGGCCGCGTCCCCGCACCCCCCGCGCTTCGAGGCAGATGGTCTCTCCCGCCGCGGCCGCCACTTCCGGTTCCGCGCTCGCGCGTCACAGAGCGCGGGGTCACGTGGGGCGGCGGCGCTTTGTGACGCTCGCGGCCCCGCCCCCCGAGCGCGCGCGCGCCGACGCACGCCGACGCGCGCACGCCGGCCCCGCCCCGCCCCGCGCGCCGCCCGTGCAGTGCGTGCCGGAGAGACCCCGGAGCGGGCGCTCGCCGGGAGCCGGGCCGCGGCCGCCATAGTTCCTGGCGCGGGGGTCGCGGCGCCTGCGGCGGGGCCGAGCGCGGAGGACGCCGTCGCCGGGGCCTGCGGAGCGCGACGCAGCGGGAGGCGCGGGGAGGCGCCGGCGGCGCACGGCGGGCGGCAGCGGCGCGGGGCCGGGGCGGCGGCGGCGGCGGCGCCCGGGCCCGCCGAGGGCCGCTGAGGCCGGCGGGGCCCGCGCGCGGGCGGAGCCAGCGGGGCCAGCGGCGGGGCGGGGGGCAGCGCCCGGGCAGGCCCGTCCGCCGCCGCCGCGCGCCCTCGGGCGTCCGCCGCCGCCCGGAAGCAGGACGCGGCGCGGGCGGCGAGGACTCGGGCCGGGCCCGGCGCCCCCCGCCGGCGGACACGCGCGCGCCATGGACCGCTGAGGCGCGGGGACTGGCCGCCGCCGACGACGGACGCGCCCGGCGCGCCGGGCCCTGCGTGGAGCGCGGGGCGCGGGCCCCGGGCGGCCCCGGGCGGGCGCGGGAGCCGGGGCGGCGGGCCCGGGCGCCCGCGCGGGAGCGAGGCGGCGCCCCGGGCCGCAGCGGGCCCCGCCGCGCGGGCCCGGCACCATGTCCTGCGTGCACTACAAGTTCTCGTCCAAGCTCAAGTACGACACCGTCACCTTCGACGGCCTGCACATCTCCCTGTGCGACCTCAAGAAGCAGATCATGGGCCGCGAGAAGCTGAAGGCCGCCGACTGCGACCTGCAGATCACCAACGCGCAGACCAAGGAAGGTAGGCGCCCGCCCGCCGCCCGGGCAACCGCCGCCGCCGCCCCACGCGCCCGGCCCGCCTGGCCGCCGCGGCGCCCCCAGGCGTCCTCGGCGCCTCTCCACACGCGGGCCTCGGGGGGGGGGGGGTGTCGGGCGCCGCCCGGCCTCCGCGGGGAGCGCGCGGGCAGGGCCCCTCGTTGTCGCGGCGGCGGCGGAGGGGCTGCCCTGGCCTTAGAACCCCGGGGCTCGGGGGCGGGGGCCTGGCCCCTTTTCCGCCCTCTCCTCCCCCCACCCCCACCGTCTTTCCGTCCGAAGTTTGGCGTTGCCCGCGCCGTGGAGAAGTCGGGGCCCTCACTTTGGCGTCTCTGAGCCAGCCTCAGGGGTGGCATCGCCTGGGGCCCCTCCTGTGTTCTGGGGCGACCGCTGTTCCCTGTCGATCCCGGCACTAGGAACGCGGTGATGGAGCAGCTGGAGTTCGCTCGGCGCCTCACTCTGAGGTTTAGCAGCTCACTGGGTGTCCTTTCGTATAAAGCGCTGACTGCTAGGCCTCACCCGATTCTGGGGCTCCCGGCTGGGAGGTGGGTGCCAGAGAGCCACGGCGGGTGGGGATCCTCGCAGGCCTTTCTCGCTTACAAAGGCGTCTGTAGCACTGAGGATGGAGCAGTGGCTCTGAAAAGGCGACCGGTGACCTTCTCAGGTTCTGACTGTAAACTTGTTTTGGTTTCTTTTTCTCCCGGTGGTAATGCTGACGCGTACTCTTCAGCAAGTCAGCCTTTGCGTTTGATCGTTGGCACGAGAGGACACACAGTGTGGAGTTCTAATCAGGTGGTGGTGTTCACGGAGTCGCTGAATTACGGCGACAGTGACATGGTTCTTTTGGTTGGACTGAGCAGGGTACCCCCGTCAGGCCTGTTGTTTGGGGGGTACAGTGGCTCTCCTGTGGAGGAGCCGTTTTCCATTTCCATCCCGAACTAGCCCGGTCGGCCGTGTTCAGACTCAGAGGTATTCGTCCAGGAAGATCCCGGTCACCCACGTGGTGGTACCGGAAGGGATGTTCTCCGCTCCCCCCTCTGTATAAGTGTCCTCCCTCAGAGACACGTCACATGAGGCTCTGGGATTTGTAATCATGCCAGCATCCCTCTACCTGGAGAGAGGAAAAATTGTTGGTGGTCACAAGTGGTTGAGAAATAGCTTTTTTAAAATGTCATTCGAGAAAATGCCTTAAGGAAGCTCTTTGAGGCCACAGAAAGCATTCCTTAAGGAGCATGGCCACATTCCACAACAGGTGGACTCCGAAGAATTTCAGGCTGTCTTGGTAAGGTAATGACACGAATAGAAGGAGAGAAGGTATAAGTGAAATGACAACGTCAAGGCAGTCTTCACCATCACGCACTACACAGGTGTCTCGTTTTACCCGAGCGCCGTGCAGCATGACCCTCTGCGGCTGGACTTGGGCATCTTTTCCACGTAGTAATTGATCCAGCTTTGCTAGACTGGAGGGAGGTGGATGGAATTCTCGGCCACAAACTTAAGAGTTTGGGTCGTGTGTGTTTTCCTAAGCCAGGGGACTGTGTGATGCCTCATTCTGATGCGTCCCCCTTTCCGTGTTCGCGTGAACTATCCCCATTGGAGAAGACTCTGATGCCGCATCAGCCAGGAGACGGGGCTTCAGGGGAACAAGTTAGGGGGGTGTGGAGCAGTCACAGGTGCGTTTTAGGGGTAGTATCCAGTGTCGCCAGGCCGCTGAGGAAGCACGCCACCTGGTGTTAGCACCATGCGGTGAATGAGTACAGCACAAGTGTCCTCGCTGCATGGTTAAGGGACTGCCTGCCCAGGAGACAGTGCTGACGGCGTTGCTTTGGTTCCTTTAACGTCTAAATCGCCTGATGTGTTTACGTTCAGGGCCTTAAATCTTGATTCGATGAAAAGGCTTGGATCAGAATTTCATGTTTGGAATTTAAGAATCCTGCTCCTGTATTTTTAGAGTACATTTCAAAGTAAATCTCAAATGATCTGTTTATTTGTTTTTTCTCTACAAGCTTGTTTTCCTACTTTTTTTCCTCAACCCCTCCCCTCACCCGGTGGGGGGGGACATCATGTACTTTGGTGTGAAAGGTTTGGAAGCTGAGGATGAAGTATTTTTTAAACATACTGTCTTCATTTCTCAAATTCGTCTTGTTTTCATGTTTGGGGATCGAAAATCACACTGGTGCATGGAAAAGGTCTTTTGACGCTAATAGGCTGCTTATTAGAGGTGCTTAAGGGCAGGAAACCATCGCTGTAATTGAGGCACTCGTAAGGTCACAAAGCATGGCACGTGGGGCCCTGACGTGGGGCCGACGCGGGCTGACGCTGCACTGTGCTGGTGAAGTTGGTGCATGTCTGGGAGAGCCACCGTGGACACATGTGCTGTTTGTTCCCCAGCAAACGCTTTTCAGAGTTGTTACGCATTCAGAAACTGTCAGGTGTTTGACACCCAGTTTTGTTTCTAGAATTTACTTTTTAGAGATTCCTCGTCTCCCCTGTCTCCACTTTTTCTTACTCAGCTTGCTGGGAATTGGGGGCTACTGTGAATTGTGACAGGTAATGACAGACTCGCATCGGGGTACCTGGGACTAGGGAGTTGTGTCACCCCTAATGGGTGCCTTCTATAATTAATGCCCACTTTTTGAAATATACCGAAAAGAACTCTTTCCTGAACAGTTCAGTTCATGATAGGACATTCCAGTAGTATCACGATCACAATAACAGAGCTAACGTACAGGCGTACGTATGGGGCAGACTTGACACAGTGGGAAGAACAGAGGCGACAGCCAGCCGCCCAGTGCTGAGTAATGAAACAAAGCAGGCAAACCCAGTGACCTTAAAAGAGCGAACCTCAGTCCCCGACTGGGTGAGTGAGGGAGATGGGTGCGTTTTCACATCTGTCTCCCTGTCGTGGATAATCTTTTTGGTAATTTTATCAGTTCCTTCTTCAGCGACTCTTTGCTTTCGTTGAATTCATTGGTTCAGTTTATTTTTAAATTTCCTTCTTGCAGAAATATCACAATAAAAAAATAGGGTCCAGTCACACTCTCCATATGTGGTCCTGAGTGACATCAGTGTTCACCCAGCAGTTCTGCGTGGCTCTGTTTCTCTTTCACCCCAGTACACATCACCCACCCGCCTCGCTACTTTGGGGCACTTGGAGTCTCCAAGTCTGTTGTTATTCATAAGCACCTATTTCTGCTCCTATTCCCTATGGGTTCATTCTCCACTTGGACACCAGAGTTATCTTTTTGTTTTTAATATAAATCATCATCCTTTTTGCTTAAAATCCTTCAGCAACTTTCTATTGTTCTTAGAAACTGTAAATCAGTATACGGTTTATACCTTTTTATCTATTTCAATTCATTCTTTCATTTTTTTTCCCCAGCTATTCTGGCCCTTTTGCATCATGTTTTCACATGTATTTCTGTCAGCAACATGCTTTGTCTAGCTTTTTTGCACATCTGTCTGTCTTCTCAGTCCTTTAAGTCTCAAGTGTCAAGTCCTCAGAGGGCCCTTCCTTGAATCAACATTCTATCAAAAATTGAATTCCACGTTTAGTTATTATTAAAAAAAATTTTTTTTCTGCATTGAAAATGTCATAATTTAATTTGGGGATCTCTTCCCAAGTAATACTGACATTTGGGGGCTGGGAGCTACGGAACTTCTTTGTTACAAAGCACAGCTTCTCCTCGTGGTTCAGACGTTCTACGTCACTGGCTGAATAAACCAGAGGGTGACAGTCTGACTGAGATTCTGGGTCCCACAAAAGCGGAGGTGCCAGAGCCGGGAACGGCCCGACGTGGCGTGGTGCCCTTGAGGAGAAGCTGCGTGACTGGGGTGCTGTGACAGCGCGGGGGTCTCCAGGCCAGGGCCGTGTAGCGGGCAGTGCACCTGCGTCCGGCCGTGCCCCACAGTTACCGTTCGGTCGAGGTTCACCAATCCCTGCGGACTGAGCCTGCCCAAATGCCCAAATAGAAATTCAGCTCTGTTGTTTTATTTACAGAATATACTGATGATAATGCTCTAATTCCTAAGAACTCGTCTGTGATTGTTAGAAGAATTCCTATCGGAGGTGTTAAATCTACAAGCAAGACATATGTCATGTAAGTGTTTGTCAAGTCCCTGCACTTACATTACCCTGTAGACCTTCACGTGTGAGGGAGAAGACGGTGCATTTTAGAGCCGAACTCGTCCTTGTGCTCTGGCGAGTGTGTCTTGTCAGTCCTTAGAGCTGCGAGGATGGTTGGTCGGTCTTATTCTGATTTCTTTGCCCAGTCGAGGAGACTTAGCCTGCAGTCAGGAATGAGGGCTCCCAGGAGGACGGCTTGCTCCGTGTCGGTGATGTTCAGAGAGACGGGGACATGATGTTCATACAGTGAACAGCATCTCCGTCTTGTTTTCATTCGCTTTTCCTTGTCTGTGAGAGACGTGCGTGCGAGTCTCCAGAGACCTGCCCTGGCTATTCTGACAGTCTCGAGAGTGTTCAGTGGTGCTGCCGGTCGTGCCTCGTGCATAAGGGCTCGCTGTGGGGAGGCTGTAGTCTCTAGGGTTTGTGGGCCCAGGCACTGGGCTCCCACCAGGGTTTGACTCCCTTGCTGCTTCACACCACTTGGGTGACCTTGGGTAAGTTACCTAGGCCTGCCCCGGATTCTTCAAAGCAGAATAGGGACGTGAACACACAGCTCAAGCGAGCTGTGAGCAGCTGTGTGTGGCGTGTGGTCGCACCCTGGGGACTAGACCCCGAAGGGGAGGAGTCGGCACTCTACAACCTGCCCGCTGCCCTGGAGTCCTACCGGCCGCAGCAGAATCGTCACATGTGGAGAGGTTAGCCTGGGCCAAAGGGCTGCCGTTTCCCCTTGAAGTTGGGCAACCTTGTTTGAAATTGCGGCAGATTCTGCTTTTGGTCGATGACAAGCTGGAGCTTGCCAGTCCTAGGGAGAGGAGTGTGCTCTTGGACTTGAGGTCATGCCACTTCCTGGAGCTTCTCCCGAGGTCAGGCCCTCGTTCTCAGTGTTCTTGTTCACTGTCAAGTGATATTCCCTATCCTGATATTTGGAGGTCCTTTTGTGTGCTATCTTCTGTATAATAACAACTTAGAAAGCTGAATACTTTTACTTTTTTGCTGTAAATACCAAGTAAACTCTGTGCTTTTAATTTTAACATAATGTAATTTTGAATTATAAGGGAAAAATTCTTGAAATCTAGTGTGAAATTACACTTTTTTTCATTTACCAAGTGCCTTATTAAAACGCTGCGTTTCAGTGGATTTTTTGATATTCAGAAGCTCTGGGGGAGAGAATTTATTTGTAGTTCATGGGAAAAGAAGTTGCCTCTCACAGAGTTGCGAATTCATTCCGCTGTATGATTTCCTTTGTAATGTATTTGTTTCAGAAGCCAGCTGAGTTTGTTGAGCAAATATTAGAAAATGAGAACTGTTTTTATCTCAGGAATTCCAAATCATGCTCAAATTTACAGACTCCTTTCAGATGTTAACATTTCTCTATAGCCAAGATAGTATTAAATTTAAAACTAAAACTAAGCATTTATAGGCTTTATTTAGCAACTTAACCCCTGCCTATTTCCTGTGTGGACTCTTAAAGAAATTTCTTCTTAGGCTTATTTGTATGTTCTTTTAAAAGTCAGATTATCCAGTTCTCCATAATCATTTAACTCATTCTTTTTACTAAACTACTCTGTCAGACTTTATTGCATTTTTCTGGAAGTTCGAGTTATTTTATCTTTGGTCATTACTTTGAGACTTTTTAAAAAATTAAAGTTAACTGTCAAATAGTGCATAAATTTAAAAGCAACATCAATATCAATAAAGTTTTCATCAAATTTAAAAAATCAACATCAACCTGTCTTGCTGGATTTGAAATTTAATTTTTGGAGCTCAGCAGTTTCTACAAGATCCAAATTGTAAATGTTAACAGTGGTCTTGCTTTTAGAAACCTGATGTATAGAAGTTGACATCTGTGCCTGTCAAAACAGGGGAATATAATTTTATTGTTCCGTCTGTTAAGAAATAATCACAAAGTTTCTTAACAAAACCCCCTTACTGCCTTTCGGAAAGCGTTAATTGTCAGTGCAAGGTACGACCAGTCTAGAATTCTCCACCATGGGAAATTTTTTAACCACAAATGCATCTTAAACTATTCATGTTCAAAGGTGGTAAAGATTAAGTAGTATGTTTATTATTTTGAAAATGAGCTGTTTTTAAATTGTTGTGTCAAAGGAAAATTGTCCTAGAAATATGTGATTGGAGATATAGATCAAGTTTTTTTTAGCACAAAATTTCCTAAATAGCTGCATAGAACTAATGGTAGTTTTGTTCTCTTTGTTTTTTAGAAGTCGAACTGAACCAGTGATGGGAACTTCAAAAGCAGTATGTAAAAACACAATCTCACACTTTTTCTACACATGCTTTTACCTTTATAATGTAGCAGTGAAGTAAATCCTTATAGAAGTTAATATCCAACCGACCGTAGTTCATATTGTAAATAAAATGTGTTTTGATGACAGCTCAGTTGAATCTGAATATATGTGGCATATTTTGCACCCTTATTTTGTAGAAATGGGTAATTTGTGCCCAAAAAATGCTGTTCCATATGAAGTCTGAGAGCACTTTCCCTGTATGACATTGTGTTGTACAGCTCATGTATGAGCCTTGTTGGACCATGCAGGTTTACACCAGTGGGCATGGCAACATGCCCTGCACCTGTCTGTCTGTAGTTAGTACTTTGTATGTATGTACAGGCTGTTGTGTGCTTTTTGTTTCTTGCAATAAAAAAAAATGTTTGGAGTGTATATTTTGCCATTTTCACGTTGTATCACTTAGTTTTGTGAGATTTTTTCTGCCCGACTGATGGCTTTGAAAAGTCCATTAGCACAATGTGAAGCTCGCATCAAAGTTCGATGCTTTCTCCAAGCTCAGACACCGCGTGGCAGAGGCTTCCTTGAGGCCGCTGAGCAGCCTTATTTAGTTTTTTTTTATTTGGCGATTCTGAGCTCCTGTTTATGTCCTCGCTGTAAAGCGAAACCTGAAATTGGGCCACCATGAGCATATCGGTGTCTCCATGATTTTGACGATTTTTACAATTGAGTGCATTGTTTTCAAATTTTAATACAAAGTTTCCACTTGTAACCTGCTCAGTTGTCCAAATTATTTTCCTTTCTCATAAGATATTAAAATGCTGCATTAATTGTAAGCCCATCGAAAGCTGTAGCTTATCAAAGACAGCTCCCCTTCCCCAGGGTGATATCTCAATGTTTACCACAGATTAACCTTAAGTCTCCACCATTTTGACCTTGAGCTCTTAAGTGAAAGTTGTGAACATTCCTCACTTGTGGGGTGAAATGTTTCTGAGCACAGTTCTGCAGTAACCCGGTTCTGTAAACTTGACGGTTCTCTAAGCATTGGACTGCTCAGGCTTGGTTTGTACGCGATACAAGATGTCTGAAATCTTCATTTAGAACTCAAGGGTGTTGCTTGCTGTTTCACTTTATCCTTTTTAAATACTACTGATCTTTAATTGTGTATCAGGCATTTCACTAACCATTGGATCTTAAACATGGTAACGTAGAGTATCTGAACTTTGGACTTGTTCTCTAAAGCACACGGCCTTTAGTTCCCTTGGAACTAAATATAATGATTCCAAAACTCTTAGTGTTTGGGGGCCCCTCTCGTTTTGGGGTTATATGGGGGGTTTTTTTTAGCATAATGCTGTAAAAACTGTCCAAGTTTCTGTTTTGCTGGTGATTGGTTTAAAACTGATTTTTATGTATCCAAATGCTAGCACAAAATAGACTGACTCTCCTGGTGACTGTAGTAGTTAATGTAACACGTTTTGTATAAAGTACATTTTATGCAGTATTTAAACTAATTCAGATGAAGTTTTATTTCTTGAAAACAATTATTTCCTTTTTGTTTATTAGCATGTGTATAAACACAAATCACATGTTCATAAATAAAGTTAACGTTCTTTTAGCCTTGCGTGTTCCCTGGCATGTCTGTATCACACTTCTAAGAAGCAGTTTATTTTATGCTTATTTAGGTTTTTCTTTTCTTTTTATTTTTTTTCCTTTTTTAATTTTTTAATTTTTATTATTATCATTATTTTTAGTACTTTAAAAGTGGCTTTAATTTTAGGTAGAATTATTCGAAATGGAGACATTAGATAACTTGATATCCCCCTCATTTCTTTGCTTGGGGCCCATTTGCTGACATTGAGTGTGAGAGAGAAGGGGTTCATCAAGTGTGATTTGTGCCCGTCTTAGGAGACTACAGAATCACGTGTGTTGCACACATGCACGAAAACCTAGTGAGATGGTCGCTGACCCAGGTCCTGACTCTGATTAGTCAGAGTGAGCGTGTGTACACTCTCGGTGCCGTAGCCGGATTGAGGGTGGCCACCTCTGTCTGCTCCTCCGCTTTGCTTACGTAGCCGCCCTTGCACGCTGGTGCTCCAGAGCTGGACGCTCTTACTAACAACATCCCATTACGTGGTGTGGGGCCCTTTAATTTCAAGCAGGAATGTTTGGCATAAAAGATTTCAGGTTCTTGCTCTCGGGAGCAAGAACACAAATTAGATGTGGGGAGGCAGGTTAACTATTGGTGTCTGCAGTGTGCCTCGATCAGTTGTTTTGACGACTGCTTATTTTAATGTGGATATTTTTTATCAGTAATCTGATAGTTACTGTACTACGGATGCTTAGTACATATCGGTCTAGTCACTTTTAAACCATTCCTTGTAAGCATTTATCATTTCTTTCTTAGTTTCTTGCTATATATAGAAAACAATTGGATGCCCTTTCACATTTGTGGTAAATTTGACTTCCTTGTGGATTATAAGGTACTTAGGTGCTGTGGTGATTATTTGGTGGGGAAAAAAGTGATTTAGATGCCATTGAATATCTGAAGCCACTTTCAATTCAGTAAATACATGATGTTAATAAGTTGGCAGAAACGTGAAAGAAAGGACGAGAAAGCTTGGCAGGAGAACATAAAGACAGCTACATCTCAAGGGTTGAGCGATAGGAACAAAAATGATGGTTTTCTAGTTCTAGCGGTAGGAAAGTTAACGTAGCTGATTGCTTTCTAGGGAAATGATCAGTCTCATAGTCTAGACAGTAATGGACTGTGCGTAAAGGCTGTTAATGTGTTTCATTGGTTAGAAACATAGTACAGATAGATGACGTTAATTCAGCTCTTGTTACTTAAATTCAAATGATTCCTAGTGGATGTAAAATGTAACCGCTTCAGAACGGATCGAGTAGGTCAGAATTTATTCCGGATCAGAAGAGAGTATGGTTTTCTTTTCAAAATTATTTTGATTTCCCCTTGAGATTAGTTCTTCAAGGAAAGAAAACGTCAGAACTGGGTGAGAGTGTGAACCCATTGGGGGGTTACGTGTCAGGCACGTGAGGCTGGCGTGTTGACACCTGTGGTCCCTCAGTGTGGAGCTGGGGACCTTTTGTTCAAGTGAACATCCCAGTAATACTGTCCATCAAACTCACTTTGAAACCCTAAGATATTTATAAGATGTATTTTAAATTTAGCCAACACTTTTTATTCACATTTATTGAATTCTTCCTGTGATGGGCATTTTGCTAAGCACCCTCGTTACGTTTCTGTTTGGTCCCCTTAAGTCAAGCTGCTTTTAATACTCTTAATTCCTGGACTGCTTGGGAAAGGCCTAATGAAGACTCTCACTCCTTTGTTTTTTCTTCTTTGGTCCAGATGTCTTGCTCCCTTCTCCCTATCTTAAATGAGAGTTCTGCCGGCCAATGCCTGAGAGGCGTATGACACATTAAATGAGCCACCTGCTTGCTATATAGGGAGCTGAGCCCTGTTTTGGTCCACCTGTAGGGAGGGCGTGTCTTCAGTTAACTGGAAGAGGTGTGCGTGTGTGTGTGCACGTGTGCATTACACGTGTACACACACACACACACACATTCAAATCAGGGTGGGGGCCAACCAATGAAAAGCTTCAAAATGCCACATTTGCAAACACATTTTCTCACGCCCTCTTAACTCTTTCACGTGGGGCACTTGCCCGCGTGGGCCGCCCTGCCCAGTGCCCCTCATTTCCCCCTTCCCTTGGCTTTGGTCAAGCTCTGCTTGCTTTGGCGAGAAGCTGTTACTCTGTACGAGAGAGTGAACGAGCTTACTCAGGTTGAGCAGTACATACTCAAAGGAAGGAACAGAGTAGCAGCAGTTAGGCAAGATTTGTCCCCTCGAAGCCACCGCCTGAGCCCCTCCCAGGCCACTCGCCTTATGCGCTGAGCCAGGGCAGCCCAGGGGCAAGAGGCCGCCTCTCCCCACCCCCACCTCGCACATCCGCGAGCGCAGAGACCCTGGACAGACAGACACGTCTTCCTGAGCACCCAGTCCCTCTGGACAGAGTGCCCCGGTGACACTGCCCTTCACATGCTTTCTCATTGTGGCTGGGCCCCGGCCGCTAGCCGTTCCCAGGCGTGGGGTGTGCAGGGCGAGGTGGCAAGTGGGCGGTGGTGCGCTCGGCCGCGGCGCGTTCTGTGGGGTCGCAGTGTCTGAGCAGTGAGTGGCGGTCGGGGCTGGATGAGCTCTCACACATGTCTCGCTGTGGAACTTGAATGTGTGTTTAATCTTTTATGAACAGATGGATGACCCTTCTGCATCTATTTCTCTGGCCCAGCTTACAAAGGTATATATACATATCTATGTCTATGTTCTTGAAAACGTGCACCTCCTAGCATCGTACTTTCTATGTGGACCAGGTGGAGGGGTTGGGGGAGGGGAGGTCTTTGGCAAAAAAAAAAAAAAATTGTACATATTATTACTCTCCTGTAAAGAGTAGGTGCGGTTTTGAGAAGATGGGGGGAGGATTTTGTCAGCCCCACCATAATGTCGGAGTATTTTCAACTTCAAGACAGAAGAAACACACGAAGCTACACTCACTTGTCTTGTTCCCTCATACATGTGTTTAATTATACACTGGAAACTAACAAGGTTCTGGAGGAATTCCCTGGTTTGGGCCGTAAATTATGTGGACTTTCTTTAAGCAGCCAAGTAGAAGCTTCCTTTTTACATGGACGATTGTGTGGTTCTTTCTTGAGTATTTGAATCGAACCCCTGAAGGCCAGCACTTTAAATGTGATCCAACTGCTTCATTATGCCGTAGACCTGTAGTCTGTCTGCATTTAGAAGAAGTTTTAAACAACCTAATTTGTTTGAACACAGACTACATGAATTGTGTTAATGTGTAAAGCTGTTTGCAGAAATATACCAATGTGTGTGTGTGGCAGAGAGGCAAACTGTCACCTCTTGAAATCATTGTATATGCCATGTTCTGCTCTAAGGTTGCTTGCATTTTCTGCTCACGATGTGTACTTTTTATTTGGGAAAGCACTGGTGATGGATGACTTTTTAAAACCATAGATTTAGCTGGCAAATCGTGCCTTTAAAAAAAAGGCAATTATGTTACAGAATAGAACAATTTTTGAGGGCTAAGAAGGAAGTTTTCCAAAAATTATTTTTTTCCCTACGATCAGAAACACCAGACCAAATTTACCAACCAAGGTTCGTGAGTTGTTGGGTTTTCCATTAGTGCTGTCCCTATCTTCTCCTTGACTTTGTCCCTTCCCCCTAGACTGTACCCCCAAAATGTCCTAGTAATATACAGCTGTCCTAGTAACTGTTTCGGGAAAATGAAACGTTAACATTGGTGACTAAAACACAAAGCAGGCTAAAGCCATCCTCTCAATTTTCTAGTGTGAAGTGGTTTGGCAAAGACAACACCGTTAGCAGTTTCTAGTTTGCTGTTTTAACCCTTATGTGCTATGAGGACCGCATTTGAGTCCGGCTCTGTTCCTACCGTGTTTCTCTGTGGGAGGCAGTCGGGGAGTTTGGAGGTTTGGGGGATTTTTTTTCCAATTATTTGTAAATTAATGTTTGGGTTCAAACAAATTAGTTGTTCAACATCTGTAACCCAGTTTTCTGTAAACGTTGCTGCTGTTCTGAGCTCTGTTAATGTTAAGCATTCTCTGTATATAAAATCACAATAAAACATTAAAACTGGTTGCTTGTTTTGTGGATGAATGTAAAGATAAACCCAATGAGTGGCTGCTGAGTCGAGTGCTAGACGCTTGAAGATTCAGGTTCTTAGGACTCACTCGCTTAGACCCTGCTTATACCTCGACCAGGGTGTGTACCTTAAAGATGGAGTTCGTAAAACTCTGGAGAGTTGGATTCCAGATTGTGAACTCTCAGTGCGCGTGCTTTGCACGCAATTTGAAAATGACACGAGTCCCTAATGAGCCTCTTCTTTTTCACATCTGCTACGTAATGTGTTGTGATTGTACCCCAGCCCCACCTCCAAGTTGTCAGTATAAATCACAGTCCTCATGCTGTGACACTTGAACTGCTTCTAAGGTTGAAAAGCATCAAGTGCTTCTCTCCTAACTTAATTTGTTTTCAACTCTTAGAGGACTCGTGTCCAAATCTGAACACAAGGTACAAACAGGGTCTAAGGTTTGAGTGCCCCCAGAAAGCCTTTGTCCAGCCCCACTGACACCCAAACACCGGAGGAATTCCCAGTGCCTCTTGTAGGTTAGACATGCAAATGGCTGTTTTTATGCAAGAGTAGATACTGCTCTTTACAGGATGAGTGGTGTTGTCTTTGGCTGTGTGGTCTTAAATGTGTTTCTAATGTGTGTGTCAAATAATTACCTGTTAAACAGACTGCCAATCTGGCTGAAGCCAATGCTTCTGAAGAAGATAAAATTAAAGCGATGATGTCGCAATCTGGCCATGAATACGACCCCATCAAGTAAGTTCACGAATGCTTTATACCGAGCGGTGCTCCGGGGAGAGTCTCCCCACTCAAAGCATCCTTTTTTTTTTTACCAAGTCTCGTGTACATGTGATTTCTTCCTCCCTTTCAGTTACATGAAGAAACCCCTAGGCCCGCCACCTCCGTCTTACACCTGCTTCCGCTGCGGGAAACCTGGCCATTACATTAAGAACTGCCCAACAAATGGGGTAAGTTCAAGGCCTGAGCCATGGTCCGTCACGGTTTTTTAAACTGTTTGTCAGCCATCTCGTAACGGGTAGACACTGCCGCCTCGTGTGCAGAGATGGATGACCACAGCCTCAGAGCCCAGCGGCCAGGCTTCAGGTGCCGGCCCTGCCACTCGGCGGCTGAGTGAGCTTGGGCACGTGTCTTTGACTCCTGCCCACTGGTGCTTCTCCCCTGAGGTGGGGTGACACCGGTCCTTCCCCACACAGCTGTCTGGAGGGTGACGAGAGGTCCTTTGAGTCCTGAGCGGCTGGGAAGAGCCGCGTGGTTGGTGGTGGGAAGTGAAGGTAACGGCTGCTCCTCCTCCTCTCTCCCTTCCACCCTGGCAGGATAAGAACTTCGAGTCTGGCCCCCGGATTAAGAAGAGCACGGGGATCCCCAGGAGCTTTATGATGGAGGTGAAGGACCCCAACATGAAAGGGGCCATGCTTACCAACACGGGGAAATACGCGATACCGACCATAGACGCGTAAGTGCCCACACCCCCGGGGACCACAGCCAGGCTGCTGCCCTGTCTGCCTCACAGACTCGGGCTCGTCCCTGGACTGCTCCCGCGTCGTGAATGAGAGGCTGTGGTCTGCTGCACCTAAGGCACATGTAGAATGGGTTTGGGGCCCTTGGGCCTCCAGGCGCCACTTTTCGCGTGTAGTCTGAGTTGTTTTGCTGTCATTCCCCGCTTTCCTCCTCAGCCACGTACATGCTCCCACATAACCGTACGTGCTGCTCACACTTCTGAAGGGAACAAGGCCGGCGTATCTTAATTGCTTTGAGAAACGAGGCCTTGCAAGGTGTTGCGGCAGGTTTGGGGGCCAGGGAGAGGTGACAGGTGGGGGTACCCGCCTGTGTGAGCCTCGTGGTTCTGAGGTGTGGCTTATTTGTCAGCCGTCAGTTACAGGCAGCTGTAAGCTGTACTTTAATGCTGATTTTTAACGTATTTCCGGATTTTACGAGCTACTCTTGAACGATCTGGGTGGACGTGACACCCTGATGGTGTGGTTCAGGGGGTGACTTCCCACTTCACCAGCTTGCGTTAATACTTCTTGTTACCTGGTTTGTGACTCAACGGTACGGACTCACGTAGCGCACGGCAGAGTGAGGTGGCTTCAAGGACTCTGCTTGCATGACACCTGCACACGGGTTTGGTGACCCGGGCACCCGAACACTCTGGCCCTGCAGTCCGACGTGGGGGCCATGGATAGGGCTCTACGGCTGCGTTTTCAGCAGGTGCTCTGGGAGATTATGAGGCCACCCTGAGAAACGCCAGATTAGAGACTAGGTGTCCGTGTTCTCGGTGACACGCTATACACGAGAACGCTTTCCCTGGGCTGCCCGCTACACTGCGGCTCGCAGATGAGCAGCGACCCTCCCCTACACCCAGCCCCGCCCGCTCTCGGCTGCACCCCCACCTGTTGTCTGTCCGTCACCAGCTCGAGTCTCTGTGGTCCATCTCGGAGTGGTCTGTTGTCACACTCCTTCCAGCTCAGGGGTTTCTCGGGCCTCCGGTCACACTGGTCGTCACTGCAGAGGCCCGAGCATGTCGGTGGAGATGCGCACCGGGGCCCTGGCTGACGATTCAGCTCACTACTTTGCACCGCTGCCCTGAGAGCCCGTTTGTGCCAAACACACAGCAGAGACGGGGAGATGGGAGCCTGGATATTCTGTGTGAAACCTTCACCCTCTCCATGAACACCAGCGATAGCAACTCGGACCTTCCTCTGTTTCTTTTTCTATCCTCTCTTCTCTTTTTTTTTTTTTTTTTTTTCTTTTCTCTCTTTTGGGCAGTGGGAGACTCCTCTTCCACAAATTGGGAACAGTGGGGCATAAGCACATTGACACTTATTTCTGGAAGCGTGGTGATGTCTGTGGAGCAACTACAGCACAAATAACACACCTCAGGTACCTGCTCTGTCAGCATGGAGAGAAACACACTGACCCCGGACGAGCTGGAGGGGGCTTCCCGCGGGACTCCGGGTGACACAGGCATGCGCGGCTACAGAGGTGGTGGGGCGTTGGAGGCGTATTTTGGTTTTTTATAGTTTTAATATATTTAATACCTAATATTTCAGCAAAATGTATTTCTACAAAATGTATTTCGAATTGTCTGATGAGGTGTTACTTAAAATTGTTGTCACGTATATTCTAATCATTTAAGTAAAAATTGACTATGCACAGATACATCTCTCTCAAGATAATTACGAGTAGACCACTGGTTTTAAAGTCCAGTTGTGGCTGTCATCGGTGTGGTTGGCAACCTGCTGCCCCCTTAGTTGTGCCAGTGTCACTCTCTCCGCTGTGGCACTCCTTCTCAGACCCCCACCGGGCCTAGGGGCTGTCATACTGTGGAGGGTAAACATGGGGTAGCAGAAAACGTCATCGGGGTGTGGTCATGTCTCTGCCACTGGCATATAGCTGATGCATGGATGTGTCACTTCACCTTGTTCTTAGACTTCGGAATCCTAAGGTCCTTTCCGCCACATCGGTAGCATCTTTTGTTTCTTCTTGTCATTTTCCTTGAGGGTTTTGTTTTCTGTCTTGTTTAGAGGGACGATGTTTGTAATTGCCCCGTGTCAGAAGGTTTCACACTGTCAGCTAACGCGGCACTGTGTGACCGAGAGTCCCCTTCGTGGTGTGGTCGGACACGCGACCATCTGCAAGACTCTCCCTTCCTGACAGCACCACAAACGCTAAACCCTCTTTCACAGCGAAGCGTATGCGATTGGGAAGAAAGAAAAGCCGCCCTTCCTGCCAGAGGAGCCATCCTCGTCCTCCGAAGAGGACGACCCCATCCCGGACGAGCTGCTGTGCCTCATCTGCAAGGACATCATGACCGACGCCGTCGTCATCCCCTGCTGTGGGAACAGCTACTGTGATGAGTGTAAGACACGCACACCCTGGGCCATGTGGGGGTGCAGGGGTTAACTTCTGGCCCCCCGCCCCCCAGAACGTAACAGCTGAGAAGCCCTGTCGGTAACGCAGGCAGGGAGCACGCGTTTGGGGCCGTCCCCGGGTCGCATGGCAGCTGGAGGAGAGGCGGTGCTGATGGGGGACCGCCGGGAGGAGCCACGCGCAGGCCAAGCCGCGGCCCGTGTTTCGGGAACAATGCGAAACGCGATGCTTGATGGCGCAGTTAGAGCAGGAACTGTTTTTGCCGCCTTAAAGAAAACAGAACCAGCTTCTTTGTGTTTTGAACGTTGGAGTTGATCCCTCCTGTGCTTTCATCAGGCGACGCCGCTGGGGTTTCATAAGACGCAGGGTTTTTGTTTCCCACGTGTTTTAAGCGGCCGAGGCCCTTTCCTGTACTTGGAGAGAGCTGGCGGCCTGTCGCCTGTGGTTTTCATTCCTCGGTGTCAGTTACCCCGGTTAACCACGTTCCCAGAATAGGGAAGGGGAGATTCCAGAAGGAATGTCACGCCATCCAGCAGCTTTGTCTCTGCGTCCATGCTGCGCACGCTCCCCGCCCATCAGTCACTGAGCGGTCGTCTGGGCTGGCAGGTCCCGCTATCGCAGTGTGGCAGACCTGGCGCTCTTGTTGCCTCCTCGTGCTTCATAACAGCCGGAAGGGAAACCGGAAGCTGCTCCCGAAAGTGAAAGGGGGGTATGTGGGGAAACACAAGCAGGCTTCAGTGTCCACTGGGGCTTCGAGATGGACCCTCACCCCGCCCTGTGGGTGAGGAGGGGTGGCTGCTCTCGCCTTCCTGCGTGTGACGTAGGACTGGACTATCCACCTGGCGTGCACCACGTGCTTGCTGTGACCTTTGTCGCAGCAGCAGCAGCAGCAGCAGCACTTTCCCTGCCACTCTCGTTCCGGTGAAAGCAGTGTCGTCTGGACGTTTCACTGCTCGTTGTTTTCATTTCTGAAGGTCATTCTGAAATACAAGTCTGGGTTTTGGGGCCCCGCTAGTGAAGGCCGAAGTCGAGAGAGGAGGCGGATAGGCCCTGTTGCCAGTGTGGTGCTGCACTGCAGCGGATCCCGTGACTACGACGCTTACCCCTGCTGCTGGGGTGTAGACGTCTTTGGTTTCTATGCCTGGATGACACTTCGTTTCTCATAACTAGCTCAGCAAAGAGAAATGGGTTGGGAACACGTGCCTTTTCTCTCCGTTTAACTCTTTAGCTCACAGTCATGACTTTTCTGAGGAGGAGCTTAGAGCAGACAAGTGCCACGAGGCGGGTTCTTACTTTTAAGCTTTTTAGTCTGAGAGTAGAAGTGAGCAGTGGTGGGTGTTTGGAGACCAGGAACGTGACTAAACAGCACTGTGCTTCTGTCACCACTGACACAGGTATAAGGACCGCGCTCTTGGAATCAGAGGACCACACGTGTCCCACGTGCCATCACACCGACGTCTCTCCTGACGGTTTAATCGCCAACAAGTTCTTACGGCAGGTAGCTGTCTCCCCTTTGCGGTGACCCTCCTAGGAGAACTGCTGTAACCTTTAACGACCTAACGCTGCCTGCGTGAATGCTGCGTCACACCTCTGTGTCTCTGCTTGGCGTCCGCAGGCTGTTAACAACTTCAAAAACGAAACGGGTTACACCAAAAGGCTGCGGAAGCAGTTGCCGCCACCGCCGCCCCCCGTGCCGCCCCCGCGCCCGCTCATCCAGCGGAACCTGCAGCCGCTCATGCGGTCGCCCATGCCGAGGCAGCAGGACCCCCTGATGATCCCGGCCACGTCCTCGTCCCGCCCGGCGCCCTCGCTGGCTTCCCTGACGTCCAGTCAGTCGTCCTTGGCCCCCGCCGGGCCTGGCGGCGCATCTTCCGCTCCAGCCCCCGTGCCCGACATCACCGCCACAGTCTCCATATCCGTCCACTCGGAGAAGTCGGACGGGCCTTTCCGGTGAGTGCGCACTCCTCCCTGTCAGAGCAGCCGTGTTTAGGTCGCACACGGCTGTAGCGCTTGTTTGGTGACCTGTAGTGTGTGCATCCCTGTGGGCCACCGTGCTTAACTTCCAAGAGGCCGCTTCATGCTTCAGCATCTCCAGGTTGCAGGGCCTCCCCCTCCCGTATGCCCATCACCTCCCACAGCAGCTCTGTGGTTCTGGAGGGGAGGGGTGCATGCACCCAGGGCTCCCGGTACTGGGCAGGAGGTGGGGGTTTGGGGAACAGTCGTTTTGGAGCGTAATTATGTAGGAACAAGTGAAAACGCGAAGCGAAGGGGGCCTTCAACCACATACTCCAGTGCCCTGCAAACTCTTAGAAAAGCAGCCAGTGTTTAAAAGGCAGGTGCGGTCGAGGTCACCCTCCTGTTCGGTTGCTGGGGGGAGTAAGGCTGAGCTCACTGGCTCGCCTGAGGTCACCCCCCGGGGTTGCCAGTAGGGCTGGAAGTGGATGTAACTCTGATCCTGTGTCTTTCTGTCGCACACTCTGGCCTTCTTTTTTCATGCTTTCTCCTGTTCTTAGAACCAAACCACCTCCTGTCATGTCTGTCGTAGACGGCACTTCTTAGGAAGATCCTTCTCTGCTTTTTGCTTGTTCATGAAGACCTCTCCGAAAGTCTGATCTTTCTCTTTCCTCAGAAGTTTTCATTATCTCCACTTTAACTGAGTCTCAGTGCTGGTGATACATAAACAGAGTTGGCAGCAAGATGTGGTTTTTACCCTTAATCCTCTGTGTCTGGTCTTCTGTGACTTTTAAAGACCATAAATTATGTTGTTTTCCAGGGATTCTGATAGTAAGTTGTTGCCAGCCACGGCCCTTGCGTCAGAGCACCCAAAGGCAACGCCCTCCATTGCAATCACTGCTCTCATGGAAGAGAAGGCAAGTTTCACTGACTTAGAACGTTGGAGATTTGTTTTCGCAGTTGTTTTTTTATTTGTTTGTTTGTTTGTTCTTTAACTTTCTAAAAAACTGTTTCTTTTCTCTGTGTCTCCTAAAGGGCTACCAGGTGCCCGTGCTTGGGGCACCGTCCCTGCTCGGGCAGTCGCTACTGCACGGGCAGTTGATCCCTACGACCGGTGAGCGACATCGTTTTGGTTAGAGCTTTTTTCCTTTAGAAAATGATTTTACCTTTATTTAAATGCAGTTCTGTATTTACTGATTTTCTGTTTATTTTTGATTCCAAGGTCCAGTACGAATAAATACTGCCCGTCCCGGTGGCGGTCGGCCCGGCTGGGAACAGTAAGTATGTGCAAAGTCACCTTCGGGGGTGCTGTCCGCCTGGATGGTGGGTGCAGCAACCTCGGCCATGTGTGCCGCGTGTCTTTCTTGGTCACGTCCTCTTTTACATGCCATGGTAACAATTTTATCCGAAATGTCACAAATGGGCGATTATATGAAGAATTATTTTGTAAGTGTATAGTCTCACAAAGACTCTTTCACTTTTATGTTTAACAAGTGGTGATCTTGACGGGATCTCAAGTTAATGAATGGTTAAAAATTACTTGGAAGACTAGTTTAAATTCCGAATCACTCATTATCCTAATGAACTTTTTCCAGTTTTGACTGTTCAAATTCTGATTAAGTAAATACATGAGTTTAGAGTCTGTTGAACGCAAACTTTCTCGTTTCAAATAGTGTGTTAATGCAGTTTTATCGCGTGGTAAAATCTGTATGTCGTTTTCTGCCCTGAAATACGAAAAAGTTTGATTTTTGTAGGCTGTTCTGTCATTAAAAATCAGCATGTTACTTATCTCTTTCATTTATTATCTATACAGTCATTTCTATGTACGTAACCGTCTAAACAGGCTTATGTATTTATATGAACTGACTTATATTCTAAAACTTGGATTTTTTTGTTTCAAAGATAAACCCAGTTTCTAACAAAAAAGTTCGTTAACTGAGACTAGCAGAACATGTCAGTAGAAAGAGCACAGAGTCTGGAGACTGGTAGACCTGGGCTTGAACCCCAGCTCCTCCATTTCCTGGCGATGTGACGGCGGGCGTGGGAGTCCACTCCTTGGCCCATGTCCTCGTCGAGGGAGTTGAGGCGGTCCTCTCGGCCCCGTGTGCTGAGAGCCACAGGCCAGTGGGCACGAGGGCTCGTCCCCTCTGCACAGCAGAGGGCTTATGGAGTGACCCACTGGAAATAGAATATTGCAGAAGATACTCTGTATCGAAGTGTCATTATTGTCACAATGTGTTTTTCTGAAGAATCGTTCACTTTAAGTAAACGTGATGCTTCCTTGCGTTCTCCGTTCTGGGCCAAGTGCTAAGGGGAGGGGGCGCAGTGGGGGAGCTCTCAGCCCGGGGAGGGGGGTCTGCACGCTAAAAGCCTGTTCTGTCTCTGCCTCCGCCAGCTCCAACAAGCTCGGGTATCTGGTTTCCCCGCCCCAGCAGATCAGGAGAGGGGAGAGGAGCTGCTACAGGTAGGCCCTCCGGAAGTCTGGGAGCAAGTAAGCTGGTGACGCACTGACGGACACAGCACGACTTAGAGCAAGCTCAGCGACAGTTAGGCTCTTCCCACCGAAGTCCTCGGTGCTGGCCCTCAGGAGGCCGGGGAGACTGGATCACACTGAGTGTCTAAACGGTAGTCTTGGCGCCTCCCCGGTGCCTGCGCTCTCCCTGTCAGTTCACCTTACTCATGCTGCGTAGGAGGAAGTCACCAAGGTCCCAGAGTCTGTGTGTCAGGGCAGGGTGGCCGTCACCAGCTCAGCCCCCACCACCTGCCCACCTCCTTTCTGACAGAAGGGACAGGGTGATGGTGGGGGCCTGGGTATGACAAGTGAGCCCTTGGGTCATCTCACCCCCCGGCTCCCCGAGTCACCTTTGTCACGGTGCTGCTGCTCCACTGAGAGTTGCCAGGCTGCCGAACGCGGAGCCCGTCCTCACGTCCCCACAAGAAGGTTCTGCAAAGGTTCAGAGCGCTGAGTCAGGTTCTGGAAAGAGACTCGAACTCTGAACCCTGTACCGCCATGCGTTGTCACTGCATCTTACAGAACCCTTAGCCTAACAGAAGGAAGCCATCATTCCCTGACGCAGCAGAATCCGGGACATGCGGCCAGCACCGTTGTCCCTGCCTAGGCCTGGGGGAGACAGCATTGAGCCACCCATTGTTGGTCGCTCATGTTAAGACCAGTGCGGCCATTCCTCCTGGAAGGGTCTCACGTCCTCCTTCCCTCAGGAAGATACAGATAGTGTTTTCTTCTTAAACCTTTTTGGTCTGCTTTTACAGAGGACAGGGTAGGAAGTAAGGCGAGACCATCATGGAGCGACAGTCTGCGCTTCACGGATGAGCGCGTGTACCCCCAGCGTAGCCCCAGGGCGGCCTGTGGCCGCCCAGCCGCCCGGTCCCTGGGCTGCCCATAGGGCTTCGCATGCCCAAGTCACATCAGTGTCCTCACACCCACGCGGATAGTTGGTCCCATTCCATCGTGAAGTGTGAAAATAATCATGGCTAGAAGAGACACACTCCCTTGCTCAGGTGCATTTAGCGTGAATAACATCTTGGAATTTATTTCTCCAGAAGCATAAACCGTGGACGCCACCACAGCGAGAGATCGCAGAGGACGCAAGGCCCGTCACTGCCGACAGCGCCGGTCTTTGTGCCCGTCCCGCCCCCGCCGCTGTACCCGCCCCCCCCGCACACACTGCCGCTCCCCCCCGGCGTCCCGCCACCGCAGTTCTCACCACAGTTCCCTCCCGGCCAGCCGCCGCCCGCTGGCTACAGCGTCCCTCCCCCGGGGTTCCCTCCCGCCCCGGCCAATCTGTCAGCACCTTGGGTGTCGTCAGGAGTGCAGACCGCTCACTCAAATACCATCCCAACAACACAAGCACCACCTTTGTCCCGGGAAGAGTTCTATAGAGAGCAGCGGCGACTGAAAGAAGAGTAAGTGTCCTCGCCCGGAGCGCTCGTGCCCCCCATGGTGACGCGGCACCTCGCGGGTGTCCCCGGAGCGATCCGCCGTGCTCCCAGTTAGCATGAGGAACTTCGCCTGCAGACTGAGCGGGAGCCGGGCAGGCGACCTCAGGGGCTCCTAGTCACTCAGAGCGTCCAAGCGGAAAGCTAATGGCAATTCATTCATTTCATTCATGATCTGATTACATTTGTCTTGTTAGTGTTCTTAAATGGTTTTTGTTAACTTTCACTCTTTAACTTTATTTTACTAGGGAAAAGAAAAAGTCCAAGCTAGATGAGTTTACAAATGATTTTGCTAAGGAATTGATGGAATACAAAAAGATTCAAAAGGAGCGTAGGCGCTCATTTTCCAGGTTAGTGTTCTGCAAGCCTTCATAACAGAGTCACAAACGGGGCCTTGATATCCAGGGATTAGCTATGGATATGCATAACACCACACTTCTGGAAATTTCCTGATTCGGTCTAGGCAGACAGAAACGGAGACGTAGCGTATTCCCCAGTATCTGTTTATCGAAATGATGTCTCAGTGTAAATAAACTCTATTGTGTAGAACTAGCCGTTAAGGGGGTTAGATCGCCCTCGTCCCTCCAAGTTATTTGTAGCGCGAAATGCTTGGGAAATGTTTGTGCAAGGAAAGTCGGGGGCATAGCCCCAGAACGGTTCTGAGGACGCCCCCGCCTGAGGCTTCGGCTTCCTGCTCGTGAGGTGTGGTAGGACGCAAATCGCTGTCTCTCAGAACGATTGAATTTTTTAAATTTCCTGGAAGTTTGTTTAAAAGACGTTTTGAAAGCCTACCTTTGAAATGTGGTTTCTCACGAAGCCAGTCCAGTGGGACCAAAACAATTGCTCCCGCTCGAGTAACCAGTGAGGACGCAAACTTGAAACGAATTGGCATCTCTTTAAACGTTCAGGTGATTAGCTCGCATGACTCACGGTACATTGATGCACTTCACTCTGATCGTTAAGATTTCACGTTGTCGTGGAGCAGCGGTTGCTCTGGTCTTCGTGTCCTTTATTCCGTTCCCGGAGAGGCCGTGGCGCCTCTGCGGTCACCTAAGATGAAACTCGAAGTCGAGACAGGTGGGACCGCGAGGCGAGCACGCTAGAGTCTGAATGTGCGTGTCTGCCACGCACGCCCCTCACCTGTCCCTGTTGTGTCATCTGCCTTGCAGGTCCAAGTCTCCGTACAGCGGCTCGTCGTACTCCCGGAGCTCGTACACGTACTCGAAGTCGCGCTCGGGCTCCACGCGCTCCCGCTCCTACTCCCGCTCCTTCAGCCGCTCGCACTCGCGCTCCTGCTCCCGGTCGCCCCCGTACCCCCGAAGAGGCCGGGCCAAGAGCCGGAGCTACCGCTCACGGTCCCGCTCGCATGGCTACCACCGGTCCAGGTCGCGGTCGCCCCCGTACAGGCGGTACCACTCACGCTCGCGGTCCCCCCAGGCGTTCCGGGGCCAGTCCCCCAGTAAGCGCACCGCGCCCCAGGGGGAGGCCGAGCGCGAGTATTTTAACAGATACCGAGAGGTCCCACCGCCCTATGACCTGAAGGCGTACTATGGCCGGAGCGTGGACTTCAGGGACCCGTTTGAGAAGGAGCGGTACCGGGAGTGGGAGCGCAAGTACCGCGAGTGGTATGAGAAGTACTACAAGGGCTACGCCGCCGGGGCGCAGCCACGGCCCTCCGCCAACAGGGAGGGCTTCTCCCCGGAGCGGTTCTTCCCACTGAGCATCAGGAACTCGCCCTTCACCCGGGGCCGCCGTGAGGATTACGCGGGCGGCCAGGGCCACCGGAGTAGGAACGTGGGGGGCAGCTACCCGGAGAAGCTTCCGGCCAGGGACAGCCACAACCCGAAGGACAGCACCAAGTCCAAGGAGAGGGAGAGCGACGGCACTGCGGGCGACGGCAAGGGCGGCAAACACAAGAAGCACCGGAGGCGGAGGAAGGGGGACGAGGGCGACGGCCTGCTGAACCCGGAGCTGCTGGATGCATCCAGGAAATCCAGGGAGCCCGCTGGCGGCGACGAGGGCAAAGCGGACGCGCTGTTCGTTCCCCCAAGCAGGGACGATGCCACCCCAGTCCGAGACGAGCCAATGGATGCGGACTCTGTCACATTCAAGTCGTTGTCCGAGAAGGAAAAGAGGGAGCGCGAGAAACCGAAAGCGAAGGCCGATAAGACGAAGCGCAAGAACGACGGCTCTGCCGTGTCCAAGAAAGAGAACGTCGTCAAACCCGCCAAAGGGCCCCAAGAGAAAGCAGAGGGGGAGCGCGAAAAGTCGCCTCGGTCTGAGCCCCCGCCGAAAAGAGCCAAGGAGGAGGCGCCCAAGATGGACGGCGCCAAGCCGGCGCCTTCCTCCCAGAGGGACGAAAAGGCTGCCGGCACCCCCAGGAGGGCGCACTCCAAGTCTGCCAAAGAGCACCAGGACGCGAAGCTGGGCAAGGAGGACAGGGTGAAGAAGGAGCCCTCCTCCAAGGACAGCAAGGCAGAGAAGCCTGCCGGCAAGGACGACAAGGCCAGGAAGGCCAGCGAGAAGGCCAAGCCACCCGACAGCAAGGCGGAGAAGAGGAAGCGGAAGACCGAGGAGAAGGCCATCGACAAGGATTTCGAGGCCTCATCCAGCAAGGTCTCCAAGCTCGAGGTCGCGGAGGCGGTGAAGCCATCGCCGAAGCGTAAGATGGAGCCAGACGGCGAGAAGATGGACAGGACCCCAGAGAAAGACAAGACGTCCTCGTCCACCGCCCCCGCCAAGAAGATCAAGCTCAACAGAGAAACCGGTAAAAAGATCGGAGGAAGCGCAGAGAACGTGTCCGTCGCGAAAGAGCCTTCTGAGAAGCTGGAGTCCACATCCAGCAAAGCGAAGCCGGAGAAGGCGAAGGCGAAGGCCAAGCGGAAGGTGGCGGGGACCGAGGGGCCCGGCTCCACGCTCGTGGACTACACCAGGTACCGCGGGCGGCGGGCGGGCCGGCTTCCGGTTCTGGCCATGCGGGAGCTGCCTACGACGAGCGTGCGTGTGTGTACGTGCATGTGTGTGCGTGCATGCATGCATGTGTGTGAGAGAAGCACACTCGTGTCGGTGGTCAGGCAGGTTTGCTCCAGTCTCGGGAATGGAGAAGTGAAAGATGGGGGGTGGGGAAGCCGCATGCATTTATGTCTCCAGCCAAGCAGAGTGCTTGCTTTCAAGAGGAAAAAGTACATTTTCGTGTTGAGGTTAGTTAGCTATTTTGCCTGTTGGGGTTTAATGATAGTAAATTTCTCATTTGTTAAAACATTTTCGTTCTGTTTAGTACAAGTTCTACTGGAGGCAGTCCCGTGAGGAAATCTGAAGAAAAGACGGATGCGAAGCGAACTGTCATTAAGACCATGGAAGAATACAATAACGACAACACGGCTCCCGCCGAGGACGTCATCATCATGATCCAGGTTCCGCAGTCCAAATGGGACAAAGACGACTTCGAGTCTGAAGAGGAAGACGTGAAGTCCACGCAGCCTGTCCTCAGCATCGGAAAACCGACCAGCGTGATCAAAAACGTCGCCGCCAAACCAGCCACCGCGGTCAAGTACGCCGAGAGAGAGAGTGAGCTGGTGGAGAAGATCCCAAAACCCCCCAAGGACGTGAGCCACGACGTCGCGCAGCCTGAGGTCAGAAGTTCGAAAACCTCCACGTCCAGTGACAAAGGGAAAAGCAAAGATCGAGATCATTCTGCGGGGGAGAAGGAGAACCCCGAGAAGAGGAAGAGCAGCGGCCAGCCAGAGAAGGAGGCCAACCCGGACCGTCCGAGCGAGCAGGGGGCCCCCCGAAGCCTGCCCCAGCCTTGCAAAGAGACCAGGACCCCAAGTAAGCACGACTCTGGGCGCAGCTCGTCACACAAGGACTTCACGCCCAGCAGGGACAGGAAGGCAGACTACGAGGACAGGGCGCACTCGGGCTCCAAGCGCAGGGACGAGAGGGGTGAGCAGGCGGGAAGGAAAGACTCCCCCCCTCGGAGCAAAGACCCTGCACCCGCGCAGAAGGCGAAGCCGAGGGAGGAGAGGGACATGCCCAAAAAGGGGACGGGAGACTCCAAAAAGAGCACCTCCAGCCCCCCAAGAGACAAAAAGCCCCACGATCACAAAGCCACATGCGACGCTAAACGCCCAAGTGAGGAGACGAAGTCTGTGGACAAGAACCCATGTAAGGAGCGTGAGAAGCATGTGGCAGAAGCGAGGAACAGTAAAGAGTCTGGCAGCACTAAGTTACCTCACGTACTGACCCCGCCGGACCCACCGGTCGAAAAGGAGCCGGTCGCCGGGCAGAGCGACAAGAGCGCGGCCAAGCCCAAACCCCAGCCGAGCCACTCTTCACGGCTCTCTTCCGACTTGACTCGCGAAACCGATGAAGCTGCTTTCGAACCAGACTATAACGAAAGCGACAGCGAAAGCAACGTGTCTGTGAAAGAGGAAGACGCCGCCGGGAAAACCGCAAAGGAGCCGAAGGAGAAGGTACCGGAGAAAGTCAGAGAGACCGTGGACCCCGCTGCCGCCGCCGCAGTCACCACCGCCACCATCCCCCAGACGGGCGTCCCCGGGAGCCACAGCCAGAGCAGCCCGAGCGTCAGCCCCAGCAGGAGCCACAGCCCTTCCGGCAGCCAGACCAGGAGCCACAGCAGCAGCGCCAGCTCGGCGGAGACTCAGGACAGCAAGAAGAAGAAGAAGAAGAAGGAAAAGAAGAAGCACAAGAAACATAAAAAACACAAGAAGCATAAGAAGCACGCGGGCCCTGACGCGGAAGCGGAGAAAAGCCAAAAACACAAACACAAGAAAAAGAAGTCGAAGAAGGGCAAGGAGAAGGAGAAGGATGACCAAAAAGCGCGATCTGTCACCGTGTAGAGGGCAGATGTTAAGTTGACTTAATTCCTAAGTCATCGCTATTAACTTTGTTATAATGTAAAGAGCCGAGAGCCTTGTAAATACGACAGGGGAGACGCTGTGCTGCACTTAAACTATTGCTGCTTGATCGTTTGATTTTTACATCAGAGCTTTATAACACGGACTTTTGTACCGACGTGAGTGGTGACCATGTGACACGGGAGGTTCCGCGCGCGAGGGCCCGTCGTTTCCCCCACGTGGAGTAGTTGGGGTGGCGTTTACTGTACTGTGAAGCTGTCACATTTGGGTTTTTTTTAATTGCCTGGCGGAAACTGGTATCAGTTCTGGGACGTCAGCCAGCAGAGCGGTTTGCTGAGCTCATCACAGCCCCGTTATGTCACTTTTTGATTACAATAAAAGTTTTCAGTCAACTTTTCAAAGGCCGGTGCCGCGTTCTTGGGGAGAGCGGGGTCCTGTCTCTTTCTTCTCCCCTCCTCCCTCGTGGAGGTGTGTTCCTCTGAGCCTTTGGTGCGGGTGCGGGGACCAAAGATACAGAATCCTGAGGTGAGGGCGGGAGGCGAGCTGTCAGAGGGCCGGCGGCAGGTGCCCAGATGCAAGGGGCGCCCCCCAGGTACGTTTAGGTGGGGAAGCGGGGCCAGTCGGAGGTCTGACCGAATGCATCGAGGTGGGGTTCAGGCAGGACTCAGAGGTTTGGACTAGAAATTCCGGGCCGAGGAGTGGGGACTTGTTCACGGTCGTGTGTTTCTCTGGGAGCCCTGGGGACGGAATTCCCCAATGAAGTGCTGGCCGAAGAGGACCCACCAGGGAGCGCCGTGGCCACGCATCTGCCCAGGCGCCAGCTCTGGGCACGGCCCTCCTGGTTGCGGTTCAGGACATGCCCTGTGGTGAAAGGCTGCCGGGATCGGATTGCGGTGGCAGGGAAACGGGGACTGAGAAAGCCGCTGGCTGGGCAGGGGAAGGGCCGGGGAGGGGTGCCTGCAGGGTGCGTACTCACCCCACCAGGTTCAGGTGGCGTACAAACCTGCTTTCCTGAGTGTTTTAACGTAGTGTTTAACACCCAAAGACACAGGTGGAGTCGTTTGGGGAGAAGCCAGTTACCTCTGGGTGCCGTCGGCACCGAGGCCACCCACCAGGCCGCGTGGAAGGCGCTGCCTTCGGGTCGAACCCCCTTTCCCCTAAAGGCCTCAGCCTTCGTGGTGATTCCTGTGTCCCACGGGCGCGTCCCCATGCACAGCATACACCACGTTCCTTGGGCTGCTTTCCAGGGTAACCTCACCTGTGACGGGTCCCTCCTGACGCACGCCCAGCGTGTCGGCTCAGCCTGGTCTCCGGCTCCACCCCCACGGCCTTGCAGAGGCCCGAGGTGCCAGCCCAGCCCGTGCTCGCTCTTCCTCCTGTGGCGGTTGACATCCTGCTGCTTCAGCCACGTGGCAGCACCCCAGAACCTCCCCCTTGTTCGTGTTGCTGCATCCCAGCAGCTGGACACCCACACGCTGCCTAACAGAATCAGACGGGGAAGGTAATTCCAGAGGCAGCTGGGCCAGGTGCCACACCGCGTGGTCGTTCGTACTGGATCCTTTAAGATCCTGGGGGCTCGTGGTGTCGCCTGCTGCTCTGAGCAGGAAACCCCGCTGCCCACGAAGGTCCAGCCAGCCCCGCGCTGCAAGCCTGCGCCTGGCTGGCCCCCTCAGCCTGGGCCCGGAGGGGCCAGACAGCGTGAGACCTGTCGGGGTTTGCCGTCCCAAGCTCGCTGTCCCCTGCACGTGGCTGCGTGGTCCAGCCAGAGTGTCCACCCCGCCCCGCCTGCCACACAGCCCACCGGTGGGGTGGCTCGGGAGGCGTCCGCCCTGCGGGGGCCGTGCCTGGCAGCACCCCGAGCCAACCGCGTCTCGATGGGCTGTGGCGACACGGCCGCTGCCCGCTCTGGGCCCCACGTACCTGTTGCTCAGCCTGGCGCACCGCAGCCCTGAGTGGTGAGGACCCTGGTGGGGAAGCTGTTTTCTGAGCTTGGACGTTCGTTGCGCAGACTCCCTGGAAACCGGGGATGCGCCCCCTATTCTCGGGAGGAAACAATTCCTGGGCTTCAGGTGGGGGAGTTAGCGCCCTGCCGAGGGCGCTGGGACGCCTGGCCGTCGGGCGGAGAAAGAACTTGGCGAGCCGCGTGGCCCTCCCCGGTGTGGGAGCGGGGCGTGGTCTGGGCACCCGCCTTGTCGGGCGTCCCCTCTGTCCGCCCTCCGTGTGCCTTTGACCCCCAGGGAAATGGTGCTCCTCTGCATGGGATGGGAACTAGGCCCGATGGGGAGCACACTGCCCCCCCATCTCCCCATCCCCCACACTGCCGCCTTCCCCCTGAGCCCCCTTCAGCGCACCTCCTTGCAACCGGATGCCTCCAGTGCCCCCGCTTGCTTTCTTTATACCGTAAACTCGTCCAGCACTTTGAATTTCAGCGATCGCGGATGATCCTCGTGGCAGAGGAGCAGTGAGTGAAGGAGGCGATGCGGCCGCTGTGCGAGGGCCCGTCCCACACACGCAGTGACAGGAACGGGTTCCCCGGGGCCCGGAGGTCTCCGGGATCCTCGTAACGCGGGCTGAGTTTGTCGGGGCGCCTCGTCTGCGTCTGAGATGATTTTAAAGACGTTAAAAGGACTCGAAACAGTGATTACTAACTTCTTTATGCACTTTAGGCGGGGGGGGGGGAACAACGGGGTGACCTTGTGAGACCCGACACCAGGAAGGGGCTGCTCTCCACCTTCCAAATGGGGCTATCCCGAAGGTTCTGCTCAGTTTCCCCGTGTGGTCTTCAGTAGTCACGGTGACCAAGATGGGGGTGGGCGGAGGTTCGGGGTTCAACATGAGACGTTCGTCATAGAAACACCGGCCCCAACGTGGCTTTGAAAGTCGTAACTGTGATCCCACCCGGGGGTGACGGTGCATAGGTGGTTCTGGAGATGGAGGATTCTCTTTCACGCTCTCAAACAAGAACAGTGAAGTTGGGTGAGAAAGGAACCCGGGAAACTCCTGGTGCTGGAGGCCGGAGGAAGGGGGTGGGAGGGGGGCACAGCCAGAGACGCGGACTCAACCCCAGCACCGCGTTTGTGAAAGTGGAGGAGTGCCACCGGAGTCCCCCTGGAGGCGGCAGGTGCCTCTGGGACGAGCAGACGGGTCTTGGGTGCAGTGAGCACCTCCAGTCTGGGGGGAGGGGAGGGGGAGGCCAGGGCCTTTCACGAGGTCACGCTGCACCCGGGGGGTGTCGCCCAGAGGGGCTGTGACAGGGACCAGTGGGGACCAGGCTGAGCCCTCCCAGAATGGGACTTGCCAGCCCCAGGCCCCATGTCGGGAGGGAGGCCAGCCACGTGTGGAGCCCGCGGCGGCCACTCCAGACCGCCGTGGCGTTGGCAGTAGACCAGGAGGCGGCTCGGCGGGGTTGGCGCAAACTCCAGGAACGGGCAGGCCCACACGGAGAAGCGCTTGATGCCGTTTCAGCACGAGTCGGACTGTTGTCCGTAAGTAACAGAGAAAGTTGAATGACCCGCAGAGAAACTTCCAGATCCTTGCCTGCTTTTAATTTTTCGTTTTCATTTTTGCTGTCGAGTCGCGTGAGTCCTCACAGCTTCGGGGTATTCACCCCTTCTCGGGTGTCACGCCCCCAGAATACCGGGTTTTACTGCAGCCCCCGGGGGTCGGCGGCCAGGTTCCTCCGGCCTCCGAGGGCCACCTCCTCGTTCCTGGCGGACGTCTGTCCCGCACGCCGGCAGTGACCCTGTGGTTCCTGACGAGTCAGGGTCCTGTGCCCCCCCCCCGCGTCTGGATGTTACTTCTCTCCCCGGCCCACGTGGGACAGTCGCGGTCCTGCGAGGTTCAGCGGCGTTTCTCCACGCCTCTTCCAGGGCCACGTCCCCCCTTCTCTGCTGTCCCACCCCTGGGCGGGCTCTTCCCGTTGGAAACCGCGGGGCGCCATCGGGGCGTTTTTCTGAACCGGGACACAGTCCCTCGGAGGCACACTGTGCCGTCAGAGGAGGGCAGACGCGCCTCTGTCCGTCCTTGATCACCGCGGCCTTCCTCTTCCCGCTGAATTTTTTAAAATTACACGCCCGGGAATGTTAAACGTCCCTGGGAACAAAAGTGCCCCCGAGCCAGTTCCGCCGCGTCCCGGCCGAGGCCCATCCTGGGGTGGCCCGCGGCAGCCGCGTCCTCCCAGGTCGCCCAGGTCGCAATGCGTGTCCTCGTGTGCAGGCTTTTGGTCGTTTGGGGCGTTTGTTGTGTTTTCATTTCGAACGAAGCTCTGCTTGGCTTAGGAAGTCGTCGCTGTCTTCACGATGACAGCCCCTTCAGCCTCCTCCCCGGCTTGTCGCATCGCCCCTGAGGGCGCTTCTTCACCCCTCACCCCTGTCTGCGGTGATGACACGGCTCCTCCCGTCCCCTGTGGTCCCCTGCGCACGTGCCCCCGTGTCCACTCCCCTCCACAGGCGCTTTAGGGTTTGGGCCCAGTCAGAACAGGGAGCCCACCGTGATGTCGTGGGGGGTCCAGAGTCCGGTCGTTGGGGGTATTAGGGTTCCTTTCTCGGAACGCTTTGTTCTTCCCGGAGCGAGTAACTGGCTCACGTAAAAAACACACTCCGTAGGGACCAACGACGCCACCCCCTGCCCCAGCGTGTTCAATAAATCAGTGCCCCCAAGTCCACCCTTCCTCCTCACGGTGGCCCCCCCCAGCACCTGCCCCTCCCCGGTCCCCCCAGCCTGGCTGCCCCACTGCGGTCCCACGAGGGCCTTGGCCGCCATCCTGGGGGTTCCCTCGCCCCTCCCCCCATCTGTGTGAGCCCCACCCCGTGCCTTTCTCTCTCCAGGTGTGTTTCTGTGTTTGGGCTGGGGGCACGAGCTCCGGCAAATTCTCGAGAGGGTCACGTGACAGTGTGTCGCAAGCATGTGACCACAGCGGCGTCCCTACTCCCCCTGCACTTGACTCCGCCACAGCGGGCGCAGAGTCCTACGTCGGGGGTCCCCGGAGGCAGGTCTGGTCAGCCCGCTTCGCTGATGCGGCGGGCGAGGTGTCTACACCAGTCGGATTCCGATCCGTTTGCACGTGACGCTTTCCTCTCCCGGGGAACAGGGGTCCCGTCATCCTGGTGCGTTCGGGGTTCGTTTTGCCCCGGGAGTGCTCCGGGTCCGGAGGCACCCGTCTCAGTTTCGGAAAACGCTCTCGTCCTGGGACGACGTCCCCGTTTCGTGGCCCCTCCGCCCGGACCCCACAATCTGGCTGTTAGGTTCCCTCAGCTGATCCTCTCGTCTCCTCAGTCCCGTTCCCCTGTTTTCCATCTGTGTATTTTCCGTTGGGATGTTTCCTGCCCGTTTTCTAACTTTTATCTCTGCTGGTGCATCGACGGCTTCCCAGGATTCGTTTTTGTTTTCCTCGTTCCCTTTTTACAGCATTCTGCTCCTTTTCTCCGGATCCACGAGGGCCCATGGAGGTCCAGGTGATAGAGGATTTAAAAGGTTTTCTTACGCTCCTGTTTGGTTTTTAAGGTTTTTTTCTCACGCTCCTTGCATTGGAAACTGCGCGCAAGGTCTGTCAAGCGGGTCCCGTGTCCGGCGACCTGACTGGGCCAGTTCGCTGTGGGATGACCGCCAGGTGCCACCGTCCCTGAGGCCTTCGTGGAGCTGGGGTCCCTCCTGCCCCTCAGAATGAGACGGGGACGTGCGGTGTAGTGAACCCGGCCACCGGGGGCTTTCGGGGAGCCCAGGAGGCCTCATAGGCTTACGCTCCACCACCCCGTTCTCGGTCCGACACCGTGTACCGCCGTGACTTGTCCCCAAAGCCGAGGCTGGCTTTTCCACGGCTCTCCCAAGGGCTGCACGTCGCGTTGCCCGGGGAGCTTTTAAAAACCCTTGGGGGGGGGGCAGAGAGGGGACGGGGCGGTGCCACCCCGGGGCGTCTGGGGTAATGCGCGGGTGTAGCCTCCTGGAGTCTCCCAGGTGGCCAGTGCGCAGCCGAGCCACGGTGGAGAGCCACCGTCTCCTCGAACCACCTCTTCCGCCTGGACCAGCTGCTTCGGACCCTCCCTTTGGGCCCCGTCTACACTCCTGCCTCCATGTGGGGACAGTAAGGCCTGGGCTCCCGGTGTAGGCCTCCGGGTCCCTGCTCCGCAGGTCACTGGGCACCGGCCGGGGGTGCGCTGGCTCCTCTGCGGGCCATGCTCGTCGCGCCTCTCCCTCCTCGTGGGGGCACCGTGCGCCCGCAGAAGCTGCCAGAAGGCACGGGGGCGGGGCACGTGCCCCTGGGGGACCTCAGTCCCGCCCTCTGCGGGCACAGGGGCTTGCCGAGTCCCCCGGGTGTTAGCAGAGTCAGGTCCGCTGTCCCCTGGACCCTGCCGCTGGCCATGAGCCAGCCCCAGCTCGCGTCCTTCGTCGTCGCTTGCTTTTCCTCCATCTCTCCCTCCCGTCTTCTCTCGGTGGCTCTGTCGGGTGCGGGTAGGGCCGTGCCTTCCGGACTCTCCGTGAGCCGTCGTCACGCGGAATGTTCCGCGAATGGCAGGTCAGGTTTGTCGCAGCGTTTCGTCCCCTGACCCTCGCGGAATCCCACCGCGCTGCTCTGCTGGCCGTCAGAGCAGGGCTGGCGGGCCGTCCACCCCGCTGTGGGATTGCCCGTCTCCCGTCGCTGTCCCGCGGGTGGGCGGGCTCCGTGCGTGTTGCCGGTCTCCCGTCTGGTGGACGGGTGTCTCGGTCATCACGCCCTCTCGGAGACGGGCCCCTCTGTCGTTGTGGCATCTGCCTCTGTCCCCCCCGCCTGCCGCTCGCCCGGCCCCTCCGCCTCCTGTCTGTGCCGGTGGCCGCACCCGTCCACGTCCTGTTATCGTCGCGTGATCTGCACTTCATGGTCTTCTGTGGTGGGTCTTGCTTTTCCGTTCAGTCTGACGATCCCCTTGTCGAGTGCGTCGTTCACACCGTTTGCCCTCAGTACGGGTTAGACTCGGCCGTTCTTTCTCCCCTTTTTCCTTTTTCCTGCTCCCTTTTAGGTGGGACGAGTGTCTTTATTACTCTACTTCCTCTCCTCTGTGGGCTCGCTAGCGATGACTCGACGATGTCATTTTAGCAGTGGCTTTAGGGTCCATGGTCTCCGTCTAACAGTCTGACTGTGTGACGTTTGTAGGGTCTGGCCTTGTAGGGTCTGGCCCTCCCTCCCTCCTCCCGTCTGCTCGCACCTCACATGCTGTAACGGGTGTCATAATTCTGGAAGATGAACGCGCCTGCAGCAGGAACTCAGTCTGTGGGAATTCCGTGAGGCCCGGGTTCAGGGCAGCGGGCCCCAACCTCTGTGGCCCCGGGGACCGGGCTCCTATGACGGTCTGCGGCGGGGCTGAGGCGGGGACGCCTGGGCTGGGGGCAGCTGCGGACACAGAGGAGGCTCGCCCGCCGCTTACCTCCTGCCGTGCGGCCCGGCTCCTAACAGGCCTGTACGGTCTGGTCTGCAGCCTGGGAGTGGGGACCCCTGGTGTAGGGGACTTGCCTCAGTTTCACCTTTGCCTCTCCAGGCCTCCCTTTACGTGTTACTTCTCGTTTCGGGGACACCTCGGTCCTAAAGGGAGTTGCACGCGAACGTCAAAGCCCGTGTGCGAGGACGGGCCTGGTCGCTGTTATCAGGGGAGCCGTTTTCGCCTTGGCCCGGAATTTGGGGCGGACCGCACAAGTGTCTGCTGCCTCGGACACGAAGGCAGCCTCTGCCGTCCGCCCCCCCCCCCGCCCCCGTCCCGAGGGACACACGCGTCGTGGGCCCCACAGTGACGCAGGAATTTCTGTCCCAGCTCCCCAGACATGAGACCGGCTCAGGCCCGCCTGAGGTCACCGCTCGGAGACTGCCGCGTCCCCACCACGCAGGGTCCCCGGTCCCCCCAAGGTGGGCCCAGTAGCAGCGGGTGCGCCCAGCGCTCTGGTCCCCGCTCCCTCCCGCTTGCAGAGCTTGGCTGGACCCCGCAGCTCCTCGCTCACGTCCCGGTCTCTGTCGCCAGACGCCCAGCTCACAGTCGCTGCCAGGTCCGTGGGCGCCGCCGCAGGCAGGGCGCGTCCCACCCGACACGAGTGACCACACACCGGCCTGACCATGGCTTAAGCCTAAAGATGCTTGATCCCCCCCCCCGCCCCCGGGGTGGACGCGAGGGAGGCGTCTGCCATAGACACCTCGCCTGTCGCCACTGGACAGGGCGGCGGGGACACAGCTTCCCACCCGGGCGCCGTGCACCGCCGCCCGGATGCTGGAGCCGGGACGCTCCTCGGCTCAGACAGGCCCGCAGGTCGCCGAGTGCTGCGCGTCTCCCCCGCGGAGGGAGAGCGGCCGTGCGGTTTGCGTCCTGGTGACTGTCGGGATGGAGGGTGACAGAGACCTTGGGTTTTCTCTCATGGAAACGGCTGGATTGAATTTCCCGTCTGGGGGAGTCGGCGGGGCTGGGTGCTGGGAAGGGGACCCTGGGCGTGCACGCGGGCGGAGGGGTCGCAGGTGCGAGACGAGACTGTGAGCCGCTCCCTCTGCGCCTCCCACCTCTGCCCGGTCCCCCTCGGGGTCAGACACCTGGCTCCGGAGGTTCAGGTTCTTCCTCGCCCCTCCCCCGTCCCCCTTCCCCCTTCCCCTGTCCCCCTCCCCCACCCAGTGCCAGTGCAGGGCCTGTGGCGAGTGAGTGAGCGGGGGCAGGGACATGTTTGCTCAGTGACAGCCTGAGTGAGAGAGAGGTGGGGAAGAAGGGAGGGAGGGAGATAGAGAATCGGATGCGGCTGCCCTGGGAGGACGCAAGCCCTGCCGGGTTCTGAGCCGAGTCTGACCGGATCCTGGCTGAGGAGGGGCACATGGAAATGCAGAGACGAGACAGAGGGACGGTGCGGCCGCCGCCTCCGAAGGGACAGCTCGATGGATGGGAGGGCCAGACGCCCCCCGCCCGGCTCACTGCGGCTGCAGAAGAAAGAGGACTAGGGAGCTCAGCGGCGGCCGTGTCCTCTCATCCCCTCATCCCCTGTCCCGCAGTGGCCTGGTTCCCACCTCCACCTCCGCCCCCTGCTCCGTGGGGAGCGGGAGGCTGCAGGTGGGGAGCTGGGGGGGCGGCCGCAGGTGGGCTCCACGGAGCCCAGGACGGGTGGGGTGGGCCCCGCAGCCACTCAGGTCCTTACAAGGCTGGGCTGAGGGGGCTGGCCCCGCGCCAGGTCACAGAGACGGGGCCTCCGCCTGCAGCCCTCCCCCTCTGACTGTTTGGGGGGCGGGGGGGAGCCCCCCAGACACACGTCATCTGTCAGCCCGGAGCAGGGTGGGGGCGGGGGCTGAAGTGAGGCAGATTCGTCGCGTCACATGACGGGGACCCACATCATGTGACGACTCCAGCGATGTTGGAGGCGGCATGTGACTCGGGGCTCCGCGTTCTCCACAACAGTGACATCCACGCACACGGCGGGCTCCCCCGCTCCCTCCCGGCCCATCCTGGGCTCTCCCTGCCCAGGCCGCCGGTCGGAGCAGCCCCGGGGGAGCCAGCGTCCTGCAGCCGCGGCCCCGCGAGCACCGGGGTCCGCAGCCCAGGCCGTGCCGGGCCTGGAGCAAGCCCACCGTTCCGCAGCCCCGACCGCATCCGGTAAGTTCCCGGGCCCGCCCGCCAGCCCGTGCGCCGTCACCTGTGGCTCTGCCCGCCAGGGGCGGCTTCGCAGCCCGACCTACGACCTACGCGACAGCGACAGCAACAGCACAGAGCCCAGTGGGGCTTCCCGCCCGCCTCCGCCCCTCCCGGCCCCTCTGAGGAGGCTGCGGCTGTCACCGCCCTCCTCTCCGCTCCCGCCAGCTCCCCTCCGGTCCTTTCTGTCCAGAACCAGAAAGAGGGACAGGAGGACCTGGGGCCTGGCTGGCAGGGCGCTGAGCGCCCCCGCCGACCCCGTGCATGCGTGTGTGCACGGGGACGGGACTGACACCTCCCTTGTGGCCTCAGCGCTGTCCCCTGGTGGCCTGCGAGCTCCGACCGCAGCTCAGCGGGGGGCTCACCCAGTGGCGGGGGTGGAGGGTGGTTGCAGCAGGTGGGGACGAGGCTCTGACCCGAATGTCGCCCGGGGAGCAGCCAGGGCTCACGCAGGAGCCAGCGCCCAGCACTGAGGGGCCGCTCTGGAGTCATGTGGCCGCGCCTTTGCAGAACGAAGCCGAGCGGTGGCTGAGGCCAAGGCCTGAGGACAGCAAAGCACGTTTAATCGCCGGGTCCATCGCGGCGTGACCTCGGCCTCACCTCGGGGTTCTGATTCGTGTTCTGATCCACGGTCAGGTGCCCCCTCGCCGTTCAGCAAAGAAATCATTAACGATTCCAGACCCCGATCCCCACAGCGACTCGGTGAGGACCGGCCATTTCCATCCCCGCTGGGAGGTGGGGACACCGGGGCGTGCGGCGGTCACTCAGCCGTCTCGGCCAGCGAGCAGCAGGGCCGGGAGCCGAGCGCGGGCCGCCTCCCTCCAGACACTCGCAGCCGCCCCCCCTCACAGCATCGCCCCGTGTCGCGGCGTGACGGGCAGCGCGCAGAACCCGGGCTCCCTTTGTGACAAGACAGACACGGCCCTTGTGGGCTTCACAGCCCAGCGCGGAGGCAGCCACGAGCACTCGCCCGGGATGAGGCGTTACCTCGGACGGGGGGTTTGCTACGAGTGGGAGCACAGCGGGGCGCGGCCAGGGGCGTCACCCGGACATGCTTCCACTGCGGGGGGCGGGGGGAAGAGCTGGTCAGAGGAGGCTGTCTGCCGACGGGACGTCCAGGTGGTTACCTGGGGGCAGCAGGGGTCGGGCCGGCGAGCAGCCAGGAGTGGACTCGAGACGGAGGAGACGGTACCTGTGCGGGGCCTTGAGGTGGCAAAGAGCTGGGCCCCAGGGGGGCCACGCCGCCACTGAGCCGGCGGCTGAGCACGGGGGCGAGTGGGACCGCGTGGCGGACGGGCCTTCGGACCACAGCGTTGCTGCAGGCCCCACCAAGGGGCCCGGGCCTCGCCCCAGGGCCGGTCACAACCCGCAGAGCACGCGAGGCAGGGACGCCACACGCACGGGGGGCTCTGCCGGGTGTGGGGCCGTCGTCGAGCGGGTTCCGGCTCTTGCCTGCCGCACCCCAAACGTGGGGGCTCGGAGCAGGTCCCCGCAGCTCCTCCCGCCGGGGCCTGGCCCTGCAGAAGAGGTCAGCGCGTGGCACGGCGTCCGTGCCCGGCCTCTCTCTGCGGCCACTTGGCCGGCCGGCCAGCCGCAGGGCTCCCTCTCAGCTGTCCTCACTCGGCGTCTGCGAACGGGCGGGGCAGGTGGGCCCCCCGCCCCGCGTCCCCACCTGGAGCGCCGCGGTCTGGCCTGCTGCCTGCGACGGGGCTTCCAACAGCAGAAGAGTGGGGCGCCCGTGCACGAAGGCGAACTTGGACCCGGGCGTCTGGCGGGCTGCTTTGCAGGAGGCTGCGCATCGGGTTCGGACACGGGTCAGGGGCACCTGGGATGTGGCGCGGAAATGCCCCCGGCCCCTCGCACAGCCTGGTCCGGGCGAGACTTGGAGCCAGGAGGCCTGGTGAGACGGTCTCCCTGGGATGGCCCGTGGGCATGCGGGATTCAGGACGCGGCTCGGGGTTCGGGCTGGCCGCTGCGTGTGCGAAGGCCCCGAGGGAAGGAAGTCGGGGGCTTGCTGGGGAAGCGGAGGCCACAGAGGTCCGTGGAGGCGGTGGAGAGGGGCCTGCGTGGACCGGTCAGGACAGCGGCCGGTGGATCTGACGGCGCCGAAGGGAAGGGCGCATCCTAGAAGCCCCCCAGGCGGTGGTGCCGCCGCCTCGGGTGGAAAGGCTGCGGGGGGGACTAGAGTTTTATGGGGTTGGCACACGGAGCGGGGAGCAGAGGAGGGAAAAGCCAGGTTTCTATCCGCTGGGTCGGGTGTTGCCGAGAGGCCAAGTGCCCCGCGGAAACACCTTGATTTTGCGTTTGCTTAAAAAATAAAATCCTAAGAGCGGGAGCCTCTGGACTGTGCGCCATGTGGGAGCGGGAGAGAGGGAAGGGCCCACGGCGAGCGCGCGCACCCGCGACTTAGATGTCCTTTATCGGAGGGACCAGTGAGGGCAGGGTGCGCAGATCCCTAAACGCCTGTGGGGCTGGCGCCGAGAGGGTGACGCACTCACTGCCAAGCGGGGTTCCCAGGACGGAGCATGAGGCAAGGCCCTGGGCGGGGGGAGGGAGGGGCGCGGAGGGCTCCCTGCCGGGGGTCGTCAGTGCCTGGGTCGGAGCAGGGCCCGCTGAGTCCGCGTCTTCACCAGCCCCCGGGGGCGGGGGGCCTTGGGTGCACCGCGAAGCAGCGATCGGGACGGCCTTGTGGGAACACGAGGGGCTGCCCCGGGCCCGGCGAGAAGGGACCGAACCCCGCAGCCTTCCTTACCGCAAACGTCCCTTTATTGTTAATTTTATCCGACCTCCTCTCGTTCCTGGGTTCTTCGCCCGGGTCTGTATCTCGCTTTAACTTCCAGGGCCCCAAATCTCAAACGCTACGGCCTCGCGGGACCGGGCGTGCCGTCCCAGCTTCGCCGACGTTCTACCCGTGGGCCCGCCGCGTCCTTCCTCCCGCCCCTCGCGCCCGGGGTCGTTTCTGAACCACATCCCCGGCCACCGTGGTCGCCTCTGCAACGGCTTCCCCCACCAGCTCCAAAAGACAGGGACGCCCGGCCCTGCCCTTTAAACACAGCCGCTGCGCCACCGCCGCGTCCCGTCAAATCAAGGACGAATCCTGTCGCCGTCAGACACCCGGCGGACGCCCATCACGAGGCCCGGCTGGCAGCGATCCGCCCGCCCGTCTGGGTGGGGTCCAGGCCAGACCCCTGCATGGCCGCGGGGGAGCGTTAGTTTCCCGGCTCCTCCGTCGCCCTTTTCCTCCTGTGGAAGGGACGAGAGGCTCCGCCCTCCAGGTCTTCCCCAAACCACTCTTGAGGACCGTCCGCTCTCGGAGTCGCCTCCTATGCGCCCGACCCTGGGACCCTCTGCACACGCGTGGTGAGACCTGGTGATAGCCGCGTCTGAGAGAAACTTTCAGGGCGAAGCGCACGTGCGCAGCCCGCGGGCGTGCATCGGCCTCGCACCGGCCACCGGGCGGCCGAGGAGCCCGCCAGGACCAGCCCCGCGAGCGACTCCCCGGGAGGCAAGCCCAGAGCCGACCCCGTCACCGTCTTTCTGCGCGCTTCGTCCCACAGCACGCTGCTTTTTAGGGTTTTCCATTTGTCTTCGATGCTCTGGGCCGTGTGTAGAGGTACCCGCAGCACGGACGTCCTTCGGCGACCTTCGCCTCGTTCGCTGCTTTATTTGGGGGGATTGGCCCCGTTCGCATTCATGGCCGTTGTGCGTGCGCTGCCCCTGGCAATCGGTGAGCTCCCGTACGAACGTGCCACGCACGACCCATCCCTCCCACTTCCTTTTTAAATTAGTTATTGATCTTTCGATGGCGGCATCGGCCCGTGAAGGAAGTCCAGTGGGTCTCCGCTGCACGCCATTCACACGGCGTGCTCGCCTCCCGCCGTCAGACTTCTCCCCGTCGCCACGCACCAGACCCCCTGACCCCGTCAACCCGCCTCGCCCTCTGGGAGCCTGGTCCACGTCCACGCGTCTCCGCTTGTCCTGCTCGGATGCTGCCTTTAGGTACGTGACGTCCCATGATTCTCGCCTTTTTCTGTCCGGCTTGTTGCGCTCCGCACGGTTGTCTCCAGGTCCACTCGACTCTTGACGGGCATTTGCTCCCCCCCACGCCCCCGGGTTCGGGGGTGTTTTGATCCACGCCCCTGGGAACACGCGGGCGGAGGTGCCGGGGCACGGAGCTTGCGAGAGCTCTGCCCTCCGAGGCGACGCCGACCTGTCCCTGCGGCCGACCTGCCTCCTCTCCGGTCCTCGCGCCTTCTCCTCTCTCGTTGTCGCCCCGCCGCGCCCGCTGAGGCTTCTCGGCGCCGCCAGGGAAGCGGAGGAAGCGGTTCCCCCACCATGCCCTCATCCCCCCCAGGGAAACCACCTTTCGTTCTTCGTCAGACGGTCCCTGGACGCCCCCGGCTTCCGGGTCAGTCGCCGGGGTCTGGGCTTCCGTTGGTGGCGTCGCGTCCCCCGGTCGTTCCTGGCCCCTGTGGCCTTGCGGCAGGGTCCCCTCTGAGAAAGTGGCGCCCGTCAGGCCCCTGCGCACGGACTGCAGACAGGCAAAGCCTGACTCTGGGCGGCCGTCCAGGGGCGACTGCGGGTGCTGCCAGGGTCCGAGGCTGGGCGGGCCCAGCTCCCGAGGGGGCAGGTGAGCAAGGCCAGTGCCTGGACGCGCACGCGGGGCCCGGCCTGCTGCCTCGGGCCGTGCGGGAGGACCTCAGCCGGGTCTCCGGCCGGCCCTGGGGCCTGCGTGTGTGTGTGGCGGGGCTGGATGCTCAGACCCCGCGGTGCTGGGAGCCCCAGGACTGGACGCCTGGCGTCTGGACCCATGGAGGCCGGTCCGCAGCCGGGTGGAGAATGACCAGTAGGTGGCCTCGCGCTCCAGCCGTGGGGGGACGCTGTTACCCCCGCAGGCGGATGTGGGTGCACTGGGCGGGGTGGGGACAGGGGTGGAGGTGGCGCAGCTCCCCTCTGCAGGCGTCCCTTCCCGTTCCCACCGCGTGAACGCTGTGGGGTTCGCTGGATGCGACAACGGCCGCCCATGACAGCCAGGCCACAGGCCCAGGACGTGCACCGCGGCCGTGCGCGATTGCGGTCCGGAGGCCACAGCCGGGGGCTCCTGCCTGCAACCCCCTCTTCGGAGCGGACGCCAGGGACGGAGGCGCTGAGGGCCGCCCCCGTCGCCAGCCGGCGTGAGGACCGGCCCCGTCTCCTCGACAGAGCCACGCGGCCTGGGCCCCCGCAGGGCAGCGTCCCTCAGTCCCTCGGGGGAGCCGGACGACGGGGGCTTCCACCGCGGGTCTCGCTGTGACCGGAGCACGTCGCAGAGGGTCGAAGACCGATTCGTCTACGGAAGGGAGTCCCCGGGCGGGGTGGCCGCCTCTGGGGCCCAGCGACGCGGCGGGAACGCTCGTGCCTGAGAGTGTCGCGCCTTCGCCTTCGGGAGGCAGCAGCGCGTCCGGCCCAGCGTGCTCCCAGAGCCGGCCCCGTGCGGACCGGGCGGGGTGCTCAGCAGGTGCGGCTCTCACTCGGCAGCGAGGATGCGTGCCGGGGCCGCCGCAGCGACGTCACGTGCGTGTCGTGTGCGCAGCCGTTGCGTCACGTGACGTTTCTGGTGAACGACGGTAGACGAGCCCCCGAGCAGCAGCTCAGGACGTGCGGGAGCGACGGTACCCGCAGCGGAAACCCTGCAGCTCAAGCGGGACTTCGGGACACGACGGGGCGAGAGCACCTGTGAGCGTGAGGACGACGACGTCGCCCGGGGAAGCGCAGGTGGGAAGCGCGGCTGCGAGCTGCCGAGATCTGTCTGGGCTTTAGCACGCGCGCGAGCGAGCGAGCGCTCCCTCTCGTCCCGGGCACTCGGGAACGTCACCTCGTTCCTTTCTGCTCAGCCACTTAGTCGTTCCTGTAGAATTTTCCGGTCTGGGACGGGTCAGTTTCATTTCCCAACACGAAGCAGCGGAACCGGCAGCCCCCGCAGGTGCGATTCCTGCTTAGAAAACCAGCCTCGGGTCCAGGACAGACGGGACGCCGCGGGGACTCGGGACTCACTCGGGGACACACTCGGGGACACACTCAGGGACTCGGGGACTCGGGGACCTCTATCAGAGACCGGGGTGTCTGTCGGGGGAAGGCGGGCTTCTCCGTTGTGGCTTGGGGCCTTTAGCCATTCGGACGCGCAGAGTGCAGGCCCCACCTCGGACCCGTGACACCCCGGCTGCCCACCCCGGCCACGCGTGGCCGAGGCCCACAGAGCCGCCCCGTGGAGGCCGCCGGTGGCCTCTGGTCGCCAGCCCGACGGCCACGTCTTCGTCAGCGTTGCTCTCGGCCTCGCCCCGGCACGGGACATGGTAGCTTTTCCCCTTCGGCCCCGGGCCGCCCCACGCTTGTCCTCACCCTGCCCCCTCGGTCCAGCCCACTGCGCCCAGGGGCCGGAGCACCCCAGGCTCCGGCCGGGCCGCATGGCCTCACCCCACTCCAGTCCCCTCCTCCATGACAAGGCTGCGTGTCTGTGAACGGCCCCGCAGGCCGGGGAAGCACACGTCCCGTTTCCAGTCCAGTCGTCCGCTCATTGCCCCGCTGGGGCCCCTGACGGGCACCCCCGTCGCCCAGGCCCCAGCCAGGATCCTCACTCCCCCCGAACACAGCGTCCCTTCCCCCACGCACACCCAGCATCTTGCCCTGCGTCACGGACTGTGGCCCACGGCCCCCCCTGTCACCGCCCGCCCCGCATCCCTTTGGACACACAGCTCCCCGCTCCCTTCTGCTGCGCCCACGTCACTGTCACCTCCTGCCCACAGTTCACCTAAAATCACAAATCGGGCGGCCTGACCCCGCAGCTCAGAGCCTTCCTGTGACGTCCCTTCCCCCGAAGACGAGCTCCAGGCCCTGCCGCGTGGCCTGTCCCCTCCCTGTGGCCCCCAACAATCCCCGCAGTGGCTGCCGGCACTCGCGGTGCCCAGCGGGGTCTGGGCCCGGGGACTTCCTGCGCTCCGCGCCCTGCGCGTGGGCCACCGTGGGTCTGCCAGGCCTGGCCCCCGAACTCCACCCCCAGCTCAAACGCCACCTCGAAGTCGAGGTCGGTGGTGCCCCCCGCTCATGCTGCCACCTTCGCCCTGGCTTTGGTCACCGTCAGGGGGCACGTCCGTCCCCGTTTGTCTGTCCCCTGTGCCCGTCCCTGCTGACGACTCAGGGTCCCCAAGCCGGGACTTCCTCTCCTTGTCCGTCCATCCGTCCGTGCCCAGTGTGGCGGTTCCATGGCTGACCCCGCGTGGAGGCACGCCGCCATCCGCCACCTTCTTCCGCAGATGGAAACGAGGCGACGGGACGATCCTTCCCGGGCGGGGCCAGGGCCAGTCCCTCGTGGCAGCCCGGACTGTCCTCGGGGCCCCGCCGTGCCCACTGTCCGCAGCAGACCCGAGCCCCGCCGTACCCCGGGACGTGAAGGGGACCCGCGGCCTGAGCGTCACTCGTTCTCCTGTTTACACGACCAACGGAGATGAACCTCGTCATCCACATGACGTGTCTGGGGTGTGTGGGGTTCGTACGCGGGGACTCGCCCCTTCTCGCTGGCGGGGCCCGTGTCTCCTCGGCGTCTTGCTCATCGTCCCCCCACCCCGCTTCGCCGGTGCCGGGGGGCGACAGCAGCCCCTCGAGGGTCTGCTCTGTGACCTTCCGGGCCTCCTACCACCGCGGCGGATGGGGTGCGGCCGCCGCTCCCCGGGCATACACGCGAGGCCTCTCTCGTCGCCCCGTGCCCGCCCGCCAGCCCCCACTTCGCCTCCACGGGGTTGGCCCGTTTCTGTTCGAGCCCCCAGAAGAGCGTCCCGCGGCGCAGCGGCACACCGATGGCTGCGGGGTTCGTCCTCAGAGGGACACGTGCGGTGTGGGACGGTCTGGTGCGAAGGCGGCCGCTGACCTGACATCCCCTTACACCCGTTCCTGAATCGTGACGTGTTCCCTGGGCCCCGCCCGGGCGCACCAGACGCGACGGCCGCGGGAGCCTGGCGTCTCCGGGAAGGCCGGGCCCTGCTGCCCGCAGACCCCACACCCCAGCGTGGCGGGGCGGGCTGCCGGGGGTGCGGGCGGCTTTCGCGCCGACTCCGCGGGCCAGGGCTCCGCCAGGCTGGGTTCTCTCCGACGCTGTTGTCTTCCTCCCGGACCGGTCGGGATGGGCGGCCCCGTTAACAGAGTCTCATTCGTGCGTTTGGGGGCGTGTGACACCTGGCGCCGCGCCCAGCGTGTCCCTCTGCTGTCGCGTTAAGTGTGTGAGTTTCGTGGGGCCGTGGGGCCGCGTGATGCTGTTAAGGTCGATTCGGGATCGATCCTACAGACCCGTGGCCTGTTCCTCTTCCATTTTTAGTCCCTGGGCCCCGTGGCTCTTAGCGTGAGGGACTGAGGAGAGCAGCAGCGGGCAGAGCACGGCTGTGCACACCCAGGGTCCCAGCATCCCGGGGGATCCCGGCGACAGGCGCGCTCGGACGGCTTCCGTTGCGACGTTAATGCACTCGTGAGACCCGCCTGCGGGCCTGCCTTGCGGGGTTTTCGCCCGTCGTTTGTGGCGTTGGCGCAGATGTCGCAGCGAGCCGCGCCCCGGTTGGCCTCAGCCGCGGTGTGACCCTCCTCGGCGGCAGTTTCCGAGCCGTGGGTCCCACCCGGGCCCCGCGGTGCTCCCTGCGGCTGTGGCCATGCCGGGCGCCCGGCGCACGGGGCCGGGGTCCGTGTGCCCCAGGAGATCTGGGCGCTCGGCTGGGTCTGGGAACCTGCGCTCCGGGCCGGGGGCGAGGGGCAGGGCGGACGCGTTGGGCGTGCCGGGGGCCGGAGCGCGGGGCCGGGGGGGCCATGTGGCCTGCAGGAGCCAGGCGGCTGGTGGCGGGGCCCGGCTCGGGGCCCGGTGTCCCGGCGTGTGTGACGTGTTGCCGCCCGGGGGACGAACCAGGCAGTGTCACCTGCGGGGCAGGCGCCCGCGTTCGGCCCGGAGCCGCCGGCCTTACCTTCTCATGTCCGGCCCGCGGTGCTGACGGTTACACGACGCGGGGATGAGACCAACGCGGGCGACGGGCAGGGGGGACGGGCTGGAACTTAGCCCTGACAATCCCGAGGCGAGGACCACGGCCCACGCGCCGGTCCCCCCATCTCCAGCCGTGTCGATCCCCGTTAAACAGCTCGGTGTCCAGCCACCGTCGGCCGATTCGACGCCCACGCCGTCCCCAGTGCAGGTCGCGTGTCAGGAGCGTCTGCGGCCACTCGTGGAGGGCAGCAGCCGTCGGGCAGGAGTGAGACCGGGAGACTGGTCAGGGGCTCCGGCCGGGCCTGGGAGGACGAGCTGGCAGGCCGTCTGCGGGGTCGGTGACGTTCCCGGGCGGGCGGCTGGTCAGGGGCCCAGCAGGGGTAGCGGAGAAGGCAGACCACACCCGAGGTCCCCCAGATGGGGAGGGGGGCATCTCCCGCTTTCGCGTCCGCCGCTGCCTCGTGTCACGGGGCGTCCGGGGTCCCGTGGGGAGGGGCAGACGCCCACGCGGCCATCTGCATCACCGGAGCGCAGTGCGTGGGGTGGCGCCCGTCACGGCCTCCTGCATCGGCCTGTCTGCGGGCTCCACGCCGCGGCTTCTTGCGGACATGTCCGGGGTCATGTGTTGAGGGCCTACTGTGTGCCAGGCCCTGTCGCGGGCGCTCGGGCTGCATCGGGCGAACCGAACCCCGTGCACTTGTGAGACCCCGTGGGGCAGCATCCAGGGAACTGGTCTCGGGCAGAGACGGTGGAAGAGAGAGCGGGGGCGGGGGATGCGGGAGAGACCGCGAACCGGACGGCGTCCGTCAGAACGAAAGCCAGGAAGGAGCGCGCTGCTGCGGGGTCCCGCGGGGGAACGTCTGAGGCAGAGGAGACCGCGTGACCTGACCCCCACTGTGGAGCCCCGGGAGTTGGCGGGTGGCAGGGGGTGCGGGCCGCCGGCTCCCGGGAGGACCGGACGCGCGGGGGTGGGGACCACGTGCAGGCGGCACCAGGGCGAAGAGCGCGCCATGCCCGGATCTGCAGACGCGACGGAGCGTCCAGAGGGCCCGGCAGTTGGTGTGGGTGGTCGGACTCCCGAAGGCCAAGCGGGGGCGAGGAGGCCAGGCCGTGGCCACACTGGGCCCCAGCTCAGCCTGGTGGGGGGGGGCGCCACGGCCACTGAGTGGGGCTTCGGGACTGTCCAGCCCGGGGGGAGGGGAACCGTCCCCGCCTGAGCATCGTGCCGGGTGGGGACCCAGCCCCAGGAGGGGAGGTGCCCCCAGAGCTGGGCGCCCTAAGGAGGCGGTCGTCGGGTTGCCAGCGCCGGTCCTGACCCGAGCCCGCGATCCACCTGCAGTGGCAGCCAGGGGACCGACGCCTGAGCCTTTCCCTCTCCCGGACCAAGGACAGGACCCGGCCCTTTGACGCGGGACGTGTCTGCAGGGGAGGTGGGCGGAGGGGACAGGAGGCTGAGCCTGTCGCCCACCCCACGCCGGAGGAAGGGGTGCGGCTGGGCCTGCCCCTCCTCTGCCCCAGGAACCCCCTCAGGGCCCGACGCGCCGACGGTTCTGAGAGTCCATTTTCTCAGGCTCACCCCGGGGTTCGCCCCGCAGCGCGGGACGGCGATGGGGACACGTGGAGGCCCCGCCCGCACCCGGGCTCCGTCTTCCCGGGGGCCCCTCAGCTCCCACCCCACGCACCATGCACTTCGTTAGGGCTCAGGCTGCACCCCACGCTCCGTCCCCTGCCCGTCCCCTGCCCGTCCCCTGCCCGTCCCCTTTGTGATCCAGGGCGCGTTTCATGCTCACGGCGCGCCTCAGTGTGGACGGCGAGTCTTCGCCGGGGTCATTGATCGCATTGATATTTTCACCCGAGAAAGCAGAGTCACGGGGCCACGCTGTTCCCCGCGGACCTCAAAGGTCCCCAGGTACCAGGCCGGGGCCCAGACCACCATCCCCCTGTCACCACGTCCACGCCAGCCCGACAAGCCACCTTTCCTAGGAGCGTCTGAAGCAAAAGCACGTCCGTTGGCTTCCGAACCGCGTCCGTCCACGTTTGATGGCTCCGGGCCCCCGAGCCCGCGCAGCGGGGATCGGATACGTCGGACGCAACCAAGTTCATCAATAGCGACTTCACGTTTCTCTCACGGCTTCTGCGGGAAATTTACAATGAAAACCATTTTTCCTGTCGATTCGCACGAGGAAGCGGAGAGGGGCACCGCCCTTCAACTGGATTTCGGGAAGTTCCCGTCTCAGTGGAAACGCCTGCCCCTCGCCAGCCGGGTGACGGGCGAGCATCAGGCGCCTCTCGCCCGTGTGCGCGTGACGTCGCTGAGAAAACCACGAACGAGGACGCCGCCGGATCGTGTCTTTGCTCGTTACATGTTTGCTCAGTTTTCCTCCCGTTTCAAGAAAATCGCGAGTCGGAACCACCACTTCCCCCCCGGGCCTTTTCGTAAACTGGCGACTCAGGGTGTTGGAGCGCGTCTGCGGAGCGGGTGGCACGCGGCGCTCCCGCCGCTGTCGTCTGCTCCTGCTGGTATTTCCGCCCCGTGTCGCCGGCGGGGCGCGGCCACGAGGCAGCCGTCGGCCGGCCTCCTGTCTGAAATTCCGGTGAATCCAGGTTGCTGGCTGGACACCAGCTGGCGCGAGCGAGACCGACTCTCCAACACGTCCGAGCGAAACTCCTGTCGGACGTGAGAGATTCGGAAAAAGTCCGCGGCCCCGTTTGTTTTCCCGAGGCCAGGGCTCCTCCACAGTTCGGGAAGGCTTTTGAGGCTGAGCGTACCCCGAGGACTGATCGGGCCGAGTCTCGTGGCCGCGATCCCGATCGAACTTGCCGTTTTCAAACATTTGAAACAGTCCTCTCGATGCGTTCTTTTCTGCGGGCAGCGGGGAGCCTAACTGAAGGTCCTTTCCCTTTGAGGAAACACCTTCTCGGCCTTCGTGGCCGCCTGGCGTCGTCTTCCGACGGAAGCGGCAACGTCCTTCACCGTCTCCTTCCGTTAAAAATTGCGCGCGTGCCAGAACCCACCTCATTTGCGGCCGAAGTCACCATCTCTGATTGATCCTGTTTGAAATTTAAACATTGTTTGTTCAAGCCTATTTAAACCTGTCTCAACTTCTTCGTTCCACGTTTCGTTCCGGTTTCAGGCACCCGATTTCACCGGTTCGCTTTCCTTTCATCGTAGACTCACGCGACACGACTCGTAGCCTTTTAACCGTTTGTGAGCGCCCGGCTCGGGGGCCGCGAGGGGCTCCCCGTGTCGTCAGCCGTCGTCGTCGTCAGCTCCGGGCCTTCTATCTTCGAAACCTATAGTGGGTCCCGGTAAACGCTCGCCCCCGGCCCTCGTCCCATGGCCCCGGCGCCCCGCCCCCTACCGTTCGTCCCTTCCAATTCGCTCCATCAAGGAGCCTCACGTCCGTCCGTGGAACTGCGCATGCAGACGGCGTCACGTGGACCCTCCCCCCGCCCCGGACACGCGCGTCGCTTCCCGTTTGGGCTGTAGCCGCCGTGACCTCGTCGCCGTGTCCCCGTTTTACACTGAGATGCCGTGGCCGTGGCCGTGGCCGTGGCCGTGACGGGGGGCGTGCCAAAGGTGGTCCCGACCCCGTCGTCGCGTGCCCGGTGTTCGCTGAGACGCGGAGTTGTCGCCCGTGTGACACGTCTGCGGGTGATTCTTCGAGAACTTTCCTTCGCCGGACGTACCGCCCCCGTCCTCCCCCGCCCCCGCCCCCGGCCGGCAGGGTACGCGGGTTTCAGTGCGTCCTCCTCACCTACACCCCTCATCGCCTGGAGGTTCTGCTCTGTTTGTCTTGCTTTTTGCTTTCGGTAACGCACGTCCTCCGGGGCGGGCGGGAAGCGGCCTCTCACGGCGACACGATTCGCGTCTCCCCGGGGACGAGTGGCCCTGAGTGTCCCCTCACGAGCTGCGGCAACTCTTTCCTGACGGCCGAGGAAGAGAACTGCTCCCGACCTCGTGGCGCACCTCCAGGGCTGGTCAGGGTTTTCCGCTTCGTTGTTGTTTCGCGCGTCTGTTCTGCTCTCCCGCAGCGAATCGCGCCGGCGTCTTGCCGTCTCGCACCCCTGCCGTGTGTCTCCGCTGCAGGTTTAGAAGCGCGCTCCTACGTGGGAAAAGAACCGAGTCATGTCACAGGTAAAATAGTGCGCATTTGGACTGAATCTCCGGCGGCAACACACAAAGGCGTCGCGCGACTCACGCGGTCTGCGTGAATCGTTCCATCGGGTGAGGTCGGCGCCCGGAAAGTCGCCCGAGCGGGGTCCGTGCAGACCAGGAGCTCGGGGATGCGCCCACCCGTGACCCTGGAAACGTGTGCCAGGGGCCGACCCACCCGGATCAGGGCCCGTGTCACGCGCGCCCCGCACGCGCCCCCTGCGTCACGACAACATTGTCTGCAGCGCGGTCGGTCAGAGCGCGTGGCGTGCCTGTCCCGCCGGCGTGAGGTGGAGGGGACGGAACAAAGGCTCTGAGGCTGACACGTTTTGGAACTGTGAACGCGAAGGAAAGCCGCACACTGTCTGTCCTCCCTCGCGTCAGCCGCATCCCGCGTGCCCCGGGGCCGCACGTGGCTGGGGGCCGGCGCGTCGGGAGCGTCGGGAACACACATGCAGCGTCCGCCGTGAGCGTCTGAGCGGCTCGGTCCCCTCCCCAAGACCCTGCACTGAGCGCCTGGAGGCCGGACGGCGCTGCGGGAGCGGCTCACAGCACCCGCCCCCATGACGGCCTCAGGGCCACCCGCAGGCTCACGGCCAAGAGGTGACGCCTCCCTCTACGGGGCTCTGTGCCGCGCGTGAGTGGGTCCAGCCGAGCCTGGAGCGACACGGCTGCGAGCTGTGCGGGCCGCCGATGTGGGGGTTTCCCCGTTTCTACCGCGGACGTGCGTCTGCTCCTTACGATTTATTGATGACGTTCCCCCGAGTGACGTGACCGCCGGGGCACAGTCTGGACACGCAGAACGTGCGAGGTGCGTGGGCGGTGGTAGCCGTCGGCCAGGCTTCCCTTCCAGAAGGCTGCTCGTCGCTACGTCTGCGGGGTCAGACGCTGTACGCGGGTGCTTGACCGCGCGGGGGGTCGGGGCCTCAATCCCCTGTGCCTTTCCGGGGTGAGCTGGGTGCGGCCAGGTGTCTGCGACCCGCAGCCGGGTGTGGGGCGGCAGGAGCAAGCTGTGCGCTGGGATTTCGTTTTTTTAAACGCCGCATTTCAAATTGATTAGATGGATAGAGAGACAGACAGATGGTAGACTAGACAGATGATTGGTAGATAGATGATTGATTGATTGATTGATTGATTGATAGATGATAGATAGATAGATAGATAGATAGATAGGAGACAGATGGATGATAAACGACAGACGACAGACACGAGGGCGGGCTCGTCGGCGCCTTGGCGGAGGGCGTGGGGGGCCCGGGCTAACCCAGACGGAATGGGGGGAACGCCCGTGAGCCCCACCACTATCATTAAAGCCAATTTGGGAAAAGGAACTTCAGAAGGGGGGCCTCGACAGCGTGGGAAGATGAACAAAGTCACCAATTACGCAGAATTAGCCACGATTCGGATGACGCGGCGGCTCAGCAGCTGCTGTCACGCGGCTGTAACGTTGAACTCGCGCGTCGGGAGTGACCCTCCGGGGAGGAGAGTGTGATCGCAGGGCAGGCTCTGCGTGACCCAAACGCGGGACGTGCCGGGCGGTGGCCGAGGCCGGTGACCAAGGCCCATCTCCGGGGCTGGCCTCTGGTGCTGCTTGGCTAACGCCCGGGGGCCGTCCAGGTGACCGCCCGGGTGACCTGCCGCAAACCGCTGCTGCGTGAGCAGCCTCCAGCCCGCGGTCCCGTTGGGCGTCCCACCCGCCCGCCCACCAGCTGCTCCCGTAGCTCCTCTTCGGCGTCCACTGTTCTCTCCCTCCGGCCTCCTTAGCTTCCTAAGTACAGAGGTCGACTGAGTGGTAATTAGGGTCCGGCGGGCGAGAGAGGAACAGATGCCGGAACCTTCCTCAGGAAAGGGAGGGAAGCAGTCCAAGTGTGGGCTATCCCCGATCCGCTCTTTCTCACCTCACGGAGACCCAGCTTCGGGCAAAGGACAGCCCAGTCCGGTCCTCTGCGTCCCCAGGGGTCGACTGCTCGCTCCCGGGGCCTGCAGGACGGGCTGGTGGACGTGACCCTCACTCCAAACCATCCCGACCCCCCGCATTGACCGAGCAGACAGATCGGCCCAGGGACAGAGTCCGAGGAAAGGAGCGAGGCTGCAGGGTCCCCGCGCTCCCTCGGGGCGTCCCTGGCTCTGAAGCTTTTCCTGAACCGGGGTCGCGCGCCCTTCCCCGAGAGCCCGGCCTTGGCCAAGGCGGGATGAGGGAACCCGAACCGCGGAGCAGCGGACGTGCCCCTGTGAGCAAGACCGAAACGCCGGAGCTGCAAACTCGAAGGAAGGAGGGAGGGAGGGAACCGCCGGACACGGAGAATCCGCCACGTGCGTCTCGCCTGTTTCCCCTACGCCGTCTGGGTCTGACGTGGCTTAGGCGAGGAGCCGGGTGTCCCGGGAGCGTCCTCTGACCCCGGAGAGCAGGCCAGTCCCACGCTGCTGAGATTCGGGGTGAACGGTCTCTGGGTCTGAACCGAGGAGAGTCCCCTCTTTCCTCCCTGTCGGACTCAGGCGAGAACCTGATGTCACGGCGACGGGAATTCGCACGAGTGTGGCCCTGGCTGGCTTCATGTTCCGACGGCCCGTGGTCTGTCTTTTGACGTGTTTGGAACAAGGGACCGAGGAGGGAAAAAGCCGGAATGTCGCATCCGCACACGCTGGAGCCGACGACAGTGTTTTGACTCAGACCTTCTCTTTTTGTTCAACGTGTTGCCCCAAATTCAAAACGAGGCTCAGGCGGCGCAGGCGGGGTTAAACGTGATTCTCTCTCTGCACGATTATAAGAAACACGGACAAGACCAACAGGGAGATCAACGATCCTCACTCCGACAGAACAAACTTAGGAAAACCGGGTTCGAACGGTGCGATGGGCACGTGGCAGGGAATAAACGCGTGTCGAAAGCACCTGCTCTCTTCCAACACGCGGGGAACACGTAACAATGAACAAACCAGGCCAAACGAAACTTCATTCCAAAGGCGGGAATGGTGCGAGTTGTCGAATGATCCGGTAAAAACAAACTTAAAGTCATAACATCAGGCGAAAAAAGCCACAAGCGTCTTTACATCGCCCGCGTAAGTGCCTCCGGAGAAGAGAGGAAATTCGATCCTCAGTCTCGTTTACACACGGGACAACGCCCAGCAACTCCGCCACCCAGAACGGGCGGGCGAGGGGCGCGCCCCCGCGGCAGAGGCAGAGTCGCCGCTGTAAGCGCTTTTCTTAGGAAAGAAGGAAAGTAGATAAGTTCCTGATCTTGAGAAGAGGTGGTGAAAGAGGGCCAGACGAGCTCACGCAGCGGGTGGGCGGGCCGACCCGATGAGCGCAGGCGTGGCCGCATCACACGGGGGCGAGAAGAGACGTTCCATACAGTCTTGGCCGAGTCTGACAAGGTCAACGAGAGAAAACGAGGGATTTTTATCCAGGAAAACCGAGTGAAAATTTCAAAATCCAGAGATAGTTTTTCCAAAAGAAAAAAAAAGGGGGGGGAGCGGGGGTTAACCAGGGACAGAGTTGAGCTTCAGGAGGCTGTGGGAGGGCGTTTCCTCGGTTCACACTGATCGCGTGGAAATCGGGTTGTTTCAGGTCGCTTTCTGGTCCGCCGAGATGCGGGGGGACCGCGTGTGGAAGGAGTTTGAACGCTGCACGCCTCCCGAACCCGCCGCCGCCTTCCCTGCAGCCACGCCTGATTTCAGGCCCCATGTCTGCACGTGAGCGTGTCTGCGGCTCCTGCAACGCGACTTGCGGGTTTCGACGTGGCCGTCGCAGGAAACCGGGGCCCTTTCTCTCCTTTCTGCGGGATTTACGTGGCGGCGCAGCAGTGTGCTCCGTGTCGGTCCCCAGGCCACCCCCCAGCAGCTCCGGGCCTGACGACGCGCAGCTTCGTGCCCGCTTGCTGTCTGTGCTTCCTGGGCGTAGTGATTTACACTTAAAAAAAAAAAAAGATTGACTCGAGCCAGAAGGACGGCATCGGGACGTCGATATTTTAAAAACATCCCCCGGGGTAGATGTCAGGTGTGGCCGGGGCGTCCTCGTCTCGGTGGGTGACCGACCCTCACGTGTCACCTCAGCACAGGCTTCTCCACCCGCCGCGTGACACGCGGGGTGACCTGTGGTGGGCGGTCGTCTGGCGCACCGTGGCACTTAGCAACGCCCCCGGCCTCTGTCTGCTGCACGCCCTTGCGCCCCGCGCCAGGACGAACGCGACCATGAGAGTGTCTCCCAACACAGCCGCGACCCCGGGGCTCAAAGGCACTTCCGGTCGAGAAGCCCCGCCTCAAGAGGATCGTGGAGCTGCTGCCCGCCCGTGTGTCCGTGGCCAGCTGCAGGCCGCAGGGGTGGCTCTGCGGGTCTCGGCTGGGCTGTCGCGTGTCGGGGCCTCAGCCGGACAACTAACTGGACTCTGGGCCGCCTGCCCCGTCGCTCTGCAGAGGGTCAGCCCGGCCCGGGTGCACGTGGGAATGCACGTGTCCCCCGAGGCGCAGGCTCGGGCCGGCCCTTTGTCCCTCCTTTTGGTCCGAGGAGACGGGAGTGGAGACGCAGCGTGGCATCGGGGTCGCTTTTCCGTCGCCGCATTCGGGCGAGCCGCTTGCCAAGGTCAGGCCTCGGTTTCTCTCGGGGACAGTGTCACCGAGCCCGGGGCGTTGCGCAGCCCAACGCCCAGTGCACCGCGCGCCCGCTGGACGCAGCTGTCCCCGCTGCCTGGCACTCGGCCTCTGTCTGACACATTCGGTGGGGGCGGTTCACCCGGTGACCGGGGTCCGAACCCTTCGGTGTCCCTGCCGAAGCCGCCTGTGTCCCCCGCGAGGTTGCCTCAAGGTGTGTCTTCACGCTGCCTGCCCCATGTGGTCACTCAGGCGCGTCCTTGACCTGCAGTGTCCACCTGTCCCCGCCGCCTGTCCCCACCACCTGTTCCCTCCTCCTCCTCCCAAGACCCGGTAACCAGCCCTCCTCAGCTCGGTCGGCCGTGACCTTAGGTGGGAGCGCACGGGACCGTCAGCCGTCGCCGCACCACGGCGTGAGGAGGTCCCTCCCCGTCGGTCGTTCCTAGGTGCTCCGGTCACGAGCGGGTTTCTCTTCGGTGCCAGGCGGCTTCGCCACCCCTTGAACGGGCGCCCGAGTCGCAAAGCGCCAGGAGGAGCAACGCGGGCGGGAGTCCCGAGGCCCAGAGTCCGGCTCGCCGATTCTATTTTCCAGCCACGTCTCTCCCGTGGGGAGCGACCATCATCGTGCGTCTTCCACGGTGGGGCAAGGCTTCCCTCGACGGCGCGTTCATCTGGCCGGTGACAAGGGAAGCCGTGGAAGGGAGACCCTGACGCGAGGGACCATGCGGGTGGGCCTCGGGACACAAACAGAGGGGGTCCCCGTGAGGGACGAGCTTGGAGAATCCTGACGTGCGCAGTCGCCCGGGGTCCCCGGGCGGTCGCGGTGACCTCCCCCCGTCAAACCCACGTCCATCCCCGTGTCTGAGCCCAGCGCGTCATAGAGACGGCAGCAAGGTCGGCACCGCGAGGGCCCATGGGAGAAGCAGGGTCCCCGGAGACTGGTAACCCCGTGCACGGCCGAAGGGTGTAAGCCCCAGGGTGACAGGAAGGACGGGGACAGGAGGAGCGACAGCAGGGAGTGCGGTCACCGTGGTGCTCCCCGTACTGCGGACCTGACAAGGCCGGACCCTGCACGAGGCCGCTGTTTGTCTGTCCCCACGTCCCCACGTCCCCACAGCCCTGCAAGGCGGCTTTCGCAGACGAGGGGCTGGAGGCGCCGTGGGGTGAAGGAATCGGCCCAGAGCCACTCGGGGGCCGAGGTCCATCTGCCTCCCAGGCGTCCAGGGACCACCCCTCCTGCAGAAGCTTCCAGAAAGCAGTGCTCTGTGCCTTCCCCAGGGCGGTGGGGGTGCCCGTCAGCATCTCGTGTAACAGGAGGGATGCTGAGCGGCATGGAGATTTCAGTCACGTCTCCCCGGAGTGTGGTGTCTGCTCCGTGTCAGTCTGTGTCCCCGGAACATGGTGGCGTGGCCGAGACCCTCCGGCCCCATCTGCGGACGCCCCCACACCCGGCAGAACCGGGGCTCGGGTGGAAAAACACCGGCTCGGGCCCGACCCTGGGTTCCTGACGGAGACACAGACACAGTGCACCAGGCCCGGCGATGGCCGTTGCCATGGCGACAGCCACCCGGCTCCCAGACAGCTGCAGACCAAGGGGATGAGGGTGTCCCTGCGAACTGTCACCTCGCCGCCTTCGGGCCTCCCCCGGCCCCCACGCCTCCTCCCATGACGCGGACGCCGGGCACGGGCTCCCCCGGCTGTTGCAATCGGCCCCGGGCTCTGAGCCCAGCCTCCCAGGGTCCATCCTTCACCGTCCGCCCCCCGCCCTGCGGCACCACGGCCTCGGCACCAAGGTCACCGTCTGCGCCCACAGGGACCGCGCGCCCCCTCCCTCCCTGGGCGGCCGTCTCCCGGTTGTCTGAGCCACTCGGGGGGAAAAAAAGGTGATTCTGAAAAAGCAGGTGTCCTTATGAGGACGGCAAGGCCAGACTCCAGTTCTGGGGGGTCAGCGGGGGTCAGAGACCTGGTTGGCTCAGGATCCGTCGTTAAGTTCCTGTGAGAGGAGGGACAGAGCGGGACCGCGGACAGTGTCCCCGGAGGCCGAAGGGAGGGTCCGAAAGGTCTGCTCAGAGCCTGGGCTGCAGGGCCTGGTGGCGGTGACGGGGACGCTGACTGCGGCGTCCCCGGCCCGCGAGCCTTTCCTGAGGGCCGGACACTGCGCTCGGCTCTGGTGTGGCAGGTGCTGTCACGACACCCGTTCCACAGGTGGCTGCCCAAGGCCCAGAGAAGTTACATGTCATCACTTGCGGAGGAACAGCCACCCCAACCTGGGAGGTGAGACGGTCCACAAGACAGGCGGCCTGGACCCCGAAAAGCGCCCGTGCCGTTCATGAACGAGGTCAGCGAAGGAGGAGACAGAGACGCGGAAACCGAACGCAGCTCCAGATCCCACACTGGACCCTGACGTGGAAACAAGGGATGTCTGGCCACGTCCTGGGCGACGTTCGGACATCGTCGCTGTCTCTGGCGAAGCGCGAAGCTGCGACCGTGCTCGCGCGGGGGAGCGTTCTCACTCATACGGAGGTGGGGCGGGCCGAGCGAGTTCAGGGATGGGACAGAGGTGCCCGAGACCCCTGGCCCCGTGCTTCCTCCCGGAGCTTTTCCAGGTCCCTGGCCGTGTGGACGCCCAGGCCGTCCCACAGCTCTGCTCGGCGCTGTCTCCGCCTAAGGGAGCGAGGCCCCTGGCACAGCGGTCAGTCAGCACCCCGCACGGCACCCCTCACTGCGGCCACCCCCTGCTATAGGAAGCCTGAGTCGCAGGCCTAGTGCGGGCTCTGGCCCCGGCTGGCTGTGTCTTCAGGGGCACGGTCCCTTGCCCTGGGGTCAGGGCTGGGCGATGTGGGCCCCGCGTCCCCCGAGCCCCATCGTGGCCAGAGCAGACAGAGGTCACGTCCATCTGACTGCGCACAAGCCACCTGGACCTGGGTCCACGCTCGCCCATGTCCAGGGCCCGGCGTGGCGCCCTGCCCCAGGTCAGCCCCCAGGAAACGGGCACCAGGCCGAAGCCTGCGGCCGCCCTCTGGAGAGCTGCTGCTCGCTGACGGGGGGCCCGGGGCTCAGGAGACACGTCGCTGTGTCCGTGGTCACACAGCCGGTTTCGGAGGCTCCAGGCCGTGGCCTGACTCTGTCCTCCCGCAGGGCCCCCAGTCCCAGCGCCTCCACCACCCGCCTGGGGGGCCCGGCGACGCGCTCAGGCTCCCTGCACCCTGGTGTCCTGCCCAGCGCGCCGTCCCAGGGGCCCGACGAGCTGCTAGATCTGCAGTGCACGGGGAGGCGCCGGGCACCCCACACGCCCCACACACGCGTGAGCCCCTGTCAGGCGTGGGGGACGTGGAGGAGGCCTGGGCCAGAGGTGGCTGCCTGCTCTGGCCCCGGGGGACGCTGACCCCGGGGCCCCGACTGGGCGAGAGCGGCCACGGGGCCCTGGTGCCGAGGGCCCTCGGGGGAGAGGCCTGGGGACGTGTCTGGTGACAGCCGCCCGGCCCCGCGGGGGTTAAGTCCCACCAGACGGTGTTTACTTTCCCGTGTCTGGGAGGCCCTCGGTCTCCATGGCAACGCGGCTTCCTGTTCTGTGTTCCCTTGGACAAATACCTGCGGCACGCAGAGGCGCCGCCGCGGCCCGTGGCCCTCCTTCCTGGTGTGGCGTCATCGGCCAGCCCGAGACGCTTGTGCGCCCGTTTTCCTCCTTCCTCCCTCTTCCGTGGTTTTGTTTCTTCCCGAGGCTGAGGGCGCGGAGCCTCTCACACGCACGTGCACGCACACAAACACGCACATGCATGCACACGCGCGCACGCACACGCTCGTGCACACACACTCACACATGCACGCGCACACGTGCTCACACACAACTGGCTGAGAAGCTTCCGAGTCCTTCTACACAGGCCGTACCCGGGCCTGGGGCTCCTCCGGCATTCACCCGTGCGTTCATCCTTCGTTTTGCTCACGGGACGAGCATGTGCACCCCGGGTTGTGTGCCCGGCCTGTGCAGGAGCCGGGGGGCAGGGGGTGCTGGGTGGGGTCTTCCCTCTGCCCTGCCCAGGGCGGCACGTCGGTGACCGAACGCTGTACCGCGTGACCCATGTGACCGCACCTGGGCAGCCTCCGCAGGGCCGGGGATCGGGCGGAGACCCTCAGGGCTGCTGCCAGCCTGTGTTCCGATCCGGCTCCTCAACGCCCGGCCCTGAGTGCGTGCTGGCCTGGGCCTCGGTCTTCCCACCTGGGAGATGGGGGGGACACAGCAATGCCAGTTGAGGGGGTGGAACTGTCCCCAGGGCTCCAGGTGGGCCAGAGACTGGCACGTGCCCCCACGGCCTGCCCCTTACAGCCCCCTGAGAAGGCGGCTGACTCTCAGAGGAGACTGACCCCCCACGGCCATTCGGACTATGACTCGGGGCTCTTGGCTTAGCCAAGGCCACTGCGTCCGGGCAGAAGGGCAGCCAGACCGCCTCCCTGGAAAACCATGACACGGGGACCCGGACCGTGGTGCTAAGAGCTACCCTGGGACACACACACGCACTCACACCCCACTAAGGGCCGGCCTCAAGCTGCCAGGCCCGGGCTTCTCTCTGATCTAGGAAAAAACAAAACAAAAAAACAGCGAGTACGGTGACATCCCCTGTGCCCGAGTGCGCTGGGCCCTGCGTTCTTGTCACCGTCACCGCTCGTTTAATCGTTTCCCTTCTCCCTATTTTAGCGGGAGAAACTCTCGGAAATGAGGCCAGGAGGTGAGCAGGCCGGGACGGGGGGGAGGGGAGGTTCGACCTCCGGCTCCACTGATGCCCGTGCTCGTGCCTGTACCGAGTTGACACCCCCTGCAGCAGGTGCTTCTGCCGCGGGTCACAGAAGCCCAGTCAGTGCGGGAGGGAAACTCGTCGCGCCACCCGGTGGGATGGCCCAAGCCTGGTTCACGTCGGTCGCGGCGTGGCGCTTCGCTTCCATCCCAGCTTCTCCATCTCAGCCCCCGCCATGGGCTGCGTTTGCAGCTAAGACCCCATCCCCGCGGTGGCACGGTCGCCGCCTGGCGTTCCTGCAGCTGCGGCATCGACGTGAGCACAAGAAAGTGGGTTCACTCCTTTGGCGCAACGTGGCTTTGGCGACCGGTTTCCCCGGGCGAGGTTCGGTGGCCGGGCTCGGTCCGGATCCTCGTCCCCGAACAGCCTCGCGGGAGGCCACCCCGGCGACGCTCGCCTTTGCGACTCCAAAATTGCTAACGACTAAACACTTGTTGTGTGCAGGGTAAGTAAGGGCAGAGGGACTGTCCTGGAGTATCCTATTTCCCAAGGACGCGACACGATTCGAAAGCGTCCTGAGCCGCCCCTCCTGGTCCCGTGTGCAGAAGTAGAAGATCCGATGTTCGATCCGATCATTGATTTGACCCCAACCCAATCACGAGGAGCCAGAGGAGGGAGGCGACGTGGGCTGATGGGCTTGGCGTCGGTCACAGGCTCCAGCCCTCGGGCCTGGGGTCCACCAGGGCTGAGGGGCCGGGGCAGGGGGCACAGTCGCTGTGCCCGCGCCTCCAGAGGGGGGACTGCGGACGCGCGGGGTCGCTCTGCTCTCTCCCCGCGTGGGACAGTCGAGAAGTGTCCTGGGGACAGATTCCTGCTCCAACAGTTCGTGCTCCTCATCCTGCCCAGAGCTGATGGGTTGGAGGGACGGGGTGGTTCTGAGAGCAGTCCTGGGGCGACCCTCTCACCTCCGCCCCCAACAGGCCCAGCCAACGAGGCCAGTGCCCGCCTCGCGTCTGTTCCTCTCGCTCTTCCGTGTCTGGCCCCGGGCAGGACTGTGCCCCACCCCCTTCTCCTACGTCCCGGAGGCCAGCGGTGAGCAGGTGGACGCGTCCTGCCGAGGAGGTGTACGCAGGGCTCTGCGGAGGCGTGGGGAGGGTCAGGGCTGGCTTTTGTGTTCGGGGGTGCGCGCCCAGGACCACCGCCACCCTTCCCTGCCTCCCTCCTTTCCCCTGCGGTGGGGACTCGAAGCAGCAGCACCGTCTCGCCCAACCGAGTCCCCAGTCCGGGGCGCACACCGGGGACGCGGCCAGTAGGTGACGCGGGCTTGCTTGGCCGAGGTGAGGGGTCACCTGTCAGGCCGGCCTCGTGCAGCGAGAGGCTGGCTCTGGGGACATCCCACGCACGGACGCCCACGCCCGATCCCAGCCCCGCACCATCAGACGTCCTCCACTTGCCAGCACGTTAAACGGACCCTGGTCTCTGCCCCCGCGTTCCCCGGGGGCTGACGGGGGCCGACCCATCATCATACGCGTTTCTCCGTGCTCTTCCGACCTGCTTGTCGCTCACCGGACGCCGCGAGGCTGGTGAGCGGCCTCTGGTCATCACGGGCTGAGTTACCGAAGGCACAGGGCCCCGATGTGGGGAGGCGGGCTTGAACCACCCTTCCCAGGGAGAACATTCAGTCCAGGGGGGAAAGCGGCCAAGAGGAGACCGTGTGGAGCGGGAGGCTCGGCGCCAAAGGAGTGAGTAAGGCTGGAAGAATCGGGGCGTGTGGCCCGGAGCCGGGTGACTCAGGAGGACACGGCCCCCGGGGGCCGCTGGGGGCGGGGTCAGAATTCATTCCCCTGCTGGGGCCGGGCCTCTGCCCCGAGTCCCCCACGGTTCGCCTCTCCCCCCTCCCCCAACTCTCCTGGGTTCAACCCCCCCCAGACCCGCGGGCTGCCCTCCTGTCCCTCTCACAAACGAGTTTTGCCTTCTTTCCGGAGAAAATGGAGGCCAGAAAGAAAGGAGTCCTCTGCACCCTTGACTAATTGGCATCTGAGCACACCCTCGTCTCCTCCCTGCCGGTCCCAGGAAGGGGAACAGGGCCCCTTCCAAGACGACGCCCCGCCTGGACCCCAGATGCTGGACGCTGGAGTCCCCGCATCAGCCTCGTTTGTCAGCGTCTCCCTCTCCGCCCTCTTCCCTTGGCCTCCCGAGCACTCCCAACCGTGGCCTTTACCCTTCCCTGCCTCTGCCCGGCTCTGCCCGTGAACTTGATCCCATCTGGGGCCCGACCATCATAGAACCCCGCGCTCTTTACGAAGCTGTGCGGCGTTACTGACACACGTTGCCCCGTCGTTGGAAAGCGCCAGGTCTTTGGTGACAGCCTCACTGAGATCCCATTCACATGCCCGCAGTTCACACGTTTAAGGCGCACGATTCAGCGGCCTCTGGTACAGTCACCGAGTCGTGCCACCATCATCATGATCCATTTTCATTCCCCCTGCCCCCCCAAAAGAAGCCAAATTCCCTTTAACCATGTCCCCAGTTCCCCGGCCCCCTGCCCTAGCCCATCTACTCTGCGACCCTGGAGCTTTGCCTGTTCCGGGCGTGTCAGACACGTGGACCGTGTGACACGTGGTTGTTCCCACCGGCCTTTTGCGCTCAGCGTCGTGTTTCTGAGACGCGTTCACGTCGTAGCGGGTGTCGGTGCTTCTCTCTTTTCTCTGCCCCGAGAGCATCCCGTCGCAGGACACGTTGCTGTGGCGCGTGACCCACCAGTCGCTACACGTCGAGTTGTCTCTGCGTTTGATCCAGGACGACCAGGGCGGCTGGAGATGTCTCCGCGCGGCGCCCCGTGTGGACGTGCGTTTCCACGTCTGTCGGATGCGTCCTTGGAGGAGGAGTCCCACGGGGGTCCCCCGTGTCCCACCTTCTGAGGGCCGCTCCGTTTTGCCTCCTGCCCCGCGGTGGGCGCGGGTTCCAGCCTCTCTGCCTCCCTGTCAGCCCGCGTTGGCCGTGTTTCCTCTTATCATTCTCATGTCCACCCCAGAGGGGCGAAGTGACACCTCGCTGGGCTTCCATTTGATCCATCTTGAGTCCGCGTGCGTGGGTGGCGTGAGGCAGGGATCAGACCTGGCTCTTTGGTGCTCGAGCACCTTGCTGTCCCGGCCCCACCTGTTGGAAAGACTGTGCTTCCCCCGGTGACCTATGTGTGCGTCCTGGAGGACAATCAGTGGGTCATACACGTGAGGCTGTGTTTCTGGATTCTCGGTCCTGATCTTTGGATTTACGCATTTATCCGTGTGTCGGGACCAAACTGTTTACTTACTACGGTCTGGAGTAACTTTCGGAATCGGGAACTACGAGTCCTTCCACCTGGTTCTTTTTCTAGATGATTTTGGCCCTTCTGGGTCCCTTACGTTTTCCTATAAGTGTTTGCCTTGGCTTGTCAGTGTCTAGCAGGAATACACCCGGGATTCCAATACGCATCGTGTTTCACCTCTCGATCAATTTGAGGAGCGTTGCCAAGTTATCGATATTAAGTCCCCAGGGTCGCAGGTATAGTCAGTGGGACGGCCGAGGCGAGAGCCGGCCCGCCTGGCCTGCGTGGGACCAACTGTCGGATAGCGAGGGTCCCCTTTGCACTGGGTGAGGGAGGATGGCCACGTGGCCCTTCTTAGAGGCCACAATGGTGCTTAGTAAAACCGACATCCACGATTGGGGTGAGAAACCCATATTTAAGCTGAAAAGAAAACGCATCATGCTTAAGGTCGAACACTACAAGCATTTTCCACTAAAGCCAGCGACAGGACGCGTGAGACTAAACTGCCCCTCTTCTCGCACGTTCGTCTGGATGTACCAAGGTCAGGACAGGAGTTTGAGGATTGCCAAGTGGAGACGATGCGGGGGATATCGTTGCAGGCCCAAACGATCCAAGGGTGCGACTGGAAAAATCACACGAACCTCCAAAATCAGCAGCATCTCTAAGTTTCATGGAGAAAAAAAAGCTAGAAAACAAACGAGAAAAAAATATGGTACTTCAAAGAGCACCAACACGCACTGTACGATGAACACGAAGCCAAACGAAAACAACGAATAGAAATAAATACTCAGGTCACTCAGGGGAAGGTCTGCTGGTGTGAGGAAGTGTATTTTCTCCAAAGGAACCTTTACAGTTAATTTTATATCAATAAAAAGTATGTTATGAGTTTTTTGTGGGTTTTTTTTAGAAGTCGACTCGCTACGTCTGAAGTTCACATGGAAAGAATAAACAAGTGGGACGAGCCAGGAAAACGCTGCAAACGGACAGCAATCGAGAGGATTAACCCTCGTGGGTGCTGACGTGCCTTGTGACGCTGCAGGGATGGGAGAAAGTTTGAGACCGGACGTGAGGGGAAAGGGAGTAACGAACCGGGTCTGAGTCCAGAAACGGCCCCAAACACGGACCAGAAGCGACACGGCGTCTCCTCGTGCTCCTGCTTCGTCGTGCTTCACGGATGCTGCGTTTTGGACCAGCAGGAGGTTCGTGACAAGCCTGCGTGGAGCATGTCCCTGCCTGTCCCCCTCGGGCCTCCCTGTCCCGTGAGACACGACAGTGTTGAGATCTGGCCGGTGACTAACCCAGCAAAGGCCTCTATGAGTTCACATCTCTCGCTTGACATCGGGAGCTAGAAGTGACCAAGCCTGGCAAGGCGGGGGTGTCCAGAGCCGGGTCAGGCTGGTCACTCAAGCCCTGGACACAGGGGAGCCCCCCAGGGGAGCGGGAAGTGTCGCTGTGGTGAACGCACCTGTCGCGGTCTGGGCAGAAGGTGAAGCCACCACATCCCTTTAAGCCCGGGGCTTACCCAGGGCCAGGCCCTAGCGCTCCCCAGTCTGTGATGGCTGAGAGGGGACGAGTCTGCAGAAGGAAAGTTCCAGGCTGGCAGAGGTTGGTCCGTGAGGTTCAAGGGAAGAAGCTGCCCAGAAGACCCAGCTCAGGTGACAAACGAAGGTGGCCGCACTCACGAGCGAGGGAATCGGCCTGTCTCACGTTGACAGAAGGTGCCACCGCGCTGTCACAGCCGGAGAGAAGGGAGACGTCCATGCCTGGCTCCAAAGCTTCGAGGGACAGGCTGACTGTCCTACAGGCGATGTAGCTGTGACTGTGAGCCAAAGCCAGTGTCCCCTCCGCGTTCTGAACCCCCCGGGCCCTCAGGAATGACAGCCTGTGCCCCATAAGCAGAACTCCGAGGCCTGGATGGCAGCACGTCGGTTGACAAACGCCACTCAAGCCTGTTATTGAGACCTTCTGCTCAGAAAAAAAGATTCCACTCAAAATACGTGCCCACGGACCGGGTGCCGGGTCCCCTGGGGCCCTGCTGGGCCTGGTTCTCGTTCCTGCCAACTCCCCGCCACTCGGCTGGTGTCCCTGCCCCTGACAGGCGCTCGGTCACTCGATAGAGGGGCTGGCTGTCTGCTTCTCTAGTGTCAAGCTCCTTTCTCTTTTTTATTTGTGTTTGGTGACAACTTGTTTTTCATTCTCTAAATATCCTGTCCCTCGTCAAACTTTCCTTGGAAACAGTCCTACTGACGCCCACGTTTACCGTGCAGAATTTGATGAGTTTGGACATGAAGGATACAGCTGCGAAACCCTCACCACGAACCAGAGAGTAAACTGTCCCGCCCAGAAGGTTCCTCCCGCCTCCCGCCTCCCGCGGCCTCTCCCTCTCGCCTTCGCAGGCATCCTCTCCCTCCCACAGCGCTGATGGCCACAGCCTGGGCCCATTTAAAACTGTTTTGTGTGCTTTTTTTTTAAAATTTTACGGCTCCTGTATAGATCCTGGACGCAAATCCTTAATCGGATATGCGATTTGCCAATATTTCCCCCTAGCCCGTGCCTTATCTTTTCATTCCCTGAACAACGTCTTTCGAAGAGCCGAAGTTCTCCATTTCGCTGTTGTACAGACTGTGTTGTCTGGTGCCTATGAAATCGCGGCTTTGTCCACGGCCGCATTTCTTCCATCTGTTTTCTAGAGAGAGGGGTATTGAAGTCTCTGGTTACAGTTGTGGATTTGCCTATTTATCCTTGCTCTTACTCCTGTATTCTGGAGCTCTTCCAGTCGTCGCATAAACCTGGGGGTGTCACGGCTGCTGGGTGAACTGACGTTTCTTCCCTCGGCCCCTGTAATGTTCTTTGCTCCCCAGTCTGTTTTGTGTGATGGGAAGATAACCACTCTCGCCTTCCTTTTATTCGTGTTAGCTTATCTTTTGCAGCCCGTCGCTCTGAAGCTCTGTTTGTGTCTTAGCATTTCGAGGGCGTTTCTCACGGGCAGCATGCAGTTGGACCCGTCTTTTTTTGCACTGTCTGTCGCTGCCTTTGGGTCGGGATGTGTGGACTTCTTCCATCTGACGTGACTTGGTGGATTTACAATTTACGTTGGGCTCTTTTCTATTTGTTCCATTTCCCTTCCCCCCGCCCCCGCTGCATACTTTTAGTTGAGTCATTTCTATGATTCTATTTTGCTCTTTTGTAGGGAGTCAGGACCATTCGGTGGTTAGAAGACAGTCTTTTAATAGATGGTGATGGGAAAACTGGAGAGCCACACGCAAAAATCAAAGCCGGACCCTCCGCTTGCATTGTTGGTCTTCAGACCTCTCTGCTGTGTGATTTTAGTGGTGGCTGCAGGGTTTTCACGTACATTCCTAGTATAAAAAACTACGGTTGTCGTGCTGTCTACCTTTAAGCGGTACGTCATGGTCAATAGATGTTACAACGATACAGCCATTTCTCCCCTCCCAGATTTTGTGCTATTATTGTCTTATATTTTACTTCTGCATACGTTGTAAACCCCATAACACATTTTTCTCACTTTTGCTTAAAACAGTCAATAATCTTTTAGTGGCACTGGATCAATAAAAAAGCATTTTTCATATTTTTGTGTGATTTACCTATTTAAGCACCATTTGCAGAGCTCTCTGCTCTGTCGTATAATCTAGACTTTTTATCTCGTCTCCTCCTTCTGTCTGAAGGATTCCTTTTACCATTTGTTATAGTGGAGTTGCTGGTGACACTTCCTTTGGATTTTCTAAGCCTAACAAGTCTTTATTTCAACTTTAGTTGTGGAAGTACTTTTCTGTAGGTGCTGGGATTTTGTGTTGTTCCTAACTAGAAGTCAACCGTCACCTGACTCTTTGTTCTGTAATCTAGACTGTTTTCTTCTCTTTCTGCTTTTAAGATTTTTCTCTTAATCACTGTCTGTCTTTAAATGATTTCATTATGATGTGCCTTGCTGTTGTTTTCTCCACGGGGTGTATGTGTGCTCTGGACCGGGATGGCTCCCCAAATGGAGAGTCCCCCTACCCCCGGACATTCACATAGGTCAAAAGTATAACAATTATCTGAGGACTGAAATCCTTACTTTTTCCATTGTGTAGACCCTAAAATTTCCCACAATGCAATTGCCACAAAAGTCGAGAGAAAATTGGTTCCTAGTTGCGGGGAACTTGACTGGGCGTTCTTCTCTATTCCAGAAAATCTGTGTCTCCAACGTCACTGTGTCCTGGTGCCTGAGGAATCAGTGTGACCCTGCCGTGTCAGCTGTGTTTGTAGTGGAGACTCCACACAGCGGGGCCAGGGGTGTCCGCCTGCCTTACCGAGGCTTCCCACATTCACCGTCCCTGAGCATTTACTTAGCAAAGGACATTTTCTCTCTCCTTAACTATTCCATAAAAGCCATTGATGAAAAGTCATTTAACGTCATACACAAATTCTCTAACTGTGGACTTCAAACACTCATGCCTCACATGTGAAGAATTCCAATATGGGTTTAACGTAGGGAATATGCATGTTATGGAATGAGGCACGTGGTTACTTAAATGAGCCGCGTGAAGGAAACTCATTACTCTCTAGAGGACCTCGCTTCTGGTTTTGTTCCTAACTGATTATGCAAGAAAAATAAAAATGGGGCTCCAGTGGAGTTAGAGCTAAACACAGTACAAAGTCTGTTTTCATCCACAACGAAGACTCACCGATGTAAATCTCCAGCCTGAGACCTTTCTTTCTGCTGCTGATCCTGTGTCCCGGGTGACTGTCCTTCATCCTTCAGCCGTCAGGTCACGCTTTACATTTTTAAAGAAACCTTCTTTGGCCCATCTGTGTTGTGTGTTCCTATGTTCCTTAGAACAACATTCTGTCCCTCCTGTGTGCTTGTTATAGTTTGTAAGCACACACTTTCCAGTCTGCCTTCAAAAACCCTGCCTGCCTCATTAGCCTCAGTCCACAAGAATAATTCCTCCCACGTGCCCGAGACCCAGGTCCCAAGACAGTACCTAGCATACAGTAGGAGCTCAATTCATATTTGTTCTGTGGGCGAATTGTCATTGTGGCATCCTGGGGCACACAGGGGAGATATGGACTAAAGATGCAAATGTGAGTCATCTGCATTTAAATAGCATTTAAATGCAAGAGAATGGACGGGATCACCCATCCCAAGGAGGAAGTGGACACAGAGGAAGGCAAAGCCTGGAGCAGAGAGAGTGTAGGCGATCTCCATTTTATGTGGTATAAAGCAAGGGCTGCTGGCAAAGGAGAGAAGTGAGGAATGGTTAGAGAGGTCAAGAGGAATTTGGGAGAGTGTGCGGCCGAGAAGCCGAGAGTCGCTCTGAAGAAAGGGAGTGGTCAGATGTGGCGAACACAGCTGAGAAGTACATCAAATTCAGGATGGAAGAGTCACCCCGAGTTTGGCAGCTTCACGGTCATTCGTGACCTTGATAAGGGTAATTCTGGGGCAGGAGCTGGGGAGCCAAGTTAGGAGAGAGCTGGCAAGGGAGGTGAGCAGCTGGGAGGAACCTGCCTACAACACTTTTCTTTTCTTCGGGTGGTTGTTTTTAGGAAAAGTTGCCAGACTATGTTGGTTTGATGAGGGTTCAGCAGAGGGACTATTTAGGGCAGAAAGAGGATCTCGAGAGGAGCTCCCTGAGCAGGTCCCTGCCGAGGCGTCAGGGCTGGTCTTACACTGTGGCACGTAACCAACACCCACGAAGCAGGTTTGCATAAGAGACAATTAAAGAGTGATTAGCAGGGCTTCGTAATGCGGCCCTGGAGGGGTCATATAGGATGTGTCTAACCGCTCTGGAAGACTCGTTAAGGAGTCATCTCTTCCCGTTTCCCTGGGGCTGGGGACTAGCCCAGGGTTTCTCAGCCCTGGGTGCTCCTGGAGTTTTGGCCTGGGTACTCCGGTGTGGGGGGCTGACCCCTGCAGTGTAGGATGCTGACCAGCATCCCTGGCCTCTGCCCCGCTGGGGACCAGTAGCACCCACTGGTGACGACGAGGAAGCAGACACTGCTGCGTGTTCCCTGGCAGGAGGCGGGGGTGAATCTCCCCGGTGGAGAACCGCTTAGTTATTCAGACCGGATAGTCTAATTAGGAGGAACAGAGACAGCCAATCTGCGCAGCTGTGTAAATGTTGATAAATATTAGTTTTCACCGCCGTATGCCGCCGTGGGGAGTCACTCACACGCCGGGTGAGAGCGTGTTGTGGTCCCCACGTTTCAGCCCCAAAAGCACGCCGCAGCACGGTTTTTAACGTTTTGGGTACAAGAACCGCCGACGGGAACCGAACGGCACCTCCGAGCGGACGCCTGGCCGGGGGAGGCGGAGGAAGAGCCGTCGGCGTGTGCCGGGCGCCCCGACTCGCTGCCCGGCGACCGGGCCGCGCCGCCTCGGCCTGCAGGGGCGCCGGGCGGGACAGGGGGGGCCGCTTCCCGAAGGGGGCCCCGCGCGTGGGCGTCCGAGCAGATGGGGAGGCCCGCGAGGCCGCTCGCGTGGGCGCGGGCACCTGCCGGCCGGCCCGGCCCCGCCCCTCCCCCCCGGCGACCACCCCGAGGTCCCCCGTCCCCGCCCCGGGCGCCGCACGACCCGCCAAGGTCAAGCCCCGTCCCGGGCGGCGGGCCCGAGCCTGCGGCGCCGGCGGTTTCCTTTTTTCTCTGTTTCTGGCGTGCCCGGGTGGGGGCAGGCGGGGCCGGAGCCCGCGTCGCGGCCCACGGCGGCGGGGGGGGCAGGCGCGGGGACACGGGCTGCGCCCCCGAGACCCCGGTCACTCTGGGGACGCCCCCCAACCCCAGCGGCTGCGATTCCCCCCACACCGCAGCCCGAGGCGCGGCGGCGGCGGCGCGGCGGGCGCAGCTGGGGGCGGCCATCTTGGGGCGGGCGGCGGGCGCGCCCCGGAAGCGCTCGCGGCGCGGGGCATGCACTTCCGGCCGGGCCTGCGGCGGCGGCGGCGGCGGCGGCGGCGGCGGCGGCGGCGGCGCGCGGCGGGGCGTGGGGAAGATGGCGCTGGCGCAGCGGCTCGGGCCTGGCCCCGCGGCGCCGCGCGCGGCCTGAGGCTGCGGGCCCGGCGGCCGCGCGGCGCCCGCGCTCCCGGCGGCCGAGGTGAGGCCGCGGCCCGGGCCGGGCGGGCGGGGCGGGGGAGGGGCGGCGGGCGCGGCCCTCGCGGCCGGGCGGCGGGCGCGGGGCTGGCGCTGGGCGCGCGCCTCCCGGCCCCCCCAGACCCCCCGTCCCCCTCCTCCCCGGCTCCCCCCGCCCCGGCGCGCGGGCCTCACGCGCATCCCCCCCCCGTCCCTGCAGAGCCTCGGAACCGAAGCGACAACCAAAGACGCGGCCGCGGCCCGCAGGTGAGACGGCGCCCCCGGGCCCCCCGGACACCCCCCCGGCCGCCGTCCTGCGCGCGCGGGCGCATCGGGGCGGAGGCGGGCCCGGTCCCCGCGCACCCAGGGGCCGCCGCCCCCCCACCGCGGTCGGCGCGCCGCGGGGGACGCCCCGGGGACAGGGCCCGCGGCCGGCAGCGCGGCCGGCAGCCCGCCCGGCCCCTGTGGCGCCGCCCGCCCGCCGCGGGGAGCCGGGCGCCCGCGTCTCCCGCCTCCCCGCGGCGCGTCCCGGGGGCGCGTCCGGTCGCCCCGCGCCGCTTCGCCCTTGAACTTGGCCGAGCGCGGACCGCGCGGCTTCTCGGGGAGCGGCGTGCGCGCCCTCCGCGCCCGAGACCCCGAGAGCCCCTTCCCCGGAGGGGTCCGCGCGCGTCCCCGGCCCCGGGGCGACTGCACCGGCCACGAGGGCGTCGGTGACGGGTGCTCTCGCGGAGACGCGCTTCGTCCGCCGCGATCGCTGCAGGCGTTGACTCCTCTCCCCATCCCCTGCCGGCAGTGCTTGCCTTCCTTCCCCGGCTTGGGGCATTCTGAGAAACTTCTAGATGCACCCAGGCGGCGAGCCGCTCTCGCCCTTCCACGGAACCAAACACTTTCTCCCCCATGCAGTCTGTGCCTGACGATTGTAGGCTTTAGGGTTCTGTGGAGATCAGTAACACGCAGTCACTTCTCGGGATGGTCTTCGCGGCCCGGAAGCTTCCAAACTGCTGCTCCTTTGCGTTTTCGAGAGACGAGTCTTTTAAGGGGATCGTGGAAGGATCTGCTCCGCTGGTGAAGGGTAGGCACGCTGGCTTCCAAAAAAGATGTCCTGTCACTCAAAATAAGTACAGGGTCATTTAAAGGCAATTAAGTCCCGCGCTGCAGACTTAACTGTTTGTCTGGTGGACGTTTACGTTTTTTTGTTAAACCGGGTGGAGCTTCTCAGGCGTGATTGCAGCAGCGGAAAGGAGCTGGGGGTAGCTTCTGTGTCTCCGTCCGTGTTTGCCTGGTCAGGTCACTGCATCGGTGTCGTTCCTATAGGTCTCTCTGGAACTTCGTATGCCGTCACCTTAGAACTCAGTGTCTGTATCAGCCGCGCATCAGTGTGAGTCCCAGCTCTGCCACTGGCGTGACCGTGGCTCAACGAGTCTCTTGGCCTCTGTGTCTGATCTATAAAACGAGAGGCAGCGGCCAGCCGTTCACTCAGGTCTGCAGGCCCCTTGGGTCATATGCACAGGAGTCAGGCGTGTTTCCTGGACAGAAAGCAGGTCCCGTCCGGGAGGACTGGTACATGCATAAGTAACTGGCACCGGGCCCTGCCATCTCATGCGTGTGCCTGAGGGTCTTGGGTTGGTCAGAAGGGACGATCAGGAAGAACGGGTATGGAGGAGGAGAGAGGGCAGCATGTGCTGAGGACCGTGGGGGGCCGTTGCCCCGAGGTTCAGCGTGCTCCAGGAGGGAGACATGCCATGCGGTGGGCAGACGCCTTTCAGCTCCCGCTGCAGCTCTGTGCGCCGCTCATCCCCATCAGTCAGGCGTGTCTCTGTCACCGTGCGTGCTCTCCCTGGGCAGTCAGGGCACTGTCCCGTCAGGCAGCATTCCTGGAGCGTCTCCTGTGTTCCCCGTGCCAGGCTGGGCACCCCCCGGGGGTGAGGGGAGCTGGGTTATAGAATGCTTTCTGCTCGCCCATTCTGAAGACCAAGTGGACTCACCTGACTCCGGTCACTCTGCGAGGTGGGTGCTGTCACCGCCCGTTTTATGATGAAGGCTCAGAGAGGGCCAGTGACTGTCAGGCGCGGCACCATGGGCAGTCGGAGGAGGCGTGAGGCCTTGGGCCCTCGCCTGGTGCTGTCAGCCTGCTGCCTCCCCATGCTTGCCACCACGCACGCACACGCGTGTCCGGAAGGTGGGGCCACAGACGCGCGGTGCCTGTGGATGAGAGTTTGTCAGCCCAGGTGCTGCCCATGGCATGCGCTGGGCGAGCGGCTGCCACAATGCCAGCCCTGTGCCCTGTGGACGTTCGCCATCTGCCCACAACGGTCCCCACCCCTTGTGACCATCACAGATGTCCTCAGGGATTGCCCTGAGGATGCCCCCACGGGGGTGGGGGGATCTCCCCCAGGGGAGACCCTCTCTTCTAGACCTGGTTTCCTGACAGCCCTGTCAGTGACCATCTTGTGTTAACGTAGCTGGAACCCCTGGAACCCCATGGGCGGCCGGAGCCCACCACGCAGCTTCCGGTTTGGACAGGCTCAGCTCTGAATGTCAAGGTCGCATCGCAGTGCTCTTTTTCCTCTGCTAAGCTGCAGATCCTCAGGGCAGTGTCAGTGCAACAGAACTGGCACCGGAGAGAAATTTAGTTGGCCACCTTAGGTAAGCTGTCTTTCCTCACCGTTGGCCATTAAAATCGCCCCTAAAGGACGCTTGACAGGGGGAACTGTACTGTCCAGAGGGGTGATCACCACTGGAACTGAACTTCAAGGAGCCGAGTCGACATAGACTGGCAGGGCGGGGGCTCGGGGCCAAGGCAGCCAGGCCTCAGCCCAGGGCAGCTGGGCTGGAACAGCAGGGAGTCAGTCCCTTGGGCGGTCTGGCAGGGTGGGGTGGGGAGAGTTTCTGGTGCCGCCTTTTGCTTAATCTCTCCTGGGGAGCTGTCCTGTGAGATGGGGAGCTATATAGCTCTGGTGTGAGAGGTGAGAAAGTGCTGGGGGCGGGGCCCGCTCTGCTGTGGGTGGAGTCTGGGTGCACAGGGTCCCCCATGGGGGCATGGGGGACAGGAGACAACCAGAACAGGAGAGGTCAGAACAGAACCAGGTATTTGGGGAGAGAAGTTACATTTTCCAGTTGTAAAACTAACTCAGCTGACTTGCCTAGAAGATTCTGGAGGCCAGAGCTGGGAGTTACTGAGCCCTCGGAGTGGGACCGTGACGTTGGATGGGGACCAATCAGTGCTCTGACCTCATTTCACAAATGGGAAGGCTTGGCCGAGACAGCCTGTGACCTTGTCGGGGTCATATTCACGAATGAGTGACAGGCCTTTTGACTCCCCCGTAGGGTTGTCCCAGGAGTTGCATTTTGTATTGCCCAACAGATGGACGATCACTGGTCTCTCCTTTCTGAAACTATCAGAACAGTTACCTGAACTTCGTGCCATCGCAGTAATGAATTTTCTATGACGTAGCGTGTGTTGTCTGACTGAGAATTACGTGCTCCCTGTTATGCTGTTTTTTTTCCTTTTCTCTAAACCAACTGTTAAAAGCCATCACACAAGCAGCATCATGAAAGGTGCTGTAGCGCCGTGTGAGGAAGCGTGTGAACCCGGCCGTCTGCCTGGGACAGACGCTGAACAGAAGACGAGGGACAGCAGGTGTCAAGCAGGGCTGGTGCTCAGGGCGCGGACGTGGGGTGCTGGCCTCGCCATCCATCCGCCTCTGGCTGGACAGGGTACCCTCTGGCCTCGTGGAGCTTCCCTGTGTCCTGTGGTGTGGTTTGGAGGCCCGCAGATTCGTATCCGCGGGTTTCCTTCTCGCTCAGCTCGGCAGCCGCGTGGCGTAGGAGTCGGTAGAGTGAATGAATCACACGCTGTAAGGTTAACTTGAACGATGTGTAACAACTTTCGGGAAGACTGAAATGTAATCGTAAGACAATCGGAGTGCCTTACGGTAACCTTCTAGGACTGTGGGCTCCTGAGGTCAGCCTGCAGCGTGAGTGGACGTGCTTCACACGCATGCTTTCTGACAGCGCTGAGACGCGAGTGGGCCCGTCCTGGGGGCCTTCTGCTTGGCCGGCTCAGGACGTGAGAAAACGTCCTCCCGTTTACGGTGAAGAAACTCTGTTAACCTTAAAGCAGCAGCAATGGTTCAGGGAACACCTGTGTCTCTGCCGCGGCTTTCCGATGGTCACTGCTGGCCACACCCCTAGGAGTGGGCTTTCTGCGTGACAGCAGCCGGGCTGTCATGCCCGGGGAGAGTGGCTGTGACCGTGCTGCTCGGAGCACATCCCGAGTCCCCCCGTGGCCTGGTCCTGTCTTCCCAACTCTTTGCCCTTGTCCTCCAGCCTTTCCATGCAGGGCCGTGTTCAGGTGTCCAGTTTGCTCGGGTCAGGAGCGTCTTTCTTCCCCTTCGCGACGCGGATATTCTGGAAGAGCGCGGACTGATCACTTTCGCAGGCTTCCGTGGCATCGGTTGGGGTTTCTGGGTGATCAGACCCAGGTCGGAGCTTCCTGGCAGGACTGTCACACAGGGGGTGTGTTACTGTCACACAGGGGGTGTGTTTGTTCTCGGTGCCCCCGCCACCACGCTTGAGCAGAGCAGCTGAACGTTTGCCTGGTGCACTTGCCTTCACGTGAACTGCCGTCTCTCTGTCTGAGGACGTGCCAAGCAGGTAGCTTAAGCTGAGCCATGATTTAAATTGCCGAGGTCATAGTACCTGCAGGTCTTCATGCGTGAATTGATCTGTTGTAACGATTGCAGCCTTCCAAGGGTCATTCCGAGGTGGCTGCCTTACTGTTGGACGCCAAAGCTGCTTGTGTTCGGCTTCCACCAATGAAAGACGCATGACCCTGGTAAGAAAGTGACGTAGGGCCTGAGCTTGTGAGCAGAATGCCCCTTTGACCAGGGGGTCTTGTCCTGGATTCTGCAGAGGGTCCCCAGATGGCATGAAGTAGTTTGAAAAGTCGAATGTGCGCTTTAAGGAGAGAGACAAACAGATGGACGGAGAGGTGGCCCTTAGATTCCTTAGTTTTCAAAGGGTCATGTCGTGGCTCCCAGAGATTAAGAATCTGCATCATGGGGAGGGTGTCAGGGGAGCTGGATTGTGTCAGTAAAAGGGAAATTTTACAATTAAAAAAAGTGAGAGAGCAACATTCCACTAAAGACAAAAAATGCACCAACGTGAAATTATAGTTTAAATTTCTTATTGAGGTGGCCTTAGTTTTCAAATGACCCGCATGCGCACTGTGAGTTGGTCGTGAGGAAGTCCTCGCGTGTGCCCCCGTGACTGGGGAGAGGTGCCGATGTGCAGCAGCAGCAGCGTGTTGTGCCACCGTGACTCAGCCGACTCCCAGGCCCTGCTGGAATGTTTCGAACGCGTGGAAACCTGGTTACGAAATTGGGCACTTTGAACCTTACAGGATGTTTTCTGCAAACGGTGATTGATTGGCTTTTGTGTGACAGCAAATGAGATGAAACCCAGCGCCTTGTCCTGCTGTTCCCACGCGTGGTCTGAGTCGGCTGGCATCCATCGAGCGGCTGGCTGCAGCACTACCGAATGTGTTTGTCATTTTGATGTCTGTGTTTTGTTGACTTTGGTCCCTTCTCTTCTTTTGAAGTCTCCCCCTAAAACAAGGAAAGAGTGCCGTATGGGGCTTCAATGGACACGGACTCTGCATTTACGTTTAAGCGTCACTTCGCTCTGTGACAGTTGGCCCTACAAAGGATGTCAGAGAAGCAGGTTTCACTCACCATGCCACCCGTGAATGCCTGGCGCCGCGAGGTGCACGAGCGAGTGTGCCACCCTGAGGAGGTGGGGGCGACAGCGTGTGCCTTCTGCAAGCCGCAGATCTGGGCTTGTCACCCCTGTCTCCTGGGAAGCTCCGCTGGCTCCCTAGAGACTGGAATTCAAGCCCGGACTGCAGTGTGCGTTCAGCCTGTGTGTGCAGCCTGTCACCTACTTCTCGCCTGCCTGTCCTCTCCTCCAGGTGTCCCCTCCAGTTTCTCCCTCCATTGTTTTATAGCAGCTTTAGTGAGAGAAAATTTGCGCCATAAATTTCACCCTCTTAAGATGTCTGTGTCTCCAGAGCCGTGCAACCGTCGCACATCTCTAATTCCAGGACGTTTTAGCCATCACCTTTGGTGCCCCCGAAGGAAGACGCCGTGCCCGTTGGCAGTTGCCTTTGCAGCGCTGGCTGTGCCTCTGCATCCTGCCCGCGTGGGTGTCTCCATGAACAGAACCCGGTGCCACGTGGGCTTTGGCGCTCGGCCGCTTGCACTCAGCATGTCAGGATTCCCGTGTTGCCTGTGGCAACGCATCGTTCTTTCCGTGGGCGACGGGTCTTGTCGTGGAGCCGGACCACGCCGTGCCCATCCTCACGTCCATGGACGGGTGCCAGGGCGCGTCCGCCTTTGCCCGTGACGCACAGTGATGCTGCGAGTGTTGTGTGCGTGCGATTCAGTTCTCCAGAGTCCACGCCCCCGGTGGACTCTAGACATGTGGTCGCTCGGGGTTTAACTTGCACTGTCTGTGGAGCAGCGGTGCCGTCTCACGTCCCCAGCAGCCACGCTGGCTGTCCCGTCCCCTGCGCATCCGCACTTGGGATGTTTCCTCCGATGCTGGCCATTCCGTGTTTTCGATTGTGTTTCCCTGATGACGAGTGATGGGCATCTTGGCCGCGTTTATTGGCCATTCGTGTGTCTGACTTGGAGAAATAGCTGTTGAAATCCTGGGCCTGTTTTAAAATTTGGTTATGTTGTTGACGAGTAAGAGCTCTTTATATTTTCTGGATACGAGTCCTTTCTTAGAGATGTGGTTTACAGATATTTTCTCCCGTTCGTTAGGGTGGCGTGCCACAGCTGGTTTTGTGTGTTGGCCTCGCATCCCGCACCTGTGCCGCACGTGTTCGCTGCTTCCAGTAGTCTGCGTGTGCGTGCGTGCGTGTTTGCTTGCGTGTCCTTATGGCTTTTTACACACGAGAGCGTGTCATCTGTGAGTAGAGATCATTTCCTAACTTCCTTTCCAACCTTGGCACCTTCGATTTGTTTTCCTGACAAGAACCTCCAGCACAGCGTCGAATGGAAGATCCAAAGGTGGATGTCTTCGTCTTGCTTCTGACCTTAGGGAAGCACCTGGTTCACACGTGTGATGAGAGAGGTAGGCTTTTGTAGGTGACCTTTCCTGGGTTAAAAAAGCTTCCTTCTCGTCCTGCTCTGAGTGTTTCTGTCTTGTTGTGAAAGGGTGTTGGATTTTGCCAGATGCTTTTTCTGCGTCTGCTGAGATCATCTTGTAGTTTTTGTCCTTCGTTCTGCTAATACGCTGTTACCTGGTTGATTTTCGCCCGTTAAACCATGCCTGCCCCCTGGGCCATCTCCCCCTTGGGCATGGCGTGCCGTCCCCTCCATGTGTGGCTGGGTCACATGTCTTTGCTGAGGATTTTGGTGTTCGTACTCCCTGCTCTCGGTGTCTGTTACTGATCTGTCATCTTCCTCTTCTCTCGGTGCCTGGGGCCTGGTTTGGGCTGGTTCAGGCCCTGGAACCTGGGGTCTTGAACTGTTGCTTTGGCATCTGCCTCATTCCGCTCTAATAATTGTTTTTATGTATTCAGTTTTATGTTCATTTTTTTTCTATTTTTTCTACCTTAAAGGTATGGTGAACAAGTCAATTCTATTTGCTCCACTGCCCTGCCCCCACCATGCCGCCCAGTGGTTAGTGCCCTTGTGTGGAGGGGGTTTTCTTTCATTTGAGATGTAATTGACATCTAACTTTGAGTTCAAGCTGTACAACTTGGCGAGGTGATACAATTAAATACTCAAGGATGGTTACACCAATCTTTAGCTGACACATAGTTGCCATTTCTGTTTCGTGGGAAAACAGGATCTAGAGTCTCAGAGAGCGGGAAGTCTGTGACCCACTGATATTGGCTGTCATTGCCGCTCTGAGCCTCAGGCCTGAGGAGCGAACTCCCCCTCCAGGTGTGTGCATGCAGCCCTCAGCAGCGTTTCCCCTATTCCGGCTGTGGCAGCCCCGATGCTGCAAGTGCGGCCACTTCGACGGCACAGGAAAGCGATGTCCACCTGGCTGACTGCACTGAGCCGAGTGCCCTCGGGGCCCATCCGCGTCGCTGCCGCACGTGGCAGCACTGCCCTCCCTCTCCTGGTTGAATCACGCCCCATCGTTTACATTCGTGTCCCATCTCCACCCAGTGACAGGTGCCCGGGTGGTATCCACGTCTTGGCTATCGCGACCGGCGCTGCGTGGACGCGGGCATGCCGACGTCCTCCTAAAGCATGTTTTCGTTTCCTTTGTCTGCGCACCAGGGTGGCTTTGCTCGGCCCTTGGCAGCTGTCTTCGTAATTTTCTAGAACCCTCCGAGCCGGTTTGCATGGTGAGCGAGCCAACGCACAGTCCTGCCTGCGGTGCACAGAGTTCCCCTCTCTCCACGTCCCCGCCAACGCTCCGACCTCTGGCCTCGGTGACAGCCTCTTTTAGAGGTGTCGGTCCCGTTTCTGCCGTGTGCTCTCCCCCCTTTGGCTCCAGCCTTCTTTGTACCCTGGCCTCAGCCAGGTGCAGCGTTCTGCACCCGGTGATGTTTAGGGCACGCTTGTTCCGTGCCCCTGTCAGACTACCCCGCGCATCACCTAATTCACCCTCCACACAGCCCTCTGAGGACCCCGCGTGGGGAGGAGGTGGCGGCCTCAGAGAGGCCAGACGAGCTCCTTACGCAGCAGGCGGTGGGGTCGAGACTCGGCCACTTCTCTCGTGTTGGAGCCACAGCTCCTGACCGCGTGCCATGCTGCCCAGGGAATGCGTGTTTCAGTAGGAGCCTGGGGTTAACTGGCCCCGAAGGAAGTAGCAGGTGGCAAATTCGAGCGAGGGGCCTGTGCCAGGGCCGGGAGTGCAGTGCAGGTGGGACTGGGCGTCCCTGGAGCTGTAATCAGCTCTGTGGAAGAGTAAGGTTAACCTCTGAAATAACGAGAAAGTGGGCATCGTTCAGTCAGAGGTCAAGGGTGAGGTCCGTGTGAATTGGGAAGAACTAGTAATCCAGTCCACCCTCAGAGGGTAGAATTCAGGGGGGCAGTTTAGTGGACCAGGTTTTGGCCTCACTGCTGCCTCAGACCACACAGGTCACTCAGCCTGTGCGACCCTTAGTGTCCTGCGTGCCGGGTGGCATGACATCGGTCCTGTGTGTGAGGGGTACGGCTTGAAGAGGGACACTGTCTCAGAGAACTCTGTCAACCGTAGGGCACTCTGACACCATGGTGGGCTGTTTATTCTCTAATATTTCTAGTCTTACCAAGCGTCCTCAACCTTAGCTGTTTATTTGAAAATAACCCCAGACTTTGAGAAATTCCGCAGTAGAGCAAAGAATTGCTGAATATCCTCCTCTTGTATTCCTGAAATGTTCACATTCAACCACACTGCTTTACCGTTCTTTCTTTTCGCATGCGTACTGCTTTTTTCCTGAACCATTTGAGAGTAACTTAGAGAGTCGATGTCCCTTTACTCCTAAAAACTTAAAAATATTTTTTTCCTGCAATCAAAGACATTTTCTTTGTAACTACAGTACCATTAGCAAAACTGGGAAAGAAATATTAGTACGATTTTAATAGCGAACCATGACTAAAATGCTGCCGATTGTCTCAATAATGCTTGTATAGCACATGGAAAGATCTTTTTTCTGGTTGGAGATTCAGGAATACAGGCTGCACGTGGTTTTTAGGTTCGTTTACTTGCCTGCATTCTGGACGTTTCCCAGTCTTTGTTTTTGAAGGACTTGGTATGTTTTAAGAGTGCAGGCTGCTTATTTGATAGACTGCCCCTCAGTCGGTATTTGTCTGGTGCTTCCTCTCGGTTAGGTTCGGATGGGGCCTTTAGGTCAGGGGCGGCACAGAAGTTGTGTCTTTGCCTCGTATCAGGAGGTTCGTCGTGTCCCTTTGCTTCATTACTGGTCCTGGTGACTTCAGCTGTCCTTGGTTAAGGTGGAACATGTCAGCTTTTGTCACTGTGAAGTTAGTATTTTTCTCTTTGTAATGAATAATTTCATCGTCGGGAGAACTTTGAGGGTGTCGGCATCTTGTTTCTCATCGAGATTGTTGCATGAAGCAGTGGACTGCCGAGTGGTGATTTTCTAAGACTGTGGCTCTTGCTCCGTGAGCCTCTCCCTCTGCCCTGTTCACACGGTGGGATCGGCGGGGACCCGCGGACTCCCATTACACTCGGTGCGTCGTGATCCTCAGTGTCGCAGTGGGTCCTCAGACACCGTCCTTTCGTTCCCATTCCATGAGAGGCAGGGGCCTTACCTCTTGTTCACTCGAGCAGCGTGTGGTAAAAGGGATTTCATCCTGCCATGTCGCTCCGCGTTGCAGAGCCCATGCAGTGTTGGGGGGGGGGCCTTGCGGCCTTGTGTTGCTGAAGTTAGGGGCTGGCGGAAGCCCCCCTCAAGCTCCACCCGCCCCCACCCAAAGGGTCCCACCGTGTAGCATCTGGATGCTCGCACCTCCCTCTCCGTGTCCTGCTTTCCCTTTGTTTCCCAGCCGTGTCGACCCTTCACTGCCAGCCGTGTCTTCAGAGCTGCGCTTCCTACCCCTGCTGCAGGTTCACGATTGAGAGCTGTCTGGAAACACCCCGTCTCCCGGCCTCTTTTCTCCCGCATCTCTGCAGGGAGGTATTTCCACTCATGTGCGTGTACAGCTGCAGAGTTGCCTCACGCAGATGCCGGCTCACAGGGGCCGTGTGCCCTCCCCCGCCTCTAACACAGAGGTTGGCGGTGGAGCCTCAGTTTCCCCCGGTGAGCCCGAGCCCTTGCAGACCCTTTCTTTTGTCCCGGGACATGGAGGCAGACCCCTCTACCCGTGGCTGTGTGGGGTTCCGTTTTATATTTGCAGCTGTAAACCGCCTGCGACTTTATACCAGCTTCCCTCACGCCACCCCTTCTCTTGTCACCTTCGCTGATCCCTTTATTCCCCAGCCCCTCTGCTGCCTCCACATAGGTGCGAGTCTTTAAAAAAACCCCAAACCTTGTCTTTTTATCCTTTTCTCTGCATGTCACTGCCAGTGTTGTAAGAATCCGCTCTGACCCGGCTTGACTGCAGCCTGTTTCTGCCGCCGCCGGCTTTCCCGTGCCGGGTGGGATGGCTCGGGGCTTGACTTCTCCATGGGAGGACAAGAGCAAGAGGAAGGAGAGGGCCCTGGCGAGCAGGTAGTGAAAGGGAAGCAGGCGGGCGGGGAGGGAGCAGAGTGAAAGTGCCGGGCAGAAGCGGGTGAGCAGCATTTTTTGGCAGGAGATGTGGGATGTATTTTTACAACTAGCCTGTTGCGTGCGGCCAGCTCACGGTCGCCTGCCGACGGGCCGGCGGGCTGAGCCTCTGGGAAGCCGCGCCTGTCCCCTCCTCTGGGAGCAGGAAGGGGACACCTGACCCTCGTGTCATTTTTGCCGTTCCTGACAGCGGAGCCTCCCTTACGAAATGCCTGCCCTCTGGTCCGACGTTGTCGTGTGCACGGCTACAAGCCATGCTGACTCACATTGCCCCTGTCCCAGCTCCTTATCATCTTGGGTCATCTTGGGTTTGCCCTTTGCTCCCACTGGTGCCGTCGCGGGTCAGGACGTGACCCGCCTGCCTGCCCAGATCACCGCAGCGGCCCTCCCGGCCTGTGCTTTCAGCACGCTGACTCCCACCATGCCCGGTGCTTTCCTTCCTCCAGCATCCCAGGCCACAGCGGCTTCCCGAGACGCTGTGCCGGGCAACCCCCGGGCCCGCTGAGCTCCCTGGCCCACAGAGGCCACCTCTCCAGAGCCTTGCCCTTCTCTGCAAGACCCGACCCACTTCCCGCTGTGCCCCGAAACCACCCACAGCCCTGCCAGCGGCGTGTGCGTCCTGTTCCCCTCCCGAGCAGTGTCCTCACCCATGGGTCGTTCCGTATGATTGCGGTTTCAGGTTGGGTTTCTTCCCAGGTTGTCCAGCGCCCTGCACACCACGTGGCTCGTTGGAATCTGAGCACATCCCCTCTGGTTTGCTGGTCGCCCGTGGCCACGTCATCGTGAAACGGCTCAGATGCAGCCAGCTCGTCCGGGTCCCTGGAGGGTCTGCCATCCTGCTGTGCTCCTGTGCTGTGGGGACGCCTTTCGTCTTGTGTTCCTGACGAGTGATCTACCGATCTGGACCTTGACCTTTTTTGACTCAGTATAGCGTGGCCTAGAGACTTTTTTCCATAAAGCCATCTTTGTCAGGGGTCCCCAAGACCTTACAAGGAAGACCCACCGGGCTCAGTACTCGGTCACACACGTGACTGTGCTTCATCACAGCTGACGTCTACAAAGCAGAACAGGTGGAGGGAAAAGGCACATGGGACAGGGTCCAGGGTCCAGGGTGGGCCAGGGGTGGGCTTCCAAGAGTTCCATCCCCATGGTGTCACACGGGGTGTGTGTAGTTTCTCCAGCATTGGCTCATGACACCTTGTGAAATGTCTGCCAGAGACACCCTCAGATGCAGCACCCCAGGCCCTTGTCGGCTGGCCACGCGGGCGCCCCTTGCAAGCGCAGCAAACGCCCTGCTTCCTGGAGGAGAGCCCTAGAGCCCAGAACGCATGTCACTTGTGTCAGCTGAGCACGGCGGGGACCCCTGGAACCCAGGTTCCTGGATGCCAGCCAGGCAGGGGCAGTTGGGGGGCAGCCTCAGACCTGCCATGTTGGAGCTTCTGCTCACCACGGCCGCCCACAGCCCGTCCTCCTCCAGCCCCTGGGCGGCACTCCGCACCGTGGGTCCCGTGTCCTGCTTCCCTTAGCCCCACCGTACAGCTTTGAGGCTGTTTGTTGTTTTGCAGTGTTTATTTTTGTGCAGTTCCTTTTCTAGGGGCTCAGATTGGAATTGACGGTCATAACAGTGATATTTAACCCTTTCCCCCGTAGCAAAAACCTGCCACTCGCCACTGGCATTAGTTTAGCATCGCGCGTAGGAACGCCACGTTTTCTAGGATTTGACATTTTCAGTGATCGAGGATTTCTGTGCTTCGTAAACGGAAACACCACTACTAAGAAAAGAACGCGTAGATGGGATGATGTCATTTGTTTCCTGACACCGTCGGTATACTAGAATGACGTGAAGGTACTAAGAAAAGCGGACATTTCCTGGCAGACTGGGCGCGAGGTTAGGACCGTGATCTGCAGTGAGCATCCTGGGGGCCTACGACGGGACGCGGGCTGACACTGTAGTGTGGTAGCTCACCTTCCAGCGCCGTGCGCAGGAGCCCCCTTTGGAAGCCCTTCCTCTTCACGACAGTCGTGCAGGAATGTCGGGAAGCCTGGAGAGACCTCAGGGACAGGGGTACCACACACGCGTCCTGCTGCCCTGACCTTCTGCAGCTCTGCGACTTCTTCCCTCGTCCCCGTTTCCTTCCCGGTTGCCCTTAATCACTGGTACGGAGGCTCATGGGGTTTTTATCTTTTGTTCTGGGAATTTTCCTACGCACCTCCTCACCCAGCCTCAGCAGTTGCCAGCCTTTTCTCAGTCTTGTTTCATTTTCCTGTCTTTTGGGGGAGTGAACGGGATGGGGCCTGGAGTAGTGAAAACAAATCCTAGACATTATAGGGTTCTAAATAGGTTTTTTGCACTAATTTACAAAATTGATGCTTACCATGACATTTTACGTGGAGATGTGCTTCTTATGAAGTGTGGGTTCCCTAAGCACTTCGTCCCGTTGTGAGGTTCCTCTGACGGTCGCAGGCCAGACCTCCTTGTCTTCCTCTGAAGTTGTGCTAAGTTATAAACACAAACGCAAACAGACAGCTTAGAGGCAGACGGGGCTGTCCATGGTCTGCAGCGGCCTTGACCGTTTACGGCCTAGTGGCGGGGCCTCCCCCTGAGTCAGTGCACAGGCGGCCGGCTCCTGCAGGGCGGTGTGCTCGGCCGCGATGCGACGGCCATGGCACTGCCCCACAGCTGTTTTCCCTTTCGGCCCTGGCGTGCCTCGCAGTGAACCCTCGCGTGCTCCTGGCCTTGCGTGCCGCACTCCCTGCCGGCTGCGTGTGCTCGGCTGTGGGTGGCCTTGACCCTTGAAACCGCTCCAGGGAGTCGAGAAGCTCCCCACTGGCAACGTGAGAGAGCTGCTAACTTTTGTTCCTTTTTCCTTTTTTTCTTTTAATGGCAGCGAAGACTTTATAAAGATTAATGCATTTTCTATTTCTGGGAGGAGACATCTATTCCAAAGGGTCAGGGACAGGATTTACAAGTGCAGGGGTTTTTAATTAGGTGCTCTAAGAAGCAGAGGTCAGGGGCCATGGTCAGGGGTCATGGCTAACGTTCAGGTGCACTTGCAACCTTCTTGGTCAGCGCACTGTTCTGAAAGCAGCGTGGCCTCCCACAGACGGGGACGTGTCCTTGCCCTTGACAGGGTCCTCTCCTTGGGAAACACACGGCCTAAAGGATGCCAGTCTGAAGTTACATGATGATCTAAATTCCTGTAGCATCGAAAACATAGTTACATCATCAGCTCTCATTGTTGCCAGCTCTGGATAGTATTACTCTCGAACACTTCCAAAAAACTGGTAAAAAAGAATTGTAAGGCATTGTAATCTTAATTTGCCTTCATTAAAGAGAAAACCCAGCAACCCAAAACATAACATCGAGCTAGGTTTATACCAGCAAATGCAAGTTTGGTTTAATCTAGAAAGCCTGTTGATACAATCATAAGCCAAAAATCATACAGCCATTTTGGTACAGGGAGGAACTCTGACAAATACAGCATGTTCCCATACCGAATCTCCAACCAGTCAGAAACAGAACAGCCTTTTACTTTTTAAATATTGAAAGTTACTCGTTTAATGTTAATACTCGGAAAAGTTTCTAATATTTCGTTTTTTGAGCACTTAGGCACGTGGCTCAGATATGAAAGCACATGAAACAGTTTGCACAGAGCGTTGCCCTGCGCCTCGTGCCCCATCCGCCCTGCCCCTGTCAGCCACCCCTGATCACCGCGTCACAGGTGTCCTCTCAGGCGCTTCACACAACTGCGGCAGCTGTGCACACACAGCTAGCGTCTGCGTCTCACACAGACGACAGCATGCTCTGTGCTCTGTCGCGCACCTCACGGTTTTCTGATGAGTTGGTTCTTTTTATATTTTACACCCACAGCACCTGGTCTTCCCAGGCAGTCCCCCATCCAAGGACTAACCAGGCCCGCCCCTGCTTAGCTTCCGAGTTCAGACGGAATGGGGCACATTCAGGGTGGCGTGGGCGTAGTTGATGAGTTATTGAGGACATTTATGCTCATTTCTGATAGCTTTCTAGGCACCTTCCTATATTTCTCTTTCTTCACAAAGAAGAAAACAGTTGGATTCCTCAAGTGTTGGATCTCCCCACCGTCCACTCATTGTGGCCTAGTTGGTGCCCCCACAGCGTTCACGGCCTAAGGGCACGAGGGTCGCAGTCCTGAGACCACCACGCCTGGCCCTCCTGTTAGAGGCTCTGGTTCCTCGGCTGCTCTGCTCCGGATGGCGCAGCCCGCAATCCCAGAATTGGACACGGCGTGTGCCCTGCACCCCGTGCTGTCACGGCGCTCTCGGAAGAGGGAGTAGGACAAGGACCCGGTCCGGGGAAGGGCTGCGAGCCAGGAGCCGAGCCACTTCACCTCCTGAAGGGGTGGGGTCTCCCGCCCCAGGCTCCTGAATGTGGCGGGACCGACCGCCCTGGGCCCTCTGAGCTTCAGCTCGGTCCTCCAACATCCTGGCGAGGCAGTGGTGGATGGCACAAGACCCTGAGGTCGGCACGGTCACCCTGACACGTCGTCACTCTGAGGTCCAGGACTTGCCGACCGGAGGCGCCTGCTGCCCCCTGGGATGGCGTCTCTGGGGCGCATGTCAGTGCGACGGGCCACTCGGACCTGGCGCATGTGTGTGGATGCCAGACGTGTGGCTCTCGGCTGGGTAGCTGTGTGTTTGTGCACAGGCTGCTGGCGTGCGTGTGACTTTCCCACCGGGGCTCCTGAAGGAGGCCGTGTGAGGAACCTGACAAATGGCGTTGGTGACCGATGGAGCACAGAGCCTCCTCTTCTGTCCCTGCTGTGCGGGCCCCTGCCACGTTGTTTTCAAGTACATGTGTGTCTTGTGAGGTCGGTGGGTCCTCTGTGGCCAGGAGGAGGCCCAGCACAGGGCAAGGGATGCGGGAGAGTGGGGTTAGCAAGGGTGTGTCTGTGACTCATAGGATCCTGGGAACAAGGATAGATGATGGAGCTTCCCGCTGTTCCCGTATGGTCCCCCGGCATGCTTCCCGGAGACCAGAGTCCTTTGGGCGCCCGCCGGGAGCCCAGTGGGCCCATGATGGGTGTTGGGTGCTTGCTGCGCAGCGTGAGCAACCACGCTCCCTGCCACCTCGTCAAAGCCTCACGAGTGGCGTGCGTTCGGTAACTCGTCCCCAGTTTTAATGCAGAAGCTGAGACTGGCGTCACGTATTTAGACCTAGTCGCCAGCTTTGGTGGTTCCTGACTGTGACGAGACTAGTCATCTCTGTGCACTGAGGATGCTCCGGCTCCCGCCTTTCCGCCCTGGGCCTTAGGGCCTTGACCTCGCAGGGGTGTGGGGGATCGAGTCCCTCCCCGCGGGCTGCAGTGGGCATCGGCCTGTATCTGTGAGTGAGCCTCGTGGAACTGAGGAGGTGGCCTCACTCTTCCTCCAACTCTTCCTCCAGCTGATTTTAGCGGTCCCATGCGTCACTGAACTTCCACCAGTCACACCAGTCCCGCGTTTCCTCCTTACTGCCTGCCTGCCTCTCCTGTCCGGCTCAGCGCGGCAGCGCGAGTCGTGTGCTCTTGCCTTGGCAGAGTCTCAGGCGTTGGCAGACCCCCAGCTCTGCGTAAGGGTTGTCACCCGTGTGCCCCTCCCTTGAGCAGGAGGGCTGGTGTGGAGCTGGTGCGGGAAGGGTGTTGGTTGGCCTACCTCACCCTGGGGTGTGGACGGAGTTTGCAGCAGGAGAGGCTCCATCTGGGCCACCAAGCCCCCTGTGGGGCCACGCCTGCCTCCTCCGGGGATGGTTTCTTTAGCTTGTTTCTTCGGTTTTCGGCTGGACTCAGACGGGGCTGCCACCTGTGGTCAGGCAGGCGCAGGCTGAGGGTGGGGAGTGGAGGAGGGTTGAGGCCCGCAGGCCGCCTTTCTGCCCGGTTTTGCGCTCCCAGCTCTGGCCTTGAAGCCCCTGGAGCCCCACTGAGCAGGCGGTCATTTCTTTAAGACTTCTCTGGTGTGTATTCTTGGTTGTCGCTTCCTTTGCTCTTTTTCCATCAGCTCTTAATGTATTTATTACCTTTTCCTGCCATTTAAGAAAGGTGAAATGCAGAGGAAGGGGCGAGCACAGGTGCCAGGCCAGTGTCATTTTGACATACTGAGCCAGAGGGTCTGCTGACAATCTCTGAGTATTTAAGAACTGAAACAAACTTGCATAATGAGAGCTTTCTGGTTCCCCAAGTCCTTACGGGGCACTGTGGGATGCTTGTGGACTGGGAAGTTATTATGATGCCAACGTACACCATCCACATATGAGTAACTTGTGTCCTAAAAGTAAACATAAAAGCTTTTTAAGCCAAAGAAAGCCAGGGACCCCAGACACTGGCAGGGGAGGGATGCCAGGAGGGTCCCGGCATCTTGGCTAATAACTGATCACGGGGACGGACCAGAAGCCAAGCAGGGTAACCCTGGGTATTGTTTACATCCCGGAACCGGCGGGGTTAGCTCGTTTCCCAGCGAAATGCTTGCTAATCTCAGATCGCCTCCCTCGACGTGACATCAGGTGAAGGCTCCGCAGCCTGTGACTTGACGAGGAAAAGGACTCCTTAGCGGCTGTGGGGCTACATTCAGGGTGTGATTTGTGTTGGTTTCAGTGAATGGTGAGAGAATCGTTTGCCACGTCCTTGCTGCTGACGTGAGTGAAAATGGATCTGTGTATAGCGTTGTTTTTGTTTCTTCACACATTTTGGGAAAGTTCATTCCAACTGTGTGGTCCAGGGGTTTAGTGCGAGAAGAAGAGCAGTTGATGGAAGAAAAGAAAAGGAAAGAAGACGAGAGAAAGAAGGTAGCATGCCTGTGTGTGTGTGTGTGTGTGTGTGCGCGCGCGCGCGCGTGCGTGTAAACTCATCCTTTACGTTAAGCAGTTTAAACAGATTTGAAAATAAAGTTACTGGATTTTTAAAGCGTTTAATGTTTTAACTTCAGTGGAGTTTTGTTTTAATATTTAAAGTCCTTGAACATGCATATATATTAAATTGTCAAGTGTGCACAATTTAAATTAAATTTCATTAACTTATTGTATAGTTACTTAATCTTGCCAGTAGTTTTTTCAAAGGTAAGTGCCGTCCGTTGGTCTTTGTCTTTCAATGAGCCGTTGCTCGGTTTCCACAGAGCATCGTCCTGTGCGTGGCAGGGCCTGGAGTCTGGCTCTCCCACGTGGCACAGGGAACTCTGTGGCCTTGGAACTCCATTTAGCCTCTCTGGGCCTTCATCTTCTTACATTTTAAAACGGGAATTGAGTTAACGTGATATGTGTGCATGATAATACAGAAAACAGAAAATAACGCAGGAATGTGCTAATAAAGGAAATAGTAATGCACATAATTGAAAATAAAACATCACTTTCCTTTTTGCTTTTTATTTAATGCCTGGACTGGGTTTTAAATTGGCAGTTTGCATTGTAATATTCTAAAGAAATCTAAGACATAATTTGTTGCAAAAGCTCTGTAGCCAGTGCATTGTCAGAAACTGTAACCAAAACAGTACAGACTGCAGAGAAATGAAATCCTGTGTCTAGAATTATAGGGGTTTTTACAAGTTAGTGCTGAAGGCTGTGATGCCTAACTGAGTCGGCTCTCGTATCCTACGGGGTCAGGGTTTCAGGGACCTTCAAAACGTTCCAGAAGCCTCAGTGAAATTAGGACTTGACTTTTTCACACATTCCTCGTCCCTGCCAGGCTCTGTGCTAGGCCCTGGCTGCGGGCCACAGCCGAGTGCCCGTGTCTGCACCGTGGAGCAGGGCGGATCATGGGGCACAAACCCGCAGCGGGCGGGCACTGTTACGGCGCAGAGCCAGGTGCCTGGCCCAGCCCAAACGGGCACAGGGACAGGGTCGCCTCCTTAGAGCAGAGAGCAGCCCCGTGGAGACGGGCCGAAGAGAAGAGTCTCTCCGGCGAGCGGCCTCGGGTCAGCGTCCAGGACCTCGTGTCGCTCTGCGGGTTTTGGTGGGGGGACACGGCTAGCTGTGCCAGGGCCTGAGGGCAGTGCACCAGGTCGGCCCAGGACGGCGTGGGCCTGGGTCGGAAGGGGCAGAGGCGAGTTGCAAGGTGCCACGGGGGGCCGTGCAAGGGCGTGAGGGCAGGGTCTCCCGGCCCAGGGCCTAGGGACCTTCTGGGAGCAGTGAGCTGCAATGGAGCACGCACGGGAAGGGGGATGCCGCCGGGACTGGGGGGTGCCGGCTGCCTGGGGTGGGTGGTGGTGTCACCATTGAATGTGCTTTGCCCCAGGTCCAAGGGCCTCCAGGGGGTGTTAGTGAGGCCTGACCAGGACCCCGTGTGGACGTGCTGAGCTCTGCGTGCGACGTGTGGGTGCTGGGGGGCGAGACGGACGTGACGGGGGTGCCTTTAGGACTGACCGGGGGAGACGCAGCGGCCATTGTCGCAGGTGGGGCCTGCGGCAGGCTTCGCATGCAGCTGCCCTGCCGCTTCGACTTCATGGGGGACTGCGTGGGTTCCCCTCCGTGAGTGCCCGCCTGGACAGGGGCCTGTGATGTAGGGGGTCTTTGCACCCTGGTCGGTCGTTGCTCGGGGCTTGCTCTACAGAAGTTGTCTCTGCAGTCTAAGATGGGGGGCTCCGGACAGCCCTTCGTGTGCAGGTGCCCTGTCCTGAGGTGGGGTGTCCCACTAGGCGGAAGGTGCTGGGGTTCTCCTCCCATGCAGCTGGCTGCCTGACTGCCTATAGTGTCGCCTTAAGCCTGCTGGTCCCCCTAGGGGATCCAAGGCGCGGCTGGTAAGTCAGGGCGATCGTGGATGAGTGAGGGGGCGCAGGCACCCCGAGGTGTGATTATGTGGAATTCCCCTCCCTGCTGAGGCGGTGCTGAGAACGGGAGGGCCCCCAGGAATGACTCCTGAGTACTGTGTTCCCGGTGTGCAATGTGAGCATAATCTCTAGGTCGTAATGCGCCAATGGCCCTGGCTGTGTAAGGCCAACTCTGTCCTCTTATCCAGCCTCTAGGCAGCGGGCCCCGACCTTTGTGGCACCAGGGACTGGGCTCCTATGGGCATCTACCGCCTAACGGTCTGCGGCGGAGCCGAGGCGGGCATGCTGGCGCTGGGGGACGCTGCTGACGCAGACGAAGCTTTGCCCCCCATGCTGCTCACCTCCCCCTGTGCGGCCCAGTCCCTCACCAGCCTGTGGCCTTGGGGCTGGGGACCCCTGCTCCACGTCAGCAGGTCAGGGTCTTGAACACGTGGAGGGCAGTGTTTGCGCACTCGCAGCCTCGTGTCCGCGCCCACACACCCTGCTGCTCCGCGCCCCCGGGCTGTGGCGTCAGCGGCTAAGAGGCATGGGCGCTGTCCTCTGTTGCCAGGCCTTTAGGGCGTCCACCCCGCAGACACAGTGCTGTCAGCCACCAGCTCCTCGTGACGGCAGCGGGGCTGCTCTGGGTTCAGTTCCGTGGGCTGGACCGGCACCGTAGATGAGACTGTTCAGGTTCCAAACAGCCAGCTTGGCACCGAGCGTGAAGACAGCCCATGGTGACCCGAGGACAGCCAGTCCCTCGATGGACTCTTACCAAGTAGCTTTCAGCAAAACAAAACAAACGCCCCAGCCGGCACGCTCACAGCCTGGACGAAAGATGGTGAGTCACGGGGGCGTCACAGCTTCCTCAGGCTCGTCTTGTCTGGAGCACAAGCCAGCGGTGTGTCCAGGGAGGCGACAGGCGTCTGCAGAAGCCAGGTCGGCACACGCACAGCGCAGGACAAGCCACCGGCCCGTCTCGGGTGTGTACGTCCACTCTTAAAATCTAGATGTTTCATTTCTGAAAAAGATGCAGATTCTGTGTGTCCTAATCTACTCATTTCACACGTGAGGACCCAAGCAGAAAAGTGCCGCTAAGCACGCCCTCGTCAGGGGACAGGACTCGGGGGGAACCCGGTCCCCTCAGCTGCTGCTTCTCTGAACTCGCGGCCACGCTTCGTCCTGTTGGCACCATGCGTCACCTTACACATCTGCTTGGTTTTCACCATCCAAGGGTGGCATTTCAGACCGGGACTACTACACGACGGTCATTGTCAGGAGGCATTTAACAGGTCTTTGTGCTGTGGATACAGAAGAGAGTCTTTTAAAGAAATTTCAGACCGCAGGTAATTTTTTTATTTTAAGTTAAAAACCAGATAGCTCCTTATAGAGACAAGTAGACACCAGCGAGGCTCACTACAATATTTTTACTATGATAGTTATTTTTTTTTAAATTTTGTCTGAGTATAAATTTATTTAAATTCCTTTTTGAGGAAATTTTTCACAAAATTAGCTTTTTTTTTACGTTTCAACCCCAACACAGCGCTAATAATAGAGAGAGGAGTGGATGGCCTCGTTTTCCGTTTTTGTTTTTGAAAAGCCTCTTTCACAGCTGAGAGTCATGGCTGCCACGTCTGGCTCTGAGACGGGACGCCACGTGACATGGTGTGGGAGTGCAGCTTTTCCCGGGAGCCGGGGGACTTCTGTACAGGTTCTGTTTTTAGAAGTTTCTGGAAGGAATCTCGGACATGTGGTAAGGAGGACAGAGGTCAGCGTGGGCTAATCATAGGGAGTAACTTGGTGTCACCTGCTCCGATTGTGGCTCCTGGCAGCTCGTGGAGGCCGAGGGCTGGAGGGAGGGGGGTGGCCCGGTTGGGACCGTGTGGCGCTGAGACCTGGAGGAGGCGTCATAGGCTCTGTGGGTGCAGGGGCTTGCTCCGGCTTCATCCCTGTCCTGCACGTTCTGGCGTTTGCCTTCCCTGCGTCCTGGGGCCGTTTCGTTCTGAGACCCGGGGGGCGCTCATGGTCTAAGCAGATTCTTGGCGACAAGCAGCCGGTGACCAGGCTGGGAGCACGGCGCTCACCTGCTCCCTGGGCCACATGGCTGTGCCCAGGGCAGGGACACGCCTCCGTCCATCAGGGGCTCCTGAGATCACAGTGGAGCTGGGCAAGCCCTACCGCCTGGTGGCGCGGGGACTGGCGGGGATGGCGACCACCGGAAAACGTGTGTCTTTGGCGCAGGGCTTAGGTCAGCCAGACGTGGGAGAGGCTCTGGAAACTGAGCGCAAGTCCCTCGTGAGGGGTCTCCCTCGCCTCACCGCTCCAGGAGGGGACGTCCTTCCTCCAGGATGCCCACCACGGCGCCAGGCGACGGCGCACACCTGCAGGGCAGCACGACCTCTGTCACCGTGCTCACCCTTGCGCCTCCCTGAGTGACCCACCCCAGCGCTGGGTGGTGTTCAGGTGGGGCTCCTGCCACTGCGGTGAGGCACTCGGGTGTCCCGGGTGTCCCTGCGTATGCAGGAGGGGTGCACGGTATTGCATTTTGCTCTTCTCCAGTGACACGGGGGTGTCTCGGGTAAGAGCCCCGGAGGACAGGGGACCGTGCTTTTCCCCGCACACAGTGCCGGGCTCTGCCCTCGGGCCCAGGTGTGCCTGAGCCAGCGACCCACCTGGCAGCGCACTTTGTGGCCGATCCCGTCGTCGAGCCATAGCCTCTTTTTCCTTCTTAAACCGTGTATCCGGCGGACCCGGGTTCTGGGCCACTCGCTGGGACGTCTTGGGGAAGCCGTCTAGCACCGTCCACACTTAGCACAGGCGAAAGGCGTAGTCGTCCCTCCACTGGCTCCGGCGCTAATAGGACACTGCCACGGGGAGCAGAACCGGCAGGGACCGGGGGCTGGGCCGGCTGTCCCCAGACGGAGAGAGGGGCAGGCGCCGGTGACGGCCTCCCGTGCGGGACCGTCTTGTAGGTGAGGAGACCGAGCTGCAGAGACGTGAGGTGACTTTGGCCAGGGCTGGGCCAGGTTCAGAGCCGGACGGTCTGGCCTTGGACCCCTAGCCCCTCGCCGCGGGAGTAGCGCAGGGAGAGAGAGGGCACGGCGCCGGGCGCCCCGCGGGGACCTGCGTGTGCCGCCTTCGTTCACAGGCAGAGGTGATAGTGACGGGGGCTATGGGAAGACGCAGTCACCACGGCTGTCGCCGTGCTTCTGGACTCCCCAGGCCCTCGACTCTGCTGCGGGGGGAGATGCCGCGGGGGCGCCTCTCGTCTGCGCCGTGCTGTGTAGTCTTCCAGAAAGATGTTTGTCATTGTCCCCGAGCCTCGTGTTGGCCCTGAGGGGAGCGTGCAGGTGCCCCCTCCGTTCGAGGAGTCAGGAGACCGAGACCCAGAAAGTTTACGTGACAAGGTCGCTTAGACGAGAAAAGAAACAGTTGAAGTTCATTTTAATTTAACAAGTTCACGTAACGCAGTGTAGAAAGCGGTGTTGCTGTTTCGGCATCTGATCAGTGTGACATCAACGGTCGTCTGACCTTGATGATACCGAACGATGAAAGCCTGCAGTGTGCTCCATGTGCGTCAGTTCGGGCCGGCCGCCTCCCCTGGTCCTGAGCAGCTGCGTGCGAACGGCGGCTGCCACCTGGACTGTGCGGGCGGGACTCCCACCCCCATCCCCGGGGCGTTCTCCCAGTCGCCAGCTCTGTGCTGGGTCCCGGAGCCACCCACGGAAACCTATTGTGAAAACGTGGGACTTCATCGGTCCCCTCTCCTCTAAGCAGCCAGGAGCGCTCGCTTCGTCTCTTGAATACGCCCGTCGGTGTCCTGATGGGCAGCACTGTGAGGCGTCGCTTGGGTGTCATTCTCTGACGTGCCGGCACGCTGAACGAGATGGGTCATTGTCGTGAAGCACTGTGGTTTCCCCAAGGGAGTCGCCGGTAGGTGCCCTGGTGTGGCCGGGCCGGGAAGGGCAGCACGGATACCTGGGGGTCAGGGTGCGGTGGTGGCGCTGTGTGCTGTCACTTTGCTTCCCCTGGAAGTAAGCCAGAGAAGAGGCCAGGAGAGTTCGAAAAAAAAGAAAAGAAGAAAAGGTTTTCTAACGTGCAAAATGACTTTTATGCCAGTGTTTTGGCTTCACAAAATTGCCGCGCTGTTGGACATGACACCCGTGACACGTCAAAGTATTTGTGTACCGAGTTCTGTCTAGTGAGACTGTTCTACCACTATTCGATTTTTAAACATTTTCTCCCGAAGCTGGCTGTTCAGGCTGGCGGGCCATTTGCCGTTGTCCTCCCATCGTTTTCAAAGACCATTCGACGCGTATGAAGTCAGACGAGCCTCCGTGTCGTCATGCGTCACGACAGCCTGCAGCCCGGGCCAGCCCGCGTGCCCGCGCTAGCTCGGCTCTCTGGGGAGAGATTCGTGTTGCCCCGTCGCCGTGTGGCTCTTCGCCACGCAGCTCCGGGCTGGCAGGGTTCGGACGTGGTGGTGTTGTAGCGGTTCAGCGTGACTCAGCACGGGATTGGCGTGCCCTGTGGCCGGCCGTTAGGAATGGCCTCGTCTTCATCCAGAAACCGTTCCTGGTTATTCAGCTGTCAGTTATTCAGTCTTTCCTCGACTCCCTGCCCATCCGCGTATCTTTTATTTTTAGAACTCCCGTGCAGTCCGTCTTGGCCAAAAAGCTGCATGGGGCCGTGCATTCGTCCCCTATTCCTCGCTCCGCGCCTGCCTCTGTCATTGCATCTTTCTCTTCGGGGCACGTCGAGGCAGCCCTGCCACCTTCATTAACCCTCCCCACTCCAGGGCGTCGTCGGGGATGGTGGGAAAGCAGGGCTCCTGTCCATGACGTTTACCTTCCGGACACAGACATTTTCACGAATTGTCAGAGGCGTCAGCAGTGACAAACGTGTTTGAGAATTTTTCCCAATCACACATATGTAAAAATCAACTCCATTTGACTGTAGCGCAGCCTGACCTCCAGCAGCAAAGTTCGTCACTGATTTGGCAGAGAGGTTACCTACCTGCAGCTTTTCTTCCAGAAAACTTAACGTGTCGTTTCGCATTTGAAATGGGAACTTTAATTTTGAACCCACTGAAATGTGCAGGACTCATGAGAGCCATTCAATGGGAAGGTGGCGATCCTATAAATGTCACGTTAGAGCCAGAAGAGAAAGGCGCGGTCTCGTTTTTGTTGTTGCATGTCGGCGTCCAGTGACGTCTTCTCCGCGTCGTGTCTGCGGGAACATCGCAGAAAGTTCTGTGGGTGGGCCCGGGTGTGGCGAGGCGTGCTCCCCTCGTGTGTCTTCCTGTGCCCGCCACCTGTGTGCAAACTCCTTGTGTGACAAACACGCGTGCGTCTCACGAGACAGTGTGCGAGCATTTCGTCAGAACGCCCATTTTTCAGTTTCATGTTTACGTTTTTATTTTAGACCACTGAAAAAAACTCAAGGGTACATTGCTTAAAGCTATTTTTTCTTCTTTTTTCCGTGAAAGCGAGGCTGTTGGTGTGTGCGTTTTGGTCCACTGCCAGGGTGGGAGAGAGCAAGAACGGAAGGGCCAGAGGGCCGGGGACAGGCCTGGGGCCGCCCTTTGGGCTTCGCTGTCTCGGGGCAGACACCTCTTAGGGCACACTGTCTCCAGGTCACCTCAGTGTCTCGGGGGACGGACACCATCCTGTCACTCCTGGGTTCGAGTCTGAGACCTTCGTGTCCCTTTCTTTCAGTCTTCTGTCAGAAGTTGTCTTGGCTGGGCCACTCCTCGGGCTCCCCATGTCCCCTGCTTGTCTGTCCTCCTCTGTGTCATGTCGTCCCCACTGCTTCCCACAGGCAGACAGTGACGTACATTCTGCATCTCCCAACAGTGGGAGAGTGCTGCCCGGCCACTGCACAGCGCGCAGAGGACTTCGGGGGCGAGGGCGTGGGGCTGGCGTGTGGGAGCCGGCAGCGCAGCCTCTGCACGCGGTCGGGGTGGTCAGTACCGCCTGTTTCCTTCACGGTCACGGCGGCCAGGGCAGCGCGGAGCCGCCGTGGCTCGTGCATCACGCCGGTGTGATGGGTAGGGTGGTGTACGGTGAGCGGCCTGCCCATCCTTGCACGCGGGGCTTAAGGAAGACCTGGAGAGCATGACTTGGGCAGCGCAGTCCCCAGGTGGAGTGAGTGGCAGAGGGGCCAGTGTGATGAGTCTCGGGGGAGGAGGGGGTGGGCGGCCCGCTTGGTGGTGGCGCAGGGGCGAGGACCTTCTGAGGAGACAGGCAGAGGCCATGCCGGTGGGTGTCTGCTGTCCAGCGTGTGCCATGGAGCCAGGCTTCGTGGGTGCTGGGCGCCCCGGGAGGGTTTGAGTGAGGCCGGGGCGTGGCTGGCCGTTCTCTCCGCTGAGGCTGGCAGTCGCTGTCCCCGGGAGGTCTTGGCTGCGGGGTCGGGTGGGGGGTTGAGGGCAGGCGGTCTACAGAGGCGGCAGGTGGACCGAGTGACTGTGCGGAGAGGGGCCCCGGGGTGCTCGAGGTGTGAGGGGCACGAGGCTGGTGCTGGGTGCTGCAGGGCTCGTGCCGGTCTGGGGGCAGCCTGCGGAGTCTTCTGCAGCCTGCTGGAACCGGTGCTCCGGGGACCCGGCTGTTAGAGTGTCCAGCGTCATCAGCCGCAGTGCCGGAGGAACGAGGCTTTGATCTGTGCTCTTGGCCGCGGGGCAGGAGGCGAGGGACAGATGGGTGGGGTGTAATTGATAGACAGCTGGTGACCTTGGAAGGGGGGCTGAAGGTGACATTACGGCTTTGAACCTGGACGTCTGTGAGTGTTGCAGGCATGCGGCAGGACGTCGGGAGGAGCCCTGGCACACTGACTTTGTGGGCGCGTGACCACTCCGCGCCCAGCACTCCCTGCATGGGGCCGTGCAGTCGTCCCCTATTGCTCGCTCCGCACCTGACGCCCTGTGATTGGCGTCGGGGGCCCCGCAGCACAGCCGGCTGAGGCCTGAGCGGCCGTCGTCTTCCAGAGCAGTCTCCTCACGGCCACACTCCTTTCTGTCCCCGCTTCTTCATCCGGCTGTGGAGCCGAAGGCACCTTTCGCGTTTTCAGGCCCTGCTGGTGGCCACACCCACCGTCACTGTCCTCTCCCTCCCGCCACCCAGGGAGCGGCGACGTGCCTGAATTGGGGCACGCGATGGCAGTCTGGTTCAGGCTTTGACTGGCCCATGGGTATGTCCCCCCATCATGATCTTCTAGAGCCTGCTGTCCACCCTGTCCCGTGGGACAGCGGCCGCTCACGTCTGCACAGCCCGTCTGAGCGCGTGCGAGTCCGCGGGGGACGGCGGGCCAAGTAGCTGGCTCCTCGCATCCGCCCCTCAGACGGCAGGCAGCTCCCTTCACTCCGTTCACCGAGAGGGGCTGCCTCCCCTGTGAGGCGCGTGTGGCTCGGGGCCCACAGTGGTCAGCGGCCAGAGGCTCGTGGGCCGGGCAGTCCGCACCCCATTGGCGTAACTCGGGTTCACGGGGGAGGTGAGAAGACTCCGGGGGGTATCCCAGGCGCCCCTCACCCAGCTTCCCTGTGACCAGCGTCTCAGTCTCTGCGGCGGTCCCTGAGCCCCCGCCTGTCCCTGCTGTCCACCTCCACCCCTCCCCCCAGGGTCTGTCCGTTCTGCCACTGGCCTCGTGGTTGTCACGTCTCCCAGCCCCCTCTGATGTCACGGCCCCTCAGCTTTGACTGGTGGCCAGCATCTTCCACCCTGCCTGGCGCCGCGGCTCCTCTCATGGAGTGCGTGGCCCCCCGCAGCGTTTTCCGTCGTTCTGTGCAGTCAGGTGTAGCTCTCGCGCTCTTGCAATGGGACAGGAGCAGGATTTTCTTGGCCCACACACCCTTCTGGAACCTCCTTGATGATGAAGAGTCGAGATTTTGGTGCTCAGACTGGGCCACCCAGTTCGGCTGTGGCACCCCAGAGTTCATGGTGAGCTGTCCTCTCTGAGGCTGCTGCCCTTCCCGGCCGGGCAGCACCCGCTCGCGGTGGTGGCACTGTCTCCGGCACCGCTGTGCACGTGGGCCTGGGCTGGCGACGTGCCGTTGGTTGAAGTCCGCCTTGGCCCGCGCGGTCCGCGCACAGCTGGGTGTTTACTTCTGCGAGCGGTGGGTCCACGGCTCGGCTAACAAAACTAGAGCTACATGAGGAGAGACAGCGACGTCCTTGACGTTTTATTCTCACCTGTGACTTGAGCTTTGAAGAAATGTACGGAGCGTGAACAGTCGAATGCTTGAATATTTGAAATATATGTATTTTAATACGTACATTTCGAGTATTTCCTGGAACGGCAGGGGAGTGAAGTGCTGACAGCTTATGGTGAGGTGTGGGATGGGCGCGTTTTAAGACACCCCGCGGCCTACGTCGTGCAGAGGCGGGAGGACGCTCACGTCCACTTTCCAGAAGGCCCTTGGCAGCGCGATTGAGGATGGCAGTCATTTTCTGGAAACTGCTTCTCAGCTCCGACACCGGCTTGTTTGGGAAGCGTGCTGACCGTGAGCTCCTTGCCGAGGAAAGACATGCGTGTTGACGTCTGACGTTTAGTTTTCTTCTGTCTGCCCGTCTGTCCGTCCCCCTGCCCGGCCACCAGCCGTCCCAGGAGTGACACACGGCGCCTTCACAAGCAGGCTGCATGCCAGGGCCGGGGGTGGGGGTGGGGGGGCGAGGGGAGCCCGGGCTGGGGTGGGGAGAGGGAGGAACAAAGCTTTTTCCTTTCCGGGTGCCCCCACAGGCAGACAGTGTGCATCGCTGCCCTTCTTGTCCTGGGTTCGAGACTGAAGGGAATGGAATCAACGTTTGAGGCACATTTTGGTTCCTGCCACGGAGGGAAACCATTATTCTTGCCCAGCTCTACCCTTACTGTTCCTGTTTACTCAAACACAATTTCATTGCTTAAACCCGTTGATCGGGGAGGTGAGCAAAGCACTAAGGTGCTGTTAGGCCCGCGACACGTCAGATCGCGTCGGGGCGTCCTGGGGCGCCTTTGGGCCCTTGCCGTGCGCCTGCGCCGTGCTTCACTGCCTCGTGTAACTGAGCGAAGGAGCCGGGTTCTCAATTGCCGGTACCAGTGCCTGGGAGCACACCCTGGGGCAGGGCCCTCGAAGCTTCCTGTCCCGAGAAGAACCCCTTCTGTTGAATTTTGGGCCGTGGTTGGGACCCAGGGCAGGCCTCCGCAGCAGGGTGGGAGCTGAGGCCTCTCGCGGGATGGGTGCGAGCCTGCGTGAGGCTGGCCCTCGCCCGCACACTGGCACGAGGCAGGCACATGTCATGTCCCATCGGCAGCGCGGTGGCCGTGTCCGGGGCAGGCTGGCTGAGATGAGGTCAGTGCTTGCTTCACGGTGGTGCGGCTGGCGAGCCCCTGACCAGGACAGACCACCCCCCCCCCCGGTAGGGTGCTGCTGCCATTGCCACTTTGGGGACAGCCCTGGGTGTGGATGGAAGGCCAGGCTGTGGTGCGCGCTTGGACAGCACTGGGAACGAGCCGGGACGGCGCACCTTCTTAAGACGCTCCAGATCGCAGTGTCACAGTGCTCTCCTTCTGGCTGAGCACGGACAGGTGAAACGCCGTGTCACCGCAGTTTCGTGAACCAGGGGGTTTCAGCGACTTTGCCGCGTGTGTGGGGTGGCCACCTTCTCAGGAGTCGTTTGAGAACGTTCTCAGATCGTTTACGAACATCGTCGAGCGCTGGTGAAAGAGAACAGAAGTTTCGAAGACCGAGCAACAAAGTGACTCCAGGAGCGCTGTCTAGGCACAGAGCCGAGCACAGTGGACGCTGGTGGCTCGCAGAGCGAGGCAGACAGTGACGACCGTGCAGCACCCGCCCCAGCTCCAAGGGGACGTAGGGAGACTCTGCAGAGCCCTGAAGCCTCCATCCCGCGCCTTCTTCCCAAGGTCAGGGAGCACCTTCCCGCGGGCTTGGCAGCGGAGGCCATGTCGCCAAAGCCCCCCATGTGCTTAGTGACCAATGAGTTGGGTAGGCTATGGGACACTGCGTAGCTTCTGGAATGCCGCCCAGGTGATCAGTTGGAGCCCAGGAAAGAGACGTGTTTAATTCATCCCCCTTGTTAATAGAGACTCTTTGCTCACTTTTTCTCCGAACACCACTGCCGGTCTCGGCCGTTTCACAGCCTCGGGGGGTCGCCTCGGGAAACGCAGGTGGATGAGAAGCGGGCATGTGGGACTGTCACCCCAGACACAGGGCCCAGAACCGCCGGCCCCGTCTGTGCACTGCACTTGCTCAGTGGCATTCTGGCTCGGCGGGGCGGCCGTGTCCGCCCATGACGGCACCTGTGATCGCGGTGTCCCCTCTGTCTTCTCTGCTGAGCCCTGCGTTTCTTAGTCCCAGACCCTCCCCCCGTGAGGAGGTCGAGGCGCTGGGGCGGCGGGACGAAGGCTTCCTATGCCATGTGAGCTTTCAGAGAAGACCGGGGCCCAAGCCGGTGGCCACTCAAGGCACTGCCTGACCTTGTCACATGGTGACGCGCAGGGATGGGGCATTGGTGGGCTGTCGGGGCGGAGATGGAGAGAGGGCGGCGTGGGCACCTGACTCGGGCAGCGATGAGCCCGTGCTGTTGGGGCTGGCGAAGTGCCCTGGGCCGTGCCCTGGGCTGGGCCCTGGGGTCCACCTGGGCAGCAGTCAAAGGAGACGACCCAGAGTCGTCGTCAGACATTGGAGTGGCAGGTGGCGGGTTGAGCAGCGTCCTTCCGTCGGTCATAACAAGGTGGGTGGGCGCTGCAGACTGGGCAGAGCCCTGTGCCCGTCATTAGCTGCCCTGCCACGCTGGTGTCCCTCTAGCAAGGGCCGCGGCTGTGGGCCTCGGAGCACTGAGTGCCCGTGTTCTATCCTTGGCACAAGGTGCCAGGTGGAACAGCACAGCGTCCTCCCTTCTCCATGGGGGACACGCTCCGGGACCCTGTAGACGCCGTGCGTCCCGCACACACACCCCGTGACGCAGTCTGGTCTGTAGCCGGGCACCACAGGGGTGGGGCAGCAGGACAAGCAGAGTGCTGTGGCGACGCCCTGTGGCACCGGCATGAGTGTGGCGTCTGCGTCTCCCCACACGGAGCTCACGCCCCGTGAGGACGCATGTGGCAGGAACAGTGGCCCGTGTGAGGAGGCGAGGCGCAGTGCTTGGGACAGCCCGCTGGGCCGCCGACGTGTTGGGGATGGTGCGTGTCAGCCTCTTTTACCTCCTTTTTCTGGAGTCAGTTCAGTAGTTTCCTCCTCCAGCTTTTCAAATTATTCATGTAGTTGGGCCTAAAGAAATACTTTAATTTTGGAAAACCATCTCGGTTTCTTTTTCATTTTAGTTTTTGTAAAATTAGATTCACTAGTCTTTTTTTATATGTGTTATAGAATTATGCCTTGGATTTATTTTCTCCTTTTATCTATCAATTCCTGTTTCCTGCTTCCTTGGGTTTGCTTTTTTAGATTTGGATGCTTTATACCCATTCTTGTTCACTGAAAATAATTAGGGTTGTGAATTTTTCTTTGAGCGCCGGTTTAGCCATCTCTTAAAATTTGTTACGTGTGTTGTTTTCACTCTTGTTCTTTTGATAACTATGCAGTTTTGCTTCGGCTCAAAATTTAAGGCAGTTTTATTTGCTAATTTTGTGTTTTTTATTGCGATTGCATTATAATCCAAAAATACTTGTATTATTTCTTTTTGCAATTGGTTGATGATTTCTTTAGATTGTGTGTGAACCTTTTATGACTGTTTCGTTGTTCTTTGTCCAAGAAAAATGTGTTATATTTCCTGTTTTCAAAGCACACGGTTTTGCTTTTCTCCAGTTTTTTGGTTTTTTTTTTTGGTCTCCATTTGGTTTTATGTGTTTTGATACTAAGGTTTGGTGTATAAAGATTCTTAGCTGATTATCTTTTTAAATTATTTTTTTAAATACAGACTCTTACCCTTTATGATGCTTTGATCCTTGAATTTTAAAAGTCTGACATTACTAGTGTCTTAAAATTTGGTAGGGTTTCTTGCTGGTACCTATCGCTATACTCCCCCCGCCCGTTTTCCCGTACCGTTTTGTTGTTTCGGGAGTGACTTTTGCAAAGCGTACTCCTTAGGTTTGTTTTTCTGACCCAGTGTGTAGAGCTTTTACGAACAAGCACGTTGCCCATGCACGTCTGTCGTGATCACGGACGCGTTGGAGCCTCTGCGGGTACTTCGCTTCGTGTTACGTGTTGACCACAACTTTGAGATCATTCTCATTGCGTTTTCTGTATCTGCTGATGGATCAGGGTTTTGGTGTTATTTTTCTCTTCTCCCCGTGGTTTGGATGGTTACTGACACGGTTACCCGAAGTTTTAACTGCACGTTAAACGGCCCGTACGTGTGTCTGGCACCGGCAGCTGCCTGGCCCCGCATGTGCCGTCGGCTTCTCCTGTGCTCTTCCCTGCGGCCCCGGGCCACAGCCGAGGTTTTCCTTCGGGTTATTTAGTTTCATTTCAGAACCAACAGTTACATTTTCTTAATGGGCTTCCTGTTTGAGTGTCATTTTCCAGTCCCCGAAGAAAACGTCTCATTTTCCTCTTCCTCCTGGCACCCTCCTGATGTGAACGGCAGCTGTTTGAGTGTGGAGAGGGGCCGGGGGGCACGTGTCCGCCACTGAAGTTCTCGTCGCCTCTGGCGTCAGGGTTCCCGCATGGTCCGTTCCCAGTGTCCGCACGCGGGTCATCCTGAGTCCTTGACTGTGTTGGAGGACGCTGTCCTGCACTGCCCCACGTGAACAGCATCTCGTTCGTGTGGGTAGGAAGCTGTCCCAGGCCTTTCCTGTTAGAAGTGACGGGCAGGCCTGTCTTGGCAGGGGGGACCGCGCCATGTGAAGGTGGCAGTCGGGCGCCCGACACCCCAGCCCCGCACTGGCGTGCCAAAGGGTCTTTCTCTTCCTTACAGCTGTGTCCTTACAGACTCTTTACCTTCTCCTGGTTTCCGAGGCGCTTCAGCGTACGCGACGCTCCGTCTGCCTCGTGACAGAGGGGGGTCCTGGCTGCTGCTTTCCGGGAGCGTTAATTGCCTGGGGATGCGGTTTCACGCGTGAAGTGACCAGACCCAGAGCACCCTTGGCCGCGGCACTGGGTGACGAGAGGCGGTCCGGCTGCCTGTGGGGACAGGAGGCTCCAGCGTGGAGCTCCTGACTAGCCTGCCGGGACCGCTTTAGATAAGTCAGTTAAAAAAGCAAGAGGCCAGAGTCAGCGTTACAAAGTGTTAGGCTCGGTGGCACATTTAAAACACCTGGGTGGCGCCGTCTAAATGTTGGGAGCGAGGATGGCAGTGGGTAGGCGGTCAGTCCCGTGAGGCGGCTCTAGAGCAGAGGGTGCGGGGCCAGAACTGTGTGACCAACAGGAACACCGTGGGTGACCGCCGCCTCATCACAGCATCGGCACGTTTGGGCCACAGCAGGCGCTTCCGTTCGCTGGGCGTCTGTCCATGTGACACCGGGTGCCAGGCGGCCGGAGGAAGAAGCCACGGGAGCACTTGCTCGCGGCTGCCAGGGCTGTCCCGATTCAGGCCCGGGCCCGGAGCCCCGAGCAGTTCCTCCAAGCGTCCTCACTGCTCACATGGAGACGGTTCACTTTGCTGTCTGACAGCGGCGTCTGTGAGGCTACGTCACCATGTCACAGGAGTGTCACACTGCTCTAGGCACACAGGGTGGCATGTGCCCTTCGCTGAAGAAGCCACCACCGCGTGCGTAGCCTGTGCCTGAGCCCTGTGGACGGACAGGTGACCTCACACAGCCCCCAAGGTTGGCGGGCCCCGGCGGGCCCACAGACACGGGGCCAAGGAAAGGCGGATCGGCCTTGACACCGGGGCCCGGCTGGGACCACAGGGCACGTCCAGCTTGGGTGTAGAGGTCGAGTCTGTCTCGACCGGCTCGCGGCGTTTCTGTCGGTTTACTTACTCATTTGGGGTTCAGGGAGTCACTGTCTAGTTTCTGGTCATTCGCACGGTGGACGAGTGGCTGTTCCTCTGACTTGCTGGGGACAAGCATCCAAGGTGTGAGTCCGGTTCTGATTAGCATCACGGATTTCATTCTCATTTTCATATTTATTCCTTAGTCTCAGTTTGTCTGGTTCGCCTCAAACTCTACGTTTCAACAACGAAGCATTGTTGGCTTGGTTTTTTTTTAAGGAAACGGACGGGTGGTTTTCTGCCCTCGTTCCTGCGTCGTGCTGTCTTTCAGGGATAAAAACAAGGGGCTGGACATGTGAACAGTGAGGCGGGTGGGGACGGCTGCCAGGGGATGGGGGCCCTGGTCCTTTTAGGGTTACCAAACCTCAGCTTGCCACGGTTGTCCTTTTCCTCCTGGCAGCTGCATCCTCGTGCGGTCACGGTGTGTCCCCTGAGCAGAGAACACCAGGGAAAGGGGTGGTGAACGTGAGCTGCCGGCCAGGCCCCCATGCCCTCGCTGGGGAGGGAGGCGGCCGCAGTGCACTCTGGTGAGAGGGCCAGAGTCTGCGAAGAGATGCCACACACCGGAGGCTCTGCCTGCCGGTGGCTCCCGGTGCCCTTCGCTCGCTAGCTAACCCTCTCCACCTTCTCTTTTGTCGGGGTCAGTGTCAGAACCGGCAGAGCGTGGTGTAGCCAGCCTCGGCCTGGCAGCACGCGTAGTGGTGCTTCCTCTATGCCCAGCACTCACGGTCATGCCAGCTCAGCCCCGGCCCACAGCAAGCGGCCACGGCAGCCACCACAGGCCTTGTCCCAGTTTCCTCACAAAGTGCCACCACGATTTCGCCACCAGGAACACGAGCAGCTCCCAAAGAGGGGTCAGCACTTTCCTGTCATAGCAGCGACCCTGGGGTCTGCGTTTCAGGCGCTACGCAGCCAGGCAGACCCACAGCCACCGAGTGACGGAGCGGAGCGGGGCACCGAGCCCAGCCTGGGGAGCGGCGTTCCCTGCACGGCCCCAGCGGTTGCCACCAGCTGCGTCGCGAGCTCAGGGCCATGCGTCTGTCTGTCGGAGTCTGGACACAGGGTGAGGCCCGGTACAGGGACCTTGAATGGGGAGCCCTGAGGTGGAGCCTGTGTGCAAACTGCCCTTTTACAATGACCCTTTGATCCCACACCCTCCAGGTGCTGCCCACTTCCCGAGCAGCTGCAGCCAACACTGACCCCAAGGCGAGCTGAGGCCGTGCACCCCAGAGGCTGCTGGGCAGTCCCGCGCCTCGTCACAGCCCACCCTCGGCAGCCCCGAGCCAAGAAATCACTTGCCCAGACCACTCCGTCACATGCCACGGGAAGACTGCTGCGGGGACAGTCCCGCTCACGCGGCGCGTGGGCTCAGCCGCTGCCTCGCGGTGGCTATTCCCGGCCGGTGGCGGCCGCGGGGCAGGACGTGCGTCTAGTATGTGGTCACTGTCTCACAGACCAGTGGGTTTCATCGTGTTTTGACGGTTCCGATGCGAGGTTTCTCCGCTCATTGATCAGTCCATTTTGAGAGCTTTGTCCCAAACGAGCCAGACAGAATCGAGAGGCTGGGATCCCGCGCGTGAAGACATGAGCATCTGGCGACGAGCAGTCTCTGGGGTGAGGTTGGCCAGGCCTTTACGCCGACTTCACTGCACGCCCCGCATGTGGGTCCCCGCGAGCAGCCCCTTCTGGCGCCCCACGGAGTCGTGGCCTTCTCCCTCTGCTCGCATGAGCAGGGCCGGGCTTCTCCGCGTTGTGATGTGTGGCGTGTCACGGCGCACGCGGGGCACGGCCTGGCTCACAGCAGGACTGTCCGGCTCCAGAGCTGTGCTGTGACGGCCGTGCTTCGGGTCATGCTGGCTGAGGCGGGCGAGGGCACAGGCATGGTCTTTCTGGCACAGGTGATCGGAGCAGCACGCGGTTGCTTCAGAGGACGCCGACAGGAGTCACCACCCTGAGGTGATGCTCCCTGCCCCTCTCCACTTCACCCCAAATCACCTAGCTCGCCCACCCCTCCTCCCTGGTCGGGAGAGTGGGGACAGTCGTGCCCAGCCTACGGGGCGCTCCGAGGACTCCCTTCTGCGGCCGTGAAAGCAGCTGGCTTAATGCCTGACACGTTGGCGCTGCCCAAATCGTCCTCCTGGGGGGCTTTGTGGACGCCCCTGCGCTCCTCAGGAGGTGGAGTCCGGTGTGGACACGCACCCCCGACACGGACCGAGGTCACACGTAGACGCGGCTGCCTCTGGGAAGCCAGGTCGGAAGCTGCGTGAGGCGTGAGCATCGCGTGCGGTCGGAACCCAGGGGAGGCTGTGACCGCGGATGCGGCCAGGCCAGCTGTGAGCCAGACGGACAGGGCAGGGGGCGGTGCGTGCAGACTGCGCGTCTCCAGTTTGGGACGCGAGAGGACAGCTGCGTGTGGGTCTTGAAGTGGAGACAAGAGTGTAAGAACCACGTTTCTCATCAGTGGACGTGGGTCGGAAATTGATCGAATTACAGGTGCGCTCGGACGAGGAGGCCTGGGGTGTGGGCACAGGGTGTCCCTGTTTCTAAGGGGCTTCGTGAGGGAGGATGGGCGCGGCCTGGTGGGGGCTGGGTGGTGTCAGATGGAGGCCAGGTCAGGCCTCCGACAGGGTCCGGAGTTAGTCCCTGAGTGTGGGGGCGCGCACGTGCAAGGCCACACGTCTGCAGACCAGCCAGACGTCAGCTCGCGCCCTCGTAAGCCTCTGTGCGTCCCGCCCACCCGCAGTCGCACGTTCCCCTTGGGATTTCTTTGTGGTGCTCCTGGGTGTGACGATTGACGCGGAGCTGCGGGCCAGACCGGTGTCTGTGGAGCGGGGGGGTGGAACGCACCGCTGGCCAGGGCTGCCAGCCCCCAGGCTAGTAGACCGGGGCGGCGACGGCCCGTGCGGGAGGCTCGCTGTGGCTGCCCTCCGTGTGCGTGCAGCCTCGTGTCACGGGCCAGCTGGCGTCACCTCCACTCCAGGTTAGAGGCCAGCCGGCGGGCGGCGTTGAAGCGGCGTTGGTGCCTGGGCACGAGCCGGGGACATGGGGCCCTGTGTGGGGCCACGCGCAGTGCTGCTGTGGGCGCATCGTTCCTGTCCACTTGTGTTTGCTTACGGCTCCTCTTTCTTCAGCAGAGCCGGTTGAGTCGAAGGATGTTTGAATTGACATGTGCGCTGCCCCCGTGCACGTGCATGTGGTTTTCATGGTGGAAATGACTGCGGGACGGGCCTCCCTCCCTCGTCTTCACATCGGCGTTCCTTGGTCATCGGTGTGGCAGGGGCAGGGACAGCACCTCCCCGAGGAAGGTGTCTTTAAAAGCTGAGGTCGCGGACCGGATGCCTCCACAGTGCGGCAGGTGCGCGCAGTGACCGGCCCAGCCCGGTGTCCGTCTCCTTCTGAGTCCCGGAGCCCATGGCAGCCCGTCAGCCCAGCCCAGAGCACCGGAGCCTGGCATCTCGGAGCTGGAAGGCGCGGGGCCAGCGAGCCGGGCTGGCTGCCCTGAGCTCTGGGGACAGAACAGTGAGCCCACGCGTCCCCTCCGCCCACCGCAGTCAGGGACCCTTCCCCTCTGCGTCTCCCACGCACAGCGCCTTCCCCGTCGCGTGTGCGCGCGCAGCCGTGTCTCGTCACTGCCTGTGCTTCCTCAGGTGACTTCCCAAGGGCAGGATCGGCCTCCTGTCCAGCCGTGTCCCAGGGCCCCGATTACACGCGCCGGCTCCCACTGGCTGTCCTGAGACTGTCCCCTCGTGGGCACCCTGGGCGATGTCGTTGTTCGGGATGAACAAAACAGCACTCGGAGAGGTTACCACCGGGGAGGGACGAGGTGTCCCGGGGTCACACAAGAGTTTTGTGCCGTGATGAGCACGTTTCCTAAGGCGGGGGGTGGGGGGCATATTTCTGCGCTGCTGCTCGTAGCCTTTTCTGCGTTTGGTGTTTTTTAAGGAAGTTCAAGGTCACTGGGCTATAAAGGTGACCAACTGGGAACTGGGGCTGTCCTGACGGGAGCGCGTTAGTGTGGCGCTTTCCAGAGACGGCGTGGGTCCGAGCCCATGCGTCTGCCTGGGCTCCTGGCTGTGCGTTTGGCGTGGCCTGCACACCCGCGTCCTCCCCTCCTTTGAAGTGCAGCCCTCGAGAGGCCTGTGTAGGGTGTAGAGGCCCCTCCGCCTCGCCCCGAGTTCTGAGGAGCGGCCGCTCCCCACACGGACACCTTGCCTCGGTCTCAGTGTCCGGCATCGCCCTGCTTGCTTGGGCAGAGTGGCTCTGACCGGGGTCACGTATCTGCGTGTCGAGGACAGATGTCTTTATTTTAACCCTGGCATAAAGCAGGCTCTCCGTTTTCACCTTCACAGGCACCTGCTTTGTTGTCACTCGCCTTCTCCCTCTGGAAGCTTTTGTCGCTCCACTTCCCCGTGAGCAGTTTTCAGAGTCTGTGCCCTCCCCCCCGCCCCCCCGTGGCTGTTCAGAGCCCTCCCCGTTCCGGTGTCTGGACGTCTTCACACTCCGGACCTGAACTCCCGCCTGGCCACCTGCCAGCTCCCCTCTGGCTTGCATCACGCAGGAGGCTGCAGCCCCGCCCACCTCGTTACCCCCGGAGGACTGAAAACCGTGCCTGACTGTCCAGGACGCAGGTTCACCACGCCCCGCCATCTCACCCCAGCGCTGCTTGGCGTTCCTGTCGCATGTGCACCGCCGCCCCCGTCGGCCTGGCCAACGGTTGTGTCCCCACTGCCCACTCGCACCGTCTCAGACCAGAGCCGCCTGTCCTCCAGGCCAATCTCGAGAGCAGGACGTGGACCGTCCCAGCGGCCTTGGCAGTGTGGCCTGTGAACACACGTGTCTGCGTTGGCCCCGGGAACTCAGCGGCCCCCCAGCCCGCAGCCCGGACTGGAACCTGCTGTGTCTTGCCGTGGCTGGGGAAAGCGTCACGACCGCTGCCTTCCCCCGCGTTCACCCCCAGGTCCCTTGCAGTGACGCGTTTTGGCTTCTTGTCTGCCAGGGCACTAGACTGTCGTCCTCCGGTTCTGGGACCGCCGCAGGACCTTGTTCTTCTTGCAGCTGCTGTTCGCCCAGGCCCCCCGAACCCCCACTCCCCAGCTCAGCCTCTGTCTTCATGCCCACCCTTGGCAAGCGCGGCTTTCGAGATGGCCTGAATTTCATTTAGGTTCTTTGAGGCATCCTGGTAAGTTCCAGGTTAAAAGTAGAATTGTCAGACGTCACTGACGGCATCTCTCTGCTTCCCTAACACGCAGGGGACTGTGTGGCTAAAGACAAGCCCGAATCCCCAGCCCGCCCGCCCACGCCGGGGCCTGGCCTGGTGCTGAGAGAAATCGGCCCTGACCCTAAGGGCCAAAGAATTGGTCCGCGGAGTGTGCATTCTAGGGCCGTTTGCTTTTGACGTATCCTGACACGAGAGATGCTCGCTGCTTTGTGAGTCGTCAAACCTATGTCACTTCTTCTGCGGCGTCTTTGATTTTAAAGGTGAAACGTTCTCGTTCGCTGATACTTCACAGTTTCACCTTTTGGCACTTGAAAATATTCAGAAAATTGTCCCATTCTTATGAACCTGTCTAAAGTGTTGAATACTCCTCTTACCGATGTGAAGTGCTGACCTTTGACCTGTGACCTTTGACAGGTACTTGGTCATCTCTGGGCCCCTCCTGTCCAGTTGACGTGTTTGTATTCTCCGACGGGACAGTCGGCACCTCTGCTGCGTGGTCGTGCAGCCCACCCTCCCACTCTGCACCCCGTGATGACGCTTCCTTTTGGGATTTTCGGAGTCCCTCGCTCGTTTTGTGTGAATGTGAATCACTCTAATGCAGGCGTGGACTCCTGCTGGGGGCGTCCTAGAGCCGCAGTCACTGGGGACACTGTCATGCCCCCTCATCCAGGACCACGTGGCCGTCCTCACGGACACACCATGGGTCCCGAGGCTGCGAAGGCTCCGCCCGCCTCCCCCTGGCCACTCTGGCCAGATCTTAGTTTCCACGGCCTCCTCGCTACTCCTGGGCTGCAGGACACTGCTGGGCGTTTCACGGTGCCTCCTTTATTCCCTCCCTGCCGGCACCGGCTAGCTCCGGGGTCCCGATTCATCAACTAGTACTTGCAGCACGACCCCAGCGAGCAGTGTCGATGGCGAGTGTTCCCATCCTTTCCCTTCGTCATGGCGACGCTTCTGGAGTTCCTTTGTTGAATCCCACGTTCGTTGCTCTGTTTTCACTTGCGGAGTTTCGTCTGACGTTCTTGATCTCGTACTCTTCATTCCTGCCGCATGGAAACGGTAGGACACGCGTGCACACACGCGCGCACACACATGAGAAAGCAAATCGCAGCAACAGGATGCTGTGCTGCAGCCCACGCGGAGGGGACGCGGTGCCTGCGTCGTTTTAGATCTGCAGGGTCGAGGACGAATCTCAGGTTTTAGGAGGCTCACGGGGATGCAGAGAAGCGAAGAAGCGGGATTATTCTTCCTTCCTTCGGGAGGAGGCGTCTTCGTGTCTGCCAGTGTCCGGGGGGCTCTGCAGGACCCCATGACAAAGGTGCGCGTGAAGCGGGGCCGCGGTGCCGGGAGAGGCTGCAGGTCGTGCGGGGGCTGGCGTGCTGACTTGTTTTACCCGGGGACAGACTGCCTTCCTGGTGCCCTCATTCCCTGGGAAAAGCCCTCCTCGTGGGCACCGGAGGTGACGCCCTGTCGGCTTGGGAAGGTGGTTCTTGGGGCGTGGAAATCGGTCACTTCCCAAAGCGTAAAGTGCGACGTCCAGTGTCCGTACACACGGTGCTGGTCTCTGTCCGTCTCCTGCTGCCCTTTTTGTGTCACCTTTTGCTGCTGACGCACCGCGCTGAGGCCAGTGTGCCACAGCCTGGGGCCCATGCCAGCCACACCCGACCGCGAGCCACGCCGACCCGTGCAGGGCCGGCTCCTTAGGCTGGGTCAGGACCCGAGCCGTGTGTCGCTTACAAGCTGCACGTGGTTCTCTCTGCGGCTCAGCCCCTGGAGTGTCCAGCCCCAGCCCCTTACACGAGCGAGAAGCACCCGTCCCTGGCAGTGCGGGCTCCGGTGCCCGCCGTCGGTGCGTGGCCGCCCTCCAGTGGTCTCCAGCCAGGCAGCCAGATGTCTTCTGGTAAACGTGCCTGTGTGGGTGACCTTTGCGAAGGACAGTAGAACCGGAACATTCCCGCCTGTGTGCGGTGTTCCAGGCAGGACATGAGCGCCGTGAGGTGGGCCGCGATGGGAATGGCGTTTCCGTTCCAGTGACCTGCCGCAGCCCCAGGAATGGCTGTCAGGACGGAAGGTGGGGATGGGCTCCTGGGTCGCTCCTCCAACGCCCCCTGGGCCTGCCCCGTCCCCGTGTAGCCCGAGCTGGGGTCACTGCCTGCGTCCTGCACTGCACCGCCCAGCCCCTCCTGACCCTAGGTCCCCTCGCTTACGGCTGGGGGGAGGTTCATTCCATCAGCAGATGTCGTCCAGGGATCTCCCCTGGGCCCCGGCGGAGCTCCCGCCTGTGAGGCTGCTCATGGGGCGTGGGGTGCCCGGACAGCAGCGCCCTGCCCGGTGTCACACTGTGCTCCTGCCGAGGAGCCCCGTGCATGCACCACAGTCGTCATTTGTTCAAACGTTTTATAAAACCGGGTTCTTCTTTTCTCTCCTAGACGAGCACCACCACGATTCCGGATCCCAGTATGAGAATTCGCAGCGGGGCCCTGTGTCTTCTACGAGCGCCTCTAGCACAAACTGTAAGCACGCTGCTGTGAGCAACGCCCCCGGAGAAGCAGCATGGCCCTTGGTCCCAGGCGCAGCCCCGGAGCCCGCTTCGGAGTGTGCGGGTACTGAGTCCGCCTCCGGCTCCGCGTCAGAGAGACACCCCGCCACCATGGCCTCGGGGCGTGCGGGCGAGAGGGACAGCCCTGGGCTGGGCCCCCAGAACAAGTTCGTGGTGGCTGGAGGGGGCGGCGTGGCGCGCGGCGGCAGCGCTGCGCCCTGGGGGTTCCCCCATGGAGCCGTCATAAGCACATGTCAGGGCCCCACGGACGCTCCCACCGGCAGGTCGGAAAGCGGCAGCAAGGCAGTGACTGCTTGGGGCGCGGGGAGCCCTTCATCAAATGGAGGGCCAGGGCCCAGCACTTTGCACCCAGCCAGCAACCACGGTGCCTGGCCGGCGCTGGAGAGCAACGGCCTCGCCCCGCGGGGGCCCGGGGCGGGCGGCGGGGCCCAGGGCAACCCCGCAGGCCAGGCGCCCGGCAGCCAGAGTGTCGGCTCGAAGGCGGGGGCCTCCTCGACCCCGGGGGCCTGGGGGAGCCTGCAGGAGACTGGTGACTCTGAAGCCAGTAGCACACAGAAGGCTTCGTTCGGCGGCCAACCTCAGACTCTCGCCGCCGACCCGGCCGGACCAAACAACACTACTCACTTCGCGACCTCTAGTTTACCGAGCTCCGGTCCCGGCCAGAGCGGCGAGCCGCCCGGTGGAATGGGGGCGCGGCGTGCGGGCGCGGGGCCTCACCCCCAGGCCACGGCCCCACCTGCCCTGCATGGCCCCTCCCTGCCTCAGCTCAGCAACGGGGAGCCCCAAGGCGGGGGCTCGCACGGTACTACATGGGCCGCCTACGGGGCCGGCTACCCTGGAGACACGCGCACGAGCCCCAACGGCCAAGCTAACGGTGACACTGTGAACACAACTCTAATGCCGCCCGGCGCCCACGGGCTGGTCGGCGCCAACTTCCAAGGCAACGCGAGCAAGGGGGGCGGCGCGTGGGAGCCCGGGGCCGTGCACCCCCAGAGCGCGTCGTGGGCCAGCGGGACGGGGGCCGGCTCTGGAGGCGGCCGGAGAACCTGGGCGGCTCCTGTGCAGGGCACGGGCACCGACCCAGCCGGCGTGGAGTGGGGCCAGCTGCCGGGCACTCAGCATTCCAGCGACGGCGCAGGCGGCGGCGTCCCGAGGTTTACGAATGGATGGAAGTCCGCCGAGGACGAGGGCCCGGCCTCTGCCCCTCCCCCAACCAGCGAGCCGGGCAGCGTGTGGGCCAAAGCAGGAGGGGCCGGGGACAGCGACGGTAGTGCGGAGAGCACCGGGCGCCCGGAGGACCGGGCGCCCGCAGACGGGCAGAGCCGGGAGCGCAGGAAGCTGGACCCGCACGCACTGCTGCAGAGCATCGTGAGTCGGGCCGACCTGGACCCGCGCGTCCTGTCCAACTCCGGCTGGGGCCAGACGCCCATCAAGCAGAACACTGCCTGGGACACCGAGACGTCGCCGAGGGGCGGCAGGCGGGCTGACCGCAGCACCGAGGCCTGGGGGGGCTGCGCAGCACAGACGTTCAACTCAGGGCCGTGTGCCGAGAAGACCAGCCCCAGCGGTCCCGACGCCACGTCCGGGTCGGGGTGGGGCGAGCCCAGGCCCCCTCTGAGGTGGGGGGACGCCAAAGGCCCCGACTGCCAGGGTGGCTGGGAGGACGACTCTGCTGCTGTGGGGCCGGCCAGGGGCAGCCAGTGGGCGGCTTGCAAGGAGGAGAAGTCTGCGTGGGGCGACGTGCAGAAGAGCAAGCAGGGCTGGGGCGACGGGCAGAAGTCGCACCAGGGCTGGCCTGTCCCCGCCACGGACGACTGGGGCGAAGCGGCCAGGAGCAACCACTGGGGCGAGGCCAACAAGAAGTCGAGTTCGGGAGGCAGCGACAGCGACAGGTCCGTTTCTGGGTGGAACGAACTCGGCAGAACTAGCTCTTTTACGTGGGGAAACAACTTAAATCCCAACAACTCGTCAGGGTGGGGCGAGTCCTCCAAACCCGGCGCGCCCCAGGGCTGGAGTGACCCTGCGAAGGCTGGGCAGGCTCTGGGCTGGGGCGAGGCCAAGCCCGCCAGCTCCCCAGACTGGAACAAGCAGCAGGATGGCGTCGGGTCCTGGGGTGCCACGCCGGCCCCCGGCAAGCCCCCTGGCACCGGCTGGCGGGGAGGGCCCATGCCGGCCCCCTCGGGGCCCGAGCCCACAGGCTGGGAGGAGCCGTCCCCAGAGTCCATCCGGCGCAAGATGGAGATCGACGACGGCACGTCGGCCTGGGGGGACCCCAGCACCTACAACTACCGGGGCGTCAGCATGTGGGGCCGGAACGCCCCCGGTGGCGGCCGGCCAGACCAGCAAGCACAAGGCCATCAGCTGCTGCCCCCCGCAAGTGCCGTCTCGAACCCAGAGGCCGGCAGTGGCTCCGGTAAGTCTGCTGGGGGGCCTGCTGGGGTCGGCGGCACGTCACGGGGTGCGGGCCTCCTTCTGGGGACCGCTGTCCCCCAGTGTGCCACACGGGGCGTGTGGCGTGCACGCCGAGGCCTGCCCCTCCCACCCAGGGGGAGCTTGTGGGGAAGGGGGCCCGGCGGGGCAGGGTTGGGCCCCCCACAACTCCTTTCTGTGGGGAAGCCACAGGAGGCCGTGCTGCAAAGTGCTGTCACGTGGGGCGCCGCACAGTTCTCGGGGCTTCTGCCTCGGGCCGTGCTTCCTCTCGCTGCTGGACGGAAGCACACCGCGGTGGAGCCAGATCTGGGGGCCGTGCTGGCCTGGCAGGGGCGGGGGCAGCGCAAAGCCTGGCCCGTCAAGTTCAGCGAGTGTGTGTACCTAGGGCACGTGACAGCACCTTCCGGGGTGTCCCTCCCCCCGGAATGGGGAGCCGCGTCGGCCCTGCAGGTCGCCCTGGCTCGCATTCGCTCAGTGCTGCGGGGACCCACCGTCTGCGACCTGGGTGCAGACGTGGTGGTTGTCCTGGACTGGCCGTTCGGTGCCTCGTGTCTTCCCGGACATGGTGGGCTGTGTTCAGTTCGGTCCGATTCCTCGCGGCAGCAGGCGCGGCTCTGAGGGCCGGCATCCGGGTTCTCGGGCGCGGTGCACGTGCTGGTGCCCAGGCTCGGAGGGGCCCGCCTGCCTCTGGTCCCGTGCTTCACGCCGCTGTCAGGACTGCGACGCCGACAGGTGGCACTTCTGGTGGAAGCTCTTCGCGTACATCGTCGCCCCGCTGGTGCCCTGCTGTGGGGCGCTGCGCTGGGCTCGGGGGCTTGGCCAGGGCTTTGCTTCATCCGTAGAGGCGGCAACGTGCGCAGGTCGGGCTGTCAGAGGGTCCGGCCCTGGGTAGGGGTGCACATGTGCTGGGCAGATGGCAGCCATGGGACACCGCTCGCCTCAACGGGCGCATCCTCCCTGGTAGCGCGAGGACCCCGGAGCCCCGTCCCCACAGCGGGGCCCCTGGTGCCACCCTCCGGGCGCTGACGACTCGTCTTCCCGCTCTCTCCAGGCTGGGGGGAGCCCTGGGCGGAGCCCCCCGCGCCAGCCACCACTGTGGACAACGGCACATCCGCGTGGGGCAGGCCCGTGGACAGTGGCCCCAGCTGGGGGGACCCCGTTGCCGCGGCGTCCAGCACACCCGCGTGGGGCTCCAGCTCTGCCGGTCCACCAGCCCTCAGCAAGCCCGGTAAGTGACGGGCAGCCCCGGGGGCTCTCGCGGCTATGGCCGTTCCTCGCCACCGCTAAGTGACTGGGTGACGTCGACGCCATTGCTGGGTCCCTACATGGCGTCACACAGATGCCACTCGCCGTTTAGGTCTTTCAATCTGTGACGCGGTTTGTTTTCTCCTCTTTCTGAGTTTCCCTCTTTTCTTGTTTAGAACTGTACCTACTCGTGACTTGCACGTACTCTAGCAAACCTAAGTTACGTTTTGCCAAATTAGATTGTCTGGAAATAGCCAAGCGCCCTTCAGGCTTTCTGACGCAAGAGACCGACTGTGGCAGTCACAGGGGCACGTGTCCAACCTGGCTGGCTCAGGCTCCAGGACCCCTAAGCGTGACACGAGCAGAGTTCAGGAAGGGGCATGGCGCTCAGGCAGACGCCACGGCTTCGCGGGCTGCCTGTGCAACGCCACACGGGACCTGCGAAGGCCGAGCATAGACGTGGGGCCTTGCTGCTTCTGACTGGCCCTGCTCCTTGCCCACCCCCTTTGAAAACGTACCTCAAAGCGACCCCTTCTGATCCCCACGTGCCCTGCGCCCCGTGCATCACCATGCAGGCAGTGACGCGGCCACTGCCCCGCCAGACGTGTCGAGGCCCAGGCGACGTTAGGTGGCGTGTGACCAGGAACAGGTCTTGTTCAGTGGGCTGTGGACCTAGCGTGCAACGCCCGGCCCTGCCTGCGAACCTCGGCTGTCCCCTCCCCTGCCCCGTGCTCGCACGTCCTCCAGGAGGCGTTGTTTTTATTCAAGCGGGTTCTTCTTTTATCACGTGCTCAGGGCCCAAATCTATGCAAGACGGCTGGTGTGGCGACGACATGCCGCTGCCCGGAAGCCGCCCCCCCGGCTGGGAGGAGGAGGAGGACGTGGAGATCGGGATGTGGACTGCAAACTCGTCCCAGGAGCTGAACTCGTCTCTGAACTGGCCGCCGTACACCAAGAAGATGTCGTCCAAGGTAGGTACTGCGGGGGCAGAGCGCTTGGAACTTAGGGCTCCGCGGGTGGTCGCCCCCAGGAAGCGGGGTCCTGCCTCGTCCTGCCCACACGGCCCTCAGCACCTGAGGCTGAGCCCCCCATGGGGGACGTGAGACACGGAGCTTCCTCTCCCCCCCACTGCTCCCACCGGGGCGGGGGTGGTCTCCCTCCCTGCACCGGAGCTGCCGGGTGCCCCTCCCAGGGGTGTCTGGGTGGGAGGAAGAGGGGACAGTCCCCGCGTTGACTCTCTGCCCCACTCAGCCTGCTCACCTGGAGTCCCGACCTCTCCTGTGCCCCGTCACCCTCCTCCACCCACCTTCTCTGTCCTCTCCCCATCCCAAAGGCCCTATGACACACACCCCTAGGAACGCGCTGAGCTCGGGTTTGCATCCGTGCGGACAGCCTCGTTCCCAGCCCTGGCCACACACGGGTGTTAGTGACATGGGCGGCTGTGTTTGTCGCCCTAGGCAGGCTTCCCGGGGGCCCTGCCACGGAACTGGTTTGAGAACCGCAGGCCTGGCGCGTGGGCTTCCTTGCAGGCGGTGCCGGATGCCAGGGTCCGGTCCTGAGCACCGTTTCCAGCGTGGGCCCAGCCCCCCAGGTGGTTCCGATGCGGCCCTACCTGGTCTGAGAGGCCCTGGGCACCCAGTGGTCAATCGCTCACCTAGCCCCTGCCACCGTCCCTTTAATCCTGATATTCTAGGCCTGGTGCCTCCTGTTTTTATTTTTAAAATGTTTTCATTTTGCTGAAGTTGCCTAATGCCTCGCCATCCATGCTGTCCCATGTGTCACGTGACATTTGGTCCTTGTGACGGTCCGAGGTGGAGTCCTAACGGACCTGAACCAGGCGGTGGCCTCACAGCTGCCCGGCCAGTCAGTGACAGCGGGACTTTGTCCACCTTCAGCTCAGCCCCGTGCCCTCCCCCGGACTGTGCGTTTTGTGACTTTGTCTTTTCTTACAGGGTCTGAGTGGCAAGAAAAGGAGGCGGGAAAGGGTGCGTAGCCTCTTTATTCTTTCCTTCGTCTCTAACCGCGGGCATGGCCCACCCCTGTGGGGGCCTTGGGGGCCAGGCACTGCTTGGTGCTGGGGTTCTGGGGACCCTCAGCGGGAGGCAAGTGTGCCTTGGGCCCAGCATCTGGGATGGGGCACGAGGGGCTCCAGGTGGCATCAGCGTGAGTGCGGGACACACCTGGGCGGGGTGTGCTTAGGAGGGTAGAAGCCTGACGGAACGGAGTGTAGAATTTCTGGAAGGAAGTGGCGGGAATGGCCCGTGGCTACGCTGAGGGTGGTCGTGAGGTGTTCTCAGGGCCCAGCCAGAGGCCTCGGCCTTGGACGCGTGCAGCCCCTGCCTCAGAGGAGAAGGCGGCGCCGACAGGGCCTAGAGCGCTGAGCAGTGGTGGGGTGAAAGGCGGGGCAGAGCAGGGGCAGAGCCAGGGTCTCGGCGGGGCCGGGCGTGCAGGAAGGGGCCGATCGAGAGACGTCTGGGTAGAAGGCACAGCGGCTCTGGCGGTCTGTCAGGCCGTGGGGGCACGGGGACCCAGGGATGGCCTCAGAACTCGGAGGGCCAGGTACTCGCTCCCGAGACCTGCGCGTGGGGGACACGAGGCTGCGCTCCGCCGCACGGTCAGAAGGAACAGGTGGTGACAGTGCTCAGGGGCCGCAGGCCGGGAATGGCCCGTGGCTGCCCACCTCAGCTGGAGGGGCCCCAGCTTCAGTGCTGCGGGGCCCCGTGCTCTTGGTGGCATGAACTGACCGCTCAGAGCACGTCACCGCACGGACACGCAGTGTCCTGTGCGGCGCACACAGTGTCAGCCAGCTGTGGGTTGAACTGGTTTCCGAGACTAACATGAGGGCCTGACGGCTGTGTTGGCCGTGCTCTGGTGTGAGGCCCCCCCCAAAGCCCAGTCGTAACCAGCCCCTCCGAGCACTTGCTGGAGGGCGCCGAGGCCCTGCGCCCGCCCCTCATTCTGACGGCCCCGTGCACCTCGGCCGCGCCAGGGCACCGGGGCAGAGGGAGCGGGAACCACGTTGGTCGGTGTTTGGTGCCGGCGGCTCTGTTAAGAGCTGGCTGGGGAGAAGCTGGCTAAACGTGAGAGCTGGGACGCGTCTCAGTCTATCACCTGCCCGCAGAGGCGGAGGTGGCCATGGCGTTCTCCTGCTCTCTTCCTTTACAAAGGGCGTGATGAAAGGCGGGAACAAGCAGGAGGACGCGTGGATCAACCCGTTCGTCAAGCAGTTCTCGAGCATCGGTTTTTCGGTAAGCGTGTGTGCCGGCGGCCCCTCCCCTCCAGACAACTGTCTGCGGATCCCCCAAGTCCCACTTTTTTGTTTTTTCAGTTATCTTTGAGCCTTTAGGAAAAAGCTTGACGTTAGCGTAGAATTGGCCATAAAGTCTTTACTTTCACGGTTTGAGCTGCAAACGTGGACTACGTAGTCTCATTGAAAAGAGCATTTTTATGAGCCACTTCAGGTTCACGAATTGTGGCGCATAAAGCAAGTTTTTCGTTTTCGTGGGTGAGTTGAAGCCCGCTAACGCGCTGCTCTTCCTCCACCTCAGAGAGACTCTCCAGAAGAAAACGCACAGAGCAATAAGGCGGACCTTTCCGGAGGTGAGAGGAGACGAGGTCAGCTTGGGCTTGCGTTCACCCTTGGTGGACATGGTGTCTGGCGCGGCCGGCTGCAGGGGCTGGAAGGGCACTGGCCAGGGCCGGGAGGGCTCCTGGGTTCCGGCTGCAGTCTGCCTGCCCGGTGCGAGTCACTGCAGAGCTCGCCTCCGTGACGCCACCACCGGCTGCGGGGGAGCCTGTGAGGAACAATCCAGCCAGGTCAGGGCCTGGTGCGCGCGAAGGCCCAGGTACGAGGCGGCCATGCGCAGCCACCCTAGGGAAGCAGCAGGTGGCTCCAGGTGGTGGAACGGGGCGGCATTGTCCCGGTGGCCGAGGCGAGGCCGCCGAACCCAGGAGACGCCGTGTCAACGGAGCTTGGGGTGAGGACTTCGTCCCGAAAGCGTGCGGGTAGAGGATTCTGAGCGGGAGGGTGACACGGGTGGGGTCCACGTGTTAGGAGAACAGTTTTGGCTCTAGGTGGAAGGCAGCTGCGGACAGACACCAGACACAGCCGGCCAGTGAGACAGCGGCTGCAGCAGTGGGCGAGACCCTTGGGAGCAGCACCCTGGGACAGGGCAGGGAGTGCTACCCAGGGGGGTGTGGGGCTCGGGACCAAGGGAAGGTTGACCAGCTTGTCACGGGTGCAGTGGACGTCGCACGGGGCTGGCCTTCCTCCCTGGGCCGCTCAGGAGCTGGGGCAGGGCAAGTGCAGGGTCAGGGTCAGGGTCAGGACGGTCTCCTGTCAGAGGGGTGGGGAGGGGCGGGGACTCCACAGAGCCCAGGAAGAGCAGACCGCGGGGCCCAGTGTTGGCCTCAGGCCACAGCAGCCCCAGGGGACCAGGCTGGGGCAGCTCTCACTCTCTCTGCTGACTGCTCAGGGCCACCGGACGAGGAGGGACACAGCAGGGACTTGGGGAAGCCAACCACACCTCTAACCTGCCTGCTCTTAGAGTCCTTCATGGAGGTTTCTCCCCTTCCACTTGCCCGGTGCGGCGGGGCGGGCGAGTGGCGGCAGTGGGCGTCTTCGGGAAGGATGGCGGTTGCAGGGGACGGGCAGGCGAGGTTTGAGGACAGATGAGGGGATACGAGGCCGGCGAGGCGGAGGGCGCAGCTTCAGGGCCATGGTGCGGGGAGGATGGAGCTGCCACCTCGACCCCATGAGGGAGGGGCTGGGGAGGGCTTGGTCCCCCCGTCTGAGTGACCGGGGTGTTCGGGGGCTGAGCACAGGAGGGAAGTCGGAGCCACTCGTCTCTGCGGCGCAGCGAGTGGGAGTGACCATGGATGCCTTTCTAGGGGAGCACGTGTGGGGGAGGGGTGTCCCTCACTCTGTGTCTTGGGGCTTGGGCTCAGTGAGCCAAGGAGTACCCCGGCATCGAAGAGGAAACATGAAGAGGTCAGCTCAGCGGGGGCAGAATGGGCACCAGTCAGCACGGGGGCAGGGGGCAGTGTCCCTGTCAGACACTCGCGGGGGGGGGGTGGCTTTCAGGCCGGCTGTTTTAAGCAGCGGAGACTGCAGGCTGGGGCTGTCTGTGCGGGTCGTGTTTGGTGCAGAGAAGCCCGACAAGGGGCCCGGCATCCAGCTTCCCCGTCTGCTGGTGGAGGGTGGCCGTCAGGGCACGGCTCCGGGCACTGCGGGAGCTCCTAGAGGTGGCGGCGTGTCGTGCCGCTGTTTTCTGGTTTTTGGAAACTGCTCTCGTGAAACTGAGTGCAGGAGAGGTGACCAGAGCCGTCTCCACCTTCCGCTTGCTGGTCCGTCCTCAAGTTAGTCGGTCGGTGAAACCGGTGCCTGCTAAGTGCGCCCGGACTTAGGAGGAGTGCGAGGCTTGCTCAAGGCCCAAGCGTCCTTGTCTCCATGTCCCTGCGGGCAGGCGTCACTCGGTCTGGGAGCGCTTTCTTTCTGCTGCGCGTCTGTCCGAGACCTAGCCCTTCCCACTGACCGTGTGGGGTCCTGCGTTTCTCAGGGATGCTGCAGGACAAACGGGCGGAGATGGACAAGCACGGCCTGAACATCGGCGACTACAACCGTGCTGTCGGCAAGGGCCCTGGCCCTCGGCCTCAGGCCCCCAAAGACGCCCCCGTGGAGCGCAGCCCGTACTTCGACAAGGTGAGTCACCAGCGGCTCGTGCGGCCCGTGCGGGTTCTCCCCAGTGCTCAGGGTGCTCGATGCAGTGTCGCAGTCGGGGCCACGCTCTCCTGCCGCGTTTCTGCTTAGTTGTCCTCTCTGCGTCTCCGTGCCGCGTAGGGATTGCCTTTCTGCTTCCCTCCTGGTCCCGTCAAACTGTTCGGTTCTTTGCGCGGGCTCTGGAATTAACACTAACCCGGCCTCTTCTGTTTTCTGCCTGTGTCCTGTCGCTGCTGGAATGGCCTGTGACTTCTCTCTGTCCCTCCCCCACCCTGCACCCGTCTGCTTGGTCTGCACGCTCGTCTGTCCGTCCCCTCAGGACAGCACTGTGGCAGATGAGCCCCCGAGCTTGCCATTTCTGTCCGGTCCGAGCGTGAAGCTCCCGCCTCCCAGTAGTGCGCTGCCCGGCCCGGCCCTCGGCCCCGTAGCGGGGCTGGGCACGCAGACCCTGGGTTCTGTCCGACAGGTGAGTGCGTGCGCGCCACCACACTGCCGCGCGACTGTGGCCACAGCGAGGGCTGTCGTGCGTGTGCCGCGGCGCCGGGCTCGGCAGCCGGCCCTGACAGCGCCCGGCTGTGTTCCTCTGCAGAACGGCAGCCCCAGCGTGTTCGGAGCGGGAGGCGCCGCAGCACAGGCCCGGGGCCTGCAGCCGCCCCCGGCGCCGCCCCTCAGCTCGTCGCAGCCCGGCCTGCGTGCTCAAGTGCCTCCTCCATTACTCTCCCCTCAGGTCAGTGTCCCACACCGGCCCTGCCACCTGGCAGGGATCCCGGACAGTCTGGAGGGCGTGGGCCCCGCTTGGTCACCAGTGCTCTGAGGGCCGCGTGGAGAGGCAGCGACTCAGAAGACGCTGTCGTCTCCAGAGGGTGTAGGTCGGGGGAGACAGTGAGACGGGGGGGGAGTAAGGCCACCCTTGTCGTCCATGGACCATCTCGAGGACGGTGGCAAAGTAGATTTACCAATTCAAGGGTCAGCTGTGCGCGCGTGTATGAACAGTGAGTCAGGGAAACCGAGAAAGGCGTCAGAAAGTCTGCGACCCCGGGACGGACCCGCAGGTTCTGATCATGCCTTCGGTCACGTAGAACACGCAGCACCTCGCGCCGGGCTGGCTTTACCCACGTCATTAACTCACCCTTGTGGCCCCAAGGTTCCCGTCTCGTTGCTGAAGTATGCGCCCAGCGGCAGTGGCCTCAATCCACTCTTTGGCCCCCAACAGGCGGCCATGCTGAACCAGCTGTCCCAACTGAGCCAGCTGTCCCAGATCTCCCAGCTGCAGGTGAGCAGAGTGGCCGCCGCAGCCGGCGTCTGTCTGGTGAGCGTCTGCGTGCTCGCCGCAGCCCTGTGGGGGCTCCCGGGCGCGGCCCTGGCCCCAGCCCACATGGGGATCAGCTCTCAGGCCGTCGGTGAGGACCGAGGGTGGCCTCCAGGGGCTGGGCTGCCGGGCAGCGTCTCCGTAAAGCGGGGGTTGACCCTGCACAGATGACTTGGTTCCACGGGAGGGCGGGAAGCCGAGCCTCTGCGGGGCCCGCCGCATGCTCGGGCCGTGCCGGTCCGTGGTGGCGCAGCGCTGACCGCGTGCTGCATCCCCCAGCGGTTGTTGGCCCAGCAGCAGAGGGTGCAGACTCAGAGGAGCGTGCCTTCCGGGAGCCGGCAGCAGCCAGACCAGCAGGTGGGTCCCCCCGCCCCTCGCGGTGCACTGCCTCCCCCAGCTCCATGGGTCGCGCCGATCGCGTCTCTGTCTGCCCAGAGCCTTGCTGATCGGCTGCGCAGCCCGGCCCCCTCCTGCGGACGGGCGAGAGCCAGAAATCCAGGAGGGTGTCTGGGTGCCAGGGGAGCCCCCGCCGTTTCTCCAATCGCGTTGTCGTTGAAGGGTCGACCTCTCAGCGTGCAGCAGCAGATGATGCCGCAGTCTCGCCAGCTCGACCCCAGCCTATTGGTGAAGCCGCCGCCGCCGTGCCAGCCGCCGGCCACGAAGCCCTTCCTGGACGCCACCACGCCCCACAGTGCGCCTGAGCTGCACAAGGGGCCATCACCGGGCAGCGCTTTCAGCAGCTTCCCCATAGGTGCGTCTGCACGGGGCCCGGCGGTGCCCCCACGGAGCCTGCAGCGGTCCCTGGGGCAGCTTGGCCCCGCACTGCGGAGCACGCTCCACGCTCAACTCAGCACATGCTCACTCGGTCGGAAGTGCGCGAGCAGGCGGGCGGTGCTCGGCCTCAGGCCTGGCACCCTAACGGGTGGGGGGTGGAGGGGAGCACCGACGCGCCTACTGGCAGTGGCACAGCGGAGGGACGCGGGGTGCTGCCTCGGAGCAGCTGGGAATGGTGCCGCTCACACTGTCCCCACCCGGACGTCAGACTCCCGTCTGGGTCTCCGTGACAACTAGGGGGAGTAAGTGCAGAGTCGGGGGTGGGAGACAGGGTCACTCTGTCACTCCTGTGGCGGCTTCCCCTCCCTGCGTCTCACATGTCCCTAGATATGTGTTCCTCTGCAGCCGCCAGGCTCGTGTGTCCCATTCCTCAGGCCCCTTCTCCATCTGCGCCTTGGACTGACGGGGGCCTGGATTCTTCTCGTCCTGTTCATGTGCCTTTCGTCTCGTTCCCCTCATGACGGTCTCTCGTAAAGCAGCGGCGTCGGTCACCGGCCCAGCTGGGTCGAGGGCAGTCAGCCACCTGCACGCTCGGGGCTGCGGGCCCCGCTGGCCTGCTGGTGCGCCCCGGCTGTTCCCTGCTGGCCTAGGCGGTTGGCCATGGCTGTGCATCCCAGAAGCGGTTTCCCGTCAGACGCCGCTGCGGGGAGATGCCCCAGGGTGGCCCAGGTGGCCAGGCACCCCACAGGCCACAGTGTGCGGAAGCAGTCAGGCCACCCGAGTCCATGGCAGGGTCTCAGGCTCCGCGGGCAGGGGGACCGACCCCCATTGTGAACTCGACGTGTGCCTCGGGCCCGTGAGCAGACGCCGTCCTGCACGCGGTCCTGTCCTGGCTGGCCGCACGGCAAAAGGCCATTTCCTCATCGAAACGTCTGCCCGCGCCATGCGGACGCTGGTTTGGCGCTGCGGGCACGCGCTGGCCAGCTGCAGTGAGCGGGTGCCCAGGCTGGCCGGCCGCCAGGCTCTGTGGCTAGTTGCCTGGGACGTGCTCCCTTGTTGCTCCTGGGCACGTTTCTGTGGCCACGCGTGCTGCAGCAGCAGGCTGTGTAGACGCCGAGACTGGCCGCAGCCCGAGGTCTCCGTCCTCTGAGCCCCACAGGAACGGCCACCAGCTCTTGGCCGTGAGTGCGGGGCACAGGGCGGCGGGGTGCCGCCGTCTGCTAAGACGGAGGTGGCAGGGTTCGTGCCGTGGCAGGGCCATGTGGGCGCGCACCACCGGGCCCAGGTGCTCCAAACCGTAAAGTGAGCACTACCTGGACGCACGTTGGAGATTCTGGCTCCTGCCCTAAAGTCTCATTTTTAACGTGCATCTCGGGTGATTCCTGCGCAGTTGCCCCGGATCCCATTTTAAGAAACAGGGTTGAAGGTCAGGTTTGCGACAACGTTGAAGACCGACGTTTCTGTCCTCGTCCCACGAGGATGTCTCGGTCTGATGCATGTCATCAGCCAAGGTCGAGGACATTGCGCCTCGGGCTGTGGGAGTTTTGCCCCGAGACACCACTGTTGGCAGTGGGATCGTGTCACTCATCAGTGACAGCATCCCCTGGCTCGGCCAATCGTATCGTTCCGCTGACAAGCAGAAGACGGCCGCCAAGATCCCATGGCGCCAGGCCCGCGGGGACCGCTCGTGGGCAAGCTCGCAATAGAAACTCAGAAGCTTGTTTCAGTCTCCTTAAAATGCTTAGTTTGCCAAGGAGTTTCTAAATCATCAAAGTCACGTGGAGAACCCGTTTCCCGCCATAGCCAGTTTGCAGTGTTAACTCCCTGTCATGGCCGAGCATCAGTGGAGCCGCCTGGGGCCGGCGTGTCGCTCCCCGGGAACCCACCCTCCTCCTGACACTGTCCCTGGGGGCCCACCCAGGCCAGGAGCCCAGGGTGTCGTCCGTGGTCACCGGGCTGTGCCCCGCCCACAGGACGATGCTACGACAGGACACATGGCGTGATCGACGCTTTCGTCAGTGGCGCATGTCCTTCTCGGAAGCGGAGGTTGTGCCAGGAGAGACGTGCTGTGTTCTGATGAAGCTTTAATTTGTGTTTTTCAGGCTTGAATTCAAACTTGAATGTAAACGTGGACGTGAACAGTATTAAAGAGCCCCAGTCGAGACTGAGGAAGTGGACGACCGTGGATAGCATTTCCGCAAACACGTCTTTGGATCAAAACTCCAGCAAACATGGTAAAAGCCGTATTTTCACGTTTTGCCTTTAAAACGAAACGTGTCCCTCTTTCTGTTAATGGCTTTGGCCGACATGGCCGTTCTGAGAAGAAGCAGGTGCTCTCTGGTCCTATGGCTGCATTAGGCCCAGGACAGTGTCCTTGTGGCGCGTGGCTCCTGGGCTCTGAGGAGTGTCCTCCCCCCAGACCTGTGTCGTCCACGTCACGTCTCCCCGCTGCCACACTCACTGTCCGCCCACTCCCCCCGCCACAGCGGTGACCTCTAAACAGATCGGATGACACCACAGCTCCGTAAAACCGCTCGGTGTCGGGACTGCTCGTAGGGTCGTCCTGAGGCCCGTGCGGGGTCCTGCAGAGGCTGGGGCCCTGGGCAGCCACAGTGCGCACACCCCTGACCTTCAACCTCAGGTGTTTAAGATGCAAGTGGCTTGGTCCTCCCTGCCCTTACGTTCAGACGAGGAGGTCCCCTGACCCTTGGTCACGCCAGCTGGCTCTGTCCACGGCTCCCAGCAGCCTGGAGCCCCTGCGCCCAGCCCTCCACACGCCCTTCCCCCGCCGGTCACTGTTTCGTGGGGTGCACTGTCCTGACGGGCAGGGGCCACGTCCACCTGTCCGTGACACAGGCCACACACTGCCTTTGGGAGGCACTGCCACGCTAAGACGCGCCGAGTGGCGTGGAGTGTAAGCTCGTGTCTGCGGGCTTGCACGCTCACCCTGGGGACGGATGTCGTTCCCGGCGTGTCCCCGCGCTTCTGAGGAGCTCTGGGGGCACGTCCATGGCACTGTCGCTTTGTCCTCTTAGGTGCTATTTCAAGTGGTTTCAGGCTGGAAGAGTCCCCGTTTGTCCCCTACGACTTCATGAACAGCAGCGCTTCACCAGCCAGCCCTCCGGCATCGGCAGGGGACGGCTGGCCTCGTGCCAAATCGCCCGGCGGCTCCAGCAGTGCTAACTGGCCACCAGGTGAGAAGCTGGCGGCTCCCGTGGGGACTTGGCAGTGTCACCCGGTCCTTGGGGCCGGGCCGCCTGCCCTGGGTGGGAAGGCGTGTGGCGAGGCGGGGGCAGCCCGGCCTTCAGGGCCTTCCTGCCCTCAGCAGTGACGCTGGCACGGTCCCACAGGCTGACGAGGAGGGCACTGTGCCGGCGTCATCTGCCGTCCCTGCCGGAAGTAACCATGGCCCGGGTCGCTCTATCCGGGTTGCTCTGCCTGCGTGACTAGTCCCAAAGCACCTTAGGGTGTTTGTGCTTAAAACCCAAGCCGCGGTGTCGAAAACTGGCAGGTTGCTCGTCAATGTCAGCTCGAGTTTCAGAGTCAGTTGTGCTATTTCGTGATGTTACGTTTACATTGTAACTTAAAGTATCTCTGTCATGGTGTAAAGTATCATAGTAACGACACAGTAACTATAAAAATCACACCACGCTATGACAAAATCGAATCAAAGACCGTGAGGCTGTGGGAGTGAAGTCTCAGGTACTTGGCAGTGGACCCTGCAAAGGCGATGACGCCGCAGCTGACCTCAGGCCTTCGTCCCCAGAGTTCCGCCCTGGTGAGCCGTGGAAAGGCTACCCAAACATCGACCCCGAGACTGACCCTTACGTCACCCCTGGCAGTGTCGTCAACAGTCTCTCGGTCAACACTGTGCGGGGAGTGGACCACCTCAGGGACGGGAGCAGCGGTACGTGGGCGGGTGGCCTGGTACCCAGGGGCGTCCCCATGGAGCGGGGTCCTCGCTTTTCCCGCAGCAACCCCTCAGCAGGGCTCTCCGCGACGAGAGTTCACCGTCACGGGACGTGTGAGCACGCACGTGGACTTGAGAGGTGGAGGGAGCCGGCCAGCGGGGGTCCCCCTTCTCCGTAGTGTTTGGCCCCGCAGGGCACAGCCACTACCCTGCACCTGTCAGGACGGGGGGTGAGAGCGGGCGTCCTGTGAACGGCCCCCCGTCGTGCTTTGTTTCCACGCTCTGGACGTTAAAGGGCTGTGGTCCGCAGAAGCACAGTGACGTGAGACCCGCTTCAGGGCCCTCTGCCCTGGGTGCTCTTAGTGGGTCCCCAGTAGAGCCACGTGGCCGGTCTCAGCCCGGGCCATACAGGTGCCCCGTGGGCACTGGAGAAGGGGTGCGGCAACCGGCCGTGTCTTTCTGTGATCTCTGCCCCCGCCTGCTCCCTCATGCAGTCTGTGAGGCGGGAAGTGCAGGGTCAGCATTCGTGTTGGCCCTGGCAGAGCGGGGGGGGGGGGCGGCACCTCGTTCAGGCCGGCTGGACAGCGGACAGGGCAGCCGCGGCGTCCCAGGGGGCGTGTGCCCGGCGCTATGCCTGGTGCGTCTCGGGGGTAGGAGACGGCAGGTTGGAAGGCAGTGCGGGGACATAGGGACCGGGCCTGGCTGGCAGCAGGTAGAGCAGGGACACGGGTACACAGCCCCATGGCGCGGGCCAGCCGAGGGCATGCAGGGCTCTCTGTGATGCTGAGCGTGCCCAGCCGCCTCCCTGCGACGTGCCGTCGAGGTGCCATCGCACGGACGCCAGTGCTCGTCGCCAGATGCCACGCCCGCCCCGGGCACGGCTGACGGGCTGGGCTGCCCCCCACAGGGCCCTCCTCATCCTTGAACACCACGCTGCCTTCAACTAGTGCCTGGTCCTCCATTCGTGCCTCCAACTACAACGTCGCCCTCAGCAGCACAGCACAAAGCACTTCAGGTGGGCCCCGCCCCGGGCCCCGCGCCCCTTCTGGGGGCCAGGCCGAGTCCGGCTCTGCTGTGGCCTGCAGCAGGCAGCCGAGCCCCTCGGGCCCGCTGACCCGGCTCAAGGAGGCGCCCGTGACGTCTGCCCTGACGCCTTCCCTGCCGGGGTCACCTCTGGGCTTTGCCATGGTGAGCAGCAGGGTTTGGACCCGCTTGGTGGCCCTGGTGGCGCTCCTGAGCATCTGGGTCGCTAAGGCCCTGAGCCCATCGCTGTCCGGGCAGCCCCACCTCAACCTCAGTTATAGTCGGGTCCAACAGCGGCGGGACAGACGGGGTCCCGGGCTCTGCAGGGAGGGGACATGTTCCTTTGGCACCGTGGTTTGGGTTGAGGTCTCAGGAGAGTCCTTTGGACTCATGTCCTGTGCGGGGTGGGCATCATTACATCTGACATTTCCTAAAGCACGATCCCCTCCCCCTGCCCTTCCAGCAGCCAGAAACAGCGACCCCAAGCTGACGTGGTCGCCCGGCCCAGTCGCAAACACCTCACTGGCCCACGAGCTGTGGAAGGTCCCTCTGCCACCTAAGAGCATCACTGCCCCGTCCCGCCCGCCGCCGGGGCTCACCGGTCAGAAGCCACCCTTGTCTGCGTGGGACCCCTCTCCTCTCCGCGTGGGTGGAGGATGGGGCAGTGCCGACGCCAGGTACACCCCAGGTGAGGCGAAGCACGGGGCAGCTCTGCGTGGCCGCTCCACTGGGTGCTGGCGTGGCCTGGCACGGTCTCGGCTTTCACTCCCCGTCTTCCCAGTTTCACCCAAGAACGGTCACCCCGAACCCACCTCGTCATCTGGGCAGGAGCTGTGATGTCGCAGGGCGGGCAGTGGCAGGAGTCCGTCTGGACCTGGACTGGACAGGGCCCATTGAGGTCTCAGGGTGACCATAGAACGTGGAGTTGGAACAAGCCATCCCAGGAGTCTGACGAGGGTCCTCCAGTCCGCACTGTCAGTGGCCAGCACTGGCCTCGCCCGGCCTCAGCTCCTTGCCCGGCTCCCCAGCACCCGCAGCCCCGGATGTGCCTCTACCCCCCTTCCATGGTCCCGGTGTCGCCCCGTCCTGCCCCCCACACACACACTGCACCCGGAGTCTTGTCTCCGACCCCGTCAGTCGTTGTGTACGAGCGACAGGCCCGAAACGGCGCTTGCTTTGGCGAAAAGCTTTGGGCACACGCAGGCCCCGGGGTCTGTTTTGAGTTCCCAGCTTTAGTTAACGTGTGCGGGGCCTGCGCGTGCCTCCCTCAGGCCGGGGGCGTCTCTGGGTTCCGGATGAGTGACTGGCAGTACCAGTCGGGGGACGTGGTCAAAGTGACGGGCACCCCAGCAGGCTGTTGGCATCGGCTGGGATCAGGAGCCTTTAGAGCCAGCCGGGCGGAGCAGGGGGTTCAGCACGCGCCCGGCCTGAGGCCTGGGCAGATCGCGGGCTCTCTGGGACCCATCGAGGAGGCGGGGCGGGGCCATGTCCAGGGCGACCAGAGGGGGCATCAGCTGTGCACCTGCGGCTTCTCTCAGTGGGCGTGGATGAGGCTGCTCTGTGTCACGTCCTGTGGCCCTGCTCCCAGAGGGCAGGGAGGCCAGCCGGTCCCCACCCTCGCCGGCGTCCCAGACTGTCACACTCTGGGGCACGGGGCATCCGTGCCATTCGTCCCGTGACACCTGAGATGGTGACGTCTTGGAGTTCGATTGCAGAGGGCGGTGTCCTTTGTGGCTCCTCAGGAAGCCGCGTGGGAGCCGGAGGCTGTGGGTGCCACTGTCCCCAGCAGAGCACCTGCTCCGGGGCCCGCGCTGTCGGCTGCCGTGGCCCTGGGCCTGGACGACAGCGCCCTCCTGGCCATGCAGGCGCTGGCCGGCGCCAGGCCCGCGGGCTCGGCGCGCTGACTCATCCTCTCTCTAACTCACGCAGGTTCCAGCTGGGGTGAGAGCAGCTCAGGGAGAATCACGAACTGGCTCGTTCTGAAAAACCTCACACCTCAGGTGGGAGCGCCCGGCATCCTGGCCCGCGGACACGCCGGTGGCCCAGGGAGGTGTCCGGTCTCGCTCTGCTGAGACGAGGGCAGCCCGGGCCGGGGGAGGGTGGGGGGGTGGCTAGGAGGGGCCGGCTGCATGGTGCCCCAGGCAGGCCAGGGTCAGCCCAGCGGGCCTGGTCCCCCTGTAAAGTCACCTGGGAGCTGACCAGGGTCACAAATGCTGGTCTCAGCCCGGGACTGCGCTGCCTGGGCCTGCCGCGTCACACCCCGTGTTGTCACAGGGCATGGGGACGGACTAGGTGCAGGCGGCTTGGCCCGTGCTGCGGCCTCCTGGCCCTCCCTTTCCCGGCAGCGCACTTCATCCCTGGAGCCCCCCTCCAAGGCTGTTAGAGCCACCCCAGTCCCCCGTGAGCAGAGCCTTGAATGGGCCCCGTCCTCAGGGCGGGGGAGACAAGACGCGGAGCTGCCACGGTGTGGGGCCTTGGGGCCTGAGGTATCCGGGGCGACAGAGGCTCTGGCCAGGGGAGTGGTGCCAGGAGCCAGGCAGCATGGGGACGGGACGGGAGGCCCCGCCCCCTGGCCTCCTCGGCGTCCCTGTGCGGGCCCCTGACCAGCCACCCGCTGCGCCCCCAGATCGACGGCTCGACGCTGCGCACGCTGTGTATGCAGCACGGCCCGCTGGTCACTTTCCACCTGAGCCTGCCGCACGGCAACGCGCTGGTCCGCTACGGCTCCAAGGAGGAGGTGGTGAAGGCGCAGAAGTCGCTGCACATGTGAGTGCCCGCCCCGCACGCGCCTCTGGGGGGGGTGGCCCCGTGCCCAAGGCCCTGATGGCTCGCTCGGCCGCCCTGGGCTCTTCCCCTCGGGGTTCCCGCCCTACAGGGCGCCGCGCCTGCCCTCACCACCGCCCTCATCCGTCCGCAGGTGTGTGCTGGGGAACACCACGATCCTTGCCGAGTTCGCCAGTGAGGAGGAGATCAGCCGTTTCTTTGCACAAAGTCAGTCCCTGGCTCCCACCCCCACCTGGCAGTCCCTGGGCTCCGGCCAGAGCCGGCTGGGCCCCCTCGACTGCTCCCACCCCTTCTCCAGCCACTGGAACGGTGCTGGGCTGTCGGGGACCAGCTGTGGAGACCTTCCCGGCGCCTCCCTCTGGGGGGGCCCGCACTACTCCGCCAGCCTGTGGGGCCCTCCGAGCAGCAGCGACCCCTCCCCCATCAACGCTTTCCTCTCCGTCGACCACCTGGGCGGGGGTGGGGAGTCCATGTGACAGGTCGACGTAGACTCACGACGTGACCTCAAGACGCGAAGGGCCGGGGCACAAAGTCGGGCTCGCCGCCTGCAGCCGGGGCCGCCTGTGGGAACAGCTCTTCTCTGCACATTTTCCACTTTGTTTTCCCCAAAACATATCAGTTTGAATACTTGAATCATGCAGGCCGATATTATAATGTGAAGGCACCTGTCCACACTCCCCAGCAGCGCCCCGCGTGCCCCGCGCCCCTGTGCACCCGTCATGTGCAGCCTTCCGGTCCTTTTCCCCCAGCCACTGCCCCCCCCCTTTTTTTTGCAAACCATTTTGGGCTGACAATGTCTGAGCTTTTACCTTTGCACTGAATGATGCTCTCGGCTGGCCGGCCCCATGGGGCGGCGGTCCCCGTGCGCCGTCGGCCCGAGCTGAGCATCCTCGCCGCGCCTGACGCCCGCCCGCCCGCCATGCTGCCGGGGGCTCAGACGGCCGATCGGGGTGCCGACCCCCGACTGAACATGAAAGTATTGCACCACTTTTCCATGCAAAACTAAAGAATTTCGCTCTGCAGTTTGAAAAACTGTGGCCACAGCTGTGACTTGCAGCCCACCTGCCACCCAGGACGGGCCCCGCACTTTGAATAGGCTGTCCATTTTGTGTTGGAGGCTCCCTCGGCGAGCCTTCTTGTTTACAGATTTTTTTTGTTTGTTTTTGAGAAAAAAAAATGTTTACTCTTCCATCATTTAAAAAAAAATCTAAAAGACAAAAAAAATGGAGGATGATTTAAAAGATGCTTTCTATCTCTGGGAAAAAGAGCAGCGTTTGGCCGTGTTCTTTGTTTTTCTAGTCCCGCCCCGAATCAAAGAGCATGGCTCTCAGGAAAACCAGTTCCCCAGTCTAAAAACTCCTCGTAGTTTCTTACAGGAAAGAGAGACCCCCCAGCCGTTAGCACTGACTCCACGTCCTGCTCTGTTAAAGAACTTTCTCTGCCAAAAAAACACAAAACACAAACATGCTTACAGCTGGAGTCGACGTCCTGCTTCCAGATGCTGTCTCCTCACTCGTGATGATGATGGTTGCTCGTCAGCAGTAGGTAACAGTTTTTGTAATCCCGTCGCGTGCTCCCGCCCCCCGTCTGCTCTTGTGGCCGTGTCACGTACCTTAAAGCCGAAACCAGTAACTATGCACCCTGTAAGCGCGGCGTTGGCTTACAGACCCGTTCGTCGTCCAGAGAGGATTTTCAGTGTCGTCGCGAACTAACGAGTTCCACCGTTTTTACAACTCCCCCCGCCCCCGCCCACGAATGGTATTATAACGCGTGTCAGTCGAAGGAGAGCCGAAGCCAGGGCGACCCCGAACTACAGAGCTCGCCGTCATTTCATTGCCTTGACTCGAACTGTCCATGTCCCGCGACGCACAGTAGGTCCGTGGCTCTCACCTGTTTACAGATAGAATGTGATTGTACCTGTACAGCTCGGTGGTGTTTGAATCATGAACTCCCTTCAGACGTAATAAACCGCGACCCTCGGCTGCTCCGCGTCGTCTCTCTCTCGCGGGTCCCTCTGGGCACCCCCTTCCACGACGGACGCCTCCAGGGGGCTGCGCTGCGTGGGAGGTTCTCCCAGAGCTCCCAAGCGGGAGTCCGAGCAGACACTCGGACGTTCGTCTGAACTCACCTACAGTTTCACCCTGAAATAATGTGAGCACGACGGGACACTAGCCGCCCCCCCCTTCCTCGGGGGGGCACCCCTGGGGTCTCGTCGCCCAGAACTTCCGCGACTCATCTTCCCACCATCTGTGCCCATCTCGAGCCCCAGCGAGGGACGCATGGACCGCGGAGCGCCGTTTCTGACAGTGTTCGTGCGGTGGACTCTCCCCCGGTCCCCGGTGCCCGGTCCGCGACGGGCCGGGGGTCCGGGCGGGCCCCGTGCGTGCGTCCCCGCCGCAGCCTACACTGCGCTCCCACCAGCCTGGCGGGAGCCGCCGTTCCGCGCCACCGACGTGCGTTGACTTCCACGCTGGTTTTTCCAAAAACCAAAGGTAGCTCCGAAAAACCACGCCTGGAAACGCGGGGGACGCCCGCCGGCCAGCCTGCTGGGGCTCTGAGGAGCGTGCGACCGACTTCATCGCTGCGTCAATCGTATCGTTAACGTGTTTGGGGTTTTTTGCGCTTGTTATGTGGAAATAAAGTGTTTGATTTTAAAAAACGGACGCGTGCTGTGGGTTTTGCCCAGTCCTGGAACCGGTCGCGCGGATCTGTCTGGAGGGAGCATGTGGCCTGGGCCCCTGTCCTGTTACCCCCCCCCACGCCCAGCTGCCCGCGCGGGAGCCCGGGGCAAGTGTCACGCGATGGTCCCTGGCTTCGCGGCCTCAGGTCACCGACAGCCAGCAGGGGGCGTGCACATCCAGGCGAGCGCAGCGGTCCCTCAGCCCGTTCCCCGGCCAGCCAGCCTGTCGCCACCACCACTGTGCCCTCGCCGCACCCCAGGGTGCTGGACCCTGGGACGAATCCGCTCCTGCCGGTCCGTGTGGCCCACATGGTTGGGCACGTCCCGTTGCTGTGGCACTGCCTCCCGTGGGGGCGGCTTCCGGGGGGGGCTGAGCCCCGGAGTGGCCGGCGGGCTGCTCCCGGCACGTCGGCCTCACCCCCAGCTCCCACGGCCTCTGCGTGCGCCGGCCTGGCCGGTCCCTGCCCCTCGGTTTCCGGGGAGCAGCAGTCGCTGAGCAGGTGCCGGTGGCACGGCCCAGACGAGCCCTGAGGCCCCCGCATGGACCGGGCGCCCGGCCCTGGGGACCTCGCCGGCCAGTGCTTGCCCAGTCTCGGGGACACGGCCGGGGTGCTCTATGTGCCGACTGCCTTGTGCACCGTTTCCCACGTAGCTCGACACCCCTACCCGGCCCAAGAACGAAATGGGGCCGCAGCGCGGTGTTCTCGGCGTGCTGACCCCACCCCGAGGTCCGGTGGGGGCGGGGCGCAGCTCTGAGCCCAGCGTTGCAGGTGCGGGCCGCAGGAGCCTTGCGTTCGGCTCCGTCCTGCATCCCCGCCTGGAGGCCGCCGGCGCTTCATGCAGGGGAGTCTGCTGAGCCCCTGGCCCCCGGGGCAGGCAGCTGGGTTCCCACAGAGGCCCGAGCCATGAGCTCCCTGCTCACCGCGGGCCCGTCCCAGCCCTTGGGGCCGGGGCCCTGTCCTGGCTGGCGCTGACCCACTGGACGGGAGGAAGCAGGACTCGGCTTCGGGCAGCGGAAAGAGAACTTGAGCTGACGCCAGGGCCTGGGCGGCCCGCGGGCAGCGTCACCCTCTCCTGCGCCCCCGGTGCTCGCTGACCCAGCGTTCGGGGCCAGTTTCCTAGCCGGTGCCCTGATGGGTGCGGAGAGTCAGTGTGGTGTGCCCCATGGCTGCGACAGGAGCAGGATGCACGGCGCGGGCCCTGGCGCTCCTCTGCGGGAGGTGGGGGCCGCAGGGACCGGTTGTCGCCCAGGGACCGCCGTGGGGTCCCTTCTGGGTTCGCGACTCAGCGTTTCTCCTTTCACTGCAAGGTCCAGCGGGTCACCTGCCCCTGGGGTCCAGGAGCCCATGTGAGCAACGGCTCCCCCGGGAGATCTGAGTGCGAGCGGAGCCGGAGGCAGCACCCTCCTCATGCGCGGCCGGCTCCCCTGCTTCGAGACCTCGGGCGGAGTCCATGAGACTCTTCTCGGGCCCCCGTGTCCGCGGAGAAGCACCAGCGACAGCTGCCCGCCACCCAGGTGACCCGGGCCATGGGGGTAAAACCACAGCCGCTCCGGGAGCTGAAGCAGCCGCCGGCCGTGGAGAGGGCAAGGCCAGAGGTCGAGCGGGCGGGGTGTCGGGCACGGCGACCCGGGCATCGCAGACCGGCCGCAGCGGGGCACAGGGACCGGCTGGCCGCGAGGACCGCAGGGGGGGCATGAGGGGTCCCGCGCCCAGCCCCCAGCCCCACGGTCTGCTTTCGTGGGGCTTGAGCATATTCCTGAATCTACTTTTCCATGGCCCTGGTTGCTGCCTGGCGTCCCTCCGCCTTCCTGCGTTCTGTCCCCTGCCGTGGCAGACAGCACCCCGGGAGCCCCTGGCCCCAAATCTGGGGCCTCCGCTCTCCCACGTCACTGCCACGTCACAGCCACAGATAGCCCCGGCACCACCGTCCACAAGTGGGCATGCCTGAGGCCGTCCGCCCTGTCCCCGCGTCCCCTCTGCGGCCGACCCCGTGGTCGCTTCCTCACCCCCGCCCCAGCCGTGCAGCGGCTGACCCCTGCCTGCCGGCGTCTCTGCGGGGACAACTCCCTGGCCCCCGAGAGCCCCTCCCACCCACGGCCACGGTCTAGTCCAGGATGACGCTCCCCCCGCCCCAGGGGACCGTGGGCAACGTCCGGAGAGGTTTGGGGCTGTTAGGACTGACACGCTCCTGGCGTCCAGCAGGGGGAGGCCGGGGAAGCTAGTGGACGACCTGGGCCCACAGGACAAGGACGACCCCCAGCCAAGGGCTGTGCAGCTCCAGGGGCCAGCGGTGCCCAGGCCGAGGCCCCCGGTCCAGCAGGTGCTCGAGGTCCACGTGCCGTTGAGGCCAGGAGTCCCGGCAGAACCCGCCTCGGTGGTGGATGCGCGGTGGGGGCTGTGGGGGGGACACTGAGTCCTGCGTCCGTGTCCTCGCTGTGAAACGGGGACCGCCGGGTCCTTCTCTCCTCTATGACCCTGAACCCACCAGCGGCCGGGAAGGCCGGAGGCTCGTGGGGACGTTCGCGGCAAACCCGTCCAGCGCGAAGCCGATGGGAGGCCGTTCACGGGTGTGCGGGAGTCTGGGTGGCACCTTTGGGGTCTCCCCGGAACTGCTGTGAGCCTGGTGATGGGGGAGGGCCCGGCCCCCACTGCAGCACCCCGAAGGTCGGGAAGAGCAGCCAGGGTGACGTCGCTGCCGCCATGGCCGTGGTGAAGGCGTCACCCCCCCCAGAGTGGCGGTGACGCTGCTTCCCAGGTCCGGGCCCCCGAGTGTGGGGACGGGCGAAGCCCCCCTGGGCGGGTGGCACAGCAGGGCCCTGTTGGAGGCAGCGCCCATCACGCGTGGCCCTGGTCGCAGCCGGGATTCGTGCAGGGAACACGGAGGGTCCCACCCTCGGAGGAGTCCCGGCCAGGGGGACAGGGGGCGGGGGGGGCAGCCCAGGCTTCCCGGAGCCTGGGACCCGCCCCAAGTCACCGGCCGGTGAGCGAGGGGCCGGGCCTGGGAAGCGGAGGGAGGATGGGAGATCGAGCTGTGGGGCCGCCGGGCGGGAGGGAGGGGACTGCCGTCTGCGGCCCCGCCGGAGGTCCTGGGGCGCGCGCATCCACGGGCGACCGGCCAGGGTGGCCCACGTTGCTGCGACGATGGCTCCGGAGGTGGTGCCCACTCGCGCCTCGCCCGCCAGGAGCCCCCGTCTGCCCTCCACGTGGCCCTGTTCTTGGCCAGCCCCGCCCTGGGCTGCTGAGTGACCTTGCAGACGACCCTTCGTTGCAGGGTTTGGCGGGAGTGGCCTCGGAGCCACCGGCCGGGCCAGCCCAGCCTGGGCACTGGCAGGCACAGGCGGCCGGGTCCTTCGGATCTGGCCCCGCTGGCCTGCAGGGGGGGACGCCACCAGGGGGCGCAGGGGCGACGAGCAGGAGCGAGATGAGCCGGCCTCCCGCTGGCCCCTGAACCTTAAAAACAAAAACGGCCGAACAGAGCCCTTCGCAAAGGTCCCTCTCCCACGGCCAGGGTCTGACCTGGACAGGGGCCCCCCAGGACGGTGTGCCGACCGGGGCGGCCACAGCGCCCGCTTGTCCTCGAGTCCGCAGACCCCACGCCCTTTGGCCCCGGGTCGGACCTGCTGTCCGCACCGCCCTGTGAGGGGTCGTGGGGCCTCGTTAGAATGCAGAGCGGGGGCCCTGGGCGGGGGCGTGCCTGGCGCCTTGGCTGGAGGGCCAAGGGGTCGGGGGGAGGAGGACCCCCAGCTGGACTAAGACGTGCGGCGGCCGCTCTGTCCCCGAGCTGGCCCGCTGTGGGGCCCAGGCCCGGCACCCCGGCCCCTCCCTCGGTCACACCCCGAGCGGCCAGAAGGGTGACAAACCCTCACAGGGGACGAATGACAAACCCGAAGCCCTAAGAACCCTGCTGGCCACCGTCGGGCTGGCGGCCCCAGAGCACGGCCAGCCGGGGACGTGGGCCGAGCCCCGTTCACAGCGAAGGTCCCGCCAGGGAAGGGCAACCTCGGTCACGGCGGCGGCGACGCGGAGTCGGGTCGTCGAAACGGGCGGCTGAGAAGCGAGAGCTTCGGGAACAAACAAACGGAACCCAGCGCCGGTTTTCCCAGGTTGTAGGGGGGAAGCGGAGAGACTGTCGCGGGCCCCGTCCCAGCGGGGCGGAGCCTTCAGACGATTGTCAAAACCGGGATAAATGAACAGACCCCTATGGGGACAGGACTGAGCTTTAGGACAGGCGGCCACAGGCCGGTCGAGACAAAGGGGCCCCTGTTTGTCCCACAGAACGAGCCCCAACGAGCCTCCACGCCAGCATGGTGGACGGCAGGCGTTCCCACGGAGCCTGGCCAGCGCCACATGGTCAGTCGGGTAAAAGTGGACAAGCGGGGTCCCTTACGGCTGACCCCTCTTCAGGGACCCAGATGCCTTCGTCTCAGGAGTGGGCTGCGTGGCCAGGGCGCGGGTACGCGTGTGGGAGCTGACGGGGTGGAGGAGGGCGTCCGGGCACGTCGTTTCCCACAGGCTTTCTGCGACGCGGCTGCACCTCTCAGACGGGGTCGTGCTGTGCGAGGGGACCCCGTGTCCTCCGGGGGACGCGTCCCTGCCCGCCCCCCACCCCCCGCAACGTACAGGCCGTCGGAGGGGGCGGACAGAGGATCGGGTCCTCGGGGTCGTTGGACGTTCCCAGGCACGCTTCCCGTTCGCCCCAGCCAGAGCCCGACACGACCCCCGAAAGGGTTCAATGACGTCTGATTGGAGGTGCGGCGGCAAGATCGGAAGCTGGCGAGGCAGGAGCCCCATGGGAACGTGTCGAGCTCCCCCATGCCGAGTCAAACGGCGGCCCAGAGGCGGGGAAAGCAGCCGACGGCCCGCCGAGGGGAGGAGCAGGCGTCCCTGCCCGACCTGCCGCAGAGAGAGAAGGCGCGCTGGCGGACCGATGGCGGCTCGAAGCCCGCCCACCCCACCTTTCCCGTCCCCTCGTCCTGGGACCGAAGGGGGGACGAGGAAAAGCAGGTTTTAAACGTACAAACCGGTGAGGACGCGGCCTCACCCCACATGTGGCCACGGCCGCCCCGCGACCGGCCTGTCCGCAGGTGTGAGGAGGGCGTCGTGAGGGGTGATCGCGTAGATGGAACTGAGGACGCGCGCGAGTAAGGATGGGGCCTTCCGAACGCTCAGAAACCCCGGTACTTGGGGGGTTCGTGCGACCTAAGACGGCCTCTGACGAAGAAAAGCCGTTTTAAATGTTTTTTTTTTTTTAATATTTTTTAGTGCGTTATCAGGGTTACGTGGGACGCAGAGACGCGAGGTTTGCTATCAGGGCTTCGTGAGGTCCATGGTGGGTTCCCGTCATCTCGGTGACCAGGTCGTCAGCGAGGAAGGGGTTACCTCGGGCAGCGAACTCCCCGCGAGCGGAGCAGGTGTCGCCACTAAGGGCGCGGGAATGAGGTGGCCGTGGGCAGGGCAGGAAGGGCTCTTCAGGGGGCCCTTTCGTCATCGTCACGTCACAGGCGTCACCTGGAAACGGCTCCTTAAAGCTCTTCAACACCTCGAAATGTAAATGACGCGTCGAACCCCAAGTCCACCGCGCCGAGGTTGTTCCCAAGGACGACCAGTAAAGGTCGAATTGACGAGCCGGGGTCCGTCTCTGCCCACGATGGACACAGACGTCCGGTCCGGCCGTGCCCGTCCGGGCCCCAGGAACGCCCTCTGGAGGCCCGGGAGGAGAGGACGCGGGGGGCAGGGCCGGCCTCCCACAGGGCGCCACCCCGGCCCCGGGCAGCGTGATGCGGGGCGCGGCCGCGATAGGCGTTATCGCCCGGAACTGCCGTTTATGGGTTTATGGCCCTCGCGGAGGACAGGGCACCCTGCCGGCTGCACATCTGCTCCTCCTGGCGCCCCGCGGGGGCGTCCACCCTCCGACCTCGTGCACCTCAAGGTCGCACCCCTCGGCTCAGCCTCCGCCCCGTGCCCAGACCCGTCGCCACGCGGGGCGTCCGCCTCTGGGCGCAGGGCTCCCTCGCCAGCGCCGTGGGGGGCCTGGTCAGTTCTCCCCGTTAACCTGACTCCGGCAGAAGCGATGCTTCGGCCGGAGGGTCCGCGGCACCGTGACAAGGCGGGACTGGACAGAGGGCTGGGATCCGGCCCCATCGTCCCCGTTTCCTCCGTTTCAGTCCGGCCGCCCACGGGCTGTGGCTACCTGGGGACAGGGAGGGGCCTGGGACTGGGAGCCAGCCGTCCCCGTTGGGGGTGACCCCGTCGAGACTCACACCACAGGCGGACGCTATGAGCAGCGGCACCCGCCCGGGGCCCACGTCCTCCAGCCCGCGGGCCGTGCACGCCGCGGTCACGTGGCGGGGCCCCACCACGCCCGGGGGGGGTGGCGTCCCTTCGCCCACCCACAACCGGTGCCCAGCAGGTCCGGGGAGGAGACACACGTCACGGCGCCCGAAAGCCAAACCGAGCGTCTCTGCCGCCGGCCGGCGATCGCGGCCGCGTCCTGAGCGTGTTTGCTGAGCCGAGAGGGCAGGCGGGCGGCAGGGTCCTGGGTGCCGCAGGGTCCTGGGTGCCTGGCCCGGTGAGGCCGTGGGCGTGGCCCGTGCGGCTCCGCGCCGGTGGCTGTTCTGCCCCCCAGGAACTCGGGCCGCCCTGGCTGCCGAGGCCGCGTGGCTGCCGCCCTGGCGTGGGAAGGCGCAGAGCAGAGCGGGGGCCAAGCCCCTCTGAGGCTGCAGAGGCCGGAGGTCACACCCCTCAGGCCACGAGCAGGCTCGGCCGCTGTGGCCACACGTGGGGCCCGTCGTGTCCTCTCAGAGGGACAGGGCCCGTCTCGCTGGCCCGTCCCCACCCGGGTGGGTCTTTGCCTTGACCTTGACGACGACCCTGACTATGTGACAGGCGGGGAGACCGAGGCACAGAGAAGGGGGACACTTGCCCGGAGCCAGGGGAGCCAAACAGCCCAGGCAGCGCCCCGGCAGCCGGCCCCACGCTGGACGCACCCAGCTCCCCCAGGCCGTCTGTGACCGAGCCCAGCGCCGGGGCCGTGGGGGTCACGCTGGCTCCCCCGGCGTCCAGCGCCGTCACAGTGACGCGCCTCAGCCACGATGACCCCCCTCCTGGTCACGACGGCCTTTTCTCGGCCGCGACTGCCCGCCCTGTCGCGATGACCAGCCCCACCCGCGGTGCCGCGGTGGGCTCTGTCCTATCACGATGGCCCCCACCCCGTGGGTCACGCCGCCGCCTCTCTGGCGTGGTGTTCCGGGGGCGCGGTGGCCTTTTCCCTATCCCGATAGTGCCGCCCCCCACACTCGGTCGCGATTCCTTTCTCGGCCAGGGTGGCCCGGCCCCCGCTCACAAAAAGGGGCCCTTTCTGTCGCCAAGGCCATGCCCCTCTGTCGCGACGGTCAGCCCTCGGCCGCAACGGGCCTTCTCTGCTGTGATCGCCCACGGCTCGGCCACGGCGGCCTCTTCTCCGTCGCGATAGCGCGCCCCCTGCTTGGGCGGAGGTCTTCGTTGCGATGGCCTTCGCCCTCCGCCGAGATGGCTTTTCTGTCACGACGGCCGTTCTCCATCGCCACGTCCTGCCCTCTGGCGCGGTGTCCTGCTCTGTCGCGACGGCCTGCCTTTCCGCGTGCGGGCTGTTGGCCGACTCACACCCAGCCCTACAGCCGAGCGGCCGACAGCGGCCCCGCGGGCCCTGCTGCTCACACGGGGCGCGCCCCGGCGTGCGGCCCCGCCAGCCTGTCCCTGGGCCTCTGTCCCCAGGCCGGTGGGCGTCGGCGCCTTCACGAGGAGCCTCCCCTCCCTAAGTGTCTGGAGACACTTACCAACCGGGACGTTTAAAAGAAGAAACGATTCATTTATTTGTTCCTTAAAGAGCAGCGACTGACCCCTCGCACGCGAAATGTTTTTATGAAAAACAACTCGTTTGCCCAAAAGACTTGTCACGTCACGGCGCCTGCGGAAGACGCCGCCAGGCCCTGTGAGACAGGGCCGGGAAAGGGGACGCCCACGCGGCCGCGTTCCGAGGACGGCTGTGTGGACCGTGTCACCCGGTCGTCCCAGGGGGTCGCCCGGGGCCTTCTCGGCTCAGCGCGCACAGGCCGTGCGCACGAGACACGGGAGGGGGACGGCGTCCGCCTGACCCTACCCCCCAGGGTCTGGACCCCACTGTCCTGTGGCTGCTCAGAGGACGGGCTGCCCCGCTCCGTGATTCTGGGAGTGGGGGACGCGCACCCCCCTCCTCCCCCCCAATCAATCAAAAAGGGAAGAGAGAGGGAAGAGAGAGGGAGAGGGAGAGGGAGAACGGATTTCGTTTCTGAGGACAGAGAACGAGGCCCCGCGTCCCAGGCGGCTGGACGCGAGGCGGGGCTCCGTGCTTATCTCGGGGTTCGGTCTCGGGGAGTTGGGGGTGGGGTTCGGGGTGCGCTGAGAGCTCCGAGCCCCGAACTCGCGATAGTTTCCCGGGCGACCAGAAAAACAACCCTCCGGCAGGGTCCAAAAGTCGCCTCGTACCATGATCCGGGCACCCCGAGGGCCGCTGCGCAGGGGCCGGGACGTCCTGTGCCAGGAGTGGGGCCGGACACATGCGTGTGCCGTGCCGCGGGCGTCGTGCAGGGCTGCGGCTGGCGCCACGTGCACCCCTGGGCACCTCGGACTCCTCGCCAGGCTCCTCGGGCCGAAGCTGCCCCCAGGATCCCGGGTGCGGGCAGCGGCGGGTGCCGCCCGCGCCGGGGGACATGGCTGGTGGGCGGGGGCAGGGCCTCTGCGGGGCTCGCGGGTCCTGCGTCCTCTCCTCTCTCTCAACTGGTTTTGAGGTGTCGTCTGCAGACAAGCATCAGGGAGGAGCCGCACGGGCCCAAAGCGGCGTCGCCCCCGCCACGCGCCCCCGTCGCACGCCCCCGACAGACACCAAGCCCAGCCTTGACGCCCGATCTCACCGCGTGTCAGCCCCGCCCGGGACTGGCGCCTTCCTCGGCCGGGCTGGAATGTTCCGGTCGACTGCCGCGAGGCCGTCCGTCACGCGGACCCTCCCCGCACCCCGCACCCCCCCCCCCGTGGACACCTCTGTTCTCTCCCCCTCCCCCGAAAACGACGAGCCGCCCGAAGATAACCCTTTTCTGCCGCGTGTCACCGGCCCCCGTCCCCGTGAAAACCCCGCTCTGCTCTGCGCCATCCCTCGGGCGCCCTCCGCCGCTGGGCGAGGCGCCCCCCGAGGTACGGACCAAGGAGCGAGGCCAGCGAGCCCCCCCCCCGTTCCCTCTGGGCTTCGTCCTCCCACACGACGGGGCGCACGGCCCACCCTCTCGGGCCTCGGGTGGGAACGGCCAGGTCGGGGCCCGGGTTCCGCGGCCCCAGGCAGCCGCCTCGTGTCCCGGGCTCCGAGGCCTCGCTCCCTGCAGTCTCCGTGCTGCTCTCGAGCGTCACGGGATGTCGCCCGGCGTCGCCGTCCCCGCGGAAGTGTCTGGCCCCGCGCGGGGGCCGGGGGCAGCACAGAGGCCTCGGCGCCTGCCGTGCAGGGAGAGGGCTGCGTGCTGTGGCCGCGGCCGGGCCTGGCGCTGGACCCAGCCAGACGGGGTCGCCGGCCGCTGGCCCCAGAGACTGTGTGACGCAAGCCGGTCCCCGAGCCCCGGGCCCATGCACGCTGCTTCCTGAGACGGTCGAGGGCGGTCGGCGTCCACCCGCCCCGGGTCAGAGCCGCAGCCAGTCCCATGCGCCGCCCGACGCCCACGGGTGACGGGGAGGACGGCCCCTTCCCCGCGGCCGCCAAGGCCTGCGGGTGTGTCACCCGCAGGAGCAGGGCTGCAACGGCCGCTCGTGCTCGAGCTTTTGTGGGACGCGTCTCCCTCCCTCGTGACGAGCACCCGAGGGAGGTGCTGCCGGCTACGGCCGTTACCCTCATGCCGCGCCCCGTACGAACGCTGCGCGAGGGGGCCGCCCCGTCCCTGTCTCCCATTCTCGGCAGCACCGAGAGGGGACTGCGCCCGACAGTCCAGGAAGCGCGCTGGGGCTGTGAGCCCCACCTGGTCTGGCCGGTGGCTCCGCACGAGGCCCCACAGAGTGCGGCGCCTGCATTTCCCCGGGACGAGCCCCAGGGCTGACCCCGCAGCGGGGATGGTGGGGACACGGGCGCCCAGGCGGCCTCACCCGTCCGCAAGCCCCGCGGTGGGTGCTGTGGCCCTGGAGCGAGCCCCGGCCCCCTGTCAGCCCCAGGGACCGGCTCGTGGTGAGGGGCTGCGGCCTCGGCCCCGCCAGCAGGGCCCTGGGCCTGGGCCCTCGGACTGCCCCGTCAGGGCGGGAAACGCAGGCGCCCCCTTGGAGCCCCTGGTCTTGCAGCTGCTCATTACGAGCCCTGACCGCGCCGCGTGCCGGGGAAAGCCTCCCGTCCCCGCCCGTCCCGCCGACGTGGCCACCGGGTCCCCGGCCACAACCTGTCGCCCCTGACGGCTGCTCTGGTCTGGGGGGCGCACGGGGAAGGGCTGGACCGAGAGGGGCCTCTGTGGCTGCTGCGGGTGTGCGCTCCCGGGACACGCCCCTGCCCCCGCTCCCAAAGCGTTCCCGCCCCCCTCGCTGCCCCAGGCCTGCCTGTCCCCAGCCCGGGGTGGGGGGGGGTGTCATTGGGGACTGAGGCTCGGGGCCCTGGGTCTGGTGGCTCCCGTCCCCTCCCTGCCGAGCCCCGTCAGGTGAGGGCCCTGCAGGGCGGAGCCCCGGGCCTGGCCCTTCACACGGGGCCTCCCCAAGTTCACGTTCCGGGGTGTCCCTCTGTCCCCGCAGAGAGCGTCCTCACGTTCCCAGCCCCGGCCGCGGCCTGGAATTTGGACTTTGACCTGCGGGGAGACTCAGAGAGTGGCAGGCAGCGTGGACGGGAGGGTCAGCACTGTCCGCCTGCCAGGCTCCGGCTGCGGGACGGAGCCCGGGTGTCCCCGCGCACACAGGCACAGCCGTCTCCGCCGCCTCGGCCCCAGCCACTGCCAGGCCCCCAGCTGCCCCAGAGGAAGGTAAGGCCCCCCTGCCCGCCCCTCCAGGGCGTGCGCCGACCCGGGGTGCCGGCCCGGGGTCAGGACCCTGTGCGGCAAGAAGGACATCGGGGTGCGCCACAGCTGGGGGGCGCGGGGCTCCCGTCCCCGTCCTCGGAGAAGCCTCGTCCGCGCCAGGCCACGGGGCCACTGAGGGGTGGGCGCGGCCAGCGGCCCGGGCGAGGCCCCATTTTCCCCTTCACCAGTCGGGGCCATCACTGAGCTGTGGGCCCCTCACAGGTCACTCAGGAAGGTCGCGGTCATCCCAGCGTAGCCCACAGCTCCGCTGCACACGCGGACGCAGAGCAGAGGCAGGTGAGGTGCCCCGGTCACCCTGAGGGGGCATCCCCCCTCGACCCCCAGTTCACAGACAGAGCCCGAGGCCACTGGGCCCTCGCCCGGGTCACGCAGGGAGGGACGACGCGGGGGCTCAGCTCCAAGGCCTGGTCAGCTCACGACGGCTCCGGGGGTGCCCGGCCTCGCTGGACGTTCAGCGGCTGGGGCGGGTGTACCCCCCGAAAGGGCATCTTGCAGATGGGGTTTGTCCGGCGAAGGCTCCGAAATCCCATTGTCGCGCGGGCGTCCGCCGGGGGCGTCCTGTGCGGGACGGAACTGGGCAGAGCCACCCGGCTCCGCGAAGGGGATCGTGGGCCAAGCGGCGCGCCCCCTCTCCCCGCATGAAGCAGGCACCCGGAGGGGCTGTGCAAAGTGGGGGGTTACACGCGGAAAGAGGGCGGACTCAGGAGATCTGCGAGAGGGTCATTTCGGCAAGGACACTGTCCCTTAGGGAAGGCAGGGGCCACAGCCGGCCGGTGATGGTCGCCGGTGCAGGCCGGTGGGTTTAGAATTCCTCCCCCGGGAGGGGCCGACGCTGCAAGCGGGCCTGGCGTCGCCTGCTGGCGACGTGACACCGCTGAGCCGAAGCAACGCCCCGTTGGCCTGCCATTTCCCTCTTCATCCCCCTGCCCGGGGCACGCACCGTGAGGCACACCCGGTCCTCGTGCCGTGTGCGGCGTCGTGGGGACAGGCAGATCCCATGTCACGGTGACGACGAGTCTTGTTTGCCGCGAGGACGAGCCCCTCCAGGACCTGGTCCGGGCTGAGGCCAAGAGGAGGCCCCTTGGGAACGTGAGGGCAGGCGGCACGTGGAGGCTGAGCAGGCACGCGCCAAGCCGGGGACGAGGACGGGGACGGGGTGGCCGCTCCACGCGGCGTGGGTGGAAGCCCAGGGGGGAGGCGTGGATGTGTCCGGCCACACTGGAGGGAGAAGGGGCCAGGGGGTTCTGGGGGCTGAGGCAGACACTGAGCTCTGCCGGCCGCGGCGTCCTGGGCTTCGGCTCAGAGGTGGGCACAGCGCAGGTGCCCGCAGACCCCGGAGGAGTGAGTGGATGGAGTGATGGACGAACGAGCGAACGAAGGCCGCTGCCTGCCCGCCCGGCATGAGCAGCAGGGCGGGCAACAGGGAGATGCGGCCATCGGCCCCGACGCTGACTGCGCGGCCACGAGCGAGGCCGCCTGGGCATCAGGGCGGAGGCTCCGGGGCTGACCGCAGGGCTGACCACGGGGCTGACTGTGGCCTCTCGCGACGTCTGCTCACAGACGGGTGGCCCCGAGGGGGTTGGGGAGAGGCTCACGGTCGTGCACCCACCTGCGTCCCCCGTTGCCAGAGACGGTCCCAGCCTCTGCCTCCGTGAAGGCCCCTGGACCGTGTCCTGTTCCCAGGACCTGCCCCTCCGGCCCACAGCGTCACTGAGACGGGGCTCTCAGGTCCCCGCCCCCCCCCCCCGTGCCCCAAGCCCTGGTGGCCCCCTGTGCCTCACAGAGCAGACCCCGCCCTCTGGGGGGCCACCCACGCCGCTGGCTGCTCCGGCTGCCCTAGACCAGACCGAGACTGGCCCACTGAGGCGGCCAGGAGAGGTGTGAGCGGCTCCGCCCATGAGGCGCGGCCTGTGCCGGCCACGGCCACCACTCCGGAGGCCCCTGCCAAGGGTCCACGTGCCAGGCGGGTGCCGGGCGGGTGCCGGGCGGGTGCCGGGCGCTCACGGTCAGGCCGGTGGAGCTCCCCGCGCCCGCTCAGTATGGGTAAGGCCTGACCTCCAGGCGCTGAGTGCGTGTGGCCAGCAGCGACCCAGCCCCGATGCCCACGCCCCGCTCCTTCCGTCCTTAATGGCTTTATGAGGACAGGGATGGACCAGGCCTCCTGGCACTGCTCCCGTGACAGGGCGTCCTGGCCCCGATGCCTTCGCTGTCCCCGTGTCTGCTGCTTTGACTGTGGGGGGGACGGGAGGGGGACGGCCCCAAGGGGGTTCCCCCGGGTCCCAGACTCCCCCTGACGGCCCCGCGCTCCTCAGAGAGTGCCTCGCCCGTGGTTAAAGGCTGCGTGTGGACGGTCACTGTCGCCCTCGGCCCTCTCTGTCCCTCCGCGGGTCTGACGTTCCGCCGGCAGCAACGCCCGCGCCCCAGCCCACAGCTGCGCTGCTCTGCGCGCTTGCACCCTCTGCCCCACGCGGACGTGCCACGCTGCCGGCCGAGCCCCCTGAGCTCCCTTCTCACTCCGATAAGTCCCAGACGCACACAGGTCACCTCCGCCGGGGCGCACGCTCGCGGGGGGCCTGCGTCCTCAGCCCCGCCCCCGCCCCACGTCCCTGGCCCCAACGCGTGGAAAATCCCGCGTCCGTGGCGCAGACTGAGCACCCGAGGCTCAGCTCCCCTTTGGCCATCGCTGGTGACGGGGCAGGAGCTCTTCTGCGGACAAAGCCGTCCTCGTCCTGGTCAGGCGCTTCCTGCAGCTCCCATTAACCCCGACCCCCACCCCCGACATCCCGGGCAGCTCGGGGGCCGGAGGGCGCTCGGGGTCCTTTCACGCGGCAGCTCTGGGTCCCGCGAGCATCAGCATGAGCCTGGCCTCGAGCCCCCGCACCTCGTTGTCACCTAGAAGCACGGGGCCGGTCGCACCCGCACCAGCTTCGTCCTTCCCTGTACCTCATTTCGGGCCTGGGGACTGGGGCGGGGGGTGGGGGGGACAGGGTGCTGCTGAGGAGGAGACAAGGGGCCAAACGCAGCGGGGGCTCCAGGCCAGCCGCCTCCGAAAACCTGCTGAGGGCCCCTGAGCCTGGCCACGGGCAGCAGCATTGGGTCCCCTGGGTCCCCGTCCCGGGGCCGGCTGATGAATGAGCTGTGCACCTGCTCCCAACCCCCACCCCTCTCCGTGCCTGGCGGGCAGAGGCCTGGGGGGGCCGCCGGCTCCCTCCCCCACGGCCCCCCACGGCCACCCCCCCCCCGCCACCTGCGCTGCTTGCTCAGCCCCTGGCCTCCCTGTTCCAGAAGCGGCAGGTGGAAGGGTCTGGAAACCAGGCGCCCCCCCACCCTATGCGAGTCCCAGCTGCGCCCCCCTCAGTGGCAGGGACACCACTCGCTTGTGAGGCGCAGAGAGGGGACTGACCACCTGCCCACCCCGCAGAGGCTTCGCCCCAGAGGACCCTCCCCAACCCCCAGGGGACCCGCCTCGCCCTCCCTAGAAAGCTGCGGCCCCTGTCCCCTCCTAGCCTCTCCCTGTGAGGCCCCCACCCCGCAGCCGACAGCCCCACAGACCCCCCCGGGGAACAGACTGGGGCTGGAGGGGGAGGAAGGCTGGGCGGGAGCTTCTCCGGGGACCCCGCTCCAGAGCGGGGTGTGGGGGTGGGGGGCGCTGAGCAGCTCATCTTCCCTCCCCCGCCCCCTCCCTCGCCCTCCCTCTCTCCCCCTCCACAAGCTCTGCTCCAGGGTGGCCTGGGCCACCCGCCCTGCAGGGTCCCAGTCTGGGACCCTGTGAGCACCCTCCCCACAGAGAAGGTCGGGGCAGAAGGTCGAGGCTACGCGGGCCGTGGGAGGGGCACCTAAGACCAGTCCTAGAAGCGCCATGGCGGCCCCGAACAGCCTCGAAGAGCCTCTCCCAGCTCTGAGGGGCCCGAGCTCCCAAACGGTCTCCCTGGGGTGCCGTCACGGTGACGCGGGGCTGAACTCCGCCCCAGTGTTTCGGGGGAAGGTCCCAGTGCCCAGAGCCACCCGCGCCCCTTGACTCCAGCGTCGTGATGACTTTGTCCATGACGCCATCTCGGGGCCCTCGATGCTGGGTCCTGCCCCCGCACGGTGCCGTCCCCTCCGCCTCCTCCTTCGCCTCTCAGGACCCTCGTCAGTGGGGCATTGGCCCCGCTCAGATCACCCCGGACAGTCTCCTTTAAAGAGCGCCGAGGAGCGGCCTCGACTCCCTCTGCCTCGTGACTGTCCCCTGCCACGACCTCCACACGGCCGCGGGTTCCGGGGCCTGCGTCTCGGAGGGGGACGTCATGCTGCCGCCCGTGGGGACCCCTTAAATCACCCGTGAAGCGCAGGGTCCCAAGCCACGGCTCAGGGCAGCGGCTCGCAGCACGGGGTCTGCGCGAGGCTCTGGCCTTCGACCCCCAGTGCGGCCGCGTGCGTGGGTCGCCTTGGGCAGGTTAGGCAGCCTCTGCGCCTCACCGCTGCCGCCCGTCCGCAAAATGGGGCGACAGCGGCGCCCACCTCGCAGGTTCGCAAACAGCACGGGGCCCGGCGCGTGCGGGTGCTCCACCGGTGCTCATGGAGCCCGCACGCTCACGGGCACGCTCACGGGCACACCCGGCGTGGGGACCAGGTCGTGGAGCCCACACGCCCGCACCCATGGGGAGGCCCCACCCCACAAACAGACGCGGCCCCGGGGGCCTGCTCCCCTCTTCCCCCCAGCACGCGCCTATTAAAAGGACTTAAATGGCTTACGTTTCTTTATATTTGGACAAATTAACCCCGGATTCGACGCGACGCCCCCGTCACTGTTGGCTGAGCGAACGCGTGGCCGTCCGGGTCCGGCCGGGCGGACCGCCCCTCGGCCGGGCCTCCACGCGTGTCGTCTGGCCCAACGGGTCCGAGGAGGCAGCCGCAGGACGGCGGGGAGGGGCCCCGGTCCCCGCGTGTGACACGCCTCTGCAGCCCCCAGGAGCCCGCGCCCGCCCGTCGCACCATGGAGAGCGGCGCCACCAGCCCCGCGCCCACGCAGTCGGCGGCCCCGGCGACGGTCTCCGAGAGGACGCTGGAGGCGGGCGACATCGCGGTGCTGGTCCTCTACTTCCTCTTCGTCCTGGCCGTGGGGATATGGGTAAGCCGCCCGGGGGTGGGGGCGGGGGGCGGGGGCGGGCCGGCTCGAGGGGGCCCAGCGCCGGCCGCCACAGGCTCGGGGACGCTCCCAGGCGTGGCGCACGTCGCCCCGTGTGGCCTGCACGGGCCCTGACGGAGCCGCTGCGGTCGCTGCGCCCACTTCACGGATTCGAAAGCCGAGGCCCCGGTCTGGACGGTCCCGTCCGGTCCCCGCCCTGTCACTGAGCGGGGGGCGGGGGAGGAATCGCTCCCTCCCACACTGAGGCCCGAGCCCCTATTCGGAGGAAGTCGCGTGGTGCAGAGATAAAAGCACTTAGAACGAGACGGCGGAAAGGCCCGGCACCCCCGTGCCCTCCCCGGCACTGAGCTTGGTGCGCCGGTGCGTCCCCGCCGGTGCAGTTACACATTCACCTCTTTCCCGCGGAGGCGAGCTCGGACGCCTCCTGTCCCCCACCCCGCGCTCCCGCTTACCCCTGCCGCCCGGACAGCCCTTCCCCCCAGGCCCAGAAGCGTCCTTGTCGTCTTAAAAGCCGCGCGGCGCCCCGCCCCCCACGGCAGACGGCACCTCCCGCCCGGCTGCTGCCGGCCCTGGGGTCCCGTCTCCTGCCCCCTTTCAGCCGCAGAGAGGCGGTCGTGCACCCCGAGCGGTCGGACGCGGGCCCCTGTGGCGCCTGGCGCCGTGTGACCCCCGCGGCCCGCGGGGCGGTCAGGGGACGGGGAGCGCGCACTTGTCCTCACGACCGTTGCGGTCCCTCTGCCTGGCTGGCGGCGGTGCCCGGCGCGCGCGTCGCCGACGGATGGATGGAGAACGTGTCTCCCCGCGTCCCCGCCGGCGCCCTGTGTCCGCAGCCTCGCCGCCCGCCCCTCACGCCGAGCTGGTTCGGGGCTGGCGGGGCCCCGCCAGGCAGCGCGTCGTGGATCTTGCTCTGGATCCCCCGGCTCCTCCGCGGCGAGCCCCTCTCTCCCCTCTGCCGGGGCCTTGTCTTCGCTCCCCCACGGCCTCGGCCTCCCCCCACCCCATGGTCACCCGTGGCCCCTCCCTGCACCGCGCACTCATCACGACGTCGCGGCGGCTGCTTGGAACGCTTTTTAGGTTCTTCACTGTCCCTTCCTGGTGTCACGTTCCTAAATGGCATTTCTGACGCCTCCTTCCCTTTGGCCCCTCGTCCTGACCGCTGGACACCCCCGTCGGGGATAGAGTTGGGATTTCCTGCCCCTGCAGGTCCGTCGATGCGCGGTTTGGGGCTCTTTTGTCGTTTCTTTCCAGCGGACGCGCTTGTTTCCACGTTTTCTCCTCACGCGGCCCTCGCGGAGGTGAACTCCCGGCTCTCGTTGCCCTGAGAGGCCTCGGTTTCCGCTTCGTCACGGGAGGGCGTGGCTTTCCAAGGACACGTCATCCTGGGCGGTCGGTCCCCACCTCCCTACGTCTTGCATGTGTCGGTCCCCTCGGCCGCGGCCCGCGGGGTCCCTGCCGGGGACCCCGACGATGGCCTGTGGCGTTCCCTGTCCTTCTCCCCGCCGGGCGGCCGCGAGGATTCCTCCCTTGTCGTTCGCTTCGGCAGTTCTGACCTGCAGGGCCTGGAGCGGGTCTGTCGTCGCCGTCGTCGTCGTTGAGGTGGCCGGGTGCCCGCCAGCGTCTGGGACGTGAAGGTCCGGCTCCTGCCCGAGGTTCGGGACGGGCTTGTCGATCGTTCGTTGACCAGCGCTCCGTCCCTGCGCCCTCCTCCCCCCTCCGGGATGCCCGTCACCCCACGTCGCCCTTTCTGACAAAGGCAGTCCTCACAGGGTCCTTCTGTGTAAAGTAAAAAATACAATTAAATCTAAAAAGCTCGGCCTCCCTCTCCCGCCCCCCGCATCGTTCCTGTCCTTGCGCCCCCTCATGCTCCCTCGGACCGTCCGCCGTCTCCCGCGCTTCCCCGCCTCCTCCATCCGCGTGTCAGGTTCCTCACTTTCCGTTTGGTTCCCTGAGTCCTCCGCTGCGGCCACGTTGGCCGGGCCCTGGGCTCCGGGGACCTGTGCCTGTGGACGCTGCCCCCGTCCTTCCCATCCCGCGTCCCGGACACGGTCCGGTCCCCCGCCTCAGACGTGCGGGCGCGCGGCGCTCGCGGGCTCGCCGTGTGGCGACCAGACCCTTCCGTCGGGTACAGGCGCCGCCCAGGTGTGAGGGGAGACGCGGAGGGGCCTTCTCACTGCCCGCGATGCCACCTCGCCCTCCAGAGCCTGTTCCCGACTGCGGAGAGTGACTCGCGGGACGGGAAGGCCGCTCGGCGCCGTCCAGGGCCTCCTCTCGCTGGCACTCACGGCCGGAGGCGCCGACCAGCGTCGCGACTTACTTAGGGTCGCCCCCTGCGTGGCGCCCGCGGCCCGGGCCTCTCGGGGTGGCCTGGACCCAGAACGCCGCCCTCACCCGCCTTCCTCTCCGTTCCAGTCCACAGTGAAGACCAAAAGAGACACCGTGAAGGGCTACTTCTTGGCCGGAGGGGACATGGTCTGGTGGCCGGTAAGTGGCCGGGGGTCGGTGAGAGCCGCTGCGCGGTGAGGCCTCGCGCGCTGACGTACGGCCCGCGTGGCGCGGGAGGCCCAGCCTGCGGCGGGGGGGCAGGGTGGGGGGCTCAGCGACAGCTCGGCTTCGGTTCGCGGGAAAGAGGGCTCGTCGGCGCGGGGAGGGAGGGAGGACCCAGGGCCGGGCCGGTCTCGTCACGGCGGCGCAGACGCGGGGGCGGGCGCTCGGGGCCTGGTGTCCGCTTTTATCTGTGCTCTCTGCCCGCCTGCCCGCCCACCTCTCATCGGCCTGCCTTCTGCCGCTCTCTAATCTGTCATCCGTCCCCGGGTCTCGGTCCCCTTCCCCGTCGGGTGCCGCTGCAGGGGTCTGAGCCGCGGCACAGCCTGGGGAGCGCAGGCCCCACTCCGGCGTGTCCGCTGGCCGGTTCTGGCAGGCGGACGTGAGACGCCTGTGTGGAGACGGGCTTCCTCCCCTGGGAAAGGCGAGGGCGGGCCGGGAGGCGCCGCCTCCGCTGCCTCTTTGTCCCCAGCCCTGTGGCGTGTGGGGAGACCTGGGCGTGGGGACGAGAGCCCCCGGGCCCCGGCCCCGCGCGCGACCGGCCCGTCTCCCCACAGGTGGGGGCATCCCTGTTCGCCAGCAACATCGGGAGCGGACACTTCGTGGGCCTGGCCGGGTCGGGCGTGGCCACGGGCATCTCCGTCGCCGCCTACGAGTTTTACGTGAGTGTCTTCCACGGCCGGCCGGACGGCACACCTCTCCCCGGAGGGGGGTCCCGGGGATGGTCGCGCGATGCCCTGTCCTGGCCAAATCCGAGGGGCGCTTCGTGAGAAACAGGCGGGAAGCACCGAGGCCCCCCTGGTCCGCAAGGGCCAGCGCGATCCGGCAGCGTCGCCCCTTCCCGGCTCTGCCGGCCCCGAGACCTGTGTGGGGAAGAGGGTCGGAGGCACCCAGGGGAGGGGGCGTGGAGACAGCGTCCTGGGACCGGAGCCCCGCTCTGCGCTCAGGTGCCAACCGGCCGTCACAGCACCCCGGTGGCCCAGTGGTTCCCAACCCCGCAGACACCCAAGAGGCCGGCCACGCCGCCTGCGCAGGGGCCCTTCGGCACCTTCGTCTCCGTGATGGCTCACGTTTTAGCGCCGACGCCACAGCACGGACCTGCGTCCATGATGCACGCCTTTCTGCTGTGGAGACCCATCCAGACGGGGCTCCCGTCCGGGCCACTGCGCTCAGCAGCTGGGTGACCCCGGGCGGGCTGCTCAGCCTCTCCCAGCCTCGCTCACGTCCAAAACGGGGACGACCGCAGCACCCGCCACGCAGGGTCGTGTGGGGCGCAGGAGCGAGGCCTGCGAGGTGCAGGGCGTGCCCGGGGTCACCTCCCTGCCCCGCCCCGGGCGCCTCTGCCAGCCCCACCCGCAGGCGAGAACGACGAGTCCCAGAGGCCAGGGCCAATGCCCCAGCAGCATGGCCCGCCTGACCCCGCGGCCCCGTCTGGGCCACGGCCTGAGGAGGGGCAGGGACCCGCCAGAACGAGGGGGACACGAGGTCTGGGACACGTCGAGCTTCTGTTTCCACTCGCCCCACGTCACCCCCTTCCCTCACTCGAACCTGGAGACACGGCCGCCCTGAGGGGGCTGCTCGGCGAGGCAGAGGCTCAGGTGCAGGCGGGGCCGGGCCTGACCCCGGGCCTGACGCGCGTCCTCCCGCAGGGCATTTTCTGCGTGCTGCTGCTGTCCTGGGTCTTCCTGCCCATCTACATCGCCGGCCAGGTGAGTCCGCGGTCAGCCCCGCCTTCCCTCCCTCCCTCCGCTGCTCGTCCGCCGGACAGTCCCCAAGGCGCCCCGACCGCAGCGGGACAGCGCCCACGGGGGACGCTCGGGGGTCCGTCCCCGCCTCGTAGTGGCCGTCAAGGTGCCGGAGCACGGACGTGGAGCCCGCAGTCTGCTTTTTAGTATTTGTCACAGACCCGCGTGCACGGGGAGGGGAAACACCACCGAATCCAGGGGATTCTCTCCTTCCCGGGCCTGCGAGTCCGTAACACCCGGTCACTTCTGGACGACGCGCAGCGCCACGCGTTCGCGGGCGCGGGAAGCTGCTTTAGACTTTGGAAAAGTCGTTTCCGGAATCCTCTCCGACCGTCGGGGCAGCTTTCTGTCCCCCACTCCATCTGGACGTGATTCTGTTGAAATGCTCTGCTCCAGGGTCAGAAAGAGAGTCTCCAGCTCCTTTCTAGAACGTTCCACGTTTAAGGCAATTGCCCACCTAGAACGGGCTTTTGTCCACCACCTTTTGGGACTAGGATGATGCTGACACCCCCCCACCCCAGGCCCGTCTTACTGACGAACGGGGACAGTGTGCCCTCCCCCGCCCCGCCCCTGCCCCCACGGTGCCCCTCGCCGTTCACGCGTGTTCGCGCACAGCAGAGGCCTCATTCGGCGAACGCCAGTGCCTCGCAGCCCCTGCCCCCAGGGGTGCTGCCACGTGCGCCCTTGTCCCCTCTTGTGCCAACGCCGCCTGGCCCTGGTGGCGACCCCCAGGACACATGGCCTGGGTCCCGGGCGGTTCCCGACGCTGTTGGTTGCCGTGGCCGCCGCTTTGCATCCGCTTGTGTGATTCGCTCCTTCCCCAGCCCACGCCCCGGGCCTCATGGGGCCACTGCCGGCTCGAGTCCCACGGTCTCGATGTGGCCTGGCCTTAGCCCAAGCCCGGGGCACCGTGGGGGCGAGGACAAAGGTCGTACCGGCTCTCGGCGGCATGGCTCCGTCCCCGGGGAGCCCCGTGTGGTAACAGCGCCGGGCGCCGGGCCGCCCGCCCGGGGCCGCGGGCACTGGCCATGCCCAGTGCTCCCCTGGGGAGGGGCGTCCCAGGAGCCGGCTCGGTTCGCTGCGGAAGCCCCTGCTTTGCGGGGGGATCGGGTGCACAGCAGCGCGGCTTCCCCGGGCCCCGAGGTGCGCTGAGGGGGTGGGCGGGCGAGGGCGGGCCACGGGCAGTCCCTTCCTCCCCCGCGGCCGGCGTGTTCCTCCTTCCTCTGAGTCTCCCGCTGCGAATGGGAGACGACTGCCCGGGCGCGTGAGGTCGGGGGCGGGGTGGGCAGGGCCGGGCCCGAGGGCGAGGACGGGTGGTGAGGCTCTGCCCCGGCCCAGGTCACCACGATGCCCGAATACCTCCGCAAGCGCTTCGGCGGCAGCCGCATCTCCGTCACGCTGGCCGTGCTCTACCTGCTCATCTACATCTTCACCAAGATCTCGGTGAGGCGGGCGGCGGCCGGGGCCTCCGGGCCCCGAGGGAGGCGCGGGTGGTGCGGGCGGCTGCCTGGGACCCGAGAGCCCTGGGTGGCACCACGCCACCCCCCCAAGACGGGCTGCGGCCAGCTGGGCATCAGGTGGGCTGGTGGCCCATGGGGCTGCCCCGCCCGCCCTCTGGAGGGCAGGGTCCTGGGGGGTGGCCGGCTGGCGGAGGGCTCACCCTGTGTGGGGGTGACGAGGGGCAGAGGGTTCCATCCGGTCCAAACAGCAAGCGGCTCTGCACCAGGGGAGGCCGCCCCTTGGGACACACTCAGAGGGCACGAGGGGCCTCCGGGAAGGTGGACAGGACACGCGGAAGCGCAGAGCGTGGATGCGGGGTGCCGGGGGGCTGGGGACAGGCCGTGAGGGACCGGAGCGAGGCCATGACGGGCCCGGCCCGCAGCCCTGCCCCCTTTGCTGGGACGTCCTGGGGCCATGGGATGCCCCCGCAGCCCTGTAGTGGGGGGACCGTGGCCGGGCCGTGCGGCGTCCGACAGGGGCGCGGTGAGCAGGGCGGACGGCGAGGGGTCCTGGCAGGAAGTCCCCCGGGAGGGAGGTCCGGCCTGAGACCCCGCGTCGGGGAGGAGACGGTGCGTTTGCCGGAGGCCAGGCTGGGGCCTGAATCCTGCCTGGGAGCTGCGCCGCACGTGTCCATTCCTCCGTCCGTCTGTCTGTCTGTGACCCGCCGGCTTCGCATCCGTCCAGGTGGACATGTACGCGGGCGCCATCTTCATCCAGCAGTCTCTGAACCTGGACCTGTACCTGGCCACGACCGGGCTCCTGGCCATCACCGCCGTGTACACGATTGCAGGTACGGCCGAGGGCGGGGCGGCCCCGGGGAGGCGCGGGCGGGGCCGAGGGCCGCCCCGCGTCCTCCTGGCCGGCCTCCGGGGCTCCAGGGCGTTAAGGTCGTTTTCCCGTTAAGCCTCGCTCCCTCACCCCGGATGACGACGCGTCCCAGCTGCCGTCCCGAGGACGAGGGCGGCCCAGGGAGACGCAGGACGCACAGACGCCCCCTGCGTGCGCCGCCCCGCGGGCTCACTACGTGCCCGAGAGGACGGCAGAGTCGGGCCAGAGTCTGGGCCAGGCCGTCCCACTTGGAACGTGCCGAGGCATCACAGGGGACCTCTACGCCCGTGGGCGCGGTGCCCGCTAGTGAGCACGGTCAGGGCAGGCGAGCGTGCCCTCCCCGTAGGGAGGACACCAGAACGACCGCTCTGTCCAGAACTCACGACAGAGACCTTCCAGGGGGCAACACCGACAGGGACCCCCGAGGCCCCTCGCCGCGACCCTGTCCGGGCACCCCCAGCGGCTCCAGGGACCCGGCACTCGCGTCTGTCCCTAACGTTACAAACAAGGGCGTTGGAGCTCGGGGACAGAGGCCCCAGCATCGCTTCCCGCGGAACGAACCACCCGCCATCTGGGGACTCGGAACAAGGGTGGCGCGCCGTCCGTCCCCGCAGTCCGCTCCGTCCTGCCGGCCTCGCCTGCTCCCCTGGACGGCACCCGCAGCGGCTGGCGGGAGCGGGGTGGCCTCACCCCCGGGCTGGGGCCCACGGCCTCCCCGCTCCGGGTCAGAGCAGCCGCTCGGCCCAGCCGGGACGTGAGGGGCAGCGCGGCCGCCCTGTGGGGCGGCATGCACGCGGGGGACAGACACCGTGGCCGCCTCCGCAAGCCATTCACGCGGAGCAATGCCCCGCGAGGCCCCCTCTGCGGCCCGGACGCGCTCCTGCCCACCCGCGCTCCTGCCCTCACCCCCCACCCCCCTCGCAGGTGGCCTGGCCGCCGTGATCTACACGGACGCCCTGCAGACGGTCATCATGCTGATCGGCGCGCTCACCCTCATGGGCTACAGTGAGTGGGTCCCAGGCTGCGGGGGCAGGTGGCAGCCTCTCCCCGAAGCGGGGACGCCCCGGGGTCAGCGCACCCCGCTGTCCAAAGCACCCTGCCTGGGTGTGGAAGATTCTCTGCCGGGGACGGCCCTTTGTTACCTCCTGTGTGGCGCGGGCCGTGCCAGGCCCCGTGCGCGTCTTGGTCAGCGTCTCAGCGAGCCCGGCCCCGGCCCTGGGAGGCGCGGACCTCCCGCCGGCCGGCAGCTGGGGACACCCTGGGTTCGAGAGGGGGCGACCTGCTCCAGGCTGTAAATTACGGGGCCCCCGAGCAGGTCGGAGGTGAAAGGCCGCCTCTCTAAGGCGGGTCTTAGCCTGGGGTCAGAGTTCAGGGCATGCATTGAGAGACGTGACCCCGAGAAGCCACGTGCGCTCGCTCCCGGGCCTCACGGCCGCGTCGCTGCAGGACCGGGCAGAGCGTGGCTCCCCCCACCCCCACAGGTTTCGTGGCCGTGGGCGGGCTGGACGGCCTGATGGACAAGTACTTCTCAGCGGTGGCCTCCAACCGGACCGCCAACAGCAGCTGCGGCCTGCCCCGCGCGGACGCCTTCCACATCTTCCGGGACCCGGTGACCTCCGACCTGCCGTGGCCCGGGGTCCTGTTCGGGATGTCCATCCCCGCCCTCTGGTACTGGTGCAGTGACCAGGTGCGCCCGGTCCCCGCGCGGGGCTGCCCCCAGCCGTCCTGACGATGCCTCCCTGACCGCCGGCCCGGGGTCGGCCGTCCTCCCTCTCGCCCCGCTCTCTAACGGCAGAGCTCGATGCCGCCGCTGCAGTCGGGGCGCCCCCGGGGCGACAGGGGCCGAAACCGATCCTGGGACTTTGCTCCCCAGCACGGGGCGGGGACGGGTGAGGTGGCTGCACCAGGTGCCTGAAGAGCAGAGTGAACAAACCGGGGGGCGGGGGTGCTGTGGGCGCCCTCAGGGCTCACCCTGTCGGGCGGTAGACGGAGACGACAAGTGAGCAACGTGGCGTGTGGAAGGCGATAAACGGGGTTTAAGAAAAGGGCAGAGTGGGGGGCCCTGGGGGGGCTGGGCATGGGGTGCCGCTTGGAGGAGGGAGGTGAGGCCGGGTGCGGCGGGACGTGCCTCCGAGCACGGGCTCCGTGTGACGGGGCCAGAGCCCAGGCCCTCGGGCTCGCGCGGCAGGTGCGGAGGCAGGTGTGAGGGGAGCGGGGGGCCCAGCGGCATGTGGGGTGCGTGCCGTTCGGGTGCAGAACTGCGGGACGGCAGCGTCCGAGCGTTTCCTGCCGGGCGGGGTCACTGGCGGTTGCGGGGGGCGGGGGGAGCGTGTGACGAGGTCGGTCGCGGACTCTGGCGGCAGGAACAACGAGCGCAGGCACCGTCACGAACGCGCGCACTTCCACGCGGCTCATGGGGCCGGCAGCCCTGGACCCGGCGTGCACCCCACAGGGCCACCGCTCTCCTGTGTTCAGGAACCGGGGACTTGTCCGAGGGCTCGGCTGCTTCCAAACGCCGGGCGGGCGACAGGGCCCAGGATCCCCAGGCCCCCAGATGCCCCTGACTTTGGTCTGGGGCCACCGTGCCGGGTTCTGTGGCGTCTGGACACGGACGGGGACCCGCGCGTCCCCGCCAGCCGCTCACTAGGCCTGTCCTGGAGCAGGGGACAGGGGGTGACACTGCTGGCCGACGGCTGCCACACTGGCCGGGCAGAGGCGCAGCGCGGAGGGAGGCGACGGCGCGCCCGCTCGCCGGTGCCGTGTGCTGGGCACGGACCTAACACTTCAGGGGCTCACCCTGTCCGTCCTCGTCCCTGGGAGCCTGGCGGCTGTCGTGCAGGGTGCCCCCCACCCCCACGCAGGGCTTGTGGGTTTGAGACGCCCGAGCCTCGGCTGCCTCTCAGGTTCACGTCGGGGGATAAGAGGGGGGTTCTCTTCTGGGTCTCCAGAGGGGGCGGGGACCCCAGAGCCGGAAACGCTGTCCTCCCTGCTGCCCGGAGCCGGCTGGGGCTCCCGCCCGCACAGGCCCTTCCGGAAACAGCGCCCGAGGGACGGATCACCCCACGTGTCGCTGCCACGTCCTCAGGGGCTCTAGAAAGCCTTGCGGGATGGCAGCGTGGAGCCCGAGGAGTGACGGGCGGCAGAAGCCCAGGGCTCACCCCGGCTCTGGACAGAGGGGCCCTCGGGGCGCCCCCCTCCCTCAGACGAGCCCTCCGCCCGCCCTGGCCACACGCTGCAGTCCACGCCCGGAGGGGACACGTGGCTGCGGGCGATGGACGGAAACCGGCCGGGAACCAGCTCAGGAGGAGGTGGGGGGCCCGAGCACAGGGGTCCCAGCCGCGGGGGCCGGCGCCTCAGGGGCCGTGGGACACGTCCCCGTCGGGCTCATGGTCGCCTCCGTCCTCACCTCGGCCTCGTTCAGCTGTGGCCCAGCGGGGGAGAGGCCGACTGCTCCCTCCGACCCGAGTCTGAAAACCCGGCCCAGCTCAGGTCAGGGGTCGACTTGGGGTCAGGCCACCCTGCCCAAGGTGTGCGGGGGGGGGGGGGGAGATTCAAATGAGGGGGCGGGACAGGCTGGGGCGACCCCGCCCCCCCACTGTTTAAACACTGGGGGCCTGGCCGGCCCGTCGCCATGGGCACCGGGCGCCGGTTTCCAGCGGAGCCGCCCCGTATCACGGGCCCCGACTGGTGTCCCTTAGGGCCTGGCCGTGTGGGGAACAGGCCCCCCGGAGTGGGTGGCCCGCTTGGCCCAGCCTCCCTCAGGCCCGGCTGGCCGGACGCCCCATGTCTGTCCGCTGGGCCTGTCCTTGAAACGTGTCCACGAGGCGAAGGCTGGGCCACCGTGTCTGCCGTCCACACTCCACGTCACCCCAGCCCGCACTGATGTCCTCGGCGACCGGGAGGCCAGGCCCAGGCCCCGGGCGGTGTCCGTGCGTCACACACTCGGCGTCCCCAGCGCTTTCGCGCCCGGAACGGTCGACGCAGCCCTGGCTCCCTCCAGCGCTGCAGGCTGGGGACGGAGACCTGCGCCTGGCGGGGGGGGGGAGGCCTGGGCCCGGGCTGCGTCTCCGGAGCTGGCACGGCCGACCAGCACGGACGTCAGCGCCCCCGCGAAGGGACCGCAGGGACCGCGGCCAGGAAGGGGACGCGATCCCGCAGGGAGGCCCGGCCCCTGGGGCCAAGCCCTGGGGCCCGCCGAGGGGCCGTGCACTCAGCGTGCCCGCCGCCGGGTGCCCGCTGTCTTCCAGGTCATCGTCCAGCGGAGCCTGGCCGCCAAGAGCCTGTCCCACGCCAAGGGGGGCTCCCTGCTGGCCGCCTACCTGAAGGTGCTGCCGCTCTTCATAATGGTGTTCCCCGGCATGGTCAGCCGCGTGCTCTTCCCAGGTGAGGGCGGGTCCTGCTGAGCCTCCTCCCACGCTCCGGTGTCGGCGCCTGTGGTGTGGGGACTTTGGCCCGGGGGGACCCTTCTGTCCTTAACACAAGCCAGGGCCGGTCAGGCGTCCAGAGAGCGGAAAACACCATGGAGAAGGGGGGAGGGCGCCGGGGGTGGGCAGGGCTGGGGGTGGCTGTCCCTGCGAGCCGGCGGGGTGTCAGGGCGGGCGCCCCGTGCCCTCGGCCCCGGGGAGCGTCCTCCCGTGGCCACCGAGGCTGACCTGCGCCTCACCCGGGCCATGGCACACGAGGTAAAGGGTGGGTGGCGGGACGCGCTAGGCCAGGCAGCTCTGGCCTTTTGTCTCAGTAGCTCAGGCCAGTGAGAACGCGGGAGGAGGGGGCCGGGAGGGCCGCCGGGGGCCGTCGTGGTGCTGGAGCCTGGGGCCCTCCAGCCGCCCAGGCAGGACGAAGGGCCCAGAGCCACTGGCCTGTGCCCGGGGGCGGGCACAGGCTCGGACAGGCCCAGGTGGCGGCGAGAGCTGGTTCTGGGGTCCGCGGAGACTCCGGTGGCTCCCAGCAAGGGCAGGGTGCAAACAGAGGGCGCGGCTGAACGCGAGCGGCGCTCACCGCTCCGGGCCGGTCCGGGGGACAGCGTGCGGGGGCATGCGCCGCGCTCCCCGCCCGCTCGGGGCGAGTCGTGGCTCCGCCGCCCACGAGCGCGCGACCTCACCCACCCTCCCACCTGTGTCTGCACCTCGGCCGAGCCGACCGAGTTCTCCAGGACAGACACGACCTTCTGCCGCGGACACGCTCGTAGGCGTGTGCGGGCCCTGCCCCTCGCCGTGCGAGCCTGTGTCCTGGGTCCGAACCGGCAGCCGGGGACAGGCTGCGGGGCCCTTGCTGCTCCTTGGGGACCTCGAGGGCGGGGGCTTCGGGACGGGGGGCAGCCCATACCGTCGCGTGAATGTGAACGAGCCCTTCACCCCTCGTGGGGGGCTCCCCCGCGTCCTGGCCACGGGACCGAGACCTTCCTCGTCTCCCGCTTGCCCCCGGCGGAGTCGCGAAGCCGGGGCCTCTGAGCTCGCAAGGGAATCTTTCCGGCTTCGGTCTCTTCTCTGCCGTCCGGTCGGGGGGACCGGGCTCAGCTCTGCCTCCGACGTGGCCGCCCCTCTGGGGACTTCCCGCTGGACTGCGCGGTCTGCAGGGTGGGGGAGGGTTGCAGGACACACCTGCCACGCAGCCGCGATGGCTTCTCTGCACCACCGAGGGCTGCGTGTGTCCCTTTGGTGGGTCGGGGGCTGCGCCTGATGCTGGACGTGGTGCCCAGACCACGGCCAGGTGTCCGGCTGCGCTGGGGTCCAGTCTCAGCGGGCGCCGTGCCCTCAGCACCTGCCACGTATCAGGCTCTGTGCTGCTCTCTGGACGAGACCCCTGGACGTGACCCCAGTCCACCCTCACTAGAGTCCCAGGTGGCTGTCCCGATGTCACGGGTCGGAAACGGGACTCCAGAGGGCGGGTGAGACGTCATGGTTTGCAGCGTCTGGGCTCCCTGACGCCAGGGCCCGCGGGGTCCCCTCCTGGCCGGCCTGTCCCCACCTGCTCACGGCCGGCGTCTCCCCCCAGACCAGGTGGCCTGCGTAGTCCCGGAGATCTGCCAGGAGGTGTGCGGCAACCCGTCCGGCTGCTCCGACATCGCGTACCCCAAACTCGTGCTGGAAATCCTGCCCACAGGTACCGTCCCCGCCCCGAACGGAGCCCCCGGGAAAGGGGGTGCTGGCTGGGCCGCGTCCAAGGGGGGACGGGGAGGGTGGGGGGAGGCCATGGGCTCCGGGAGAGGGGCCGAGCCCCAGAGCTGTTGGGGTGCTGGCCCAGCCCCGCCTCTCCCGGGGTCAGGGGTCACGGGGTCGGGGTGAAGGCGGGGGAGGCTGAAGCCCAGGTCCCCTCTGTCCCCAGGGCTCCGCGGCCTCATGATCGCCGTGATGGTGGCCGCGCTCATGTCCTCGCTCACGTCCATCTTCAACAGCTCGAGCACCATCTTCACCATTGACCTGTGGAAGCACGTGCGGCCGCGGGCCTCGGAGCAGGAGCTGATGATTGTGGGGCGGTAAGGCCCCGGGGTGCCGGGGGCGGGGCTCGCTCTGATGGCGAGGATGAGCCGCTCCTCGTTCATGAGCTCAGTGACCACCTACTGCGTGCCGGGCGCAGAAGAGGAGCTGCTCGGGGTGCCCTCGTGGGGCTGGAGGATTAGTGGACACCGGGGCCCACGGGCCGGCCCCGGCCTGGACCGGGACGGGCGGTGAATGGAGTCAGCCAGGCACAGCGTGGGGGGCGGTGTCTGCGAGGCCCTCGCTGTCATCTGACGGGACCAGGAGGGACCGGACGGGCGGCATGGCCTTCACGTGAAACACGTCCGAGAGGCGCGGTGTCGGCCATGTCGGCCTCGGGGCAGAGAACCGTGCTTGGCGCGACCCTGAACACGTGAACCGTGACAAGGTCGACATCGAGAACTCGTTCACGCTGACAGTCACACAGAGAGCGAGGGGACAGGCCGGGCTGGGCGGGAACATCCACGAACCGTCGTGCGGGCAAGGACGTGCAGAAGCACCTGGGAGGCGGTGTCATGGCCGGGGACCCGCGGCAAGAGGCCCCGCATGCTGCGGGGTGGCCGCTGGCCACGTGGCCCACGGCGGGAGGGGGGCTGGACCCTCACGCCACGCTGGGAGGGCGGCGACGGCTCAAAGGCCCCGAGCGGCCCAGCAGGTCCTTAAAGAGGGACACGTAAACAGCCACACGGCCCCGGGACGGCGGCCTGGACACGGTGGCGGTGCCAGGGCGGGGTGTGGGCACTCACCGTGGCCCGAGGGGGACGGCCGGGACGTGAGCGAGGCTGCCACTGGTGCAGTTGCCCAGGGGAGCCGCTCTCGGCGGCCGTTGGGGAGTGAGATGCTGAGACGCAGTGCCCGGACACCCCACGAACGCGCTGAGTGACAGGAGCCGGCTGCCCACGGCCACGTCCGGAAGGGCGACCCTACAGGGCTCGCAAGGGTGGGGACGAGGACGACGGTCTGTCCGTGGGCATGGGGCACCTGCCGGGGTGACGGCCGTGCCCTTGGGACGGGCGAGTCCTAGGGCAGGCCCACCCCGCCCCATAAGGCCGCTGAGGTGACGCTGGTGTCCCCACCCGCGCCAGGGTGTTCGTGCTGTTCCTGGTGCTGGTGTCCATCCTGTGGATCCCCGTGATCCAGGCCAGCCAGGGCGGCCAGCTCTTCATCTACATCCAGTCCGTCAGCTCCTACCTGCAGCCGCCTGTGGCCGTGGTCTTCATCATGGGCTGCTTCTGGAGGCGGACCAACGAGAAGGTGGGGGCCGCCCCGGGACCGCGGGGGCGGCTGCAGGGGGACCTGAGGGCGTCTTGCCTTGGGTGTCTGTGGCTGGGGTGTGGGGTCGGGGGAGGGTGCTGCCTGGCCTTTGGGAAAAAAGCGACGGGGCTTTTATTTTGTCACGGAACGCAGTCGATTATAGGAAATCGATTAATCAGATGTGCGAGACAGACAGAGAGGGGGCTCTGACCCTGTCAGACTCGCTGACCCCGGCCCGGAGGCCGGGGCTGGCCTCCCCACGGCCCCGGGGTCCCCCTGACGGCCCGCCCTGGCTTGCAGGGCGCCTTCGTGGGTCTGGTCGTGGGCCTCGTCCTGGGTGTGATCCGGATGATCCTGGACTTCACCTTCACGGAGCCACAGTGCGGGGAGCAGGACACGCGCCCGGCCGTGGTGAAGGACATCCACTACCTCTACTTCTCCATGATCCTGTCCACGGTCACGCTGGCCACGCTGTGTGCCGTGAGCTGGCTCACAGAGCCACCCCCTGAGGACAAGGTACGTTTGGGTCCCACGCCGGACGCCGAGACCCTCGGCTTCACATGGCGGGAAAAGGGCCCGGCCAGGCTCGAGCGAGAGGGTGGGCTGCCCCGAAAGCCTAAGTCCCGGGCGGCCGTCAGGGACAGCCGGACATCAGGACGCGGACAGACCCACCCGCACCCACCCCTCGCCCCCCTGCTGTGCTGGGGTCCCGCGCAGGGCCAGCAGCTTCCGAGGACTCGTCCCCTCATCAGGCCCCCAAACGCACAGACTTTTCCCCCCAGTGTTCCCAGCCGAGTCCCCGGTTCCCACTGACGACGTCAGCTCAAGACCAGGAACCAAGCTGGTCCCCGTGGCCAGAGAGCTGGACAGCGGGGTGGCTGACCGCTGGGCCCCACACGTCCCGGGGCTAGGGTTAAGCCCTGGGGGCTGGGCCGGGAGGGGGAGGCCCCGACGTGAGTGTCGGGGTTGGGGGTCGGGCAGGGGGGCGCCCACCGACTCTGGAGCTCGTGGAAGGGGCAGCCTGGGCCTCGGCTGGGCCTCGGCTGGGCAGGGGATGGGGGAGGGGATGGCCACCAACCTCACCGCTGTGTCTGCCCCCAGGTCAGTCACCTGACCTGGTTCACTCGTCACGACCCCGTGGTCCGGAAGGAGCCCCCAGCGGCCCCCCTGCCGCCCACCCTCCCGCAGAAGGAGGCCGGCGACACCGACACCCAGCGGGAGGGCGCTGAGGGAAGCGCATGTGAACCACCCCGAGGTGAGCTGCTCCCCCTCGGCGACAGCGCATTTGAGGGAACTTCCCTCCCTCAGATCACAAGCACAACGGGGGCAGCTGCGGGTGGCGCTCGGGCGCCCCTGGCCCCAGAGTCCAGCGGGAGTGGCTCCCCCCACACCGATGGCGGCAGACGCTCACTCCCGGCTGCCCAAGCCCCACGGGCCGGCGGGACGGCTGGCACCGCTGGCTGCAGGCCGGTGTCGGCTGGCGGGTTCAGGTCGGCCCAGCTGCCACCACGCGAAATGCGAGTCCGCGTCCTCCAGTGTCCGCACGTCTGGCCGGGCTCGCCGGGCGTCCGCAGGCCTTCAGCGGCCGCAGTCCCCACCGGCCCCTACTGTCTCCATGCCCGAGGCTGTGGCTGTCAATGATCACACGTGACCATTGACACAGCCCAGAGGCCACGAGCCTCGAGGCCAGAGAGAGAGGACGTTTGTGGTGGGGCTGAGGGATGCGGTGAGACGCAGACACGCAGAGTGGCCCCCCGAGGCCATCCCCTCCCTGCCTGGGGACGATGACGAGCCCAGCACTGAGGGGTTCACGGCCCTCGCGTCCGTGCGCCTCCCAGCGCGTGATGCACAGAGCTCCGCCCCCTCGCCTCTCGTCGCCCGGGACGTAGCCCGTCCCGTGACCTTGACCGGGGCCCTCTGCAGGCGCTGGGGGCCCGAGGCAATCCCGCGTGGTGAGAGCCATCCTGTGGCTCTGTGGGATGGGGGACTCGAACTCGGGCCCGGCGGAGCCCGCGAGCTACGAGGACGCCGTCGTGATGTCCCTGGAGGAGAAGCCGCTGGTGCGAAGGCTCCTGAACCTCAACCTCGTCGTCTGCGTCTGCTGCGCCATCTTCCTCTGGGGCTACTTCGCCTAGCGGGGGCGGAGCCGGGGTCCCAGCTCCTCGGACGGGCCCGTTTGTTTAATGAAGAAAAAATAAACACGTTTGTTCACCACGAGGCTGGCGGCGCGTCTCTGGGCCACGTCCGACGTGATGCCTCGCGCTTGTCCTCCCGCAGGGGACCGGGACCCAGGGACTGTGAGGGGCCGAGAAGCGTGACGCCTCCCGACCCCACGGGGGCCGACAGGGGTCCCCCGGCCCTGCACAGGCCCCTTCTCACATGCCCCTGATGGGAACTTCAAGGGCCCTGCCGGCCCGGCCCTCCCCTCCGCCGGCCAAGGTCACGCACACTCACACCTGCCACCCCGCCTGGGCCAGCACAGCAGCCGGACCGCAGCAGGCCCGCGAGCCCGGTCACAGTCACGAGCAGCCGACACGCAGGCTGTGCCTCTGCTCCCCCCTGAGCCGAGCCACGCTGCCTTCCCTTTCCGGCGGACACCCCTCCTAGCCCAGCCTAGGACCACTGCCCCCGGGAGGCCTTCCCAGATCGCCACGTCTCGACCACGACACGTGTCTACACAGCAGGTCTCGCGCGCCCTCTCGACGGCTTTAATGTCTTCCCTGGGGATGGGGCTCGGCACAGAGGGGCAGTGGCACTGACTGCGCTGCTTTCTCCGGGCTCCGGGGGGAGGGGCGGGCAGAGGAAGGGCGAGCCCGAACAAATACGAATTCACCGAATTCCCCGTCCGGGGAAGTGGGGGGTGGGCAGGTGCGGGTTTTAAACGCAGTTAACGAGGTTGGGAGCATTTCGGGGCCAGGGGAAACCCAATCGCCCTCCTCACGCTAATCCGCCGTGGAGGCAGGTGCGGGGTCTGTGGGGCGAGGCACAGGTCACCTGTGCCCAGCCAGAGACTCAGTGGGATGGCTTAGGGCAGCCACACGGGGGCCGGGCCCGCTCTGCTCCCAGGCTGGACCACCGACTCGGGGCCCTGGGGAGGGGCGCCCACGGGAAGAGGCGCCGGTCCACCGACCTCGCTTTGCTCCGCCCCCACCCTCCCCCAGTACCTGGGTCCTGAGAAGGCAGCACCGCCTCCGGCAGGAAAACAGAATTCCCGCGGGAGGTCACGGCTCTGACCCTCGACGAGGCCCATGGGGCTGTGTCTGCAGGTGGACGAGGGAGGCTGTCCCGATGGGTGCGCACGGAGGAAGGGCCTTCTCCGGGGCCGAGGGTCAGGGGGACAGGGAGGTGGACGGGGCCCACTGCGGTGGCCTGGCCCTCCACACTGCCCGCGTCTGCCGTCAGACGCGCAGACGTCCCAGCCTCGACTCCCTGGGCTGCGTGGACGCACACGCACACGCGCCACTGTGCCTCCAGGAACGACGACGTTTTCGTATAAACCACAGAACACCTTTAATTCAATTTAACATGAAACTAAAATGACGCTCAGTCTGTGTCCAGTAGCAGTTACATTGTCCAGAAACCAACAACGGACAGCACGTTTCTTCCTGCGCCCGGCAGTCCAGCGAGGCACGAGTCACGTCCAGTTGGCCGAGGTGACGGATCCAGCAGTCACCCGTGGGGCGGGAGGAGCCCCTCCCCGCGCCTGAGGACGAGGGTCCCGAGGGTCCCGAGGGTCCCGAGGGCCCCGGCGGCAGGGGCAGGGCAGGCGTGGGCACGGCGGGTGTGGTTTAAATAGACGGTGGCGATGCACGCTCCTCCCCGCCGCTGTCGGCGCCACTTGTGCGCACGGCAGTGGCAGCTCCCGGCACGTCCCACCTGGTGGCCCCTCGGCAAGGGCTTTCTGTCTTTCTGGTGATTGCTTCTCCAGGTAAAGGCCAACTTCTCCACGACACGGGTCATTCGGCCTCGGCACCAGCCTCCGCCGTCTCGTGGGGCCGCAGGAGATGGCGTCCCCCGCGGCCGGGCTTCCCCTTCCGGCCACCGACGGCCGCTCGGGGTTCGGTCTGCAGAGACCGAGGACGTCACCCCGCCCCCCACACCCGTGGGGGTGGATGGGGGCGCGGCGGGGCGGCAGCCGTCTCACAGGGCGGTGCTCTCGGTGTCATTGTCCGTGTCCAGCAGAAGGTGGCCGGTCAGGTCTCTGCTTGCTGAGTCGGGGTGCGTTTCGGGAAAGATGCCGCGAAGTGGCTCTGTCCCCTTAGAGCTAGCGTCTGGGCAGAAACAGAGAGGCGTGCGGTCAGTGCAGCCACGTGTGACGCCACCCGAGGGCCCCGTGGCCGGGGAGCCGGGCGTCTAGGTCAGCCATGCAGGCACGCGCCCCGCCGAGGCGCCCACAGCCCTCACGAGTCCAGGGAAGCCCCTGAGTCGGCGGGGACCCCCGCGGGGCACAGCCTGCCTCCCACCCTGCCGGTCCCGTGGGCCCGGGGCCGTCCTCGGGGGCTGACCCTCGAGGACACGCTCACGCAGACAGGGAGAGGAAACCATTCCCGCACCCGCCTCGACGGCACCCACTGCAGGAAGAGCTGCCCCTTGCTCCCCTCAGCCCTGGCGCCCGTGACACGCGGGGCCCGGTCACTCGGGGCGCCGTGTTCCGTGCACAGCCGCGTTCAGCAGCCCGTGCCCTCCACCCGCTGCACGCCGGGGGCTCGCAGCCCTCTCCCCATGAAGACAACCGAGGTGTCTCCAGTCACAGCCGAAGACCCCACCCCCCGGGCGACGGTCACTGATGCAGATCCCCCATGTGCCAACGTCAGTCTCCCCGGCTGCCCCCCAAGCTCGCCCTTCCCATCCGTTCTCCATCCCGTCACGCTGGGGAACTTCTAGCAAACGCACGCACGCGCCCTCGGCCTGGTCCGTCCTCCTCACTCATGACACCGACACCACAAACCGTCCCGGCCCCCTCGGCGAGGCGGCATCTCCGCGCCCCTACTGGGAACGCGCACCCTCGGGCACCTGCCACCCGAGGCGCTGTTCCAGCTGTGCGGACGCTGCCCAGAGCACAGGGCCAGGCCCCGACGGAGTCTGCAGCCTGCGGGGGCTCAGGACCAAGGGAGCTGCCCCCCTGCAGCGTGGGGCCCGGCAGGGGACGAGGGCGCCCTGCCAGAGACTGCGGGGCTGGGCGAGAACAGGGGAACGAGGGCAGCAGGCGGGGTGCAGGGCGTGGCGACAGGCAGGGCTGCGTCCGTCCTGCTCACAGCATCCGGGGAGGGGCCTGTTCACAGCCGATGCTCGCGAGCTCTGGGGCTGGCCAGCGGGCTGGGGGGGCTGGAGCCTCGACATGCCTGACCCTCTTTCTGATCCGCCCTTGCTGGGGCTGAGTCTCGGGGATGACGGTGGCACAAAAGCCCACACAAGTGCCGCCCTCTTCCCTGAGCCAACTAGACACGGACCGGGGACGGCCATGCCCGGGGTGGACGAGGACGCAGGGAGCGCCCCGCTGGTCAGGTCTCTGCTGGCCGACACCCGAGTCCCCGGGCCAGCCCAACGCCTGGCGGCCGCAGGTGTCTCCAAGGAACAAACCTTTTTTTTTTTTTTTTAATCGTGAATATGTAATTTCTGGGTTTGCATTTTCTGAATTTCTGCTGCTATTTATGACGCACACACGTTACCCCCACAACCAGAAATTCCTTTCTTCTGGACTCCGGGGTCCGACCTCCTCGCCCAGCCGAGTCTGGGACCCCAGGCGAGGGCCCTGTTGGGAAGGACAGCAGCCGAGGAGACACTGGGCCGAGTCTTAAACAGTTCATTTCCGTCAAAAGGAGAAAAAGGCTGCTTTACGAATATTCCTGCAGAAACCTTTGCTCTTCCAAACGCCCCTAGAACTCGCCGGCTGCGAGTTTACAGGAGATCATTTTGCATCACCTGCACTTCGAGGAGGGCAGTTCCCGGAGCCCGGGCTGCCTGGGGCCGTCAACACCAAAACCAGAAGCAGGAAACAGGACCAGCCCATGACCTCGGGCAATGGGACCAGCCTGGCCTGGGACAAATGTGACGGGCTCCGCCCTTTCCTTTCCCTGTCCCTACCCAGGAGGGGGGCTGGGAGTTAGGGTGTGACCCCGCAGATTCACCTGTCACCCCCATGGTCCTCAGCACGGGTCTCAGCCGTACACCTGCCCCTCCAAACCCCACGGCTCCTCCTTCCAAGAGCCGCTGAGACAGGTGAGGGAGCCACCCCCGTCCCCGAAGTTCGGCGTTCAGGGGGCAGTGGCATCCAGCCCACCTGTCTTCCTCCGGGTCTGAGGAGTGATGTCAGTTCGAGGCCCGGGAGGGGCTCCCCAGCCCACGGCGGGCATGGAGCCAGCTCCGCGTCATCTCAAAGGAGAGGTTCTGCTCAAGCCCCACTGGGGTTGACTGTCCCCCGGGTCTGACAGCTACTTCTTAAAGATAACCCGCGAGGAGAAGCCCTTTGAACGTCCCCCTAGGAGTGTGAAAGCACCTGCTTACTGCAATGTCACGCGGCCCCCGAGGAGACAGCCCCGAAAACCACGCTACGACCTGGGAAAGAGCGTGTGACGTCGAGTGGAGTGAAACGCGCAGGGCCTGCACATGCCCAACAGCAGCCGTGCGGCCCCCGCCTTTCGGAGGACGAGAGCGGGGCGCGGGCAATGACTGTGGACGGACGTGCCCGCCACTCCGCGTGCCCCGTGCACTTTGCCACCTACGTCACGACCCACGAGGAATTTACCTGCAAGCGGAGAACACGGAGAGCCGGCCCCATGTCCGCTGCTAGTGACCGGCCCGCGTGGCTTGTCCGAGCACGGCCGTGCGGACGGCGGCTCGGGGCCCCTGGGCGAGGCTGTCATCGCAGCCCGCCCCGCGCCGCACCAGCACCATGCGCGCGTGCGGCTCCAGACCGCCATGTCTGCGAGATTCTGAGGCGCCGACACGCGCCTGGGATGGTGACTGGGATGGCCCGTTTTCTCCAGATAAAGATGACGACAAACAACCACCTCTGGACCCACCGGACGCAGACTCGGAACCGTAAGGTGCTTCTCCCGACGTGCCCCCCCCAGTGGTCACCCTCACAAGTGTCACCGTGTCACGGGCAGGTCCCACTGGCGTGCGTCCTTCCTACCACACCCTGGCCTGCCCAGGGAGGAGGGAAGGAAAGGGGACCAGGGCCAACCCTGCGACCCGCCGTCGCGTGCGCGGTTAGTACCGGCGGCAGCAAGCGTGAACGCACAAGCCGGCTCGGCGAGCACATGCGGTTAGCGGGCTGCGAGCAGGCGGCGTCGCCGACGGGGAGCGACAGGCGTTAGTGCGCACACGTGATCACACAGCAGCGGCACGCTTCGGCCAATCAGGGGCCTTTCCTTACCATGGCACACTCCAGTCCTGACCGATTATGGCAGGTCATACATCTAGATCGTTTGATAAAACGTGTGAGTTAGAACACGCGTCGCTAAGACCGGTTAAAGACAGCAGACATTTGCGCGGACGGCCTCCGGCTTGGCGTGACGAAGGGACTCTGGATGCCGGCAGAGGCCCCTGGGCTCCGGCGTCACCACCTGGCAGTGGCCCAAGCCGCCCCCAGTGCCTGGCCCATGCCGGCTTCGGAGCCGAGGGGCCCGACGCGAACCACCTGTTTCCGGGATCCGTCTGTGTGAACGTCTGACTGTCTCGCTAACGTCCTAAGGGACAGCGTCTGCACTATGAATCTTCCCTGTCTGGCCACCGCACAGTACAGGGCTTTACGAGGACTGAGCAGGTCGCCAGGATCGCCGTCTGGAATGAGCGCACCCCAGGTCACACGGCGCTAAAAGGCAGACAGTTCCACCTCATTGTCTGCCACCCAAATACCAGGGAGGGTCTGGGGACGAGATGTGGCACAGGCACCGAAGTGTCCGAAGGCTCGGCCTGAGTTAGGGCTGAGCCGTTTCCCTATGTGGGGGGCCCTGTGCCCCAGACTTCTGGCTCATCTCCAGGGCGTGGGGGAGGTGGGCCACCATGGGCAGTGTCCCACGTCTGAGGCTGCGCTCCTGTCTCCCCTTCCCGTTTCTATGTCTCGCTCGGACCCGTGCCGTGAGCATGGGCTGAGCAGCCACTAGAGGCCTGAGGCTGGCCGGAGGCTGACCCGAGGCCGGACACCTGGTGAGGGCGTGACACCAGCCACCCACACGTGGGCCGAGGGCGGGGTGGGGTGTGAGCCTCCTGGCGCCTCTTTAAAAAGCTCGTGGGTGTGAGAAGCGCACGTAAGCGGGCCGGCTGCGGAGGGTTTAGTGGTGTCTCGGGGGGAAGACTTCCTTGCTTAGTCCCGAGACGTTAGGAAGCTCCATGCAGTTAACGGGCACTTAGAGTGTAGAATCAAATTCTACGAAATTAAAAATTAGAGCTCGAAACGAAAAGGGCACACTCGTCCATGCTGACTGTTCCTCCGGTTGAGCGTGACGAGCCGGAGAAGGGCAGGCGCGTGTGAAAGGCTCCCCACAAGGAGAGAACCCCATCTGAGCGGCTACCAACCCGCGGGCCCCGACCTCTCAAGTGTGGGGCGCCACCGCGCACAGCTCTTCTGAGCAAAACTCAAGTCACGTCTACATGCTGCGGGGCACAGGTTGGCACGGCCGTGCCCGGGCACACTCAGAAGCACACGGGCAGAGCACGCCAAGCGGGAGCGTGTGGGCACACGGGGCGGGCGGCTCGGGCTACAGACCTTAGTCCTGGACCACGTCCCCCGCTGTGGGGGCGCGAGCGGGGTCGTCTAGGGGGAGACAAAGACAAACCAATGTGGATTTTTCTAAACAGCAGGGCTGTCGTCAGGAGGATAACTTACAGCACGTGCAAATCACCCGCAACTCTCCTAGGAAAAGAGTCCCCAAAAGGTAGAGCAGCCGTTTCACCCTTGCTGGGGTCCCAGTGGGGTCCCAGTGTGGGGCCCGGACCACTTTCAGCTGAGAAGTCCCCGGTAAGGGCGGGGAACCCAGCTTAGACTTGACTTTCTTCTCTAGAAACAGCTCCCTGAGAAAAGCCCGTCCCTCCCGCCCTCAAACAGCAGATCAGAGCACGTGGGATGGAGGTTTTGACACGACAACGGAAGGACACGGTGGTGCTGTCGATGGCTCCTGAAACACGCCCTGAGGTGGCCCCCCCTGAGGCCCTCTCGCCACCCCCGAGCAGGGCTCCACGTGGCTGGGAGAACCCCAGGCCTCTGTGCCTGCCCACGAGGTGCCAGGCGCAGGTGGCTCAGCGCTGACAGGTCGCCCCCGAGCTCCGCTCGCTCTGGGCGTCTCTGTGAGGAGCTCACTGAGCAGCGCGTTCCCCGCTGGGTCCGAGGGTCGCCGTCAGCCCAGTGCGGTCGCCATGAGTGCGGGCGAGACGCAGCTGCACGGGTATCAGTGGGGACCGTTTGGGGACACAGGCTGGGGGGGCAACTCACCTGTCACGATCCGGGAGCCAGTGGGCGCGGTGCCGGGGCCGCCCTCCCCGGGGTGCGTGCCAGCGGGCTGGGGCGGCGGTGGCACGTTGGGCCGGTTCCTGGGCTTCGGCACGGGCCTGGGCCGCGGCAGAGTCCCACTGGGCTCGGCGTGGGTGCCTGGCGGCCCAGGGCTCTGCTTCCCGGGGGGCGGCGTGCTGGGGGGCGTGGGTGTGCGCGGCGGGCTGTGCGCGGGCGGCTGCGGCGGCGGGTGGCTGGGCGCCTGCAGCGGGGGCTGGCTGCCGGACGCCCGGCGGGGCGCGGGCGGCTGCGCGGGGCTGGGCGCCGGGCCCGGGTGCCGGGAAGGCGGGGACGGGCTCCCGGGGGCCGGCCGTGGTGCCGTGCCGGCGGTAGGCTGCACCGCTCCCGGCGAGCTCGGGCCCCCAGGCTGGCTGGGCGGCGGGTGTCCTGGCTTCGGGGGTGCTGGGGCAGGTTTCTTCACGGCTGCGGAAAGGGGGGCCACGCTCGTGTCACCGGCCCGCCAACGTGGCCTGGCGGTGGCTCCTCGCCTCCCGCCTCCCAGCTCCCCCTAACCGACAGGAAAACGTCTACAAAGGCAACGCGGGGGAAGGTCTCCACACGGCTGTCAGGGCTCCCCAGGCTGCCAAGCCCACGACCACATGGGGGAGGCTGCGTGAGGCCCTGCCACGACCCAGGACCCGGGACGCAGGAACACAGGGCGCCCGCACGCAGGCGGTCTGGCACCCCACGAGCCTGGACAGGAGGCGGCCATCCGTGCACCTCCCAACGCAGCGGGGGCCTCGGGCACCAGCCAGACCGTGCCGGCTCCCGGCTGCGACGAGTCAGCCCGGGACACGAGAAGGGGACAGGAAAGGAAGCTGGCAGCATCTCTGTGACGTTCCCGTCCTCTAACGTCACAGAATAAGTTGATTCTAAAAAAGGACACGCGCACGGGGCCTTTACGGACCCATCGTCTTAACGCTCGACAAGAACAGCAGCCGACACAGCCGCCTGCCTGCAGGCCGCTCCAGGCCACTCCGCGGCCCCCGGGGGACACGCAGAGAAGCGGGGACAGCTCAGGGTGACCCTGGGCACGGCTGGTCTGCCTGTGCGCCCCCAGCCATAAGCCCCCCTCCTAGAGGGCTTCATTTTTCATTTTAACGACAGACTGCACCGATTTCAGAACCATGCGAGCTACCAGGGCCAGTCTAGACACAAGCGCTAACAGATCCGGGAGGCGGCCTTAGAATCACCCATCCGTCCGAGGACCCCTCGAGGACACTGCTCCCTTCCCTGGACCGGCTGAGCTCAGCATCCCTGAGGGGTGGGGACTTGGCCCCACAGAGGGGGAACGGGAACCGTGGGCCCGGGAAGAGCGACTTTGGCATCAAACTCCGCAGAGGCAGTGCCCGTGGCCTCCGGGGAGGACCAGCACCAGCACCGGGATCAGCACCAGCACCAGCACCGGAGCGGGCCCCACGTCAAGGTCTCACAGTCGGCTTGCTCTGGCAAGCCAGGCCCCGAGGGGCCAAGGGCTGGCACGTCCGTCCCACTAGTCAGTGGCGGGCAGAGGGCACGCCTAGGCCCTGAGGCCTCGTCCCTGTTCCCGCAGTGCCTGGCTCTGGACCACACGGGCGCTGGCCCGACTGGCCCCGCCGGCCTGCAACTTTCGACCCTGGGACTCGGAGGCCCGCTCCCCGCGGAAACCACCGACAGGCGATGAAGAGAAGAGTCTGGAATGCGAGCCGCACTCTGCTTCCAGAAGCGACTCAGAGAGAAAACGTCAAGCTCGGATGGGACCGGCCCTGACAGCCGAGCGTGAGCAGCGCGGCAAGGCGAGGGGCCCATGGCAAGGCGAGGGGCCCGAGGGGCCAGGCCCAGCGGAGGCCTCAGACCCCCTGAGAGGGGCCGCAGGCTGGGGGAGGGGCGGGAAGGATCAAACCCACCCTGCGAGGCAGCCTGAGGCCGGGGAGTGCAGGAGGCAGGAGGCAGGAGGCAGGAAAGACTGGCGAGGTGGCTGTGGAGGAGAGCCAATCTGGGAGCAGGGCTCTACCCGGGATCCAGGTAGAGGAGGCGCAACCTCCACGAGGAAAGAGAAGAGAAGAGAAACGCCGCGTGAAGGGGCGGGCCAGAGAGTGACGGGAGAGGAGATGCTGAGTGTGGGAGCTCAGAGGCCGGGGAGGGGAGTGGCCCCAGGACAGAGGGCCGGCCGGACAGGGTGCCTGTGGGGCCGGGGGCTTGGCAGGGCCTGGCCAGGAAGCCGTGGGGGGCACGGTTCGTGCGGAAGCCGCTGCGAGTTCCAGCCGCAGGCTCACGGCGTCTGCTGTGCCCTAAGCCAGTCCCTGGCCTGGGTGGGGGCCGCAGGGGTAGAATGGGAACAGCCTGGGCCACACGTTCAGGGCCCAGCCAGGGTGGAGGCCGTGGCTACCCTGGGACAGAGCGAGGGCTGGAAACCCCAGGTCTCTGAAAGCAGGGGACGCTTCTCGAGAGGGGATGTGGTGTCAGGCTCTGGGGCTTAAATGCAGTTTCAGGGGCGTGTTTCTGCTCTCCAGCCTCGCCCGTGCCTTCCCCTCCCTCTCGCCGAGGTCTCGCCTTTCCGCTTGCTGCTCTGCGACACAAGGGCAGCCACAGGAGGCCTGGCGACTGCCCTGCGCCCCTGCCCCCCGCGGCCACTCACCTCGGCGCAGGGTGTGTGGGCTGGAGCCCGCAGAGCTGTGGGCCGGGCTGGCGGTCAGCTGGTGGGGGCTTGCGGGTGGCTGCGCCTGGTTTGGGCCGCCGGCTGCCAGAGAGCCGTTCCTGCCGATTGCGGGTGTGGCTGCAGGGTCCTTGGGTTTGGGGGGGCTGGAAGGGGGAGGGGTCGCATCAGGACACCGGCCAAAGGCCCAGGCTCACCAGGGCACACGCGCTGGTGCCGTGTTCTCATCCACTCAAGCAAGGAGACAACCTGAAACTTTAAACAGTTCACAGCGGGCTGCATGTCCCACGCACGACAGGGTCCCCAACACCGGGCTGTGGACAGGTCCCAGTCCTGGCCGCACAGCAGGGGTGAGGGGTGGATGAGCGCACGAAGCCCCATCTGTGTTTGCTGCCTCTCCTGCACCACCGCCTCAGCCCCACCTCAGCTTGTCGGGCGTTAGGTGCCACAGGAGCCTGGTCCCTGGTGCCACATAGGTCGGGGACCGCTGACGTCCGAGACCCACTGCTCCCCCACTCAAATGTCATGAGAGACGTTTCACGGCAACCGACAGGAGACTTCAAGTTCCAGTGCTCGTGCCTCAATTCACGACATTAGAAGACGCGCAGGGGCTTTGGGTCCTCAACATGACGCGCTTTTGGCACGACATTACACAAGATCAAAGCCACAGCGAGACACCGACTCTCTAAACCATTCGGTGCTTGGCCACCGTCAGCGACGTGGGCTCGAGAAGACAGAACCCGAGACACGTAATGGCCCATCGGACTGAGCAGCGGGGAGCAGTCACCCCCAGGCTTCCTGCTGCCCGGGCAGGGCTGCTTTTCTCAGGGAACCCGACAGCCCTGTTCCTCAAGGTCACCGAAGGGCGGACACCGCTCCCGAAAGGTACACAGACGCCTGCATAGACCGTGAGGGCCGGGGCGGACGGGTGATGACGTCCGTCTGTCTGTGGTGAAGACGTTTTTATCTCATGTGACACGCTCAGCCCCAGCTAAGCCGGGGAATGCTCAGCTGCGTGGAAACGTGAGTTCACCCGCGCTCTGCTTCTCGAACGTAAAAACCCTAAAGGAACACACGTGAGAGGAGCAGCAGTTCCTGACAAGCCCACAGAGCATATGGCGAGCGTGTGAAGCCCCAGGAGAAAACCGAAAGGGAAGAAAGACGGCCACCAGAAGGGCAGCTCGAGGAAGTCGGCAGCCTTTGTCATGTCTAAGCCAGCAGCGACTTCCCCGGGTCACGTAAGGAAGAGGAATTCAGGATGCACATGGCTCTTTGAGGATCTGTGGGATTCCTATCGCGTGAGCGGCTCCGCACACCACAAGGTGCCCCGTCTCCCACCCCCCGGGAAGGTGAAGACGGGCCCTCCAAGGCCCGTCCACCTCTGTGCGCAAGGACAGCTGTGGGCAGACAGGCCGTCCTTGCCTCATGCGTTTACTTCTCCCCCTAAGCGACCACCTGGTGCTTTACGGGCGGCCAGAGCCGAGCAGACAACAGTGCTGGCACCGAGAGCTCCCGTCGTCCCTGACCCAGACGCCACCTTGCGCAGCCTGGGGGCTCCGCTGCCTGAAATCAGGCCGATCAGATCAGACCCCCAGGGTGGAAGGCACTCTTCCTCGGGGTTGCCATTCCTAGCCCACTCCAGGCGGCGATTCAAAAGGGTGAGCAACAGGGGAGCCTTTTAAGACGACCCCTCCTGTTCTGTGCCCGGTGCTCGTGTCGCCTCCCCTCTGAGGCTGAAAGCTGGGGAGCTGGGGGGGGGGGCTTAGTCACCAGGTGTGCCCCGCAGTGCTCAGCACTCACTCAGTAAATCCGACTGAACGGATGGGTGGATGGGTGGGTGGGTGGGAGGATGAGAGGATGGATGGATGGATGGATGGAAGGGTTGGCAGGTGGATGGATGGATGGGATGGTAGGATGAATGGATGGGTTTGTAGGTGGATGGGTGGGTGGGTAGATGGAAGGATGGACGGATGGATGAATGGGTATGTGGATGGAAGGAAAGGTTGGCAGGTGGATGGATGGATGGATGGGATGGTAGGATGAATGGATGGGTTGGCAGGTGGATGGATAAATGCACGAGTAGGTGGATGCACGGGTGGGTGAATGAGCAAATGTGAGGCATGCTATAACCCAACTAACTTGCCACATTCAAACGCTTACTAGCCGGCAGCCAGACAGCAACAGCCAAGAGCACGGGGGCACTGAGCACACATCGGACCGGGAAGCGAGGCTCACGGCATGGCAAGGCACCTTCTGGCCTCTGGCACGGAGCAGCAGGGTAAAGAACGCAACAGACGCGTGTCCTTTCAGGACCAAGAAAGCAAGCGAGCCATTCCCCCGTCCTCAGCCCACCGGAGGGGGAAAGCAAATGTGGGTCACTGCATGCTGGGGGTGTCTTGGGGCAGGGACGCTGTGCCCTCAGACCGGCCCCCACAGCAAGGCCAGAGTGCCCAGCACCCACTGCCGGCAGAAGCTAGCCTCCTTACCTGCTGTCGCCCAGGCTCGGGCCCTGCTCCGGCGTGCCCGCAGACGACAGGACAGCCCCACCCCCTGTGTTGCTCTCAGCCCTTGAGCTCTGGGGAGGAGGCTCTGGGCCGGCGGGAGCCGAGGTGCCACCGTCTGCGGGCGGGAGTGGCGGCTGGGAAGCAGGCTTCCTGTTTAGGGCACCACCCCGCCGGTAGGCCTGGAAGTCCGTAAGCTTCACACCAAAGCTACAGAGAGAAGAGACAGTCAGCACACCGTGCGAGCCACCTCCAGACACAGCGCCCACGGCGCCCGCGTGCCAGCGCCCACACGCAGACAGACTGCCCCCAAGCTAACCCAGCATGCAGCGAATAGCGAGGACCTGGTGAACGGGCAGCGCCGTCACCAAGGCAATCCCAAGAGCCAGAGAACTCAGAAGAGACCAGGTCGGGTGTCAGCGGCTGAAGGCACCGGGCCTTGTCCTGGGAGACGTCACACTGGCATGTTCACGCCCGTGTCACTAGGTACGAGCCGCCTGTCTCAGACCTGAGTGTGGGGGCCCAAGGGGACAGCCGAGTGCAGAAGTCCTACCGGGGGCAGGGGGCGGCGAGCCACGCTGCCTCCTAAGCTCAGATGTGCAAACACTGAGGCGCGTCTGCCGGGAAGGGACCGGCCAGCACAGTACGGGGACCGGCTGCTCCGGGAGGCAGACGGTGGCCGGAGGCAGGCCAGAGGCAGACTTGCATTCCGCGTCGGCCACCGGTAGGCAGACCACAGGACTTTCTCTCCAGTTCAAACGCTAAACAGCTCGTGACTCCCTGAGCGCGTGCTCCCTCCCGGGTGGCCGGTGGGAGGGCCCCCGGGCAGACAGACTTGCTCGTGCGCTACCGAGACCGCGACACCGCACGCTGCCACTTCACGGGTACAGTTCGTCGGCAGGAAGTGGGAACACTCCTGCACCTCAAAGAGGGGGGTTCTAGAGAAACAGACTTTCCCTTGCAAAAAAGCAAAAACCAGCCACACCCTCAGACCGGCCGACTGAAGCAAGCGCCCGTGGTTCAGTTCCAAGGCCAGCAACCCCCAGAAACAGCAGGGAGGCGGGAAGCCACATCCCCCTGCAGGGGGCGGTGGCACTGCCACATGCTCGGGCTGGGACGTCGGACGGCAAGTCACGAGCAGCCGTGACCACCTCCGAGAAGCCCACGGGCCCCCACGCAGCCTCGTCCGGAGACGCACCGCCCCTCGCTAGGCCAGCACAGCCACGGTCCCCCCAGAACTGCTTCTCTGGCCAGACCTCCGGCCCAGGGGCTGAGCCACACCAAAACCGCGTCTTCAAGCACCAACTGCACACGTCACCGCGAGGTGGCCCTTCTCGCGTTCCCTCCTGGACACACACCCATGACACGTACGCTGTTCTCTCTCCCCCCAGGGAGCACGTTCAGTGACTGCGGCATGTGTGACGCCACCGTGGGTGTGTGAGAGCTCACGGAGGCGTGTGCGACCGGGCCAACGCTAAGTGACAAGCACGTGCCTACGTGACGGTCAGAGCGATATCTGCTGCCGACCAGAGCAGAACCCTGAAGCCGTCTGGACGCTCACAGCCGTGGTCCTCGGGCACCACCCCCACCCTGAGGCGGGGTCAGGTCCCCGGGGCTTAGCGAAGCCCGCGTGAGGACGGTCAGCTCCGAACACACCTCTCCTTCTTCGCCAAGTCGCCCTCCATCACCGCCATGCTGGCCGGCCGCTTCCTCTCCAGGGTCCCCGAGTCAGACTCGTTTCCAGTGTGGGTCGAGTGGTTGGAATTTGGGGTGGCGAGAGGTACGAACGCTTCTGACACGTTAAATTCCACCTCTGCGAGGAGAGAGACGGGTGAACGTGAGACGGCGCAGGGCTGAGCGCCTGCGGACGGCCACCAGAACCGCAGTCCCGTGCTGTGGGCCACGGCCCTCCAAGTTCGGGGCTGGAAACCCCAGGCACCACCTCTGTCCTGAGCAACCAGGGGAGAAAAAGTCAAAGGAGAGACGGGGGGGGGGCCTCCGAACGTAAGTCACGCAGCCCGTGTCGTCTGATCTGTGAGAAAAACAAACCCCATGCAACGTGAAAGAGGACGAAGAGTGTGGGTTACTTATTCGAACCATTAAGTGAGGCACTGAGGTGTATTTATGGTCCGACGTGAAACAGGAACGGCAAGCGACACGGACTCCGTGCCGCCTGCGGCTTCTGCCAGCCTCGCACTCTGGGGGGCACCCCAGGTCGGCCACCCTAGGCGTGGGGTGGCTCCGTGCCAGGGAGCCCGAAGGAAGGGAGAGCGAGGACCTGGCCGAACAGGGGGCCCGGACCTCCAGCTCCTTCCCGACCGGAACCCCACCGGGGTGTGCGGGTCCTGAGGGAGCCGGGGCCGCGATGGGCGCGGTGTGAAAACCCACTGAGGACGAGGCCTGCTTCCATGCCGCAGCCGATGACCCCGCCGCCAGGCCCAGCCAGCCTTGTGCTCTGCCCCCCTGCACCCTGCGACTACCTGCTGGGGCAACGGGAAGCCGCGCCCAGGGGGATGCCTGCCGGCTGGGTGGCCTCCCTCGAAAGCAGCCTGGGCCCTCCCCGGCCCAAGCCTGCCAGACCGCCATCTGCCACCATCTCCCTAAGTTGCCGTGAGTCACGGCGTCTGTCTATGGGGCTGCTCCTCCGGTGGCCCGTGCTCCTCTGGGAACGCGAACCTCTTACCAGCAAATGGACGCACCCCCTCAGAGCTGGGGGTGCGCCTGCACGGAGCCACTCTGGCATTCAGTGAAGTAAAGGGAAAGGCAAACGGTGCGGCTGCCACCGTGTTGAAATGGGATGCAGGGGAACGGCCCAGGAGGAAACGTGGACAAGGGACACTAGCTCCGCAGCCATGGAGGGTCTCGGGATGTCCTATGCCACCGCGCCACCACCGAGCGGCCCCGGGAGTACTCACCTCCAGGGAAGAACCAGTCGGCGTGCTGGATGATGGGCTCGATCACCGCGACCACGTGCACGGAGGTGGCGGCTGCCATCTCAGCCAACGTCCTGCAAAGGAGGCCTGCTGAGGTCACAGGCTGCCCCGGGCAGGGTCCGCTCTCGGCCTCCGGTCTCTGCAGGCCGAGCCAGGGCGCGGCTACCGTTTTCACAGCGTAAAGCGTTTAAGCACAAACACAGGAGTCAAATGCACGGGGCCCCGGCCCACGGATGCAAGGATCACTGGGCCGGCCGCCACCCCTTGGTGGCACTGTGTGGTAACACCAGAGCATGACAGCCCGTGAACGGCGGCTGCCGCGCGCTGGTTTCACACAGGCTGGGGACAGGCTCACGTCTCCCGCTGGGACGGGCCCCAGGCATCAGCTCTGAGACCCAGCACCACCGTGGAGCAGCGCCGCCTGTGATGCCCCTCACGCCGGAAACTGAGCCCCCAACTGGCGCGCGTCACTCAGGCTGCCATTCAGATGGACCGGTCCCAAGATGCCCTTTCACAAGCGAGCGTCTGGACGCCAGGGACACCAGAGGGGGGAGACAGGTGAGAACTGGCACCCTGGCATCAGCCTCGCACCCGGCTCAAGGTCAGGCCACGAGGATGGCGGGTGCACGTGGGCTGGGCCCCCACTGAGCACCGCCACGCATCCCGCCGGGCTCTTCGCCTCCCTGACTGTCTGTCTGTGTGGCACGGGGGCTGTGAGGTGACGACATCGCAGCACGTGGCTTTAGTTTAGAAGTGAGGGCACCGCGCTCCCGAGGGGCTGGGTCCCAGCGCAGACCACCCCAAACCTCTCTATTTCCCACTGGGAAGGAAAGCTTCACCCCCCCGTTTCCAGCCAGGCACAAAGTTCCAGCTCCTTCCAAATCCCAACTTGGAGGGCAAGCTCCGCCTCCCACAGCTGCCCGGGGCAGGGCCTGTGATGACGGGGACAGTGTCCTCCACGTCCACGAGACTGGACCCGGCTCAAGGAAGGGCCCTGGGGACGCAGGCTCCCCGGAATGTCGGCCTCAGACGGTCCACACACGCCGGGCGACGGGGTACAGACCGCCAGCCGCGTTCCGCTCCCCGCATCGGGCGGAGAGCCGGGACCAGCAGCAGGAAACGGGCATGACCACCTACCCTTCGTTTCTGGCCCACAGCAGGTTGGGGCCCAGGACGATGGCAATGTTACTGGGGGTCATCTTGTTGGCGTCACTGGTCTGCGCAAGCTTCGCGAGGAACTTGATCAGGTACCTGAGGACGAGAGGGTGGTGGCCCACTCAGAGGCCCGGAGGAGGAAGCTGCTCACACGTGACCCTCGGTGACCTTCAAATCCCCTTCTCCTTGAGGCTCTACCTGTCCTTCCCCAGAATAATTTATGACGGGTCTAATGTGGGTTCAACATACGCAAATGTAGTCCAGCGCAGAAGCACACAAACGCGGCAAGGGACACCAGGTAGGCAGACTGCTTAAAGGAAACTGTTTAAAAATGCTTTACGTCATACTTATAAAACGTCCCGCTTATTATCTAAACGTACTCTCTCACACCATAAATTCAAAAAATTAAGAACAACCCAACCATCACTCGGTACGGCCTGATTAGACAAATTACGACACGGCCACGCAGTGCAGGGTCGAGCAGCCGCACACGCTCCTGCGTGCTGATGTGGGAACACTCACAAGGTGCATGTTACAGGGCCAGGAGGAAGAGGATGCGCATGACACAGGCTACGTTGGCCTGTGGGGAAACGGGGGGTGAGAGAGAGATGCGTGCATGAGTCTGCACGCGCCAATCGCATGGACGCCGGCTCTCACTGGGGCTGTATGGGACACCAAAGCCACCGGCCACGCCTCGGGGGCGAACAAGTGGCTGGGAAGCAGGGACAGGAGGGGGGCCTTGGAGGGGGGCCATGGAGGGGGACCTGTTCAAAAGCAATTCACAGAAATATCAAAGAGTAAAATAAAATACAAGGCCAAGTCCCAGAGCACCGACGCCTGGAATGCAGCTGCGTCAGACACAGAACGGACCGAGAACAGCAGCCTGCGCTCCGGGTTCGGCTCGACAACGCGGTGAGGGGCCTCACGTGCTCGAGCTCAGGGAACCTGTCACTGAGCTCAGTGACGGAGCCCAAACCGAACGTGAAGGTCCGGTCACGGGATGGCGTGTTCCAGGAGAGCGCGCCACGCGGGCCGAGCTCTTACACAACGTTCTTTGATTTTAAATGAATTTTCCCAACAGCTGGAAGCCTTTCCCCTTCTCTCTCCGCTTCTTCTAATTTACATTTTAGGTTGAAGGGGAAACAGAGGTTAAATTCCAGAAATTTATTCTGGGGCGAATTTTCTTAGAAACACGGTTATTCTACACGTAACGTACAATCTCCGTTTCCTTCCTTCCCTCCTATTTTTTTATTGTTCTTCAGGCGAGGCAACCCTCGGTTGACCTCACAGACTGCAAGGCCCTGGTCAGCTCACAGTTCCTAATTATTTTTTTATTTTTTACGCCTATGGCACCCGGTCTTCCCAGGTGGTCTCCCATCCAAGGACTAATCGGGCCCAACCCGGCTTAGCTTCCGAGGTCAGACGAGACCGGGCGTGTTCGGGGTGGTGTGGCCATGGACTATAACCTCCATTTCTTAAATCTCAGGACAACTTACGATCTCTTTAGAATAAATCACGTACTACACGTGACAGACACTACAAAAAAACCACCAATGATTAACCTTCACCTTTTACACGCTGGACAGTTTAGACAAATTCCCGTGTACGGTGAACCCAACTTTTCACAAGGGTTTTTCCCAGGGCGGCCGTGGTGCATGGCTGGGCACGGACCTACGGCTGCCCGCACACCATGGTTCCTCAGCAGCAGTGCCCCCCCCCGTGTCACGAGCCGCGGGCCACGGCTGGCAACGCCAGGCGCCCCCGGCCCACAGCACTCCGGGTGCGCCGGCTGCGTGGATTCCGCGGCCTCCGCTGGGGATGAAGCCCCGTGCACGTGGGGCCACTGCAGCACGGTGGCTGAACGTGCGGGACGCTGACCATACGTACCGAAAGTTAACGAAATTTGGCGCTGGCAACTTCTGACATGTTCTCCACAAATCTTGAAGCTTTCTATCTTGATCCTGCACACTGAGAAAAAAGCTTTACTTGTAACGACGTCGTAAAACGCGCCAGGGATGGCTGTGCTTGCGAGCTGCACCAGCAGAGACACCTCCGCTCAGAGAAAGCAGGGCTGGGAAACGGCGCGGATTTGGGAAATAAACAGATGAGGAGCCAAAGCCCAGCAAATCACTCCGAGCAGTCAGCTGACCCCACTGAGGCTCAGCCTGCTGGCGTGAAGACCGGTGACCGTGAGGCTCCAGACGCCACGTGGAGCCGCCTGGGCCAACGCCTGGCCCACTGGAGACAGGAGCCTGCCCAGACTCGAGCGTGTCCACGTCCCACAGTCCCTCGTCCCACATGTGGCACAGCCCTGGGTGAGCTGGCCAGGCTCCAGCCCCCAGGTCCCGTCTGTGCCTCTGGACACTGACAAAGGCCCTGGGTGAGGCCGACCCTGCCATGAAGCCGTTCCGGGGGCGCTGCGGCCACACGGCTCCAGCGACCACGGGGATGAGTCTGGGGTCTCAGAGAGGGTCAGGAGAAGGGGTGGGGAGGCTCCCCAGTAACACACACCCAGAACCGTCCCGTATCCGGCACTGACCGCCATGCCGCTGCTCGGGCCCTATGCAGGGGTACTCCCAGCAGGTGGCCCAGGCTGGGCCCCAGGGGCCGCCGGCCTAGAACAGGCTCTGCCTCTCGAACCCTCTGCAAGGCGACAGCAAACGCCCGCTCCAAGTGACAGGGTGACCGACTGACCGGAGCAAGTGGCTCACTCCTGCGGGAACCACCAGTGACAGCATCTGAGGTCAAGGATGGAGGTCAGTTCCCTCAGGGGGTGGGAGAGGAGTCGGGCAACTGACAGGAAGGGGCCACCTCTGGGACTCACTGAACAAGGCTGCAGGGCCCACAGCCGGCCACCCAGACAGACGGAGCTGGGCAGGGCGCGGGTGAGGGACGGGAGTCCCAGAGCGCAACTGCGAGGTCGCTGTGACCCCAGGGCGGGGTGTGGAGATGGCGCTCTCACATGGTAGGCGCTCGGCACGCGGACTGCAGCACCCCCCATGCCTGCGTCACCCCTCGTGCCCGCGTCACCCTTGCATGGTGGCGCCCCCATGAAATGAGCAGGCACGTTGCCACTGGCCAGCCCGACACCTGTCCCCGGGGACAGGGCTTCCAAGACACAGGGGGGCTCGATCAGCCAGCCCACTGGGCGGGTGCCGTGACCTGTCCTCATTCTCATAAAGGACACGCAGCTAAGGCGGAGCGGGCGTGGCGACTTTCTACTAATAGTTGCGACCCTCGGCATCCCCCCCCCCCCCCGCCTCAGACTGCGGCAGGGCCATTCAGCAACCACGCTGATGTCGTTTTATGATCCCCAGGAGTAAAGGACTCGCAAAGCGCACACGTTTCCTTTGCATTTCAAAATGCAGGGTTCTTTAAACTCACTTGGCGACCTGGGTCCATTCCTCGTACAGGTGGAAGGTCATCAGGGGTTCAGGCAGCTCTCGCAAGTAGGACTTCAGAGCACCTGAAACCGTGAACACTGAGTGTGAACAAGGCAGGGGGCGAACCTCAGGACACGCGATTGTGCAAACTGAAACGACCTCCCAACTAAGCAGAACAAACCACCACTCGGCAGCCACGCTTAGGGCATCAAACGTCCCAAGCAACCCCATCCCTTGCAAAGGCACCGAGAGCGACAGAAAACAAAGTCCATCCCAGAGCATCTTCTTAACAGACGTGACTGTGCCCAGGCTTCAAAGGTGAGAGGGGAACAGACGTGAGCGTGTCTCCAACACCTGGGCATACGCTACCTGCACCTTCACCTGACCGTCAGGTAAACATAGAAACGGGCACGCACGCACACACGCACACGCACGTGCACACTCTCTCTCTCTCTCCTGTCTCTTAAGCCTATGAGGAGACCATCTCGATGGGACCTAGAGTCAGCACTGGACTCGTAACTGGCGACCCGTCGGACAGGCCGCACCCACCCCCTGGACGCCCACCTGAGGAGCTCACCTGCCACAGCGTGGGGGTCTGAGTAGAACTCGTCCAGGTGGGAAGTAGAACAGTCCAGCGCAGCTTTGAGCTTCTTCAGCTTGGAGGCCCCGGCCCCGATTCGGAAGAGGCCCTAAGGGACAACGAGAAGCCGGGGGCGCCAGGTTCACGTCGCGGGCCTGACCCTGAGCTCAGGGGGTGCCAGGTTCATGTTGTGGGCCTGACCGTGAGCCCCGCGAGGGCTGACGGGTTCTGACCCCAGCTGTGGGGCGGTCGCATGGCTCGCCTGGCAGGGCTGTGGGGGGAGGGGGGTGACAAGGACCCAGCATGCGCCAGGGTAGAGGGACAGGCAGAGCGGCCACGCTGAGCCACGCCAGCTCTTGCCGCCCCACTAAGACACCCATGTTTGTTAGAAATCTACTGTAAAGCACTATTGCATACTTCCACGGGGTAACTACTACAGGTTTTCCACATTTAGGAAAAATTTTAAACCATGGACAGCACAAGAGAAGTTGCTAGATGAAGTGCTCATTGCCGCCCCTGCCCGAGACATTAAGAACGCAGGGCTGGCGGCCAGGCACGGAGGCCAAGGGGACGCTGGGCCGGCCAGTGGGGGCGGGATCTCAGCAGACCCCACCGCGGGGCCAGGCCTGTCTGCACTGGGAGTGCTGTGCGACGCCACCAGCACCCGGCCGTGACAGACTGGGTCACAGAAGCAGCACTCGCTTCCCCCAATCCGTGACGATCAAAAATGTCCCCAGACCTTGCCTAATGTCCCCTGAGGAGGACACAGCTGGTCCTGGACGAGAAGCACTGGTCTAGGCTACTGGAAGGTGGGGCACGTCCCTGGGGGAGGGGTGGTGATGGGCAGGGCACCTGGGGTACTTCGGGTCGTGCCAGCTTGCTGCCCTGGTCAGCTGCGGGCGCTGTGAGTGACTGCCACCCTCACCGCAGAGCCTTCTGGAGAACGAGGCCTTGTTCCCCCATGGTGGCTGGGCACAGCCCGAGCCCCTCGCTACACAGGGGCGCCGGGTTCCCAGGGTGCCAGAGGTAAGGTAGGAAGAGCCCCCCACCCCCACCCATGGCCTAGCGTGACATGCAGGCCCTGGCCGTAAAAACCACACCCAGGGGCGCTCCTGCCCCAAGGGGGAGGTGGCGTGTGGCCTCATGGTCTCGCCCCCGTGGGAGGAGATGGCGAGGACAGCTCCGGCCCGGCTCACCTCCTCGCGCATGCCGGTCTCCAGCAGCAGCATGACGCAGGCCTCGAGGGGCAGCGCGATCTCGCGGCCGCTGCGCTTCAGGTGCTCCTCCAGCGGTGTTCCAAAGGCCGGCTTCTCCGCCCACTTGTCTGCGGCGGGACAGCGCGGTGAGGCCAGCGCCCCCTGCCCCCCCGGGGCTCTGGGCGGGCCATCCCTGCTGCGGAGTGTCGCACGGCCCACGCCAAGGCAGCACTGCACACCCGGCAGATGGCGACGTACTCGGGGCCGCGCCCACACGCTCACGCGGCAGGGGTTGCCTCGCCAGGACCTAGGGAGCCAAGGACCCCATTCCCACCAAAGAGGACGGTGGCGGCAGGGACCCCACCCTCGCTGTGAGCACAGTGTGATCGTGATGAAGACAATGGACATCCACGTAAACACGACGACGGCCAACGAGACACACGTCTGCTGGGTCACGACAGAAAGATGGCCACAAGCACAGGGTCGAGGAGCCGGGCGGCTGCGGGCCCCCCAAAGCCAGCAGCTGGGCCCCGGTGCCACGGCGGAGCTGCCACACACGAGACACACCCAATGCCACTGGACCACTGGACTGTCAAGCCAGTCAGAGTCAGGGTCGTCAGGGAGAGGGTCTGGCTTCTCCAGATGGCACCCCAAGATTTCTAACACTGATGCGTGGCAGTCTGCGACGTCCGGCACAGACCATAAGGGCCAGGACAGTTCAGGACACAGAGCGGTCACTGTCGCTGCAGCTGTCAGCTGTCGCAAAGGGGCACTCGTGGGGGCCTCAGAAAGTAGACAAGAGGGTGCAGCAGGAATTCATGCTTCGCCCCACAGCCCAGGCACGAGGCGACGGGACACAGAGCAGAGGAGGATGGAGGGAGCAGCAAGGAAGACGCTGCAGAGGGCCAAGTGGCCAGAACTGGTCACGGGGTGAGGCAGGGGAAGACGCCCTGGGGTGTCAGGCCTGGACCGTGTAGACAAAGACAGCTGGTGTGAGGATTGAGGCTTAGGGCTTATCAAATGAGGAGTTCCCAGGGGGAGCAGGGACAGAACACAGGGGCAGGGGTGGGACCCCAACAGCCTGCCTTCTGGCGAGGGGATGAGGAAACGGACACGGAGGAGGCAGCCTGACGGCAGAAGCGAGCGACCACGTGGAAAGATGGACACCCCTTCCACCAGTAAGCGGGCCCGACCAAGCCAGCGCCAGGCAGGGCCTGACCCGAGGCCACGGGTCCTTTGGGAATGTCGGCGACTTCGGTTTTTCTAACCGGCAGAGTGAATGGGAGTGGAACGGAGACGGCAGGGAGCGGGGGGAGGCTGGAAGGTGCAGGTGGGAGGAGTCAGTCAGAGCCCGAGATGACGTCAAAGGGGACACCTGACAGGAAGGGCAGGGTAGGTGCGCAGTGGTCTGAGGCACTGGAGTCCTTTGTTTTCGATCCTAAGGACGCTGGACAGGAGTGAGCGGCTGAGGAGGGGGAGGTGGCTGGGAGACCCGAGGCTGAGGCCCAAGCTCCAGGAAGCAAGGAGGGTGGTCTCAGTCCCTGCTGGTTGTCCCCGCAGGCCAGCTTTCCTCACTCTGTCGTCCAGCCCTCCCCTGCCCCCTTCCTGCCCCGTCCCCAAGGCTTTCGACATTCTTCTCTAGGGAAAACGGCCTGGGCAAAAAACAGACCGGGAGTTAAAAGAACGGGCCTCCCAGGCGGCTGAAGAAATAAATCTCTTTCACGCTGGCCCATCAAGTCCTACAATGACGAGGGGGCTGCCCTGTCTGTCCCCTGCAGGCCCTGCCCACACCCAGTGGCCTGTGCACCACGTCCTCCGGGCTCTGAACCCATTTGGCAGCCCCGCCGCACGCATGGCTGCACGGTCGTCAGCAGCTCCATGCCTGGGCAGCGCAACCCAATGTCAAGGTCCCTGGACGAGGACGCCAGGTGCTCGGGAGAGCAAGGGCAGCCCGTCCCATGGGGGACAGCCGGCAGGTCAGGCGTGTGGCCCTCAGGGGCAGGATTTCTCATTCTACAGTCAGAGCCTTTGGGCATGAAGCAGCACCCAGGGACGTCTTGAAACTTAGGGGAGCAGCGGCCTTCTCAAGGTGCCAGTGTGTGAGCACTCCCACACCACCACCCCGGCTCACCCGGTGCTCGGTCCCTGCCACGGTCACAGCCACCACAACCGGGCCTGGCTTCCTGCCATTCTGCTAAAGGCCGATGGCTTTACAGGGGGACCCAAGCCACGGGCGCTGGGTCAACCCCACGCACACCAGTGTCTCGGGTCAAAGACGACAGAGTGATTCTGCCCCGGCAGCTCCTGATCTCTGCTGGGGGATGCTGACGGCAAATCAGAGCATCGGGGCGAAAGGCGGCGCTGCAAGTGTAAACCCAGACACCAAGGAGGCTGAGGCCTGCGTGACCAGGTGAGCCCGGCGACATGGCTGCGGGTAAGAGGCCGGGTGCAGGCAGGCAGGCCGTCCTGAGTGGCCGGGGTCTCACGGTCCCACCACGGCCACCAGAGCCCAACGGCAGTGCGGCAGGGCTGGCTTTGAAAGTGCTGTCTGCAAAGCGTAAGAGACTGCCCCGAAGGCACGCTCGTGCTGTCACAGGCCCCGTGGGACAGATACACGATTTGGGGAAAGAAGGTGAGAGCCCAGAGAGTTCTTCAAGCCTATTTAGAAGGAAAAGTCCCCAAAGCGCCTGGCTTTCTGAAGATGGCAGAGGAACCATCCATGTCCCGTGAGCACGTTAACTGAGTTTGGAAGAAGTTAGAGAATACAGCGAGCGCAGGTGGAAGCACGCTGCGAAGCCCTCCCAGGCAGAGAGGCTGCGAGGGAGGCGCATGCAGGGGTGAGTGGAGAGGCAGAGGTGGCAGAGGCACGCGGGTACGTTACCTTGGTGGGCTTGCATTTCGGGAAGGGCTTTTTCTAAGACCGCTAATGCTTTTCTATGGTAATCTGCTTGGGCTTCTAACAGCTGAGAACAGACCCACATCCCCAAACAAAGGCAAAATTAGCATCGATGGACACACACACGGTGGCTGAGCAAAACTAAAAACAACATCGTTTGCAAAAAAAAAAAAAAAAGCTACAATGGATGAACTTTTACAAGGCCGCAGCACGGCGGGGGGCCATGCTCACCGTCACGAAGAAGTTCCCGTACTCCCCTTCCTTGGCCATGAAGCTGTACATGTCCGCGGCCAGCTGGTCCTGGGGAGGGAGAGAGGGCGTGCCATTGAGGGGACAGGGGCCCATGGCGCCTGGGCGTCAACCGCCGTGCGCCCTGATGCAGGCACCACTGAAACTGGGAGACCGCGGCTTCTCACGGCTCACTCAGAAAGACCCCCAAGGCGACTGCCCAGAGACCATGCGCCAAGGGCGGAGGTGCAGAGCCCTGCTTGCGGGGTGTATTGTTTGGGAGAAACGGGTGGAGGAGAATGTTAAATTTTACACCCGCATTTGTATAAAAATACCTTTAGAAGGAAAACAGAATCAGTGACAGCGGTCACCTGTTGAGAGCACTGGAAATCAAGGAGGAGGAGGACAGGGTGGAAGAATGATGTGACTGTATGTCGTTTTATACTTTTAACATTTTTTAACTAACATAAGTGGATTATATGAAAATTTAAAAAAGCTTTAAGTAACAAATGAAGCAATCAGAAATACATACATATTTCTAATGGTCATATATATATACACATTAAATTTCAAGTACGAGTTTTTAACGTGCTATGTTCTATTTTTAGCATCAAGGTACACAAATTAACATGAAGGCCTTGTTTACAGAAAAAAAGAATATTTGAAAATGCTAAGTAGAAGTAACAAACATACTTTTAGAATAACTGGTAAAGCAACAAAGTAAATTCATGGGTCCCTACCCACCTCCCCCTACCCACCCACCCCAAAAAAAAGAGAAAGAGAGGACGGGACAGGCAGATGAGTTAAAAATGGCCCGTACTGACATACTCGTGGGGAGACTCACTCCCGAATCCTCAGGACTCCCACGGGTAACGTCCCTCTTAAACTGAGCTCAAATACAAAACTGCAAGACACTCTCACAGAGACCTTCAGAAAACAGAAACGCCCAAGACTTAAATAAGCATGCATGAAATAATTGAAGGCATTAAAATAAAAACGGATGGGCGATCCAAAAAAGCAGCCTTGAAGAATCGGAACCTCAGAAGTGAAAACTTCAGTCCATGAACCCCGAAGCTCCGTGATAACTGGTTCAGCAGCAGATCAGACACGGCCAAGGAGAGAATCAGAGAAACGGAGCTTAGGTCCCCGGAAATCACCCAGAAGTTAGCGTGAAGCGAGAAAGAGAAATCATCTGCGTAAGTCTTCCCATGCGCATGACAGGCCACGGTGTGGGCGTCTAGAGAAGAGACATCAGCCCACACTGGACCAGGTCAAGTCTCCTGAACTTCACGCCCAATGTGTGTCCAGTAAGCAGCCAAGAGCCAGATCTGGGTCAGAACCAACGCGGACGAGACCGCTGGGAGCATGACCCTGGCAGAGCTGCCACGCTTTCGAACGGGGGAACGAGCAGCACGGGACTACTTTGTCAGCAGCATTCACCTGAGCATCATCTTTTCAAACGCAAAGGCCACGCACGTGTGCCTTCGGGAGGGCGGCTTTCACTCCAAGCCAAGGCGTTATTTTAAATGTCATTTCACTGCAGTTAGCAGATCAAGGTGTGCTACCTTGGAAAGCTGGTTTTAACGTGACCTGAACAAACTCAGGCTGGAATAAAGACCAATTCAGAAATGATGAAGGATAAGAGGAGGAAAGCTCTAAGGTCACCCTAAAAGTCACCGAGACCCGTGTCTTTACCACCTCAAACGACATTTGGAATAAGCACCAACTTTTGTAGACAGACACGCAGAGAATGTGGTCACTTAACCGTCTAATCCAGAACCTAACTTATGAGATAAAAGAGTTTTATTTCTCTGAAATTACAAACCAGTCGTCTTAGCAACCTTCCGCGCAGTGCATGAAAACCCCCTTACTATATGCTAAACCTTCAGATACAATGATGCTTGTTCTAGAACGTCTACTTTTGAGCCTACTGTGCATTGCCTTCGTTGCTGTGACTTTATGACGTTTTGCTATGGCTTTCTCTCCCATCCCCACACCTACTCTTTGTTTTAAATAAGCTGTTTTTGTCAAGTTTTTAAAAACTATCCTACTTGGATTTTTTAAAATAATGTTTTAATCTGGTTATAAAGAAAAGCAAAGGTCTCAGGAAATAAAGAAAATAAAAACCACCTTTAACATCGTTCAGGGTATTGACACGAATTACACACAACATGAAATAATTTGCAACATGCGACCTTTCATCCATCACTGGCAAAACCCAAAAGGTGGCTGCCAGCCCTCGCCACCGTACCTTGCACTGCTCTACTTTATTTCCAGCTTCGTCCATCTCTTCCTTCAGGGTGTCTATTTTCGACGGAAGCCCCTGGAAGTTGGTTCCTGAGGATTTGTGGGCCTGGTTCCACCTGCAGAACATGCGGGTTGCCGGGACCTGAGGACTGGCTGTGGGCACTGCCCTCAAGGGCCCAGAGGAGCGCACACCCTCCTGACCCGGCTCTGCCTGGCACGGGTCCCAGAGCCTGGGCACTGGGGCGGGGAGGGCCCATCCTCTGCAAGCGAAAGCAGGCAGAGGCCACTGGCTTCCCCCCGGGGGGCTGGCAGTGCTGGGCATGCCGTCTGCTCTGAGAACTGACCGCGTCCTGCCCACGAGCCCCACTGCCGGAACCCCGCCCTCCCGGGCTGTGCCATCATGGGCCATCAGACACCCTGCACTCCTGCTTCCGCCTGGAGCGTGCCCTGTGCCGCTGGAGTCGGGCCCTGTTTCTGGGGACCCCGTGCTGTCCCGACCTGTGGCCGCTGCCAGCAGTAAAAGTCACAACTTTGGATGTGGAGCTAGCGACCGATGGCTACGGGGCATCTCGAGAATGAAAGCATTTGTGGAAATTAACGTTCTAAAGATGGTACACTATGGCGACAGGAGGGGGGCGGGGGGGGCAATAACTGACCTGTACGTTTAATGGAGTGGTGCTTCTCCTTGCCCCCTCCCAAGGGGAACAATAAATCAGGGGGCATCCGACACTCACGGCTTCTTAGAAACGAGGGAAGCTGCCTGTCACAGCGGCCCTCTGGGGCAGCCGCCTGGTCTGACACAAGTGGCCCCAGATGCAGCAGCACCCAACCCGAGGGTGACCGTAGCCCACGGGGCTCTGTCTGCCCCGGCGGCCCCCACAGATCCGTGGGCCCCTCGCTCCCCTAGACGAGAGTGGAGCTCTCAGCACTGCCCACCCCCGGCCTGGCCCCTTGGAATACTCAGGCTTCCTTCTCCCCTTTCCTGCCTCTCATCACCACAGTCCGCTGAGATCAGGGCGGTCTGGCACGATGCCCACCGCCACCGTGGGACAGCGAGGCCCAATGGCAGGCGTGAGCCACCGTGACTCGTCTAGGTCGTGGTCCACGGGGCAGGGCTTCCCTCAGGTGTTGGGGACGGTGCTGGCGACGGGGCTGGGGGCGGGGAGGCCGTGTGACCTCACCTGGTTCTGACGGAGTCCCAATCCAGCACCAGCTTGGCGAGCTGCTTCCTCTGCTTCTGGATGTTGGGGATCTCCACCTGGGAGGAAACGCACGCCAGCGGGGTGAGCCGCGGGGTCTGGGCTTACGTTGGAAAGCACCGCATTTACTCATGATGTTTTTCTCTTAGGATTTCACACCCTCCGTTCACTCCCCTTATTTCCCAAAGGAAGCGTCTGTCGAAGGCGCAGGCGACGGTCATGGCGCCGCGCAGGGGGCACCCACCTCCGCTATGCTGCACAGGGGGTCCACGATCTCCTTCTCCACGAAGACTTCGTGCTGAGACAGCTCGAGCGCCAGCTGGTTCTCCGCGTCTCCGCACGTCTCCAGCATCTTCCTTTAATGACAAACACACGCTCACCAGGTCAGGCCCCTGAGGGGCACACTGAGCCAGTCCTGCTCTGTGTGACAGAGGACAGCAGATGGGGACACCACCCGCCCGCGGGGCGCCTGGCTCCTTCTGCGGGCACCGACCACCTCTTACCCCAGGAGGGACTCTTCCAGCTGAGCTGACGCCTCCTGCATGTTCTGAGCGAGCGCTGTCAGGGGCAGCTTTTTCTGGAAGGCAGAGGACAGGGGGTGCTTTTCGATCATTCTCACCGACACCCATGCTGTCACCTGCCTCAGATTGTTCACTGGTTTCTCCTCCGCGCAAACTGCCCCGGTCGCGAGACCAAAGCTGTGTCAGTTCCCTCGTGCCTGGAACGCAGGGACCATCGGTTGGAGTGAGTGTCCCATGGCTGTCTGGGGCCCAAGGAGATGTCTGACGTCAGCACCCAGCACCTGAGAACTCATAGGTGTCAGCTGCTGCTACGCTGTGGCTGCTTCACCGTTGCTGCTAGTTAACCGAGAACATGCCAGCCCTCGTACACAGTAGGTGTGCGAAAGATGCCGTTTGTTCGTTTATAATAAACATGTGTGACAGCTGGGCCATGTCCCGAAGCAGATACAAAGGGAACAGGACGACCGTGTGAAGGTCGATGGCACACGGCAAGAATGGGAGGGGCGGGACGATGGCACTAGGAAGGGAGGGCATGGCCGGGTCAGTTACCGAGGGCTGAGGTCAAGCCCAAGGGCTGGGGCTTCAGCGCAGGCAGCAGGATAGGCGCATCCCCGACAGCCCCAACAGCCTGGAAGCCCCTGAATATGGGGGAGCACCCCCAGACCTACAGGTGTTCGGCGTCTTCATCCCCACCCTCCACATTTCTACACACCCCCGGGGTGTGAGCTGTCCTTGCCGAGAACAGCTGGGCTGGGCATTTTTTAGGCGAGAGGATGGAGGGTCCACCTGGCTTCAGAAAATAGGCTCTGAGGACCAGGCTGAAGACAGGCCGGAAAGGCGGCATGGAGGCCGGGAGGTGGAGTGCCCAGGCAGGGGGCAGAGATGGAGCGGCGAGAGATCCCCAGGGACGACCACAGGTCTTGCCGCCAAGCCGCTGCGGGGGGGCAAGGGTCACACAGAGGGACACGTGAGGCAGCCCTGCAGTTCCAGCCCACAGGATGGGGCGGATGGGGTCTGAGTTCCCACAGGGAAGAGCTGGTTACGATGAAATGCAACCAGGGAAGGGGGCTCCTGCTTGGTAGCAACGGCTGATGTCCCTGCAAAGACGTCAGCCAGAGACTGTGAGACCAGAGGCGGTGGCCCCGGATGAGGACAGGCCGCAGGGAGCAGTCGAGGGTGACGCAGTCTAGCCCACTGGACACGCATAGGAGGATGAGCCCGGGAAGCGGCTGGTGGACACCAGGTGGAGGCGGACGGGGGAGGACCCTGGGCTCTGGCCCCTCAACTCGAGCCCGTCCGGCTTGCGGACCTTCTCTAGCAAACCAACAAGGTCTGCTCTCCAAGTCGGCGTCAGACAGCTCGGCACCTGTGGCCACCAAGGGCTCCCAACTGACACGTCCAACGACAAGCGGCTGGAGTCGAAGGTACTGGGGAAGGGTCGGAGGGGCAGGACCCTCGGCTGGGAGGTGCCTTTGAGGTGGCCCGTGGGCTCACAGGGCACGCGCTGCAGCCGTGTGGGGCCGGCACTCACGTGTCTCCGGTCGGCGTCGGTGCCGTGCTGGCCCTGGAAGCAGGCCATCAGGCGCTTATGAGACTGGTGGCACATGCCCCGCACCGCGTCCAGGCGCCGCTCGATCTGGGGGAGACAAGGCAGCCGTCAGCGGGGCTCAGAGCAGACAGCCTCCTCCTGACACGGCCCGCCTCAGCAGGAGAGGCGTCTGCGGTGGGCGGGTCTGGCCACCCCAAGCAGGGCTCCTCCCACCAACCCTCTGGGCCAGGACAGGGCTGTGGGCGCCACCCTGGGCTTTACGGGGCATCCAGCGGCACCTCTTGCCTCTCTGCACTGAGTGCTGGAAGCACCCCACCCCTGAGTCGTCATGACCAAACTGCCCCTACACACTGTCAGAGCTCCCCTCAGGAGAGAACCACCAATGTCCCTGACAGTGAAGGCTTTAGGTCCCTTAAAGGCCGAATCCACCTGCAGGGAGAGCGGACAGTCCCACCTAAAACTGCCCATCAGAAAGAGTGGTGACAGCAAAGCCACACGCGTCAGCGCCAGTCCCGTGCCAGTCCAATCTGCACAGAGGCCAATGAATGGCCAGGCCCAGGGGAGGGGATGCTTGGGGGAGGGGAGGCCCGGGGAGGGAGGTTGCAGGAGAGGGGAGCCCGGGGCCAGGGAGGGGGTCCAGGGCACTTCAGACACTGCGCGTGCCCTGCACGTGGCAACGGAGCCCTCTGCACGTAGCACACCACCCAGAAGAAACCCAGCCGCGTTTTTAAAAAGGGAGACAGACTGCCGCCCGGAGCAGGTCTTGGCTCTCCGGGCTCATGCTGGGGCAGGGCTGCTGCAGGCTGTGGAGGTGGGAGACAACAGGTGCCACAGAGACCCCGTTGCGAAGGGGCCATGTGCTCCCTGAAGCGCCCAGCGTGGGTGGGGACGGGGTGTGGCTGGGTGAAGTGAGATGTATAGGGACCCCGGGCCTCCCAGGGGAAGCCCCAAAGTTAGGTACACCTTCCTCTGAGGGATGGAGTGGACAGGCTTGGCCAGGTCCCCACAGGAGATGCCCTCCCTCCGAAGGGGAAAGAGTCTGAGGTCAAAACTTGAGGCCACCCTATGACCTCACGGTGGATCTGGCAGATCCAGTCACTGTCACTGAGACCCAAAGTCCCTCAGGACCTCCTTGGCCCAGAGCTAAGGAACCAGACTGGAGGAGGGAGCAAGGGGTCACAACTCGGGTCTGGAGCCGGGGACCAGTCCCATGGGTGGCAGGGCTGGGCCCACCACGGGCACCACTGCACCAAGGCAGAGTCCTCAGCCTGTCCAGGGCCCCTGCCCAGGCTGCAGTGCCAGCGACCGGGGCCCAGAAAGCGGGACTGCGCCATCTGACCTCTGTCACGTGACACTGAGCCTCACGTGCCCTCCACCACCATGTGACTGTCCCCTCCCCCGGCACACTGACGCGTTCCACTGGGGCTCAGACCGCGGCCCCCGCCTGCGGACTTCTCCCCGCGAGCCTCTGGCAGGGCGTCATCCAAGGGGACGTCGTTACCTGTAACAGGTCTTCACTGAGGACTTCTGTCTTCTCAGCCCTGTGGGGAAGAGGTAAAGTTCACAGTTAGAAGCACAGAAACGAGAGGCGGCTCATGGTGGCTAATGGCTGTCATCTCGGAGAGATGGAGGGTGATGGGTGGCGGGGGGAGGCTTCACCAGTTTTTACATCGGGGGCGACTCAAGCAAAACCAAAGAAAACGAACGGACGTTTGCGGAGATCAGCAACTCAGAACAGGCACAAAGACCCAGACCAGCGGCTCCCAAACTCGGGGGGAGGCGCTGGTTCAAGTGCCCCATGGCAGACCGGCCTGGGGGGACGGACGCGGCAGCCCGGGAGTGGCCGGCACTGTGCACGAGCCCGGGCTCCACAGCCGCCCTGAGGAAGGACCCTCCCCAGATGCTTCAACATCAGCTCCTCAAATGACCAGGCCTTGCGGCCTCCGGGCAGCTGTCACAAAGGCAGACGCCCTGCGTGGTGAAGCACGGTGACAGGCTGCAGCACGCCCGCCCTCAGACTTCTCTCCTTCACCCCGAAAAGCCATCTTGCGGCTCAGCACACGCGGCCTGGGCTTCAGAACTGCCCCCGGCGCCGCCCACTCGCAGAAACCGGCTGGCAGGGTCCCCGACCCCGGCAGCCTCGCCCTCCTGGGGCAAAAATGCCACGGCGGCCTGTGTGGCTCTCCCTGTCCTCTCGGCCGCGACTCAAAGGCCTGAACAGGGCGCCACTCACCTGACTGCTCCCCCAAGGGCTGTCACAGAGGGAAGTGCCAACGTCCACAGAGACAGCTGAGCCCTGAACTCCGCGGGCTCGGGAGCCGCACCCGACCTCTGCCCCCCAAACTGCCACGAGCCCACTGCCGCCCGGGACTCGCCAGTGACACAGTCCATGCACACGGACTCTGTACGCAATGTGTGTCACACACCACGTTCTGACGGCAAAGTCAGATAAAGGAGACATTAATGAAATGTCAAAATTTTCATTAATGATTACTTAATGAAATCACGCAGAGGGGGATTCAGACGCTGAACAGTCAGGGGCACAGCGCCACGACAGCCGCACAGAAAATAAAGCCAGTGGTCACTTCAGAAACACAGAAAGCCCCCCAGGACGGTGGTCACTGCATGGTTCTGCGACCGTGCCTGTCCACAAACAACAGGCCGACACAGCGCACATCGGGCAGCAACTCATCCGAATATTGTAGTGGACTGTGCTGTGGGATGGGACGCGGGATGCGATGGCCGGCACAGCAGCAGGCCTGCGAGAGGCACCGAGCCTGGGCAGCCGCACGTTTGCACAGGAGGCGTGAGGATGCGCCCAGGAGGCAGCTAAGCTCCGAAACGCTGCCCCTGCCTGGGGACCGCCCACCGGGAGGGGGGCGTGTGCGGGGAGAACCCACGCAACTGTGCGACGAGGCGAGCCTTTCGCAGTTGGTCATCTGACTTGAAGGTGCACGTACGCACACTTCCAAATTCCAGAACACAGGGGGGAGGGGGGCAGCTGCTGCATTCCTAGCACCATGCCCAGTGCTTTCACGGTGCGAGGCCTGCGCAGTGAACGCGGCCCCAGCTCCGCGGCACCAGGCCCAACCATCGGCCGACAGAGAGAAGGCACCGGGCCACGGGACCTCGGAGCAGGTGCCAGGGTCCAGGGCAAACCCGTGTCCTCATTGTCCTTCCAGCAAACCAGCCACTGGAGCCCCCACTTGAAATTCAGAGGCCGAAAAAGGCATGGACCAGGCGTGAAAACGTGAGCACGTCATTCAGAGAGCGGCCTGCCCCACGCGCCTGCCTTACGGATGCGCCGTCTGCGGCGCTGAGAAAACGCACTTTGCAGAGATCCAACGCGTCGTCTGAACTGGATCTCAGGGTTCACCGAACTCAAAATGCTACTGATGTCGACAGAGGACGACTAGGCCGGCTTTACTGAGTGGACTGACCAGTCAGAGCGGGTGCATCTGAAGTGTACATGGGTCACCATGCTCAGGTGAGTGCGCACCCTCCTTCCCGTCGCCGTCTCTGCTGCAGCTGCCCTAAGAACACCGAAGACCTGCTCTGAGTGGCTTCTGCTGTACGACGCGGCGTCACCGGCTACCGACGCCGTGCCATCCCTTAGGCCCCCGAGCTCACACATCTTATCCTAAAGCCAGCACCCTCTGGCTGGCATCTCCCCGCCCCTCCCGCTCCCCAGCCCTGGGCAACTATTCTGTGAGTTCAGCTCTTCTTTCAAAAAAGATTCTACGTGGAAGGGAACTCGGCTTTTGTCTCTGGCGCAATGACCCCCGGGCTCACGGTGCTGTGAGTGGCAGACCTCACGGCTGAGGGTCAGCCCAGGGCGTGCACTATGGTGTCTCTGTCCACACACACGCTGACAGACGCCCAGGCCGCTCCCCCGTCTGGCTGTGACATGGGGGGCAGGCATCTCTGAGACACTGATTTCACTGCCTTTGGATAAACACCCATGGCCGAGGTGGCCCTGTCGCTGGAGGAACCTCGGTACCATCTTCCACAGCGGCTGCACCGACTCACGACCCCAGCATCGGCGTCAGAGAGCTCCAGGCTTTCCACAGCCTTGCCAACATGCACCTCGTCCAGTAGTGACGGCCACCCCAATAGGTGCAGATGACACCTTGTGTGGTCTCACATGCTCATCAGCCACTGTATGTCTTTCCCGGGACATCCCACCCACACCCCGCACAGCAAGGTGGCTGCCACACCACGCACGCGTGTGCGCGCGCGCACACACACACACACACACACGGTGGTCCCATGAGGTGATGATGGAGCTGAAACAGTCCCTCCGCCTTGCGATGTCATAGCCGCCCCAAATGAGTAGGGAGAGGCTGTTTGAAACTCTACAGGCTGGCCGGGGGGCGCAGAGAGCCTCCTCGAGTGTGGACGAGGAAGTGACTAACCCGTGCTTGGAACAGGGACAGGGACACACGGCGGAAGCGTCCGCAGGGTTAAGAAAGTACAGGAGGAAAACAGAAGCCGCCAGGAGGGTCCGCAGCGGAGGGCGGGCGGAAGCCTCGCAGACCCCGACCGTGCAGGTTTAAGCCGTGGACCCCACACCGAGGTTCTGCACTGGCGGAGAAGAACGTGCACGGGCCCCGTCTGCCCACGGGAGAGGAAAGCGGCCAGCGAGGCACGCGTCCGAGAACAGCGACACCCCCGATGGGCAGACGACAGGGCGTGTGGCCGTCAACAACACGGAGTCCTCCAGTCCATGAATGACGAACACCAGGAAAAGGTGCTTTTAAGTGACAAACTGTGACCCTGAAAAGTGATGTGCACACAGGCCGGAGCCACAGAGACCCCGACTGGAGCGCCAGCCCCGCCTGCCCCAGCACGCGGTCCAAGGGACACAGTGGCCGCACCTCCAGGCCTGCTCGGCGGCATGCGAGCCTTTGTCCCTACCAGAGGTGGCGATGACTCAGACCGCGCGCGGGCCTGGGCACCCGCTCAGGCCCAAGACACCAGGTCGCACAGGGGCGTGCCACCTCGAGCAGTTCCTTCTAATGCATCGATAACTGGGGGCAACACCCTGAGCCTGTCAGGTACCCAGAGACCAAGTGGAGCAGTGGGCAAGGCCGCCCCGCGCCACAACCAGCGCTCGCCGAGTCGGCTCTGGACCGACGTCCCGCGCCCAGGCATGCAGCTCCTGCGCATGGGTTTTCTGCCTCGTCACGGCCCCGTGCCCGGCGTGCTGCGCTGGAGGACAGCCACCGCGCTTCCTGCCCGGGAGGGAGAACAATGCCGCGCAGGAAACGCCCCGCTCTCTCTCACTCCGGCCTTTGTTTTTTCCTATGCGAGTCGCCGGGCAATCTCACTGGCCACGGCCGGCGCCAGCAGGGTTTTTAGTGCACTTATCACCTTTCAGCAAAGCACGGATGTCCCCTTCATGATCCCACAGCCCTTGGAGGGTCCTTGTCCCTGCGGCCAGCAGGCGTGGTCGGCAGGCGAGGTGGAGGTCGGCAGGCATGACTGGCAGGCATGCCTGGAAGGCCCAGGGAACAGACGCTCCCATCCCGAGCAGCCCAGAGGAAAGTGCTAAAGCCAGGAGATGGCGGCGGGCCCAGGACGTGCAGGGACCCCCACGGCAGGGGTCCCCACAGTGGGGAGCCCCACAGCGTGCTGCAGCCTGGAAGCTCGTTCTCTCTTCCTGGACAGTCAGCCTTGGGTTCACGCAGCAGCTGCGGGAAGGAACGGGGTGGCTGACTGACATACAGCCCGAATGTGGAGGCGCAGTCCAGAGCTGGTGACAGAGAATCAGAAATCACGTCTCTCCTCCAGCCACCCACGGCCCCCAACGCGCCGAAACAGATGACGCCTGTGTTCTCCTTGCTCCCCAGTTATAAATGGACTTCAGGACAAGACCTAAATAAATGCGACTGTCAACGTGCGGCGTCAGCAAACCTTTCTGGAAAGACCAAACGGTCAGCATTTCAGGCTCACAGGCCATGCGGCCACTGTCACGGCCACTCAGCTCTGCCATCGTGGCACAAAGCAGCCCGATGACAAGCAAACGAGAGGACCCAGCTGTGTGCCAATGCAGACACTGAAATCTGAATTCACACACTCCTCACGTCATGAAATCTTCTTCTGACTTTTTTCCAACTGCTCAAAACTGCAAAAGCCACTCTAAGCCACGGTGGCCGGATCCAGGCCTGGACAGTGTGCCTACCCCAACCGTGTGCAGGCGAAGCCTCGGCCCCTCCAATCACCGCCCGATTCTGCTTTCCCCACAGGGGGCTCTTGCACACGCCCGACTCGTGTCTCGAGGTGGTGGCCGGCGTGGCGGGGACCGGCAGGAGCTCACCCCCTTCCTGCCACCCGGACGGCCCGAGCGCCAACACGAACACTGAACAGACAATGGCCCGTGGCCCTGAAGATCACAGCTGTGTGTCGGGTGACAAGCCCACACAGATCCCAGTCCTGCTGGTGTTTTACTGACTGTCCCTCGGACAGACCAGTTAAAAGGAACAAAAGCAGTGGAGCATGGAAAAGGACACTTAATAAGCCGACATTACACCCTGGTCACCTGCAAGGACCTGAATGCATCTTGGGTGAGCAAGACAAACCGTGACTGACCTGCTGTGACCTGCCAGCGCAGGCACAGGGTGACGGCGGCACGTGGCCCCCGAGGGGCGGGGACGGCACGGCGCCATCGCAGCGGCCAGGCCTGCAGCGCTGCGCTTCACCCTGCTGGGGACCCCGGTACGTGCGACGCTGCCGGTGCCTGCCACAGGGCTCAGGAGGCCCACTGGCCCTCTGCGCCCTCTCTGGACGACACGGCCACCTCCCTGGCGAGCCAGTGGGTGCTGAGAATGCTTTTCCGGTTTTACCTCATTAGAGATAATCAGTTTCTGGGAAAGCAGCTGAAAACTGCATAACTGGATTTTTAAAATAAAGGCCCCTCTGATGCTCTGTAAGCGAAACAATGTTACACGGGCAACCAGGCAGTTCAGAAGTCCTGAGACTCGACAGAACTCTAGGGGGACGGCGAGGGGACAGAAAAACAGCCCGTGCACGACGCGAGAGGGGTGTCTGCAGAGGTAAAACGGCCCGACAGAAAGTGTCCTGGTAACGACGAGGGCGAAACGCACCCCACGGTGCTGTCCTCTGAGCCACGTCCCCAAACGGTGGCGTCCTGCCACACGTTGTTCACAGCGTCTCTCAGATAAGTCACAGTCATGTTTGACTTTCAACAATAACAAAGGCCTTATCAATCGATCCATGACCCAGACGGACTGTTACATTTTAAAAGAATCGGAGCAGACGTTATCGTTTTCCTACACATGCGAGCTGCCCCCGCGGCTTTCCGCGTGGTCGGCTGGCTTCGGTCCCCCTGCAATCTCCTCGCTAGCCCTGCCGTGACCACATGCTAAGCCTACAAGCCCCAGCGCCTCCGGCTTCTGGCAGAGTCACAACCTCAAGGCCACCGCACCCTGGGCGACTCCCCTTGGTGGACTCCAGGGGATGCTGGGACCCGCCCTCCCCGGCCTGGACGCAGCCGAGCTTCAAATTTTAAACTTTACTTAAGCGGGAAAACAATGTGAGAAACACTGTGCGAAGTGCCACAATGAGGACAGTGGACGGGGAGCTAGGACCTACGGGGAGGACGTGGAGGGGCCAGTCCACTGTTCCGACGCGGCCGCCGGCGCTGACCGTGTGCTAGCCGCTGGTGGGGCTGGCCCGAGCCCGCCCGCGTGTTTCCCCCCAAGGCGGCACATCTCACAGCTCACCCCAGGGACGGTGGGACGCATGAACATCAAGTTCTCGTCCCGGCTTCAGAGGGCCGGCTGCGTCCACAGCTTATGTAAACGCAGCCCTGGGCACCACCCGCTGAACCTGGGGACAGTCAAAGAAAGATGCAGGCGAGGGCAGCGGTCTCCAGCCAGCGTGACAAGTGACGGCCCTGAGGTGGTTTAAGATCGACACGGGCAACTCCGGCTCCGTCGTATGGAACAGCCAGAAGCAGCAGAGCCACCAAGGCAGACAGGAGACGGCGTGGCCGAGGGTGACCGGGGGATGGAACTAACTGCAAAGCAGGCGACAGTCTTGCCGGGGCGACGGGACTTCTGAAACGACAGAGGTGATGACCACACAACTCGGCAAACCCAAAACCACTGCCTGGAACCCTTAAAACAGATGAGTTTTATGATGTACGAAGTCCATCTCTTTAAAGAAAGTCGTTATAAAACAGAATACTTCCTGGAGCTCTCGTCTCCCCCAAAATAACTGAGTGGGGACCCCTGGGGCGGGGCCCGGCTCATGACAAGCCCCGGGCTGTCCCCGAGTGCAACCCAAAGAGCCCCGGCCAGTAGGCTAACGACCAGCACAGGCCACAGACCGGGGGTGAGGGCCCCTGGCTGAAGAGAAAGGTTTGCCCACCAAGGAGCTGGGGGACCTGGAGAGCCACCGACTGCTCAGATCTGAGCTCTAAGGGCCAATTCCAGGCCCCGAGTGCAGGACGCGGGTTGGGAGACCGCCTCTGCTGCTGCAGCTGAGAACACAGACGCACAGCCCAGTCGCTCCTGGCCGATGACATGTGCTATTTTAACAGAAACAGCGTGACACAATCAGTGGCCATGAACCACCAACTTTTAAAAGTTGGAAAAAGTTATAAAGAGCACTCTCTAGCCAAAAGATGGATAAATCAGAGAAACTGGAATTCAGGGGTCACGACCGCTTTGAGCACCAGATTCCCGACAGCGACTTTGAGTCTTTTAAGGAAGATTCTGCATGTGAACACTCTCGTGAAGGCACGTTAGCCAAACATTACTCCATTACAGGTACCCGTACGGGGCCTTTTTATTATCCCTGCGTCAGGGCGTGGAAACCGAGGCAGACGCTCACAGAATCCTTGGACCCTCGGATGAGGGCAATTTCAAGACCACCGACCAAGGCTGAGCCTCTCCCAGTTTTCATGCTGGATGCTGGTCCCAGTTCCGCCACAAACGAACCACAGGGTCTAAAAATAACCCCCTTAACCTCTGCGCACCTCATCTTTCTTACGTTTGCATCACCAATCTCGCGTGACTTTTCAAAGACAAATGAGAGAATGTTCCGAAACCTTCAAAACTGTGCTTCACAAAGACAGGCTCATCTCTCTCCGCATGACGATAAATACCACAGCTCTGAAAGGCACCCGGAGCCGAGGAGCCGACGCGTGGACCCTCCTGGTTTCTGCAGAAACACACCCGGCAGATGCAGCCCAGCAGGCCCCACGGCCAGCATGAGGTGCAGAAGGAAAACGCTCCCCTGGACGACAGGGCGAGGCTGCATTTGCGGGACGAGGGAGGGGTCCCGGTGGAGCCCCCCCAACCTTCCCTGCCCTTTTCTAACGGCCACAAGAACGAACCAGGGTCCCAACGCCACAGCTGGACGGATGAAAGGACGCCACAGATGACTCAGATGGACACCGACTCTTTGACGAGGCCTCGCTCAAAAGGATTTCCAGGATGACGGAACGAGTGAGCGCGGCCACGCGGCCAGCACCGACTGTGAACCCGAGCGGCTGCCGCATGTGGTCGGCCACCAGCCTCTTCATCCGGGTCAGCACTGGACAAATGCTGGTCGGGCACCCTCAGCCCGGCTCTCGGAGCTGCGGGATGGCCGTGGAAGCCAGCTGCACAGGCCAGGGTGAAAGGGCCAAGGCCAGGGCGACAGGGCCACGGCCAGGGCAACAGGGCCATGGCCAGGGCGACAGGGGCCACAGGCCAGGGCATGGGGGCCACGGCCAGGGCAGCGAGCACCCCTGGGAGCTGAGGGCCAGCGTCTGGCACTGTGGGCCATGTGCCAGGCACTGTTCCAGCTGCTCTGTGAGAAAGCGTCCCCCTCACGTCCACAACCACCTCCAGGACAGCCCAGGTTTGGAGAAGGTCGGCAACCCACCACAGGTGGCAGAGTGGACAGGGCGACATCTGGCACCGACCTGGGACACCAGAGAGGCTCCCTGAAACTGGTGACGGCATGCACGCTGACCAGTGAGCTGCAGCTAGACGCTCAGACACTGGGTGGTGGAGGGGATGTCAGGGCAGTGCGGGCGGAGGGCAGAGCGAGCACGAGGACGGTCGCAGGGTGAGCCTGGGGAGAGCCGAGCCTGCCCCACCTACACTGGGCACACGGGACGCACAGAAGGGCAAAGCAGGGGGTGCAGGGCACACGGGACACCAGACACGGAGCAGGAGGGGTGGTGCCCCGTCACAGGGACAGAGGGAGTGAGCAAGGCCTTCCCAATGCCACCACACAAGCCCCGCCCAGTCTGAGAGTTTCCATGCCGCCCTTGAAGTCTACAGGGAGCCCAAGGACTGGAGAGTGACAGCGAAGCCCAGACTCGTGTGGGGACAGACAAGACTGACCGGCCGTCCCATGAAGGGCTGGGCGGGGAAGAAGTGCGTCACCAGCTTCCCCGCGCCGTTGGTGTTCAGTCGGAGCCACCTCAGGATGGCACAGAGACAGAGAGCGGCAGCTCTGAGGGTGGACAGGACGCTGGGCGTGTCCCATGGGGAAGATGACTAACACACTGAAGGGCCCAGCGGACAGGACGCACGAGCAGAGGAGGGACTTCAGCAGCTCTAGCAACTGAAACAAACAATCCGGACTAATGTGCCGAGGGGAGAATGGGAGCGAAGTGCCCCAGTCCCCTGGGACACCATCAGTCTCTCACTTGCCGTCAGGGTGCTAGTGGGGGGTGGGGGGCGTGGGGAGAGGGAACGTGGGCAGAAGAAATGTCAGACACAGCAGCTGAGAAGTTTCCGACACTAATGCACGCCACCCACCCAAGTGATCCAAGCTCAGACAACTCCCAGCAGGATGAGCACAAAAAAAAAAAAGACAAAACGGCTGAAACCAAAGAAGAGACGCTGGGTTCCCAGGGAGAAACCGGGGGAGGGTGGCTGACTTGCTCTCAGAAACGCCGTGGCCAGCTGATGAGGGAATGGCACCTTGAAAGTGACAAAATTCTGCATCATCAACTGAAACCATTCCTCAAAGGTGAAGGCCACAGACGTTTTTGGAGGACAGAGCTGAAAGGGATTTCACCTCCTGAAGCTCTCGCCGCAGTCGCCAGGGGAGGGGGCGGGGTGGGGCACCCTGGCGTGTGACACCCACGCTGAGCCAGGCTGGGGTGGGGACGCTCTTAGGGGAGGGTGGCGCGTCGCCATATTTCCCATGCCAAGTCTGATTAGTCACGCTGTCTGCATCGCTGGTCAAAGCAGGGCTGCGTGGCTGCACCCGACGCCCTGCCTGGGAGGGCGGCAGACACACAGGCGGGGACAGGGCTGGCTGTGGCAGAGGGACGGGCCAGGCATCCTCACCGTGGGCAGCTTTGCTGCAGTCTGACTGTCATTCCCGATGTCACGCCTGAAGGTTCACCATGCAGGCAGAGCAGGCACAGGGAAGCCTTAGGGACTTTATTTACTTCCCAGTGAGGTCAGGTCCGGGACCCGGCCAACTGTCAGCTTTCTGATGGGAACGTCTGCGCCTCCGAGGTCCCGGGAGGTAAAGGCGAAGTCTGGGTGGCGAGGCTGCTATGCAATTTAGAGTCTCAGCGCTGGCACCACAGACTGACACTCTGGTCACGCCACTGGTGACAGCCAAAGTGTCTGGAGATGCTGACAGATCGGGGGGAAGGAGGAGCTGCCCCCCACCCCAGTTAGAACCATTTGGTCAATGGAAAGAATCTTCGCAGCAGCCAGAAAGGCACAAGGTGGGCATCTTCCGTGTGACGATCCACGAGACACGTTCAGATGGGGACAGGACAGTGGGTGGGAGGGAGGTCCGCTCGTCCCATAACAGCCTTCTCTGGTTTTTCCCGCTATTCCTGGTGTGAATTGGGGGCGTCCTCCACCCCGGAAAGCAGAAGAACACAAACACGTGCTTTGCTTCCTGTCTGCAGACGGTTCTCTTCAGTCCCCGCGGACTTTCTAACGTCCGAGAACTCTGCACCTTCTGCTCAGCAGCCTGCTTTTTAATTCTGTTAAATGGATATAAAACAGGTTTTTTCAGGTTTTCCTCCCGCGCTACTGGCCTGCCTTGGACAAATGAATAAAAAAAGCTGCACTTGCTCTAGCCGTCCATGGGGCCACTGCTGAGCAGGACTTTCTCAAAATGGCTTTCGGCACCGTGTTTTTTAACATCCAGGAATTTAAAAGACGTATCCCTCCTACCATCTGTGTGGGCTTTAACGGAGGAGACACAAGCACGTGCCTGGCCCAGTGTCCCCAAGGTGGCACGCTGTCTGCTGTGCCACAATGTGTGACAGCTGTGTTCCTAAGAACCTCTCGAAAATTCCATATTACGAAATCAACACAGTGGTGCGGGGACAGGGGGGTGGGGGCAGCGTTTGGACCAGGCTTGGGAGCCCCTGCGGCATTCCGGGCAACTCCAGGATGCCGCACGCCTGGATGGCGGGGGGGGGGGGGCTGGCCTCTTCCTGTCCCATGTGCTCCCGCTAGCCACGGCAGCTCACACGTGTCTTGCCTCCGCCACCTACATCCCTGAGGGCAGAACAGAAAAACGCCCATAGAAGTCTGAGCTCAGAAAGCACCCCCGCCCCCGCCACGCCCAGTGGGGGGCTAAGCCCTGCGAGAGGCCAGCAGCCTGCTGGGGCTCCAAGCCTGGCTCCCGTCTAAGGCAGTGTGGCCCTGAGCAGGCCACTGAACGTCTCTGTGCCCGTGTCCTGCCAGTGAAAACAGGTCTTAGGATTAAGAAATGATACATGTGATTCTCATGAAGCTCACAACAGGGCTTTTGTTGTTGTTATGACACAAGCAGGTAAGAGCACAGGCTCTGGAGAGAGACGTGCGAGCTGTGACCTCCAGCCAGTCAGTCACTGAACCTCTCTGCCCATTTCTCACTGCAAATGGGAACATTCGGGTGGAGTCTGCTGGGCAGACGAGCCGGACAAGGAGGAACACGTGCGAGAGCGCCCGGCACACTGCAAGCCTCCGGAAGTGACAGGGGGCGGGGCCAGGGTGATGTGGAGTGGGGGACCTGTGTGGGGGGGTGGCAGGGGGAGGGGACGGGTCAGAGAGCAGGGCACAGGCTCACGAGCAAGCCCTAGCGACGTGGTGCAGATGGGGAGCGAGGTAGAGCCGAGGAGGGTCACCAACTCTCACTCGAGTGTCAGGACCATATGGCTCTTCCTTCCCCTACAGGGACGGCTGGGAGCCCCAAGGGCGCGGGCCAAGCTGAGGGTGAGGGGTCTGCGGCTACGAGGTGGCTGTCCCAGGGAGCTCCAGCCCCACCGTAGGGGCATGCGGACGGGGGGGTCAGAGTGTGCGTGACAAACAGTGAACACGGTTGGGGGTTCACCCGGAACACAGACACTGCAGAGAGGGGGGCTGAAGCCTTAGGACTGCCCTGGACAAAACCACAGCTCTTCTGGGGACAGAGAGGAGCCCCTAGAGGAAGCCAGGTGTGTGCAGCTGTGAGGTGAGGACGAGTGACCGGTGAAAATGCAGCTGTGGCCGAGGGGACAGAACATGTGGGCAGAGCAGCCGCTGGACCAAGCAGCCGAGCTGCAGGGAGTGGGGGAGGGGGAGCGGCCGAGCCACGGGCAGGACGAAGCGGGGCGCTGGGCAGGAAGGGCCCGGGCAACCAGCAGTAACACAGGCGGGGGCAGGGACCAACAGGGAGCCATAGTGACTGTGGACACTGGCATGCTCTAGCGCAGGGACCGGGAACCCCTGACCAGTGGTAGCAGGTCCAGTTGTCTGGGCAACTAGGAGGCAGGTCACTGAGGACAGTGGGTGTGTCTGGGCAGGGTGGGGGACTCCTGGGAAAAGTGGACTCTGGCAAAGACGGGGGACACAGGAGACACCAGCCAAGGCCGCAGGGTCGTCCGCGGGCGCCCTGACCTGCACCGGGCCGGTCTCGGTGTCTAGGCGCAGCGGCACAGAACCAAACCACAGTCGGGAGGCTGCTCTGCAGAGCATGTGGAAGCAAAGGGCCAGCTAGCCAGACTCAGAGCTGGCCACCAGGGAGGCGGGCTGACGGGGCGGGGGCCAGCGGAGCGGGGAGAGGCTGTTTGGAAAGCGTCTGCGCGGATGAGGGGTCGGGCAGCTGGCCACAGACGGGGCTGGGACGCAGGGAGTGGTCCTTACAACACGGGGCACTTCTGCAAAAGGAGCCAGCCCGAGCCGGTACATACCCAGCACCGATCCCCGCCTCCCACCGCAGCCCCCCCATCCCCAAGACAGCAGGGAAGCCTCATTCTGAACCCCGCTGATTCGGGAACTGAAACGTAGTCTCCAGGCTCGTGCTTCCACCACGACCTGCCCCTTCTGGAGTCTCCTACGTCTGCTGATCATCTGTCTCGTCTGTGAACTCCGCTCGAAGGTGCTCATTAAGCTCCCTGGAGAGAGCTTCCCGCGGTAATCACTGTTGGGGCTGCTCTCAGCTCCCTCCCGTGACGACAGACAACAGGCCCAAGTGGTTCACCACGTGGCTCGTGCGACCTGTCGCCGGCCTCCATCGTTCTTTGGGCTTCTATGACACAGCATGAAGTTCCTCCGTTTCCTTCTATCCATTTTATGGTTTTATTTTTTATATGAAACTCGATCCGTTTGGGATTTACTTTGGCACGCAGTGGCGAGGCGCAGCCTAACCCGACACGTCCCCAACTCCCACTGTCAGCCGCTCTGTCCCGGCCCCCGCAGGCCTCATCATGGGCCAGCCCCTCCGACCCATCAGGCTGTCCCCAGCCTTGCCGGCGGCCCTGTTCTGGGTGTGGGGACACTGGCCGAAGTCAGACCCAGGCTGGCTTATGGCTCCGGGCTCCATAGACTGACCCGCAAGCTGCTCGCCCGCCCCGCCGCCCTGAGGCAGTTCCGGATTTTTTAAGTCCACACCTGAGTTTTAAAGACACAACTAGTCCCTTACCGCCAGAGAAACGATCCAGGGAACACACGTGATACGTGACCGCCAGGCCTCATGGCAGGGTGAAGCGGATGTCTGCTTCTGGGGGGGCTCCCCACAGCCGCGAGCGAGCGTGGGAGACAAGTGAGGGCACACACGCAGACGCGGGGACCACGGCCAGGCTCCTCTCGCTCGGGGAGTCTCCCTGAGCTGCCGCTGTCTGGGTTCTCTTTACCCTGGTTCTTGTGCATGGGCCTCAGAGTGTCTGTGGAGCCTGTGAAACGGCGTGCAAACCCGCGGGGACAGCCGCAGTGGCTGTCCTCTTCCTGGAGGCTCGAGGACTCGGCCACCACCACCCCGTCCGCCACTGCCCCCTCCTCTGGCTCCTTCCTCCACCCCACCAAGCAGGAATTTTGTGGTCGGCCCCCTGCCCTTGAGTGCACCCCAGATCTTGTGACTAAAACACAGAATAAAGGCTCGAACGGCAGACACACCAAGAGTGCGTGCCGCAGAAAAGCCAGGAGGGACGCTCGTAGCTCCCCTGGGAGCCGCCGGGTCAGGATGTGGCACCTGGCAGGTCGCATGTCCCTTACTGTGCTTCTGGAGGGCCCAATGGGGTTCGAGTACGAGGTTGCCATCAACAGTGACAGCCACACATGACACTGGGGAGTCTAACGAAGGAACAAGAAAGAAAGCACGTCACAGGCAGCATTACACCCGCAGAAAAGTCCAAGAGGATACAGAGTTACTAAGAGTCGCTAAATGAGCTGTAAAGTAACGAGCGTGTACACAGACATTAAAGTCACCACGGTTACCAAGGAAACCCATCAGGATGATGGCAGGATGCTCAGGACGCCTGGGAATGCTCTGTGTCCGCACGGCCTAGCTCAGAGGCCACAGACCACCACGCCCGGGCTCCACGTGGTGCCCTCAGACCTGGCCCGGGCAGGCGCCAGTGACCATCTGAATGAACGCGCCAAACACCCGGCTGAATTTCTCTAGGAACTGGAAAACAAGTGACACCAAATTTTATTTTTATATAAAAACAGGAGAGAATGAGTGAAAAAAAAAAAGCAGAAGGAAACTGGTTAACCAGATGTAAAACACGTCACAGGTCAGCAATCCTTAAAACAGCGTGGCATGCACGCACGCACGCACACACACACACGCGTGCAAGCACACCCAAATCAGCACTCTAGGGGGAGAGGAAGCCCAACAGAAAACGGAGGCACAGGAACTACGTTTTAAAAAGTGAGAAGCGTTATAAAACCACGGACAGTGAAGGGCCATTGTCACCTGCTCAGTAAACACCACCTGCCCACGACTCAGCTCTCACCTCCTCTGCTTCACCCCAAACGCTGTGTCTTAAATGTCTCTTGACTCCACGTGCCACGCCACACGGTCGCCTCAGGCCCACTGTCCCCGCCCACCCCCAAGCCGCTGGCTGCTTCAGCTCCCATCAGGCTCTTGCCCCGCCTACTGCCACCCAACCCCGCACCCGGGGTCACTTGCCTAAGCACCACCTCGGCTGTCTCAACCTCCATGTTCTCAGTCGGAGCTGGTCACGTGTTTGAGTCCTGCCCTGTGGGAGGTAGGGGGGTCATGCCACAGGTCCTAGAAGCGACGAGGGCCCTAAAAAGATCCCCAGAGATGACACGTCCATGAAAATGAAAGCTACGCTGCAGGAAATGACACCACGATGGATTTTCAATGCTTGACAGCACTGTCTGTTTTGGGGAGAGATGGCGTCAGCTTGAACAAGGCAGAGGGAACCGAGGGTGCTGGCCCTGAAGCTGTGTGGGCCTAGGAGTCCCAGCCTACACCCCTCTTGGAGGGGTGGCGGCCAGGGATCTGAGAATGAGGCCAGTCACTCTGAACTTCGGGACGTGTGCGTCTACAGCCACTCACTACCCAACGAATTCGAAAATAACCACTGGATAGAGTTTTTCTGCTCTTAAGCATCAGGCATGGTTGCCTTCTGCTAATTTACCGACAAAAAGTATTACGTTAAAAAGTTCAACTTCCAGTATCTGGTTTTCCGAGTATGTTCCTTTCTTCTCGGAATTCGCTATCACCTGTGTCTCCACCTGCCCCCCCGTCAAGACTGCTCAGGTGTCGTGTGTCAGAGGCCGTCTTGGGGGACCAGGCACACGCAGAGCCCCCACACCCGTGCCCAGCACTCGCCACAGCCAGCGAGGCAGAAAGGCTCCGGCGCGCCTCCCCAGGGCACAGCGGTCACAGGTCCCAGCGGCCACGCCGGCTGGGCGAAGTCTGAGTGAGGAGACTTCCACACGGTCACACCGGCAGGTGACAGGTAGCTGGGAGCTGCTGATAGGAATCTCTGCGCGGTTCTGAACATTTGCTGATGTAAGTACTTGTGCTCGTCTGCACACCTGCTAACCGGCTACGACCTATGACTTAGGCTCCTCAGGAGGCGGAGATCTGGCGGGCCCACCTGGGAGGACACTGGGAACGGCGGGAGAGAAAATAGTGAAACACGCACAAGAGGTTGAGTCGACTGGACCAAGAGGTATCACCGAAAAGCACTGTGGGAAACGGGAGACGCACGCTAGGACCGACTCACCGAGGGGAAGTGGCCTGTGCAAGTAATCAATAAGCTGTAATCAATGGGAAACGAGCCTTGCAGCCTGGAGGGTGAGGTGAGCCGATTCTTGTTTCCGGTCATTTGCGGCCAAGAGGCTCTCCCGAGTCAAGGGCAGGTGTTCCCGAGCCAAGGGCAGGTGACACGTAAACCCCAGGTCAGGCTCTGGACAGACCTCTCCCATCGAGACTCGCAGTGAGCACCCCCGGGCCCAGGGTGCTGTGCTCCATCCCTGCATTCCTCAAGTTGTGCACCCAGGACAAGAGTGCCACCTCGTTACCTTGACGGGCACGGATCCATCAAGACGCGGCATGCACACCTAACGTCTGCTGAAAGACATACGATGGGCGACATTCCAACAACCTGTCTGTCTCCCCCTTGAGGTCCTAGAGACGGTTACGTTTTCAACCCCGGCCCCTGCCTCTGACAGGGCCTCGGTCAACACCTGTTGAGCTGAACTGCTAATCGAACAGTGAAGCTGATCGCTGACCATTCTCCATGATGTAAACAAATGACACTCGCAGACAACTCACAGAAGGACACACAGAAAAAGGGATGCTTCACCCCAGCCTCAGGGGAGGAAAATGAAACAGGCAGCACGCTTTTGGAAAGGCCATAACCGAACAAGTCTCAGGTGCTGCTGAGCGTGACAGCCGCCGCGAGTGCAGTTACGCGGGTGGCCGGCCACGCCCTTCCTGTGCTGTGACCTCCAGGACAGCACTGTCCCACTGGAAGGCGACTGGGCAGTGCCGTGACTACGCCCACGCTAACTGCCCAAAAACGTCACGATCCTCAGCTCCAGGGAATTAATGAGGAAAAACATCATTTAGAGGGGAACGGCTACGTGCCCTGAGATGGTGACCGACCCCGTCGGAAGCTAGGGGAGGCCTCTGTGTCCCTCTCAGGGACACAAAGCAGCTCATACCGGCAAAGTCAGTGGAAGGACAACTGTGAGTCCAGGCGGAAAAAGCCCAAAGCTTGAACTGAAGCAATAGGAACAAGGGCAGAGCCCGGGTCAAGAGCTTCGAAGGAGGCAGAACTGCCACGTCTCAGTGAGACTCTGAGTAGAAAGAACATGCAGGGTAGGGAGGGGGCCAGACGGGGGACTGGGTAGGCATGGTGGCATCCAGGTGACAGCATGTCTGTGAAGGGCTAGCCAGTGAGGGCACAGGCTCCGTGGGCCCACAGTGACGTTTACGGCGGCCTGACGGCAGCTGCCATGCACAGTCGTGCACCAGCCACCCCTCCCTGCGGAACGGCGGAAGATGAGGTCCGGTCTGCGGGCCAATTTGGGGACATTAACGTGGCAACATTCAAGACAAAGACCAACCTAGGGAAGCCAGGGCTGGAGACATAAAAGGGAGCCACAGCCGGGGGGGGGGGCTGAGGCTGCCTGGAGGACAATTCTGAAGAGGGGGACACGAAGGACACTCCCGTCCACATGAGGGCAATCGCGCAGAGCTGCTTCGGGTCGCTACGGCCCTGAAAAGGCTGACACATCATGAGCTACGCCACCTGAACTAAACCGTCAAAAAGCAGCAGGCTCTTGTTTTAACTTGGGGCTTCTGCTCCCTTTTCCGGGATAAATAACCTTAAAGTTTTGAGTTTGTAACTAAAAGAGAAAATCTCCCACTGGTTTTAGAAAACCAGGAAAATAGGCTCAAAACTAAGGCAATTTCAGAATAAAGTGCCTATCGACTTCAACTTTCCTATTTTTATTACAAAATTTCACTCAAAAATTATATGACATATCTGTAAAGTATGATGAACGATAACAAAACCAGTGTTCCCACCCCATCTCAAGAAGTTCATTACCAAACGCTGTCGTCCAGCGTTTCATACCATAAGGATTAGTCTCTAAGCCAGAGGTCAGAGCGGGCAGCCCAAGGCCACAGAGAGCCTGCAGATTTGTTTTCTTTGGCTTACATGGCGGTGGTTTGTTTTTTTTTTTCCCCTTTTTACTTGACAACATTTAAAAATACCAAGAAACTTCACGTGGAAATTAGCATCTTAGAGTGTCATTAAAAATGGGAAGGTGTGGCTACAGTGTACCCACATTCACCATGGCAGCAAGTGGCTGGAGCTGAGAGCAGGCTCCCCTGCTAAAGGATATAGACTCACGGGCTAGCATGGCCCTGGCCACCACCTGCGGTCCCACCCTGGGCCCCATTCACACCTGAAGGGTCACAGCAGTGGGCGGCCCCGAATCCCAGGACTAATTGTGGTTTCCAGCTTTGGAGCATGGGAAACATTATTTAAAGTGAAAAAATTTACAGACTCTCAAAGACAGACAAGTCCATAACCCCTTATCCACGCTTTCAAAATGTATAACATTTTTGTATAACGCATTTGGCCACAAAACTTGACCTGGAATAACAGGAAGCCATTTACAATCTTTGTAAATTCCACTTAGTGCCAAACACACTCATATCTGACCACACAAACACTAACAGGTCTGCTTGGGGGCGGCTGCCCCAGACCCTCACGAGACATGCAGTAACAGCACATGCTCCCTCCTCTAAAATCTGAACATCTCTGAACTCTGGAACTCATGTGGCCCCAGTGGTTTTGGCTAAAGGCCTGTGGGCCGGCTGCCCTCTTACTGCCTACTTACGTGTAAGCACGCTTGCACGCACACACACACACACAGCAGTTAGGAGTTTCAGATGGATTTATACTTGGTCCAGTGCCTTGCCACCTACCTACGTTTGAGAAACAGAAGCAGAAAGGTGTCTGCAACGCCTTCACATGGACAAGACCGTGGGGTGCACGCCGGTCCCAGAACCTGTGCCTGACACCTTCAATCCCGGGGCGTGCCCACAGGAACTGCAGCCACCAAAGCCATGCCGAGTGGAGCGGCAGCGGCTGCACCTTCAAAGGGCATGCTCCGCCCAGGGTTCATTCCCGGTGAACGATGGATGGGTAGTCGCTCAGCTACCAGTGCCCCAACTTTCTAGGACTAATGACAGGGAAAGGGGTGACCAGGCCCCAGGGATTGAATCTGGGAGGAGCTGCTGAGACACCAATGGCTTTGGCCGCACTCCGCAGGGGTTGGTGCGGTACACAAGGGTCAAAGCCCGCCAGCCACCCCACTTCTCAGAAATGCTGTGCGGAGCCCCCTAGAAAAGGCAGAGGAAGTCCGTGCAAGCAGAACAGAGCAGCAGGTGGGTGCAGTGAGGGACGCGGGCTGAAGGAGGTGCTGTCCCGGGAGAGGCACTTGCACTCGGCTGGCCACCAAGAATTCCTGCCCCTCTGGGACCTGGGGACTGGGCTAGCTCAGAAGGTACTGAGTATCCTACCCCGAGGAGGAGGAGTCACCTGATCTGCGATGGGGGGCAGGGCCTCAGCCAGGTGGGCCAGCTGCCGCTCACCAAGATGCAGGAGATGCTGGAAATCCGGGTTTTTGTGTGAAAACTCCAAACTTCTAAATACAGGCCAGCGATCGTTCAGAACACACACATACGTAGTGAACGGGGCAGGGAACAGGCACACGTGTGCGCCCCACAGGCTGGCAATGTGGCCTTTTTGTCTTGGCGATCCACCATCCCGGGACCTGGAGGGGACCTGGAGGGGCTGGCCACGACTCCTAACCTCAGTACCGCTAACCCCTGGGGCCAGTGCTCAATGCTGGGGGCCGTCCTATGCACTCAGGGTGTTCAGCGGCATCCTGGCCTCTGAACTCCGTAGGACAGTAGCACCAACCAAGTCATGACCACCAAAACTGCCTGCAGCCATCGCCAGGGTCAGCCAGGGCAAGGCCACCCCGGAACATCCCGCTGGACTGAAGCAACGTCCAGCGCTTCACCCCCACGTCGTCCAGAGGCGCCACTCATACCTCAAACACGGTCTCTTGGAGAGGCTGTCCTATGCAGCATGCCTCGCCGCCTCGTCAGGATGGGGAGCCACCGCTGTTGTCAGCTTCCTCGTCGTTAGAGGGGGAACAACAATGTCACCTCCGGGAGCCGCCGGGAACACGGGGAGGTGGTTTACACGAAGCCCCTGGCCCGGCAGCTCCTAAGCACCAATCCTTCAGGGGACAGGTAGCCAGGAGCCCGGCCCACGCGTGGCCGCAGCCAGCTCTGCACTGTGGGAACCTAGCGAGCCGGTCCTCCTCCTCTACGAGACAGACAGGTCACCAGGAACCAGGGACCAAGCTGGGCGCCTGACGCTCAGGGAACTGACCCCCACGGAAACACTGGCAGCTGTGACGGCGGCTCTGACAGGCAGCCGTGGGGACAGGGTGCAGCTCCGGCGAGCTCACAGAGTGGGGACCGCCATCACGGCAGGGTCAGCCAGGTGCAGGAAGATGCGGTGAAGGCAGGGCTCGCAGCCACCAGGGCCTCGAACAGCGATGGCAGATGGCAACTTGATGGCAGAATCCTGCCACCGACGTCGCTCAGCCTGCAGTGTCCCAGTGCCAATCTGATCTGCATCAGATGCCCTCCAATTCCCATCGCAGTCCCGATTCCAGGCTTAATTCCCATGGGCGCCCACCTGGCCCATGACCCCTGCTGACTCCACTAGCCTGGCCCCATCAGGCGTCTGAATCTGTGACTCCGGCTCCTCTAAGGACGACTGGCCCGGGAAGGCCTCTCCAGTCTTCAGGGAGCACTGCACCCCAGAGAACCAATGGCCAAGGACACAGGTTCCAGAGGCCCCCTAGGCAACGGTTCCCCTCAGTGGTCACTCAGATGCCCTCCCATTGACAGTCCTACCTCACGACCACACAGACCGTCTCAGGCTTCTCATCCTGTGCATCCCGCCCCCCAAAACACCCGTGTCCACTGGATTCTCTTCCTCAAGCGTTTTCAAGAAACGAAACGCCTTTCTCCAGCAGGACTAAGACAGGACAGGACGGCTCCTGCTGGCTGACCAACACCCCTCCCCCACCTGCAAGGGGCAGCACCCTGCTGCTCCCAGGGAGGCCGGCACACCCCACTCTCACCCACATGCTGGGGTGGGGAGGGGGACGCCACTCCCATCTCCAGGCCTGGGACTCTGGCCACAGTGGCTGGGAGAAGTTTTCTCGGTCCCTCTAGGACTTGAACTGAGGATGATGTGAGATGGGGGGGGGGGTCTCCCTGTGGACACAGGGTGGGTCCCTGTGGCCAGCCTGGTCTGCGGCCGCTCTATGTGCACACACTTTGGGCACACATGAGCTAATTCTCATCACCAGATAGAACTGGGTTTTCTTACAGCCGAGAGAGACCTCCACACAAGAGAAATCTGATCTGCATCACTCGACGACAGGGAGAAAACCTCTTCTCCAGTTCTCTCCTGTCTGTCGTCACCTCCCTCCACCCACAAGAGCTGGGTTTGGCTCTGTGCACAGCTGTTCCCCTGTAAGCGCTCATCTCGGGGTACACGACCATTCTGTGCTCGCCGATCTCTCCCGGGGAGCTACGGGGCAGAGCTGTGTCACAGTCACGGCTGGTCCTTTGGTGCCTCACCCGGTGGCACAGTTTCCACTCACCAACTGCCTGCTGAACAGAAGCACCTGCGGACGGCAGGCAGACCAAAGGTGCCCTCCTGACCCCCTCCTCAGGGACACCCCGAGCACTAGACCATGAAGCATCTCAGCTGCCCACCATAAACAAGCTGCAGCAGGAGAACTCATCCCTTCCAGCCACTACTAATTCTCCCACGTGCCCGCCCCACAGAGCCTCGCTGTGGGGTTACTCACAGGTCCTCCCTCAGGCGAGAGAACGCCTCAGCCTCACTGCCAGACATGGCCACAACGCCACGGACTGACAACACCCCGATGGGCCTGCCAGTCATACACAGGATGGCACCCACCACGGCTGGGGGTGGCGGGGAGAGGGCTTCCCCCTCCGGCCTTCATCTTGACCCAAACACACCAGAATCCTGACTCTGCTGCCTGCCCCGTAACATCCTAGGCTCTCTTCTGCCTTCACTTTCCCTTTACACTTAAGTGGAAGAAAACACGAATCTCTCTAGGAAACCAAGAGCAGCACTAAAGCGACAGTTTTGACTCCGCGTGCATAACCGCCACACCCTTAACAGCCCTGTAACAGCTGCAGCTTCTACCGGCAGCTCGCAATAAAGATTTTCAAGCAGCCGAAGGTCAGGCCCAGAGTTACCGTCCTGGCATGAATCACCATCAACTCCGACCAGTTTTCGTTTTCCCACACTTGGGCCCACACCGCCAGGGCGGTCTGGTGACAACTGGGTTGACACACTTTGGGAAGCACGCAGACGCTGCTGGACTCAGAGGAGAAAGACGCAGCCTCCCCAGGCGCCGAGTCGAACGGAGAAGACGGACAGATACCGAGGACACGACACCACAGCCACCCAGGTGCGATGCAGAAGCACCCGGGACGGCCGCTCCGTGTGGGAGCATCGCGCGAGGCCCCTTAGGGGCACAGACCGTCTCGGGGAGACTGCAGCGTGCACAGGAGGTGGCTCTCGGGCGCCGCGGTGGCGACAGGCTGGCCGGAGTTCCAGGTAGAGGCTGCCCGGGGACAGGGCCCGGCCTCTGGACACGGCAAGTATGGCTGGAATTCGAAAGTGTGGACAGAGAAGCGGCGGCACAGGAAGCCTTCGCAGCCTTCAAAGCCTCAGCGCTCGGCCGGCCGAGGGGCAAACATCCGCGCCCGACGCAGCGCTCACGGCCGAGGCGACAACCCCACACACGAGCCGGACGCGCACCCAACACGGACCCCAGGACGCTGGGCGCCTGGGGGGCTGGAAACTCTCCGGGATCGCACACAACCTGTCCGCGGGCGCGCGGGAGACACGGGCCTCGCCGCCACCCTCACCGGCAGTCGGCGTCCCCCCCCCCGTTGTCCTAGGAACGGGAGGCTCGTGCCCCAAGGCTTTAGGGGCAGGGACGGGGTCTGCCCCCGGGAGACAGGGCGGGGCCCCCGGAACCAGACGAGGGAACTGAGCAGAACGTCGGGGGAAACGAAACCGCCAGAGGCAAAGCTTAGGGCGCGCAAGGGGAAGCAGAGTGTCTCCACACGCGGGACCCAGAGGGGCCCCCCCGCCCGCGCGCCGCGGCCTGGCCGACCCCCTTCCGCGACGGGCCCGAGGGGGGAGGGGGAGAGGACGCGGGAGGGCTCGGGCCGCCCAGCAGCTCACGGGAGATCAGGGGCCGGGGGTGGGGGGCGGCAGGTGCAGCCTGGGTCCCGGCGGGGGGCGCCCCGGCCCTGACGTCGCCCGCGACCGAGACGCGAACCCGGGAGAGGCGACCCCGGGCGCGCAGGGGGCGCGGGACGGGGCCGCGGGGGCGCCGTCGCCCTGAGGGGACCGGGGCGTCGCCCCTCACGGGCCCCGGGACGCCCCGGGAGGCACAGCCGGGCGGGGGGGGGCGGGGGCGGGGACGGCGCGGCCCGCGGGGCCCGGCGCGCACTCGCCTGCCCACGGTCTGGTTGGCCAGCTGCTTCATGCGGTTGAACTGCTTCTTCATGGCGGCGGCGGGCGCGGGCGCGGGCGCGGGGCGCGGGCGGCCTGGGCTCCCCTGGCCTCCCCTGGCCTCCGCGGGCGGCGGCTGCGGCCCGGGCCCGCCCCCGCGCGTCACTTCCCGCGGCGCCGCCCGGACGCACGCACGGAGGCCCTGCCCCGGCCACGCCCCGCCGCACGCACGGAGGCCCCGCCCCGGCCACGCCCCGCCGCACGCACGGAGGCCCCGCCCCCAGGCCGCCCCCCCGGCCGCACGCACGGAGGCCCCGCCCCAGTCCCTGGCGCGCAGGCGCTGTCGCGCGCTCGTCCCTCTGTGTCCAGCAGGAAAGGGCGGCGTGGAGGCCCCAAGGCCGCGCATCCGGACCGGTCGGCCGCGGGACCGCGCGCAGGGGACGCCGTCCGAAGGCTCCCGGGACGGCGCAGCGGGGCCCCCGCCCCCCGCGGCGCTCCTGGGCGCCCGGCGCTCGGAGGCGCTGACGCGGGGGCCCGAACCCAGGCGGGGCCACCGGCCTCCGGGGGGGAGGGGGAGGTCGAAGCCCTCGGGCCACCTCAAGGTCACGGCACGGGGGGCCGGGACCTCTGCGGCGACCTGGAGCAGCGGGACCGAGCGCGGAGCCGCAGGGCCAGGCGCGCGGGACCCGGGCCTCGGGACGGAGCGCTGCGCCCCGGAGGCCAGCCCCGGCCCGCGCCCCGCCGTCCCCCGCGGCGCCCCTGCGGGGTCGCGGCGTCGGCCGCAGCGCGCAGCGCAGGGGACGAGGCCCCGCTGACCTGGTGTCCTCCCCACGGGGAATGGACACATTGTCCGACGAAGTCCCGGGGCTTGAGGCCGAAGGTGGCCATCGGGGCGTTGCGCTCAGACCGCCACCGAGCCAGGAGCGGGCAGCTGTGACCTCGGCGCACTCTGCACACTGCAGAGCACCCTCGAGGAGCTGAACCGGGCCCGAGGCGAGCAAGCTGGTGACCGTCTGCTGGAAATGGCAGCATCGCAAAGTGTCCACCAGCGGAAAATGGCAGGAATAAATCGTGGATATCGAGAAAAAATGACTCTGAAGGAAGGATGGTAGAACCGGAAAACGTGACAACAGGGTGGCTGGGGAGTCGGGGTGACGGGTGACTCTAAAATTCGTGATGTCCAAAAAAAACCGATTCAAGTTCTATGGACTGAACAAGAAGAGTCTACGAGGGGGATCGAAGAACTCGAGGACGGAATAAAATGCATAAATAAAAAATCTGCAGAAAATGAGAGAGATGTTGAAAGGAGAGAATGAAACCAGATAGATGAAGAAAAGAGGGACAAAAAGGACTGACGAATGTGAATTGAAGCCTGTGCCACAAAACAAAGTGACGCTGACACAGAAAAGGAACGAGTTCTTCCAGTGGCGAAAGTGGTCCACCCACAGCAAGCACCACCTGACGTTGAACATGAAATTTGGGGCTGACAGTGGCCTTAACCAGAATGACACTCTCATCGACGGCAACCTGACACTTAAAGGAGTTCAGGTTTTAGAAAAAAAAAATCATTATGAGGTCAAGGAACGTCAACTATCACTTTTAAAGTTGAACGATGGGAGTGAAGTAATTAAAAGTACAGCTACAAGAGACATGAATTCGGATTCAGCAGTAAGTCGTTTAAGATGTAACTTGGAGGACAAGGACCAAAAGACTCAGACAGCTGACTTAGGAGACTCAGGCAAACAGAACCAGGAACCTGCGAAGCACATGTTTTGATGAAAGATCAGCTATGGAAACAACAAAATGAAGGAGGCAGCTTCGTCGGTGAATGAAAACAAGTTCCAGTTGGTGAAAGAAAGGGTTCATCAACTGGAGATGATAAAAGTGAACATTACAAAAGAATTGGATGTGCAGAAAGAGAATTCTAAGTGAATTGGCTGTTAATGATTTGTATTTAACCCAACAGAAGCTTGAGGATAAAATAGAAGATCAGCTAAATCAGTCAAAAAATGTAATTTAAACATCCAGAAGGAGAACTCTGAACTTAAGGGACATTAAAATTCTTACTAGAACCAAGAATAAGTTAACTCGGGCTCTTAGTCAAGGCTCTAGCAGTAGTTCAAAGGGTGACTTACCTAAACAAAGGGAAGCGAAATTAGAAATTTAAAGCAAAATCTTTCAGAAAGGGAACAGCTCAATGACAATTTAAACAAAGTTGCTTTTGATCAAAAAAGGAAAATGAAAAGTTGGTTTTGGCACTCGAAGATGTAAAACACCAGTTGGAACAATCTATTGTTGACACCAATCAATTCCATGGGGGTGAGGGGGAAACGCTATTGGGGAGGTTTTAAAAATGAGGAAAGAACAGTGAAAAGCAGAACTGTGCCAGGCCGAGCAGAGGCGGTTGGAAGAAATGAGTATGAGCAAACTATTGAAGAACTCTCAAAGACATAGAACCTAGATGGATGGCTCTGCCTTACAGCTGGAAGACCAGCATTTAAGGAAACTCAGGGCAGAGAAAGATTCTGAAATATCACAACTCAAAATGGAAGATGCTGACCGTAAACCAAGGGAATGTCCTCTAGTTTGGGAGGGCAGAAGCAAGGGACCCAACTGATAGAGAAATTTCTATTGAAAACGTTAAAGGAAGTTCAGGGCTCTGGGAGGAATTAGATAAATATACTCAAGCCTTAAGAAAGGATAAGGTTTTGCAGCAAACGTAGAGGAGAAAGAGGCAAGGCTTTGTGTCTACAACAGAAGAGTCACCTCAAACAAGAACAAAGTGGGAGGACAGCAGGGTCAAACTGCGCCCATGGTTGATGATAAAATGCCAGACACTACTTCGTAACTAGAAGCTAAGGTATCTCAGGTGACTGCATTAAGAGGTCTTGAGAGGGAGATAATATGTCATCAAGAGATGATCGAAGATCAAAACCAGAGCATGCTCTACAGGAGCAGAATCAGGAAATGGGTGAGCTTCCACACCAGCATGAGCAAATGAATATTTAACACACCCAGCCCTCTTCCATGAGAGAGGAGGAAATTAAGAATTTGCAAATGATAGAACAAATTAAAACCCGGTCACCTGGAGAAAACCAGCATGTTCAAGCAGATCGTACTGGTACTTTTCATGCAACAAAGGTTCACGGTCTTAATATAGAAAATGGAAGTGAAAAAGCTGAAACTGAAAGATTAGTGCAAGGAAAAAAGGAACAAGAATCGGAGATTAAAGTTCTGAGTGGAATATTCCTTTAACCGAACAGATCAATCAGCTGTCCAAAAATGAGATCGGTAAACTGACTCAGATGATCCAGCAAAAAGGTTTGGAGAGACGAGGTCTAGAATATGTCCAGCCTCCTATGTCCCAGATGTCGGGTACCTTCACTGGTAATTGCCAGCATATGCTTTGGAAAGAGGGCATGTACTCGCTTTTTTAAATGAGAAGACTGGGAGAAGCAGCCACCTACAAAGGGAGTGTCACAAAATGACGCCTATCACTGTTGACAAAGAAGCAGACCTCATGAAAGAACACAGAAACTGCCCACCAGAATCAGATATAGTGTAAAGAAACCATCCAGAAGTTATCACACACAGCGTTCTAGAAAAAGACGTGGAAAACGATGTGTCGGGGCAGAAGTGTCAGATCTGACCGATGATTTTGCAAATGTCTGATGCTGGTCACGAAGATAGGAGCGTTGACATAAGTCAGTTTGAGGAACTTCTACAGGAACAGGATAAATTAAAACAGCGAGCAAAGGCAACGGAAGGGTAGAACCAGCAGAGGATGACCACGGGACATGAGACGAAGCATGAGTGACCTAACTTAAGAAAGAGGCCTGGCAGCTTCAGGCTTGAGTTTTACTTGACCATGATGATAATTTTGGACTAGAGATGAACCATACTGACCTGATCCCATGTTCTAAAGGAAATGAAATCCAACTTGAAAATTTGGGGATGAGTTAGCATAAATTCAGCTCAGCATCAAGCAGCTTTGCCATGCTTAGGATGTTATTCTAGGTCACCTTGACCTTGTTCCCCCACTGCCCTTCCTCTGTCACCAATCATGCCACAGTTCGCAGCGAAATCTGATGACCTGAAGCAGCCTTCTAAATTGCTCCAAGAAATGAAAATCAGCACAGGAAAAAGATGCAATTGTTAGAACCTTCCAGAAAGACGATCAGAGATGGTTTGATTCGATTGCTGCCACCTCCAAACTAGAAACAAAACACCGTGAACAAAACGATTCAGAAACTAAGCAGCTAAAGGAGAAATGAGATGTTTCAGAAAACTTAAGGAAAAAGGGCTCTTGGTCAAAGCCACAAGTGATGAGTTGCTTTCTTTAAGTGAAACTTTCACTGACGAAGTGAGTGAAAATGAACTTTTAGGGAGGCAGCAACAAGCCCGAAGGGGTGAGTGTTAAATTTGGAAATGGATATGTGTAAACTAAAAGAAAATTTTTAAAAATAGGAGAAACATCTAGGGAAAAAAAAAAAAAAGAGAAACTTGAGCATGACAAGAGACAAACACGGGACTTTCTCCGAGGAGAAAGGAGAAAGCCTTTGAATATGTCGCAGTGAAGGAGAAGGCCCTTGGTTTAGGGCATTATTGAAAGAAAAGAAGTAAACCAGCTTTTGAATGCAGTTATGCTGGGGCAGGGGAAGACAGTTACGTTTCAAGAGGAGGCAGAGGACATCATGTGAGCCCTGAAACAGAAACAAAACCGTGCCTCATGGAATGGGGCTCAACATGCACGTGACAAAGAATCACTCTTGAACCAGGAGCCGGAGAGGCGGCCTAACCATGCTTCTGGTGAGAACCAGAAGATTCTCACATCTGCGAAGCTGTCGCTGCAGAAGACAGAGCAGCTGAGCTGAGGTTGGAAGCCTCAGCCTTGGACAAGGACTGATGTTCACATCCCAAAGCCACGGGCAGTGCGGGCCAGCAAGCCGGTCTGCAGGTAGCGTCCCTGCGGGAACCGTGGAACCCTGTCAGCAAGGGGGAGGACGAAACTGCTGTGTGGGGGAACTTTCTCGGATGAAGACCTGATATCACTTTCCTGCGTTAAATTATTTTGGGGTTCCCCATTGCCTGCAGTCCGAATTTAACGGACGAATTTAAAGGTCTTGCCTTTGCAGCCTTACTTCCTGCGTGTCACGCACACATAGGCCACCCTCCAGCCACCTGTGACTTCTTGCAAACCCCAGACTATGACACAAATAACTGCAGGCCCATGAGCCTAATCATAGCAGGACAGAGCTTTGAAAAAGGCACAGACTAGAAGGGTTTAATTAGCCTCCTCTTCACCCATCGGTGGGGAGGGGATTTCCACCCTATGATTGTGGGGTTGCCCAAACATCTAACAGTTTATTAGTCCAGTGGACTCACAGTCCACACGCCAGGCAGGGGCACACGGGGGTGCACTGGGGAAGAGGCTGAACAAGTCGGGGGTTGGGAGGCAGACTCTGTAGTAACAGGAAGATGGGCTGAGCCCCGTTCCCGCGGGAGGATACGGGAGGATGTTGAAAGATTCTGTGAACTATAGGAAACCGAGGCCTGCAGCTTGGATATCGGCAGGCGCTGTGTCTGGCCCCTGTGTAAAGGGTTGTCTGGCTAGGAGACCTTCTCTGTGGGAGAAGGGGGAGTGGAGAAATTACAGTTAGGCCATTTGAGGCACCCTTGATTTTGCCAGATGTCAGGACAGCATTTAATAGTGAGTCTTAATTTCAGGCTTTATGCCACAGAAAATTATTAAAAAGTACTTCCTCCTAGAATTGAGAATGAATTTAACGATGCCACAGGATATAAAATAAATGTAAATAAAAGTCAGTTGTCTTTCTATATACTAGCAATGATCATGTGGATACCAAAATTAAAAATTCATTTATAATTATTAATAAAAATAAAGCAGTTTAATTCTAACAAAACGTGTCCAGGACTTGTATGCTGAAAACTAGAGAACGCTGATTTAAAAAATCAAAGAGCTAAATAAATGGAGAGGTGAAGCATGTTTAAGGGTTGGAAGGCTCAAGTAGTGAAGGTGTCCACTCTCCCCAAATCGATTAGAGGTACTTAATGCAGTTCTCGAAATTCAGCATATTTGTATAGATATAGACTAGATTATTCTAAAATGTATGTGGAAAGACACATTAGAATAGCTCAAACAATTCTGAGGGAGAATAATAATGTGGCAGCAATCTGTGGACCCAGTTTCAAAACCGATTCTAGAGCTACAGAAACCCAGACCGTGTGGTTTATCAGCAGGGGAACAGACACGCAGGTCAATGGAACAGAACGTAGAACCCAGAAATGGTCCCAACGAATATGCCCATCCAACTGTTGGCTAAAGTGCAAAAGCAATTCCGTGGAGGAAAGATGGCTTTTCAACAGGCTGGAGCTATTGAAAGCTTGTGAGGGAATCACAGGCCGAAACCCTGGCCAACAGGACCAGCGAAGGAGGAAGACAAGGCTTGGACTCAGGTGGTGATGGGAGGGGGAGAGGGATGGTTTACGCCCAGCTCTGGATGAAAGCTGCCAGCACCGGACGACAGTTTCTTTCACCTTCCTGAATTCAGCCGCCTCTGACCAGCCAGCTCCACAGGCCCCGGCGATTTTCCCATCAGCCCCCACACTCCAAAACCAGTGAGCACACAGTGGAACTCCTGGGAGTCATTCTGATTGGACCAATTACCACCCACACTCACCCTGAAGTGCAACTGGGTGACTTTGTGTGTGATTGGCCAGGACACGGCAAGGTTCCACAGCCCCACTTCCCCAACTGCCCAGTGTCAGGCAGGGAGCCTCCCCTGGTCCACAGGCCTGAAAGGAGCATTTGGGTCTCCACAATAAAATCCTGCTGTTATTTCAGAACAAAGAAATCCGGAATGACCAAAGCAGCAAATGCACATGTCTCCCTGGGGGAGACGTTTCACTGTGAATGCCCAGCTTTTTGCTCTTGTGGTCACAGGGTTTTTAAACTCGTTTCACACCTCTTGACTTCAACAGAGAGTGCAGATTAGTCGGCAGTGACCTATCTCTGGCTGGGACGTGGTCCACAACCCCTCAGTGTAGCCTCCTGTTTGGAGACATCACACAGCGGGCTATGGCTAAGCTTGCCATGCCAGGCCCCACCCATCTGTCATAAAGTTCTAACCCTTTAACCAGGAGCTTAAATGGAATGAGGCGGCCCTGCCCAAGGAAGCCTTTAGGGATGGCCCTCAGTGAAACCCTGACCAAAGTCCTCGGAATCACCAGCTTTTTCTGATTCAAAGACTCAGCAAAGAACAGAGTGTTCTTTGCTCATCCAACACCCAGGTGTACGAGTATCTGCCTCCACCTTCTTCCAGTCACCCTCAGCCACACCTGTGGGATCGACACCTTATTCTGCTTGTCACAGGACACTTACTACACCCACGGATGGTATGCACTGCTGAGCCAGGAGACCATGCTGGTCCAGTGGTTTGCACTGCCCTCTCGGCAGAGGGCCACTCTAAGTGGTGTACTTCATCTCATCACCATGCTCCTTGGCAAAACTGCCTAAGCTCAGCCTTCCCCACAGTCTCTGCTACTTTAGATGTCAATGAGCTCCTGTCTCTCCATCGAACACTAGGCAAGCATCTGGTACCTGGTCTTGCCCCGAGATACTTGTAGTGGGCCTCTGTTGTTGTTATTCGTTGATTCTGCTTGTGTGTGTGTGATCCAAGGTTCTTAAAGTTTGAGCACATCTATCCCCTGCTCCTGACAGATAAGGAAATGGAATATACACACTTCTTTATCAAAAAAGTGTTTTAGAACAAATCCAGTACAAAACATGAAATGAACGCCTTGAATGTGTGCAAGGACACAGCACGTGTGAACCCAACGTGGAGTGTGGACGTGCTCCCTCTCCTGTCCCTGTGTCCTCCAGTGTCTTACCCACCCCACTCGCTAAACGTCACAAATATCCCGGTTCCTGCCCCCCCATTCCTTTACGTTCCCATTTACTATTTTTACCATATGTGCCTGCGTCTCTAAAGAACACCGGTTTTGCGTGAACTTCACAGAAATGTAGTTTTTCCTGCTTCCACTGAACATTACGCCTCTGGAATCCAGCCATCCATGCTCGCCGCTGAGAGCTCCAGCTCATTCGTTGTCGCTGGCGCACAGTCTTGCGTCCCCAGTGTCCCGCCCGCCCCTCCCTGGCAGCTCAGAGGCGCACCTGCGCGCAGTGCACGGTCCGGGCGCAGGGGGCGCCCCAAACAAACACCTGTCACACACACTGGTGTCCGCCGGCGGGACCCTCGGCCCCGCCCCAGAGCCGGGACCCGCCGGCCCTTCCGCCCTGAGTTCATTGCCACTGCGGCACCTCGGGAACCGGCGGCCGCCCCCCGGCCCCCAAGACTACAATTCCCAGAAAGCATCGCGGCGCGCTCTGGCGTCTATTTCAGTTTGCGCTCCTCTCAGCGCACTTCCGGGTTGCGTGGGCGGGGACAAAGGCGGTGCTGTCCAATGAGCAGCTCCGCGGGCCGAGCGGGCGGGCGTCTCGTCCAATGAGCGCGGCGCGGGGCCCCGCGCGCGCGCGGGGGCTGCCGGGGCGGCGGCGGCGGGCGCGTCACTGCGCCGCGCCGCCCGGCGCGGGGAGCCCGGCCCCTCGGTTTCGCGCGCCCCCGGCCCGCGCCCCCTGCCCCGGCGGCCGCCGCCCCGCCCCGCCCCGCCCCCATGCCCCGGGTGGGCGCCGCCGCCCGCCAGCCCCGCGCCCATGGCCGCCAGCCTGAGGCGGCCGTCCGCCTTCTGCTCCTCCTCCTCGACCGAGGCCGACGACGAGGGCGTGCGCGGCACCTGCGAGGACGCGTCCCTGTGCAAGAGGTGCCGGCGGGCCCGGGGGGCGGGGGGCGGGGGCGGCGGCCTGCGTCCGGGGGCACGGCGGCTCGCCGCGGCGCCGTCGGCCGGGGCACCCGCGGGTCCCAGGCGCCCTCCCCCCGGGCGGTGCGGGGCCGCGCCGGGCCCGGGGACCTAACTCCCGGCCGGGCCGCGTCCGGAGACGCGCGGCTCTTCCCCTCTCCGGGTCCCGTCCCGGCGGGGCGTCCTGAACCCCCGGCGCCCCCGACACTCGGGCCGGGCTCTCGGGGCCGCGCCCCGTTTGCGCGCGGGGCCGGTCCCTCCCGGGGCTGTGCCTGGCGCGCTCCGGGGTCCGCCCGCCTGCGGGTGCGGTGGGGGGGGTGGTGGGGGCGTCGTCAGCGGGGATGGAGCCCACTTCGGGCGGGGCCGGGGGCTCGGGCGTCGGCGACACGCGGGGCCGACGGCGGGAAGGGACGGGGAAGGGAGCGGGGCGCTGCCCGGAACGCGCGGTCCGGTCCGTGTGGAGCCCGGTGTCAGGCGCCCACGCTGACGCTGAGCGCACGGGGCTGAGATGCAGGGGGCTGTGGGGAGTGTCCGGGCAGAGCCAGGGCCGGAACAGACCCGGGGCGGTGGGAGGGTGCGCGGGGAGTGGGACCGCGTGGGGACCCCGAGGTGGCACTCGAAAGTTTGGGGTTGGGGCTTGCGCTTTTAGTAGGTTCTCGAGACTGAGCCTAGTGTTTGGAACATAGCCTTTGGGGTCGGACCGCCACAGGGCCCCGAGCTCTGCCACCTGCTCGCTGTGTAGACTCCAGCAGCCGACTCACCGGTCTGTGGCTTGGTTTCCTGGTCGGTCAGGTGAGGGCGACGGTAATGCCCACTTCACAGGTGATTTTAAGGTCAAATGACATTTTACGTCGGGAGAGCACTGGGGCGCAGCAGCGTCTGGCATGCAGGACGGTCAGGGCTGGAGGATGAAATACGGGAGGAACACATGAGGATGAAGGGTTCTCGGGCAGGCCCTGGGGTGACTTGTGGACGTAAATGAATGACACCCAACTTCATTTCTTCCCCCGCTTCCCGTCGTCGTCACCCACATCTTGGGCCCTGTCATTGGAAGAAGTATTTCTCATGTTTCCGCCAGCATTTTCAGTGGGAAGTGAGACCCTTTTCCGTGGCACGTCAGGGTTAGGTTTACTGAATGTGGTAATGTTGGTTTGCTTAACACTTATTGTACCCTTTTCTTCAAACTTGCTTACTTAGCTTAGCTGTAGAAAGGTTCAGATGCAGAGAAAAGTGCAGAGAAGCGGTAGAACAGAGCGTGACTGTCCTCCACTGTCTGTTTTGCAGTGTCAGCTCCTCCCTGTCTGTTGTCGGTGCCCTCTTGTCTGCAGGGGAAGTTGGGGTTCAGAGCAGCTGAGGATCGGGGCAGCAGTCCCCAGCCTGAAGGGCTCAGCAGCGTGGCCTGTGGGCTTTCTAGATCCCGGGGCCACGGTGCCTCTAGAAACAGGGGAACAGGGTTTCAGGCTGCTTTGGCCTGACCTGTCCCTCCCAGCAGTGTTCTTGAACATGTCGCCATGGCCAGTTCTCCGGGTTTCTCTGTCCCGTGACTGGCTTGTACAGTGCATGGACACTGTAGCTTGCTCAGCTCCCTCCCCTCGGTGGCCTGTGGATCCCAAGACACCACGCCCTTCCCCAGACTCCCATGGGCAGAGCTGGGTCCTATTCCCTCTCTGGCTCCTCCCATTAGTGTGCTGGAAACTTACCTTGTCATCTTGTCACTCTGAGAGGCAGATCAGCCCCTTTTCCTTGGGGGCATGGAAACCGCTGGGAGGCATCTAGGTCTGAGGACCGGAGAGATGGTCAGAAGCTCTGGGAAGCAGGACTGGTGGGAACCAGGGACCGGATGTGCCTGTGTCCCCTCCTGGCACGTCTGATGCGTTTTTATGCCACGTGTCACTGACGCTGTCCATGTGCTGTCGAGGCCAGTCCCAGCCCTCTGCCAGGCCCGTGTGGCCTGAGCCTGCTTCAGTTTCCAGCCCCCGCCCCCTGTCTGCTGCTGGGATGGACACTCCAGGTCCGCGTCATGCAGGAGCGTCCTGTTGGCACACCGGAGGGCACAGTGGGCCACCCGTCAGAGAGGCCTTCCCTCTCACCTTCCCTCAGGTCGGCCCCTTCGTCCGCGTTACCCATGCCCTTCGCTTGTCATGATCTGTCGCTTGTCTTTGCCTCTGTCCTTTCTCCATTTTGTTCTCCGCTCGGTCCCCTGTCCCCTGGCCCTGAGCAGACACTCAGTAAATGCTGCTTGGCTGGAGCCACGGGGGCAAAGTGACTGATGAGCAAAGCCGAGGGGAGTAGAAACCGCTCTTCGTTCACCACCAGGCGAGGGTTGGCCTCACCAGGAGCCCTTGGGGCCGGGACCCCGCCCGCCTCCTTGTGGGGTGACAGGGTGGGCGCTGCCTTAGTGGGGAGCCCAGCAGTGGCTCTGCACCGCCGAAGAGGTTCTGGCACCGGTGCTGGGGTTCGGCAGGCCATCTCTAAGGCCCTTTCCAACCCTCAAACTCTGAAGAACGTTCTCAAAAAGGTCACCCACCTGCTGGCGCGCAGCCAGCCTCACCTGTCTCGAGTGCAGCGCGGGCCGCTGTGAGCTGTGCTGCTCTCTGCGGCATCATTTCTTAAACGCCGGTTTGCAAACTGGAATCGATTTAACAGTGCCAGCAGGCCAAGCCTGGACACCTGTTAGGACCCCTGGCGGGTCGCTCCTGTGACACTCTGCAGCCCGGTTCCCAGACAGTCGGGCGCCCAGCAGATGGTGCCCTTGGCACGAGCGTGTGTTTCTGTGTTGCGTGGCTAAGCGCCCACGCCCCTTCCCCGTGTCTGTGGTTGTGCGGGCAGGAGGCGTGAGACAGGGATATGTCTTTTCAGAACCCGCACCGACCGCCGCCATGGCTGCCGTGAGCCTTGTCGGCAGCCCCGAAGAAGGGACAGGCAGCGTCTGCTCCTGGGTACTCAGAACTGACTGGACACACGACACACACGCACCCCCTGGCCTCGCAGCTCACGTGTATTGTGCGTGTGTTACCAGGGTGTTGGCGAGGACGCCATGGGCTGCAGGTGACGGAAGCCTGGCTCGAGTGGGCTCAAGGGGGAAAACACCAGCATCTCACAGAATGCCCGCTGAGCTAGAGCAGGCCCCAGGCCCGCGAGGCCTGGCGTGGCCTTAGGGACCAGCCTCTCCCCCGCCCTCTCAGTGGCCCCAGGCTTCAGCTCCCGGCTCGGACTCCGTGCTGTGTAGACCGGGCAGAGGGAGCGTAGGCTCCCAGAGCGGCTTCCAGGTTGTGGTTTTGTTGATTTGATCCTGGCTTCCCCTCCGTGACTCTGTGACCACCATGAGGGGCCTGAAGTGACCGGCACTCAGCGCGGACTCGGGAGAAGTGCCCAGGTCGCTGTCAGTGATGTTTGCCCAATATTTCAGAATTTCTTTTCCCTGGGCGCGAAAAGTTTGGGCCACTGGGTTTTCCGGGTGACTAAACGGTTGCACGTCTTCTGCACGGAGTATGGGGTGAGGTCGTTTGCTGGGTCGGGTTCTGGGAAAGGGAAGAATCAGTGGTGTGAGGACAGACAGGTGACAGGTGGGTGCTGCAGAAGGCGTGGTGAGCCGTGTGCACACACGAGGTGGGCGCGGAGCCGGCTTCGCCGTGCGGGGGCCCTGGGTGCCCCCTCGCTGACCTTTGGAGGCCAGCACGTCTCCTCCGGATCCTTGCCCTGGTTCTTGGGGACGTGGCTGTGGACCTTGGCTGGAACGGCCGGCCTCTGCTCACCTGCCCTCTCTTTCATCCCTTCCAGGTTTGCGGTGAGCATCGGCTACTGGGACGACCCCTACATCCAGCATTTCGTGAGGCTCTCTAAAGAGAGGAAGGCCCCGGAGATTAACAGAGGCGAGTGGCCGTCTCCCCCCCCAACCCCGCTCGTCAGCTGAGAGGCCCGAAGCTTCAGGGGTTCACTCTGAATAAGAGTGTCCAGTCAGGAGCGTGTGCTCCGCTCCCAGCGTCCTCCCCACAGCTGTCACGCAGCTTTTTTGTCTTAGCTAACCCGATACTTGAAAACTGGTACCTTAGGGAAACCTTATCTTTCATTCCTCGTGTTTACAGCAAGGTCAAAGATCATTTCCATCTGCTTAAAAGCCACGTGTGTGTTTTTTCTGTGAACTGTCCGTTGACAGAAGGGATCGCACTTTGGTGCCTTATTAAGTTGTTGGTGACACTGCGGGACTCCGCAGAAGTCATTCCCAGCAGGAAGTCCAGGGACTCAAGGCCGGCCTGACTCAGCCTCAGCCAGCTCGGGAAACCGACCAAATGGCAGTTGTTCCCGTGTGTGCAGGGCGTCTTGGCCTAAAGGTTGGATCCTAGAGACTGGGTTCCGTAAGATGCACTGGGAACTTGTAAAGCGAGGGTTCCAGAGAGTAAGGACGTGGCGTTTGAGTGAGAGGGACACCAGATGTCGGTGAGACCTGGCGAGGCCCGGCTGGGAGGCAGCTTTCCTAAGGGCCGGTCCAGAGTCAGGGACGGCCGTGGTGGCAGTCCTGGGGCCCGGGCCATCGGCCCTCCTGCCTGCCTTCATCCTCTCCCTGGGTCCAAAGCCCCAGACCAGGGACCTGCAGCCCACCGGGAGAGTGTTCCCCAAACAGCGTGCTGTGAGGATTTTTTCCCCAACACCCAATCCATTGTGGGTGTTTCTATGAAATGGGATACGAATGGCTTGCTAGAAAAGTAAATGAGAAAGACGTGCAGAATACAAGCCGAAGTTACTTATGAGTACAGTCAACGGACAGAAAATTCCTGGCGAGTTTCAGGAGAAGTTTCTAAACGCTGCCCGAATCTGGTTCCCAAAACAGCCACGCTTTGTGTAAACAGGGCTCACGGAGGAGCGGAGGCCGCTCGCTCCCTGCCCCGCCTCCGGTCCGGGTCTCCCGAGCTTCAGGGTCGTTTTATCATAGGCAGCCCCTGGCTCTGTCTGCCCCTCCCTCCCGAGCACAGGCTCCCTGTGCAGGTGGAGGTGGGAGGAGCCAGGTGAGAGATGCTTCGGCCTTGACGTCCATCTGCCCGGTTTCCCAGCCTAAAAATAGTCTCTCCCGTGGGATTTCGCAATTTTGAGTTTCACCCGAGTGAGTGCCGAGTGGCTTTCTCTCTGGCCATGAGAAAGGTCAGGTGGTCACATTCCAGGAGATCGTTTCCAAAGAGAGCCTTTAGGTCGGCTGTTTTGACGTGAAACCCGGCTTTCCGAAGCGGAGTTGTGACATGTTAGTTCCCTGTGAGAGAATCCCACCCACCAGCAGGTTGTGCTTTGGTTCAAAGGGCTGAAAAAAAGAACTTGAAGGCGCTGTTCCTCCCGCGGGTGTGCCATGGGCCGCTGACACTGAAGGGGGCAGGGCGCCCCGTCTTCTGGTGCCTGGGGCCTTCAGGGGTCCTTTCGGCCCTCACCGAATGACGGCTTGTTTCTCTGTCTCTGTCTCAGGGTATTTCGCTCGAGTCCACGGCATTGGTCAGCTCATAAAGGCGTTTCTGCGGAAGACGGAATGCCACTGCCAGATCATAAACCTCGGGGCCGGCATGGACACCACCTTCTGGATGTTAAAGGTGAGTCCAGGTCACCCTCCCGCTTCCTCAGCTGTTCACGGTTAGTGCTTCAAAGCTTTCCCCCGGGTTCAGGAACATTTTAGCCGTGTTAGCAGGGCCACAGTGGCAGCCCTCTCTGCCCAGCCCTGTCCCTGGGGGGGGGGGCCTGGCGGGGCCGTGGGCATCGTTTCCCACCTCTGCCGCTACAGACAGGGTTTATGACACAACCCGCGTGTGCGCTTCTCTCCGCCTGCATGTGCGCGGGAATAAGTGCGGGGCTTGTATGTCCTTTCCCAGGACCAGGACCTTCTCCCAAGCAAATACTTCGAAGTCGACTTCCCGATGATAGTCACCAGGAAGCTGCACAACATCAAGTAAGTGGCTTCCGCCGCGAGCGGGAGCCTGGCGGGACCCGAGCCAGCTCCCCGCAGGTGGCAGCAGGATGCCAGGGGCCTCATCCTGGACCCCGCTTCCCTGGCCCCCCTTCAGCATGTCGCACGGTCTTCGGAGTGAGACTCACCTGTCCCGCAGTGCTCAGGAGCGGTCGTTCCATAACCGATTTCTTAGGAAGTTTGTCCCCTTCTTTGTCCCCAGGGCTTAGAAAGGGGCCTGGTCCAGAACAGATGCTCAGCAGATGGCTCTGAGTGAGCGGTGGGTAGGTTGGTCAGTTACCCCGCGTGGGGCGTGGTGGGCGCCGTCCCCGGCTTCGGGGAGGCGGCGTGGCCGCAGGCAAGGAGCTCGCTTGTGTCCTCTAAGGCCTGCTCGGCACCCCGCAGCCTCCCACGTGCCTCCCTCCGATGGTGACCTTCAGGCCTCGGGCAGGCTCGTGAGCCCAGTGCTGTTGTCCCCGCCTTTGACAGATGAGGCGAATGAGGCTCTAGGTGTAACTTACTCAGGTCACCCAGCTAGGACTGGGTGGAGCTGAGAGCACCGCTGACTTCAAGGCCAAGGTTTCTGGGGTCTACCTTTGCTCCCTCCCCCTTGTTCAAATCAGGCACGGAGATGGAATCCTAGTTCTTGTGCTGAAGTATGTTTAGTAAACACGAAAGTTTAGGCTCGTCCTTTAGAGGTGTCTGTTTCCCGCAGAGTGAAAGTGTCTTTGAAGCTTTTTTATTTTCTGCTTGACCTTGTGAAAATGAGTTCTTTACCCTTTCCACATGTAAAATGATTCGTGTTAGACGTGCGCTTTGGATGGCACTGGCAGTCTGATGCTCCGGGAAGGCAGCGTGTGGCTGAGCCTGTTGGAGCGGTGGGGAAAGAGCCAGGAGGCGCTCGGCTCCGGCTGGCGATTGGCTCCTGGGGTGGGGACGCCCCGGGTGGGGACACCCGGCATCTCTGCACAGCCTCGGGGCTCTGAAAATGCGGCTCTCTGATTTCTGGGTTTTGGACATTCTTGATCTGGGTAGTTGCCGCGTAGACGTTCCTGAACTTCAGGTCTGAGCGAGAGCCCGTTGTGTAGTCTGTGCTGGGCAGCAGCCGTCCTTAAAGTTCTGTTTGGGAAGAGACGGGGACCGGAGGTGGCTGACAGCACGGGGACCCACGGGAGCCACGGCCGTTGTTAGCCGTTCCTCAGTCCCGTGGGTTTAGGTCAGTTCACGACAGACATCGAGGTTGGGCTGTGGTGCTTGGCTGGCCTCACCCGAGTCCGTGTCCCTTGAATGTTCTGTCTGTGCCTCGGGTCAGGCGGTGTGGAAAGGGCCCCACGGGAGCAGGGAGCACCTGCCGCTCTCACCGCGAGTGGGTGTCGCATTCGCAGCAGGAGCCGCCTGACCCTCCTGCTCCTCCTCCCGCTGTCCCACAGGTTCAAGCCGCTGCTGTCACAGCCCATCTTGGAACTGCACTGCGAGGACACCCTGCAGATGGGCAAGTACTGGGGTCTGAGTGGCGCGGGGACACGATTGTGCTCTCCGCTCCCCCCCTTTGTGTGCGCGTGCGTGTGAGCACACAGGGAGAAAGGCTGGAGCGTGACGCGGCACAACGCTAAAGCTGTCTTGGGAAGGTGGGACTGTGGTTCCTCCTCCCCTCCTCGTCTGAGTGTGTGAAGCGTCGAGCGTGGATTGTCACGATGGAGAGAAGCAGTCTTACTGTTGAGGGAACCACATCCACTGCAGTTAAAACCTCCTCTAGGTGAATTTCTGCAGACACGCTCTCTTTCACGTTTGCAGATGGACACCTGTTGGATTCAAAGAGGTATGCCATCATCGGCGCCGACCTTCGCGACATACCTGAACTGGAGGAGAAGCTCAAGAAATGTAACATGAACACACAGTGAGGCTTTTTCCTAACCCCTTACATGCCGTGGTTTCACGCCAGTGCACAGTGGGGCCTGTGGAAACGCGGCCCGAGCCCCCAGGCCCGTTTCTGCAGTTTGTGTCATTTCATTGCTACTTAGAGTGACTTTCTGAAATTTTCTAGAAGCGCTGGTTTTACACCTGAATGGTCCGTGTCACTTGTGTGGAATACTGGGGTGTAGCAGAAACAGGGTTCGAGAGGAGAGAATGGTGTGTGTAGCTACCTTAAAAATATAAATCCCGTAGAAAAACAGGCAGAGGCCAGACGACCAGGCAGCTCCGAGGAGAAGCTGGACACGGAGGGAGGGCGCTGGCCCGTGGGTGACCAGGCGGAGCTCCGTCTCCCTGCACTGGCACGTGTCAGTGAGGGCACGGCGGGGAGGCGTGGTTAGGTGCCACTGGGGAGGTGACCTCGGCACGGCCGAGGCCGGAGCCGTCCAGGAGCACTCGGAGAGATGGCAGGTGTGTGTGCCACATGTGGCCCTGCCCGCGCGCACAAGGAGGGTGTCTGCTGCAGCCGCCGTTCTCAGGGGCAGAAACTGGGACGACCCAAATGGTTTCGGGAGGGGAGCGGGTGAATCACGGGAAACGCAGCACCTAGATCAGCTCACGGGCCGCCGGGTATGGGGTGGGAAGCATCGCGTGGTGCCCAGCGCGTGAGCCCAGAGCCCCAGTGTGCTTTTGTGGCCGCACGCGTTCAGCCCGGGTGTCCCCACGTGGACCAGAAGGCCTCGCCCCCGACTCAGGGGGCTGGTGGCTTCCGCACAGTGATACTGGCCTTCGGCTGGGCTTGAAGGGTCAGTGGGTGGTAAAGACGCATCCCAGGCTGCTGTAGGTGAAGACGACGCCCAAGAATGTGGAGGCGAGTCACCCCAGGGACAGGTCCGAGGGGAGGACATGGTCCAGGGTGCGATTTTAAAGGGGATTCCAAGGCAGGGTCGGTGGCAGTGGTTACAGACGGCAGCAGCGAGGGACCCGCAGCTGGAAAGTGGGCTGTGGGGCCTGGCGGGGGCTGGCCGGCCTCTGGGGGGCGAGGAGCTCACGGACGGAGCTTTGGGTCACGAGGGCGGAGGGGCGGGGCGCACTTGATCTTTCTAGTGCGTTCTGTGTATGATCTTGTGCATGAGTTCAGCCGAGGATCGTCAGCCCGGTTGTTGTCTGTCGGGCTTTTCGTGCCCGCCTGCCCTCCGGCCCAGGGCTGCCGCGCAGCCTGTTTTCGGGGTCTGTCTCCCTGAGTGTGCTGGGCCCTGTGAGGGGCCTCTTTTTCCTTTGAGGCCCTTAGTGTGGCCGCAGATGGCAGGGCGCAGTGTGTTCCCTCGGCAGATGGGGGGCCTGGACGTCCGGGACACCTCTGGGTCCGGACGCATTGTGAGTGACCACGGGTGGGTCGGTCAGCGCCGACACCGGGCAGCCTAGCGCCCTGGCAGAGTCTGGGACCCTCGTCCTGGCCTCCACGTTGGTTATTTGGTAGGTGCGGGTTTTTGTTGCTTTTTTCTCAAAAACTTGTGAGCCTTTTTGAAAAGTTCAGACTTTGGGGTGCTTCCTGAGCAGTCGGTGATCGGTGCGAGTCGGGAACGCGAGTGCTCGAGACACGGGGTTCACTTACGCAGTCCCTGGGCTCAGAGGTGAGGCTCCTGCACGGAGAGGAGGTTTCGCTGCGTGCGTGGCGGGTCCCTGCATCCTGTCAGCCGGCTCTGTGCGACAGACCCTTCCAGACGCGGCACTTTGCAGCAAGTCCGTTTACTGCTCGGGATTCTGGGTGGCAGCTGGGGCGGGGCTGAGCTGTGCAGTTCACCTGGGGTTCATGTGTGCGTGCGTGTATGTACGCGTGTGCGTGCATGTGTGTGTGTACACGTGTGCGTGCATGCGCGTGTGCGGACAGTGGCTGGTCACCGCTCACCGTTGCATGCGTCCAGCTGCGGGCATCAGCGAGCGCCACGGCGCCGGCGGGCCGTGCGCCTGCCCCGGGCTCCCCCTGGGTGGACCTGCCACCCGCTGTGCGGCGAGAGCGCCCGGCGACTTGGGTGACGGCGTCTCAGAGCCTGTCGCTGTCCCCTCCAGGTTGCCGACGCTCCTGGTGACGGAGTGCGTGCTGGTCTACATGACGCCAGAGCAGTCTGCGAACCTGATCAAGTGGGCGGCCGGCAGCTTCGTGACGGCGATGTTTGTCAACTACGAGCAGGTGACGCGGCCGGGCGGCTGTCCCCCGAGCACCCGCGGCATGCGCCCCACGCGCCTTCCTCTGTGTCCGGTCACGTGTCCCCTTTTCCAGGCGAGGCTGTAGGCCCCCACTCCCGCCTCCTCGAGGTCCCGTAAACCCTTAGCCAGTGTCTGCAGCTTTGGCTGTGGCCCTCAGCCCCGAGTTTTCGAGTCCCTGAGTTTGACGCTGAGCCATAGCCCTTGACCGCGGAGGTTTGGCTCTCACCAGCGTCGGGACCCCGGAGGCGGGCAGGGGACGCAGATGCGGGAAGGAGCCCACGTGGCCGTGTGCAGTGGAAGGGATTGGGGCGCACCGGCCGTCCTGTCTTATGGGAGCGACTCCTGCTCTGTCCCCACCAGTTGTCACCACGTGGGCCTGCTAGTCCGGAGTGGCTGAAGTCCAGCTTTTCAGGAGAAGGTCGAAGTGCAGGATTTCAGTATAAAATTTCCCGATTTCTAAGATCCTGGGTTGGTCCCTGGCTGCTGGTTTGCTGCCCTGATCTGCGCAGAAGCCTCGTCTGGGGCCCCGGAACCCCCCTGCGTGGGCCCAGCCCGGCCCCGCGTCCTTGTCGCTGGCTGGGGGACTCGAGGCAGATTGCTTGGTGGCTGGGAGTCCGTGCTCTGGGTGTGGCGGCCCCGCTGTGGCCCCCGGACAGTGACCTGACCTTTCGGTGCCTGGGTCCCCGTCAGAAAAATGGGGGCAGTGGCAGCCCCGACCTGGGCAGGCGTCATGAGGGGAAGCAAGGTGACGTGGGCACGCACGTCCGCAGCCCGCCCGCCCTCAGGTCGGCGTCGGCTACTGTGGGGTTGCTCGCCCCCCCGGCTCTTTGCGTTTGAGGGGAGAAGACCACCTGCCCCCAGGCCATCACGGCAGCTCGCTCACGGTGGGCACGGGTCAAGCACTGGGTCTGTGGAGGCTGTTTTCATCGTTTTATTCTAGTTTATGGATTTTACATTCTGTCTCGTTTTGTTTCTAAGTTTTACTGCAGACGAGAGCCCTGCAGGGCCTCGCCCAAGGCTACGTAATTGCAGCCACATGAGGCCTGGACTTCAGCCCCCTGACCCCGCCCCGCCCGCCCAGGTCTCTGCATGGGTGGCTCCGGGCTCGTTGGTGTCCCCCTCCCCTCTCTGGGGACAGCCCTCAGGCCTGGTGTCCAGTCCTGGCGAGTGGACACATGGCCGCAGACCCCCTGCTCTGTTCTTTGTGACGCGACTAACTGCTGGGAGCCTGTCTGCCTGTGGGATGCCGCACCCGGGCCGGGTGCACCCACCCTCTGTTGCCACTCGCCCGGGTGCACCCGCTTCATTCCTGCATTCTGCCCAGCAGCGGGGGTGGCAGGGTAGGCGCACTCGGGCCAGAGACCCTGTCACTCGGGGCAGGCCTGGGAACGTCCCCGTGTCTGCCCTGCCCACGGCTGTCCCGGACCTGTCCCGACCCCAGCCACCACCCTCATTTTGTGAGTGATAAATGCTTAGTGTACAGTGTCCCAGCAGACAGATGCGTCAGAGCGTCCGCTCGCATCGTCACTCACGCCCATACCCCTGCTGAGTGGTAGTTTGAAACGACGGGACCGCAGGGCGGTGACTGTGACGGCAGTGACTAGGGCCTGCTGATGCATGCGGGCACCGCGCTGTGAGTCCACGTGCACTCGGTCACTGCCACTGGCCACCCCCTCGTGCTCTCACGGGTCCAGGGACTGAAGTGCAGGGTGGCCGGCGTGCCCCGTGTCAGCCGTGAAGCGGCAGGCGGGGACTCTGGCTCAGGTGACAGGACACTGGACGCCGGAGGGTGCACTCATACCACCTCCACTTCCCCACGAGCCTGCCACGGCCACTAAAGGAGACACCGGTGGCACCTGTCACACGGCCTCTGGGAAGCATTTCCCGGGCCGTCCGTGGTGGGCCTCTGAGACGCCGGGCGTGACAGTGACTGCGCCTCTGCTCCGGCATGTGCGTGCCGTGCTCGGTGGTGTCTGCACACAAACCGACGACAGTTTTTTAAAGTAGTTTTCTTTACGGGTGACACCAGGTATAGAAATTTATCGAATAGTCCAGAAGGGCAGACGAGGGAACGTGAGGTCCACCCCAGAGCTCAGCCCCCTGGCCCGGCAGGCGCCATCGCAGGTCCCGCATCCTCTGTGCGGGTGTGAACGGGTTCCCTCCTCAGAGGCGGGCGGGGAGCACGGTGCTCGTCCCCCGTGGGCTTTCAAGAGTCCTCAGACCTGGGGCTTTCCGCGTCCGTGTGTGCCCTCGTCTGTGCCTTCCTTTCCTGTCTTTGTGGCTCGGTGTTTCGTGATGTGAAACGTGCCAGGATTTGTTTCGCCGTGAGGATGGGTGTTTCAGGTCTTCCAGATCCTTCTGCCGGGCACGGCGCTGCAGTGAGTGCCCAAGCAGCTGAGGCCCGCCTGCAGGGGTGAGGCCGGCCGTGTCTCCCGCACCAGGCAGCGCAGACGTCGGCCCAATGGGTGGGCACCAGGCGCCGTTCGACTCCTCGTCTAACAGGCGGCGGCCACCTCTCCCTCCCTTCCCAGGTGAACATGGAAGACCGCTTTGGGCAGATCATGGTGGAGAACCTGCGGAGGCGGCAGTGCGACCTGGCCGGGGTGGAGACCTGCAAGTCCCTGGAGTCGCAGGTCAGCGGGGGGACGTCCGCGCGTGCCGTCAGCCAGCCAGGCGGGGGCGGCGGCCCTCGCAGGGAGGGCATGAGCGGCCCCGTGGTCCCACGGCCCACATGCCGGCCCTGCCTCTGCGGGTGTTCAGGTGGCGGAGCCGTCGAGGGGTCGGGGGTGGACAGCTGGGCTGCGCCCTGCGTCCGGAGCCGCACCTGGTGCATGTTGTGTTGTCTGCCCGCCACCCCGTTTTCTGTGGGTGTTGTCAGTGAGTGACAAGATCCCGTCCGCCCCTAAGTGCTTCGCTGCGACGGTCACACCCGTAGGACTTCCTCCCCGGGCCAGCAGTGACGCCGTGGCCACAGCATGCCCGTTGGCAGTGCTGCCTTTGTGGCCCCCTTCGTATCTAGTGCCCCCACTGGGTTGTGAAGTGCCCGTGGCTGGTGAACTCGACTTGGGATCCCGTGTGCCCGCACTTCAGCTGGCGGGCCCCTCAGTCTTGGCACCTGTCGCCGTGCTCCCTCATTTAGAAATATCCATTTCCGGCGGCAGGGACCGCCCACCGAGCCCCCATTTCCGCAGACCACAGTCGTGTGGCACGTTGGGGGGGACCGGTGGGCGCGGCTTCGGGGCGCGGGGGCAGTGGAGCCCGCGTGCGGAGGCGGCGCCTGGACAACGGGGCCGGTGGCTCCACCTCTCCCCTCCGGTGCAGAAGCAGCGGCTCCTGTCCAACGGCTGGGAGACGGCGTCGGCCGTGAACATGATGGAGTTGTACAGCCGGCTGCCGCGGGCGGAGGTCAGCAGGTACGGCGTCCACGCCGCCTCCCCCGGGCCTCGCTGCATCCGAGCTGGATGCTGGCGCCGGTGCCTCCCGGGCACCTGTCCACCCAGCCCTACTCATCCCGGCTTCTAAAGCGTGTGAAGTTTCTGTCCTTCGGGTGACACAGGGAGGGCTCCCATACCTCGTGTGGCGGACGTTTTCCTAGTCTGTCCCTCGACCTTTTCCTCCTCTGCCTGGGCAGCGGCCGGGGCGGAGAGCGGCGTCCGTGCTGCCGTGCGCCCCTGTCCCCTGCCCGGTCTGTGACTGGGGCTCTGTGCCCCTCTGTCCGCGCGTTCCCGCAGGATCGAGTCCCTCGAGTTCCTGGACGAGGTGGAACTGCTGGAGCAGCTCATGCGGCACTACTGCCTCTGCTGGGCCACCAAGGGCGGCAGCCAGCTAGGTACGGCTGTCCCTCCTCCTCGCCCCCGGGAGCAGGGGCCCGGCCGGCCTGTGTGCAGGGCCGTCACCCAGCGGCCCTTTATGGGTCTGCCGCACCCCCTCGCTGGCGGTTAGCGCGGCAGTAAAGTGGCTGGGCCTGTCGGCTCCGCCGGCTCATCCTCGGGTCCCCTGGAAGGTCAACAGCCAGGTCCTCGCTTCTCAGACCCACGCGGCCGTGGGCGGCGCGGCCCAGTCTTACCTCTGCGACCAGGGCCAAGTTCCCAGCCCGGCAGAGTCGGGCCACGGGGTCAGCCACGGGGCCTAGTCCCTCCTCCCTGTGTCCTTGGCCTCGACCCAGTCCCCCCTTCACCTGCCTGTGCTGCCCCCATCCCTGCTCCCGCAGGTGGTCCCTAGGCGCCTCTCCACCCGGCCGAGACCAGTTCAGACCTCGGTCTGGCCTCGACGTCCTCGCTGCCCCATGGGTGCCCGAGTGGCGGGTCACATCAGGTCACTGATTCTGACCAGACGGCGACAGGCGAGGACACTCCTTGTGAAGACCCCAGGCCGGCCCAGGACCATGCTCACCCCGTGGCGTGTCCGCGGCTGTGGACATGGACTCAGCGGTGCACTTGGCCCCCAAGAGCCATTTCAGTTTGTTTCTGATTTAAAACCAGTCGCTGCTGTGTTTTTGTGTGGTTTTGAAAACAACATGCTTTTTAGTGCAGACTCTGGAAACTTCCACAAAGTGTGGCAGGAAGCGGCCAGCGACCAGGGCCCGTCACTCAGGCCCCTTCTCAGAGCCCCTCCCCCCGGCCTTAGCAGAGGTGACTCTGCACACCCCGTAGCTCTGATTCCTGATCTTTCCGAGTCGACGTCATGACATGCACTTTCCCCTTTTCTGCCGAAAACGCTGGGCGTAGCTTCTCTGTCTCTCTGGAAATTGCCACAAGCCTGCGTCTGGGTTCACTTCCCCTTCCCGAGCCTCTGGGGAGGCGGGTGGTGCAGGACTCCCCGAGTCGCGTGGTCTCGCATGGTCGAGTGGCACCTCGACCGCTGTCACAAAAGGGGCTGCTTGTGTCCCTTCCGCCCGGCCCTGGCGTCACCCCATGTGCTGGAGGATGGGGCCTGCGCCTGCTGGGCTCAGCTCTGCGGGACGGGACGGCGGAGGGCTCGTGCACGCCCTCGGTGCACGCTCGTCCTCAGGGCCCCCCGCCCGCCTGTGCACTCTGCCTCACGAAGCAGGGTGGGGGTCACAGGGCCCCGTCCCCCGCTCGTGTCTCCGCCCTGGTCCCGGGCCATCACAGTGTCTCTGCTCCTCCCCAGGTCTGAAGGACATCACCTGCTAACCCGCCCAGGCCCACGCATCCCCAGAGCCCAAGCCGCTGGCCGCCTGGAGCCAACCTGTGATGCCAGCCTCCTGGGTGTGGCCCGGGCCCCATCTGCCGGTCAAGCCACCTGGACTCGCAGCCTGCCGTGGCCCTTCCCACCCCTGGTGACCTGTCCTTCGAATAAACTTCAGTTGGCAGTTGCCCTGTGTGCCTGTCCTTGGCACCCTGGGCAGGCCGCAATCCCCTCTGAGCAGAAGGTCCTGACCCCTGCGGTCACACTGGCTCGCTGCCCACGAGTCCCACGTGGTGTGGTGCTCGCATCTGTCCGGGATTTACCGTGGGCTCGTTGGCAGCCCGTATGGTATGGTGTCCCTTGGCCCTGGGCCCCCAGAGGCCAGAGCTCGTCTCTGCCTGAGTCCTTCCCCGGTCCTTGTGGCGGCCTGAGGGGTGGCCCCTGAAGTGACCCGGGCCCCAAACCAGCGAACATGTTACCTAACGTGGCAAAGGGCTTGGCAGGTGTGGTCATGGGTCCCAGGTGGGAGCTGGGCCCGGGCGACCATGAGGGCTCATGCAAGGGGCAGGAAGCGAGTCGGTGGCGGACCGAGGCTCTGGTTGCCAGGCGGGGCTCAGGCCTCCACGGGCGCATGACAGCGACTCCAGGGCATCGCGCCGACGGATCCGCCAGGTGACCGGCCCGCCCAGATGACCAGTCTGCCTGCCCACGTGCCTCGGCACCCTGCCGGCTGCCTCCGTGTGCCAGGCCCGAGTGTCATTGCTTATTCCTCCCCAGACTGAGACGACACGCCCCGAGTTTGGAGAGTGAGAGACGCAGGCTCAGGCGAGTCCCCACCCCACACAGGCCAGTGGGCGTGGGCGCCCCCTCCCCAGGGCCGGCTTCCCTTCTGCACAGTGGGACGGCGAGGACAAGGCCAGCCTCTCGCTGTTGAGGGGGGACTTCCTGACACGACACGGAGCCAGAGCTGTTTGGGTGGGGCCTGGGACCCTCCCCACCGCGCACCCGCTCCTCAGCCGGGCGGTGCCAGCGCCGCTCCCCACAGGACAGGCCGACCCCTCCCCGCACCATCGCACACGGCTGAGCTGGGACCTCGTCCACCCCCACACCCCTGCTCTTGGGGTTCCACCCCCACTGGTGTCACCCGCCTTCTGTTCCCGCCCCGGCCCAGAAAGCTGCCCACCCCTGCTGCTGCCCGGGTGCCCCTCAGCCACCTTTCTGTCCGCTGTGAGATCGGGGCCCGGATGCTCAGCGGTGCCCTTGCATTCCTAAGGAAGTGACCGCGAACGCCGGTGACCGCCGCAGCCTGGGACTCCGGCCGTGACCGAGGGGTACAGGCTGTGGGTCCGGGTCCGGTCACGCTGCTGGCCCTGCGGCCACACTCCAGGGCAGTGCATGGTGGCTTCGCCCTCACGCCCGTCACAGCTGAGTCGTCAACGCGCCCGACGCCTCTCCTGAGGCTACGCCTTAGCCGGCCCCATCCTGCACCCAGCGGTGTGCCCGGGCGCCTCGGGGGCCCCGCGCCCACCCCCTGAAAACAGTTGCTCTGACTTCCAGAGTCAGAAATCCCAATGCCTAATGATGGCTGGAGCGTGCTAAATGGGGTTCCCCTGCTCTGAGGGCCAGAGACCCCAGAGACCCAGCTCCGACCCGAAAAGACAGGGACCGCCTGGCCCGCCCGGGTCCGGGGCGCAGCTCCGTGTCATCAGCCTTGCTCTCCCCCTGTGGCCCATGCTCGTCGGGCGCATCCCTCGTGGTGGTGGAGACGGCTGCCAGCAACAGGCCTCTGTCCCCCGCCCCCCGCCAGGGACCCCAGAGGGGCACTTCTCATTCCCAAATCTGCAGAAAAGCTCCCAGGATTGCATGTGACTGACTCGGAGCGGGCAGGGTGGCCTGGCGGACTGAACGGCTGCTCGGCTGGGCCTCGGTGGACACCGGCCTCCCCGGGGTGGGGAGGGAGGGAGGGGACGAATGATAGGGCGGGCATGGGCGCCCCCCACACCACCAGCCCAGAGCGCGGGTGTGGGGTCCCCCCAGGAGAGGGGGGGATTGGGTTAGGCCTGGGGCTGACGTGTGTGCCGGGCGGCGCGTGTCACAGGGACAGAGCGGGGGGGCGGGGCGGAGAGACACAGACGGACAGGCTGACAGACAGGCAGGCAGGAGCTGGGCTGGACTCAGAGCCAAAGCGGACGTCTGTGACTTTACGAAGTGACCTTTTTAGTGATCAGGCAAGGTTTACCACAGCCACGTTCATAGGGTCATTCGCAGTGGCCGGAGGCTGGACACACCGGAGCGGGCAGCGCTCTCCGGTTGGAGCTGCCACATGCGACGGCTCGATGGACCGGCCGCAGGCGCCCGGTGGCCCCCGCTCCCACGAGGTGCCGGGCACCCACCGGGTTCATGGAGCGGGAAGCTGACGCCAGCCGCTGGGTTGGGGCAGCGAGAGGGTCCCGGATGGGGTGGGGCAGAACGACAGTGCGAACACGCGTCGCAGCCCCCGCGGTGCTTGGAAACGGCTGAAGGGTGCGGCTCTCCTACCGCAGTGAGACGTTTCGAAGTGCTGGGGGAGACCTCTGTCCCCGGCAAGGCTCAGCCCCTCGGCTCGGCCCTTAGGCTTGGCCCTTAGGCTCGGCCAGCGCAGCTCTGAGAGCTGGGGGTCAGCAAGGAGGGGTCGGGGGTCGGCAAGGCGACTCGAGACGCCTAGCCTTGCGCCCAACCCCCCGGGATTCCCGCACAGGCCCCTGGGCCACGCCCCAGGCCCTCGGGTTCGTGGCTCCGGGCGTCGTCACCCTTTGTCGTCGTCACCCCTTGGCGTCAGAGCAGCTTCCCGAAGCTGCCAGGTTCCCCTGCGTCGGAACGGGCTTTGTCCAACCCTCCCCTCGTGGACGTCTGGAGACGTTTCTGTCGTCATGTCTCGGGGTGCTGGGTCCCCCCCCCAGGGCACAGGGCAGCCCCCTGACCAGCCCTGAAGGCACACGTCCGCTCGCATCCCCTGGGGCGTGCACCATGCTCACGCGCACACGCACGTGCGCACGCCCTCACCTCTGCTCTCCCAGCCACCTTCCTGGTCCTCGTTACTTTTCAATGATTTACAACAAGGTCACGGCCTAAAAAGGCACTTCTGACGTCAGCGTCTTGCGCAATGTCCTTTAAAGCAAAAGGCCACGCAGTGAATCTGCCCCAAACTCTGTGCCTGGGGTTGTGCGTGACGGGGACGGGGAGGAGGGGTAGCCTGGGGACGTGACCGCGTCGCCCCCGGCCCCAGTCAAGCTTGAGCGGCCGCCAGAGGGGATGGCTGTGGGGCTGACGAAGGCAAAGTGTGTTCGGCTTGAGCGTCCAGTCTGTTTTCAGAAGCAACAAATGTCACTTTATGGTTTTTTTTCTAGGCGAGGCGACCCTTGTTGACCTCCCAGATTGCCAGGACCTTGTCAACTACGATCCCTTATTTTTTATTTTTTGTGCCTGCAGCACCCGGTCGTCCCAGGCGGTCTCCCATCCTGGGACAAACCGGGCCCGACCCTGCGTAGCTTCCGAGGCCAGACGGGACCGGGCGCGTTCGGGGTGGTGCGGCCACAGACACGTTTACGTTTCCTGAAAGGAAACAGAAGGCCGCCATTGGGCACGTCGATTAGAACCAGAAATTTCCCATTTGATACACATTCTCTCTGAAAACCATCAGTGGTACAGACGCACCGGGCCCCCCACTCGCGTTCACTGGTTCCGTCGTGCTTTGTTCTCCCGCTTCCACTGAGGTCTGGCGACACGCGGCATCACGCTCGTTTCGGGCGCGTGGCATGGGGGCCGGTATTTGTGCACGTCGCAGAGCAATCGATCATCTTATAGGCACACGCGGCAACAGCCACCGCCCACCGCCCCCTGGAGTGGCGTTTTCTTTCTCGTGACAAGATGCAAGCGTGTGCCACGCTGCTTGGGGGACCCCCGGGGCCATCCATGCGACAACTGGCAGCGTGTGCCTTCGGCCACCGTCCCCCACTCTTAACGCATGTGAAAATCCAATGGGAGCCCGCTGTGTGGACGTCAGACCCCGAGCGGCCGGCCACGTGTGCTGCTGGCGAGGACCCGGGGCCGCCGGACGCCTTGGCTGTGTGACCACTTCACAAGACGGGTTTCCTGTTGCTTAAAGCAAAAGCAAAGGACGATGACGTGGGAACGTTCTGGTTGTCCATGGGGCACACGCCCACTTGCACAGACTATCCACCGTCGGGGGCCGTCCCTGCTGCCGCCACCTTAACTGTCGTCCAGAACGTGCAGACGGTGAGCAGGCGACCCCATGGGAGAGACATGGCTGGCTGCCTCCTCTGTCCGATGACCCCCTGGCCAGACAGCATCCTGAACGAGCTCCATGTCTGACACCTGGTCACAGGGACTCAGAGGACGTCAGTGGATGTGACACTGCGGGGAGAAGTGGGCGCTGGTGGCTTCTACAGGGCAGGAAGGGGCTCAAGTTCAAAACGGACAGCCCCCTCCAGCTGCCCTGTGCCCGAACCCCACGTGGCCGTGCGTGGGGACGACCTGAGCCGGTAGGGAAGGGGGGCACGTTCAAGGTGTCAATGGGACAGCCCGATGTGACCGGGCCCCAAGATAACGCGCCTCCGTGGGGCGCGTGCCTGGGGCGCGGGCACCGTGGAGCGCGGCACGATTTCTTGGAACGACTGGGTTCAGTGTCGCGCCCGCGTCTCCTCCACGCTGGCTTTCACATGACGCCTCCGCTTTGCCGTGGCAGCTGCCGTAAAACCACGTGACGGTCCTGAGGGCCAGGCGAGGGGGCGGTGAGGGTTTGGGCCTCGCGTCTGTGGGGATCGGGGAGCGGCTGTCCCTGAAGATGGGTGTGCTTTTCCCCCCCACGTGCGGTCCCGGCCCGGCAGGCCCCTTGTCATGCCCACCGTCACACGCTGTCCCCTCTGGCCCTGATGGAGCCCGTGGGGGGCGGGGGAGCCGGGCCCCCCCCACTGGGGACAGTCCAGAGCGGTCCGCCCACGATGGCACCACGGAGCCAGCGCCTTTGCCCGGGTTGGCAGGGACACAGCAATCCTTGACCCCCCGCCCCACCCCGCCGAGCACTGAAAACAAGCGACGCCTCCTCTGCGGCCCTTGCCCTCCCACCCCCCGCTTTATGGCATCCGCGCACCTTTAAGAGGGCAGAACCCTCCGTAGCCCAGAGATAAGCGTGTCCGGGGAGCAGGTGTCCGTTCCCAGCCTGCTCGGCCAGGAGCCCGTCCCCCACGGCCTCAGCCCCGATGTCCAAGCTGGTGAGCCCGCCGCCGGCCTCTCCTTTGCACCCCAGGGAATGGAGGAGCCCCTCAGGGTGGGGCAGTGGGCGCCTCCTGGTGCCGTCCTCCTGAGCCCTGTCCCGCTCCCCTCCCGCAGGAGGCTGTGCCGACGAGCGACCTTGACTTTGGCAGTGGCAAGGGCAGGCGGCAGGGCCCAGGGGCCCAGGGCCACGGGTTCTGGTATGAGCGGTGCGTGCAGCCCTGCCTGGCCGAGGTGCTGGGCAGCACCCTCTTCATCTTCATCGGGTGCCTGTCGGTCATCGAGCACCGTCCGAACGCGGGGCCGCTGCAGCCTGCCCTGGCCCACGGGCTGGCCCTGGGGCTCGTCATTGCCACGCTGGGGAACATCAGGTGAGGTGGCTGGTGCGCCCACGCGGGACGCCGGGAGCCCTGGAGACGGGGCAGACTGCGGGGTTCCCCTCCCGGTGCTGAGCCCCGGGTCTGTGGTTCCGGGCAAGGCCGTCCCCACCTAGCCTGCAGCCCCCTCCCAGAGCACGGCACAGATGTCGGCTCGCGGAGTCCTCGCGACTGCCCGGTGGGTGCACGCTCCCACTGTCCCCGCTGGCCAGCCGTGGCAGGGAATGACCTTGCCCCAGGTCACGCGGCTGGGAGCAGCAGAGCCCGGAGACGATCAGAGCCGTGCGGCACCGGCGCCCCAACGCGAGCCTTGCGGGGCAGCGAGCGCATCACCGCTGGTGGCTGTGGTGCTGCCACCATTAGCCTGGGGTCTCCCCCAGCGGCCCAGGGGGGCCCTGGGAAGCAGACGACGGAGCCCTACGTAGGGCTTTCCCCGGGCCCCTGAGCCTGAGTGGCCCCAAGTGGCCCATCAAGTGGCGAGCAGAGAGGGGTGGGGACAGGGCAGTCGGATGAGTCTTTGTTGCGTCTCAGCGGGGTGGCCAGGGTGAGCACCTGAGCCTCCCCATGCCGCTGTGTGACCGGGACAGAAGGGTCCCTGATGCTGCGCGCCCTCCGCGCGGGACCGGACGCACATGTCGTCCATGCCCTGTGCCTCAGCCACAGCCTCCGGAGGGGGCAACACAGGGAGGTGTGTAACTGCCCCAGGTCACACAGCCACGCAGTGGCCGAGCGGGGGATCCGAACCCCGGGCAGCTGCTGGAGGGGCTGCTCGCCCCGCAGTGCGCCGGGCCGTGCCCCTCCGCTCAGTTGTTTGCTTTTGCTACTTACTTGTCCGGCGCCTGCCGCGTGTCCGGTGCTGCCTCTGGGGCACTCCTTGGAGCCGGGGTAACGCGCCCGTCGCCACGCCAGGCGCACAGTAGGCCTTCAGGGAACATTCGTCGAGCAAACGAGGAATGACTAGACAGGGACGGCGTCTTGATCGTTTTACTGCCGAGTGTGAAGTCGGTCTCAGGCACGGCCGGCCCCCTCCTGGGTGAGCTCCGCCCTGAGTGTCTGTCCCTGCTCGGCCGGCTGCGGTGGTGACCAAGAGGCTGGTGGCCGGAGAGGGGCTCATGAGGCCCGGTCTTCTACGGGAGGCCCCCATGCACCCTACTCCGGTGCAGCGCCCACTGAGCTTGGTCGTGGAGCTGAACTGCAGCCAGGGGGTCCCGGCACCCGTCTCCACCCACTGAGCCGAGCCCCAGGTGGAGCTTCAGGCCGCGCAGGACGCTCACGCACGTCTGGGCCGCACAAGGTGTGGCCACAGGTCGCGGGTGCCCATGTGCTGGCCAGTCCTGCGGTCCAGACCACGGACCTCTGCTCGGCCTCAGCCCAGTGCCCCGTGTCCATGCGGGAGGGTGGGTCTGAGAGAGGGCCCATAACATCGGGGGGCGCTTCGACTCTCGTGTGACATGGGAGGACCTCAGGGTCACTTTTCCTCTTGTGGGAAGTGTCTGTTCCATTCCTCGTTCCAGGGGGACTGAGGTGGCCTCCTGTTGAGGACAGTTGGACCGGCTGGGCTGCCGACAGGGCTGGCGGGTGTTGGGGGGACCCCCGGCTTGGGGTCCTGGGCTGCCTGAGCGTCCTGTGAGAAGAAAGGCTCTTCTCCCACAACTGGAGGTGGGGCCGGCACCTCAGACCTACCCTTGGACCCTGCGTTGGACTTGGTCTGACTCCCCCTAACCCCACCCGGCCCCTGGCCAACCTCTAACCTCGCTTCTGACCCCCCTCGCCGAAGCCCCACGTGCCGCCGAGTGCCTCTGCGAGCTGCCGCGAGGGCAGGTCTCCCGTCCTCGCAGGGACAGACTGTGGCAGCCGCATGCTGCCGGGGTGACCTGGTTGACTGCAGAGTCAGGCCCAGCACCTCCAGCCGGTGGACACCTAAAGCCATCGGCACGAAGCAGCAGAAGGGAGGGCCGGATGGGCTTTGTGCTGGCCGGGCCATCTGTCCCAGCACCTGGCACCTGCCCGGTGGCTACTTCCTCATGGCCTGGGGTTTCGCCTGACCCCGCACCCACCTCCGAAGGGCCAGGAGGGGCCCTGGGAGGAGCGAGGCTTGAGGGGTGTCCTGCCCGTGCCCCCTGGGCCATCCGGGTGTGCTCCCTCGTGTCTGGCATCCCGCCGCCCAGCACCCCAGCGCCTGGCACCTGCCCGGCAAGGCCCTTGCGGGACTACGAGGACCGTGTAGCGATGCTGGGATGCTTGACCTCGGCGCTCAGCCTGATGACTTCCTTCTGCTTTCGGGGGACAGCGGTGGACACTTCAATCCCGCAGTGTCCCTGGCAGCCACGCTCGTCGGAGGCCTCGACCTGACCATGCTGCTGCCCTACTGGGTGTCCCAGCTGTGCGGCGGGCTCGTGGGGGCCGCGCTGGCCAAGGTGGGTGAGCCCCGGGGGCTGGGCCGCTGGCTGGGGCTGCGCTGGTGGGAGTGGGTGCCGCCTGACTCTTGTCCTGGCCGCTCCAGTGGAGACACGCAGGGGCCTTCAGCTCACCCACACCCACCCCGTCTGTCCACGTCTGGCCTGGGACTGACCAGGATGCGGCGTCGGGACCGGAGGGCAGTGGGGAGGGCGGGGAGGGCGGGCGTTGGGGGCCCCTGCTGGCCTGGCTGGCACCTGTTCTGTGGCTCTGGTTGCGGGCCCACTGCAGAGTCTGCTCTCAAGGCCCCGCTTTCCGTCTTCCCTCCCTGGTCCCCCTGAGCCCGCCTTGAGAGCCTGCTTCCTGGTTGGCAGGAGGGGTGGGCTGGGCTCCTCTTTGGTTCTCGACGGGCGGCCGTGCCCAGACTCTCCCTCCTGATGGAGCAGGGGGCAGGCTGCTTCAGGCCCCCGGGCCAGCCCCTGGCTGTCCGGGTGTCCCCACCGAGGGGCTGGTGGCTTCTCTCTGCAGGCGGTGAGTCCCGAGGACAGGTTCCGGAATGCCTCGGGGGCGGCCTTCGTGACAGTCCGGGAGCCGGGGCAGCTGACAGGCGCAGTGGTGGCCGAGGCCGCGCTGACCACGCTGCTGTGCCTGGCTGTCTGCATGGGCGCCATCAACGAGAAGACGCGCAGCCCTCTGGCGCCGTTCTCCATCGGATTCTCTGTCACCGTGGGCATCCTGGCGGGGTGAGTGTCCCTCGGCAGTGGGACTGGGGCCGGGATGGCCATGGCTGGCGCTGGGCAGACGGCAGGGAGTGGCGAGGACTTCGGTGTCTCAGGAGGCGCCTCTAAGCACCCCAGGCGGTTGCTGCCGTGTGGGACAGTGGGCCCAGCTGAACCCCATTTCACTGCGGGGGGGTCAGGAAACTGGGTTTTACACGATGCTGACCCCTCCTGCAGGCTTGGGACGGGGGGCAGGAGGCTGTGCGGGGTCAGAGGTCACTTCTCCCGTGTTTTGTATGAGGCTCGAACAGGACGCACGTGCCGCAGTCGGGGTCAGGGGCAGCAGGGGGCACCCTCCCCGGCACCCCCTTTCTCATGGACTCAGCTTCCCAGGTTTGCCTCCCCCCAGCACCCCTGGGAGCTGGAGCCAGCGGGTGTGATGCGTGTGGCGTGTGGCGGTGCTCTGCTGCCCTCCAGGGGCCACAGGCTCCCTTACAGGCTGCTCACACATCTTTTTTATTCTTTAAAGACAACTCATTTTTATTGAGACACAGCTGACGCGTGACACCTTAGCGTCCGGTGGACAATGCACTGACGCGACGTTTGTCCCGTAAAATCATCACCGCGATGAGTCCAGTTGCTGTTCTTCACCAGTCACAAACCTACTTTCCTGTGATGAGGATTTTATTTTTGGAAAGTTTTTCAATAGTTGGCATTCACCATTACGTTAGTTTCGGGGGGTGCAGCCTAGCGGTTAGGCGTCCGAGGTGGGCCCCGAGGTGGGCCCCAGGTGCTCCAGCTTCTGTGTGACGCCACACGTGGTCGTTACGGCATCACCGACCGCATCCCCCACGCTGTGCTCACACTCCGCGACCGTTTGGGCCTCCAGTCCCCCCTTCCCCAGCCCCCCAGCCCCCCCCCGTCCAGTAGCCATCAGTCTGTCCGTCCTTTCGGCCTTGGCCACTGGAAGTGGGGCTGGGAGAGGGGCAAGGTCCTCAGGGCCCCGCTGGGAGTGAGTGGGGTGCCAGGAGCAGAGGGGGTGCCTGGGCCAAGCTCCCCAGGGGAGATGCGGGTCGACCTGACAACACGCCATGCAGGAATCACAGGCCCGACGCGGGAGTGGGAGGCGCCTCTGACCCCTGACACCCGGGAGGTGGGGACCGCGAGTGGAGCTCGCGGGGCTGGTAAAGCTGGACTCTGCTTCCCTGTCTGTGGATGGAGCCTGGACCCATCCCCTCTCCGCCCCCGCTGACGGGCCCTCCTGCCCCTGGCTCCAGCGGGGTGCGGGGTGGCAGACGGCACACCCAGGGCGGGGCCTCTTGCTCCCTGCTACCAGTCTCCTTGCCCATGGAACCCCAGGACCCCCAGAAGAGGTGGTGGCTTTGGGGGGGTCTGGGTGGGTGTGACCGGGCCTGCCTGGGGTCTGCTGCTTGCAGGAGTGCCGTGTCCGGGGCCTGCATGAACCCCGCCCGGGCCTTTGGACCTGCCGTGGTGGCCAGCCGCTGGGACTTCCACTGGGTCTACTGGCTGGGGCCGCTCTTGGGCAGCCTGCTCGTGGGCGCGCTCGTCAGGTAGGAGATGGCACGGGCTGTGGCCCCTCGGTGGACACCTGGTGACAGCGCCAGGCACCTGGGCTGGAGGGCCAGGATCGCAGCTGGGTTTGTAGGAGAGAAGAGGGAGCCTTCTTCCGAGGCGAAGGCCACGGCGCTGGGGCCTGGGTAGTAAGTGACAGAAATCCACTTAGGCCCTAAGGGGGAAGTCACCGCCCACGCACCTGAGAGGCCCAGTTTGTTGGGTTTTTTTTAGGGTGAAAATGTCCCTTAGTTTATTGCCTCCGTGTGGACAGCAAACCCACGTAGAGAACTGGATCAAAGCGCATGCTTTAACAGTGCGTTGTGCCTCGCTGCTGACACTTTGAGTTGTGCTGACTTTTACACTAGAGTAGGACGGGCCGTGGGACAGGCCAACAGGCTCCGCACAGAGGCAGAGCTGTCACCAGAGACCCCGGCCTGCGTCCCAGAGGTGCAGACAGAGCAGCCGAGCACCCAGTCCTGAAGGGGGGAGGGCAGAGGTGCGGGGGAGGGAGTCCCCGCAGGGGTGCTGTGGGACGCGGACACCATGGAGACGGGGTGCCAGGCCCATGCGTCCCACATGCAGCCCTGCGTGGCCACACCCCTGCTAAGCCGGCCCGTGAGGCAGGGCTGTGCCTGCGGGGGGCCCTCCTTGGGCGCCCCCAGGACACGTGGGGTCCGCTCTGCCTGCCCCAGGCGTGCAGGGTCAGGGTCTGGTTTCGGCGGGGGCGGGGGTTCAGGCACGGGGCGGCAGGTCCACGCTCTCTCCATCGCCCCCCCTGCAGTCCTGGCGCAGCTGCACTCAGTGGGCGCAGCACTGGCATCTCTGCCACCGCGCGGGGATGGCAGAGGTGGCACCTCCAGAAAGAGGGTTTCTCCTGCCCCAGGGGGATCCGGCCACCGGGGCTGGAAAATTCTGGCGAAGTCTGGGCGCAGAGAAGCTGGTGAAGGCCTGGGGCTCCCCGCAGAGACCTCACTGGGCCACGTTTCTGTAGGTTCTTTGTCGGAGACAAGAAAACCCGCCTGATCCTGAAGGGACGGTGAGGCCGGAGGGGCTTCCTGGCCTGCGCCCTCCGCGGACGGGCCCAGACTGCGGGCAGTAGCCCGGCTCCTCAGCGGACAGACAGCTTGTTGCTAAGCCCTCGGGGTGCTCCGGGGGCCCTCTGTGCCCACTGGGGCCCTCGGCCTGGGATCATGCGGCCAGCACTGCCCAGAGGGAGGCAGAAGCAGCTCGCCAGGCCATTTCCTGCAGAGGGGAGGGTGCGGGAGCCCAGGGGGCAGGGAGAGGCGCTGCGGGTGGCCCTGCCCACCCTGCCCCTTGTGGCTCCCTGTCTGCTGCTTCCAGCGGTTCCTGGTGGTCTGACCATGGCCGCCTGTCCCGAGCTGCGGTCCAGCTTTCAATAAAAGCCCCGTGTCCGCCTCTGCGAGCCCACCGTCTCGCCTTTCATTTCAGAGCTGGGCCCTGCTGGGGAAGGAGCACAGGCCCGGCTGGGCCTGGGCTGTCCAGAGTCTAGCCAAGGCTCGAGTCCGGCGCCATCACAGGGACCGGTGCAGGCCAGCCCGGAGCTGGCCGCCCACTTAGCCAGACTTGTTGGCTCCGTCCAGAGCTGAGTCCAATCTAGAACCAGTCTGGACGCGAGTCAGAATCAGCTCTGGACCATGGCTCAAGCCCCTGCCCCAAAGCCCAGCGCAGGGCCCAGGGCCTGGGGTGGTGGCCCGGACCACCCAGGTCAGACAGGACGCCAGCTGGGGACGGGGTGGGAGAGGGCTAGGCCAGAGCTGCAAGGGCTTCCCGAGGAAACCGACAAGGAGGCGGGAGTCCAGGCTGGAGACAGGGACGGGGATGGCAGGCATGAGCGCAGTGACAAGGATGAGACAGGATGAGACGGGCCGAACGCCACACCTTGCAGTGGAGGGTGTGTCTTCTCTCCAAGGACCTAGGGGTCACTTATGAAGACGAGAAGTATGACACCGAAAAGGAAAACCAGGGAAAGATCATCCTCGACAACAGACTGGAAACGCACCCCAAATACACCTGGGTCAAATGAAGAGCACGCTCACTGGGGGAGGCCGACTCCTCTACGAGGGAATGGACCCTGCACCCCCAAACGCCCACCACGTCAAAGACCAGCACTCACCACCTCCATGAACCTAAGGGGCCAGGAGGAAATATGGTAACACCAGAAAGGAGCACCAGAACAGAGAGGAAATCTGAGGAATCTACACCAAAAAGCTAGTCAGTCCTCTGTTCGCTTCTGTAACTGCGCCCGGCATGTGGCTTGCCTTGTCCAGGTCACTGCACCCACGGCAGCACCCCCACTTCGTGGCCCTGCACCCTCTGTAGCCAGCGTCCTGTAAGCTCGGGTAGTGGACCGGTACGTGGGGAATGACGGGAAGAGCTCAGGGCCCTTCAGAACACCAGGTCCTCGGGGACCGCGTGGAATAAACCTGAGTTCTCCTTCCCTCCGAGTACGGCTTGGTTCTTTGCTGGTTTTGGGATTTTCCCCCAGCATTTCTGGAGGCCCCGGCGAGATCCAACCACACTGGCCCCTTGAGCCACCGGGCTGGTGGCGCGGCTGGGCAGAGGCAGAGGGGAACCGAGACGACTGAGGCGGCACAGGGAGGAAGGCGCCACTCATCAGGAGCGGCCGCAGGACAAGGTACCAGGGTAAGGGGGGAAGGTCCCGGGATGGCCCCCATTCCGGTCCCGCCCGTCGGGCAGAAGAAGCTGCCCCCCTCCTGGCCTTCAGTAAGGAGACACTGGGCAGGGAAGCTGACGAGTGTCCAGATTCATCGGAGTCTTCAAAAGGTGGGGTGGAGACTGGGTGTCCCCAGTGGGGGAGACGCTGGGCCGGGCTGGAGGCCTTCCCGAGGGGGCGGCACTGCTGAGCTGCCGTGTGGGAGAGGCTCCTCAGCGGGAGGCCCGGGTGGAAGCAGACCCCGCTGGCTGCGTGTACCCGTGAGGGGTAGTGACATTCTGACCTGACGTGTGACTCTGTGAGAGAAGGAGTGGCTTGACCGGTATGACTGGTCAGGTACGAGTCTGTAGCTCCACGGCTGGGCCCCCTCAAGGTCCCCTGAAGGCCACGGAGTTGGCATGGGCTCACCTGCGGGTCTGTGGTGAACGGCACACGGTCCAGGATGGCATCAGACTGTGTCCGATCGCAAGTCATGAAGCTGAGTCCGCTATGGCTAAGCGTCACCCATGAGGGGACACGGCCAGATGAGCACTGAACGGTCTTCTCCGTGGAGGGGGCACCCACCCTTGTCTTTGCGTCGCCGTCGCAGGGCAGGAAGAGTTGGGTCAGAGTTTGGTCGACGCTAAGAATAGGGGAGAGCTCCATCGCCCTCCGGAGGGCAACCAAGTACCGTCCACAGTTAGGGGGCATGTTAAGGAATGGGGGCAGGTTGAAGGAAGGAGAAGAATGCCGAGTGACCAGGACATGGCCTCGCAAAGAAGCGGAAGCTGAGCCCCAAGCCGCGGTTCCGCAGGCGACCCTCGTATGGCTTACGGTGGCCCCCTGGAGGGGTCTACTCCAGTGGTCCGGGTCAGGGGTTCACACTGACCCACCAATGCTGAGGTGCCCGAAGTCCCCATGGGGGGGGTGATGGGCGGCCGGAGATGGGTGAAGCGAGTGGCGTCCCCTCCGAGCTTTCCCGACCTGTCCCCCGCCCCCGGTGGCGTGATGGCTGCCTGTCGCGGGAGGCACCACAGACCCGTACAAGGGAAAAGGCAAGCGTTTCTGGGGACAGAAGGTGTCAGGTCTGAGACTCGTTCTGAGGACACAGGAGGCAAGGTGTTTGCCTCAGAGCGGTTGTTGCCGAAAGAGAGAGACGAGGCAACGGGAGGGATGAAGAAGGCGTGGGGGGGGGTCTGTGAAGGCAGATCCTGGGGAGTTTTATGGGAGGAGAGAGGAAGACGGTTCCCGAAAGAGCGCTTGAGGGGAGATCTCAGGTCATGAAGCGAGACGAGGCTGGAAACTCGGATGCCAAAGGTGAGCTGAGGCGAGGCTGGACTCGGGTGTGAGGTTCTCAGACCACGGGTGGACGCGAACGTTCCAGAGGGTTCTGAGCAGGAAACGGGGATTCTGTGTCCCATCAAAATCTCTCCAGTTGCCTTAACCAGGCTTCTGGGACTTCAGAGGATACACTAACCCCAGCCTCTGCACCCAGTTTTCAAAGAAAACTCCCTGCAAATACGGGGGTGGGGGGGTCTTCTAAGCCAATTGTCTTAAATGGTATGTTGAATTTTAAGAAATTTCTAAAATTTTAAGAGAGGTTTCTCAGAGGAGTACGGGGTCAAGTGGACCCTGGGAAAGCTTTGTGCTCTTTGCGAGCTCGAATGGCCCGCCTTTGGGGCAGGCTGGTCTCCGAAAGGGACCCTAGACCTCCATGCCATGAGGGCCGTGTGTCGGGTAGTGACAGGGACACCTGGACATCCAGCTTCTGCACATAGACATGCGCGGCTGCAGGTCGCTACTGCAGTGCCCCCGTGGGTCCAGTTTTGTGCAATCAGGCAGGAAGAGTGGAAGGTCCTAGTGGCCCGACCGGCTCGGAGACAGAACAAAGAGGGGCCAGCAGGAATAATCCACCCAGGGGACCCCCAGGAAGAACCCGTCTTCCCGCCGCATCAGTTCTAAGAGTGTGACCTGTGCACGAAGCAACGCTGGCCACAGGCTGAGGCCTAATCTGGGGGTGCACACGACTGGGACTAGGCCATCCGAAGACCCGGAAGTGGACTGTGCTGAGGTCAAGCCCTGCAGGAGCCACCGGGACCTCCGTGTTGGCCTGCACCCACTCTGGGAGGGCTGGAGCCTTCCCTGCGCACACTGAATGGGCGCAAGCAGTAGCCAGGGCCTTACTGAGGGAAACTGTTCCAAGACACGGATGTCTTTTCTCTATGGGATCAGACAATGGATCTGCCCCTGTGTCTGAGACAGTTCAGACCTCATGAAAGTTCTAGAAATCAAATGGAAGTGCCACACGGCCTATGAGCCACGGAGATCAGGGAAAGTCGAACGCGTGAACCAGACCCTCGAAACCAGTCTGGCTAAGCTCTGTCAGGAAGCCTAGTTACCTTGGGTAGATATGCTGCTGCCGTTAGCTCTACTCCGAACGCAATGCACCCCAAGACCTTCAGGCTGCTCCACTTTTAAAGCCCTTTACAGGAGATCTCCCCCAGTGACAGAGAAGTTAAAGGGGCCCTTCAATTAACGGCTGCCCTGCAAGTGTCCCCACACCTTCAGGCCTCAGGGAGGCTCCTCCGCAGCATCGCTCGGGAGACTTGAGCGAGAGCCCCTATCCCCTTAGGGAACTGGGTCCACCCCCTTCGGCCAAGAGATGGAGTGTAGGTAACAGCCGAGCTGGATAGGCCCTCACCCTGTTATATTAGCACCCCCCCTGCCATTCCAGTTGCAGGCGTCCCCCCGTGGATCCAGCACACCTGGGCAGAGTGGCATCCCCGAGACCCGGACTCCTGAGCATCTTCCTGATCAGCCACTCCGAGTCGTGCTCCGGAGGCAGCAGAAGGCCACCTGAGCTCATCAGTCATGCTCCGGCCACCCTGGAAGCTGGCCGGTCCATGCGCGGCCCAAGCCTGGGGAATTTCGTTGCGGGCCTCCTTGTACCTGGACACTGGGGAGGGGAGGACATTAGGGTGGAGGACTGTGAGCTACGCGTTCACATCACCAGAGGAGGGAAGAGAATTTCCACTGGCTTGCTTTTCTGTGGCTGCTACAAATGTCAGGGAACTCAGTAAGGGACCACTACCTGTGACCAGGGTGGTGGCTGGAGGACTACTGCTTAAAAGTTAACTACTTGCTGGGAATGACTGCTTGGCCACCATCATGGGAACACAGGCTGTCACCCATAGGAACGTAACACTCTAACAATAAGCGTTCTGCTTCTGGACCCCGCTTGCTCACCTGACCTGTGGGTGAACAGGTAGTGAATAGAAGAAAAACAGACCTCTATGTCAGACAGAATGAAGAATGGGATTTGGGGCTTAAACACCCTGTCCCTCTACATTTCAGGGCTGCCTAACTTGGGTCTGCGTACCCCTGGCAGACCCAGCTGGCTGAATAGAGTGTGGTTCCTATAACTCACTGAGTCCTGGTGGGCTGTGTGTCTGTTGGGGGCTGGCGGCCACAACTCAATATGCGACCCAGGAAGTAAACAACTTTATGTAAGTTACGACACAAATGACCCTCCCACCGAAAGTTTTTGAGATAAAGGTGGCTCAGAGGGACCGCGGGGGAGGATGCACAGACGGACCCATGTTGGCCCAGACTAGCGTGAAAGAAAACACTAATCAGATAACCCTAAAGTTGGATGTTTATGCTGCTATGAGTCTGGGCTGATGGGAGGCAGGAGACCCTGTGGGTCTCTCAGTCAGGAAGAAAGTTACAGAAGAAAAGCTTATATGTCCCCACAGTTCCTCACGTGGAACGAGTTGTGCCTATTGGTCATGTGTCCTAAGGGCTACTTGGGAGGAGGACACCAACAGCAAGAGGTGTATCTAAGTTAAGGAGAAGCCTTACCAGCTGCACCACATGTGTGCAATCCATTAGAGCTGACGACAACCAACCCTTTGCGTCCCCACTGGAGTCCTGGAGAAGTATTAACACTTGACACTGACGGGATGGGGCTAAATCCCTATGTTCAAATTCATGTTCGTATTAGAGGTCACATACTGGCCTGTTCAGCCCAAGTCTATCAGGTTTATGAGTCCTTCTACAGGGAAGTAACTGAACCCCTACCCCCATCACCACAATTAATCAAAAACTTACTTTTCTGAGCGGCTGCTGAAGGTCACTTCCTGCTATGTGTGTGGGGACTCTAGTGGGAGACAGATGGACATGGGAAGCTACTGAATTGGTTCCTAACCAGGCAGTGCCAGATATACTGGCCCCACATACTTCAAATGACAGTCAGTGGATTTTAGAACATACCATTCATTGTAGGACAGCACTGCCAGGCCAGAGGTGGAGGAGATCTCAAACACTCTGCTGGAAACTTAATTTGGCCAATGATATAATGCCACCTCCAGATGAAGCGTGTGGTGGGGAAACAGGAGGGAGAAATCCGTTGGCCAGATGCCCAGGGCTAACTAACGCCTGGCATAACCCAGGCAGGGCCCGAGGCTGGAAGGCCCCGCGTGGGCTCTACTGGATTTGGGGAAGCTCGGCCTGTATCCGCCTCCCCACAAACTGGGAGGGAAGCTGTGAAACTGGTATGATAAAACCATTTTTTTCCCCTCATCTCTGAAAGCAGGGGAACAGCTTAGCCACCTGGTCTCACACCCTTGCAAAGGGTAAAAAGAGAACTCCAAATAGGGGACTGGAGGGATGAGAAGTGGCCCCCAGAACGAATACTCCAATACCACAGGGATGCCACTTGGGCAAAAGATAGATCTTGGGGATACCGTACCCCATTTACATGTTAAACTGAATTATCCGCTGCAGGCAGTTTTAGAAACCATTACTAATGAGACCGGGAGAGCCCCAACCCTCCTGGCATATGGACAGACCCAGCTGAGAAAAGCCATCTACCGGAACAGGTGGGCTCTAGGCTATCAGCAGCAGCAGGGGGCGTATGTGGAGAATTCGATCTCGCCAACTGCTGTGTAGATGACCAGGGCCAGGCAGCTGAAGATCTTGTCAAGCAGATGACAAAACTGGCACAGGCAAGTATACAAACCTGCCTGCACATGCATGGCACGACGGGACCCGGTCAGCTTCTCTGGAGGTTGGTTCGCAACCTTCGGAGGCTTTGAGACCTTACCTGGAGGAGCACCCACCCTCCTCAGTGCCTGCCCCTTCTGCCTTGCCTACTGCCTCCAGTCTGGTCGGATTGCCCCCCTCATGGAGGCGGGAGTGGGAAGAAAAACGGCAGCTAAGATCCAGCCCCTGGCACTGAGGGAGATCATGAGGTTGGTCCCCTATGAAGAATCTAAATGGGGATCAAAAGGGAGGAATGAAAAGGAAATCCGAGGAATTTCCATCAAAAAGCCAATCAGCTCTCTGTCCTGCATCTGTAACTTCGCTTGCTGTTCTCAGGAGCGCATGCAGGAGTGCCCCAGCACTTCGCTTGTCCATGTGACTGTCTGCACCCACAGCCCCCACCTGTAGCGCCTTGTACCTTGGCAGATCCTGCTTCCGTAACAGCTGCAACCAGCGGTGACCCATAACAACACCCGCCCTTCCACCAATGGTACTACTTGCAACCGTAGCGACTCATGTGATAGACTGGTGCGTCAGGAATGTCACAACATAGCTCAGGGCCCAGACTCCAGAGCACTAGCTCCTCGGGGACCGCGCGTAACGAATCTGAGTTCTCCTTCTTTCCGAGTTACTGCTTGGTTCTTTGCTGGTTTGGGGATTTTTCCCCAACAAGAACACTCACAAAGAATGGAAAACATTGAAAGCTCCTATTTCCTTTGGTGAAATAAGTAATGAGATGAACGTCTGGTGGATCTAATAAATGACAGAAGTTACAAAGCACATGTGTTAGGTGTACACACGTGCATGCATGCTTACAGCCAACCATTCCTGACTGCAGAATGGCTTACATGCATCATCTCACTTACTCTGCACAATGGTCCCGCAAGGTAGGGCAGCGGGTTGAACAGTGTCCCCCATACTCATGTCCACTTGGAACCTCAGAATGTGACCTTATTCAGAATAAGGTCTTTTGGATATTATTGAGACCAACTAAGGTGAGAAGAGATGGGATTCAGGTGGGCACTAAATCCAACAAGTATCCTTACACGGGACAGAAAAGGACACAAGACGCAGACATGCAGAAAGGTGAGGCAGACACTGCAGTGATGCAGCCAAATGGCACTTGAGGAATCACCAAGAGCTGGGGGGGGGGCGGGGAGCAGCAAGGACCCTCCCTTGCAGCCTTCAGAGGGCGTGCGGGGCAGAACCTGGATGGTACATTTCTGTCTTTTTACCTCTCTGTAGTCACTTGTTAAGGCAGCCCAAGAAAATGACCTCGGGAGGAACCCTGACCCTTCACCTTCCCCAATGAGGAGATGGAGGTCCCAAAAGATACCGTGTATTGGTGGAGCCAGGATTGCAGATCGGGTGCATGTGACCGCAGGGCCCGTGATCTTTGTCACCACACTTCACTGTTTCTAAATAAGGGACAATGCATCTCTTGCCTTGTCTCCTACCTGCCTTTAGTCCCTGATTAAGGGACAGGGACAGGCACCCGAACTCTGCTCACTCCTTGACTGCTGTTGGATCTGACGTCCAGCTCTTCGGGCCAGATGGCTCATAAGCCCTCAGAGGCGCTTGGCGCTGACCCACCTTTGTCTGGCTGCACAGATAGGGCTGAGTGCCCATTCACTGCAAGGGTGGAACAGGTTGTCCCCGTGACCCCAAGCTCATCTGACTCTATGGAGGAAAATCAACGCTCCCTCCAGACCCCCCAAGTTCACCTCCACCTGCCCCATCTTCTCAAGACCAAGGACACCACAGGATTGGCAGATACCAGAGCTGGTGGTGAGGGTCTGAATCTCGGAACACCCGCTTTGCTGGGTGAGGTTGAGGAAGGGCTATGCCCATCGTGGCCTGTCTACCTGTCTAGACACCAGAAACATGGCCTTGGACCGGGTGCGGGAGTTCAGTCACGTGGTGTCCATGGAGCGTGAGCAAAAGGCCTGGTGCCCAGCGGGCGGCGCTGTCAGCCTGGCGCTGCAGCCTGCGGGCGTCAGCACCATGGCCAGGGCCGGAGTCTCTAGGTGGCCCTGGCAGGACCGTGTCTTAGTTAACCACCCTCAGGGGCTATGGCCTCTCGACAGGGAAGGGTAGGAACCGTCCGAGCCGTCAGCCAGGATCTGGGGCGTGGAGTCTGGTGTCTTTTCTGCACAGGTGGTCCGCTCGACCCTTGGGTGCTGCTGACTCAGGGCCTCTCATCAGGACCAGCCTGAGCCCTCAGGCACTGCGTGACTGGGAGGCTGGGGGGGCCCCAGCTTCTTGGTCACAGACTGACCAGGAACTCTGAGCCTACGCAGTCCCAAAGGGACGCGTGCCCACCTTCCTCCCTCATGCCACCTTGCTGCCTGCTTGGCTCCGCTGCCATTCGGCTCTGCTGGGAGTGTCCTCCGAGGTGTGTGCTATCACCAAGTCACACCTGGCCAGGCCAGAGTGGCTTGCTTCACTGTCAGTCCCACCGCTCCCATGCCAGCACACCTACACGCACCATGGGCGATGCCCACGTGCCCCTGCCACCCTCAGGGCCAGGCCTCGCCCGTCTGGCTCCTCCCCTCACAGCACCTCTGGGCGGTTTGGGTCCTCACCTCTCTTGGGACCCAGAGCCGAGCTTCCCTGCACGCCTCAGGCCACCGCAATGTCTGGGCTGCGATGAGCTAAGCTCCTTCTGATGCCTGGAACGCAAAGCCTTCAGCCTCCTCCCTTGGTGTCTGTTTTAATTGGTCTACGGGGACTGAAAATCTGTGGCCCCTGCAGACGTCAAGTCTCTGCCCCAATTCCTAGGCCTGGGTGGGCCCTGGAGCTCGACCTCTGCAAGGGACAGAGCGGAGGGCAGAGGTTGGCCGTTTCTGGATGCTCCAGGGCTCTGTCTGAGCTTCCTCTGAGGCTGTGGACATTCACTCAGGGACACACAAGGGCCGCGCAAGGCTCTTAAACTTGGAGTCTGAGCAGTGCCAAGTTGAGGGCCTCAGGGCTCCTGTGGTCAGCTGCCCGGGGCAGAGGCCTGGAGGCCGGGTGAGAGGCGCGTGCTGTCCGGACCACCCCCGAGCCCACCCCAGTTCTCCCCACTGCTCCAGAGGGCGCCGCTGGACACATGCTCTGCAAATGGCACAAGTGGAAGCTGCTGAACTCTTCAGGCCAAAAGAGCAAATCAAAGTAGCGCTGTCTGTGGGGGCTCAGGAGACCCATCCCAGCCTTCCCCAGAACATGGGCGCTGGGCCACAGGGGCATCCCGCACGAGAACGAGGGCCAGCCGAAACTGGGGCCACAGTCACCGAGAGAGGATGGCTGCCGAGGACGGCTGTGGATACACAGGACACCGCGGGGTGTAAGCGGGAGCGAGGCCAGCCCCACCCCTCTGGGCCATGTCCCCTCTCCCTTCAGAGGGGACAGCCTTCGAACGACGGCAAAGCCAACGGGGGTCACTCACCGCAGATGTTCACTTCACACACGCTTTTTCAAGGCGACATCTCGGTGCATGAGGGCACGTGTGCGATGACCCGACATGCAGTCACTTGGGGGCCTCGCACTGTGGCAGAGCGTGTAATCAAGCCACCTGCACGCTGCCTGCACTCAGGCCACCCAGCCCCTGCAGCGGCATCCTGCTGTCACCAGGTGCCAGGCCTCATGGTAAGGGCTTTCCTTGCCAGCCAGGGACCCGCAGGTGGCCGTCAGGGTGCTGGGGACACCTACTGGTGGCCACGCACGTGTTGCCTACCTCCCACAGGAGCCCTGACCGTGTGTTGTGCCCTGGTGCTGAGGCTGAGTGGATCGGTGGGGCCTGTGCTACCTGAGTCCCAGCTACACTCTCTGGGCGAGCGTCAGAGCTGCAGCCATCCTGGCAGTTGAGTCCACCCTGTTCCCAGATACGGCGCTGAGGCCAGAGGCTCTGGTCAGCCAGTGGGGATGGCAGGCCCCACACTGTCTCTGCTGCCTCCGGCCCATGCTGAGGCCGGAGGCCTCCTCCCAGGTGAGGCCACTAGGTCCTGCTGCAGCACAGGACCCGGCAGGACCTGCGGGCTTCTATGAGTGTAACGGGCCAGCCTAGGAAGAGGGTACAGGCCCACTGCCAGGGGGCCTCAGGTACTTGCATCAGGGAATGTCTACTTGTTTGTACCGATTTGAAAAAATAAGATTTGAGACAGTTTTCAAAGAATAAAATAGGATTAAATAAATCTACGTTTTTTGGTTGGTTGAGGTGGGGTATAACTTTTGTCGAGCTTTCCATCACCCGGGACACAAAGGGAAAGAGCAGTAAGTTACAAAACCCCAGTGTCGGTAGGATGACTGTTCTCCTTTGTTCTCCCCGATTCTGTGACCGAGGCATAAACGCCTCCCCAGTGATCTCTGTAAAGGCGACGCTGTGTGAGGCTGAGGACGCGTCACTCACTGACCTCCTAGCTCTGGCTGAAAAGCACGGGATGCAAGGACGCCTGCTGTGATGGTGGGCAGGGGCTGCTGTCTCCTGGGGACAGAGATGAAGCTCATGAGGTCACTATACACGCCCATGCGCACACCCGCAGGGGACCCTGGATTCTGCCTCCACCCACCTGCAGACACACGAGACTTCATTTGGCAGAACCAGCCTGCCCCACGGGGGATGGAAGGGCCTGAACCTTCCTGCCACCGGCAGCCTGAGGGACGGGACAGAGTGCAATTTTAGGCCAGTTATACCCTTTCTCAAGTGACAGCGGTTTTGTTGTTACTACGCTTCCGGTCACATCTCGAGCTCCCTGAGTACAGGCCCCATGCCTCCTGTTCACACCCCCGCCCCTCGCCACGCCCAGACAGGGCCTGCCACAACAGTGCCGACGCAGCGTCCGTAAGCACCTCACTCCTCCTGGACCACGCGTCGGCCAGGGCCACTGTGCATCAGTGCATGTGCCTAGGTGCTGGGCCTCTGCACACCACAGTCTGGGCTCGTGCCTATGAGCGCACGCACCTGCGCCAGGACCAGCACACAGCGCGCTGAGCATCAGAGGTGTGGAATCAGATGGCACAGAAGCAGCCCAGTCAGCTGTGAATCAGAACATGGGTCGGCGCCACCTGAGTCGCCTGCCTTCCCATGGGCCACGCCCCGTGAGTTCCTCTTCCACGGCCTGGCCCTGGCGCTCTGCTCAACATGAGCCAGACCCCACACACTCAAAGGACAACTCATCACAACGTGTCTTCAAGTGAGAGAACCTGGCCAAGCCAAGGGAAGAGGCGGTCGCAAGGTCACCTGCCCAGTCTGACTCTGTTCTGCCAAGGTCACCTGCCCACTCTGACTCTCCCACCAAAACGCCACTTCCCTCTCCCCGAAGCCAAGGCGCCCTTCGTCACCTCCCATCAGGGTAGAAAGGCCACTGGAGTCGCCCCGAAGTGGTCAGCCTTGGGTGACCAGATCCCGCCTCTTGCCTGTAACTTTTGGGGATGAGTGAACCACCTACCTGTCAGCACCCCCCCGCCCCCCTTTGCTGCACAGCGGCAGGTGGCCCGCGGGGACTTTTCACGCACCTTAGCGTCAGCTCAGTGAGCTGTGGAGTTGTGCAAACGACTCGGGACAACACAGGGAGGGTTCTGACGCTGTGAACAGGGTCTGGAAACCTGAGGGGTGGGGCGGCGATGAGTGGCCCTGGGGTTTCTGATAGGGACGGGGTGGCGATCTGACTTGGGGCAGGCCTCAGGAGGCCCGCTGCTCAGATGTGTTTGCTGCTGCGGGCTTCTACGCCACCCTCCCTGACCCCCAGTTTAGAAAACTACGATTACATGCTTGGGGGGCTGGGGGCATAAACACGCCAACACACATGTTCTAGGTAAGAACCAGAAAAGTCACGGGGAGAGCAAGACCGTGTCTGGAGTCCTGCCATGAGCCTACAGCCTAGTACGTCTGCGGGGTTGTGACAGCTCAGAATGGGCTCCGAGGACACGGAGAGGTGAGTGCGGGACGTGTGGCTAATGGCCACAGGAACTGGGTCCTTACGTGCTGGGGGAGCGGCAGCGTGGGCTTTCAGTCTTCAGGGACTGAGGATGATATGATCAGCGGCTTCACGGAGGGCGCAGCTTTGGTCACAGGACGTCAGGGACAACACGGGCTTCTACGCCGGCGACGAGGACCAACTTCTCGACACAGAGCAGATACACCATGTGACAGCCTGCTGCAGGCGCGCTGACACCGTCGCGTCCTTTGTGAAAATCCTCAAACCCAGGTGGATCCGACGTGGCTCTGACCGGACCCCAAAGGTTCTACCCAAACATGGAGCTCCAATCAGGCTGCAGCCACGTGGCAGGGGTGATGAATGTTCCGTGTATGTCATCGCCCTGGAAGCTGCTCCCCCGGCATGAAGCACCCGAACGCTGCTGTACTCGGCAGCCCACGGCAGGGATCTCGACATGCCGAGGAAAACGCCACCCTGAACTCTGTGTCATCTCCTGTCACGGCAGATGCTGAAACGCTGAGCCACAGGAGCAGAGGAACGGCCTGGTCAAGTGGCTGAGGTGAGGACAGAGTTCCAGTCTTCGGTCACCTGCAGCCTCACGCTTGTCTTGGGCACTGCACCTCGTAGCTGAGGAACAAGGATGATGGCTAAGGGGATGCTCAGGCGGAGAGGAGCCTGTCATCAAAGCTGTTTCCTGAGGTCATCTGCCTTTCCCCTGCGGGGTGGCTCTGGGGGGCACGGGGGCAGAGGGTGCGGCGGGAGCCGGTCCCTCCCAGGAGCCTCCCGATGCCTGCAGCGGGCACAGCCGTGGGGCCTGTCCCCCGCCTGCGTCCTCCGATGCTCCCGGAGGCGTGAGCAGCTGCTGACGCTCTGCTCGCAGTCCGCACCCCCGCAGGGGCTCTGGGCGCCGCACTCCACGCAGCGGTTCGGCTTCTCACCCGCGTGGGCCCTCTGGTGGGCCCCGAGGTTGGACGAGTCGTTGAAGCTCTGGCCGCAGTCCAGGCACCTGAAAGGCTGGTCCCCTGCGTGGGTCCTCTGGTGCCTGGCCAGGCTCATGCTCCTCCCAAAGCTCTTCCCACAGACGCCGCACTTGTGGGTGTTCTCCTTCTGGCGCGTGGTACGGCACCCGAGGCGGGCGCCTCGCACATAGCCATCCCCGCACCTGAGGGGCCTGTGGGGCCGCCTCCCCGGGCAGGGCCGCTGGTGCGTCACGGCTCTCCCTGGGTCTCGCGGCCGACTCAAGGGCTTCACCCGTTTGACCCCTTGTAGGGCTCCTCCCCACAGTCTTCCCGAGGCACCGACCCCTCTGCGTGCTCTCCCGGGAACGGGGTTCTGGTGAGTGGCCCTTCTGGCCTTTTCTATTAATGCCGCAGCCTGCTCCGCGTCATCTTCTATCTGTGCTGCATCTTCCTTGACACTAACTCCGACGGCAAAATCTGAAAAAAAGACGATAAATTCAGACCGGTCCCGTATGGACACGAACATGGCCTACAAACCCCTGTGTGTTAGGGTCCCTGTGTACTCTGCCTCACTGGCCTCAGGCCCTGTCACCCGCCCAGACCCTGTCACGCCTTAATTTCATTCACTTCCAGAGAGAGCCAACACCATGTGCGGACAGGCCGTCTGTACTGAATTCCGACCCCAGTGTCACCCCGTACACCCTGATGGACAGGGGGCCGCTCGGCTCATCTCCAGCAGGTCCGTCCACCTCGGCCCGCTCTCAGAGGTTCACATCTACATCAGCCCACGCTGCGCCACGCTACTGCTCAGAGCAGCACCCAGGTCAAGTCCGAATTCCAAGGTGGACTTGCGTCCGTAGACGTCCAATCACATCCTGTCTGCCGTCTGTCACTTGTCCTTCCTCTCACATGGACTACCACTGGTTCAACCTCAGCTCTCACTGTCCCCCCGACTAGAAGGGTCTCCTCGCTCTCATGCACAGGCCACGTCCATGACAAGGTTCGTCTCTGGATGAACCGCGTCAAACTGTGGAGACGGGCTCTACAACCAGGCGGCTCTGCTCTGGCTCCGGCCCGGTTGCTCCCTAACCGCATGGTTTTGCATTAACTAGTTACCATGGAAAATTTGAATGTAGAGACAAGTAGAGGTATGTGATGACCTCATGGACTCCACTTTAACGACCCCTCGCTGCCAACCTTGGCTCATCTGCTCCCATGCACCCCCTGCTCCCGCTGCCAGGTTATTCTGAAGCCAGTTCCAGACGGCCTGTTACCCCACAGCTCACTAATTCACGAGCCGTGAGACTCAGGCCCAGTCTGATCTGCTTCATTCCCAAACCCTTTCTTAAGCATTCTGCTGTGCTGCCTCGTTTCTCCCCACCGGCTGAGCATTGCTCTCCTCGCATACGCCGAGCTGAACCTGCTGCTGTCCCTCCATCCCGAGCAGGCTGCTGTGGCATGGGCTGGGGGAGGCAGTGGCCACCAGTCAACCCACCGGCTTACGTCAAAGCTTCCTCTCCACTTAGTGTCTTTCCAAGCGTTCTGATGGGTCTAGCACTGCTCTAGGACCCAGAGGACGTCACAACCTAGTATCTGGCTCAGACAAAGCTTGGTAATTTATGATAGGCCTGGAACTCAATTGAACAACAAGAGTCACAAGAGACGGTACCAAAGGATTGTTTCCTTTGTTCCAGAGCTGTCGACAGCAGGGCTGTGTGGGCCTCGAGGCCAGCATCCACACTGTGGCTCTGCGCTGAACACCACCAGAGGGTGAGTGTGTGGGGTCCCCTCCCTGGCCGATGAAAAGAGCCAATCTGGAGGCTTCTACAATGTCTGGGCCACAGGCAGACAGCCTGGACCAGGGTACTGGCCGTGGCGAGAAAACAGGGGACAGATAAAAGTGCTACAGCAGTTGATACAAACGAGTACTCTGCCGGGATGTAAATGACAGAGAACCTTAAAAAATATCCCCCGAGCCTAAACGACCTGTGGGAGGGCAGTGGGACGGTGCTTTCTGAATGTTTCATGTTTGATGAGATGCCCCAAGGGTGCTCGGTGGCAGTGGGCAGCCCGCAGAGGGCTCGAACCCAGTGGCCTCTCTCAGCAGTCCCTGCCTGTCCTCACAGGCATTTGCTTTGGGCTTACTGACACACCTTCTCCATCTGGGTTTTCTTCCCACGGCAACCTCAGGAGACAGAAAACCCTGCTGGACCCACACGGACAGAAACCGAGGCTGGGGTCCTGAGGTTGGCCATTGGCATGTCAGCTCCTTCCCTGAGCAGAGGGACTTTGCTTTATAGTTAGTGCTGTACCCCATCTCTCACACAGCACCGACATACAGACACCTGAGAGCACACTGCACCGGTGACAGCCACCTGGGACCTGGACCGCGGCACCCCCGCGTTCTTACCACCTGTAGGGCCCTGGCACTCCAGCTCCGGCGCAGCCTCCTCCCCGCTCAGCCTCTCGCTGCCAGAGTCTCCTGCCATCGCTGCTGGTGAGGGCTGCTCAGGCTCCCAGCCTGCGGGGTCCTGGGGTTCAATCCCCATGCCCTCTCTTTCTCGCCCCAAGGGGCATGGGGCTTCCCCAGGGGTGGGGCCGGGCGCCCGCGCGTTGATCAGGGCGTCCATCTCCCTGTAGAAGGCGCAGGGCTCGAGCATGTGGCCGCTCCGCGCCTTGCGGTAGCTCTTCTGCAGGCTCTTGAACTTGGTGCGGCACTGCTCCGGCGTGCGCAGGAAGCCACACTCGCGCAGCCGCTCGGCCACGGCCCCGTACAGCTTGCTCTTGCGATGACAGGCCTGCAGTGCTTCGTAAAACCGCGTCTCGTGGAGGATGTCCAGGAAAGTCTTGGTCTCCTCGTAGCCCCAGTGCACACCTGGCAGGCAAGAATGAGGTTCAGAGGTGTGAGAAAAGGGCTCGTGGCCTCTGCACATTACACACACATGCGAAAGGGAACAAACCCACCCACAGTAGCAGCAGGAACTGCTATGTGCCTGGGGCAAGGTTTGCTCAAACTGAGTTTATGTAAAAAAACTGTGCTATCTTATTGAGAGACATAAAAGATCTAAAAAATGCGAGAGATACTATGTTTCTGGCTAGGGAGACACAGGTTGCATGGATACCTAGTCTCAAATGAGTCCACAAAGTCAAAACCCCAACAGGATTTTTAACTGAAACTAGTAAACTGCTCTCGTCTACTTGGTAGAGTGAAAACACAGTCCCCAGACTGCCACTGTTCTGGTGATGTGGGATTTACCTGTCTTCTTAAAATGGCTAAGAATGATGGACTAGGACACCTAATAGGAACTTTCCCCCCAAAGTTCCTATCCCTTTTAACCAGTCTTCCCTGAAAAGAACTACATCCAGAGTTGTTTTATTTCATTTGACTCATCTACTTTGTGTTCCCTTTTCTCTCCTTTTTCTTCCTAGAATCATTTCCTCCTCATTTCGTGTGCCACTCACATACCCTTTTACTGGGCATAACAATGTATCTCTACTCGTCACTACCCAACATGACTGGCCTGTGCACCCACTCCCACGCACCGTCAGGCCCTCAGACCCGAGGCCACTCATCTCCATTTCATGGGCCCCGATTACTCGAGAGCCACCCTGTGCTGACCCGTGGAGGAGCCCGCCAAGGCCACACGGCGCTGTTAACACACTATGCCGGGGCAGCGGCAGGCACTAGTCCTTATGGTCACGTGGCCCGTCACAGCGGTCAAAGGTGAGGTGTGCGTGCCAGCACCCCAGGTCTGATCACTTCTGGGCCTCCTCAGCCATGAGGCCCGACCGTCCACTTCCCACCCAGGAACGAAAGCACGGCGCTTACCACTCAGGTTCTGAAACAGGACGGGGGCGGCACGCAGCCTGGCCTTCCGCAGGAACTCGCCGCCCATCTCTTCGCCACCAGATTCCTGGGCAGCTTCCTCCTCCTCCACCAGACTGATGGGCTCTTCGGCACCGGCCCCGACTCTCTTGGGTCTGGGGAGAGACGTGGTCTCCTTCGGCTTGCTGGCCGATGACGCGCGGGCTGCAGGGTTCAACAAGGCATCCATGTCCTCGAAGAAGGCGCAGGGCTCGAGCACGTGGCCGCTCCGTGCCTTGCGGTAGCTCTTCTGCAGGCTCTTGAACTTGGTGCGGCACTGCTCCGGCGTGCGCAGGAAGCCGCACTCACGCAGCCACTCGGCCACGGCCCCGTACACCTGGCTGTTTCGGGGACAGGCCTGGAGCGTTTCGTAGAAGCGCGACTCTCTGAGGATCGCGAGGAAAGTCTTCGTTTCCTCGTAGCTCCAGTGCACGCCAGCCACCTTCTCATCATCTAAGCCCCACTGCTGCTGTTCCTGCCATGCCTTCCCTGCACCCTTGGCGGGGCCCTGCATGGCACGAGCTGACGCCTCCTTGACGTGGCCGCTGCGCAGACCACTCCTGCTGTGAGCGGGCTGTGGGCCCGCAGTCCACGGTGCCCTCCTGTGCTCCAGCCGGGCTATCCCGTTGGACGCAGACACTGTACTGCCTGCAAGACACACATGCATTACGCTGGACACGGACCTCCCCGCCGCCTGCCTCGCCTCCCGCAGCCACGCAGCTCCCGGGCCACGCTCGCCCCACCCTTCTAAGGCCTCGTCCAGTCTAAGGCCTCGTCCAGTGCCCTCCCTTCCCGGGCCGGCCACACTGCTGGTACTCTGACCCGAGTTCTCTGGCACCATCACTCACTACCCTACACTACGTCTGTTTCTCCTGTACGCTTCCCTCCGCAGCAGGACGCTAAAGGGAAACGTTCAGGGGTGAGACACACGGATTTTGCCAGCTTTGATTCCCCTGCAGCACCTAACACCACGTCAGTCAGAGCATGCCCCTGACGAGTATTTGTTACTCATAAAGAGTGTTTTCACCTGCTCCCCAGCCCCGCCACCAACACGCACACACGCGCTGGCTACGAGACGGGAAGTCTTTGGCTTGTAGCTTAAATGTGAGTGCAGTGTTTAGTCCTATTGCTAAACCAGCTGACGTGATCCTTCAGTTTGCTCGTGAAGTGATGCTTCAATTTGCGCTATTTAAATAATCACATGCTACTGAGGTTACTGTATTGAAATTACTTTTTTTTTCTCATTTATAACATTTTCATCTGCTCACAAATATTTGCTGGGCACCCACCCAGGTGTCAGGTTCTTTGCAAATTGCTGCGTTTATTATAATTAAATGAAAACAAATCCTAAAGATACCTTGTGACTTCATGGAGGTTTCAGTCTAGTGGATGTTAAGTTTACATTTAAATAATATAAATGTGACAGTCACATAGAACAGCTCTCCACTGTTTTAATCACTAAATTGTAAGTATATAAATATAAATTTATATGTGTATATGCAAATATAAATTTTAAATTGGAAAAAATGTGAGACAAGAGAACATGGGTGACTATGAGGGCTGGCGAGGTAGACCACAGAAATGATCAGACCACCCACGGAGGTCCTTTAAGCATTAGCACTACGACTGTTTTCTCACCAGTAGAAACGAATAGGATAGAAGCCCCAAACCTTCTATGCGAAAAGGGAAAGAACTCTCACCCAAGGAGACCACATCCTCCACGTCCTCAGCACTCTCTTCCCTGACATCCTGGAAGAGGCCTCTGTGAGCAGGGACCTGCCGCATGCTCTTTATGTAGGAAAAACCTCTCGCCACGTGGACATCATTCATGGGCCTCTGCAATGACACTAACGGCAGTGACCACCAGGGTAACCGTGTGGGTCCTCGTAGGACAAGCGGCCCCAGACAGAGCACAGAGGGAGGCCAGAGTGAACAAGTTTACCTGAGACCCGACAGGGAGCCGCGCGCTTCTTACTTCCTGGCCTGCGGTGGGCCACTCTTCAGCAGGGGCAGGAGCCCAGGGGGAAGGAGGGGCTGTCAGAGAAAGAAACCATCAGAGTGCGGGGCGCTGGTCCTTTAATTCACGCTGCTGCTCTCCCTAAGAAGTGAGCATGAATCAAAAAGCCTCAAGTACAAACTGGCCTTTCTCACTGAGTTCAGATGGTGCTTGAAACCGCAGCCTGGAGTGCGGCTCACGAATGCCAGGGCCTGCAGGGAGCAGGCAAGAAAGGTCCCCATGAGAGGGCTGAGGAGGCGCACGGGGTTGGGGGGCTGAAGAAGATACGTGGGGGCTGTGAGCTCACAGCCCCTGAAACCAACGATGTGCAGCCCGCTGGGGCTTCATTCTGACACACAGCCCTGGTACAGCAGAGCTTTTGAGTTCGTCAAGCCAGAACTCTTGACTTGCATGTAAAATCTCAGAAGTCTGAAACTTTGAGAACTAAAATCAATCAAGCGAAACCCCCAAACCAAAAACCCTTTGCAGTGAAACAAAGTAAGTGTGATTTGGCACAGGAGTGACCCGTTTGCAATCTCTGGTATAAGTGAGTTCCCTTTAGTGTGTTAAAACTGACATGGTCCCGGACATTGCAGGCAAAGGCGCCCCTGGAAAGACAGAATGGAGACGCACACACTTGCACACACGCAGTCTGTGGCCTGCCTCCCACTCCTGAACTGTCCAGGGAACCCTCCGGAACAAATACTGCTGATGCTCAACAGCTTTCCACAGAAGCAGACTGAGTCCCTCCTTTAGGCACAAGTGGCTGAGGTTACGGGTCTTCTCTTAGAATGGACTCACCCGAGATGTAGAGCCCCCAAATTTTCTGTCCTCCACACCCCAGGAAGCACCTCAACAAGATGAACCTTCTCATCTTAGGAATTCCTCATTGTTCTGGGATGGTGAAATCACAAACAAACACCAAGAATTTACGGGATGAAATGCATCAGCTAGAGTAACTGAGGACATCTGATCCAGGTGACAAGGGAGCTTGGATGTGGGTGGACACACACTAAACAAATCAGAAACCATTAGCGCTTGCATCGCATTCTACCCTAACATGGGTTTCGGGAGGGATAAGGAGGAGGGTACATAGCAGTGAATCTTGCTCCCTGGAGAGGGGCTTTGTAAGTCAGCCAGTTTGAAGTTTAAAAACGACTGTGCCGTTACGGGAGAGCATTATTATCGAGCGCTATTATGCACTGGCCCTTTTACACTGCCTCATTTAATCCACACTGACCACCTTCTTATTTTCTTCTAAATGACAGAATGGAAAGTGTGAGAAGTAACCTGACGAAGCCACAGATAAGAAACTGTGGCAGGACGAGGCTCTGAACCCACGCGGTCAGCCTCCACAGCGCCATCAGCCTCCCCTGTGCGTGACGCTCCTGCTGAAGTTACTGGCCCAAGGTCAGGTGGCGAGGGCCAGAGGCAGGGTAGGTGCCCGAGTCTGTTTGCTGGAGGCTCAGCGACCTTCCCATTCGTCCAGTAAGCCTGACTCCACACTGCGGGGGAGGGAGCGATCACTGTGGACCGGGAAAGACAGCGAACTCATGCCCTTGTATTTGTCTTGATTCACCAATGTGTAGGGCGGCTGTGAATGTCAGCAGTCCCTTCTTCATGAAGTCTTTTGTTCATCCCTCTCACATGCCACTTCCACGATGCCTTACTTGTGAGTCAGTTTTTGAAAATAAACATCATTTCTCTTTCCAGTTTTTTCTTGTTTATAGTTAGCCAAGAACGCATACACATGTACATGTGGCAGGACTCAAAAACACAAGCTGGTTATAGAATGGGTATTTTAAGTTAATTTTTAAAAATACAATTGCCATTAAGTATCATTTCATGTTAGTTTCAGGTAAATGGCACTGGGGTGGATACCTCACCACCACCATGAGGCCTCGAGGCCAGCGGGGCAGGCTAAGCTTTCCCACATTCCCGCTTCCAGGTCCCTTTTACTGATGCTGCACGCGTTCCCAACTCTGGAAGCTGATAAAGTCCTTCTCCTCAAATATCCAATTCTTCCCAAATATGTACTGAGGGGACCCTATTCTGACCAAGTCACAAAGTTAGGGCCACAAAAGAAATCAGCCATGGCCTGTGCACCAGGCATGCTGGGAGCACTCACCATTCTTGGAGAAGGATCGACGCTCCCTCTTTTGGTTCGACAACTCAGGGTGTCCCGAGTGGAGGCTCCCGGCTTCTTCCCGACACACCACTCCAGGCTGGGTTTCTGCCCGAAAGGCTGCCATGTCCCACGCTGCTCCGAGTGGCACTTGCTTCTCTGAGGGCACGGGACTGCTCACCTGGGAAGTGAAGCCAAAGCCATGGTGAAAACAAGGCAGGATGAGGGCGAGGTCCCCCAAGAAAGATGTCAAGGAGGAATAGAGGACGCGAGAAGAAATGCGAGTTTCGGTCCCTGCCAGTGGGGTCCCCAGCACGCACGGTGTGAGTCTGGATGGGAAGGAGCAGGACGCCCCTTATCACAGAGGGGGTCCCTGCCAGGCGTGGAACACAGAACCTGCCACCAGAGCAGAGAGTTTGGGTCCCCACATCCATGAGGTTCGCAGCGGAGTGAAAGTCATCGGGACACAAACACACACTGCACTGGCACCCGCACACCCAAATCCACCACCGCCCCGTGCGGCGTCACCCCGCGCGGGGATGGCGGCGGGCGGGCAGGCCGGCCTTCCACACAGGGCAGGCGCCCTCGGAGGGGGGGTCCGGGGACGCCTGCAGGTTCCCGAGGCCGCCAAGAGGGCCGCGGGACTGGAGGGGGCCGACGCGGCGGCGGTGGCGCGGAGGGCCCAGGGGGGCCCCCAGATGAGGTCCTCGCCGCCCCGCCCCGCCCCCGGAGGGTCAGGGGGCCGACGCCGAACCTTGGGCAACGCCGAGTGCGCTCCCTCCTGTAGCGTTTTTCTGGAGGGACGGCCCGGGGACGCGGGGGAACCCTTAGACGCGCACGTCCTTTTTCCCGGGGAATTCGGGCCCGCTCAGGGGGCGGCTGCACCTCCGGGGCCGCGCCCCCCCAGCTGCCCGCTCCGGCCCCCCACGGCCGCCCCTCCCCCCCGCGCTCACCCTTGGCCCTGCGCGCCCCGCCTCGCGCTCCCAGCGCGCGGCCAGCGCCACGGCCTCGGCGCCGCTGTCTGGCCAGCGCCCGCGCGCGCGCGCCCGGGCCGCCTCGGGCAGGATGGCGAGGAACTGCTCGACGACCAGCAGCTCGAGCACGCGCTCGGCCGGCCGCGCGTCGGGCCGCAGCCAGCGGCGGCCCAGCTCCCACAGGCGGCGGAAGGCGTCGCGCGGGCCGCGCGCGTCCTCGTAGCGGAACTGCCGGAAGCCGCGGCGCGCGGCCTCGGCCTGGCGG